>JBAIAC010000004.1:18615000-19865000 GCA_037349315.1 Chelydra serpentina | reverse complement strand
TTATATAGGGACTATCTAGAACCTGATTTTCAAACTGCTGAACATCTGTGGCTTCTAATGATTTAACTAGGACGTATAAGTGATCATCTATTCTCAAAATCAGCCCATTTATCTTTGAGTATCATCTAGCACTATAACAAATAAATAACAGATTCATAGATTTTATGGCCAGAAGGGACTACTCTGGTCAGCTGTTTTGACTAATCTCCTGCAAAACACAAGCCAAAGAATTTCACCCAGTGGTTCTTGCTGGGGAGGGAATTATTCTTTCCCCTAAATGGATACTATCAAGCCCAGTAGCCTATAGCATTAATTAGCTAATAGTGGATGTAAATATATCCCATCAAGACTTTAGATGTTAGCTGGAGCTTGGAAGTTCTAAACTTCATTAATTTCCATTGAATATAATAATGCACCAGCAATAATAACATTACACAGGGATTTACCTCTTCAAAGGGCATCCTCTCAACACCACTTAGACACAGAGCTTTAGACCATTGAAACCAGTGGGCACTATGGGTGTTCAGCACATCTGAGAGCTATGCCACTATGGGTGTGTCTGCATAACAGCTGGGAGGTTGTTTCCCAGCATGGATAGACAACCACGCACTAGCTCTGATGCATGGTCAGTGGGATGGGCTATCTCCCCCAAGTACAATCCTGCCTGACGCCCTGGGTAATCACTTGGGTGTCTAGCACAAGTTGCCATGGCCACTCTGCTATTTTGAGCATGGTATCTTGAGCAGGGCTAGCATGTGTCTGTTTAAAGCACCCTCACAGTTGCTGTGTAGACATAACCTTAGTCTTAAAGTCTGGTCCAAGTGATTTGCCCAGGGGGGTGCAGTTTTTTGGATCTGGCCAGTTTCTGTTCAGGGGACATTAAGTACTAGCTTGTAGTCCAGTTTATATGTCCACAAAAGGGCATAAAGGGGAGTGAAACCCCTCTGTTTTACACTGCTGAGTGGCCTCATCTGACCTTTGGCCAAAGTGCATAGGAATGAGCAGGTCTGTGTGCTTGCTTTTACCTCCCCATATAGGTGGATGGAGAGCAGGATTATTCCTTCTCTAGGGTGCTGGTGGGATCATGCATCTGTGCACCACCTCATGCTCTGGGCAGGTTGTTATTGCATCTAACCATAAATATTGGTCCAATGTTTTTGATCCTGAAACCAATTCAAGACTTCTTTAGAGAGAAAAGACCTGACAATTCTACTGTTTCAGAGGGAGATCAATGGTAATGTCCCTTTAGTTTCTACAGTTTCTGGAAGAATGTTAGATGATGACTGGTCTCCTAAGTTCCCAAATGCATTTTGGATCAGGGCCTTACAGCTTACAGATTTGGGACTGCTAACATCATCCTTTTTGGGAGTAGATATGTATAACATACTGTTGTTCATTGCAAGATTTATCCTTTGGTTATGTCATGCTTTGGAATAGGAACATCATTACTCCTATTCCACTCCACAGATAATTAATTCATATTAGTAAAATAGGATTGATGTAAAGAGAGAGAGTCTAGCTTTAAACATTGAATCATTCTGTTCTGTGGACTGAGATTAAATCATTTTTACTCACAGATTTGGGAATATTCCAAAAAAAGGAACTGGACTTTAAGTGGGGGAGGTCTAGGTTGGATATTAGGACAAAATATTTCACTAGGAGGGTGGTGAAGCACTGGACTGGGTTACCTATGGAGGTGGTGGAATCTCCATCCGTAGAGGTTTTTAAGGCCCAGCTTGACAAAGCCCTGGCTAAGGATGATTTAATTGGGGTTGGTCCTGCTTTGAGCAGGGGGTTGGACTAGATGACCTCCTGAGGTCTCTTCCAACCCTAATCTTCTATGATTCTATGATAAACCATGTGAGGTATAATCTGACCAAGCAACCCAGGCCAAAGAAGAGGAGAGCAATAGGCACCCAAACTACAACTCCTGTGAGACACTATGGTAGCATTTTAAAATCAAAATATTTTGGGTTTTGGTAGGAACATTTCAGTTTTCAATTTTTCACTAAAACCTAGACACTTTCTGGGAAAAGAACATGCCTATTTTTCACCAGCTGTATTTAGTGACGTGTCTTTCAGAGGTGGTAAGAAATCTCAATTCCTATAGATATCAATGGAATCATCAGTGGCTCAGCAACTTTGAAAAATCATAGTCAATAGGTTTTCCTCCATCTCCAGCTGCTTTGCATTGATGGCTTTGTTAGGCATTCCTGGCTGCTGAAAGGGAGGGTCTTGCATGGAAAAACCTTTGATCACCTCAGTAGATATTGAGTGCAGGATGGCCTCAGAATGTCCATGATCCTTAAAGCGAAGAGACTATTTTTTGCATGACTGAGCGCTATGGAAATTGGAATGTGTATCAAATTGAATTAGTTCTGCTTTATGATGGCATGTGGCACAATAGTAAACAAGACACTGTAAATCTGTTGAATTCTCTCTTCATAGAATCAGCATAGGCACAGCTAGTGTCAGAAGAAACTGTTCTGGTGATAACGGTTGGATTGGCATTGTTGGACATTGTGTGGGTGACTGCATATGTGATCTTCAGGAGCCAAGTTCATTACACATATTGTGACTGAAGGAAATGAATTAGAATAAAGCTGTTGGTTCTGATAGTTTAGACGATAGATAAATTTAGCTTCTGAATTAATATATGTCTGCCAATACATTGCTTAATTTATCTTTGTCCTCAGCTGAATATTCTAGAGACAGACTACTGAAAATTAACTCCCTGTTATACTGCATTTGAACTCACTTACAGCAGTCTTGTTTGTTTACTGACCTCCATATCAATGACTTTGCAAACTTCTGAAAGGAAAAACAACTTGCAGTCATAGTTAAACATCTGAGATGTCTGCCGGAAAAGAAGCACAGTGTAGTGGCTAGAGCAGGATGTTAGAAATCACTAGAACTGGGTTCTGTTTCCTGCTCTGACACTGACTTCCCAGGTGATCTTGGGCAAATGACATAACCATTCCGTGCCTCAGTTTCTTCTATCAGTCAAACCGGGGTAATGATACCCAGTGTACTTCAAAGGGATATTGAGTCTGGATGAATAATTGTAAAACACTGAGATCCTTTGGTGATATAGACGTGCAACGTATTATTGTTCTAGCCTATAAAAGTTTAGAATTCAGTTTTGGTTGAGAAAAGCACCTCAAAGTCTGGACAAGCTTATTCAAAGTGTATCTAAACCTTTGGAGTCTGCAAAACTGCACTAGAACTCCTGTAAAGAACAAGCTTTTTCAGGATCTTTCCTGGACTTCCTGCTCATAGTTTTTCAGAAAATCTGGTTCCAGGCCTGATGGGGACCATGGCATGCAGAGACTCAGAGAAATGAAAGGTAATACTTGGAAAAGTTCATCAGACCTCTGAGATGATGCTGGCAATAGCTTGGCCTTTTACCTTTCTGCTAAGGCACTCAGATTGTACAGTGATGACAAGCTTGGTATCCATGGAAAGACTGTCATTGACTCGACTATACTTTGGATCAGGCCCTAAGCTCTGAATGGTAGGGAGTGTGGGGCTGGGCAGAGAGAAGGAAAATAGATGAAACTCAGGGCTTGTCTATTCTTCAAATGCTATAGCGGCACAACTGCATTGATGCAGCTCTGCCACTGTAGCGCTTCAGGGACCTACGGGAGGGCTTCTCCTGTCGGCATAGGTACTCCACATCCCTGAGAGGCGGTAGCTATGTCGACGGGAGAAGCTGTCTACAACTGGGACTTAGGTCGGTATAACTATGTCACTCAGGAAAATCCACCCTCCTGAGCAACGTAGTTATACTGACATAAATTGCTAGTGTGACCAACCCTCTGGGTTAGTGGAAGAAGCAGAAGCTGTGAAAGTGGGATCCCTAGGGGAGTGTCTTGGGGCACTAGTGATTTTCCCCTTTATCATTTTATTTCTTTAGGAAATCCTTTAATTGTAGTCTCCTGTTGAATATGCACATTTGGAACTCAAAGAGCAAAATTTATCTTGCCTAGCATGAGCCTGAGCTTCAGAGTTCAGACCTCCCTGAGTTTGTGGATGTTCAGATCCAGGATGAGAGGATCTCAGATACCACTTTGTAGCAACACTTGGCAAATGCTGACCCCTACATATTGTATCATCATGGTAATAGCAGTGGGCCAGATTGCTCCCTTCCCAGGGGTTTGGGCGGAGGTAAAGTAAGGGTATGTCTACACTTCAAGTAAAAGCCCCACGGCTGGATGTGCCAGCTGACTTGGGCTCCCGGGGGTTGGGCTGCTGGTTTGTTTGTTTGTGGTGTAGATGTCCAGGCTTGGCCTGGAACCCTGCGAGGTGGGAGGGTCTCGGAGCACGGACTGCAGCCCAAGCCAGAGCATCTACACCACAAATAAACAACTCTTTAGTCCTGAGCCCCGCAAACTCAAGCCAGCTGGACCGGGCCAGCCGTGGGTGTTTAATTGCAGTGTAGACATACCCTAAGTGGGTTTCCTCACATGGCGTATTCCTAGATTTGTCCCTTGTGGATGGGATTATAGGTGATACTGCATCAACTCACAACAAAGAAAATCTTGGGGAACAGCCAAGAGGGGACCATTCACCATACAGGACCCGGAGCTGCCCTTGGCCTATGTGGCGTAGCCCAAACGAGTATTAAATATATTAGACAATAGGCTTTGGGATCAGGCCTATGTGCCCAGCTGTAACTATGGCACAACTTTCCCAATTACCTAACACCCAGATGTATTTTTCCTTCTCAGTCATTTTATGCCACCTGCTCTGGTGAAATCGTTGCAGTGAGCTGTAAATGATGTATGAAATGAAAAACTCCCGTCCAATGCCTGCACAGAGCGGCTCACAGGCAGGGCTTTGCAATAACGGCTTGCAGCACTATGACTGCGCTGCTCACAGTAATCATCTCATGTTCAGATAGGAAAGTTCAGATGCCTCAGATAAAATGGAAACATTATTTGTAAGCATGTTTTCATTCCTCCTCTCCCATTCACTTTCATCTGAGCAGCTTGCTGTTTATTTTTCTGAAGGGAAAATGCCATTCAAAACTTTCATCTTTTCCAACTCATCGCATAGGTTATATATATATATATATGAAAACACATGGCCAAATTCTGCATTAATTTGCATTGATTTTTAAAGTAACCGTAATGATCTACTAGAGTAGGGTTTTTCCCCCCTCTGTGTGTGTTAGGGAGACCAGATGAGAAGACCCGAAGATTGGGACTTCCCACCCAAAAAAAAAAACAAAATGGAAAAGCCTCTGCTGCCGAAGTTGTTGAGCAAAAAAACCTCAGAAAAGTCTCTGCCGCCGGAAACTGTTGAGCATTGGTCGGGACGCGGGACAAATGGTCAAAAATCGTGACGGTCCTGATTTTATCGGGACAAATGGTCACCCTAGTGTGTGTGGATGTAGATATGTTCTAGTTTAGCCACAAGTTATTGAATGTAATGCTATGGGGCAAAATGTTATGGCCTCTGTTACACAGGAGGCCAGACTAAATGATCCCATCTGATGTTCACATCTATGAATGTATATATGGCCCAAATGACCAAGTTGGCTCCTCACCCCTTTCTAAAAATCAACATCCTTTAAGATGTCTGAAGGTGGGCTCCCAAACATTGAGGCACAAGTTACTTTTGAAAATCTTGGCCATAAGTGTGTATAACTAGGAGACTGAGAAGGACATAGGAGCCTGAGACATTAGGAGATTGAGAAGACACAGGGCCAGAGTGTGAAGTGACTATGAAATAAGAACTAAGTTCTTGAAATCAACATAGGATACAATCAGAAGCCAGAATAAGCACTCCAAGATAACAGCTACACGTTGGATCAGAAGGTTGGCTGATGAATGCCGAATAAATTGGATTCTGCCAATCGATTTTGCAGGGTTAGCAAACAGGGAATTACAGTAATCAAGTTTAGATGTTATCAATGTGTAAGTTAAAACCTCCCAGTCATCTATGAAGAGGAAAGAGTGTACTCTTGCAACATTCTTGAACCTTAAAAAAAAAGATTAAATCATAGCACTTTTAATAAGACCCAGCAAAGGCCTCCATCCATAATTAGATCTGGACTTATAATATAAGAAAAACAACACGGTATCAAAACCAACGGATAGTAAGGAGATCAAAGATGCAAAAATTAACCACAAACAGAAGCATCTGGGTTTTATTGGCATTTGTTTGTAAAACATAAGAAATGATCATATTTTTTATTACTGAGCCTTATAAACCGAAATATAATTAACAACCACCAAGAGGAAAACACAACATTAACTTGTACAACTTAGTTTAATGTTCAGAAAAAAAAGTTCTCCTGTCAAATTCAATTTATATTATAAGATCAAATAAAATTTTTGTTTTATGCAGAAGAAGAAAAAGTACTCAGTGTATGCTCTTAAATTATATCCTATTTGAACAAATCTATTTTACTGAAAAAGTTTCATCAGGCCTTTAATTAAGATCAGATAATACATCTAAAAAGTCGATAATTTGACAACGACCTCTTCCAAACACACTGATCCAAGCTGATGCAATGGAGAATGGAATTTTAAAATTATAAAGCTTTTTAGTTTCAGTCACTGGGCTTCTGGGTTTGATATGAAATGTTAGGGGCAAGCTCTGGTTATTAAAATGATGGTGTTTTCACTTTTTCATTTCAAAGTAAGTTTCTAATGCTAGAGGATCAATTAGTTAATGTTTGTGCAGCCTTTTGAAGAAATGCAAAGTGCTCTCTTAGGATGTGATCCAAGTCCCATTGATTTCTGTGGGAGTTAGACTGGGCTTTTAGGGCCACACTTTAAAAAAAGCTCAGGGAGAGATTTTTGGGTGCTCAAACTACTCGGGGCCGGATTTCCACAACCTGCTCAGTATGTAGCATGCTGAGCTCTTCTAACAATCTGGCTATTTAGGTGTCTAAGTGGGTGCTGAGCCCTTCTGAAAATTGCCTTCGTGTCTACGGGAAATGTGGTATATTGCGGGGTGCCATATTAGAGACGGGGAAAACATAATTCATATCTACTGGTGTATATGCTGGTGTATATGTGATATGATATGAAAACCCAATCTACAGCACCTGGCAGGAGAAAGGGTAAAAGGCGGAGAAGGTTTAAAAGGGTCCAAGGGCCCCGGCTGCTGCCGCAGTAGCTCTGGGGAAAAGCGTCTCTTGATTCAAAGATTCATAGATTCATAAATTCTAGGGCTGGAAGGGACCTCGAGAGGTCATCGAGTCCAGCCCCCTGCCCTCATGGCAGGACCAAATACTGTCTAGACCATCCCTGATAGACATTTATCTAACCTACTTAAATATCTCCAGAGATGGAGATTCCACAACCTCCCTGGGCAGTTTATTCCGGTGTTTAACCACCCTGACGGTTAGGAACTTTTTCCTAATGTCCAACCTAAACCTCCCTTGCTGCAGTTTAAGCCCATTGCTTCTTGTTCTGTCCTTAGAGGCTAAGATGAACAAGTTTTCTCCCTCCTCCTTATGACACCCTTTTAGATACCTGAAGACCGCTATCATGTCCCCTCTCAGTCTTCTCTTTTCCAAACTAAACAAACCCAATTCCTTCAGCCTTCCTTCATAGGTCATGTTCTCTAGACCCTTCATCATTCTTTTTGCTCTTCTCTGGACCCTCTCCAATTTCTCCACATCTTTCTTGAAATGTGGTGCCCAGAACTGGACACAATACTCCAGTTGAGGCTTAACCAGCGCAGAGTAGAGCGGAAGAATGACTTCTCGTATCTTGCTCACAACACACCTGTTAATGCAGCTCAGAATCAAGTTTGCTTTTTTTGCAACAGCATCACACTGTTGACTCATATTTAGCTTGTGGTCCATTATAACCCCTAGATCCCTTTCTGCCATACTCCTTCCTAGACAGTCTCCTCCCATTCTGTGTGTGTGAAACTGATTGTTCCTACCTAAGTGGAGCACTTTGCATTTGTCCTTATTAAACTTCATCCTGTTTACCTCTGACCATTTCTCCAATTTGTCCAGATCATTTTGAATTATGACCCTATCCTCCAAAGCAGTTGCAATCCCTCCCAGTTTGGTATCATCTGCAAACTTAAAAAGCGTACTTTCTATGCCAATATCCAAGTCGTTGATGAAGATATTGAACAGAGCCGGTCCCAAAACAGACCCTTGCGGAACCCCACTCGTTATACCTTTCCAGCAGAATTGGGAACCATTAATAACTACTCTGTGAGTACAGTTATCCAGCCAGTTGTGCACCCACCTTATAGTAGCCCCGTCTAAGTTGTATTTCCCTAGTTTATTGATAAGAATATCATGCAAGACCGTATCAAATGCCTTACTAAAGTCTAGGTATACCACATCCACCGCTACTCCCTTATCCACAAGACTCGTTATCCTGTCAAAGAAAGCTATCAGATTGGTTTGACATGATTTGTTCTTTACAAATCCATGCTGGTTATTCCCTATCACCTTACCACCTTCCAAATGTTTGCAGATGATTTCCTTAATTACTTGCTCCATTATTTTCCCTGGCACAGAAGTTAAACTAACTGGTCTGTAGTTTCCTGGGTTGTTTTTATTTCCCTTTTTATAGATGGGCACTATATTTGCCCTTTTCCAGTCTTCTGGAATCTCTCCTGTCTCCCATGATTTACCAAAGATAATAGCTAGAGGCTCAGATACCTCCTCTATTAGCTCCTTGAGTATTCTAGGATGCATTTCATCAGGTCCTGGTGACTTGCAGGCATCTAACTTATCTAAGTCATTTTTAACTTGTTTCTTTTTTTATTTTATCTTCTAAACCTTCCATCTTCCCATTAGTATTCACTATGTTAGGCATTCCTTCAGACTTCTCGGTGAAGACCAAAACAAAGAAGTTATTAAACATCTCTGCCATTTCCAAGTTTCCTGTTACTGTTTCTCCCTCCTCACTGAGTAGTGGGCCTACCCTGTCCTTGGTCTTCCTCTTGCTTCTAATGTATTGATAAAAAGTTTTCTTGTTTCCCTTTATTCCTGCAGCTAGTTTGAGCTCATTTTGTGCCTTTGCCTTTCTAATCTTGCCCCTGCATTCCCATGTTGTTTGCCTATATTCATCCTTTGTAATTTGTCCTAGTTTCCATTTTTTATATGACTCCTTTTTATTTTTTAGATCTTGCAAGAGCTCGTGGTTAAGCCAAGGTGGTCTTTTGCCACATTTTCTGTCTTTCCTACCCAGCAGAATAGTTTGCTTTTGGGCCCTTAATAGTGTCCCTTTGAAATACTGCCAGCTCTCCTCAGTTGTTTTTCCCCTCAGTCTTGATTCCCATGGGACCTTACCTATCCGCTTTCTGAAAGATGCTTTTGATATGTCCCATGCAGGTTCCAGGGCATCTGAGGCAGCGGAGTAGCAAATGCTGCTGCCTCGGCCGCCCTGGAACGTGCATGGGGCATATCAAAAGCATCTTTGAATCAAGAGATGCTGTGGCTTTTCCCCAGATCAGGTTGGGTTGGCGCGTCGCGTCTGCGTCTGCCCTGGGGCTCCTGTGTGGGGGGAGGAGGATGCATCCCATCACCTAGTGGACTGACTGGTGAAGGGTTTGGGCCCGGGGGCAGGGCTGCCATCACGTCACATGTGCCTTCTCCCTCCACAGACCGCAGCAGCAGCCTCCTCAGCGGGGCCGACTCCAGGCACCAGCTTTCCAAGCTGGTGCTTGGGGCAGCATCGAGGATGGAGCGGCAGTCCGAGTCCCGCGGCGGCAATTCAGTGGCAGGTCCGCTCTTCCCGCCACCAAATTGCTGCCGCGGGACTCGGACTGCCTCCCCATTCTCGCCCGCCGTGGCAGCAATTCGTCGGCAGGTCCGCCGCTCTCCTCTGGCCGCTGCAGACATAGCGGGGCCCCGCCCCCGACGCAGGCAGGCGTCGGGGGCGGGGCCGCCGCCACTGCTTGGGGCGGCAAAATTGTGTGAGCCGCTCCTGCTCCTCAGCCCGCCCTGCTCCCTTGTAGCCGGAGCGGTGAAGCGGCGCTGGTGGCTGCAGCATGAAAGGACCCAGCTAGCGGCCAGCGAGGGAGCGCAGCGCAGGGAGCAGCAGCCAGACGCTGTCCAGGGCACAGGGATGCTCAGGACGAGGCACACGGGGACAGCTGGCGGGGCCGGGGGAGAGGCCCGGCCCCAAACATTGGTGAAGCTGGGCCCCCGTGCTCTGAATATTGGTGGAGCACGGGCACCACGGGCCCATATAACTCGCTGCCTATGCATCCATTCTTGATCTGAAGTCATCAAGAGATGGAGAATCCACCACTTCCTTGGTAGTTTATTCCAATGATTAATCACCCTAACTGTTAACTGTCATTTGCGCTTTATTTCTAATTTGAATTTGTCTGGCTTCAGGTTCCAGCTACTGGTTCTTGTTGTGTCTGCTACTAGATTGAAGAGCTCTTTAGTACCCTGAATTCTCCCCCCATGAGTGTACTTATATGCTGTATTCAAGTTACCTCTGTTTTCTTTTTCATATAGTAAACAGATGGAGCTCATTAAGTCTCTCAATGTAAGGCCTTTTCTCCAGCCACAAATCATTTTTTGTGGCTCCTTTCTGTACCCTCTCCAATTTGTCAGCATTTTAATGTATGTGCCACAGCTATATGTAGTATTCTAGTATCAGTCTCTCCAGTGTCATAGAGAGAGGTAAAATCACCTCCCTTTACTCCTGTTTATATATCCCAGGACCTCATTAGCTCTTTTTGCCACAGAACCGCATTGGTAGCTCATGTTCAGTTGCTTGTCCACTATGACCCCTAAATCCTTTTCAGGGTCACTGTTTTCCAGGACACAGTCCCTCATTCTGTATGTATTGCCTGTATTCCTTGTTTCTTTCTAGAGGTATACCTTTACATTTGGTTATATTAAAACACATTTTGTTTGAATGAGCTCAGTTTATCCGGGGATCCTGATTGTCCCATATGACTGCTTATCCTCATCATTATTTAAAGCTCTGCAAGTCTTTGTGTCATCTGCACATTTTATCAGCTGTGATTGTGTATTTACTTCCAGATCATGATGAAAATCTTGAATAGCATCAGGTCTAGTACCAAGTCCTACAGAACTCCACTAGAAACACACCCATAAAACCGCACTTATTTGATGACAGGTCCTCATTGATCATGAACTTTTGAGATCTGTCAGTTAGCCAGTTCTTAATTCATTCAACATGTGCTCTAGTGATATCTTATACTGCTAATTTTTTAATCAGAATATCATGCGGTACTAAGTGAAATGCTTTAGAAAAGTCTGTGTTTTACATGTATGCCTTTATCACCATTATCAGCCTGACCAATAACCTCATGAAAAATGATATCTGTTTTTTTACAAGACCTATTGTCCATAAATCCATGCTGTCTGGCATTAATTATATTCCTATTCTTTAATTTCTTATCAATTGAATCCCATTTCAGCTTTTCCATTATTTTGTCTAAGTTGTTGCCAGGCTAACTGGCCTATAGTTACCCACATCATCCCATTTACCCTTTGTGACTATTGGCATCATGTTAACACTCTTCCAGTCTTCTGGAATGTCCTTAACATACCATGATTTAATACATATTTTAATACATTTATTCATATTTGGGTAATTGTAAAATTAACATTGTGCTCTGTTTGCCTTTAAGGTTTGCATACTTATTATTATAGAATGAAAGTTACCATAAAAAACTGAAGTAAGTGTGATGTTGCGGTCTATATGATTTTATGAAAATATGCTAATTAGTGTGAATATAATGTAACTGAAATATGCTTCATGCAAAAGGTCTCTTGTAAGATATCATTACAAAGCGTATAATCTACTGAGTCTGTTCATCCTACTTGTATGAATGTATCATTGTATCTGAAACTAGAAATATGAAATATAACTCTGAGGGCCTATTGAAATTATTCAAAGTGTGGGCCATTAAGGATGGTTTGGAATCTTGATGGCTCCCATTAACCAGGACAATTGTCTGTAGATGGTCTTACAGTGACATGTGATCATGTCATCTGAACTGGAATCCATCTTTAACCTGGTTCTTGGCCATTTAGAAGGAAGGCTGGGAACCCAGAAAGGGACAAAGGATTCCAGCCTTAGACAAAAGATATATAAATGGGTGGAACAGAATAAAGAGGGCTGCAATCATGAGAAATCTCCTAGCTACCACCTGACCTGGAACAAGGTCTGTACAAGGAGAAAGGATTATGCCTAGGCTGGAAGGCATCCTGTCTGTGATAGAAGCTTATTGAAACATCTGAGGGTGAAATTTTATCTATTAAGTTTTCTTACTGCATTAGGTTTAGACTTGCGTGTTTTATTTTATTTTGCTTGGTAATTCACTTTGTTCTGTCTGTTATTACTTGGAACCACTTAAATCCTACTTTTTGTATTTAATAAAATCACTTTTTACTTATTAATTAACCTAGAGTATGTATTAATACCTGGGGGTGGGGGCAAACAGCTGTGCATATCTCTCTGGAAGTGTTATAGAGGGCGAACAATGTATGTATAAGCTTTATACAGGATAAAACAGATTTATTTGGGGTTTGGACCCCATTGGGAATCTGGGTGTTGGAGACAGGAACACTTCTTAAGCTGTTTTCAGTTAAGCCTGCAGCTTTTGGGGGACGTGGTTCAGACTTGGACCTGTGTTTACAGCAGGCTAGTATATCTGGCTCAAACCAGGCAAGTTTCTGGAGTCCCAAACTGCTAGGGAAAACTGGCTCAGGGGTAGTCTCAGCACATCAGATGGCAGTCCCAAAGGGGTTTCTGTGGTCCAACCCGTCACAATAAGTATCAATAGTGATGGGGAAAAGAAAACCCGAATTTTTCTGGCTCCAAAAATGTCTGAAGTATAAATAGGTAAATTTGAATGGGGAAAAAAATCAATATCATGATAACATAATTGACGAAGTGGATTCAGATCAAGCTCCTGATCAAAAATTCACTCAATTATAGATCACAGAATTACTTTGCTGTAATTTTTATCCTTGCTTCCTGGTTAGTGAAATATATTGCACACTGGGCTCTTTAATTTATCATTCACTTGTCTCTTGGGAATAACTGCTGCTGTTAAATCAAATCAATTTGACCTGGGAGATATACTGCATCTTCTCAGAATAGCTCAAATGCATGTAACAAATAATTTACTGTATAATGTTTTTATCAGTATGTTTGATTTCTACCTTTTAATGGGTTAGAGAGGTGGCTTACTAAAGTGGCTTACTCTAATGGTAGAGCTTTCTTTCTTGTCCCAAAATGCTGTTTGTGTCATATCTTTCTAATTCAAGAAGAGAGATTATAGACGGTGGCATACACACAAAGCTAGGTGACAGGCTGTAGGTTTTTACTTTTATTATGGTCCAACACAGAAATGGAATCGACCAAGAAAGCTGGTCAGACATGCACATTTCAAATTACACACTTCATCAGACAGTATTTCTCTTTACATACCACTCTACCGCCAGCAAGAATGGTTGAAATACGGCTTTTTTAAAAAGACCCATGTCTGTCATCTATGCAGTGTTGTTGTAGCTGTGTTAGTCCCAGTGTATTAGAGAGACAAGGTGAATGAGGTAATTAATATCTTTTATTGGACCAACTTCTGTTGGTGACTTGAGGAAGAAGACTGTGTAGCTCGAAAACTTTTCTCTCTCATCAGCAGAAGTTGGTCCAATAAAAAATATCACCTCATCCACCTTGTCTCTCTCTGTCTATCATGGTGAGATGGTGATCATCAGACGTGGGCAAAAGAAAATATTTGTTTTCAGTTGAAATTTGCTTTTTTTAATTTGTAAAAGTAAAATGGAACCAGTTTTCATAGAATATCAGGGTTGGAAGTGACCTTAGGAGGTCATCTAGTCTAAACCCCTGCTCAAAGCAGGCCCAATCCCCAATTTTTGCCCCAGATCCCTAAATGGCTCCCTTAAGGATTGAACTCACAACTCTGGGTTTAGCAGGCCAATGCTCAAACCACTGAGCCATACCTCCCCCCCCTGAAGTTTACACAAACATATTTCTCACTGTTTGGGACCTTGTGAAAAAGCAGCGTGTCACTTTGGCTCACATGCTACTGCTGCTATAATAAGGGGGGATGATAAGTAAAAAGTCCACAGCCACATGTAGAGAGGTAAATAGCATTATTCCCATATTACAAATGAGGAAATTGAGTGTGACTTCAAGTGTCATATAAATGCCAGGTATTATTAAGGCTGGTCAATAGGAATAATGACATTTACCTCCTTCATCACAATATCAATCCATTACTTTATTATCAAATGGGGATAGTAATACCTCATATCAAGAAGATAAATACTCCAGAACAAGTATTAGTGATTGAGGCATACAGGCAAATTAGGTACCTCCAAGCCACAGCCCATTCTATGCCTAAATTAGGAAAGCTTCATTTAGTTTTTGTGTGTGTTGTGCTTCACCCTTTTACTTGAGAATCTGGATGAAATGTGCTGGAAGGAATGTGCTTATGGTGCAATGTTTTTGAACATTTTAAAGTCAAATCCTATATATGTATTCATGCAAAGGATGTGCCATCAAGAATGCAAATAGAATCTAATTTAAAAAGTTACTAAAAATTTCACCATAAATACATTCCTTCCAGAATATTTAGTCCAGATTAAATCCACATCTCATTTTCTGAATCCACATCTCTTCAGTGCCTTAATCACAAGGACTTTCTTCTCCTTTTCTTCAAAATATGGAACCAAACGTCCATTAAATTCCTCTGTAAAAACTGGTTGCAAATCTCTAGTAGCACACACAAAGTTAACTTCTGGGAGGTCACATCTAAGATGAAAAATTAAAGTTTAATGCCCAAATCCCCCTAAGTACAAGCATCTAATCCTGAGAATCAATAAGTGAATGGGACTTTGTTGAATAAATATATTTGCAATGTTTTTTAGCTGGAGACTATAAAACAAGGATAAAGAAATTTCTTGTTTTAATTGCTTGCTTATTAGCCTAGAGTGGCATAATTGCAAATCCTTGAAATTGCAGCAGGAAAGTACTGACATTTAAAATGTAATTTCAGTCCCTGATAACTTGGCAATAATGACTAGCTTCAGTTTTTAATTCATTTTTTTTAAAATTCTCCACGGGATGTTTATACACAAAGAGCTGGTTTGGAGCATTTAGCCATTGTAATACATGTGACAATACAGAACGGCACCATCCCAGGAGGACATTGGTGTGGGAAGGGAGTTGGTTACTCCACTGTAACCAGCCCCCTCAATAGGCTGCTGTAGAGTGGGGAGGCTGGTGCCACCCCAAATTTCAATCATTCTAATCACTTATTCCCCAGTCACCATGCTATCTGAGTGATAATCCGTCCTCTTTTCTCCATTATTCTGGTCCCATTGTTTCATAACAGAGATCTGCTAAAGATACCTTTTATAGTACAGGCAAGGAATTCACATCTCTGAAGGGATTAATAAACCCTAACAACTGGATACTTATCTTCATTATAGCTCTTCGTAGATCTTGTTTATTTGATCTGAGTTTATGACTGTAATTTTTTGATGCATAGAGCCAGAACTACAGATAATGACTTTAATGGAGTTATGCTGATTTACACTATCTGGGATCTGGCCTATACACTCCACATGAGGTTGAAATGTTTTGAGCCTTCTTTTCATTGGATGTAGTTGTTTAGTGCCTTAACAAGTAATTTAGAAATACATAATAGTTTATTTTGTTAAGGAAATATAAGGAAGGCATTCTTTAGTTGAAACAGGAATTAATTCAGGGAAGCCTTATGGCCTGTGTTATACAGGAAGTCAGACTAGATTAATAGATATCAGAGCCAGAAGGGAACACTGTAATCATCTACTCTGACCTCCTGCAAAACACAGCGATAGAACTTCCCCAAATAATTGCTAGAGCAGATCTTTTAGAAAAATACCCACTCTTGATTTGAAAATTGTCAGTGATGGAGAATCCACCAAAAGCCTTGGTAAATTATTCCAATGGCTAATTATCCCCACTGTTAAAATGTATGCCTTATTTCCAGTCTGAATTTGTCTAGCTTCAACTTACAGCCATTGCATCGTTTTATACCTTTCTCTAGTAGATTGAAGAGCCCATTATTAAATATTTGTTCCCCATGTAGGTAGTTATAGACCCAAGTCACCCCTTAACCTTCTGTTTGTTAGACTCAAGGAGTTCCATCTATTTAGCTTATCACTGATAGGCAGGTTTTCTAATCCTTTACTCATTCTCGTGGCTTTTTTTCTGAACTCTCTCCAATTTATCAACATCCTTCTTGAATTGTAGGAACCAAAACTAAACACAGTACTCCAGCAGTGGTTGCACCAGTGCCAATCACAGAGGTAAAATAACCTCTTTTCTACTTGAGGTTTCTCCTGTTTATGCATCCCTAGGGTCACATTAGTTCTTTTGGTCACAGCTGCACATTGGGAGCTCATGTTCAGCTGATAAGCCACCGCAGCCCCCAAATCTTTTTCAGAGTCACTACTTCTCAAGATAGAATTCCTCATCCTATGAATATGTTCTACATTCTTTGTTCCTTGATGCCTATAATTACATTTAGCCATATTATAATGCATATTGTTTGCTTGCTTCTAGTTTATCAAGCAATCCAGGTTGCTCTGAATTAGTGACCTGCCTTCATTACTTACCACTCCTCCAATTTTTATATAATCTGCAACCTTTATCAGTGATGATTTTGTTTTCTTCCGGGTCTTTGATAAAAATGTTAAATAGCTTAGGACCAAGAACCAATCCCAGCGGAACCCCACTGGAAACACACCTGCTTGATGTCCATTTATAATTACATTTAGAAATCTATCAGTTAGCCAGCTTGACATCCATTTAATGTGTGCCATGTTATTTTTATATCATTCTAGTTTTTTAATCAAAATGTACCAAGCCACATGCCTTACGGAAGTCTAAGTATATTACGTCAACACTATTACCATTATTAACTAAATTTATAATCTCATCAAAAACTATCAAGTAAGTTTGAGAGGATCTATTTTCCATAAACTCATGTTGGTTGGTATAAATTACATTACACTTCTTTAATTCTTATTATTTGGGTCCTGCAGCAGTTGCTCTGTTACCTTCCCCAGATGATAAAAAATAATAAAATAGTAGGACTGAAAGGGACATCAAGAGGTCATCTAGTCCAGTCCTCTGCACTCATGGCAGGACTAAGTATTATCTAGACCATCCCTGACAGGTGTTTGTCTAACCTGCTCTTAAAAATCTCCAAATCTCCAATGATGGTGATTCCACAATCTTGTTAGGCAATTTATTCCAGTAGTTAACCATCCTGACAGGATTTTTTTCCTAATATCCAACCTAAACTGCCCTTGCTGCAATTTAAGCCCATTGCTTCTTTTCCTATCAGCAGCAGAGGCAGTCAAAAAAGCTAACAAAATGTTGGTAATCATCAAGAAAGGGATAGATAATAAGACAGATAATATGATATTGCCTCTATATAAATCCATGGTACACCCTCATTTTGAATACTGCATGCATATATGGTTGCCCCATCTCAAAAAAAGATATATAGGAATTGGAAAAGGTTCAGAAACGGGCAACAAAAATCATTAGGGGAACGGAACATCTTCCATATGAGGAAAGATTAAAAAGCCTGGAACTTTCCAGCTTGGAAAAGAGATGACTAAGGGGGGACATATTAGAGGTCTGTAAAATCATAACTGGTGTGGAGAAAGTAAATAAGGAAGTGTTATTTACTCCTCATAACACAAGAACTAGGGGTCACAAAATAAAATTAAAACAGACAAAAGGAAGAATTGCTTCATACAACACACAGTCATCCTGTGAAACTCCTTGCTACAGGGTTCAAAAAAGAACTATATAAATTCATGGAGGATAGGTGCATCCATGGCTATTAGCCAGGCTGGGCAGAGGTGGTGTCCCTAGCCTCTGTTTGCTAGAAGCTGGGAATGGGCGACAGCGGACGGATCACTAGATGATTACCTGTTCTGTCCATTCCCTCTGAGGCACCTGGCATTGGCCACTGTTGGAAGACAGGTGTCAGGGTTCCCTCCCCACGCTAAACTCTAGGGTGAAGATGTGGGGACCCGCATTCAGAGCCCCTAAGCTTATTTTTACCAGCTTAGGTTAAATCCTCCAAGGTACAAAATTCCCTGCACCCTGAGAAATGCTTCTTTTGCTGCCACCATCAAGTATCTAACAGGAATCCAGGAAAAGAATCACTTGAACTTCCCTTCCCCTCAAAATACCCCCTCAAGCCGTACACCCTCTTTCCTGGGGAAGCTTGAGAACAATCTCCCAACCAATTGGTTACACAGTGATCTAAAAACCCACCCCCTGGGTTTTAACACCATAGAAAACAGTCAGCTTCTTAAAAGAAGGATTTTATTAAAAATAAAGAAGGTAAAATCATCTCTGTAAAATCAGGATGGTAACTATTTTACAGGGCACTATATTTCCAAACTCAGAGAGAATTCCCCCTCTGGACAAAACCTTAAAATTACAGAAAACCATGAATAACCCTCCCCCCTTTGCCCCTTCTAACACAGGGAATACACCAAGCCGAAATTAAACAGAAATCTATACGCTATGCTATCTAAACTTACTTCAGAAAAGGGAGGTTTGATTTTCTGCAGGTTCCTTCTGTCTTCCAAGATCTCTCTCTCGGACAAAGACACACAAAACCTTCCCCCCTCCCAAAGTTTGAAAGTATCTTGTCCCCTTATTGGTCAGATGCCAGCCAGGTCAGGTGTCAGTCTGGCTACCTGCATTTCTTAAACCTTTACTGGAAAGAGGATTTTATAGCACTGCATCAGACCCTCTCCCCCTTCCCTTCATATTTATGACACGCCCCCCAAATCACCGATAGTGTGAAACGCTGGCTGTGATTTCTTCCTGGAGCTCTAAAAGAAAACAAAGTAATAAGACACATGAATCTCCAAATATACTAATAACTGGATAAAGACTAACAATATTGTCCACATTGCAAGGACGATTTTAACCAGCTGGTTCGGGGAAACTTTCACGGGAGAGTGCATCAGCCACTTTGTTAGAAGCTCCTGAAATGTGTTGTATTTCAAAATCAAAATCTTGGAGAGCCAAACTCCATCGAAGGAGGTTTTTGTTATTTCCCTTAGCGGTATTAAGCCACTGTAGTGCAGCATGGTCGGTTTGCAGGTGGAAACGCCGTCCCCAAACGTATGGGCGTAGCTTTTCCAGAGCGTAGACAATGGCGTAACATTCCTTCTCACTGATTGACCAGTGGTTTTCCCTCTCAGACAGCTTCTTGCTGAGAGAAACGACAGGATGGAATTCTTGATCTGGTCCTTCCTGCATTAAGACTGCTCCCACACCACGCTTGGACGCATCTGTGGTTACTAGGAATGGTTTATCAAAGTCCGGGGCCCTTAGCACAGGGTCAGACATGAGTGTTGCTTTAAGCTGGTTAAAGACCTTCCGACACTCATCAGTCCACTGAACCGCATTTGGCTGGTTCTTTCTGGTTAGGTCAGTTAGAGGGGCGGCGATTTGGCTGTAGTGCGGTACAAATCGCCTGTAATATCTGGCCAAGCCTAAGAAAGATTGGACCTGTTTCTTTGACTTTGGGACAGGCCACTTTTGGATAGCTTCCACCTTGGCCTGTAGGGGGTTAATAGTTCCTTGACCCACCTGGTGTCCAAGGTAAGTCACTCTGTTGAGGCCTATTTGACACTTTTTAGCCTTAACAGTTAGTCCTGCCTCTTGTATGCGCTCGAAGACCTTCTGGAGATGCTCCAGGTGTTCGGCCCATGAGTCAGAAAATATGGCCACATCGTCAAGATAGGCAACTGCCGATTCTCCCAATCCTGCTAGGAGACTATCTACCAGTTTCTGGAATGTGGCAGGTGCATTCCGCAGCCCGAAAGGGAGTACATTAAATTCATACAGCCCGACATGGGTGATGAAGGCTGACTTTTCCTTGGCGGATTCATCTAGCGGCACCTGCCAGTACCCCTTGGTTAAGTCTAAGGTGGAGATGAACTGGGCATGGCCCAGTTTCTCCAATAGTTCATCTGTGCGAGGCATTGGATAGTTGTCTGGGCAAGTCACAGCATTTAGCGTATGGTAGTCCACGCAAAAGCGTATTTCCCCATCTGGTTTGGGGACTAGAACCACGGGAGAGGCCCATGCACTGCTAGAGGGTTCGGATTATACCCATCTGTAGCATGTCTTGAACCTCCCGTTCTATAGCAGTTTTGGCGTGAGGAGCCACTCGGTAAGGTCGGGCTCTAATTGGGTGGGCATTACCTGTGTCAATGTAGTGGTATGCCCGTTCGGTCAGTCCTGGGGTGGCTGAGAACATCGGTGCGAATTTAGTGCACAGCTCCTGGATTTGCTGGCGCTGCATACGTCCGAGGGTCATTGAGAGGTTCACCTCTTCCATGCCACCGTCATTTTTCCCTTCATAGTAGACACCTTCAGGCCACTCAGAGTCTTCTGCTCCCTGGGCAGTAAACTGACAAATCTTCAATTCTCGGGGGAAAAAAGGCTTTAGAGAATTAACATGGTACACTTCAGGCTTGAGAGTTGTGGTGGGGAATGCTATGAGATAGTTCACAGCTCCCAGGGGTTCTTGGACCGTAAATGGCCCTTCCCATGACGCTTCCATTTTATGGGCCCGGAGCGCCTTCAAGACCATGACTTGGTCCCCTACTTTAAAGGAACGCTCTCTGGCATGTTTATCATACCAGGCCTTTTGCTCTTCCTGAGCCCCTTTTAGGTTTTCTCTAGCAAGGGCTAAAGAGTCTCGGAGGGTGTTTTGTAGGTTGCTTACAAAGTCCAGAATGTTAGTTCCCGAAGAAGGCGTAAAGCCCTCCCATTGCTGTTTCACCAGCTGTAATGGCCCTTTAACCTCGCGGCCATACACAAGTTCAAATGGTGAAAACCCTAAACTGGGATGTGGTACAGCCCTGTAGGCAAAGAGCAACTGCTGTAACACTAGGTCCCAATCGTTGGAGTGCTGGTTTACGAATTTACGTATCATGGCTCCCAAAGTTCCATTAAACTTCTCCACCAGACCATTTGTTTGATGGTGGTAAGGGGTGGCAACCAAGTGGTTCACCCCATGAGCTTCCCACAGGCTTTTCATGCTCCCTGCCAGGAAATTAGTTCCTGAATCAGTAAGGATGTCGGCGGGCCAACCTACCCTGGCAAAAATCTCTGTTAATGCCTGGCATACACTTTTAGCCCGGGTGTTGCTCAGAGCTACTGCTTCTGGCCATCGGGTGGCAAAATCCATGAAAGTCAGTATGTACTGCTTTCCTCTGGGTGTCTTTTTTGGAAAAGGACCCAGAATATCCACAGCTACCCGCTGAAATGGAACTTCAATTATGGGGAGTGGCTGGAGAGGGGCTTTGACCTGGTCTTGGGGTTTTCCCATTCTTTGGCACACCTCACAAGACCGGACATAGGTAGAAACATCCTTGCCCATTCCCTCCCAGTGGAATGACCTCCCCAAATGGTCTTTGGTTCTGTTCACCCCAGTATGACCACTAGGATGATCATGGGCTAAGCTCAAGAGCTTTAGCCGGTACTTAGTCGGAACCACCAACTGTCTCTGAGGACGCCAGTCTTCCTGGTGTCCACCAGAAAGAGTCTCCTTATATAGAAGTCCTTTTTCTATAACAAACCGGGATCGATTAGAAGAGCTGAGAGGCAGTGGGGTGCTCCGTCCCACTGTCCAAGCTCTCTGTAGGCTTTCATCTGCTTCCTGCTCGGCTTGGAACTGTTCCCTAGATGCTGGAGACATCAGTTCCTCACTGGGTTGTGGACCTGGGCTGGGTCCCTCTGGAAGCGATGTAGGTGATGGGTTTGTTTCCGTTGACTGTGAACCGCTCTTCGCTGGTGCACAATGTGGTAATTCAGGCTCTGGCTGAGCCTCTTGTATTGAGTTATCGGCTGCTGCTGCCATTGCAGGCTCGGTGGTGCCCTCGGGTGTTGGCACTGTAGATGGGGTTGCAAGCGCTGGACTCAGTGCTGGCAATGGTTCTGGTGCTGGTTGCTTTGCCAGTTCCGGTTCTGAGACTGGCTTGGGTCGGGTTTCTGTGATTGGATCTACGACGGCTGTTGCAGTCGTTGGCAGGGTGTCCGGTTCCACCACCTCTATCTGGGTCTCTGGTAGTACAGATGGGGTTCTGGTGGAAGTCTCAGGAACAGAGCTAGGTGTGACAGCTTACTTAGCCTGGCTGTGGGTGACCATTCCCACCCTCTTGGCTAGCTTCACACAATTGGTCAAGTCTTCCCCCAGCAACATGGGAATGGGATAATCATCATAGACTGCAAAAGTCCAATTTCCTGACCAGCCCTTGTACTGGACAGGCAACACGGCTGTAGGTAAATTAAAAGAGTTGGACTTGAAGGGTTGAATTGTCACTTGTGCCTCTGGGTTGATTAAGCTGGGGTCCACTAAGGATTTGTGGATAGCCGACACTTGTGCTCCGGTGTCCCTCCACGCTGTAACCTTTTTTCCGCCCACACTCACCGTTTCCCTTCGTTCCAAGGGTATCTGGGAGGCATCTGGGCCTGAGGACCTTTGGTGTGACCCCGGTGCAATGAACTGTATTCTGTTGGGGTTCTTGGGGCAGTTGGCCTTCACATGCCCCAATTCGTTACATTTGAAACATCGCCCAGCTGATTGGTCAGTGGGGCGAGGTGGGTTGCTGGAGAATGGGGTAGTGGGGCAATAAGGGGTCTGGGTTTTTCCTTGTGGGGCCTTGGGCTGCTCCTGGTGAGGGGGTGTGGTCTCGGGTTTTCCTTTCTGGTATCTCCCCAAACTATGACCAGGGTTGTTCCTCTCTGCTTCCTGCACCCCTTGTGTGCCAAATTTCCTTGCCCCTCTGCTGATCTGGGACTGTTCATATTGATCAGCATAAGCAGCAAGGCTGTCTGCTGAGTCCATTTTCTTATCCCATAAACACTGTCTTATATCATCCTTGGACATATTCAGGAATTGTTCCTGAGCCATCAAATCACACACTCCTTCAAAGCTAGTAACATTCCTTCCCTTGACCCATTTTTTTAACAGCTCCTTTATCCAGTTTACATAAGCTACATTACTTAGTCCAGGCCCTCGGATAAGGGTTCGAAATTTTACTCGGTAAGTTTCAGGTGTAACTTGAAATTGTTTTAAAACCAAATCCTTGAATTTCTCATAGTCAGAAGCCTCATCAATAGGCATGTCATTAAATATGTCCAGAGACCTTCCAGTCAACTTTGCTACCAATAGGGTCATTTTGTGATCATCAGGAATGTGATGTAGATTGCATAGTCTCTCAAAGGTGAGAAAATATTCAGCAATATCACGGGATTCATCATACGGTGGACATAGTCGCTCCCATTTGTGTGTTGTTGGGGAAGGATTATTAGTGTTATCTGGTAGATTCCGCTCCACCCTGGTCTTCTCCATCTCTAGGGCATGCTTCCTCTCTCTCTCCTTCTCCTCCTCAGCATGCTTCCTCTCCTCCTCAGCATGCTTCCTCTCTCTCTCCTTCTCCTCCTCAGCATGCTTCCTCTCTTCCTCAGCATGCTTCCTCTCTCTTTCTTTCTCCTCCTCAGCATGCTTCCTCTCTCTTTCTTTCTCTTCCATCTCCATCTGTTTAAGTTGTAGCAGTCTTGCATGTTTCTTCTCCTCCTCATCAGCTTGTAGCCGGGCTATCTCAAGTTTAATAGCTGCTTCACTGGCAGTCATCTTAGCCTTTCTGTTTTTAATCTGTCTTAACCCGATAGAGTTAGAAAAGAAAAAAAAAACTTGCTTGGGTATTCCCTGTAGGGGTTAACTACCTGCTTTCATATGTAGATACTCTAGCTCCTAGCAGCTTAACCCCTCCCCCCTCCCTGCTTCCAGCAGCACAGGGAAGAGTCAGAGAGAAGAAAAAAAATTCTAAACTCCCTGTGTCTGGTTCAAAAAACATCTCTGGTTCAACATATCCCACCACTCCCACCATGTCAGGGTTCCCTCCCCACACTAAACTCTAGGGTGAAGACGTGGGGATCCGCATTCAGAGCCCCTAAGCTTATTTTTACCAGCTTAGGTTAAATCCCCCAAGGTACAAAATTCCCTGCACCCTGAGAAATGCTTCTTTCGCTGCCACCATCAAGTATCTAACAGGAATCCAGGAAAGGAATCACTTGAACTTCCCTTCCCCCCAAAATACCCCCTCAAGCCGTACACCCCCTTTCCTGGGGAAGCTTGAGAACAATCTCCCAACCAATTGGTTACACAGTGATCTAAAAACCCACCCCCTGGGTTTTAACACCATAGAAAACAGTCAGCTTCTTAAAAGAAGGATTTTATTAAAAATAAAGAAGGTAAAATCATCTCTGTGAAATCAGGATGGTAACTATTTTACAGGGCACTATATTTCCAAACTCAGAGAGAATTCCCCCTCTGGACAAAACCTTAAAATTACAGAAAACCATGAATCAACCCCCCCCCCCCCTTGCCCCTTCTAACACAGGGAATACACCAAGCCGAAATTAAACAGAAATCTATACGCTATGCTATCTAAACTTACTTCAGAAAAGGGAGGTTTGATTTTCTGCAGGTTCCTTCTGTCTTCCAAGATCACTCTCTCTCGGACAAACACACACACTAAAACCTTCCCCCCTCCCAAAGTTTGAAAGTATCTTGTCCCCTTATTGGTCAGATGCCAGCCAGGTCAGGTGTCAGTCTGGCTACCTGCATTTCTTAAACCTTTACTGGAAAGAGGATTTTATAGCACTGCATCAGATCCTCTCCCCCTTCCCTTCATATTTATGACAACAGGATAGCAGCCTAGATGGACCTTTGGTCTGATCCATTATGGCTGTTCTTATGTTCTTATCTTCAGAAGTTAAGGAGAACAATTTTTCTCCCTCCTTCTTGTAACAATCTTGTATGTAGTTGAAAACTGTTATGTCCCCTTTCAGTCTTCTCGTCTCCAGATTAAATAAACCCAGTTTTTTCAGTCTTCCCTCATAGGTCATGTTTTCTAGACCTTTAATAATTTTTGTTGCTCTTCTCTGGACTTTCTCCAATTTGTTCACATCTTCCTGAAATGTGGCACCTAGAACTGGACACAGTACTCCAGTTGAAGTAGAGTGGAAGAATTACTTCTTGTGTCTTGCTTACAACACTCCTGCTAATACATCCCAGAATGATTGCTTTTTTTTGCAACAGTGTTACACTTTTGACTAATCTTTAGCATAGTGATTCACTATGACCCCCAGGTCCCTTTCTACAGCACTCCTTCTTAGGCAGTCATTTCCCATTTTGTAAGGGCTGGTCTACACTAGGGGGGGGATCAATCTAGGATACGCAACTTCAGCTATGGGAATAACGTAGCTGAAGTCGACATTTCCTAGATGAAAAGTAATTTTACTTACATCAGGTCCACGCGACGCAGGCTCGCTCCCCCGTCAACTGCGCTTCCTCCTCTCACCGAGCAGGACTTCCAGAGTCGACGGGGAGCACTTCTGGGATCAATTTATTACGTTTAGATGAGACACGATAAATCGATCCCCACTAGATAGATTACTACCTGCCGATTTTGCGGGTAGTATAGATGTACCCTAAGTGTGGATCTGATTGTTCCTTCCTAAGGGCTAGTCTACACTTACCGGATAGATCGGAGGTGTCGGATTGATCTTCTGGGTTCGATTTATCGCGTCTTGTCTAGACGCGATAAATCTTGTCTAGACGCGTCTTGTCTAGATGCGATAAATCAAACCAGGAAGTGCTCCCCCGTCGACGCTGTAATCCAGCTCGACGCGAGGAGTAAGCGCCGTCGACGGGGGAGCCTGCGCGCCGCGTGTGGACCGCAGGTAAGTTCGAACTAAGATACTTCGACTTCAGCTACGTTATTAATGTAGCTGAAGTTGCGTATCTTAGTTCGACATGGGGGGTTAGTGTAGACCAGCCCTTAGTGGAGTACTTTGCATTTGCGTGTATTGAATTTCATCCTATTTACTTTGAATCATTTCTCCAGACCATTTTGAATTTTAATCCTATCTTTCAAAGCACTTGCAACTCCTGCCAGCTTGGTATCATCCACAAACTTTATAAGTGTACTCTCTACGCCATTATCTAAATAATTGATGAAGATATTTAACAGAACCAGACCCAGAAGTGATCCCTGCGGGACCCCACTTGATATGCCCTTCCATCTTGACTGTGAACCACTGATAACTACTCTCTGGAAACAGTTTTACAACCAGTTATTTACCCACCTTATAGTAGCTCCATCTAGGTTGTATTTCCCTAATTTGTTTATAAGAAGGTTATGTGAGACAGTATTAAAAGCCTTACTAAGGTCAAGATATACCACATCGACCCCTTCCCCCCTACCCACAAGTCTTATTATCCTGTCAGAGAAAGCTACTAGTTTGGTTTGACA
Organism: Chelydra serpentina; assembly: GCA_037349315.1. Taxonomy (NCBI): domain Eukaryota; kingdom Metazoa; phylum Chordata; order Testudines; family Chelydridae; genus Chelydra; species Chelydra serpentina. Next base: position 19,838,629 of record JBAIAC010000004.1, on the reverse strand, counting down.
TGATTTGTTCTTGACAAATCCATGCTGACTTTTACTTATCTTATTGTTTAGCCTGCAGAAGAGAAGAGTGAGGGGGGATTTGATAGCTGCTTTCAACTACCTAAAAGGGGGTTCCAAAGAGGATGGATCTAGACTGTTCTCAGTGGTAGAAGATGACAGAACAAGGAGTAATGGTCTCAAGTTGCAGAGGGGGAGGTTGAGGTTGGATATTAGGAAACACTTTTTCACTAGTAGGGTGGTGAAGCACTGGAATGGGTTACCTAGGGAGGTGGTGGAATCTCCTTCCTTAGAGGTTTTTAAGGTCAGGCTTGACAAAGCCCTGGCTGGGATGATCTAGTTGGGTTTGGTCCTGCTTTGAGCAGGGGGTTGGACTAGATGACCTCCTGAGGTCCCTTCCAACCCTGAGATTCTATGATTCTATGATTATTATCTTCTAGGTAATACTAGGTAGATTGCTTAATTATTTGCTCCATTACCTTTCCGGGTACTGAAGTTAAGCTGACTGGTCTGTAATTCTCTGGGTTGTCCTTATTCCCCTTTTTATAGATGGGCACTATATTTGCCCTTTTTCAGTCATCTGGAATCTCTCCTGTCTTCCATGATTTCTCAAAGATAATCACTAATGGCTCAGATATCTCCTCAGTAAGCTCCTTGAGTATTCTAGGATGTATTTCATTAGGCCCTGGTAACTTGAAGACATCTAACTTGTCTAAGTAATTTTTAACTTGTTCTTTCCCTATTTTAGCCCCTGATCCTACCTCATTGTCACTGGGATTCACTGTATTAGCTGTCAAATCGCTACTAACCTTTTTGGTGAAAACTAAAAAACCCCTGGCAGTTAGCACTTCTGCCATTTCCACATTTTCTGTTACTGTTTTCCCCTCACATTGAGTAACAGGCCTACCCTGTCCTTGGTCTTCCTTTCGCTTCTAATGTATTTGTAGAATGTTTTTTTTTACCCTTTATGTTTCTATCTAGTTTAATCTCATTTTGTGCCTTGGCCTTTCTAATTTTGTCCCTACTTGCTTGTGTTATTTGCTCATATTAATTCTTTTTAATTTGACCTATTTTCCACTTTTTGTAGAACTCTTTTTTGAGTTTCAGATCCTTAAAGATCTCCTGGGTAAGCCAGGGTGATCTCTTGCTATACTTCCTATTTTTCCTACGCAGTGGGATAGTTTGCTCTTGTGCCCTTAATAATGTCTCTTTGAAAAACTTCCAACTCTCTTCTATTGTTTTTCCCCTTAGACTTTGTTCCCAATGGAGTTTATCTGCCAACTCCCTGAGTTTGCTAAAGTCTGCCTTCTTAAAATCCAGTGTCTTTATTTTGCTGTTCTCCCTCCTACCATTCCTTAGAATCAGGAACTCTATCATTTCATGATCACTTTCACCCAAGCTGTCTTCCACTTTCAAATTGTCAACCAGTTCCTCCCTACTTCTCAAAACCAAATCTAGAACAACCTCTCCACTAGTAGATTTATTCACCTTCTGAAATAAAAAAATGATCTTCAATACATTCCAAGAACTTGTTGGATAATTTGTGCGCTGCTGTATTAATTTCCCAACAGATGTCTGGGTAGGTAAAGTCCCCCATCACCACCAAATCTTGTTCTATGGATGATTTTGTTAGTTGTTTAAAAAAAACCTCCTCCTCCTCTTCTTTCTGGTTATGTGATCTGTAGTAGACCCCTACTATGACATCATCCTTGGTTTTTTTTTTTACCACTTTCATCCTTACCAAGAGACTTTCAACAAGTCTGTCTCCTATTTCCATCTCAACCTCAGTCCAAGTGTATACATTTTTACTATATAAGGTTACACCTCCTCCCTTTTTTCCCTTCCTGTCCTTCCTGAACAAGCTGAACCCTTCTATATCAATATTCCAGTCATGTGTATTATCCCACCAAGTCTCTGCAATGCCAACTATGCCAGATTCTGACCCTTCTCCCAGGTCTCCATGTTTTTGACTTCCCTGTGGGCTTTTGTCACCTGCCCCCATCAAACCTAGTTTAAAACCCTCCTCACTAGGTTAGCCAATCTGTATCCAGATATGCTCTTCCCATTCCTCAATAAGTGGATCCCATCTCTGCTTAGCAGTCCTTTTTCCTGGAACAGCATCCCATGATCAAGGAAGCTGAAGCCCTCCTGTTGACACCATCTTCTCGGCCTTCTGGTTCCTTCTGGCCTTGGAATCTATTAATCTTGCAATAAACTGGCTGATACTGGCTATATTTTGCCCTACATGACCATTCAGAGCACAGAGTTAGTGGGACAAATGCACCTACATGGCTGCAGGTGAGATAATCTGGTAACTCAAGACTAACCTGGAGAGAAATACATTTCCAGAATTCTGAATAGCACAAAAACATTAGATTTATGTAGACACTGAATCCACTTCTGATATTTGTCACAGCTCAGTTCTTATTTTATCTGGACTAGTTCACTTAAGAATGCTTAATTCTGAGTGCAGTAGCATGCAGAGACAAGAAAACACAACATACAGTGTTTACATTTACAGTCCTGGCTTTTCCATTAAAATATTTGTTGTACAGTACAGCATAAAAACTTGGATCTCCATTAAATTATTTGCTCAGATGACAGGTTTCAGTGTAGTAGCTGTGTTAGTCTGTGTCAGCAAAAAGAAAATAAGAAAGAAATACTTGTGGTACCTTAGAGACTAACAAATTTATTTCAGCATAAGCTTTCGTGGACTACAGTCCGCTTCGTCGGATGCATGGAATGGAACACTCAGTGAGAGGATATTTATACAGTCAGAGAAACATGAAAAGGTGGAAGTAACCATATCAACTGTAAAAGGCTAATTAATTGAAAGGAACTGTTATCAGTAGGAAAGAAACTTTTGAAGTGGTACTCAACATGGCCCATTACAGACAGTTGACACAAAGGAGTTAAGGGTATTTAATGGGGGGGGGGGATAAATTCAATTAACGTAATGACCGAGCCATTCACAGTCAATATTCAGACCTAAGGTAATGGTATCTAGTTTGCATATTAACTCCAGTTCAGCAATTTCGCATTGGAGTCTGTTTTTGAAGTTTTTCTGTTGTAAAATTGCTACCTTTAAATCTGTCATTGCGTGATCTTTTTGCTCAGATGTAATATTATGCAAATTGATGGGAGACAGAGTGAGACCAGGAAAAGCATTAAGAACATCTTTCTGAAAATGCGGCAAATGGGTTTTAATTTTACTTTTCCAGGTTTTTGTCTCCACAGAGCACAAAATAAGTGAAATATTTTAATTTTGTGAAATGTCCTTCAACTTGTTAATTTCAAGGCCCCATAGTTCAGTGTGATTCATTGCAGCAGTGAATAACGAATGTCACTGAAATAGTGAGATCGCCCGAGCTACTTTAGAAATTAATGGACTGACTGTGATATACTGGAGCCTCTTTCATGCATCTATAATTGGAGTGCCAATTTATTTCCAATCATTTTAAGCACTGTAATTATAGTGCCTCAGTGTTGCCTATTTAACATTCATATGGGTAGCTGGCACAATAATGCTGGCAGGAGCCCAAATACGTTACAACTGAAATAAATAGTAAAAATGGGAGATAATATACAAAGGAACAGATCTTAAATTTTTTTGAGAGATTTTGTTTTTGCCAACATGCCTCTCGGTCATGATAGAATAAAAAGGAACAAAATAATGCTCATAAAATGTCTATAAAACTGTCTTTCAAATAGATCATAACTCATGCTCTATCTTATTTCTTAAATAAAAATCCCATAATCTGTAATATACAAACTGGGATTTACCTTTTGATCACAGCTAGAAGTAAATTTGACAGGAACAAAACCCAACAACGCTTTTTCTTTGTTTATGGGGGGTAAAAGGATGGATTGTCCGTAGCATCCTTCATTCTCTTCTTCATTAGGGATAGTAAAACCAGTTCAGTTTGTTTTTTTTAAATCTACCATCATTTAGCTCAATTCTCAAAACAAAAGAAACATTTCTGTGGCTCAAACAAGTTTTCAGAACGTCTTCTTATTATTGGTGTTGCTGTTTTTCCCATGCACTTGACTTGATCAGAAACAGAAATGCCATAATGAAGATATTTCTGACCTAAGAGGATGTCATGGAAATGAATCTTTTGAGAAGTCCTTTTCTTGTAAGATTTGCAGACACAAGCTGTTTGGATAAATATTCAAACTTTTAGGCATTTATACAGACTGAAATGAACCTCTGAGTGTTGTGTGTTTCCTGTGTCATGACTCTTTAGACATGATAACGCAACACTGGGTTAAACAATTTAATTAATGGTTATGTGTGTTCGTTATTTCTCACACTCACAGTTATACTGGACATACATAATACGTATCCATCAACCCAATAGAAACCTGATACCAGATTCCTGATACAAACCCCTACTTCTACACGAAGCCCCATTAATGGGACTTGCCTCTGTTATTAGGAGTCTGACTGTGTGAAGCACCTTGCGGATCAGTGTCATAACAGCTTAATGACTCTAGAACCAACACGAACTTTCAGACCTGATTAAACTTTGTAAAAGCAACCACTGGATAGCGATTCTGCCTTCAGGGAGGGTGGGCTACCCTTTCGTTACTTTATACAGAATTATAGTCAGAATTATAGCTGCAAAATCCTACCTCAGCACCTCAACGTGGTGCAGCGGTGACGCTGGCCGTCTGACAGCTATGGTAGCGGGGTGTATGCCCTGGTAGGTTTTACCATGCTACAAAGGTGTTGGACTATCCAATCCAGGGAGGAGGGTTGCTCTCTCAGAGGAAAGAGCGCTTTTCCTTCTCCTTAGAGGTTGAAGGCTAGCTAAGCTTGAGGAGGTACACATGCCTGCCCACCTAGCCAGTGGGATGGATTGAAGTTAACGGCTAAAACAACACGAGTAAATGCACGTTCTACGGTGGCGGAGCGGAAATTGAGCGACAAGAGGTTGCTAAAAAATGTCAGGTGCTAGGCCAACATGGAAAAGGACAATCCTCGCTGTATGTACTTACAATTGTAGGTCACTGGCAAAGGAGGAAACTTTAAACCATCTGATGGAGGAGAAGAAAAGGATAAAATGCGATATTCTCGGTGTCTGCGAAACCCGACGAAAGAAGGAGTTGGAAGTCAACTGGAAGGATGGAAGTGCTGTGAGGCTCGGAAAGGGAGATGGCGCTAGAAAAGTTGGAGGAGTTGGATTTATCGTCAATAAAGATTGGTCTTCGAAAGTCATATCATGACAGCTAACATAATCACGTATCGGTGTGCTGCATCTTCAGATGGAGTCAAAAGCTACCCTCAAGGTCATCCAGGCCTACGCTCCCACAAGTGCAAGCGAGGACGAAGAAGTGGAAGAATTCTACCGAGAGCTTGAAGGAGCTCTCGCGCAAAAGTCCACTTACACTGTCACGATGGGAGATTTCAACGCCAAGGTCGGGCGAGGGAAAGCTGGCGAAAAGTTCATAGGGGAGATACGGCAGCGGCGAAAGGAATGAAAGAGGAGAGAGGCTGGTAGCGATGGCAGAAATGAAAGAACTGTACGTGGCAAACACCTGGTACAAAAAGAAGATCTCAAGAAGGTGGACATGGATCGCACCAAACGTGAAGAGTAAGAATGAAATCGACTATATTTTAGTCAATAAAAGGCGCATCGTTCAAGTCGTCTCTGTGGTGCAGCCATCCAACACCGGCAGTGACCATCGCCTGCTTAGAGCGAAGTGGATTTTCGACGAAGCGGTGGAAAAGAAGGCATTACAGATGGCAAACAGGAAACAGCAGCCGAAGACATTCGATGAAGCAAAGCTGAAAAAAAGTGATTTCTGGGTTTGACTGGAGCCAGATGGAAAAGTGTGATGAGGACTATAGTATCTTTGCTGACAAGTTGAGATGTTGCATAAAAGCAGCTGAAATTAAAAAGCTGAAGAAGGCGAAGGGAAGAATCTCGATTGAAATGAAAAGCTTGTTGGAGAAGCGGAGAAACATGAAAAGGAGCTCGGATAACAACCTCGAGTACTCCATTCTGTGCAAGCTTATATGGCGAAAACTGAAGGATGACTTCGAGAACTTCCGGAAAGAAAAGCTCCTTAAAACAGCTGAATAACGCAAGAGCCTCAGGACATGCAAGCGGGAATTGACGCAGTATAGATTGAGCGTAACAGCATTGAAGAACAAGGATGGAGAGACAGTAATCGACAGAGCAGGGATGGAGGAGGTCTGCAAGGACTTCTATACAGAACTGTTCAAATCAAGAATCAATGTCCCCCTCCCAACCCTCGAAGAGTCAGAAGAACGCGTCCCCCCAATAATCGTCAGCGAAGTCCGAAGCGCACTAAACCAGATGAAGAAGGGAAAAGCTCCAGGCAAAGATGGAATAACGTCAGAAATGATTTATGCAGGAGGCGAAAAACTTTGGAAGGCCCTCGCTTTAAGATTGTCGATATCTTGAAGAAGGAAAAATACCATCAAGCTGGAAGGAGTCGAATACCATCTTGCTGAACAAGAAGGGTGATCGAGAAAATCTTAAGAACTACCGCCCTATATGCCTGCTCTCTCACATCTACAAGCTCTTCACAAAGGTGATAACGAATTGACTTTCGCAGAGTCTAGATGAACAACAGCCGAGAGAGCAGGCAAGGTTTCGAAGAAATTTCAGTACAATCGACCATATATTTACCCTTAGCCAGCTCCTAGAAAGAGTGAGGGAATACAAACTCCCGCTGTGCATTGCTTTTGTCGACTATGAAAAGGCCTTCGATAGCGTTGAGTTTAACGCAATATTAAAGGTGCTCGCAGAGCAGGGCATTAACACGCAGTACATTAGTTTGTTGAAGGAAGTGAATACTGGGTGTACAACAGACATTACTCTCCTTGAAACTCCCCTCCGCATCCCAATCAAGAAAGGCATAAAGCAAGGAGATACAATTTCACCGAAACTATTCACCGCCTGCCTCGAAATGGTTATGAACAAGATCAATTGGAGGAGTGGCGTCAACATAAATGGAGAGAGATTATCTCATCTCAGATTTGCAGATGACATTGTACTAATTGCCGAAAGCACCAACCAACTGCAGAGCATGCTACGAAGACTCGACAAGAAAAGTAGTCAGGTCGGCCTGAAAATGATCCGCTGCAAAATGAAATATATGCGATCAGACGTCTTACGAAAAGCCCAAATAACGGTAACAGGAGAAGACATCGAAGAAGTGGAACAGTACATATATTTGGGCCAAGACGTTACTATGCGCCAAGACGTGAATGGAGAACTCTTGCGAAGGATTCGGGCAGGATGGTGTGCATTTAATTCCATCAAGGACGTCCTCAAAGGAAAAATTGACAAGACCACACGTAAAAATATTTTCAATTCAGCAGTGCTGCCAGCCATGCTGTATGGCAGTGAAACGTGGGCACTGACGAAAAGAGAAGAGCAACGGCTGTTGGTAGCTGAAAGGGCAATGGAACGAGCTATGTTGGGAATTTCCCTTCTGGATCGTATACCAAATGAAATCATCAGAGAACGCAGCGGTGTGAAAGATATTGTCGTGGAAAGCAGACATAAGATGCGATGGGCGGGCCACACAGCACGGCTCACAGATAACAGGTGGACCACAATCATTGCTGAGTGGTACCCGTGAAAACAGAAAAGACCCCCCGGTCGGCCTCCAAGAAGATGGGAAGATGACATCGTTAAACGTTTCGGACGAACGTGGAGAAGAAAGGCAAGAGTGCAAGAAGAATGGCAGACGTGTTGTGATCGGCGCAGTCTTAACAACAGCTGAAGTCCGATCGATCCAGGTGATAGTCAGAATACACTTGAATAGATACCCCTTGATTTAGTTGCCTGAGGGCCATATCTTTCAGGGCAGAAATTGGTAGCTTGCTTTGCACTGGTGGAACGATAAACCCACATATTGTTAAGCTTTCAACTGGGAAGACGGGAAAACAGTATGTTGTTTTAAGGAACAGCAATATTGCAAAAGATAACTAGATTCCTCAGTCTTATATACTGGGTACAATAAATATTTTTCACACAGAGAAGTCTAAGTGACATTCCTTTTTTGTTGTTGTCTTAATTTTTTATATTAAAACGCTTATGGATTGCTAGACAGAAATGTCTAACATAGGTAAGGATGTTAGTGGGGAAAATAACAAAAGAAAAAGGAATGTTGTCCATCTATCCAATTCCCTTTACACAGGAGGGCCATTTTCTGTGCCTAATGGGTAATGGGATTTTCAAAGCACCTTAACAGGTTAGGTTAACATTGACTTCAATACAAGTTAGTCATCAAACCTGCTGAGGTGCTATATTAAATCCCACTAGGAGCCTAGCTGCATCTTTTTAAATCTGTCCCATGAGAGCAAATTGCTGAGTCCAGTAGCAATGCTTCACAGTTCAGGCAGGATGTGGGAGTAAAAGGACAAAACATACATATTCAAAACCAAACCAAAACCAAACAATACTGCACTTAGGAGAACAGTATGAAATTTGTGAGGAAGGAAAAGTTCATACTGTGTGGCACGGCTGCTGATTAAAATTCAGCTGCGGTGTTACCATGTCCACAGAGACACCACTTAAGGTGCAACATAAGGGTATTACACATTTGTAAGAAACTCCACGACCATTATCAAGAAAGGTCACCAAAAGAAACCAATTATAATTCTGAAACGCCTGAATCTTTAATAATATCCTCCTATGAGAGATCAGCCAAGTGCTCTGCAGCAGTCTCCTGTTCCCAAGCAGGTGATGGCCAGATCCTTGCCTGGTGTAGATGGCAAATCTCCACAGGAGCTTCACTGGTTTACAGCAGTTGAGGATTTGGGCTAATTTTTCTAAATGTAGGACATTCTTGGCTGCATCGTAATCAAGAACAATATACCACTCGCCTCTCAAAGCAACTGGGAGGTTTTGTAGGGCTAAATGCAACACAAGGTAATATTTACTAAAGGATACACCTTGGACCACAGAAAAACCCTCATTGTCACAGAGGATCAGACAGAGAATATTGAATTGTTTCCACATTTGGACATCCGGTGAGGTCTATGTCCTTCAAACCTTCTTGATGACCCAATATTCAGATTCCTCACCCAGGATTTTCCAGCAATTCCAGTTTTTTGGGGTCCTCCTTAAAGCCACAGAGACAGCTCCACCACACTGTGATGCCAATAGCACAGGATCTCTGCTTGATGTTTGTATGAGGTATTTTTTGGTGAGTTAATTATTAATGTTTCAATAGAGGCTTCACACATGTTGGAAGAAAGGCAACCATTTTACCTTCCAGTATATTCTTAGTATGATAGTAAAAAAATAATGGTGTGTGTCTTTTCCCTTTGCAAGGTTCTCTGCTTACAGTGCTATGGATTATGTGGTGCCAAGTACTCCCAGCTCCTTGCAATCAGTGAGTGTACAGTTATCCAGATATTTAATGGGAACACAGACACTTCCCTAGAAATGTAAGGTCCCCATGGCCTGGAATGGTCAGGGGTGACGTTGAAGGGGAGAGGACATACACAAACGGCAGACCAAATAGACAATACTGTTGTTGTGTGAGCCATTTATTTAGCTACACCATAACCACTCCAATGAGTCCCTTACACATTTCACAGGTGGGTTATGATGAAATGCCTTCCTCCTTGATTGGAGAGGAGATTCGTTGCGGGAGGGATCTACAAATGCTGAGAGATCAGGTTCAGGATTGTTGAGATTTGTAGACAGCCATAAAACTCAAACCCACTTATGGGTGTGCACAGCAACCAGCACAATGGGCTCTGATCTCCACTGAGGCCTCTAGGGCCCGTGGGCTGCTTGTGGCCCAATCAGCACACAGCTGTGGCCCATGTGACATCCTCAGGCCCATAGAGGTAGTATTGGATGCAGTCCACGATGGTAAATAGGTTGAGAACCACTGCTTAGGCCCTGATGTAACACAAATAATAAACAATAATAACCCTGATTTCTGGTTGGACCAGGGGTATATGTGAGCCTTTTAAAAAGCTCCACTTAAAACAATCTATTTGCTTTAGCCTGCCATTGACACTAAACTCCACTCTGTGTATATGAGACTCTTGTCTTCTCTGTCAAGGTACTTACATAGCGCCCGTTGCTGTAGTGTCTCTCTTTTTCCTGCCCTTGCTACTGTAACCAGCAACTCAGTGTAACTAGACTGCAAGGACACTTACAGAACTATCACTTCTAAATTTCTGCCTACTGTTGTTATCACTTCGCCATCTTTGTTCATCATTTCCCCTTTATACCAGATTGAGAATAACTACAACAGGTGCTCTAAAGGCCAGGCCTGGAGAGGTGCTGAGAACCCTCGAGTGCCAGTGAGGTCAATGGAAGTTTGTGGGTGCTCAGAACCTTGCAAGATTGGGTCCTGGAGGAATAACCCAAAGAGGAACTTAGGGGGGAAAATATAGGAGACACTCCTTTTAACTCTATTGAAATACATTGGATTAAGGTTTCAGAGTGGTAGCCGTGTTAGTCTGTATCAGCAAAAACAACAAGGTGTCCTTGAAGCACCTTAGAGACTAACACATTTATTTGGGCATAAGCTTTCGTGGGCTAAAACCCAGTTCATCAGATGAATGGAGTGAAAATACAAAACAGACTTCAACGAGAAACCGCAGAACCGGAATTAATTTGCAAACTGGACACCATCAAATTAGGCCTGAATAAAGACTGGGAGTGGATGGGTCACTACAAAAAGTAATTTTCCCTCTGTTGATACTCACACCTGCTTGTCAACTGTTGGGAATGGGCGTCATCCACCTTGATTGCATTGGCCTCGTTAGCACTACAAAAGTAATTTTCCCTCTGCTGATATTTGCCCCTTCTTGTCAACTGTTGAGAATAGGCCACTTCCACCTTAATTGAATCGGCCTTGTTAGCACTGACCCCCCCGCACTTGGTAAAGCAACTCTGATCTTTTCATGTGCTGTAGTACAAGTATATATACTGCTCACTGTATTTTTCACTCCATGCATCTGATGAAGTGGGCTTTAGCCCACGAAAGCTTATGCCCAAATAAGTGTGTTAGTCTCTAAGGTGCCACAAGGACTCTTCACTGGACGAAGGGAATTTTGTGATGTTTTGTATGGAGACTACAGTGAAAAGAAGTTGTATCCCATTATGTAATGGCTGCTGTCTTTGCCTACATGGGCTTGAAGTCGGCAAAGCACAAAAGCACGTGCGTAGCTTTCAGCATGTCCTTAAATCCCTTACTGAACCAGGCCTATAGTTTCTGCAGTGCCAGTACATAAATCATGTTATTCACATAACTTTTTCAATCCCTTCAGCACAAAAAGGGCTAAACAAACCAAAACCAATGCAAAAGCACATTCTAAATGGCAATGTCAAATTGAATGATAATACGGTGTTGCAAAGCATTAATATGCCTATTAGACTAGCATGCCCTTTTCCTCCATACAAGTTAAGTAAACAAATGAGCAGAAATGCATTCGTCTATTTGTCTCTTCCAACGTAAGCTGCCTGGGAGGCAAACGTTTAACGTTTAATTAAAAGAGGATTCCTCATGATGTTCTCCAAAGGACTTACAAACAGTGAACAGGTGCTACAACATCTGTAAGAGGTAAATAGAATGCTGTTATATCCATTAAATAGATAAGTAAACTGAGGCAGAGAGAGAGAGAGAGTGGGTGGACTTGTGGTTACCTCAAGGGACTGAACTGGAACCCAGGAGACCTGGTTTCAATTCCTGTCTCAACAAAGACTTTCTGTGTGACCTTGGGCACTTCAGCTCTACACCTGTAAAATAGGGATAATGATATTTCTTTTCTCCCAATCTTGCTCAGTCCTGCTTATTTATGCCTTGGTCCACTGGTGCAGGGGCTAGACCACACAGAGCTCACTGCAGTATCAGTGACCAATACAATGCTTTTCATAGCAGGGACAGTCTCCTACTATGTGAATATACAACACCTAGCATAACAGGGCATCTAGGTGCTACTGTAACACAAATAATAGTACTAGATAAGCTGTGACCACTTGCCCAAAGCCACACTCCAAGTGGATGGCAGAGCTGGGAATAGGACCTAGGAGTCTTGATTCCCATTTCCCCATGGTCTAAAATGCTAGAAAATCCAGCCGCTCACTTCTAAGTGTTCTATAAATGTAAAGTGATCATCCAAAATGCAATTGATTTATCCCTGTCTAGTGAACTGCAACTGTTGCTCTTTCTTTAGATGATGTTCGCTGTTATTAAAAAAAGAAAAATTCATTTATATAAAATCCGTGCCTCCAAAGAGCTAGTGATACGCATTCACCAAAATGATCACTGGATGACATATGAATGCAACCCTGAAAAGGACTTTGCAGTAATCAAGCATATAATTACTTAATGTTTATGTTCAGTATATGGTTGGTCAGTTAATGATACTGGAGCAGAAAGGAGGGAGGCATTTTATCCAACGCCATCTGTGGATTTCATAAGAGACTCATTTGAGGAGTTATGCTGCTGCTAATAAACCAGCATCACAGTTTGTCTATTTGTTCTGCTAGTCATGTATCAATATATTTTATTTACATATTAACTTAGTGAATTAAGGAATGCCTAATGTGGCATGAAAGCAAAGTAAAGCCTTCTTTGGGGACTAAAGAAATAAAAATGCTCTTTCTCAAAAATGCTTTTGAGCTACTTCTTATGTGGCCATAAATACAAAAAACATTCTTTGATCAGGAAAAAAGTGTCAGAGATCAGAGGAAGACATTTTCCAAAGGGGTTAGCATCTGTTGTCTGGACTATGTTACTGCAGCAGCATAGCAAATAAAGCACAAGGGTTTAAAACATAAGTTACACTATACTTGAAGCCAGATTATAGTATTACCTGCACCAAGCTTTCAAAAATCATGAGCAGGCTTTCCCCATCCACAAAATTGAGATTTTTAAAAAATCCCATGATTTTTAAGACAATAATAATTCGTGTGTGTCTTTTTATTTGCTTTCTGGGTTTTGAGCCTTTGGGGTTCATGTTTCATGCTTTTCTCCACAATCAGAGTAGCTATTTTTTAAAAAAATCTGAGATTCTGATGCAATCACTTGACTCCAGGAGCTGGCACATTAAGAAAAACATCAAATATCACAAGATGTGGCAACACTGATAATTGTCCACCATATTCGTGCAGCTATAGAAGATGGAAGGCATGAAAATCTTAACCTTTCTCCCCACGAATACCCTGGACAAAGATTAGGGTAAATTACAGTCTCTGAGCTCAGCAAAATCTCTCTCCGTGCACATCTGGATGTATACTGGGTCCAAACTGGCAGAGCAGGGAGAAGGTAGGTCAATGAGTCTGCCCAACCCATACCAGCCCGTGGAGTGCCTAAATAGGCACAATTTACCTCCTAGACTTGATGCAAATCAGCTGAGTTTGTTGGGAATAACAGTAACGGGAAACAGTGATGGGAGGCTGCTGTTGCTTAGTTGTCAATAATTCTGTTTTCCTTGCTACCAGTATTTCTGCTGATATGTGGTGCATGCCTTTCCCTCAGCAGAGTGGGGGCTATCCGGTTTATTGCACTCAATGTAGCATGTATGATTACCTGCCCTGTGGGTGGGTGGCGTATGTGTGTATTTGGTGCAAGGAGCTCCTGGCCCTCAGAGACTGAGTACAGGCTTTGGAGGCCAGGGTGGCGGAACTGGAGGAGATAAGCAAGGCAGAGAGGTATGTTGATGAGGCTTTCTGGGACACTGTAGATTTGTCCCACCTCTGGTCAGACAGCCCCTGCGCTGTTGAGGAGGATGAAAGGCCCAGGGAAGGAGAGCAGTCAATGGGAGCAGAGGGAAACCTTCCCATAGTTGGGACCCTCCTTCCAGATGGTGTTGGGGTATCCTCTCACACTGAGGTTACCTCTCCGGGGGAGGGAACTCCAGTCATTAGGAAAAGGCAGGTGTTAGTAATGAGAGATTCGATCATTAGAAACATAGATAGCTGGGTTTGTGATGACTGGGAGAACCGTATGGTGACTTGCCTGCCTGGTGCGAAGGTTGCGGATCTCTTGAGGCATCTAGATAGACTTATGAGTAGTGCTGGGGAGGAGCCGGTGATCATGGTACATGTAGGTACCAATGACATAGCGAATGGTAGAAGAGACGTCCTGGAGGCCAAATTTAGGCTGCTAGGAAAGAGACTGAAATCCAGGACCTCTATGGTGGCATTCTCAGAAATGCTTCCAGTTCCATGCACAGGTCCAGGTAGGCAGGCAGAGCTTGAGTCTCAATGCGAGGATGAGACGATGGTGTAGAGAGGAAGAGTTTAGATTTATTAGGAACTGGGGAAACTTTTGGGATGGGGGAGCCTATACACGAAAGATGGGCTCCACCTAAACCAAAGTGGATCCAGACTGCTGGCACTTCACATTAAAAAGGTTGCAGAGCAGTTTTTACATTAAGAAATGGGGGAAAGCCGATTGCTGCAGAGGAGCATGTGGATCGGACAGAGACTTGTCTTACAGGAGAGTGTATTGATAGAGATTCTCTAGGTTTTATTCAGGAGGAGAGGATGGAAGAGGATAAAGGAGGGGCCAGATCAGATGAGAAACATTCACATAAAAAAGAATCTGACACATCAGAAAAGGGCATAAATAAACAGTGACAAGTTTTTAAAGTGCTTGTATACAAATGCTAGAAGTCTAAATAATAAGATGGGTGAACTAGAGTGCCTCGTGTTAAAGGAGGATATTGACATAAGAGGCATCACAATGGTGGAATGAGGACAATCAATGGGACACTATCATTCCGAGGTACAAAATATATCGGAAGGATAGAACAGGTCGTGCGGGGGGTTGCACTATATGTGAAAGAAAATGTAGAATCAAATGAAGTAAAAATCTTAATTGAATCCATAGAATCTCTATGGATAGTAACTCCATGCTCTAATAAGAATATAACACTAGGGATCTATTATTGACCACCTGACCAGGATAGTGATAGTGACGATGAAATGCTAAGGGAGATTAGAGAGGCTATCAAAATAAAGGACTCAATAATAATGGGGGATTTCAATTATCCCCATATTGACTGGGTACATGTCACCTCAGGACAAAATGCAGAGACAAAATTTCTCGATACTTTAAATGACTGCTTCTTGGAGCAGCTGGTACAGGAACCCATAAGGGGAGAGGCAATTCTCGATTTAGCCCTGAGTGGAGTGCAGGATCTGGTCCAAGAGGTAACTATAACAGGAGTGCTTGGAAATAGTGACCATAATACAATAACATTTAACATTCCTGTGATGGTGGAAAGAACATGTCAACAGCCCAACACTGTGGCATTTAATTTCAGAAAAGGGAACTATGCAAAAATGAAGGGGTTAGTTATACAGAAATTGAAAGTTACAGTGAATAGAGTGAAATCCCTGCAAGCTGCATGGACACTTTTCAAAGACACCATAATAGAGGCCCAATTTAAATGTATACCCCAAATTAAAAAACACAGTAAAAGAAGCAGTCAGAGATAAAAAGGCATCTTTTAAAAAGTGGAAGTCAAATCCTAAACTGCTTAAGATAGTTAAGACCAAAGCAGACTGTGAAGAACTTCAAAAAGATCTCAAAACTAAGTGATTAGGCAACAAAATGGCAAATGAAATTTAATGTGGATAAATGTAAAGTAATGCACACTGGAAAAAATAACCCCAACTATACATACAATATGATGGCGGCTAATTTAGTTACAACTAATCAGAAAAAAAATCTTGGAGTCATCGTGGATAGTTCTCTGAAGACATCCATGCAGTGTGCAGCGGCAGTCAAAAAAGCAAACAGGATGTTAGGAATAATTAAAAAAGGGATAGAGAATAAGATGGAGAATATCTAATTGCCCTTATATAAATCCATGGTACACCCACATCTTGAATACTGCATACAGATGTGGTCTCCTCATCTCAAAGAAGATATACTGGGATTAGAAAAGGTTCAGAGAAGGGAAACTAAAATGATTAGGGGTTTGGAACAGGTCCCATATGAGGAGAAATTAAAGAGGGTAGGGCTTTTCAGCTTGGAAAAGAGGAGACGAAGGGGGGATATGATAGAGGTATATAAAATCATGAGTGGTGTAGAGAAAGTGAATAAGGAAAAGAACTAGGGGCCACCATATGAAATTAATGGGCAGCAGATTTAAAACAAATAAAAGGAAGTTCCTCTTCACGCAGCACACAGTCAACCCGTGGAACTCCTTGCCTGAGGAGGTTGTGAAGGCTAGGACTATAACAGGGTTTAAAAGAGAACTGGATACATTCATGGAGGTTAAGTCCATTAATGGCTATTAGCCAGGATGGGTAAGGAATGGTGTCCCTAGCCTCTGTTTATCAGAGGGTGGAGATGGATAGCAGGAGAGAGATCACTTGATCATTACCTGTTAGGTTCACTCCCTCTGGGGTACCTGGCATTGGACACTGTCAGTAGACAGGATACTGGGCTGGATGGACCTTTGGTCTGACCCAGTTTGGCCATTCTTATGTTCTTATGTTATCTGTTTCTATAGAGCCTAACTTTGCATTGCACTGTTCCTTTATAGCAGGTATGAATAGAAACAGGTGGAGCTTTTGTAAGCTGTACACATTTTAAATATAAAACTCACCAATACAAAGAAAAAGCTCTTTCTCCCCCACTATCCACATCTCTCTCTTGCATCCCCCGTGCCAGGAATCAGTTTTTGAATGTAACACAGACTCAATCCCAATGGGACGGTGTCAATTTCAACTTTAAATGCTACAAGGCTTTCCCTGGACAGGTAAGCCAGCCCAGCTGTTTTATTCAGCCACAAAGCACCTGAAAAGTGTGCAAAGCCAAAGAAAGTAATTTAATATACTGTGTCTTATTTAATCTGATTTAATGTTAATGTGATCATTTATTTTATGTTCCTTCAAAGGCTGTTACCTTGTGCGTTCTCTTTCCCTCAATGTAAACGCACAATGTGCCTGTTCGTACACCCAGTAGTGCTTTCGTTGCAGAAAGCTGAAGAACCTTCACTGAGAATTTTTCGTTCTCAAACTGACAGACTTCCTGGGTGTCATTTTCAGATGTGCTCAGCATTAACTTGAATGGGAACAGAGTTCAGCCAGTGCTTAGGGACAGATTTACAAAGGTACTTAAGCACCGTCAGATGCAGATAGACACCTAGTGAGATTTACAGTCATGCCTAAGCAAGTTAGATACCTATCTCCCATTGAAGTGAATGGAGCTTAGGTGCTTTGGAAAATCCTAATATACCCCTATGTGCAATTTTAGGGGCTTGAATACCTTTGCAAATCTGTCACTTAGAGCTTTTAAAAATCCAGCCCCTTGTGCCAAAGCCATCCCTGCTGTATCTCCACTGCAGTCAATGGAGTTACCAAGTAGTGATTTGACCCCTTTTGTTCCAAAGGAGGTACATGTCTCTGTACAATGTACAAACAATGGCATCTGACCCAGGGGTATATTAGCACTCAAAACACTGTAGGTGTAACAACTGTCATCGTCAGTGATTGAACCCCTCGCTCCCAGAACTCAGAGCATAAAACCATGACTGATTATGCTGAAGGACTAAGGACCTGATTCAAAGACCAGTGAAGTCAATGGGAATCATCTTCAAACTTGAGTGGAGGGAAACAATGCCATAGTTGGGACCCTTCTTCCAGATGATGCCATGGTATCCTCTTGCACTTAGGATACCTCTCCAGGGGAGGGATTTCCAGTTATTAGGAAGAGACAGGTAATAGTAATGGGGGATTCGATCATTAGAAATATAGGTAGCTGGGTTTGCGATGACTGGGAGAACCTCATGGTCCATTGCCTGGCAGGTGCGAAGGTTGTAGATCCCTTGAGACATCTAGACAGACTTATGTGCATTGCTGGGGAGGAGCCGGTGGTCGTGGTACACGTAAGCATTAATAACATAAAGAAAGGGAGCAGCGAGGTCCTGATGGCCCAATAAAGGCTGCTAGGTAAGAGATTAAAGTCCAGGACCTCCATGGTAGCATTCTCTGAAATGTTTCTAGGTCCACACACAGGGCCAGTTAGACGGGCAGAACTGCAGGGTCTCAATGCATGGATGAGACGATGGTATAGGGAGGAGGGTTTTAGGTTTATTAGAAACTGGAGAACTTTTTAGGAAAGGAGGAACCTATACAGAAAGGATGGGCTCCACCTAAACCAAAATGGAACCAAATTGCTGGCATGTAAAATTTAAAAAGTCATAAAGTTTTTAAACTAAGGGCTGTGGGAAAGCTGACAGGTGCGGCGGAGCACATGGTTCAAACAGAAACATTCCGTAGGGAGGATCTATTAACAGAGATTCCGTCTAACCTAGTAAAGAGGAGAGGATAGACGTTGATAAAGTACAGACAGGAACTGAAGAGAAACAGTCAAATGAGAAAGAGTTCCATAACTACATCACATGAAAGCACATAGCTAAAAAGTGACAAATTTTATAAGGGCTTGTATAGAAATGTTAGAAAACAAAATAGTAAGATGGGTGAATTTAAGTGCCTGATATTAAATGAGCATATTGATATAATAGGCATCACAGAAATAAAGTGAAATAATGAAAATCAGTGAGACATAGTAATACCAGGATACAAAATGTATAGGAAGAACAGAGTAGGTCAAGCCCGTAGAGGAGTAGCAATATGTGAAAGAAAGCATAGGGTCAAATACAGTAAAAATCTTAAATGAGTCAAACTATATTATAGAATCTCTATGGATAGAAATTCTATGCTTGAATAATAAGAGTATAACAATAGGGATTTACTACTGACCACCTGACCAGGATGGTGATGGTGACTGTGAAATACTCAGGGAGATTAGAGAGGCTATAAAAATAGAAAACTTAATAACAATGGGGGATTTTTTCAACTATCCTCATATTGACTGGGTACATGTCATCTCAGGATGGGATGCAAAGATAAGGTTTCTAGACAACATTAATGACTGTTTCTTGGAGCAGCAAGTCCTGGAATTCACAAGGAGAGAGGAAATTCTTGATTTGGTCCTAAGAGGAACACAGGATCAGGTCCAAGAGGTGAATATATCTGAACCACTCAGTAATAGCAACCATAATATAATTAAATGTAACATCCTTATGTGTGTGTGTGTGGATTGGGGGTGGGGTGGAGGAGAGGGAGTATACCAAAGAAGTCCATCACAGTAACAGTAGTAGGAAGAGAGTCTGAGATATAAGCCCTTGTATCAGAGGCCTGGGATGAGGCCTGAGGCCTGAACTAAAGTGGTCAAAACTTTGCTGATATAAAGCAAAGTCAGGTTGTGAGCAAGAGGCAGGCCCTGCTCACAGAATTTGGCAAGCACAGGGCTGATATTGCAAAAACACATATTCCTAAGAGATGCGAGGCACAGAGCACTCACGCAAGCACATTTCAGAAGGGTGGTACCAGAACACTCCGATAAACACATTCCCCAAAGATAACAGGAACATGCTGACCCATCTTAAGGATAAGGTCAGAATGACAGCATGATGAATAGAGATGTTTTGATCGAATCTACAGGTACAAGGCAATGAGTGGCACCCTAATACATCATAGGGTGGCACCTTGATACATTAGGGGCAATACGTACTCTGTTTGTATTGGTGTATAAAGATGTATCTCAGAGGGAGTGTCTTTGTCCAGCCTAGGGGCCAGTGGAAAGTCTCGCCACTGACCAAGCTGCGTCCATTGTCATGGTCATATATGTCTTAGTATCCTCGTAGAGTCTTCCAGGTGCTATTGCTGTGCTTCGTTGACAATAAACCTGGCCGGGTGCCTTCTCACCTTAACGGATTTTGTGGTTATTGGGTGGGTCGCTCGAGATCTGCTGTGCCAAGTATCTGCGCAGAGCTGGGACAGCACACAGGGAGAACGCGCACACAGCCAAACATCTGCCGACAGTAACATTTAACTTCAGAAAGGGGAACTACACAAAAATGATGAACCTAGTTAAACGGAAATTAAAAGGAACAATAAGAAGCAAGAAATGCCTACAAGTTGCATGGAAACTTTTAAAAAAACCATAATAGAGACTTAAATTAAATGTATACCCCAAATAAAAAAAAAATAGTAAGAGGACCAAAACAAAACAAAAAAAGCCACCATGGCTAAACAACAGCATAAAAGCAGTGGTTAGAGCCAAAAAGGCACACTTTAAATATTGGGAGTCAAATCCTAGTGAGGAAAATAGAAATGACCATAAACTCTGGCAAGTTAAGTGTAAAAGTATAATTAGGTAGGCCCAAAAAGAACTTGAAGAGCAACTAGCAAAAGATTTAAAAACTAACAGCAAAGAATTTTTTTAAGTACATCAGAAGCAGGAAGCCTGCCAAACAATCAGTGGGGCCTCTGGACGATTGAGGTGCTAAAGGTACACTCAACGAAAACAAGGCCATTGCGGAGAAGCTAAATGAAATCTTTGCATTGGTCTTAACAGCAGAAGATGTGAGGGAGATTCCCACGCCTGAGCCATTCTTTTTAGGTGACAAATCTGAGGAACTATCCCCCAGAGTGAAGTGTCAATAAAGGAGGATTTGGAGCAAATTGATTAATTCAACAGTAATAAATCACCAGGAACAGATGGCATTCCAAGAGTTCAAATTCAAATATGAAATTGCAGAATTACTAAATGTAGCATGTAACCTATCACTTAAATCAGCCTCTGCACCAGATGGAGGAGAGCTAATGTAACCGCAATTTTAAAAAAAGGCTCCAGATGTGATCTTGGCAATTAAACAGAGGAAACTAACTTCAGTACTTGGCAAATTGGTTGAAACTATAGGCACTAACAGAATTATCAGACACATAGATGAACACGATTTGTTGAGGAAGAGTCAATATGGCTTTTCTAAAGGGAAATAATTCCTCACTGATCTATTCAATTATTCGAGGGGGTCAACAAACATGTGAACAAGGGTGATCCAGTGATTGGGGATTGGTCCTGCTTTGAGCAGGGGGTTGGACTAGATGACCTCCTAAGGTCCCTTCCAACCCTGATATTCTATGATTCTATGATATATTGTACTTGGACTTTCAGAAAGCCTTTGACAAGATCCCTCACCAAAGGCTCTTAAGCAAAGTAAGTAGTCATGGGATAAGAGAGAAGGTCCTCATATGATCAGTAACTTGTTAAAACCCAGGAAACAAAGGGTAGGTATAAATGGTCTGTTTTCAGAATGGAGCAAGGTAAATAGTGGTGCCCCCCAGGGCTCTGTGCTGGGACCAGTGCTGTTCAACATATTCATAAATGATTTGGTAAAAGGGGTAAAGAGTGAGGTGGCAAAGTTTGCAGATGATACAAAATTATGTGAGATAGTTAAATCCAAAGCTGACTGCGAAGAGTTACAAAGGGATCTCACAAAATTTGGTGAGTGGGCAACAAAACGGCAGTTGAAAATGTATGTTGATAAATGCAAAGTAATGCACATTGGAAAACATAATCCCAACACTACATATGAAATGATGGGGTCTAAATTAGCTGTTACCACTTTACAAAGAGATTTTGGAGTCACTGTGTAGAGTTCTCTGAAAACATCTGCTCAATGAGCAGCAGCAGCAATCAAAAAAGCAGACAGAATGTTAGGAACCATTAGGAAAAGGACAGATAATAAGACAGAAAATATCATAATGCCACTGGTTAAATCCATGCTATGCTCACATCTGGAATACTGTGTGCTGTTCTGGTCACCACATCTCAAAATAGATATATTAGAAATGGAAAAAGTACAGAGAAGAGCAACAAAAGCGACATGAGTATGGAACAAGTTCCATATGAGGAGAGATTAAAAAGCCTGGAACTGTTCAGTTTGGAAAAAAGACAACTAACAGGGATATGACAGAGGCCTATAAAATCATTAATGGTGTGGAGAAAGTGAATAAGGAAGTGTTATCTACCCAGGGCTGGCTCCAGGCACCAGCGTACCAAGCATGTGCTTGGGGCGGCACCTTAGGGGGGGCGGCGCTCAGGGTTCTGCTTTTTTTTTTAAAACGTTGCAGCCAGCTGGGAGAGCGGGCCGGGGCCGGGCTGGCCGCCCAGCCCCCGGTGCTCCGGCTGCAAGAGTGGGGGCAGGCCCTAGCCGCAGAGCTCCGGCCGGGAGAGCGGGGCCAGGGCCAGGCTGGCTGCCCTCCCAGCGGAGCTCCGGCCGGGAGAGCGGGGCCCAGGCCGGTCTGGCCACCCTCCCCGCGGAGCTCCAGGAGAGCGGGGCCCGGGCTGGGCTGGCCGCCGAGCTTCGGCCGCGGCCAGGAGAGCGGGGCCTGGGCCGGGCTAGCTGCCCTCCCTGCAGAGCTCCGGGAGAGCGGGGCCCGGGCCAGGCTAGCCGCCCTCCCCGCGGAGCTCCGGCAGGGAGAGGCGCTGGTGGGGGGGAGGGAATTGTTGCGGCGCAACACTGGGAGGGGCTGGGGGGGGGCGGGTTGTTTCGGTGGGGTGGTTTTTTTTTTTTGTTGCTTGGGGCAGCCAAATAGTTAGAGCCGGCCCTCTATCTACCCCTTCACTTAACAGAAAAACCACAATAGACAGCATTTTTAAAACTAACTTAAGAAAGTACTTCTTCACACAACCAGTGGAATTTGTTGCCAGGGGATGTTGTGAAGACCAAAACTATAGCTGGGTTCAAAAAGGAATTAGATAAATTAATGGAAGATGGGTCCTTCAATGGCTATAAGATAAGATAGTCAAGGCTGCAACCCCATGCTCTGGGTGTCCCTAAGCCTCTGACTGCCAGATGCTGGGAGTGGACGACAGAGGATGGATCACTTGATAATTGCCCTGTTCTGTTCAATCCCTTTGAAGTATCTGTCATTGGCCACTGTTGGAAGACAGGATACTGGGCTAGATGGACCATTATTCTGACCCAGTATAGCAGTTCTTATGAGCTATGGCTCTGGCCTAAGTCCCCTAGGAGTCATATCTCCAGTGGTTCATGCGCAGAGGGAGGCATGTGTATTACATAGGAACATCTATTGTGTATTACATTCCTACAATAGGAACATCTATTGTGGATCTGAGGCTGTTTGCTTTTTGTTTTTCCACGCCTGAGTAGCTGGAGTCCACGTGCCCCACAGCTGCTGTTGGGTCTGGTGGAGAAGAGGTTGCATGCTGTATACTCAACCCCCTACTCCTGGTTTCTAGTGGTGGGGCCACAAGGAGCAGGAGCACCTTCACAAAGTCTAGACTGGCCCTGGGCAGTGTTCATCTGCACAGACACAAGCCATAACCTGGCTCTATGACTAGTAAAAACTGACACAAATGTCTAAATGCAGTCGTGGTGTGACTCCATTGATGTCAATGGATTTGCATTGGTATCTACCAGTGCTGAACTTGGCCCTGTATATTCAGGTTAGGAGCGAGGCAACAAGACACCCACTCCTGAGTGGTTCAGCCTCTTGGTTGTTATTTTGTAGTCCCTAGATGTATCTTTTCATTACTATTGAAATGATAAGAATTGTTTGCAATTAGCTTGTTTACCTTTTTATAGTTCATTAAAGTGACGCTTCTGGAAGCAGTATATAGCAGCAATGATAAACAGACTTTCATCGCAGTTTCCTAAGATGCTTACCTTAATAGACTCATAAATACAATTGCTGGTTGTTTATTCTTCCATTACTGGGAGCTATGCTTTAACAAAATAAACCTCCAGTGAATCTGAAAATATCCCCATATATATTTGAAATGGTTTTAGAAAATGTGGGCGGAGGCTGTCTCTAGGATTGAGGTTCCACATAGAGCTGGGCAAAATGTTTCAGATGAATAGTTTATTTGCCAACAAATGCAGTTTTGACCTGAAACTATTTGTGAATTTGACTCAATAATTGTGGCTGGGGAAAAGTTTTTCAGGGTCAGCATCAGAAAAGCGTGCCCATTATAATCATTAGCCCACCAGTTAGGGCTCTTGGCTAGGATGTGGGAAACTCAGCTTTGAATTCCTAATCTGGAACAAGCACTTAAATTCAGGTCCCCGCCTCCCCAAGGTGAGCAGCCTAACCACCTGGCAGTCTATTCTCCTCTCAGTCGCTCCTTTGTAGCTGTTCCACTTTGTATAAATACTGAAATATTCATTGTGCCAAGGAGAGAGACTGTATGCAGTGTTGTTGTGGCTGTGTCAGTCCCAGGATATTAGCGAGACAAGGTGGATGAGCTAAAATCTTGTATTGGGTTGGTCCAATCTCACCCATCTTGTCTCTGTAACCTGGTGATTAAGGCACTCAGCTGGGAGGCAGGAGATGTGGATTCAAGTTTTCTCTCTGCTGAACTTAAAGGAAGGATTTTAATCTACATCTCTCACCTCCCACATGAGTGTCTTAATCACCAGTCTATACAGTTGTTCTCTGTGTTGTGTGTGTATAGAGCAGGGGTCGGCAACCTTCCATAAGTGATGTGCCGAGTCTTCATTTATTCACTCTAAATTAAAGTTTCGTGTGCCAGTAATACATTTTAACGTTTTTAGAAGGTCTCTTTCTATACATCTTTAATATATAACTAAACTATTGTTGAATGTAAAGTAAATACAGTTTTTAAAATGTTTAAGAAGCTTCACTTTAAATTAAAATGGACAGCCCCCCAGACTGGTGGCCAGGACCCAGGTAGAGAGACACACTGAAAATCAGCTTGTGTGTCGCCTTTGGTACCCGTGCCATAGGTTGCCTACCCCTGGTATAAAGCTTGCACAATAGGCTTCTTGATGCTACTACAGTACATATTAGTAATAACAATCATTTATAATGTGTAAGGGGTGACTTAACGTGTCTTTCATTTCAAATATCACTTCCTCTCCATTTCTACCCCTCTCAATGCAGAAGGTCTCTTGCTAGATCTTTGGAGAACTTTCATAGTGACATGAGCTGCACCGATCCTCCCATAGAGAACAGGGTTTTGATTCCCTCAGAAGGATGAAGGAAAAGCTGCTGTTCCTCACGTTACACCACTATACAGTACCTACAAAACACTTATCAGTGAAGTGCCCATGTTGTTTCCTCTCCCCTTTTCTCATGTTCTCTCTCTCTCCTATCCATAAACTCATTGAACTGTTCCATTAACTTAATGTTAGCTATGACAAAAGCCTTGAATTCCCAGTATTTCAATAACTCTTTAATGTATCCATTGCCACACAATACTTCATAATTGTCAGCTACTCGGGATAGCATGGACACACTGGACTTCACACGTACAGTGAGGGAAAAACTCAGGACCTTATGCTCCCCAATCCCAGGACCCTGCCTGAAGCTAAAGCAACATTTCCATTAGCTGTACTAATACTAGGGCTTAAATCCTCATTCTGGTCCAATGAGTCAAGGACAATATGACTACAGAAGCTTAAGCAAGATTGACATTCTGTCCCATAGAAATAGATCTGGTTGAACTATTGATTGTGAACAATGTTTTCCCCCCTAATTTGACCCTTTGACCTGTTCCCAATTGTTCGTGAGTTTTTCAAAATTGTTCATCTTAACTATGTTTTTTAAATAGATTTTACAAAAACAATTGGGCCTCTGGGGTTTGGTGCAATGGTTAGTAGGGTGTGCTCATTTGAATATTTAGTATCAGGTTAGAGTTAGGTTAGTAACTCTTCCTCCACAATGGTACCTATACATTTTTTTCTTGTCCTAATGCTGTGTTGAAATGAATATTTATCATATATCGTAGGCAGTATGGTAATGGAAGAGAATCATGTCCTCCATGTCAAAAGCCCACTGGTTTCAGTCAGAGTTGTGAATCCTCAGTGCTGAAGGTGCCCAAATATGGATTTACACCCCTACTTTTAGGCATCGAAGTTAAAAAAATTGGCCTAAATGACTTGTGCATTGGCAGAACTAGGAGTAGAACTCATAAATCCCAACTCTTATTCTCCAATTTCCTATCAACATACTTGTCTTCCCCTCCAGCTGTAAGTTACCCCATTTGCTCCTTTTAATTACCATGTTGCTTGATTTCATGTCAGCTAATGAGTCTGATTTAGTGAAACTCATTCTTTCTGCAGCAGATAAAGCCATAGAATTGTATAATGATGAGAATACTGATTTTTCCACTATTGTCGCAATTCAGACACATGCTTTAATGCCTTTTTTGCTGGCTTCTTTCTTATATGGCATGAGCTTCCAGTCTTGAAGGAATAGGCAATGCAGACTAGAAAAACAACGGAGAGCATCTGGGCTCTGTGTACACAATACTATGCAGAAATCTCATGTCTCACTTTCAAAAAGCCCTGACAGCTGCTAGGACCAACTGCTTTGCTAACAGAATTGTACAGAGTAAACAACAACAAATAATATTATTTTGGGCTATTAAAAATGTTTGGATTCCTGGTATCGCTCTAAAAGACCGATACATTTTTGGGGAGAAATTCTACATTGTCTTGTTTCTTTTTTAATTTGGAATTTGAGACCATCAGTGTTTAGAATAGAGCTGTGCAAATAATGGGTTTCTTTGGGTTCATTTGCCAAACCAAAAATTTGAAAAAAAACCCCAAACCTTTCAATTCAAGTCACCCTGAAACAAATATTTTTCAAATTTGGGTAAATCAAAAAAGTAGAAAAAACAATTCATTTTGGGTTATACAATATAAAAGCATCCATACTGGGTCAGACCAATGGGTCCATCTAGCCCAGTATCCTGTCTTCCAACAGTGGCCAATGCCAGGTGCTTCAGAGGGAATGAACAGAGTAGGTAATCATCAAGTGATCCATCCCCTTTCATCCACTCCCAGCTTCTGGGAAACAGGCTAGAGATGCTCAGATCATCGTGTGCGTCCCTGTTCATCCTGGCTAATGGTCATGGATCTTCCATAAACTTATCTACTGAATATACTTGATCATAAGATGGTTCGTTTATAAGCCGACCCCCCCGCCACAATGGATAAGTAAAAATGGCAAATTTCTATTACCCATTCATAAGCTGACCCTATAATTCAGGGGTCTGCAAACTTTGGCTCCCTGCCCATCAGGATAAGCCGCTGGCGGCCCGAGACGGTTTGTTTACCTCGAGCATCCGCAGGCATGGAGGTAAACCTAAGTAAACAAAATGTCCCAGCCCGCCAGTGGAATTCCTCGGTTCCAGCATGGAGCACCCTCCTATACCCCAAACCCCTCATCCCCAGCCCCACCCCAGAGCCTGCACCCCCAGCTGGAGCCCTCACCTCCTCCTGCACCTCAACCCCCCTGAACCAGCTCGGTGAAAATGACTGAGTGAGTAAGGGTGGGGAGAGCAAGCGACAGAGGGAGGGGGGATGGAGTGAGTGGGGGCGGGGCCACAGAGAAGGGATGGGACCTTGGAAGAGGGGCGGGGCATGGGCAGAGCACGGGTGTTCGGTTTTGTGCGAGTATAAATTTGTCAACTCTACATCCACCTCCCCTGTCTTCGAGGCCGCTGTGAGTGTAAAGGCTGCAGAAATCCCTTTTTCGGGGCATGTTAAGCCTGATACAATGCCTAGTTCATGTGCTGGAAATGCTCCCATGGATGTCAGTGCACTCACTGGATCAGGCACTTGGAGAGGCCAGGTTTTGATGATGTCAGATAAGTGGCCTTTTGTTATCCCCTGTTAATCTCACATCCACCTTATGGACCAATTTCATGAGCAGTAATAACTCTTTCCTAGGACATATTTGGTATGAGCAGCAGCAGAGCACTTTCATTCTATTTTGCAGGCAGCAGGAACATTCAGCAATGTTCAGGTGGGCAAGCTCTGTACAAAAACAAAATCCTTGCACAGCTCCCGGATAAAGTCAGGCTCACGGATGTCAGCATTGCTGATGGACATAAAGCTGAACCAGTGTTCAAGCTTCTCCATGAGGGTGGCATTATTAATCGTTCAGAATGAGAATTACCGACGATCAAAAGGGAATCTTGGTCTATAGACTATCTCTTTAGATATAGTTTGCATAAGCATTGACTGAGACAGGGCAAAGGTGAAAGATTGTTTTATTGGTGATAGGTTGGAGGGTTTTGAGAACAGTGGAGAATCCTTAACCAAATAGCCCTGGTGTACGAAAATAAAATAGAATCATTTGAAAGCTTGCTACTATAGGGAGATTTGCCTTATGCACAACCTATAGCTGAACAAAAAATATGTCCTAAAAACTACTAAAATATATTATTGTAACCTTTGGAGTTCCTTTATTACAATATATGCCTGGATCAAGGTATCCATTTAAAAACTGGTGCTTTTCTAAAATTAAAGAAATATTTGATAGATTTCACATTTTATTCTAAGCTTTATAAAGACTGTCTGAAAATACTGGGCCAGATCTTCAGAAAGTATAAGTCATCATAGCATCATTGATATCAATGGAGTAACATGGATTAATACCAGCTGAGCATTTGGCTCAAGGATTGACCTAAATTGAAACCCCCTCAATGGAATCATTCTGAGGATCTGAGTTTGGATCTTCCCATTTCAATTTGAGCTGCATGAAAAATGAAACAAAATGTTCACCAAAGATTCACAAATTTCAAGGGGTTTTTTCATTTAAATGCTAAATTTTCATGGAAAAAGTCAACAAAATTCTGAATTTCTAAAATTTTGACTACCCCCATGGCTGCTTGGGGAGGAAAAAAACCCTGATTTTTTTCACCAAAAAATGCATTTGGTTTTTATGGGGTTTTTTATTTATTTTTTTTAATACAAAGATTTGTGGAACATTTTGAATGTTCAGATTTTTGTCCTGCCCCATTTCTCATCAGTTCCCTTTGGCTGCCTGACTCACTGATCCACAGCTGCCGCCTGGCAGGTGGGTGGGCACTGAAACAAATGGTTCCATTTTGCAGGAAATTCTGCAGTGTTGATGTGTCATTTTGGTGTGAAACAAAAAAGTTGATAACCGAATTTTCCATGAAAGAGAAATTCCCTTTTCTGGCTAGCTCTATTCATTGCACCTTTCCCCCACATGAAGCCATCTGAAAAATACAAACACGTGGAACTGTATAACTGGAAAACTTCACCAGAAGCAGAACAAATCTGCAACTGCATGTGAGCAATTGCACCTTTCTCCTTTGGCTTTAGCAGGAAGACTTAGCTTTTTAGATCCAGGATTCAATCCCCGCTCAGCAACCTGACCAGGGGTGCCATTATACAGATAGCTTTGAAATTCTCCCATCTAAGGGTTTTGGTAGGAGACGTGGAGAGACAAAATAAAGACCTTATAATTATAAAGTGTCTGTCTACCCCCATTTTACCTACTAAAATCCATAGAGAAGGATTTTTATATACACTATATTGTGGACACTAGGAATTTTTCTTTAATTTCCAAATTGAATACATTTACAAAATATCAAGTGAAACTCAGCAATATGCCACATTTTCCCAGTTTGGGGTTTGAACCATACAAGCCCACCGAGATTGTCATTGGAAATCATAAATCATCTATGAATCATCTCAGACAGGTTGCATGTTCACTTAAAACTTGCTGGAGGCTTGTTTACAGTTGAAACCAGATGTAGTTTTTTTTAAGAAGAACTAAGCATGAAGTCCGGTGGCACCTTAAAGACTAACAGATTTATTTGGGCTTAAGCTTTCATGGGTAAAAAAACCCCACTTCTTCAGATGCAACCACTTGAGGCATCTGAAGAAGTAGTTTTTTACCCATGAAAGCTTATGCCCAAATAAATCTGTTAGTCTTTAAGGTGCCACCGGACTCCTTGTTGTTTTTGTGGATACAGACTAACACAGCTATCACTCTGATACTTAAGCATGAAGTATTCACAGACTCATAGAAAGCAAGACTGGAAGCAAGTCCTCGACAAGTCATCTAGTCCAGTCCCCTTCGCTGAGGAAGGATTAAGGTTTGTTGCTATCAGGCATGAGATATCTAAGTTACCAAGCCCAGTGTTGAATTTGTGGTGCAAAATGTTTCTAGATGGGATGCAAGCTAATTAAGTTACTGTACTATCCAAATGACTATATAGTGCAAGACAATATAGAGGGAAGCTCCTTTTTCCCTCCTCCCCACTCCATACAAGGCTCAGGCACAATAGGGCCATTACTGATGAGCATTTAGGTCCTGATGTGCTACCTCTGTCCACCTCCGTTGGGTTGGGCATCTGTTCACTTGCAGTGGAACTTGGTGCTATAAGCCCCCAGGCTTATGATGGAATAGGAAGCAGCAGGAAATGGCTGGCACAGCTGAGATCTTATCTAATGAATTTGTACAATTGCCTAAAAAGGTTGCTAACCTTTGAAGTATTATCAAGACCTAACCTGTTTGTTTCTCTAATCTTCCAAGTAAGAATAATACTGAGTTCTGGCTGTAAAACCTTCGAGGAAGTCTATCAAGCTTTCTTCATTGAGAGGCAGTATGGTCTAGAGTCGACTCTAGTGGATAAAGCATTCTCAGGAGACTTGAGTTCTATTCCTATCTCTGCCACTGGCCTGCTGAGTAACCCTGGGCAAGTCTCTTCAATCCACATGCCTCAGTATCTCCATCTGTACAATGAAGGCAATGACACTTCCCTCATTAAGAAAGATATTTGAAATCTGCTCACAAAAAGAGCGCTTTACAAAAGCTAGGTGGTACTATGTGGCAAGAGAGAAAATGGTAGTGTCTGTAGATCATACAAACAAAGTGTTTGCTGGGAAACTGAACAAAGCTCACACTCCGTGCTTTTCCATTTAGTTTTGCTTAAAGAGGAGAAGAAGTCCAACCCCCAGAGAGTCAGCTCAGCATTTCTGTTACTGGCTGAACTCTAAGATGAGAGTTTTCCTGCTTTGCAGTCATCTCTTATTGCGAGACCAATCTAGAAGACAAGAAGAAAACAAAGGACAAAGCAAGTGGCCCAGATGAGAGCCGGGAGGGGAAGACAAATACTAAAGAAAAAAAAACAACAATATGCCAAAATAGGAAGCAAGAATGAAAGAACAGCTGAACATGAATGAGAAAGCAAAGAAAGAGGGATAATGGGTAAGAGCTAATGACTGCGAGAAGACAAATACTGGACTGTATTGAAAATTCTAGCCAAGTGGTTTTTAAACTAGCACCATTGTTTGGAAGAACAGCTGTATCGGACACTCTGGGTCAGACTCTGATAGGCTTGTTAAGGTAGCACCTAACTCTGCAAGTTGACCTAATGAAACAATGAGAGCAGAGCTGAGCAATAATCATTGGATTTTGTCCTAAATCGGGTTTCATTTTCAGTTCTGCTTCTCACTTCCCGTGTGACCTTGGGCAAGTCACTCTGTGTGCCTCGGTTCCTACCTTCTGCTTATCTTACCTATTGATCTCACAAGCTGTACAGGACAAGAACTGTCTCCCACCAAATGAGGCACTTTGGGGCCTATAGAAGCTACTGTAATACAATAATAATGTGGAAACAGTTTGCGTGGCTTACCCCCTTCGTCAATACAGGGGACAATAATGCTTTGTGTGTCATAAAGTATTTTTCTCCTCATCATAATATGTTGGTTGAACTTGACCATCACTGAGTTCTTCAAGTAAATGGTCAAACTGCTGTTTTAGCCACTGACTCAGTATCTGTCTAAATTTTGCTTTGTTCCCCATCAAGATGAAAAACTGGGCCTTCTGGCCTCCTTTTCCCTCTACAAGTTCTAAGCCCTAGCACATCTAATCACATTTACTCCTGCACTGTTCTTTGCTCACAGCTCTGCTGTGTGCAGTCCATTTCCTCATATTGCTGTTTCATAACATGCTCTGTTGCTATAAAGCTCAGCTGCTATGTATTTCATGAGTCAATGTATATTCACAGTAGATTGGTAGGAGGCCAGCATACATTCTGTATCCTTGACTGGCCAATAAAAATTACACGAGACATGACCCATATATTATATTGACACATAAAATCAAGTCCCAGGTTGTCCATTATTCTGAGTTTGTCTGCAGAGATATGAATTCGTTGGTATTTGTTTTTTCCCTTTGCCTTTTGAATAGCAGCTATTTTGATCATTATTTGAAGGTTTTTGGATGCATTGATATTAACTCGAAGTATTTTGCTTCACAGCCTTTGTGTTCTGTATTTTTTTATTAATTATTATATTATATTATTATTATTATTATTATACAGTTTGTACCTTAGTTTTCCTGGCGCATTATTGATTTTGGATATTTTTGGTTTAAATTTTTTGTTTATGGATTTTAACCTTTACTGTCATCGTAGATCAATATTCAGGGCTCAGAAACAGGGAAGAAGAAATCCCAGCAACAGGACCTATTCTGTCTGGGGGAACTTGCCTACACAGCCATAAATCAGGGACAAAACTAGCATTCAATAGCCACATATTCTCAATGAACCCATATGCCGTCTTACATCTTGAGCAAGATAGAAGTAAAAAATGTCCAAAACGTAATGTTAATTCAAAGAAATCGAATGCACTTTGTGTAAATATAGCTGGCTTTTTAAAAAATGGTTTACCACAGAAGCTGTTTTGGCCATCCTTGGCTTTGACATGCTCCCACGCTTATACTTATTTTTTTCTGTCTGTTTGTTCGCAAGCAGCTGTTTTCCTCCTATTGTGGTTTAGCTGAGAAATAATTTAACAAGTGTGATTCTAAACTGAACAGAAATTATGCTCCAGCTAAGAACTCCCCAAAGAAATATCAGAAATATTTACACCAGAAATATACCGCATTAAGGCAAGTGCACATCTGCTTTTGAATAATACTAAATCCTCCAAGCTATGTTCAAAGACATTGTCAACATAATTAGCATACTAACAACTAAGTCAGGTACAAACTAAGGCATATAAACAGACTGACTGACTGTTGCAAACTTAGATCTATTTCTCCAACATAAAATGTCCAAAATTTGCCCTGGTGCAAATTTTTAAGACTAGAAAACTTTATTTGAAATCAATATAACAATTGAAAGAAAACATTGTGGGTTCTAAACTGTGCACTCATTTCTTATTGTAATCATCCCCCTTAATAGGTTATTGGTGGAGTTTGAACCCGAGCCCTTATAGATCTGTCCTGCTTAAGAAAAATGAGTAATTCCATCAGCTGTTAGCAGTAGTAGGCTGTTATTATTGCTAATTAATTGTGCTATAGTAACACTTAAAAAGACCTCAGAGCCCTGTTGTGTTAGGTGCTGTACCTACACATAATAAAAGACAGTCCCTGCCCCAAAGTGTTTATAATCTAAATAGACAAGACTGGCATACTGCGGGAGAAAGAAAATATAATTTCCAATGTATAGATGGGGAACTAAGGCAGAGAGAAATTAAATGCCTTGCCCACTGTCATACAGGAAGTCTGTAGCAGAGGTGGGAATTTAACCTGCTGTGCCCCATTCCACTGTCTCGAGGAGAAGCTTATTTTTTGTACCGTAATCAGTCTCTAGTAGGGCATATAAACACACACTGTGTTGGTGTGCTTCAGTATTGTCCATTCATGTGCCTAGGCACTTTGAACATACTCATCACTGTCGTATCAGTGTGGCTTGCCATGACAGTGAGTGTTGCCTCCAGGAATTTTGGTTTTTCAGAGGAAGATTTTAAACTCCTGTTAACATTTGAATGGCAAAACTGGGTAATTTACATCCAATTTCAAACCACAGTTTCAGACCCATCCAGTTTGGAGAGCCCCTCAATGTCAGTTTTAAAACTTCAAAAATCAAAGAAGAACAGAAGTAAAGCAATGGTTCTAATTGCACCCACAGTGAGTGGTGAATGCTGGTGGGAGGAGTATGGGTGCCTGTCTATCTTAAGTACTTATATGATCCCTATCCCCTTAGTATAAGGGTAGGTCTATACTTACGCGTCCCGTCGGAGGCGCGCGATCGATGTTCTGGGTTCGATTTATCGCGTCTTGTCAAGACGCGATAAATCGAACCAGGAAGTGCTCCCTCGTCGACGCTGGTAATCCAGCTCGACGAACGGAGTAGGCGGAGTCGACGGGGGAGCCTGCGCGCCGCGTCTGGACCCCGGGTAAGTGCTTTTTCATTCGAACTAAGGTACTTCGACTTCAGCTACGTTATTCACGTAGCTGAAGTTGCGTACCTTAGTTCGACAGGGGGGGGTAGTGTAGACCTAGCCTTAGAGTATCTCATAATTTTTTGTGTATGTAATCTCACTACACCCCTGTGAGGCAGGGAAATTATCCCCATTTTCCAGATGAGGGACTGAGGCACAGAGAGACTAAGTGATTTGCCCAAGGGCATACAGGAAGCCTGTGGCAGAGCAGGGAACTGAATCCAGGACTTCTCAGTGCAAGACTAGCCTCCTAACCAGTGAACCGTATTCCTGTGCTGGTGTATAGTCTCCTCCCCTTCTACATGGCATTTCAGGTTTATAAGACCCATAACTGAGCCCTCAAGATGTATGCAATTTGGGAGGTGAGATGCATCCCAAATACAAGGCCCTCTGCAAACTGCTGAGATTAAATGAGCCTAATCCATTTATGTAACACAGAAATAGGAGCATATTTTTTATCTGCAGCTTGATATGAAGTAAATGATTTTAAAACGTTACCTAGAAGAAAATAGTGTCGTAATAAATTCAGCAGGAACTCAACTCCCATTTCCATATATATTACTGGTCTTATCAGTGTTTTGTCTAAAATGTTCAAGTAATCTTAATTATCTGAACTACAATCAAAAATAAAAATCAGCACAGTGCTCCATCTTATTAAAATGCAGGGTTTGGGATAATGTTACTTTGGAAAGCCTTGTGTGTATGCCATAAATTAAACTCAGAAGACTGAAAGAAATTACTTTTCCAGCCAAATTATTTTCTCATGTGAAAAACAGAAGCATCTGAAAAACTTTCTTTATCGCAGGCACATTTGGAGCTGATTTCTGAACAGTGTTAATTATTTATAGCAATTATCTACTATTCCTATACTATAAATGAATATACATGGCTTTTCCTGGTGCATTATCTAGGAATCGGAACGTGTGACTTGCATTTGCAAAACCCACCGTCTCTCACAGAGCTGGAGCCAATTGATTTTTAAACACTTCATTCAACTGTATACATAAGTCACAGCTTCAGCACGGTGGAAACGATCATTGCATTAAAGTGTGAATTTACAAGGTTAATAAGTGCGCCACATCATGCTGTTTCCCTTTACTACTGTTCCCTCAAGGTGAGATGGGGAGCATTATGTAGCTTCACTTGGCACACTCTTTCCACTCTTCAGGAGCTTTGATTTTACCTTCTCCAATGTTTCAAACTCAGAAGCGTGGCATATACAAAGGTAGCCTGGTGAAATATATTCCTTGTAGTTATCCTTTTATTTTAGCTGAATTCAGTACCATAAGCATAAATTTATGAAGATACTCCAAATTTGCGTTCCAGGTAGTGAATATATTGATAATTATTTTACATTTAACCTTTCTCCCTGCCCATAACCCATGCTACTATTGTCCTTCATTATTTGTGTTGTAATAATGCCTAGTGACCCCAACTGAGATCAGTGTCCCAGTGAGCTAGATCCTGCACTGAAGAGCTTATAATTTAAATAGACAAAGGGTAAGAGAAAAGAATTATTGTTATCCACATTTTACAGCTGGGGAACTGAAGAACAGAGAAATTTAAGTGACTTACCCAAGGACATCCTGTCCCTCTCTTTATGGGTTTGTCTTCACTGTGGCGTTAGGTCAGGCTATCACTTGAGTGTTGCCCCCTGTCCCCACACAAAAAGCTTTAGCTTGAGTTAAATGGTGTGTTAAACTTCAGCTTGCCGGCCCATCAGGCTGGGTAGATTGGAGTTCAAATGATGCTGGAGCTAAGAATGCAATGAGCACACAGTACCTACAATAGTTCATCAGTTGCCAAGCCAATTATCCTTTGTAGCTGGATTGTGGGAGCTCTTTCCCCACAGCTACATGGTGCCAGTTAACTAAACCATCCCGCCTCCTATTACCTGCAGACAAATTAAGCCGTTTACACACCTGACAGTAAATTGTTTTTACATAATCAATCTGATGACTAGCTACATCTGGACTGAATAAAATCCTACTTAAATTTAAATTCCAAATACTTAAATTTAATTCCAATGTTTTCCTTCAACCTGTGAGGCTAGTATAAAGATCTTTAAATGAGTAAATCCCATTCCTTCAGGAAGTCAGAAAATACAAGCTGCTTCCCAAAGTTTGCTGTCCTAGTCACTAATTTAGAAGCGCAAAGCAGCAGAAATAGTAACTAACAGATGAGCATTAATTAGAATGAAGCTGAGGGTCTATGCAAATTAGGAAGGAAGTGCTTTTTGTCTAGCTAGAGGTTGTTTCCTTTCGTAATCAAATTCCATTTTCAGCAGAGCTTCTTTTTAAAATGAGCTAGGTAGAGATGAGATAAGCCCGTGGTGAAATACAAGTATCTGCTGCTTTGGATTCTCTTAGATAGCTACCCAGAATGACATGCCTCACATTAAGAAAATAGGTTAGGGGTTTTCAATACCAATTAATTTAGTATTTGATAACAAATAGGGGTAGTTAAATTTCAGGGCAAATTGAAATGTTTCAGAAATGTGAATAAAATCTGATCTTAACACAGAGGCTATAGTAATAATAGTATTTTGCATTTCCTTAGTACCATTCATCTCAGAGTCCCAAAGCACTTTACAGAAATTATCTGCATAAGCCTCACAAACAGCCATCTGTGCAAGATTATTTCAGTAATATACATCTAAAAAAGTGTTTACCTCATGCTCTGTTTTTGTTTATTCTATTTTACAGTCATCATTATGGATCCTGAGTGTCTCCATAATATCTGGTCTCACTTCTCCCATCACTGAAATGCAGCCATCACTGGGGTGGAAGACAGTAGCTGTTTGACAGCAACAGTACCCTATAGGTGCTCAGATACTACGTTGATAAGGGCCGTACAAGAGAGACAGAATGGTAACTGTGTCTGGTAAGACACTATGCTGAGGGGTGCAGTATAAATAGATAGATGCATTTGAGGAATAGTTTTTACAATGTATAGATTTTTGTCATAGATTTTTGTAGATAAGGACAGTTGTGTTTAAAAAGATATTTGCTGGTTGGGGGGATCCTTAGGGTTAACCAAGATCAGCTATGACCTGCCTGTGTTCACACTATGTAATGTTATTTTAAAGATATTAAACACAATTTCTAACATGATACATTTTCCCAGAGTAGACCTGGCCATTGATACATGCCCATGGTGGTTTGGGACGAGCAAGCTAATTTAGAGAAGAAAGACAGTGGGGCACTGGATGACTAGGGAGACTGATATTGAGTCTGGAGAACATTGTTAGCTCATTGTTATTGGGAATGGAGGGTGTTCATAACTCTGAAATGTTCGTAACTCTGAACAAAACATTATGGCTGTTCTTTCAAAAGTTGACAACTGAACATTGACTTAATACAGCTTTGAAACTTTACTATGCAAAAGAAAAATGCTGTTTTTAACCATCTTAATTTAAATGAAACAAGCACAGAAACAGTTTCCTTCCCTTGTCAAATCTTATTCTTGAGGATTATTATTGAGGGGACTCCAGAGGAAACAGGAAAGTGGGAGTTGGGCTGGAAGCAATCCAGCCACAGGGACAGAGTAATCCACAGGATTTAAGGAAGTTCCACTTGTTCAACTTGACGTGCATTCAGCTTCACGCTTTGCGAATGCAACACAAAGGTCTGGGTAACTCACTCAGGGGCTAACACGGAGATGTTACTCCCTCTCACTGCCTTGCATGGGTGTGTAGACCAAGCCACAATTTAGCCCACACTAGACAGGATTTTACCTGTTGCTATTTACCAC
Source organism: Chelydra serpentina (assembly GCA_037349315.1). Classification (NCBI taxonomy): domain Eukaryota; kingdom Metazoa; phylum Chordata; order Testudines; family Chelydridae; genus Chelydra; species Chelydra serpentina. Next base: position 19,801,011 of record JBAIAC010000004.1, on the reverse strand, counting down.
AACGGTGAAATTTGAGAACTACCATACTTGAAATACACAGATTTGCACAGAGGAATGTTTTTAAATGTTGGTTAAGCTGCATTTTATTTCCTCTTTTGCTTATTGAGGTAGAATTCCAGGCTTGTTACTTATACCTGTAAAATAAATTTGTTAGTCTCTAAGGTGCCACAAGTACTCCTGTTCTTTTCGCAGATACAGACTAACACGGCTGCTACTCTGAAACCTGTAAACACAGTGTAAGTCAGGGCTTCTGTTTTAGCCCTCATGTGCTGGCTGGCTCCTACCCACATGATTAATTTACTTCTTCCTTTTATTACTTTCTTTACAAGAAACCAAAAAGCACCCAATAACTAAGGCTGAACATGATTATTACAATATGCTCAGTGATGTAGAAAACTATATTGAGGGAGTTCATTCATTTTCCTGATTGCTTCCACTGATGCATATGTATATATTAGATCAGTCCTGGAACGTTAATGCTGTGATACTCTCTGCAAAGATTTTATGTGCCCTGGTAACCTCTTCTCCTTATGAAGGTAACCTGCATGAGTGTTTGTCGAAGCAAGAATCACTAGCAGATAAGCAATATGTGACTACCTCAGTGGGATTTACCAGGTAGCAGAAATATGAGAACATTTCTCTGCCACTAACTTTTACAGCTTGGGAGAAGAAAACGAGCAGCTGTGATTATCCATCCAACCAAAAGGCAACAATGTGATTATCCATCCAACCCAAAGGCATTGAAGGAATGTAGAGCAGAAAAGACTATTTGCAGCCTCTCCCAGAGCTTTCTTTAAAATCTATCCGTTGCCATTTTTATTCTCAAATAATAAGGAGGATCTAAAACAAGATGTGATGAGTTAGGAGAGAAGGGACCAGGGAAGATGACATTCTAGCAGTTTTAGATCATTCGGATGCATGCAATTTTCAAAAGTGCCTACATGATTTAGGAGACTTAAGTCTCATTTTCAAAGGTGGTTTAAGCACTAAAGAGCCTAAGTCTCACTGAAAGTCAATAGGATTAGGCACACAGGGCCACATTTTAAAAAGTATTTAGTTGCCTAAAGATACAGATAGGCACCCAGTAAGATTTTTAAAAGTGCTTAGGCACCTAAATCCCACTGAAATCATAGAATCATAGAATCTCAGGGTTGGAAGGGACCTCAGGAGGTCATCTAGTCCAACCCCCATTTTGATGCTTTTGAAAATCCTACTAGGCACCACTTTGAAGCTTTAGGCTCCTGAATACGTTTTAAAAGCTGCCCCTTGGTGCCTAAATTCCTTCTGAAAGTTGACTAAAACTGAAGCATGAGGCAGTGTGGCCTAGTAGATGATGCATAGGCTAGGGACTAAGGAGCCCTGGGTTCTAGTCCTGCTTCTCCTACTGGGTGTCTTTGGGTGAGTCATTTCATGTCTGTACCTCATCTGTGAAATAGGGATAATGATACCTACTTTGTGATCTAGGCCTTGTTGTTTATGAATAATCTCTTATGACAGTTTTACCTTAGGTCTAGTGAGGCACAAAGTGATGATTTGAATCATTTGAAATTATTTTTTCCTATACAGATAAATAAAACCAGCTCCCATTATGTCAATGCTTTTTGAACTAGTTAGCATCTGTCGACTGATTTCCCGCTGGGACACTGAAAAATAAGTCGGCTAAGTAATGTTGAAGGGCATTCGGAGGTAGCAGATTTCATTCCTTTATTTATTTTTAAGATTTAAAAAAAAATTCAAATGATTTGGAATTGTAACAGAGTGTTCTTATTATCCTTGTCTTCAGCCTTCCTCCTGCTACCTGGTACTCATTTATTGTATCTTGTTTTAAATCAGATTATTAGCTTTTAGGACAGGGACTGAATGCTCTGTGTTTGTACTTTGCCTAGCACAATGGAGCTCCACTTCTGACTGGGTCTTTGAGGATTACAAAAAATAATATATAGTAAGATGATAGCACTGGGGACTTTCAAAAGAGATTCATCAAAAATACAGTACTTGTCTAGTATGCAGCCACCTCTTGCCTCGTTTCTTGCAACCTCCTCCTTTTTGGCCTCCCTGATACCCACAATGCCTTGCTCCAGACTGTCCTCACCTGTCAGTCAGACCACCTTACTCCTTTCTTTGAATCTCTTTGACAATATCAAATTTAACCTACTTGTTTTGCCTTTAAGGTCCTGCGCAGCTGCTCCCTGACTGAATTCTGGGATCATGTTTCTTGTCAGGTTCCATCTCGTCCCCTTAGTTCCTGCAATGATGCTAGTCTGAACCTCTATGTCCTTCTCCCACTTCAAGTCTTCTCCCATACTGCCCTTATGCATGCGTGTGACAGAGCATGAGCAGCCTAAGGCTGACTCTCCACTCTGTTTACTCCAGAAGTGTCCCCACATGGAGTAATTTGGTGAGGTAATAGTTTAAGTACTATGTGATTAAGTAATTAGGTGGATGATTCAGCTGGAAACAATTAAAAGAGAGGCAGGAAGAGACAATAGGGAGAGGGAAGGCTGGAAGGAAGGGTAGGCCAGAGAAGCCCAAATTGCAAAGAAATGAAAAAAATCTCTGTTCTCTTCTGCCTTGGTAGTAGGTAAAGACTTGGGGGAAAGCTTGGGGTTGAACTTACCATTGGAGTGTGTGAAGACTGCCAGCAAAGAGAAATCCAGGGTGAAGGAACCCTGCCCTGTGACAAGTAGGGACTTGTCCAAGATCTTCCACCAATGAGAAAGTACCAGACTGGACAGCATCGTGGACCTCATGCGGTGGGTAGTGGAACAGCAGAAGTAGTTCCAGAACAGCTCATGGAGAAGCTGGTGAGTCCCCTGGCAGGGGGTGATAACCAGGTGGGGGTCATGGGATGGTATGAAATGGGCCTGATAGATGACCCCGATGCCTTTTTATTAGCAGTCAAGAGGGTTGTGTCAGGAGTGGGCTGAGAGAAGAGGGTATGGGGCCTCTGGTTGGCTCCTACCTTGAGCAAGGGGCTGGAGGTGATGCTCCTCAAGATCCCTTCCAGCCCTAGATTTGTGTGATTACACACAGTAAATCACGCTAAAGGAAAATGAAGGTTGTGAAGTTGCTAAGTTAGGAAATGCCAGAGTGAAGGGTGCCCGTGCAACTTTAATTTGGCCCACCCCCATGTGTGTATGTATTATGATACAGACCTTAATTGCATGATCACATCCTATTTTTTCCACAGGACCCCTGCCTCATTCAGCACACAGTGCTCCGTTAATCAGCAGCTATTCATATGTTGTTTTGTTCCTAGTTTTCAATGTGTGGGCCTCGCTTTATTTACTGCTCACTGTGTAAGCCCTGCTTTGAAGACAGTATTATTCATTTAGGTTTAGAGGTCATAATAGACATGCAACTGGACAAGAGCCTCCGGTGTGATGCTGTGGCAAAAAGGGCTTCTGCAACCCTTGGGTGTATAAACAGGGGAGTAGAGAATAGAAGTAGAGAGCGACACACAGCATCAGGGAGACTGATCCTGGAATATTGCACACAGCTCATTTTAAGCCTTAAGCAAAACAGACTAAGCTTTTTAATAAACACCTGGGACTAAAGGGCTCTTAAACCTAGTGAGAAAGGCATAACAAGAACCAATAGCTGGGAGCTGAAGGCACAAATGTTTAACAGTGAGGGGTGATCAACCAATGGAACAAATTACAAAGAGAAATGATGGACCCTCCATCCCTTGATGTCTTCAAATCAAGTCTGGATGCTATGTGGAAGAGATGCTTTAGCCAAACACAGCTTATTGGGCTCAATATTGGGGTAACTGCTTTAAGTTCTTTGGCCTGTGATATACAGGAGATCAGATCAAATGATCTAGTGGTCCCTTCTGGTCTTAAACTGTATGAATCTGTGAAATCCTGTTGTGGTAAGGGGGGGATATTCTCTCCACGTCACTGCTAGGAGCTGGGCACAGCCAGGTCAAGGTAAAAAATCAAGGTCCACTAATTTTGGGTGTTCAATCTGAGAGGCCTCACACCTGAATTTTTTTTAAAGTACTTAGTATGATATAGCATTTTATATGTTCAAATCACAGCTCTCATTGACTTCAGTTGCAGCTGTTAGTGCTCAGCACTTCTGCAAATTAGACCCCTGGGTCTCAGGTTGGGTGCCCAAAAATGAGGAACACACAGTTAATGGTCACCTGTGAATAGTTTGGTTTACATTACTTGCCCTGCATCACACAAAGAACTCTTGGCAGAGGCAGGGATAGAATCCAATTCTCCAGGGCCGCAAATAAAGTGCCTTTACTATGAGATCCTCCTTTTTCTTCCCGCACCCCCCCTGCCTCATTCACTACACCTTGTGACAGACATCGCAACCACATAGCGGATCATTGAGGACCATATTGTATTACATTTATGAATGTTCTGTGTTCCATTATGGGCTAGGGATTGTGTTCAACTCAGTGGGGGAAAGTAACTGCAGCTCCTCCAGGAACTAAAAACAGTGGGTGGTGATTATTGCAGTCCCTGGGGTATGTCTACACAAGAAATGCTATAGTGGCACAGCTGCAGCTTTGTAGTGTAGACACTTAGTACAGCAATAAAAAGGGTTCTTCCCCCACTGCAGTAAATCCACCTCTCCAAGGGGCAGTAACTCAGTGGTGTATACACCAGGGCTTAAGTTGGTTTAATTACATTGCACAGTGTGTGAAATTATTCAGTCTTGAATGATGTAGTTAAGAAGAACTGACTTTGTAGTGTACACCAAGCCTGGGATTTTAAACAACTCCAAAGAAGTATTACCCCCTGGAGTGGTTTGCATATACTTGTTCAAACAGCTATAAGAGGTCCAGGAGACAAAAATAGGACTTTTTGGTATATAAGGGCCAGCTTTAATTGAGAGAGGGACTTCTTTTAGATTCAGCAAATGAACATAACCTCTTGTCCAAAGGAGGAGACCACTCCGCTGAAGAGTTAGAGAGACTGAAACATACAAGGTTCTCTATAGGACTGATGGGAAGCTACTGGCAAAGCAGTTAGATCCTGTTTTGGTTTAATATGTTTTCTCTGCTTGCTTTTATCCTTGAATAAATGTACTCTGCTTTGAAAGAGCTGGTCGGTCGCTGGTATATCCCTGTCATTGTTCCTGGAGAGAAACTAAAGAGCAGGGCCTGGATGCTAGGCAGACCTGCTTGGGATAACCCCAGCGAAGTGCAATGGGACTGCAAGCTAAAACCACCAGGTCAGGAGGGAGTGGGATGTGGGTTCCTGCCCAGAGAGAAGTGCCAGCTAGAGGCTTGAAAAGATGTAGTTACCCCAAAACTGTGACACCCCCTGCTCCAACTTCAGCAACAAATGAGCCAAGGGTGCTAGGCACAACAGCCTCCTGGACTGCACAGCCCTGATTCATCCCCAGAGCAGGCCCTGGGCACTGAAAGAGGCAGAGGCCTGTGGAAAAATAAAATCGTATGTGAGTGAAGATGGTATGAAAATGGATATGCATAAGAGGGCTGAAATAAGGTTGTGGCTCTGCCACAGTCTTCCTGGGTGACCTTGTGCAAGTCATTAAAACCCCTCCAGCGCCCACTTGTAAAATAGGGACAATAATACTTTGTCTTGTCCATTTAGATTGGAAGCCCTTTGGGGCAGAAACTGGTTTTTTTACTACATATATAGGACCCAGCACAATGGAGCGTTCATCTTGGTTGCAATCTCTAGGTGGCACTGTAATACAAATAATAATATACTTCTAGTGGGATTGGGGAATACGTTCTATGCCAAGAATCATACCTAGTGCAGGTGTATTAGTGAGCCTCCTTCTTTCAAGAAAATTGGAATGGCCTCTATTGAGATGGAAACACTAACACAGTCTGTCCAAATGCTTACAGCATCTATAATAAGATTATTGAATTTAAGTTGCATATTTTCAAGGATAAGTATAATATTATGGGAATAACAGACACATGGCTGAACCAGCAAAATGATGGGATTTAAAACACCAGGATATGGAGTTCACTTAAGGGGTAAGCAAAAATAAAACAGCTGCAGGAAGAGGGATGCGACTATTGGCTGGGGATTATACTAAATCTGCAGTGAGAAATTATATCAGTATTTAGGGCTGACACAGCAGAGACTATATAAACTAAAGCCAAGGACAATAAATGGATGCAGCTTATTCCTGGAAGTTGCCACAGTGAGAGAAAATAGATCAGGAAATGCTTTGCCTGATAAGACAGGTCCTCAAGGAGATCGGAAGAACTTTAATCATGGGGAATTTTAATTACTTAGATATTGATCAGAACAACTATGGATCCTCCTTCCTTTCCCTACACAAACACTAGCGAATGATTCTTGAGGTAAGGCAAGCGGACTTGCTCATGCAGTTTGTAGAATGGCCTACAAAGCACACGGTTAGTCGCTATTCTGAGCCTGTACCTTGTCCTAGGACAAGAGCCAAATAGGAAATGTCAGGTAGACTTGAAAGGTCTGTTTTGACTGCCCCTTCAGGAGGCATGCAGACATTTGGGAGGGGGACAAGGATCCAATGTAGGGACATTTGCTGTGCTGGTGCTTTTCTGTGGGAAAATAAAGGATTTAAATCTACAGGGCTGTCGATCCTGCACTTAATCACACACAGATTACTTTAAAAACACCTATCTATATAGCACTTGTAAAAATGCGTCACTGTCCTCTCTGTTCATGGTCCACCTTTGTGTTTTACTTGGCAATTTTTATAGGTGCTGCAGACAGCTGGCAGAGTGAAAATACTTCACTGATTGTTCTTGGAACTGCTGCACTAATACATTCCAAAACCGGTCTGTACTTGACAGAAAAGCTGCCATCCTTTTGTTTTAGACTTGCTCGTATAGCTTTTGAATGATTTACTCTTCATTTACTGGCCTGCTCTACAATAGGTTATGCTGAGTTATTTTTTTGGCTGCTGTCGATTGTATTGCAAGGGGTAATATATAGAACACAAGGTTTTTCTCTTGCAAGAAGAAAAACGTGTATTAGTGTACCAAAAGGTGGATGTGTGGGTCATAGAAATGCTAATAAAGTAAGATTTACTGCTGCTTACCTAGCAAGACTAGAGTATAATGGAGCATCAGCAGCAATGTATCATCATCTCCAGAGACCTTTGGCAATACAATACAAACTGTTCGGGCCAGCTGCTGCAAGGTGCATAGTGCCTCTTGCAAGTTGCCCGCAACCCTCACCGTCCACTGATATCACTGGGTATTGAGGATGCTCAGTACCTCACAGGATCAAGCCCATCAAGGTAGCACATGATTCACAATTTTAGCTCAAGGCATTTGACAACATGATCAAACCTCACCAATACAATATTGAGCAAGAAATTTTAAAGCACAGCTTTAAAAGCTTTGCTTCACCATAAATTAAAAACAACAGCAAACACTCAGAAGTGAATTCCATACACGTGTAACACGAACAAAGGACATTCTCCCTGTAGTTTTCTATAGCGAACATTAGTGGGATAGCATTTTAAAATCGGGGGCCTGATTCTGCCCTCCGTTACACCACTGCAGCCTCCATGAAGCCACAGGGGTTGTAATGGTGTAAGTCAGATCAGAATATGGCCCCAGAGGTTTAGAAATCACTGGTGCAGTTTAGTCTGATCTGTAAATGCTGCCCAAGTCTCTTGCTGGTATAGAACTCTTTTTTTTTTTTTTTTAAAGTGCCATCTAGTGATTAGAATATTGGACTTGGAAACAAGACCCACCGGCCTGATCCAAAGTCTACTGATGTCTGAGTTTCTTTGATATATTGAATAAAAGGATGCTAAGTCTTTGTATTTTTATATTAAATATTATATTAATAGCTAATTGTCCCTCTAAAACTTAGTGAGTGGCCAATGTGTACTTGTTCAGTAAAATTGTGATATTTCTTTAGAAAATGTATTTAATTTTTCCTATTTGTCATTTAGGCATTTGAAATTTTTTTAAAAGTGAAGCTAAAGATGAAAGTGTCAGATTCCAAATTGAAGACTATATTTTAATACTAATACATAACACCCACAAATGTGCTTGGGTGCCTCAGAGATAGTTTGTTTGTTTCTTTTTGGAGGGGGGAAGGACCTGACTTTTTACCTTTCAGTCTAATTAAGATATTTGAGAGCCAGAAGGATACAACACAAGTTTTTGTTTGTTAATTTCAATGATGTAAGGTACTCTGCAATAACAGGAAAGGCGGCAGACTCTGGCCTTTGGGATTTGTGCACTAGATGAAAGAGGAATAATAGTTGTGTAAATAAATATTTTCAAGATGTGAAGTTCTAGATACTGAAATTTGTTAGTGTGAAGTAGCCTAGTGCCACTGAGTGGAGTTAAGGAAGGTAGGCTGTTTTCACTAGCTGAGGATCTGGCCATTAATCTTAATTGGGCTTCGGTCGACATGTATGTCTTGTCATTTGTGAAGACTCATCGGAAATATTACTGTAAAAGTAATTTACAGGGATGGGAGGAAAGCTGTTCACTGCCTCAGTTTCCCTCAGATTGGTTGCTCAGTTTCCCCTCTCAGCAGTCATCCAGGAGCAGGCATGTAGGCTCCTGGCATGCTCCTTTGTAGGATCTATGGTGCTTTGGCAGTATTGAGGTGACTTAGCTCTCTGACTTCACCCTTCCAAAATTAAATCAAAGGCCAAAGGAAAACACAAAACTAGTCGTCGGAACACCCTGTCGAAAAGGGACCGTATTGGCCACTGCCCCGAGCACCAGCTCCACACTCACATTGGCTGGTTTCCGGCCAATGGGAGCTGTAGGGGGGTGGAGGGGCGATGACTGCAGGCAAGAGCAGCATGTGGATCCTCCTGGCCCCCCCGCCTAGGACCTGAACCTGGTGTCTGCTTCTAGGGCAGGCGCAGCGCGGTGCCAGGACAGGCAAGGAACCTGCCTACCCTGCGCTGCACTGCTGACCAGGAGTAGGATGACCAGATGTCCCGATTTTATAGGGACAGTCCTGATTTTGGGGTCTTTTTCTTATATAGGCTCCTATTACCCCCCACCCCGTGTCCCGATTTTTCACACTTGCTGTCTGGTTACCCTAACCAGGAGCTGCCTGAGGTAAACCTATACCCCAACTCTAAGCCCCAACCCCAGCCCTAAGCCCCCACCCAAACCCAGATCACCCTCCTGCACCCCAAACCTCTCATCCCTGGGCCCCATCCCAGAGCCCTCACCCCCTGTACCTCAACCCCCTGCCCCAGCCCAGAGCCCCCTCCCACACTTTGAACCCCTTATCCTCAGCCCCACCCCAGAGCCCACACCCCCTCCTGCACATCAACCCCCTGCCTCAACCCACAGTCCCAAATCCAAATGACTCAGTCCCAAACTGGAGCCTCCTCCTGCACCCCAAACCCCTCATCCCCAGCCCTGCCCCAGAGCCCTCACCCCTAGCTAGAGCCCTCACCCCTCCCCACACTCTGAACGCCTCATTTCTGGCCCCATCCCACAGCCCTCACTCCCAGTTACAGCCCTCATCCCCTCCCACACCCCAACCCCCTGCCCCAGCTCAGTGAAAGTGAGTGAGGGTGGGGGAGTGCGAGTCACCAAGGGAGGGGGAACATAGTGAGTGGGGTGGGGTGGGGAAGGGCCTCGGGGAATGGGCGGGGCTAGGGTGTTTGGTTTTATGTGACTAGAAAGTTGGCAACTCTAGTTGTCTATCTCAGACTCTTGTCAGGTGCAGCCCTTCCCATGTGGGTCTGTCTTGTTCCCCACCAATCTTTAGCTCTTCCATTGATTCAGATTCCAGTCCTCCTGAGCTCCTACACATCCCTTCTTCCCTCTGTTAACCCCAGGTATTCTTAAAGGGCAACTACAAACACATCAACATATGTTTTACTAGATTAGACTAGACCAGTGTGTGAAGAGAATATTCCTCCTCTGATGCTTCTCAGGAAGAGCACTCATAATAAACCTGGCCAAATATTCATAATACACCTGCTGTCTCTGAGGGACATAATTTTTTTCTAACCTTTTGGCAATCAGCTGATGCCCTAAAGCACAGGACTCAGTTATCTGAGTCTTAGTGTGTGTATCTTCAATAGATTTTACTGGTCAGAACAAAGTCCTACTAGAGCTTTCTGTATCAGTGAATTCAATGGCTGCCTATGTGCTGTGTGAAGAAATATTTCCCTTCATTTGGTTGTTTACAATGTTTGCTTGACATCTTCCCTCTGTGAGCTTCATCAATGACTTCCTTGTTCTTGTGCCAGCGTTAAAGGGAAGAACGATCAATTTTAAATGAAACCTTTCACAATAGTAAATGCCATGCCAAAATAAATACATACGATAGCATTAATGCTCTTCTGGGACCAACTCCTTAAGTAGTATAAATTGACATGTCTCTAGTGTCTGGCAACTAATTGATAGACACAAGTTATAAATCTGTTGGCCAGATCCTCAGCTGGTGTAAATTAGCATAGCACTGACTTCAATGAAGCTAAGCTGATTTATAATAGGTGAGGATCTGGCCCAGTGTATTCAGATTGGAACAAGCAGGATCTCACAAAAAATATCTTTAGTCAAAGACACTCTTGTTTCCCCAGGTCTAATTTACATTAAACTGGAGCTGAGAAAAGTTTATTAAATCCTGGAATGTTTTGCCAGAACAGGAAGTCTTTGCCCAGATGAGGAGGACCAAATTCCCAAATAGTAGGTTATATAGCCTTATACCAACTGGTATACTTTGCCCATGATGATTGTAGAGACTAATTCTGGGGTCTCCAAGTGGGTCCCTTCATTGGAAGCCAGAATGTAGCAATTAGAAAGTAAGGAATAAGATAAAACAGAGCAAAATCTTGGCAGAGGCTTGTCCCTAAAATGACTGCCAGTACCTTTAGCAGAAAGAACTTGTATTAACAGTCATCCCCAATCCAATGAGTGTTACAAAATGTACTTCAAAGACTTTAAGGTGACTCCAGTGAATTGTAGAGCAGATGAAGAGAACATATGGAAGGCAGAGCTAACATGAAATGTAAAAATAGACTCATTAAGTCAAACAGGCAGGCAGGATTGCCCTCACACTTCATCTATATTTCATCAGGTCAAACACTGGTTAGTATATTCAGAATATTCCATGTTGCTATAAGGCCGGGTACATGCAGCAAGTCTGCAGGGCAAAGAAATATCATAATAAATATGAGATGCTCAGAGTCACAGGGAGAGAGCAGAAGTTAGATCAGGAATGGAGTTGAGATGATGGAAATGATAGCCTATTATCAGCTATTAGCACAGCAAACCTCTTCTCTCAGTTCTTCCATTACATCTTGATCATGAGCAAGAAGACGTTTTTAGAAAAACTTATTGGTACAAATCTCTCTCCGTTTCTATAAGGCTTTCTGCCACTGTGGTGGCTGAGTGCCAAATTTGGATGATTGTTATCTGTGCCCTACTGCTTCACTGTCAATAGTTCTGCCTTCAGTGCAGATTGTATATTTTTCTATGCACGGCAAATTCTACTAACTTCATTCCACTTTTCTATCATAAAACTCCACTTTTTAAACTTGATGAAGAATAAGCAAATGCAGGTTCTGCTTTGTTTATAAAGCTACCTCTGTATTTATGCTTCATTTTCACAAACACTTTTTTGGCTGAGAAAACCAGCGCATATGGGTCTTTATTACATCCTGTCTAGTCTGGCATACAGATCATTGGGACATTCCATTATGTTAGACAGGATTCTATTATGTCAGATCTTTTCCCATTATCCGTAGAAGAAAGTAGCAAGGTGCCATGGATTTTGACCCTCTCTAACACTTTGCTTCCAGGCTGTTTATGTTTACCTGTCTTGTCTAATTATAATGTAAGCTCCTCAGGGTTGGTACTGTCTAACTAGGAAACTGATCTTGCAAAGACTTACACATGTGTTAAACTCTGAATAGTCCTAATATGTCCAGTTAATCTTGTGTGTGAGCCTTTGCAGGATCAGGGTCTGTATGTGTGTCCAGTGCCTAGCATCATGGGACCTCCATCCTGATTGGGGTCTTTGGGCACCACCAGGATAAATAATAAGGTAATAAAGTTACTGCAGTGGCTGTGGGAACGTTTTTTAGCACAATCACGGACAGTCTGTAAAGGATGTGACTCCTCCCATCCAGTTCTGGAAGGAATTCTGAGAGGAAGTTCAGAGTGGGTATATGAGCTTCTTGGCTTGGCGAAATTGTTCTGTACAGCAATACCAGCACAGGAGGGCAACTGTGTCTCCCCTCTTCTAATAATAAATAAATGTGGTATGTAGTTTGAGCCTGTGCCCACCTTCTTCGTTCTGGGGACTCAGGCTGGTTGAGCTAACTCACCAAGAAGCATATCATGAGGTTGTGTTTGAATCTGAGTCCTTCCTGCACTGTCTCATTTAGCTTAGGGCATGAACAAAGTCCCACCTTTCCTGTTGCTGGGCCACTCTTTGTTGTTAAGTCCCATAAGTTTTCCTTCCATGAGCAATATTTGATAGAGGGATTCTTTTGGTCAGCCCCTTTTATGTGTTCCTCCAGCTTCCCACTGGCATACCTGATATGGCCGATGCTCTGGCTTGATTCTTAACACGTCCCAGATATTTCCATCTTCTCTTCTGGATAATTTTAGAGATAAGGGGTTGTTGAGCTTGTGACGCTGTATTAAAAGAAAGATGACCATGTTTACACTAACGTATCACCACTGATGTACTGACACTGTTGCAACCACTGATATATCGACACAGTTGCAAAATTGTGATAAATATTATACAAAGTATGCCTAGTAAGGTATCATTGGAAAAGTTTTAATCTGTTGAACAATGTTATCCTGTTTGTATGTGTGTATTATCATTGCATATGAAATTATGAATCTCTGCTCTGTGTTCATATCTCAAACATGTTGTGTTCCAGGATAACACCCACAGACAAAGTTACGTCAAGACCAGACAGCCATGGTGATGGGCCATTAAGGAGAATCAACTCTCCCAATGGGCCCCTCCTGAGGATGCCTCAGAGAGCATGTAGACAATGGTTGCCTCATGACTCAGCAAGGGCATGTAAAATATGTGACCCCTGACTCCATGTTTGTGCCCGTAACTTTCCATACACCGGGCGGGGGGTGGGGTATACATTGGAGACGGTGACACCATCTTCTTGCCTTTTTCCTGCTCCACATCTCTGGACTGTGACTTATAACAAAGGAGAGCTTTGAACAATGGACTGAGGACCCCAATGTTTGAGATGAACCAGAAAGACTTCTTGCAAACTGGCAGATTTAATATCACTGCTATTATCCTGATCTACAGACTCTGAAATCAACTGCAATGTATATGATTCACATTAACCATTTAACAAACCTCCTCTTTTTTCTTTTTTTATTAATAAATCTTTAGTTATTTTACTAAAGATTGGCTGCAGCATGGTATTTGGTGTGATCCTCAAGTACATATTGACCTGGGGTGAAGTCTCGTTTGAGAGGCTAGAGGGCTTGAAGGGGACTATCTGTGGCTTCATCATAATTCATCATAATTTTGGAAGCACACATTTGTTACCAGCTTAGTGAAGTCTTATGATAGAGTATATCATCAGTCTGGGGTATATACCCTACTTTCTGACAGTCTGACTTGCAATTGGTGCTCTTAGCTGTGTCTCATACCAGGCACCATGACTGAGCTCTCAAACAAATCTTGATAGTTATACATTAATTCTGTTCTAAGTAATGTGCTTTCAAAGGCATTTGGACATCTGACTGTACCTCTGTGGATTTCCAGCTCCCATATGTTAAGATGGAAATAACATTTGAGTTGAAAATTTGTCGTTTGGTCTTTAAGTTGTAGATTTGCAGTGACCAGATTTTGTTAAAGCTGGTAAATGCAGATGCTGCCTTGCCAATTCATGATATTATTTCCCGCTGGATAACTGCATTGGCTTTCATGTTATTGCCAAGGTATGTGAATTGATTCACCTCTTGTATTCCTTTGTTGTCTTGAGTTCAGCATTGCTGGAGTTCACATTAGATTTGTTTTTCTGTAATAGATTATTAACCCTCTTTTTCACAATGTCATGTAACAATATTTTATTATTATTCCTGCAGTTCTTAAAGTCCTGAATAAGCAACATCTACAGTTTCATACAAAAAGAATAAAGTATGAATGTTTGGGTTTAGAGCAATGCCAAAGTGACGGAAATTTCTCCCTGATACTTTACAATTCAAATTTTGTTGTTTATACAATTTCTACCAAATGGTCTTGTTTATATCAAATTCAGAATGTTTTTGATGTGACTTGATTTGAGTTTGGAAGAAATGTAGAACATTGAAATTGCCAGGGCTTTTCCTTGAAAAGAAGCTCACTTCTATCCAAGAAGATGCTTGTTGTTGAATGACAAATTGTGACATTTTAAATTTTTGTAGCAAGTTAGAAAATGTGCTAAAATCAGGGGCTCCACCTATTTAGTGTCTGGTTTATTTCCCTCCCCCCACCTACATTTACAGATAGTTTTACAGATTCATACATTTTAAGGTCAGAGGGGCCATTAGAATCCGTGTGACCTGCATAACACAGGCAGGGCCGGCGCTATAATTAGGCGATTGCCTAGGGTGCCAGGATTTGAGGGGCAGCTGGTGGCTGCCTCCCGGATCCCCACTCAGTGGGGGGGGGCGTGGGGGGGGTGGCGCAGGGCTGGTGCAAGGAAGTTTTGCCTAGGGCGCGAAACTTCCTTGTACCGGCCCTGAACACAGGCCATAGATCTGACCCCTTGATTTCTACATCTAGGCCAGCAACTTGTGGTTGAACTACAGCATATCTTTTAGAAAGACTTCCAATCTTAATTAAAAGATGCCCACTGAAGGAGAATTTACCACATCACCAGATAATCTGGTCCAATGGGCATGAGAAATGAACCTATAGTATGTAGTTGCCCATTACGTTCATGTCATTGCAATATATGTGACATCTCTGGTTAAATTTGAGTAGTAGACTTAGAACAGAGTCACTTTGTCTTAAACTAGGCTCCGATCATGGAAGTGACAGTGGAAAAACTGCAGTGTCCATTCAGCACTCTGTTGACTTCAACAGGGTCCCATGTGGTCTCAGCAATTCACCTGTGTCTGTCAATTGCAGGATTGCAGGCTTAGGTTGTAAGCTCTTCAGGTGGAGATGGGTCTCTCACTACGTGTTTGTAGAGCACTCAGAACAATGGATCCCTGCTCTGGTTAGGGCTTCTGAGTGCTACTGTAATACAAATAATAATACATTATAATATTACATCAAAGTACTAGTCCAAAGAAGCTATATGTTTCTTAGCCTGAAGAGCATGTCTTGAACTGTGAAGTCATTAGTTGAAGATCTTAAGTAGAAGAAAGGACACAAAGGCTAAGCTACATCTTTTATCAAGTCTTACAAAGGGAGAGGTGATCATTGACAGAGGATCACATTTGCCATTTCAGAGGAAAGGGAACTAGGAAAAGAGAACGCCTCATCATTCAGTGAAAAGAGAAGTTCCATCTGCATACATAAATGTATAAGGCTTTCTGCATTCAGCACTGAGGCTTATTAATAAGAAGAAAAGGACAGGAGGAGAGGTAGTGGTGACCCTTGAAGCACTGCTACATATAGACAGACAAATTCTGACAAAGAGCGCCACTACAATGAAATTCTTAGGGAGGGAGGAAAGGATGTTAAAATTAAGGCTGGGACTACAACACAGAAATAGCATCAGGTTATGGTGTCCATGTCAGAGAGAGAGCGAGAACACAAATGCTCTGCAGTGTCACATGCTCTCTTTGTATAGATCAAGGAAGACACCGCTTTGACATGGATTTGTCACAAAGGGACACTTCTGCGATCAGTAACTGGAAGCAGAGGTGCAGTAGTTGGCTAGAAGAGGGAGCGGAGGAGGCAAGGCTGTTGAGGATTCATTGTTAATTGTGATAGAATTAGTTTGCAAGCTATGTTTGACCATGCACAGCTCTGGACTCAAATAATGCAAATTGGTGGGTGCCTCACAAGAGAAACTTCAAGCAATTCCATAAATCAGTAAAGAAGACTGGCAAAGCCCTGAGATTCCATATAAGCATCCCTGATCACACCAAGGGAAGGTGACTCATCCTACCTTATGCTCAGCAGTAGAAACTTACTCCTAGAAGGCTCCTCACTGTTTTGTCTGTCACGCTTGAGAGAGGGAGATTAGCCCTGTGGATCAGACCCTGGATTGGGACTGGAGAATCTGGAGTCACATCCCAGTTCTACCACAGATGTCCTGTGTGTCCTTGGGCAAGTCATTTAATCTCTCTGTGTCTCACTTCCCCACCTGTAAAATGGGCATTATTATACTGTTCTCCCTTGCTGTCTGTCTTGTGTAGTTAGACTCTGAGCTTTTTGGAGCAAGGACTGTCTCTTAGTATGTGTATTATATAGTGCTTAGCACAATGGAGCCCAGATCTTGCTTGGGACCTCTAGGTACTACTGCTACCATAACAGAAATAACACTTTCGAGGGGGAGGGCAGCCACAAACTATCTTAAGGTGGAAGCCCAAGGTAAATACTGTGTCATAATAACAAAAGGATGGACTGAAACTAAGGATGGACTGAAACCAGACTCAGATCTGAGTATCCTTAGGCAGAATTTAGGGCATGGATGTGGGGAAGCAGCTGCTTTGTAGCATGCTCCCTCCTGCCCTGAGCCTAGGGAGCCCCCCTGGTGCAGTTGGGTGCTTTGAGGTGGCAGTGAGGGGAGACAGAAATGGGAGGGGATGGAGCTGGTGCCGTACATGCGCAGCAGAGACTCTGCAGGAGCAGTGCCAGTGAAACAGAGACTATATTGCCAACCCTTTGCATTCAAAAATCACCAATCATTCCTCCCAAAATCATGAGACCAGCTTAATACCCATGAGATTAAAAAAAATATACATAAGGGGCTTCTTTTGATTTCTTCTCTGGTTTATGAAGCTTTAGGGAACATTTGGGTCACAATTTCAAGCTGCCTTCTAGTGCCTCGAGGATTAGAAACTTCTTTCTTTTTTTATATGAAAACTGAGATTTTCACATCTTCACCTGAATCCAGGAGCTGGAGCTTTAAGAAAAGCAGCACGTATCATGAGACACAAACATTGGTAAGTTTGGGAGAGGGGACAGAGGAGCACCACAGATGGGCCTTGCTCAACAGCCTCGGGTAGCCATGCATTTTGCTTATAAATTCTCAGATGTCGCAAGATTCATTGCTAGCTGCTCCATGGGACCTGAAACTCCTTGCTTTAGATAGGACTTAGTACATAACATAAGAATGGCCATACTGGATCAGACCAAAGGTCCATCTAGCCCAGTATCCTGTCTTCTGACAGTGGCCAATGCTATGTGCTTCAGAGGGAATGAACAGAACAGGTAATCACCGAGTGATCCATTCCCAGCTTCTGGCAAAGAGAGGCTAGGGACACCATCCCTGCCTATCCTGGGTAATAGTCGTTGATGGACCTATACTCCATGAATTTATCTAGTTCTTTTTTGAACCCTGGCTCTAAACTCATTTTCTGCAGAGCCTTCCCCCTTCCTGTAAGTTTCTCTACAAGAGGCACGTGTTTGTTTCTAAACCATATTAAAGAAGGGAAGAAACAAAATAATTTCACAGCCAAGCATGATTGTATCACTGCTTATATACATTGAACGTCAGGCAACAGCCATGAATGACTGGCAAAAGCTACAGCTCAGTATTGATTCCTTTAAGGCAGTGGTTCTCAACCTTTCCAGACCACTGTACCCCTTTCAGGAGTCTGATTTGTCTTGCGTTTCCCAAGTTTCACTTCACTTAAAAACTACTTGCGTACAAAATCAGACATAAAAATACAGAAGTATCACAGCCACTATTACTGAAAAAGTGCTTCCTTTTTCATTGTTACCATATCATTATAAAATAAACCAATTGGAATATAAATATTGTACTTACATTTCAGTGTGATACTTGAGCCCCTTTTTCACTTGTGAGCCTTGTCTGAAGCCCAAGCCCCAGGTGCCAAGGTTGCAGCCCATGCCCCTCTGCCCAGGGCTAAAGCATACAACTTAGCTTTGTGGGGCCCTGGGCAGTTGCCCTGCTTTCTACCCGCTAATGCCAGCCCTGCACTTGCAACCCCTCTAAACCTGTCCAGTGACTCCCCTGCTCTACGAACACATAGTGAGAGACCCATCTCTACCTGAAGAGCTTACAACCCCCAGATTGAGAAACATTGATCTAGATGAGTTGGGTACCCCCTGGAAGAACTCTGTGTACCTCCAGGGTATGCATCGCTCCGGTTGAGAACCACTGCTTTAAGAAATTGGCATGTTAAAAAGGGGCAAATAACATGTGATCCCTTTTGAATTCTTTTTTCTGGGTGCCAGACATCACAGGCATTTTTATTGGAGGATGCAACTGTAAAATCGGACAGTGGTCAGATTCTCTCTTTCTCACTCACGTGCACATATGCAGTAGACAGATCACTGTAGCAATTTAACTCAAGCAATGAAAACCACTATCAAAGTAGCTACAAATTACAACTGTGGAAGCAAGGGTTAAAGGATTAGACTATAGGCCCCTCAGTTATGTCAAGACAGAAAACAGTACAGTTAACTCTGAAGTCTCATACTGAGAGACTTGGGAAAGCAGACTTTGTGTCTGATCTGGGAGGGAAAACAACACAGAGTTAATGTGACCTAACCTTGGAAATAATAATGTTGTGAGAACAAAAGTGAGACAGAAGTGAGAAAATAATGGAATGGGCAGGACATAGCATAAATAATTGCAGATGTTTTTAATTAATGCATTCCATGAAAAGAGTATAAATGTTTGTGGCTTATGATTTGTACTTTGAAGAAACTGAGGCAGAGATGCTCTCTGTCAGCTGTATTTCTTCCCTTGAAATAAAGCTGTCTCTGATTTTGTTGCATTCCAACCTGAGAGTGAGAATTTATTTTCTTCCACAATTATGGTGCCGTGACTCGGATGGTAAAGCCCAGCTAAGACGGAGGCAGCTGTTGCGGACAATCCCACCCTTGAACCCCAAGGCGCCAACTCAGAGGTAAAAGACCTTTTAAAATCTCTACTGGGGTATTGGAAAAGAACTGACTGTGAAGCCGTCTGTCCCTTTTTGGGCTCACACCATGAGAACCTTTTGATTTTGCAACAGGATCAGACACAGAGTGGTGTTGGGGAATTGGGTGCCCCATGTAAGGTCAGTGATATGCGTACGCGGGGCTGGGAAATGTGTTGTTGCCACAGGGTAAGCCAGTGTGTGGCTTAGGTCAGACCTATTTTGGGTTGTGGTGACCCCCCAGGTAAGGGCGTTGTGGTGACGTCCTTAGAGAGGTTGTGGTGACCTCTCAGGAGAGGGGTTGTGGTGACCCCTCAGGTAAGAACACCGGTGTGTTCAGTCCGGCCGGAAAAAGGGGGGAATGTGGAAGCAAGGGTTAAAGGATTAGACTATAGGCCCCTCAGTTATGTCAAGACAGAAAACAGTACAGTTAACTCTGAAGTCTCATACTGAGAGACTTGGGAAAGCAGACTTTGTGTCTGATCTGGGAGGGAAAACAACACAGAGTTAATGTGACCTAACCTTGGAAATAATAATGTTGTGAGAACAAAAGTGAGACAGAAGTGAGAAAATAATGGAATGGGCAGGACATAGCATAAATAATTGCAGATGTTTTTAATTAATGCATTCCATAAAAAGAGTATAAATGTTTGTGGCTTATGATTCGTACTTTGAAGAAACTGAGGCTAACCATTCTCCTATGCAGGGGTTTCTGGCCACCGAATCTACACAAGGTTGGTTAAGTGTCCTCTTTGCTGGCCAGCCCCCATTCTCCCCACTGCAATGGCCTATTTGGAACGAGCAGAGCGGCCAACTCCTCATGCACAGTGGGTGTGTCTGACTCCTGAGCCCAGAATGCCTGAGCCCTTAGTCTCCAATGCAGAGGCATCATGACTTGTCCGCACAGACGCTGAGTGGGCTGTCCACCAGCTGGTGAATTTCCCCTCCGCTGATTGAAGTCCATTGTAGTTTTAGACTCTGTTACTTTATTTTCATAAGTGAGTCATAAAAGTGTGCTGCCCGCCCCAGCAAAGAACACTCTTGCTTTCCATCCCTTTACCCCCCCGAAATGGATCTGAAATGGATCTGTAATTGTAATCATTTGCGGCATTTGTTTTTTAGTCACGTTGTAATTATGTTCCATTGCCCTTTACATTAATGAAACTGAAACATTAATGACAAATGCCTTTGTGTCATCACAGCTGACTACATTAACAGCAGCAAACGTCAGTTTATTTTAAAATACAGGGATTCCCTCTCTGTTTTTTAAAGGGTGCTAACACAGACAAAGAAAGGCAGAATCATTTACCAGACTTTTCTACTTAATTCCAAACGTCTCCAGTGACAAATGTCTACCTGATTAGGGATGAGTCATCCATATTAACTGTAGGAGATAAGACTGGAAAGGCCCAGCTCAGCTGCTCCTGTAAAAGCTGTGGGAGGGGGCTGTCGGAGAGGAAATATCAGTGAAGATCCTCCCACAGAGGTCCCCCTACAGCATCAATGCTATGGACCCTCCTCACTGCTCCAGTGGTGCTGGAACAATTTGTACAGTGGGGGTGCTGAGAGCCATTGAACCAAACTGTACACTCTGTAGCACCTCTAATTCCAGCACCTATGCACTGCTCTGGACCCCACATCACCTTAACCCTGGTTCCATGGCAAAGGCTTAACTGGAGCTATGGTACCTGGGTCATCTGACACCTGCAGTTGACCCCAGGAACTCTGTCTGCATGGGGAACACTTGACAGAAAAGACAGTACAGCCTCAGGTTATATTATCATTTCTGCCTAAGCTCTTTGGAAGAAGGAATGATGTGAATGCCCTGGCCTGGTCTCTGATCTCTAACTGCCCACTTCTCAGTGTGGGCTCCTGACCCAACGAAGAGGGCTCTGTAAGGTTTTATAGAGGGATGGCACCCTTGAGGTTGCTGAGACACTTGCTTCTGTATGGTAGGGTGGAAGATCTATGTGTAGATAGCCCCACCCACACACAGATCTAGCGGGCATGACCTGGGCCAAAAGGACCTTAAGGTTGCAAATTCAAGCACATAAATGTTAGGAAATGTCAGAATTAAGGTTTCCTGTGCAACCTTAATTTGGCTCCCTTGTGCCTATGCATAATGATAGTCTTTAGTTACATGATCACATGCTATTTTTTTCTACAGGAGCCTTGTCTTATTTAACCCCCACAAAACAAACAACCCTCCTCCCACACTCAGCCTGAGGCAGATACCCAATATGTCAAATATAAGCCCAAATGGTTTAAATTTGGCAAAGTTATAAGCACCTGAAAACAGGTTCTTACAATGGGAAATGTCGGATAACCTTAGTAATAAATGGTGGTACCAGCCCTGCCTATAATTAAAAAGAATAACAAGTGATAGATATTCTCTCCTTCTACAACATTAGCACTGATGCTTTTCAATTACAGAGATGTGTTCTAATCAACCAGAAACATGTCAGTATAATTAGCTATAGAAAGATTTGACTGATTTAACAGCATTAGTAGAGCAGGAGAAAAAACATAATATCAATAATGCTCTGATAATTAACAATTAGAAACAGAAACTGTGCTATCTGCTGTCTAATTGTTCTTTTAAGGCAGAAGGCTCTTACCCCAGGAAGATTGAGGGAGGGGGCGATTGGTTGTTGAGAGCCGAATCCAAAGCCAGCTGAAGTCAGTGGAAAGGCTCTCATTGGCTTCAGCGGGCTTTGGATCGGGCCCTTCATGGGTAGAGGAAAGGAGGGACTATCGAACTTAAGGACAGCATTGCAAAGAGGACAGCATGAAGACAAGTAGGGGGAAGAAGGGTCATCAGGAGGGGTGCATGGGAGGTGTAGAGCCGGCTTTCCTGCATCTCTGCTTCATCCTTCCACATCTCTACGAACCCCAGCTGGCAAGATCAATTCTCCTGTGCTCTTCCCACTTCTCTGGGAGATGGTGTGTATGGGAGACGCCGCACGCAGTGAGGTTGTGTTGTGCTTTGTTTTTATTTGTGTGCGTTGAACAAAGGCCCTTCTGTGCCGGATTAGCGGGGCACTCAGCAATGAGGGCCAGCTCCTGACCCCGCTGCAGACCAGTTTGCCGACTCCTCGGTGTTAGAAGAGTGTTAGAGGGGGACTCAGCTCCAGCCTTGCTGCAGCTGAGGAAGGGGCTCAGCATGGCTGCCACACGGCTCCATCATTAGGTCTCGTGGAGCTGCTGATGGGGGAGGGGAGTTCATGCTGACGAGCTCAGTATCCCATCCGGAGTTGGTGCCCCATGTATTTTGTCCTTTGCTGAGGCTACTGTCCTGGGGCTGCAGCAAACCCCATGGACCTGCCAGGGCAAGATACGTGCGAACGAAGGTAGGTGGAGGGCCTTCTACCCAGGTGCCAGCTCCATTTCAGTCTGGTGGCCCTCTCTGACAGAATCCCGAAAGGCACCAGATGCAGTCACCCTCTCACCTCCTGTAGTGATGGCAGGCAGCCTACGAAAGAGAAGGTGGCCCCCTCGTGATGCTATTTCACTCCAACAGATTGATCCAACGCCCACTGAAGTCAATGGAAATAATCCCATTGATTGGCTTTGGATCAGTCCCCTATGGCAGGTTGCATCACAGAGCTTCAGTGGGCTCCATGGTGCAGAGTTCAATTTGTCTAATACTGCTAACATCCATTACATTCACATTATTTTGTTTTATGTACAGGTTCTTTTTTTTTAATTTGGCCGATTCCTCCACTGGTTTAAATCGCCCTAGCTCAATGGAGATCCACCTATTTCCACCCATTAGGATCTGGCCCATTATTTTCTGTACATGATTTTTTTCCTATTCCATGTACAAATCCTTAAAAAAATCAGAAATATTAAGGGTTTGCCAGTATGAGCCGCTGATCACTTTGAGCAGCACCAGATATCGCTAATTAGCCGCTGCAATTAAAGTGATTCAAGTTAGACCAATTTATACGTTTTAAAAATATCTCCTTTATAAATACTCCTTTATAGTCAGCAGCCTTGAAAATCCAAACTCCATTGGTTTTATATTTTACCCACATTCAGCTCAGTTCATTAGCAGCCACAAACCCAGCAGAGTAAAAATATCCACATCCATTTGTATACTTCAGGGCCTCTCAATCAACTCATTCTATTATCCCAATTCGTAAGGCTGGCCAGCTAAGTGTGCCGTCTGTATTGCAGTGACACATCCTGTAATCACTAGAAAGTAAAACAAATCTCCCATAATGTACCATTTCAGTCATCCTGCTAGAGGAAAACAAAATGCGTATGTTTAACATTTCTCAGTCCTCTCTTGTGCTGGATAATTATTTATTTGCAGTTTAATTACTCCATTATGCATGTGTTAGGGTATTTTAAGCAGTAATAATAACTGTATTGAATTGATTATGTCTTGTAATTAAGCACTGTTTTTCAGGGAGCTGTGTGATGGGTTTTTAATTTTATAAAGTATGTGGGAGGATGGCAGAATCAAACGAATGATTGGAACACTGAATTAACTAAATGGACTTCAGTCACAGCCTGCATCTGCACTGGAAAAATACAACGTAGACCAGTCCCTGGATGTGCAGTAAAGCTGGAGGAGGTTGGGGCCACAACACTTTGCTCCACTCACTTCCACCGTTAGCCACATCCCAAGTCCCTCTCCACTTGTTTCCTTCACTTGCTCTTCCTACTCTGCCACAAAAATAATACGTGTCGGTCTATGTGGAAATAAGGCGTCGTTCTTGCAGGGGACAAGTTTGCAACATAAGTCTGCCTGAGTGAGGGGCAGGTACATTGCCTGAGGAAGAGCCCAGAGAACTAATTCTCACTCATTCAGTCACACTTGCTTCCCTGGTCCCCCATTTTTCGGAGGAAGAGTCAACTATCTCGCTGCTCTTACAGGAGTAGCTTACTCCTCCTGTGCATTTGGCCAGCTATCCTGGCCAGAGAGCAGAGCTCCTTCCCCTCCCCACCTACTTGCCCATAGCAGGGAGTGTCTGGTGATTAACTCTGGCTTTCTATGCTGCAGCTGGAGTCTGAGGCCGAACAGGAGTGAAAGGGGGCGGGGCTTGCTCCTTCTTGCTCCCACAGCCTCTTTCCTTCCCGCCTCCCTCTGCCCCCAAACAATCAAACAAAAATACCAAAGAAAGAAGCCCAAGCTCTGGCCACTGCTTCTGCTCAAAGTGTCAAATGCAAGAACGTTTTGTTTGTCAGTGGATACCTGTGATTGGGCATCATTCAGGGTCCAGCTTTGCGTGTGTACAGGATTGGGGCCCTCGCGTGAGTTTCTCTGAATGTACCCTTTCAGGTGCGGGACATGGAAGAGAGAATTATTTCGCTTAAGCTGATTCAGTGAAAGCTGCAGGCTCTACTTACACCGTATTACACATACTAACCACATCTCTGCCATGTATATTGGCCAGCTATGAAACCAGAAGCTCACTGTGAACGGGGGGAGAGGGGATTGGAGGGATAGGATGGGGAGTGGTGTGGGCACTCTGCATTGGGTATGAGGGGCATTTCTGAGACTCAGTGGAGGGGGACGCAATGGCTCCAGGCTGGGAAGGGAGGTCCCGGCCATTTGCATCTCTCTCGCTGGCCACCAGGGTTAGCTGCTCCTGGCCCTAGCCTGATCACCTGGGTTCCTACCTGCTCCCCAGCCCAATCCTGGGCACTGTGGTGCCCTCTCCAGCCTCACGGAGTCCCGGTCTTGCCTTCTCCCCGCCCCCCTCCTCCCCATGTATGATGTATGCAGTTTACAGGGAATACTGGTTCTCAGACCATGCAACTGAACATCTGCTGGGGCAGAAACATAGATCAGCCCCCACAATATTTTCATTGTGGGGATGCTAACTCCCTTCTCCACCACCCCTTCTCCCCCTGGGTTTGTCCCCTGTATGAGACTACAGATGGAAATCTAAACACAAGGACATATGTTTGGTATGATTCCTCTCCCTTCTCGTCAATTCATTCTTTCCTCATGATCTTAAAACAACAATGGGAAATCTCCATCAGCAAATCCAGTGTGCGCTTATGCATATGTTTACCTATGTAGTGCATGTGTAGGTGTTCAGCACTGGTACTGTTTGTTTATTACACTAGTGGAGTATAAAAATGTTATTTGCAATGAAACAAAATAACATTCCTGCCAGTTTGAAGAGTGCAAAGGAAAATCTCTAACGTTCCAGTAGTGGTGCCAGTTAATCGGAGCGTTTATAATCTCGCAACCCATTCAGCAGCAGGAAAAACTGAAATCCACACATGGCTATTGTGCTTTGCCAGGGAGTCAGCCTCCAGATACTGAATCACCAAGTATGTTCATAGAATAATAGAATCATAGAATCTCAGGGTTGGAAGGGACCTCAGGAGGTCATCTAGTCCAACCTCCTGCTCAAAGCAGGACCAACCCCAACTAAATCATCCCAACCAGGGCTTTGTCAAGCCTGACCATAAAAACCTCTAACCTACTGAAATTAAATAACCTTGATCTTGAATATTCATTACAGATATTTTTATTCGAGATCATCCATGTTCTGACACAGAGGAAAATTTCTGTATTCTGCCAACGTATAGTGCTAATGGATCAGAGTCTATAAAAACAAATTGTGAAATGAAACACAACTGAACTGATAACATATACCAGCTTAGGGGGTGGTGTCAACTTTGTAGCTTTCCTGACCGGCTCCCTGTCACAGAATTGTTTCCTATTAGACGTGTGGGTTGACTGAGTGAGTTTGGCAGGTGCCCCTTTGATAGCTCCTGGGAATTAGAGACTAACTGTAGGGCAGGGTGTTCTGGCTACACCTCTGACATGTCTTTGCTCACTTTCTATGCTGTGGGTTCATGTAGGCCCCTTATACACTCTACAGTGTAGAGGCCCTCTGAGCAGGGGGAGTTCTTCAGGGGACTGTTCCTGCTGCCAGACTGGTATAAAGGGACTTTTGTGTAACGGAGAATCGAGCCCTTTAGTTTTGATATCTCAGACGGCTTTCCCCTCACAACACACACACACAGCCACGTACTGAAATTAAATAACCTTGATCTTGAATATTCATTACAGATATTTTCATTTCAGATCATCCATTTTCCCTCTCACTTTATACAATGCTGCAAAGCCTTTCTTGTAAATGGTTTTAGAATAACACCATGTGTCTAAATTTCAATTAACAATCCTTTCTATTACTGGGAAGAACATGCATAAACTTACCCACTGTTTTTAAAGACTGTTTCAAAATGGTCTGTCAGTGATTTATATGCCTCTTGGCCCTGAGTCACTTCCTGATAGTCTCGGGAAGGGTCTTTGGTCAGTTGGGACTTCTGGACAAAATGAGAACATTAGACTGAGCAAGGAGGGGCATAGCCAGGGCTCCATCTTCATTTTCCACATAGGTCAGCCTCCATGACAATCAGTGATAGAGGCAGTGCTCCCTTCCCATCCCTGTTGGAGCCAATGCTCCATGACACTCACTGACATTATTGCCGTAACTGGGCCACATTCTGATTTCTGACAATGCAAACAACAGTCTTAGCTTCACCCTCATCCAGGCCATCACCAAAACTCCAAGCCCCGCTCAGGTGTGCTAATTTCATCCCACCTCTAACACAGTTAGAATTCCATCCCCAACTCTGATATAGCAAAAAATGCCATCCCATCAGCTCAGTGACAGGCAATAGTCCATGACCAGCTCAGAGGATCCTCAAGATCTGCCATGTAGGAAAAGCTTCATGACATCCTCTGATATAAACAGAGCACCTTCCCGCCTCTCGGTATATACTGAAATTCATCTCCCTCTGACATACGGAAAGCTACGTGACAGCCACTCATATGGGCCAAGCTTCATTCCCATCTCTGACACTGCTGAAGCCCTGGTTATGTCTCAGCTTTTGTTAAAAGTGTGACCCAGACAGAGCCTCATCCTCATACCTGAAATAGCCAAAGCTCCAAGCCCATCTCCAACACAGACAAAACACTATTATTAATACCTGTCTCTTATATAGGGCTTTTCATTTGCCCATCTCAAAGCACTCTACAAAGGAGGTAGTTATCGCTGTTCCCATTTTATGGGGACACTGAGGCACAGGGAGATGAAGTAACTTGCCCAAGGTCACCCAGCAGGCCAGCAGCAGAGCGGGTAACAGAGCCCAGGTCTCCTGAGTTTAAATCCAATGCTCCATTTGCTCCATAAAATGAACTGTACCACTATCTCTGACATAAGGAAAGTTTGACATAGTCAGCATTTCACCCTCATCTCTCGAGATCATCCTGATAACTTACAGGTGCTGAGCTCCACTTCAGCTCTAGTTACAACTCAGTTTTATAAGCAAATGAAAGAGGAAAATAACAGAATTATAAATTCTTGGACACAATTAACGATCAAAGATGGTATTCTCTTTATCAAATAAGTAACAACATGTTATTAAGTGCACTGTAACATTTCAAACAAGAATCTTTGTCCTTTCGCCCATGTCATCCCTCAAGCTTGGGAGGCACTTCCTGTAAACATCCAAAAAGCAACCCTGTTATCAACCTTCAAATCCTTCCTTAAAACTCTCCTTTGCTGTGAAACCTTCAAAACAACAATTAGGGTACTACTATGCTGTGACCACCAATATTGTCTCATTGTTGCTTTATCCTCCCCCATCTTTCTGTACCCATCTCTTGCCTCATCCTCAGACTGTGAGCCACGGGGCTATGTTTGTGTTCTGCTTTTGTACAGCACCTAACACAGTGAGGGCCTAGTCGATGACTAGGGTGCCTAGGCACTACAGTAATTAAAATAATAATAATAACAATGATATTTACATGGTATTTTATCTAATTCAATTTATAGATACAAAAACGTGTGAATTATGAGATGCATGAAAAGAGAATGCGTATTAATTCTAGTCAGACTATACTATAATTACAACAGTTTTTCAATGATGAGATTCAGGGGATATGTGCATGCTCTCAAAAATCCTCATTATTAATAGTCTTTCAGCTATTCTGAATAGGCTTGGATGAATACTGCAAAATGGTATTTAACAATCCTTTGAATTCTGAACAGCTGCTACACCATGTTGGTACACTCTTTAAATTCAAGTTTGTGCAAATGAGCCTCTGTTTGTATATTTGGGGAATGGCTGCCCTTGATATGTGTACCCATATTTGTATGTGATTACGGCATTTTTTTGTGAAATTGAACATCTAGTATTTCCTATTCATTATTTCCCTGATTAAAAAGTTGCAATCATTCAGTTGTGGACCAGAAAAAACATCATGTGACTGAGGTGACCAGTCACGCACCACAAAGCTCTCTGGGTTTAATTGGAATGTGAGAAGTGCATAGGGCTTGTACTGCATAGGTATGAATTTCACCCAAGATGAATAAAGAACAGATGCAGTGAACTATTTGTGAACACAATCCATCAGATAACACTTGGGCACATAAACTGTTCTAACAATTGTGACTAATGAATGCATTCATAAAAAGCAAAATCTGTAGAAGAATAATTTGCCAATGGAAAATAAGGCTAAATTATTAATTTAGATTAATTATTTACAATGACTAATTTGATCAGCTCTGCTGTACAATGTCTATTACAAGAATATGATAACTGATTGCCCTAGATCTGTGAAAATACTTAATGTATAGTTTATTCACTGCATCTTTCGAAAATTTTTCAGTGATGTTTTGAGATTTCCAGAACAGGGCAAGATATTTCACAGTGGGAGTTAGGTGGGTGAAGCAATCAGATTCTATTTCCAGGACTTGAAATTCATTTCAGAATAGTAGTCTGGTTTCCAGTTTCCATGGAAGTCATATTAAAGGCCTGGATTCAGTGAAGCTTAACAGTGAGCACATGCTTGAGTTTGATTGAAGTCATTTCAAGGACTGGGGAAAAACTAGGTTGATTCAAGATTTGGCCATGGAAAAAAGCAAAGGAAATAACATAAAGAAACTCTATAGAGCAAGTAAAAAAATCTACCAACACTATTGATTTTTAGTGCTCTGAATTTCACGGGCCAGATTCACAATTATGTTTTGGCTGCCTTGTGCTGCTCCAGTGATGCACAGCAGCTACAAATCCAGCTTAACTGGCCAGAGCATGCAACCTGGACTACTGAGTCACCCATCGCCAAGCATTGGGAATCTATAAATATATTTATTTGAGTGGGGATGCTTTCATGGCATATGCTGCATTCTCAGACGGATGGCTATTGAAGGAAGTTATAATTTGACCCTGCAACTGGATTTGTGGAGGCAGGCTCCTGTGTCTACATGGAGCCCTTTTGATTTCAAGAGTCCAGGAACTATAGGAGAGGAAGGAAAATCTTGTAGTTAAGGCACTGGACTGAAACTGATGAGTTATGGGTTCAGTTTTTGGCTTCTGATGTGACCAGATAAGCCACTTAATGTCTCTGTGCCTCACTTCCCCATCTATAAAATGGGGAGAACAGTGAATACTTTTGTGGCATGTCTATTTTGATTATATGTTCTTCAGAGCAAGCTCTATGTACAGCTCCTAGCACAATGGGATCCCTTTCTCTATTGGGATTTCTAGGCCCTACAACAATATACAAATAATAAATAATATTTCTGTATAAGCTGGAGAAAAAAAGAAAAGAAAAACAACCCCCTCTCCAAAACTTGCAACCACAAAAAAGATAATGTTTCCCTCACCTTAAAATTAAAGTCATTTAGACAAACATAAAGGGAGAATACCCAACTTGGGCTGACAATCTGAGGATAAGATAAAACTTTACCGCTTCAAAATAAGGTATAATGGAAATGCTGAGAAATCTGGAGAGCAGGGACACTTAGTGTAATGCTGTAAATAAAAACTGCATCATTAAACATGTTCCCAATAAGATATTAGTTACTTGATCATTTTTATAATTACAAAATAGGCCCCATTTCCACAGCACACTGTTTTTCTTCACTATGTATTAATAGCTTCAGAGTGAAGAGTGTTATTAGTCTAACAGCTGTCGGGTATAGTACCTCTATCCAAAACCACAATAAGGGAACTTCCTAAGATCCACAATTCAAACAAAGCCATTGAATAACTTGTAAACAATGTAATTGTAGCAGATAGCACTCGGAAGAATTCTAGCCATAGTAACTGAAATAGAACAATGCTTTTAAATTGGCTCGCAAAAGATATTTCAAGACGTGGTGCTACAGATATAAAGGTCAATTGTCTACTATCCAGAACAGTCATTTATACCAATGCAACATGTTTTTCACATGCTATGCGCAGGTGTAAACAACTCTACAAGGTGAAAGGCAGTGAAGAATCAGGCCCAAAAACTATTAGCTTAACTCTAACAAAACAGGCACTTTTAAATATATATATTTAAATTATATATATATATATAAAGACTCTTTAACTCACAAGCTTATCAGTCACATCAAAATCACAATGGCTCCCTAACTTAGTTATTCTATCTCTGCAATAGTACATTATATGCTGTACTCAGGAATAGCAGACACATTAACTTCTGTCAGGACTAGCAGTTTGTTGACTCAAAGAAATGAGGCCAAATGCTTTTGTACTCAGCAGGAATCTGCACGAAGGCTGACAAGAAGTCATTTCAAACGCTGAGTCTCTGACACTTTCCACATTTCATTGCTGTGCCAACCAACAGTTGACCTGTATCATGGTCTTTATTCTGTCTAATTGACTATCCAGACAGACATCTTCTTCTGACCTATGTTATCTCAAAATATTGCTTTTCTGATATTTTTGGCCCATCAATGCTTTTTGTTTGTTTGTTTTCATTATGTGGCCTGAGTGTTACCATTGGTCTCAGGTGTTCTGTCCTGCAGCTTTATATTCCCTGAAGACTCAAGAGCTAGCCAACAAATATGATGTTCCTCTCATTTGAGCCCAAAGCACCAGATGACAACCCCATGGTAGCAACCTTTCTCACAGTGAGGGTCATGAAAAACTCAGAGACATCAACAGTTCTATCAAGCCTGAAATAGATCAGCATAATAAGCTTCCAATCAGGCCATACATTTCTCTCTGTCATCTGTGGCCAATTTCCCAGCTTTCTGGCATTCCTGGTAATATATCCTGTAGCTCAGTTTTTCTATTAAGTCTTTTCTTCAGTGGCCAAGTGCTTATTCTTAATACTGTTTGTAGTAGGAAGACGCTCTGAGACATAAGCCCTTGTATCAGAGGCCTGGTATGAGGCCTGAGGCCTGGGCTAAAGTAGTGGTCAAAACTTTGCTGATATAAAGCAAAATCAGTCTGTGAGCTACAGGCAGGCCCTGCACACAGAATGTGGCAAGAACAGGGCTAATATTGCAAAAACACACATTTCTAAGAGGTGCTAGGCACAGAACACTTACACAAACACATTCCAGAAGGATGGTACCAAAATACCCTGATACCAAGTATGGTACAAACACAGCCCTCAAAGGTAACGAGAACACACTGACCCCCTCAAAGATGAGGTCAGGATGACTGGAATGAATAAAAATGTTTTAATTACACCAACATCTACAAGATAATGGGCGGTAACAACCCACCTTAGGGGGCAGTAACTAACCGTGTCAGAGGCACAATTATGTAACTTGTTTGTATTGATATATAAAATGAAGCTTTAAAGGGAGTGTTTTTGTCTGGCTAAGGAAGGAACGGAAAGTCCTGCTGTTCACTGAGCTAGTCCATTGTTGTGGGCATACATGTATTAGTGATTCAGTAGAGTCTGCGGGATACTACTACCATACTTTGTCGACAATAAACCTGGCGGGTGCCTTCATACCTTAACGGATCTTGTGGTCATTGGGCGGGTCACTTGAGGTCTGCTGTGCCAACTGTCTGCACAGAGCTGAGACAGCACACAGGGAGAACACACACATGCAGCCAAACATCTGTCAACACTGTTCAAAGTACATGTAGATGTTGAATCATAAACTTGGAGAACAACGAGCAAACTAGTATTAAACTCTGACACTAAATTGGAGAGAAAATTCCAGAAAGCCAGAGACAGACTCTGAAGAGACCTTAGAGAGACTGGAACACGGGCAGAAAAATAACAAAATTACATTCTTCAGGGGAAAATTCCAGGCTCCAGTTGGATAAGGACAATTACATACATGGTTATACAGGATAGGATGAAAATCAGAATGCAGCAATGCCAAAAGAAACCAAAGAGATGACAGTGGACAGCAAACTGGATAGAGTTTCAATGTGATAGACGTGTAAAAAAGGTTATGGTGATTTAGGGCTGCAAACACTTCATTTAGAAAACAGGGATGCAATACCATCTTCTATATGGGCTAATCCAATATTCACTGAAATCAGAGGGAGTCTGTTCTCATCATGTTCTTGTCCATCCTCCATATTGAAGGAAAAGCCCCAGGTAGGAACCATCAAATTGTGGAGGTAAATGCGTGGTTGCGCAGGTGGTGTCGGAGAGAGGGCTTTGGATTCCTTGACCATGGGATGTTGTTCCAGGAAGATGGGTTGATAGGAAGAGATGGGATCCACCTAAAGAAGAGAGGGAAGAGCATCTTCACAGGAAGGCTCGCTAACCTAGGGAGGAGGGCTTTAAATTAGGTTCACGGGGGATGGAGACCTAAGCCCTGAGGTAAGTGGGGAAGTGGGATATCGGGAGGAAACACAAAGAGGAGGGTGCAACAGGGGAAGCCTCCTGATTCATACTGAGAAAGTAGAGCAATTGGCTTGTTTTCTTACGTGCCTGTACATGAACGCAGGAAGCCTGAGAAACAAGCAGGAAGAATTGGAAGTCCTGGCACAGTCAAGGAGCTATGATGTGATTGGAATAACAGAGACTTGGTGGGGTAACTCACACAACTGGAGCACTGTCGTAGATGGGTATAAACTGTTCAGGAAGGACAGGCTAGGGAGAAAAGGTGGAGGAGTTGGATTGTATGTAAGAGAGCAGTATGATTGCTCAGAGCCAGTAAGAAACTGGAGAAAAGCCTGTGGAGAGTCTTTGGGTTAAATTTAGAGGTGAGAGCAACAAACGTGATGTTGTGGTGGGCATCTGCTATAGACCACCAGACCAGGAGGATGAGGTGGACGAGGCTTTCTTCAGACAACTAACAGAAATTTCCAGATCACAGGCCCTGGTTCTCATGGGGGACTTCATTCACTCTGACATCCGCTGGGAGAGCAATACAGCAATGTACAGACAATCCAGGACGTTCTTGGAGAGTGTTGGGGACAACTTCCTGGTACAAGTGCTGGAGCAATCGACTAGGGGCCATGCTCCTCTTCACCTGCTGCTTACAAACAGGGAAGAATTGGTAGGGGAAGTAGAAGTGAGTAGCAACCTAGGCAGTAGTGACCATGAGATGGTTGAGTTCAGGATCTTCATGAAAGGAAGAAAGGAGAGTAGCAAAATACAGACTCTGGACTTCAGAAAAGCAGGGAACTGATGGGCAGGATTCCTTGGGAGGCTAATATGAGGGGGCAAGGAGTCCAGGAAAGCTGGCTGTATTTTAAAGAAGCCTTATGAAAGTTGGATTGTATGAAAGGGAGTGTTTCATATTAGAGTAGTTCATACAAGTCATATAATGCCAAGGTAATTTGTATTTCTGTTCCACACATGATATCCATGGAGCTCCATTTTTCTTTTCACATGCACACAGAGGCATTCACAACTAAAAATCATAGCTTCCAAGGCCAGAAGGAACCATTGTGATCATCTGCTCTGACCTCCTGACCCAAAATAATTCCTAGAGCAGATCTTGATTTAAAAATTGGCAGTAATGGAGAATCCACCATGACCCTTGGTAAGTCATTTCAATGGGATGAACCACCTCCCAAGAACTAGGGACAATCACAAACCCTCTCCCACCTCTGCTTCAAATGCAAGGGGCATTTGTTGACCTTTTCTTCTCTAATATAAACACCTAACAACAGGTATATTTATATTAACCACCCCTCCCCCCGGAAAAACCAAACCAAACCACACACCCTATCAAACCAAGACTTTCTACTGCACTCACAGTGCACGTCTCTGGGGAGAGGATGAGAGAACAAACAATGCATTCTAGATGTGTAGTCATGTTGCTTAATGCACTTGCAGACAGCACTCATATATTAGGGTGATGAGTGTAGTACAAGAACCTGAGCAGAACAGAATAGCTGGGTATTATTAATTAACAGTGTTTGTGAAATGCTTCAAGATCCTCTGATGGAAAAGTGCTATGAAATGCAAAGTACTATTTGTGTTAACTCTGACTTAAAATACTGCTGCTTTGATTTTTAGTTCTATGAAATGAGAGGATTATTTAGGAAAAAATAAATCTGTGCTGTATTAATCCTTTTATTTTTAAAATGCCCTTTGACCCCCTGTAGTGCTTTCAATTTCGTACGGTAATCCTATGTCCAAATTATGGACATTTTTCATTATTAATACTGTCTCAATTATATTCTCTTCAAACAGCAAAAATATTTGTTAATAATTAACTGGATGGAATAAAAGTGACACTCAAAATTGTGAAAACTTCTATATTCAAAATACACTGGGGCTAGTACTTTCAGCTATAAAGCAAACCTGTTCAATTTGACAAATTTGTCAGAACTGCCACTTACAATTTAATGCTTTTGCCACTGTTAGCTGCTGTCAGAGCATGCAGTACAGTATAACTGAAAAGTCTAGCATGCCGTTCCACGTTTGATGTATTGCTTTAGTCAGTTGATTGTACCAGCCACCATGTTAAATTCTTAATACTAGTCAAATTTATTTCCTGAATAATCCCTACCTTTTCCCCAGGTGGTTCAGAGCCTTGAGGGCTTACAGTAGGACTAGTGATGACCTCTGTGCTCTCTGTACAGCTGGGATAATTCACTGTTAACGGTGACATTTTCAAGTCTGTGGAGAGATCTGTTTATGAAGAAAACCCTGTCTCAATCCTTGAGGGACCGCAGAGGGGGGAAAGAAAAAAGACTTGAAAAAGAAGTTATAATATGGCTTTTATGGGAAGAGATGAAAGGCTTGTTTTGTTCTCTCTCTTTTTGCCTACATCAAAAATGCTGTTTACTTTGCAGAAGCAGCTACAAGATAGACTTTAAACATTGTCTGCTTTTGCTCTCTACCAGCATTCAGAATAATATTGACAGGCGGAGCAGGGATGAACAGACTCAGGGACGCTAAGTACCTCTATCCTTGTGAGAGGTGAAAAGGGGACTGTGGCTCACAGGTAGGGCGTATTCTTCACCGGGCCACATCACACTGGTTACTTTTTGGATATAAGGATTTTCTTGGTGAATTACAAACACACACACATTGGTTTTGGCCGGCTTGTGCCCTTTGCTGCTCCTTTAAGCTATATGAAGTTGTTGGCTTTGCAAAGTTTTGTTGAGACTCTCTCTGCTTGCATTTTATTTTGGAAATATCAGGCCTTGGCTTCCCTTTCTGTTGTTGTAGGGGTTTGGCAGGATCTTTGGGAGGACCATGCTAGGGACGTTCCAGGAGGTTGAAACCGGAGTTGCAGCTGTCACAGCACCCAACTGACAGGATGAAGCACCGGGCAGAGGCTAGGGGCTGTGTGGTGTATAGGTGTATTCTATTCGTAGAGGTTACATCTACCCTGCAGCTGGGAGATGTAATGTCTAGCTAAGATAGACATACATACACTAGCTGTAATTGAGTTAGCACTCTAAAAAATAGCAGTGTGGCCGCAGCACCATGGACAGCAGTTCAAGCTAGCCACTTGCATAGTTACCTAGGATCTCGGACGGGACTGTGCACAGGCAGCTAGCCCATGCCGCCGGGGCCACACTGCTATTTTTAGCACACCAGCTCAATCAAAGCTATTGCATGTACATCTACCCTAGCTGGGAATTACACCTCGCAGTTCCATTGTACATGTCCCCATATACTACAGGCTAGAAGAGCAACAGCTCAGGTTTCAGCATCCTTTCATGTCACCAGACAAAGTCTTCAAGGAGCCTCCCTAGCTTGGTCATGCTTGGTCAAGAGCAGGGAACCATTCTCTCTGCTGCTGTAGGGAGAGCATTCAGCCAGCAACTTTACTAATTCAACTGCACTAAGAACCTAACACAAGCGATAGCGTATTTACTATGAGCAAACTCTGACATGGCTGTAAAAAGGTAAAGCGCTCTACTACTGGGGTTTGTAAGGACACTGTATCCTCCGCAAAAAGAGGCCAGTAAGGATCTGATTCTTAATGTAAAATATTGTACGAGCAAACAAAGCGAATAAAGTAACCTTTATGAAGCTATCGTTATGCTTTATAAAGCAGCGGGAAAGGACACACACTGTTTCTTAAAATTTTTACTTTACAATGAGAAGAGTATTTATGCAAACAGTTATCAAAGGGAAGACTAAACAGATGGAGCCCAAGCCCCAGTGCATTAGTCTGGTGTTACAGTAGCGTAACTCCATTGAAATCAGCTGCAGTAACACAGAGGGGGCTTGGGCCCCTAGGATCCTATTTAGTCCCACTGACCTCTGTGGAATTCCAGCCACATACACCAGGCCTGAATTTGTCCAATACTGTTAGCTTTATAATTAAATGTTAACTCACTTAGTAATCCATTGTCAAAGTCCCTGTCTCTGCATTGTCACTGGTCTGCATTCTCTAAAGGGCTGGTGTTCCTTTCAGATGTGACCAAATACCTGAAGGGCCTGACTATTTGTGCTCAGTAAAGTTCCCATGGCATTTCAAATTGAGTTATATAGGGTTTGTAAACCCCAGGTATTATGGCAGATGCTAGTTTGGCTCAGATACCAATTTCAACAAACATACTTCTCATTTCTTTAGACACCTTTAACGGGGCCTGATTTTCAGAAAGGACTGAGCATGTGAAGCAGTTTCATGCACACTGAAAATCATCTTCTGGTGTCATAAATCAGGCAGCCAAAATCTAATGTACTCAAACTTCATTTTTGAAAATTTAGGTCCATATTTCCAGGAGGGACAATTTCATACATTGGAGTGGTTGTAGTCATTTGGCTTTTGATCTTATTTCTCCTCATGCGTCCAAGATGCACAAAAACCATCCCTAGAATAGTTTATTTGTTGAAAACATATCATGTGTTATGCTCTAACCATCGCTATTATTCATAAGAGAATGGCTGAAAGCACACTGAAAATTTTGGAAACTGTTGTATTAACAGCTAGTTCTGGTTACAAAATATAGCAATATACTATGCATTTTCATTCCCCGTATTTTTTCATTATTTCAGACATTTAATAAAAACAGTTTCTTAAGTTAGGTTTTAAGCATTGATTTCTCCTGTTTATTTCTCCACATGCTCACCTGGTCCAAGAAGTCTTCAGGAAGTCAATGAATATGTATGAGCTTGGCCCACAGTCTTATATATTCATATAATGTCCATAGGAACCAGTTGTCTGTTGGAGACCTATTTACTGCCCTTGAAAGGGGATTAATTGGATGATATAGATGGTCGTTTCAACTGTAGCTGTAAATGACAATACCATCGATGTACACTGTGGTATGTTGCCCAGGAGACTAGAGTACCCAATTCTTATAATTCTCCATCGGGGTTCACCACATCAGCCCATATCTTGGGTCCAGGTCGCAACAACCATTCTGATCCTGCCGCCAGGAGGATCTGTGTGAACTGCTCCAATACAATCTTTTCAGACACCTGCCACCCAGATCACCTTTCAGGTTCAAGTAAGAGTCATCAACATTTCAGAAGGGTCTGGGCCACTGCTCAAGGTCAGGTCCTCAGTGGGTCTTTCTCCCAGCAAAAGCACTCTTGGGTTTTGGCTGTGATGTCAAAGATGTTAAGATGGCCAACTTGACCCATGGCCATGGCAGCAAGACCACAGTATGGGGCTTTTGCCGGCTCCATCAGACAGTGTGCCAACAAACAGTGACATAACTTTAGCATCAGGGATGAGCAAGAATATTTGTGCCCCTACTAGAGCCTGCACAGGACTATTTTTAATCCTGCCCCCCCATGCCAGGGGACAGAAATGAGATTAAAAGAATAGTCCTCCCATACCACAAACAACATGAATGCCCTGGCCAGCAGCCGCTGCTCTCTGGCTGCCTAGTTCTCAATGCAGCGCCGCCACCAGGGGCAGCAGTGAAGAAATAAGGGTGGGCCATGCCACCCTTGTTTGTGCGCTGCCTTCGGAGCTGGATGGCTGGAGAGTGGTGGTCACTGTATGGATGCTCAGCTCTGAAGGCAGTGCCACCGCCAGCAGCAGCACGGAAGTAAAGGTGGCAGGGTATAGTATTGCCGCCCCTACTTCTGCGCTGCTGCTGGAGGCAGTGCTGCCTTCAGAGCTGGTCAGTCAGAGAGAAGTGGCCGATGGCCACTGAGTTCTAATGAAAGGAAGAGGAGAGTGGGCTCCATTAGCCTTCTACTGTCAGCTCCCAGTCTCCCCTGGGACATGAGTCTCTCTCCCCCAAGTCCCTGTGCAGGAGATGCTGTGGTAGAGGAGTTAGAGTTAGACTCTTAATTCTCTCTGCCCCTAAAGGAGCCTGGAGCAAAGGGATGCTGCCCCAGCTGCTCCAGGATGACAAGAAGGGACCCAAGGCCAGGCCCATACCTGGAAGGAGCAGGGGCTGGAGCATGGTCTCCTTGAAGGCCCAGGCTGACCACTAAAGCAGGAAAAGAAGACCTGGACTGAAATCTAGCTCATTCCCAGATCTGATTCTGCCTCCTGCAGGAGAACACTCCTAACCCTCAGCCCCTGCAGCAGCAGATCCTACAGTCTGTCAGAGTCAGCCCACTTACACCTAAAGTCAGGAAGCTGGGGTCAGAGGTCACTTACGTCAAATTCAGGGAGGGTGATGGTAAATTGGAGCAGGGCTGTGCTGCTCCTTCTGGCCCTGGCTCTCCCCTGGGACACACTGGACCTGCTCCAGAAGTTGACATGCCGTGGGGGGAAGGAGGCAGGTGAGGGTCAATGGGCAGGTGCACGTGCTGTGCAAATGAGCCCCTCCCCATCCCCAAGGGGCTGAGACTTTGTGCTGTCACTTTGTGCTCCTTCCTAGGGAAACAGAAGGATCTCCAGGGAATCAGCCCGTATCTCCTAAGGGCACTGAAATAACTGGGGGGATTGTCCTCACAGTCACTCCCTTCATCCCACCAAGGACTTTAGAGCTGGGGAGGGGCAAGGGGTCTGTCTCCTTTCTGATGAGCTGTTCATGAATCGAGTTCAGAGAGGATTGGACCTGCCCCAACACTGAACATTGTCCCAATCTGGAGAGACAATGGCAAGTTGTGAGCTGCAGGATACAAGAATTGTCCTGGGTGCAACAATCCCCTTCCAAAGCTCTATGATCACTGAATCTTGTTGATTTCAGACCAATTCTCCAATTTGTCAAGGGCATTTTGAATTCTAATCCTGTGCTCCAAAGTCCTTGGTGTCATCTGCAAATTTTAAAAACATACTCTCCACTCCATTATCCAAATCATTAATGAAAATATCAAATAGTGCTGGACCCAGACTGACCCCTGCAAAACCCCACTAGATACGCTCTTTCATTTTGACAGCCAAACACTGGTAAGGGTCTAGATTAAGGGTCTAAAGAACATGACCTATGAAGGAAGGCTGAAGGAATTGGGTTTGTTTAGTTTGGAAAAGAGAAGACTGAGAGGGGACATGATAGCGGTCTTCAGGTATCTAAAAGGGAGTCATAAGGAGGAGGGAGAAAACTTGTTCATTTTAGCATCTGAGGATAGAACAAGAAGCAATGGGCTTAAACTGCAGCAAGGGAGGTTTAGGTTGGACATTAGGAAAAAGTTCCTAACTGTCAGGGTGGTTAAACACTGGAATAAACTGCCCAGGGCGGTTGTGGAATCTCCATCTCTGGAGATATTTAAGATTAGGTTAGATAAATGTCTATCTGGGATGGTCTAGACAGTAATTGGTCCTGCCATGAGGGCAGGTCCTGCCATGAGGGCTGGATTCGATGACCTCTCGAGGTCCCTTCCAGCCCTAGAATCTATGAATCTATGAACTACTCTTTGAGTATGGTCTTTCAACCAGTTCTGCATCCACATTATAGTCATTTCATCTAGGCCACATTTCCTCAGTTTGCTTATGAGACTGTCTGTGGGACTGTATCAAAACCCTTATTAACACCAAGATAATATCATGTCTATTGGTTCGGTGCCGTAACTAGGGCGAGGCAAGTGAGGCACTCGCCTCAGGCGTGGAAGCTGAGGGGCGCAAAAAACTCCCCGAGCTGGCGGCATTTTGGAGGCAGCCCAAACGCTGACGCCGAAATGCCACTAGCTTGGGGATTTTTTTGCACCCCTCAGCTTCCAGCGGGATTTGCAGCGTTTGGGCTGCCACCGTCTTTGGCGGCATTTCGGTGGCGGGGGGGTCCTTCCTTTGCACCTCGGGCGCAAAGGTCTCTTGTTACGGCTCTGTATTGGTTCCCCACATCCACTAGACCAGTTACCCTCACAAAGAAGGAAATGGGGTTGGTTTGGAATGATTTCTTCTTGACAAATCCATGTTTACTAATCCTTACAATCCTAGGTGCTTAAAAACTGATTGTTTAATAATTTGTTCCAGTATCTTTCCAGGTATCAAAGTGAGGCCAACTAGTCTGTATGTTCCTGGGTCTTCTTTGTTCCCCTTTTTAGACATAGGTACCATCTTGTTAATGGATGTGAAGATATTCTTTTTCTAGGATCTCAGAAGAGAACTGGTGTACAGCACCCGGTTTGTTAAGACAACAAACGCTGAGCCAGGAACCAGTGGTTAAAATTTGTCCCTGACCATTTCTTGTTTCTTTAGACAAGACATTTTAGCAAATTTTAGAATTCCTTGGTGCTCAGAAACAACCCTTTCTCCTCCACAAAGTGCTTTAATGCCCATTATCTCACTCAGACTCACTACTGCCAGGAGTTAGAGAAGTGTCCCTCTTCCCATTGGACAGATTGGGACCCTGAGGTACAGAGA
Organism: Chelydra serpentina; assembly: GCA_037349315.1. Classification (NCBI taxonomy): domain Eukaryota; kingdom Metazoa; phylum Chordata; order Testudines; family Chelydridae; genus Chelydra; species Chelydra serpentina. The sequence goes on along the minus strand of JBAIAC010000004.1, from coordinate 19,760,157 downwards.
AGGGAAATGACCTACCCCAGGTCACACAGCAAGGCGATGGCAGCGCTAGAGAGAAAAGTCAACAACAGTTCTCACTCATGCTCTAACCAACAGACAACAAACCTTCCAGAGGCAGGGAAAATTTTCATTGAAACAGTTTTCTGTCGGAAAATTCCATTAAGATTAAATAAATATGTTTTTTGAAATCATAAATAAATTTGGATGAAAATTCTTTGCAAAAAGTATGTTTTGGCAAAGCAAAAGCATCTCCTGTTTGTCACATACTGTTAAATTGTCTCATCGCACACAAAGAATAGACACTTTGATCTAAAAAACTAGGTAAGATGCTTCAGTTGGGGCTCAGCAGTTGTTCCTCTTAAAGATTTTAAAATAATAAAATACAAATAAAATAGAACATTTCAGCTATTATACAGCAGAACCCAATTTATTTAATCTAATTGGGACTGGGGCCAGAGCGGATAATCAAAAATTTGGATAATCCGGAGAATGGAAAAGTAAGAGGCTGCAACACCATTTAACAGCCACAGGAGAAATCGGCTGCTTCTGGACCTGTGTGCGCTGGTTGTTCAATATGGGGAGCCGGATAATGGAGGGTTGGATAAATGGGGTTCTACTGCATTATGTCATAATCTGCCATGACTCACCATGATATGACACCTCATATTATACACTGCTACTAGTGACACTCTCAAATGTATCTTCCCAAATCCCCAACCTCCACCCGTCATGAGATAGTATGACAGGATAGTTCTAATTGACAGAGGGAGAAACTAAGGCTGAGAAAGGTGAAGGGACTTGTCTTACATCACACACCCAGTCAATGGCAGAGCTGGGATTCAGGACCCAGGAGTCCTGACTTTCAAACTAACCATCAATATTGAATTTCATATACTGAATGATCAGAATAAAGTGATCTCAAATGAGCTACAGATCAACAATTGTTCACAGCAGTATTATTATTATTCAGCAAGTATTTTAAAGGAACTAGAACATTAAAGAGAATCATGAACTGCTCAGAGACAATTAATGGAGAGAAGCAGCAACGTTCATCAAACATCTGATTGATTATGGCTTTTTTTTGCAAAAGGAAAACCAAAAAAGACAAACCCCAGTGTCCCCAGTGATTGTAAGGTACAAAGGCCTAGGTGGGAAAAAATTCTCCCATCTTATCCTAGTGTTTTCCATGCCTAGAATTTGGCTGGCACCAGAAAAATCAGGGGGAATAGGTTCCAAACCTCTCTGAGGCTCTTACCTTCTCAACAGGGACCTCTTTTTTTGTAGCAAAGGTGGTAGTGGAGAAAGAGAAAAATCTGAAGGGCTCCTCCTCGTGCTCACCTATGTAAACCTGAATTCTCTCTGTCCTCAAGGAGGAGAAGGAGACACGCTGCAGCAAAGCCACAGGGGTCTCTAGGATTACCCCAGCCCTGCTGCCTGTCCTGCCTGGCCATTGTCAGGGTCTCTCTGTGAGGTCCCCACCTCTCGTCCTCTTTTGACCAATAAACTGAGGTCCTGCAAAAGGCCCTTGTGATATCACTGCCACACCCACCCCGCCCTGCAGGACTCATGTCCTGCCCCTAGCCAGCCCCTTTGGATGTTTGAGCTGCTCCCCCTGTATCACCCCACTCATTCATTGTTTGTTCTGGGGATCAAGCAGGTGACACATGAAAACACCAGAGGCCGCTCAATGTGACAGACTCAGTTTTTCAGAGATTTCATAGAATCATAGAATCATAGAATCTCAGGGTTGGAAGGGACCTCAGGAGGTCATCTAGTCCAACACCCTGCTCAAAGCAGGACCAACCCCAACTAGATCATCCCAGCCAGGGCTTTGTCAAGCCTGACCTTAAAAACCTCTAAGGAAGGAGATTCCACCACCTCCCTAGGTAACCCATTCCAGTGCTTCACCACCCTACTAGTGAAAACGTTTTTCCTAATATCCAACCTAAACCTCCCCCTCTGCAACTTGAGACCATTACTCCTTGTTCTGTCATCTTCTACCACTGAGAACAGTCTAGATCCAACCTCTTTGGAACCCCCTTTTAGGTAGTTGAAAGTAGCTATCAAATCCCCCCTCACTCTTCTCTTCTGCAGGCTAAACAATCCCAGTTCCCTCAGCCTCTCCTCATATGTCATGTGCTCCAGCCCCCTAATCATTTTTGTTGCCCTCTGTTGGACTCTTTCCAATTTATCCACATCCTTCTTGTAGTGTGGGGCCCAAAACTGGACACAGTACTCCAAAAGAGGCCTCACCAGTGCCGAATAGAGGGGAATAATCACGTCCCTCGATCTGCTGGCAATGCCCCTACTTATACAGCCCAAAATGCCGTTAGCCTTTAAGGCCAGAGGAGACCGTTAGCTCATCCAATCTGACTCCCTGCATATCTCTGGCCTCCTGTATAGCCTTTTCAGGCCTCCTGTATTTTTGAGCAAAGCACACTCCAGAAAGGCATTTAGTCTTCATTGAAAGACATCAGGAGATGGAGAAACCATTATTTCCCTTGGTAGTTTGGATTAAACTGATGCAGTGAGGAGAAGGGAATTGACCCCATGGCCACACTTGTGAGTCTGTATCATAATAATATGCACAATGGAACTGCACTAAGGTGGTACAAGCAGCCTTAATTCTGGTGTTTCCTAATGTTTACAGGCCTGGTCTACACACAGTTCTTTGTACGTATACAACTGTTTTGGTTAGGAGTGTATTTATTTATTTATTTTTCCTAAATACTTGTCCTGACACAATTTCTAGTGTGGACACAGTTATATCTTCATAAAAGTGCCTTACACCAATATAGCTTATTCCCGTAGCTGCACTGGAATAGCTATACCGGTATAAAATACCTTTACACTGATATGACAGTGTCCATACTAGGGGGATTGTACCGCTTTAACTATACTAGTAGAGCTCAAACGGTACAGCTTTCTATTGGAAACAAGCCCCTGCTCACCAACACTCATGCACCTTTATGTTGAATTAAAACAAAAAAGTCAAGCTCTTGTTAAGAAGGAAGAGAGATTGGCTCCCCACGGGAAAAGTGACACTCAGATACTTGGCCCTCAGATACTACAGTGATGGGGATCAACTGGAAACCTAGATAAATAGCTCCCGTATTCCATGTTGACTAATGAATATTAGTGTAGAGATTTGTAGACTTTAAGGGGTTGCCAGTCTCTTTAAGGGGAGTCTGGGCCAAAGCTACTGATGGGAAACTAATTTAAAAGGAAAAAGCCCATGTAGGAAGTCGATTTTCTGTCAAGCACTTGGACCTGATCAAAGGCCGTCAGGACTCAGTTGCAAGGAGGTGCTCTTGTTGCTGCAGGAGAAGGAGAGTTATAGTTCGTTAAACACTCAAGCTGTCACATAAAATGATGGAGTAGAAAGGGGCCCACTTTATCCCCCAGCTCAGCCAATCAGCGTTACAACTCTGAGGTTTCTCACCAGTAAGTCAAGTCATCAGAAGATCTGATAATTAAATGAACATATCATGGATGGATTAGCTTTGGCTGTAATGCTAGCATTAGATGCAGCATTCATAAGCACAATCATCAGAAATGTATACATTTCAAAGAACGTAGTATAACCTACTGAGCTGCATTCACTATAATTTGTTTATGTTGCTTTCCGGAATTGAAGGGCACTCTTCATCTTCTCCTTATTTGTGGTTTAATTACAAATTTAAGCCCAGCTTTAAAAACCCAAAGCCCAATTTTTTTAAAAAACTGTAATCCTGGTTGCTGTAGCCTATTGGTCATTCTTGGAATGATTCATTCCCTAGAGATATAATGATCATTTTTCAGCTACAACCACTATTCATCATTTTCTCTGGAGACGTTTTGGTTCACTTTCAGCCTTCTTGGTTCACTTTCAGCCTATCAAGTACACATGTGAGGTCCCTTTTCAAAGAGGCATGTATCAGTGAAATTTTTCTGTTGGGTTTTCTCCTACTAATTGCAAGCAGGAAACTAGTTCTCCTTTTTCAAACAAAGCCACAATTTTTAAATCTTCCCTGAGTTTAGCTGTGGTTATAGAACCATACAGTGCATAAATTGTGATCATGATAATGTGAAGCTTTCATCTTAGCTTGAAGTAGCATCTGTCCATTATAATGTCTTGGAAATCTTGATTGATAAAGGATCTAGATCTCTTTTTAATTACCATATAATGTACTTGGCAAAGGGTAATGTTTTGCATCGGGAAATAGATCAGGATATAATTCCTGCAGCTAATGCAGAGAAGGGTGTACAATTCAGATTTGTGCTTGCCTACACCTTTCAACATTAAAGAAAACATAGATTTTAGAAACTGAGATATTTACTATTTTTATGAGAAATATGGAAGGGTTTTGCTGATCTTTTTGTGTATAAAAGGCAGCTTGTTGGCTGTGTGTATTTGGGACTAAAAGGAATTCACATGCATTCATTTATTTAATAAATTCCCACTTCCTAAAGTAAAAGGAAAGAAAATTTGGTAATTATAACCTGATTTATGTTTTTCTAGTAAATGAGCCAAATTCATTGCTGAATCCCCACTAAAGTCAGTGGAATTACACCAGTCGTAGTTCAGCCACATTTCTCTGACAAAGTGAAGTTTAAAATGCGGTACAGGTTCCACATTACATTGAGAACAAAGATGTCTGCAAATTCTGGTTTTGCTATCAGGACTCCTGTCAGTCAAATGAACCATACGTTATATTAATAGCCTTGAGTAATGCTGAACATATCCTGAAAAATGTCATCACAATCTAGATATGTTTCAGCATGTTTTGAAGATTATTTCATGACTTTTTTTTTTTGCTGGATGTCTGTGTAATCAAATAGCATTTTATGTACTATATAAACATTTACTTTAGTGTAACAATTCTAGCAAAAGAACTTGCAAGCTCTTAATTGCTAAGACATGTAAGGAAGTGTCGTAGTGTGATAATTTTATACATTTAATTAATTTGCTAGATAAGATTTAAAGTTGAGTATTTTCAGGATCATAAGGATAATCTGGAGTGCGTTAGTGTGGTTTTAAAATGTCTCTAAAGATTAGCAGGGAATGGATGGTTCTGAGGATTAGTAATGAGATATAGTTTTAACTCCTAGGTTTCTGTTTAATATCTACCCCATGTCTCTAGATTCCAAAAGTTATCATTTGACATATTTTCACTGGTCAGAGCTCTGATCCAAATGCGCAAAAAAAAAAGAGAAGGAAATTTGGCACTAATTGATATAATCTGTCCAGTCTCAGCAGAGAGGACGCGGATTGAAATGGCATAGAGATTAAGCTATCCTTTACTTTCAAGAGGTGATCTCTCCTAGTTGGGGTTAAGGCATATGGATTGCTGTGGTCTAGTTGGTATTATCATTCTATCTTTTATGTAAACACATAGAGGACATCAGTGGCCAGGTGTGGTGGGAGGAGGAGGTATTAAATGCCCTATTTGTTGAGGAACATCATGCCTTCAATTAGAATTGTCATGAAAGATGCCATGTTTACAGGAGTACTTTGAGGAACGTTTGGGACCATCCAACCTGTTTGGTTAAAGGTGTTGAGTAAGGATGTCAACTACTTGTGAACCTTACAAAAACTCTCAGGTTCAGGGATACTTGGGTAACTACAGTCTGCCTAACAACCATTCCTCGTGTAGTTTAAATTGGGGACAGAATCCCTCTGCGTTTCTTATCTTAAACCATTGTGCAGCATTGTTGTGCACTGTCACAGCTCTAAATCTATCTATTACATGGATGAATGCAAGACTGTAGTCTCCAGAGCTGCCTATCAAGACTGTTCGCCAGCACTAAAACCATTTTAAATAAACCTATTTAAAAATACGAGAGAACTAGAAATGAGTTTGTGTGCGTGGCAGTTCCTACTATGAAAACAATTATCTCTATCTCATTGGTTTTGCATATTCTTAAGCAAATTGCCAACTTGATTAATTTTGCTATGGTCCAGCTGCCTCTGGAGTTGGAGCTGTGTAGTAACAAGTCATGCCAGAATCCATGCAAAACCAAGACCCCGCCTGGCCTATCTTAGCACTCACATCTCCCATTGACTTTAGTAACAGTTCTGGACAGGCAGCACGTCTGCAAATCTGACTAGAAATCAGCTCTGCTCAGAATCAGAATGGGGGAGTTATGAGTCACTGAAGAGTAGTGACTTCCAAATTGCCAAGTCTATCTGTATGGGAGAAGGCACGCTATGAGTTTATACAGAGACCAAAAATCTCTTTCCCAGAGTCACTATTTGCGCAGCCTTTGGTGCCAGGATGCAAATGAAGTTCTCTTGCATTAGTTACATGTCAAGAGAAGATAAAATAGGGATTTGCTTCTCAATATGCTAACGCAGTTGTGTTGTCTGGGTTACTCTGAAACTAGGATCCAACTATCAAAAGCCCAGTCTGTACAATCTGCTCCAAGGGCAATATTGTTTCTTCCTAAGGTGATTAACCTTAGCAGGAGGCAGGGTCATCGCTGCAGGCTGACCCAGACTCCAGACTGAGATGTACTTGATAAATGATATTATGACCATGCTCATCCATCCCTGCTCCCTCACATTGGCTCCCAGCATTACACAATCTCCCCCATCTCCCTATCCGGAATTTAGTACCTGATAGCCCTTTGGACAGACTAACGGTATTCCAGCCACAAACATACATTTCCCCTTCACAAAGCTCCTCCCACAGAATTAGCTCCCAGATCCTCTCACTCCCTCAACAGATGCCTCGTTCCCAGTTACGCTCCCTCTCTGCAATACCCCAAACAAGCTATCTGCCATGCTGCCTGCAATTAGGACACCAACACCAACTGTCCTCACTGATTCTTCTGCCCAACACACACCCACACCATCCCCATACAGTTCCTGCTTCCTCACTCCCTGTGAGAAGTCAGTCACTCTCCAAAACATTCCCGCTCCCACAACATTCCAACCTCTCCAACAGCGTCCAGTGCTGAGTGGCAGGGGCTGTCTGCTGCCTTCTTGTACCTCTGAATAGATAATCTGTGTGCTCTGTGTCTTTCCCACGGGGCTCTGCTTGCCAGCATGTGAGAGATTTGTGTCTGGCTGTCAGAGTCTCTCAAGCTCTATAACTGTTGTACCCAAGATCCTGCTGGTGGTGTGTTTGGCAGAGAGAAGTTTTTCACTTTTCTAAATGAATCTTTGTTAGCAAGCGTAGTGGAGGTTTTAATTTTAGAAGGACTTTAGATAGTATAGAGGCCGATTTGCATAGAGCAAATCAATTACCAAGGACTAAAGGATATAATTAATAATAAAAAATTAATTAGTGACACCTGCTATTTGTCACGATTTTTTCTCTCCAATGACCTTGTCATAAATCATTATTTAAAACTCATATCCAGTCCATTATTTAAAACTCATATCCAGCCACTAGAAGGCGATGTAGTCACATCACTTGATTGCCTCAGGCTAGAACTGGATGAAATTGGTGGGAAGATATTTGCAATGACACCAATTCCTATCCACCGGGCCCTACATTTTATTTGTGAACTTCAAGAAACTGCCATGGCCATATTGGTGTGTTGTCAGGAGAGAGAAGAGAAGGAGAAAAAAGAAATTAGTAAAAAATAATATAGGGGCACATAGGCAAGAAAAGCAACATAGTAGGAGGAGACGTTTCGAGGGCATCGCCCGTCTTGATAAATACTCACTCTAGACACTTTTGACTGTGAGGGTATAGCCAAGACTGCTGAGATACAGTCAGGTAGAGCAGTAACCCAGGGTAGTAACACTCTTAACACCTCCAGAATTTGGGATCAAAAATTTGGTATGTTACTACTCCAGAATAGAAATGAGTCATAAGGATGGGATTTTGAAAAGTTCTCCATGTTGGCTAAACTATGCTTCCATTGAAGTTCATGGTATAACACCCAGTGCTTTTGAAAATTGCACCCTAAAATGTTGAAATCATCCTCAGTAGAACTTCTGAGCAGCCCCATATGTGGGTTTCCTCTGAAAACAAGCCCTGATGTCTCACCATTCAAGCCACTGGGTCACAACTGGGTACATGAATGGGATAATATGGTATCCCACTATGGCTGAAAAACTGTGACATAGCGCATTTGCCTAACATTCACGCCCATTATTGAAGGACTGTATATTTGTAACATGCATATTATAGAACAGAAGGACAAATGACTAGCTGTATTTTACACACAGCACTGCTTTGACTTGTGCATGTCAATTAATAGAAAAATACCATTGTAATCTACCCAATCCACTTAGAACAATCAAAATGGCTTTGAAGGGCTTTGATGTATGTATCCGTAAACAAATTAAACAAACAGTAAATGCCCAATTAACACAAATAAAAAATAGACTGCAGGATTTTGTGTCACACCATTGTAAACAAACAAGGAAGAGAGAACAAATCCCCCTTCATAGCAGGCTTTACATCGAGCAAGAAGCAAAACTCATTTAAAGCTGTTGTAAATCTTAAATTATTCATTTAATCCCCAAGAGGTCATTAAAAATCCTCTTTCAACCTACCGCAGTGGAGAACGTTTCTTGTTGTTGGGCTGGGGAAGCGTAATCCCAAAAGGATATAAAAACTGAAAAAGACAGAGCAAGCAGAACACTGTAAGGTATCTTGCTACATACTGCTGGGCTCTTACCAGCCCAGGAACAAACCAGCACCACGCCCAAATCTGTTCAAGCCCTTGCCTCAGATTTATGAACACAACACAACATGGGGGACAGACCCCAGAGGCCTTTCTCTTGCTTCTCAGCCACCAGAAAAGGGGATGCACCATTCCATTGAATCACCGTCTGGATCATGTGACACGCAGGTAGCCCTTAGCCCTTTCCTGGCTGTTTTACCCTGTCAAAACTAAATAGGGGCCCCTTACGTGTTGGTGTTGGTAGAGGTATGGACACAAAAAGTCTTGCCTTCTGTATGTGTGGCCTGAGTGAGAGCCAGCCAAAATTACAGCCCATGTGCTCCTTCTGCACCCCCTAGGGTGCAATCTACCCCAAAGGGGTTGTGAGAGGGGCACAGAGAGAACTGGTCTATGACTCCCCACTCTGCCTTGCCCTGCAAAGCAGGACTGGCTTGTTGGTGGGAGGAGGGGATGGAGAGATGCGGAAATCCTGAAGGGTTATAGGAAGAGCACACCAGGATGCTCGGAGAGGATTCTGATATCGTAAAGCAGAAGCTTTAAGCTCCCCTCAAGGTGGTGTAACTCTATAACTCCTGTCACTGTAGGCACTATCCAGACTCTAGTCCAGTGTCTACATTTCAGCCTGAGAAAAATCTGTAGCGAGCATTTGCCAGCCTAGACACAAAATCTAGTCTCCTTCTCTTTACTACGTTGACTAAGGACAATGGAAAAACCGGTGGTGGTTTTCTGAGCAGGTCTAATAGAAGCAAAGCGATGCTCCTATTTGTATTACGTTTTCTCACTCAGGCCCTGTGTTTGTAACTGGCTCTGCATTGGGCCTCAATGGTGTCCGCAAAGCTCTGTGAGGAGCTAGTTGCAGGATCAGGTTTTAAGGGTCTTGTCTTCACTAGGAAGAATGGTGTGTACTTGCCTTGTGCTAGTTAATATGTGGTAAGCAGCACAAGATAAAAGCCTAGAGAAAACAAGGCCACTTTGATGCGTTAGTGTAACCCACGTGGGGTAAATATGAGGTGGATATGTAGTTCTGGTTTTGGGGACTCTGTACCTGCAGACTTGCCAGGGGTGGGTGAATGACTCTGCTGGATGGTCTGGAATCATCCAGAAATTGGATGGGTCAGCCACTAGGGATACTCATTAGCTGTTTGAAACTACAGGGTGATTTTCATTGTGGGTGAGTAGCCTGGCAGAGCACGCTCAGAGTCATCCTGAGCATGGAACCAATGGGAGCTCAAGGGGAGGGGGAAGAGTTTATAAGGTGAAGGAGAAGAAAACAGACTGGAGGACTCACTGGTGGACCACAGCATCGACCAGAAGGGTCTGCTGTAAGGATTGTGTTGCCAGGACTTTGCTAGTTTTGCTGGGTCGGACTGCAGGTTCCCTTACCCCACTAGAGAAAAGGACTCGAATTTGCTGCAGACTGACACTGCAAAGACTCAAGGGAAATTTGAAGGAGACTGTGGGACTATCTCTTATTCTCCAACTTCAAGGAGCTGCCATGAAAATAGGGAGGTTGGACACCATTGCAGAGACTGAGCAGGGTAAATCCACTTAAAGAAGCGCCTGAGGAAAGTGTATGTAGCTGTGTGTGCGTAATTACAATTTGCATTACACCCATGGTAGCAACAAATACTAAAATTTGAGGAAAAGTATCTGAAAGTGTTATCTTTTAAAGTTGTTAGACAATACTCACAGGGCGTCACAAAATTATAGGTCAACTTATGCATTTTTATATGGCTATATATTTAGTAAACATTTTTTCTCTAAAAAAAAATAAGAAAGGAGTACTTGTGGCATCTTAGAGACTAACAAATTTATTTCAGTATAAGCTTTCGTGGACTACAGTCCGCTTCGTCGGATGCATAGAATGGAACATACAGTGGCAGTTCCTTTCAATTAATTAGCCTTTTACAGTTGGAATGGTTACTTCCACCTTTTCATGTTTCTCTGAATGTATAAATATCGTCCCACTGTATGTTCCATTCCGTGCATCCGACGAAGCGGACTGTAGTCCACGAAAGCTTATGCTGAAATAAATTTGTTAGTCTCTAAGGTGCCACACATATTCCTTTCTTATTTTTTTTGCTGACACAGACTAACACGGCTACTACACTGAAACCTGCTATTTTTTCTCTAGAGATTGTTACTTGAGTTCTCAGAGATTTAACCTTTTATAATGTTGATATATATGGCAAAGTTGCTGTCCCAACTCCCCCCCGCTCTTGGCTGGCTGTGGCATTGCAGCATCTTTGACTTCAGTTTTCCCCACCTTCTTTTGGCCTATTCCAGCCATACAAGTCTCCTGGCCTTCTGGCTACAGGATCTTTTATGAAAGCCCAACAAAAAAAGTACATGACCCAAACCTTCAGTCTTTCTCTGTTGCTGCTGCTCCCTGGTTTGATCACACCTCCAATCCAGGTGCTGGCACATGCCTCCCCTTACTCAGGGTTTTCCAGCAGGTTTCAGCTCATGAGGTCCCCTGGCTCAGTCAAGCTTCCAGCTTGCCCCAAGAGAAGCCTATCTGGTTCCCTTTCTCTATCTCATCCTTCTGTTCTGGCTCCTTCCCAGAGAAAGGGCAGTTCCTACCTGGTCTCCTCTCTCCATCTGGGTTCACCCAACTCTTGGTTGAGACAAATACTACTCTCCCCCCAGATGGGCTTATCAATCCATCCTGCAGTGGCTCAAGGGCATGTGTACCCACCTCAGGGCAGACTATTAAGAACCAGAGCATAAACCCAAACTTGGTTGTGAGTTCTGTACTTAGATTTCACCAACCAGTTATCAAGTGTAAACTCCTCAGGCACTATAACCTTAACATGGAACCACAGACATTCCCCTTGGTAGGCCTACCTTTGTGATAGTTGATCCCTTACACCACGGATCACAATAATATTCAGGTTACTCCCAGTCCCAAAGGACCAGTCACTTACCCCCCGTCATCTGGACTTTACATCTCACACCAAAGACAACTCTTGTAGCCAATCCTATAATAAACTATCTAAAGATTTACTATATAGCAAAAGGAAACAAGAAAGTTATTCAGAAGATTAAAGTAGGAGAACATATACACATGAATAAATTACAATCTTACGTTTTAAAAGGTAATAGAAGCTTCTATAATAAGCAAGTTCTATGTGTACTTTAGGGCTCAGCAAGACTAAACACTGGGGTTCTCTTGCTTATGCCTAGAAACCCTGCTCTTCTCAGAGTCCAAGCAACATAGAGATACAGGCTGTGTCTACTCTAGCACTTTTGTTAGCATAACTTATGTCACTAAGGGGTGTGAAAAAACCCACCCTCCTGAGTGACATAAGTCACATCGACAGAAGCGCTAGTGTGGACACCACTATGTCGGTGGGAGACGCTCTCCCGCCGACATAGCTACTGCTGCTTGCTGGGAGTGGTTTAATTATGTTGACAGGACTGCTCTCTCTCGTCAGCATTGTGTGGCTACACGGGAGATCTTTCAGTGACGCAGCTGCATCGGTACAGTTCTCTAGTGTAAACATGGCCACAGTTCCTTCTTGTTAGGGGTTTTTATTCCCTTCCCCCCTTCTGCTCTGAGCTGCAAACACCTTCTGCTGAAGACCAGCATTTCACGCGTGCTGCCTGTGAAAACAGCATTGAAAATAGAAGGGCCATTGTCTAGAAAGTTTAATTATGATTTAAGTGGATTAAATGTCTCCTGTCTGGGGATTTACATGGTTACAGAGGCTTACAGTGCAAATGCTCGAATATTACCTTGCAATATGGTATACAGGTGTTATAAGTGAGATTAATGCAGGCAGCGACTTACCAGCATTCCATAAAGTCTAAACACTAAACACATTCTGATCATTCTAATACTTATTTTAACAACACTAACACACGGGTGTGCCAGATGGATTCCAGCCATGTATTTGTCAGTATTCCATTGGGGCATGGGGTCCTTGGCATGAGCTGGCACCTGCTAGGCCAGCATCACAGGCCTTTATTTCTAATTAGTCCTGGCCCACCCAGGCTAGTTAACTGCTCTCTCAGGCTCCTGTTAAAGCGTTCACAATCTGTGTGAGGTAAGCACCCTCTCGCTATATACAGTAGAACCTCAGAGTTATGAACTGACCAGTCAACCACACACCTCATTTAGAACTGCAATTATGCAATCAGGCAGCAGCAGAGACCCCCCAAAAAAAAAAATCAAATACAGTACAGTACTGTGTTAAATGTAAACTATTAAAAGAATAAAGGGAATTTAAAAAAAAAAGATTTGACAAGGTAAGGAAACTGTTTCTGTGCTTGTATTGTTTTAATTCAGATGGTTAAATGCAGCATTTTCCTTCTGCATTGTAAAATTTCAAAGCTATATAAAGTCAATGTTCAGTTGTAAACTTTTGAAAGAACAGCCATAACGTTTTATTCAGAGTTACGAACATTCCAGAGTTACGAACAACCTCCATTCCCGAGCTGTTCGTAACTCTGAGATTCTACTATGTATATATGTTCTAAAAAAATCTAAACTCTGCTCTGTACCACTGCAGCTGAGGTACAGAAAAGGGGAAAATATTATACTTAACATTGGATTGGTGCTTTCCCCATGCCTATTACATTAACAGGTTGAGGTAAAAACTATGGAGGAGCTGTGGGTGTACCTTGACCTGCTGACTTGTGTTAAAACTGCAATCTGTCTCATTATCACTAGGATTTTACCTCAGGTTATGTGTTGCTAACATGAGGCAAGAAAGTACCTTTTTGCTAGTGAAGACACACCCAGGAGTATTCCTTCCTGTACTGCACAATTGCATATGCTGAAGTAAGATGTTGACTCAGGAAAAGGGCTAAAGGAAGTGGATTATCTTTCTGTCTGTGAAAACAGCATTGAAAATAGAGGGGCCATTGTTTAGAAAGTTTAATTATGATTTAAGTGGATTAGGCTGAAATGTTTGTCACTCAGTCAATTACTTAGTGAAGGTAGATGCAATTTCCACCAATGTTCTTACTCCCCAGTGGCATTTCTGATCTAACTGAGTGCAGAATGAATTGCACTGAATTGCTGAGTAATCTAGCAATATAGATTGGCCTCAGGCACTCCGGGTTTTCCCCAGTAGTGAATTTTCTAGCGTGACTGCATGGAGCATAGCTTTTAAGGTGGTCATCCAGGGTGTATTTTGTATATATAATGCCGGGGCTGATCAGTGAATAAATTTGTGGGGTACTCAGCACCTTGCCTGACTGGGCCTTAAGGTGGGAAGAAGCAGCAAGAGTAAATGAACAGAAGAAACAAAGAACCTGTCTTCCTGAAAAAGTCCCTAGTAATAACACAAATAAAATAACCACCCCCATAATATCTAGCTCCATAGATCCTGAAATAGGTTGCAAAGGATGTCAGTATAATTATCCATATTTTATAGTTGGCTCTTTATTTGCTCCTAAATTTAATTCAGGGTGTTCTCTTTAAAGGCTTACTTCAGCCAGGCCATAGCTGTTTAGAAGACTGTTTCTGCCCCTGTCCCTCATTGCAGCTGAATCAGCAGCTGCATTTTCCTTAGATTGGAATGTATGGAGACATTGCCATTGGAGAGCCCTCCATTTTGAATGCGTTTCCTCTGTTGGGCTGACAGAGCCCATGTCCATTGATCTTCAGAATGCAATGGTAGCCCATCATGGAACACCCCTCCCTCCCAGTACCCAAGTGAGGTAAAATCTGCTTGCACCTCCCTCATAAGTGGCTCTGTGCTCCACCTTAGAACAAATGAACCCTGGGTTCTTTGTGCTCAAGGGAAGTCTCAATCCTTAGTTTGCTGGCACTAAACTGGATTCTCAGTGTGCAGTGCCACCATTTAAGTGGTTAGGTGTGTAAATTAATACTGCAGCCCTTAGGACCTTCATGACATTCAGTATTAAAAGAAATGAAGGCCCAACCAATATTTAAAAGGAACAAGTACTTTATTAGGGGAAAGGATGGGGTTGAATTAAAAGAAGGTATAAGGCTAGCAATTGGGGTAAAAGGAAGAGTTGGGGAATCATGGGGGACCAATAAATGAATGAACAAACTACACCCACAACAATAGTCAGACCCTCCCTCAAATAAATAATATTCCCTCTAATAACTAGATGTAATTGGAATCCCAACATAGGATATAAATGGACCTGGGTGTGGCCCACAGGTCCTGTGTCGTCGGTGTGCATCACCGGTGTGCACCATTCTTTGTGCTGGAACTCACTACAGATGCCTGAATGGAGGAAAAATTATGCAATAAAATAATGAAATAAATGGGGTAGGCCTGACTGTCGCTCGGGTGCAGTGTGGTGCCAACGCACCCCTAGGATGGGGTGAGCCTTCCCCAGCCTGAATGCCTTCAGGCCAGGACCTTCCCCATCCCCAAACCCCTTCCAGACTAGCTAGGTGAAGGGTTCCCAGTACTCAGTGTTCAGCTGTCCCACTACAAAGCAGATCTGTAGTTGGAAATAGCAAGGTCCCTGGGTTAGAATCATAGAATCATAGAATCTCAGGGTTGGAAGGGAACTCAGGAGGCCATCTAGTCCAACTCCCTGCTCAAAGCAGGACCAAACCCAACTAAATCATCCCAGCCAGGGCTTTGTCAAGCCTGACCTTAAAAACCTCTAAGGAAGGAGATTCCACCACCTCCCTAGGTAACCCATTCCAGTGCTTCACCACCCTACTAGTGAAAAAGTTTTTCCTAATATCCAACCTAAACCTCCCCCTCTGCAACTTGAGACCATTATTCCTTGTTCTGTTATCTTCTACCACTGAGAACAGTCTAGATCCATCCTCTTTGGAACCCCCTTTCAGGTAGTTGAAAGCAGCTATCAAATCCCCCCTCATTCTTCTCTTCTGCAGGCTAAACAATCCCAGTTCCCTCAGCCTCTCCTCATAAGTCATGTGCTCCAGTCCCCTAATCATTTTTGTTGCCCTCTGCTGGACTCTTTCCAATTTATCCACATCCTTCTTGTAGTGTGGGGCCCAAAACTTGACACAGTACTCCAAATGAGGCCTCACCAGTGCCGAATAGAGGGGAATAATCACGTCCCTCGATCTGCTGGAAATGCCCCTACTTATACAGCCCAAAATGCCATTAGCCTTCTTGGCAACAAGGGCACACTGTTGACTCATATTCAGCTTTTCGTCCACTGTAACCCCTAGGTCCTTTTCTGCAGAACTGCTGCCCAGCCATTCGGTCCCTAGTCTGTAGCAGTGCATGGGATTCTTCCGTCCTAAGTGCAGGACTCTGCACTTGTCCTTGTCGAACCTCATCAGATTTCTTTTGGCCCAATCCTCTAATTTGTCTAGGTCCCTCTGTATCCTATCCCTACCCTCCAGCGTATCAACCACTCCTCCCAGTTTAGTGTCATCTGCAAACTTGCTAAGGGTGCAGTCCACACCATCCTCCAGATCGTTAATGAAGATATTGAACAAAACCGGCCCCAGCACCGACCCTTGGGGCACTCCACTTGATACCGGCTGCCAACTAGACATGGAACCATTGATCACTACCCGTTGAGCCCGACCATCTAGCTAGTTTTCTTTTCACCTTACCGTCCATTCATCCGGCCCATACTTCTTTAACTTGCTGGCAAGAATACTGTGGGAGACTGTATCAAAAGCTTTGCTAAAGTCAAGAAATAGCACATCCACTGCTTTCCCCTCATCCATAGAGCCGGTTATCTCATCATAGAAGGCAATTAGGTTAGTCAGGCATGACTTGCCCTTGGTGAATCCATGCTGACTGTTCCTGATCATTTTCCCCTCCTTTAAGTGGTTCAGAATTGATTCCTTGAGGACCTGTTCCATGATTTTTCCAGGGACTGAGGTGAGACTGACTGGCCTGTAGTTCCCCGGATCTTCCTTCTTCCCTTTTTTAAAGATGGGCACTACATGAGCTTTTTTCCAGTCATCCGGGACCTCCCCCGATTGCCATGATTTGTCAAAGATAATGGCCAATGGCTCTGCAATCTCATCAGCCAACTCCTTTAGCACCCTCGGATGCAGTGCATCCGGCCCCATGGACTTGTGCTCGTCCAGCTTTTCTAAATAGTCCCGAACTATTTCTTTCTCCACAGAGGGCTGGTCACCTCCTCCCCATACCGTGCTGCGGAGTGCAGCTGTCTGGGAGCTGACCTTGTCTGTGAAGACAGAGGCAAAAAAAGCATTGAGTACACTAGCTTTCTCCACATCCTCTGTCACTAGGTTCCCTCCCTCATTCAGCAATGGGCCCACACTTTCCTTGACTTTCTTCTTGTTGCTAACATACCTGAAGAAACCCTTCTTGTTACTCCTAACGTCTCCGGCTAGCTGCAACTCCAAGTGTGATTTGGCCTTCCTAATTTCACTCCTGCATGCCTGAACAATACTTTTATACTCCTCCCTGGTCATTAGTCCAATCTTCCACTTCTTGTAAGCTGCTTTTTTGTGTTTAAGACGAGCAAGGATTTCACTGTTAAGCCAAGCTGGTCACCTGCCATATTTGCTTTTCTTCCTACACATCGGGATGGTTTGTTCCTGCAACCTCAATAAGGATTTTTTAAAATACAGCCAGCTTTCCTCGACTCCTTTCCCCCTCATGTTATTCTCCCAGGGGACCTTGCCCATCAGTTCCCTGAGGGAGTCGAAGTCTGCTTTTTTGAAGTCCAGGGTCTCTGTTCTACTGCTCTCCTTTCTTCCTTGTGTCAGGATCCTGAACTAGACCATCTCATGGTCACTGCCTCCCAGGTTCCCATCCACTATTGCTTCCTCTACTATTTCTTCCCTGTTTGTGAGCAGCAGGTCAAGAAGAGCTTTTCCCCTAGTTGGTTCCTCCAGCACTTGCACCAGGAAATTGTCCCCTACACTTTCCAAAAACTTCCTGAATTGTCTGTGCACCGCTGTATTGCTCTCCCAGCAGATATCGGGGTGATTAAAGTCACCCATGAGAACCAGGGCCATGAGAACCAGGGCCAGGGTTACTCAATCGCTGGCCTTAAGAACATAAGACCGGCCCTACTGGGTCAGACCAAAGGTTCATCTAGCCCAGTATCCTGTCTTCTGACAGTGGCCAGTGCCAGGTGCCCCAGAGGGAATGAACAGAACAGGTAATCATCAAGGGATCCATCCCTTGTCACCCATTCCCAAGGCCTTCCCTCAGCTTGTGAGCATTTGGGCAGGGGGGGGCGGCTTCTCTCTCCGCATAGGGTGACCAGACAGCGAGTGTGAAAAATCAGGACGGGGGTGGAGGGTAATAGGAGCTTATATAAGAAAAAGCCCCAAAAATCGGGACTGTCCCTATAAAATTGGGACATCTGGTCACCCTATTTCCGCATGGTGTTTCAGGGACAGCTAGCTGAGAGGGGAGAGCAGGAGGCTCCCTGTGAAGCGGGGTGCTTCTGGTTGGCTGAAGCCTCTGTCCAAGAGCTCTCTCCAACCAAGCAGAGAACAATTCTGGGGCTATGCTTCTGCCAGTGCTGGAAGCCCACGGCTTGCAACCTGCGAACTGCTCCTTTCCCCCAAATACGGCATCTCTTCGTGCACATGAAGGCAATCCAGGACCCACTGTTGTTAGTCTGGTGTTTGGCCTTGTAACTCCTCTTCTTCTCTGTGTCAGTGCCAAGAGCTGGTCCGGGTTTCAAACACAGGCTAGCTAGGCAGTTTCAGTTAATTCCTCCCAGGCTCTGTCTGCGCTGTTGACAGCTGCTTGTCTCAAGCAGTTTCTTAGCAGTGCTTCTGTTTGTCACTCCCCTGTTACACACAGGAGAAAGGGTTACAGGGTCATGGCCCTGTTTGGAGCTGCATTGTCTAACATATGCCTTGATTAACTTCCCCTTCCCACCACCCTCATTTGACTTCTGTGTGTCTGATTCCTTGGGAACCTTCTTTATGAAATCTAGGTTTGTCCTATTAACTGCTGCTTCAGCTGTTTTCCCTTTAGCAAAGCTGGGATTTTACTCCCTGCCCACAAGAACGTAGGCAGGTCTCTGCCGTTTAATTAAATTAATTAATACATTTAAAAATTGTAACCACTTCTAAATTAAACGTATGGAACCAAGGTACTATTTAAGCAAGAAACACATATGCAAGCTGACCAGTGCAAGGGAATTCTAATCTAACACTACCTCCACCACTCAGAATTCACTCCATCATGCCTATGATATTGCAGCATGTACAGTTTTCTGTCAGGAGGGTACCATAAAATCAGGCAGTTATTCACAACTACATGGTAATGTTGTAGTACAAGTGAAAAGTGATGCAAAGAACAGTAACATTTCATAGCACTGTATAACACCAGAATATAATTATTTCCGGTGTTAAGTTATGTGATATTTTTAATGCTTTTGATCACTAAACTTATCTTCAAGTGTGATTTTATACACTTCTTACTAGGGAAGGGAAGGCAGATTAGCCTGTAAGAGTGAACATCACTAGCACTGTATATTTGAGACCTAGACAGGGCCTCCAAACTTTATATATTGCTTTGTTAGCCAAACCCTTTCTAATAAAAAATTGAGATGAAAATGCCTGGTAGATCACCTTGTCCATACCCTTGGAAACCAATGCAGGTTTGTTTCCTAATTAATCTTTTCTTTTGCCCTACCAGGTTGAATTTTAAATATATCCCCTTGATACTTTGCATTTCTGTAGTGATTTTAATCTATGGAACTCAAAGTGCTTTGCAGATATTATTATATGAAAGATTCATAGCAATCCTGTGAGATAGGTAAGTGGTTTTATCCTCATTATACAGAGGGGCAAACTGATTCACAGTTAAGTGACTTGAACAAATGAGCTAAGACTAAAAGTTAGATCTCCTTGCTCTTAGACATTTGCCTTAACTACGGGACTTTTCTTTTATAAAGGCAAATAACCGAGTAATGAGCTGCAGATCCTTAAAGATTTTGGAACAGAGGAATCAGACTAGTGGTCCATCTAGACCGGTACCCTGTATCTTACAAGCAGTGGTGTAAGTAGAAATAATTTCTTGCCAGTACACTGCACATATGGGAGGGGCACCTCTCCACGTGACCCCCCCATGTGACTCCTCCCCGCCCTGCTCCCAGCCTGGGGCCCCGCACTCTCCCCATCCCCTCCCCATGATCCACATTCATCCCACGTTACCTGGGGAGGAGGGCTTTGTCCTCCTCCCGCTGCACTGGAGACTTCTGCTGTACAGACCCCAGGCAGGAGGACTCAGGAGATGCAGCTGCATGGAAGGGCTGGGGGCCGGGCTGGGAGTGGTAAAGCAGCTGTGCCAGAGGAGCTGATGGTGTGGGGCTGCCCGGCAGCCCCGCGTTCTGCTCCTTTCCCTGTTGCGGTTCCCAGGGGAGCCCTGAACCACAGGGCTCTCCCAGGAACTGCAGCAGGGAAAGGAGCAGAACGCCCGCAGCTCCTCCGGCAGCTGTACCACCCCCAGCCCATCCTGGTAGACAATGGCATGGCTTCAGTTAGTCACACCTTTGTGAATACATCCCTTTGGGACTCCAGCAATGTTATATATAGTGCTTAGGAAACTCCAACTAGTACAGAACAGTGCAATGCCTCTCAGCAACACAAGCTGTTTAGCCTGCAGAAGAGAAGAGTGAGGGGGGATTTGATAGCTGCTTTCAACTACCTGAAAGGGGGTTCCAAAGAGGATGGATCTAGACTGTTCTCAGTGGTAGAAGATGACAGAACAAGGAGTAATGGTCTCAAGTTGCAGAGGGGGAGGTTGAGGTTGGATATTAGGAAAAACTTTTTCACTAGTAGGGTGGTGAAGCACTGGAATGGGTTACCTAGGGAGGTGGTGGAATCTCCTTCCTTAGAGGTTTTTAAGGTCAGGCTTGACAAAGCCCTGGCTGGGATGATCTAGTTGGGGTTGGTCCTGCTTTGAGCAGGGGGTTGGACTAGATGACCTCCTGAGGTCCCTTCCAACCCTGACATTCTATGATTCTATGATTCTAAGCTACCGTGAACACATCACATCTGTCCTCTGGTCTCTACATTGGCTTCCCATAGAATATCCAGTCAAGTTCAAGGTCTCAGTCTTTATCTTCAAGGTGGTCCATGGGCTGGGCCCAGGATATCCCCCCATAAGGGTAAAGTTTCTCTGTGCAAGAGACAGAGCGTTTCTTGCAGGCTGGTCTGAGACAGTGGAATGAACTTCTACAGGAGTTATAGGACCATCCCAAACTTCACCACCCTCCACTCCAAGTGCAAAGCACACCTTTTCCACCTGCCCTCTCTAATATAAGCACATAGCAACGTGCACATTAATAACAACAACAAGAGAAACTCTGCCAACACAAAACTCTCCACTGCACACACAATTCTCCTCCTGGGGAGAGAATGAGAGATAAAACACATGTGACAGTTTTTAGTCATGTTGTTAAATGCACTATTGAAACGTGCTCAGATGCTACGGTGATAAGCGAGATATAAGGACCTAAGCAGCATAGAATGTTGCCTCTCCCCTCCCTTTCATGTTAGTGCATCTCGGTAGATCATTTAACGCAGGAAATGCTAGTCCATGCAGTTGAATTTAATCAATAGCCACTCTCACATTTTGTCTCTATCTAAAAAGATCATATTGCAACCTGCTGAGGACTCTGGTTATTAATATGTTAAAATATATATTTCATTTTCAGATCATTAATAAATGCTTTTGTGTCCCATCAATAATATGTCATGTGCAAATTAGTGTCTGAATTAATGTTGCTCATCTCAAGCTAAAAAAATAGCACGGCTTTTATTACATAATAAAATGTCTTTAATTGTTGGAGTGGAACAACTTTATTACATACCGTTACTTTTGGTAACGACCTCTGTTTTTTCTTTGATCAGAAAATGTTATCAGTCAGAGCCAGATTGAAAATAAAACTGAAGAATAACATTACTAGAAGGATGTAGTTGAGTGAAATAAATTGACACCGGCATGGCTTTGAAAAGTGAGGTGGCAAAGTTTGCAGACGATACAAAATTACTCAAGAGAGTTAAGTCCAAAGCAGACTGCAAAGAGTTACAAATGGATCTCACAAAACTGGGTAACTGGGCAACAAAATGGCAGATGAAATTCAGTGTTTCAGTGGAAAACATGATCTTAACTATACGTACAAAATGATGGGGTCTAAATTAGCTGTTATCACACAAGAAAGAGATCTCAGAGTCATCATGGATAGCTCTGTGAAAACATTTGCCCAATGTGCAGTGAAAGTCAAAAAAGCTAACAGAATGTTAGGAACCATTAGGAAAGGGATGGATATAATAAGGCCAGGTCTACTCTAGGATATTAGGTCAGTATAACTACGTTGGTCAGGGATGTGAAAAATCCACTCCCCTGTGTAGCCCAGTAAAACTGACCTAGCCCCCGGTGTAGACAATGCTAAGTCAACAGGAATAGGTAGCATCTTCCATAGGAGTGGGTAGCATCTTCACTGAATCACTGCAGCAGTGCAGCTGCAGCTGTGTGAGTTTGAAGTGTAGATTCACCCTAAAATAGAAACTATCATAATGCCACTGTATAAATCCATGCTTCGTCCACATCTTGAATACTGTGTGCTGTTGTGGTCACCACGTCTCCAAAAAGATACATTAGAATTTGAGAAAGCACAGAGAAGAGCAACACAAATTATTAGGGGTATGGAACAGCTTCCACATACGGAGTTATTAAAAAGAATAGCTTAAAAAAGAAATGATTAAAGGAGGATATGATAAAGGTCTATAAAAGAGTGGTGTTGAGAAAGTGAATAAGGAAGTGTTATTTAGCCCTTCACATAACACAAGGATCAGAGGTCACCCATTGAAATGAATAGGCAGCAGGTTTAAAACAACAAAAGGAAGTATTTCATCACACAATGCACTGTTATCCTGTGGAACTCATTTCCGGAGGATGTTGTGAAGGCCAACATTGTAACTGGGTTCTAAAAAGAATTAGCCCAGGGCTACACTAGGGGAGGGGGGTCGATCTACGATACGCAGATTCAGCTACGTGAATAACGTAGCTGAAATCGGCGTATCGTAATCGGCTTACCTGACCATGAAGACGGCGGCGCGTCGATCACTGCAGCTCCCCCGTCGACTCCGCTTGCGCCGGTCGATGACGTGGTTTTACGGCGCCGACGGGGAGCGCGATCGGGGATCGATTAAGCGCGTCTTTATGAGACGCGAAAAATCGATCCCCGATAGATCGATTGCTACCCGCCGATCCGGCGGGTAGTGAAGACAAGCCCTTAGATAAGTTCATGGAGGATAGGTCCATCAATGGCTCTTAGTCAAGATGGGTAGGGATGCAACCCCGTCCTCTGGGTGTCCCTAAAACATCTGATTGCCAGAAGCTGGGACTGGACACCCGGGTTGGATCACTTGATAATTTGCCCTGTTGTGTTCATTCCCTCTGAAGCATCTGGCACTGGCCACGGTTGTAAGACAGAATACTGGGCTAGATGGACCATTGCTCTGACCCTCTATGGCTATTTACGTGGTAACATATATTCAACTTTTGCAGCCAAATGTTTTTGTCTAAAGCTTTAAAGCATTACATATACATTTTCATAATCTGAATGACATTTTGTCATCAAGGGACATTCCAGCAACAATGTCCTTTTTACTGCTATAACTCTATTGTTTCCTTTCCTTTCTAGTGGTTTAATTAAGGAATATTGTGAAGTCAGTATTATAGGAAATGGTGGGGTTAAAGCATTTCCCTGTCCCTGTCAGGAATCAGGGCCTGACGAGAGCAGCTGGCCTGTGGTGGGCTGCCTGATTGGCAATGCCACCAGATTGGATGGAAGGGCCAGCAGACCAGCTCTTAATCCAGCAGTAGCAATTTGCTGGCTGCTTAATGTGCATGCCTGCTACTGTAGCTATTCCTGTGTTGCCTTGTTCCGAATCCTGCTGCCCCAGCCCTGTCCTTGCCTCAGACCTTTCCCCTGGCCTGCTAACTTGCTTGCTCCTTGTGATTCCAACTCAGCTCTGATCTTTGGTTCCTGCCTCTGGCCTGGCTCTCGGCTCTGACTACTGACTCTGGCCCCTAGTTTCCAATGCTTGGATCCTGCGCCCACGCTGACCCTTGGGCTAGTTGCCTGACAGTTCCCAACCAGTTAGGTGCCTAAATATGGACTTAGGGGCCTAACGTTAGGTACCCAGGTATGGAAGTTTTGGCTCTTATACACAAACAGGAGAGAGAGGAAAATATATTTAGGTCAAACTAGCTTTGCGGGGTGATATAGTGCGCAATGCATCCCATGCACTTAGACCATGATTCAGGAATGCATTTAAACATATGCTTGAAGTTAAACACCTTCTTACGTGATTTCCTAAATAAAGCCTTATGCTGCGAGGTTCTCAAGATGGGGACTGTCTCTTCCTGCATGTATTGACAGTGCCCGGCACTTCCTGAGTGCTACCACAATACCTATCATAATAATGATGGTTTAATTTAGACCAGGAATAAGGAAACTTTAAATGGTGATATCAGGCAGCACAATCTGAGTTGAGCTAACCTGGGAACTAGAGAGAAATATGAAGAAAAAATGCTGTTTGTGTCTAGCAGCTAAATAAAGAGTCAGCTTTATATTGATAACAACCAAGTCCTATCTCTTCTCTTCCATGAGCAACGTTACTTGGGCAAACCTCAAACAGTTCAGAGTTTTCATCTGGTTTAAATAAGCATCCAAAAGTTTGGATTCTAGAAGTGGGCCTGTGAGGCAGAGTTCCATACCACTTCTAAACCTGGTCAAAGTTTGTGGGTGTTTGATTTCAGTGGAGTAACATACTGGAGAATCAAGCCCAAGATTTGTATCCATATCTGGTTTTGGTCGGGCCTATTAGGCACTAGATAATGAAATGAGATCCAAATCAGAATGCTGCAAAGGTTCAACAGATCTCAGAGCCTAAGCCATCTCTCCCCATAAGCAGTATGGTCTTGTTTAACCCACATGGAAAATGTTAATGCATCTTTCCAAAACAATAAAAGGCTGAAATTTGCATCATCAGAGTTCACTTTGTCTGTAGCTAAAGATTATAGATTAGAGGAAAATATTTGGTTGTGGTCTGCAAACTCCAGCTGGCAATTATTCCTTTTTTCCTATTTCCTCCGTACTTTTCACTCATGCCTCTTTGCCTTTCTTTTTTTTCTCCTTTGACAGGAGCCTTATCTATGTATTTTTGAACATATCACCACAAAATTGAATTCTCCTTTACAATGAAAAGCGGTAGACATCCAGACTGTACTAGGGGAAAAAAAGAGTTAAAATTCATTCAGAACTGCTATGCACATAAAAACAAGGGGGAAAAACACCTTATTAAAATGAACTCCCAGAAGCAGATTTTTGCATCAAGCTCAAATTTATGCCTCTCAATAATAATAATACACATTGTTTGAAAGCTGCTTGCCCTTTAGCCAGCTAAAACTCTGCAGTCACTTAGGAATTCATTTCAATAAACAACTGTCAGACTTGAAGATTACAAAGGGCTAAATTGTGTCCTTTTTTACTCAGACAAGGAATGCGGCAGGTGAGAATGAGGCCTCTTCCAAGCCCTTGCTTCTGTAAGCCAGGGTTTGAAGGAACTCTCCTTTGCCATCTGTTGATGAACTGGGGGAAGAGACCTCAGGAGCAGACTGTATTTGCATAGACACACATACTTTGCCTAGTGATCAGCAAACAGACCTGCTTTGCCAAAGGGATTAATTTTGGCTGTTTTGGGTTAAAATTCACTTTAGTCCTAGAGGCAGGAGTAATGAAATGTTATTATCATGATGGTATGACTGAAGGGCAGCAGAACTGTATGTAATATAGACCCTAACTGAGGGGATCACCCTAACTTTAACTTCACTCACTAAGCAGGGGGAGGGATTAGAGATGCTAAACCCAAATGAAGTTCAGAGCGGGTGGGGACTTTATTTAAAGAGGTTTAGATACTGTCTAATCTTCTTTCTCTGGGGTTTAAAGATATAGATGTATAAATTCTATTGAGAATTCTCATGTTTGTTCAGTGATTGTTAGTGCTGAAACTACTGATAAGTTGGTGTAGTGGCTGAATTTTAAACTTAGTATGGGGATAGTGTTGTAGTGAAAAGTAATGCAGAGAATGCAATAGCAGTGAGCTCCCTATTATGCAGTGAAATTACAAAGAGCTAGAATCACTCAGAACTGGGCTAAGTGGTGGAACCTCAGACTGGCATGGCAGTTAATGGTAGAAGTAGCAGTAGTAAGCAGAGGCGGGTGACAGAGGTCAGGGATGAGACATGAACCCATGTGAACCCACCCCTGGATTCTGGGACTTCGCTAACTCTGGACAGCCAACTGTGAGTGGGGTGCAGCAGAGTGAAAAGGGGAATGGTGTGTTAAAGAGACATTCATCCATCAGACGTTCACACGAGGAGGTGGGAAACTGAGGCATGGGGCTACTGCCCAACTTATTGTGGGGTGGGTGTTTACTCATTGTTTGTATACTTTTTAATCATTGTCTAAGTGTTTCCCATGCTGAACTCTCTCCCCCTTTAAATAAAAGTTTTCTTTTGTTACACAGACTCAGGGCTTGCGAGTGTGGAGATATAATTTCTTAGAGGCGCCCAGGGTTGGTATTTAGTTTTACCAGATTTCTAGCAATGAAGATCTGATCTCGCTCTGTTTTGTAAATATTAAAAGGGCAAGACATTGAACCTGACCCTTGCTGCTGCCTGGCAGAAGGGTTACACTTGGCCTACCTGGATGTGGGTCCAGGTTGGATTTATCTTACGGCCCTGGATCTCTGGATATTCCCACCCTACAAGCGAGAGTGGGCAGGGACAGAGGTCAAAAAAGTTGCACCCTTTTGCGGGCTGTAGGAATCAACCCTCCCTCCTCTCCCGAGCAACATGGAAGTATGAGCCGAATTGTGATTCTCTGCGTCACTATTCCATCCTTGGGCGGCTCCGGGGCGGAGCAGCTGTGCACTGCCCTTCACTCCGAGTTGAGCCAGTCTAGCCCTAGAAATACAAGCTATCCATATTAAAGTACCCAATTTAGATGAGTTCCAATCTGTTAATCATAGTTAGACTGCTAAAAGAAAACACGCAATGCCGTGTGAGACTCTCAAACCAAAGTTTCTCCTTATTGTCATTACTGGAGCCGGCAGGAGCAGCTGCAGAGGCAGGGACCGATACTATCCGAAAATGTTCGATAGTTTTGACTAGATGGTCTCTCCCCTGTGCTAACGGACTGTTTGTTCCATCTCCTCCTGCCTGCCCAGCCTCTTCATTTCAGCCTCATTTCACTCCCGCTCCTGGTTCAGTCCTTCTTCCTCCCCTGTCCCCACCACCTCCCATCAGCATCCCCTTTCCTTCCTTTGTCCTTCTGTTTAACGTATCCGCCAGCCTGTCAATCACTCAAGCACTTGCAGGTTAACAATAGTACACCCCAATCCCTGAGTCCCTGACACTGGCTGCTCACAGAAATCCCAGATCTTCTGCCCCCAGAGGAGAAGTGTACCCCAGTTTATCAGTTTTACTTTAAACCACCACTCCTGTAAACGACACATTACTTGTGAGCATTTATAACAAACCAAAAGAAGGTTTATTTAAGAAAGAATGGAAGCTCCACTAGAAACAAGAGACAGTGATGGAAACAAATGGTTACAACACAAAACAAAATCATAAAACGTGAACCTGGGTCTACACTTATTAATAGTTACCTTTCCTATCTAATTAAGTAGGTTTCCCCCCCTAAGTTCAGTCTGTTGCAGAGCTAGCTGGCTTCACAGGAACCAGGATCCAATCTTTCATGAGAACATTCCTGGTCCCCAAAATATCTCCTCAGTGAAAGATATGGAGCACCTTTTCCCACTCTGTGTTATTCTGAAACAGTCTTTTGTCTTTGTTCAGAGACAGGGAGGGTGATGCTCTGGCTGTTGTAATGTTCTTTTTTTACCTCCAAGTGGTTTCGATTGTTTGCAGTTGTCTCTGATGGTTTTCCATTGAAAGTCCTGGGATGGAGCAAGGCTAGACAACTGAGCCTTGCATTACATCACTGGCTAATTAGGGCGTGGTGACAACTCCCTCCTGTTAGGGATAGGCCTTCACTGAGACATATTATGTGCTGGTGGCTAACTTTTACTCTAAGACCATACCTCACATTTTCAGTGTAAACGCACTACTCCTTAAATATTACTTGTACATACATTTCACAATGGTTATGAGTTTTGCTAAGTTATGAGCTTTCTAAAGAGACCTTACATGTTACTCTTTATAGATAAATCTCCTGTAAGGTAAGTGTTGGGTGTAGTGAGTTTGACAGGACCGAGGTGAGCGTTGTTTGCAAAGAACAGGAGGCGCTTTGCTCAGGAGCCTCTGTGTCACAGCACCTGGCACACGTTCGAGGCAGGTTGGCAAGGGAGAATGGGGCAGCTGCCTGTGTTGTGTCTGTTCTATGGAGAGCAGGGAGATTTCAGTCCTCGAGGCTTCCAGCCAAGTTCACTTCACCAAGCACTGTGTTGCAGTTACAAATGTGGTCCTACGTTTCACAGACCTATACAGTTCTGAGCTGTGAAAGGCCCTAGAATATTCCCCTGGACCCTCTTAAGTAAATAAAGGGTGTGCAGCACAACGCTTCAGTTTGGGTTTAATGTCAACGCACCCCTAAGTCCAGTACATAGAGCTCACTCTGGTTTTGTAGCACAAGGGAAACACTATTCTTTCTGAACAGTCCTTTTTTTGAGAGACATTTACGACAGCCACTAGTGGGCATTCCTACTAAGTTTTCTGAGACAGGTTGGAGGAACCTCTTTTCATATCAGTCATTATCTTGGCTAATGGTATATGAAAAAATCCTCTTTCTCTTCTACAGCTGCATGTACCCAACTCTTGCTGACGGCAGGGGGCCTTCAAAATATTTACAGATACATTTGACTTAGCAGTGTTAAAGTGACATGAATCAACATGTGAAGAACATGGCAATTAACAAGGTGACATAAGCAGTTTCTCTCTCTGCCAACAGCTGACTGAATTGCTAGGTCCAAGTCTGTAGGACAACACTTGGCCAGTTAAACAACTTACGTTCATCTTATATTACAGATGAGTTCTTGGGAAGTACATTACATTAGTGAAGGCACAACGTTACAGCAGTGAACGCTGTAGGCACTGAGGCAAGGGTACAGCAAAGAGGCATTGAGACCTATAGTTAAAAGAAATGATATGTGAATGAGTGTGTTAGTATTTTAAAAGAAAATTATCTTTGTCTTATTCAATCCACAACAGGTCAAAGAGCCATATGGAGAGGAAATATGTAAGTGGCGGTCAGTTACACCCTGGTAAGTGCTTTTAAAGGTAAGGGATGAACGTGTAAATTACCCCACCTTAGAATGGTAGAATCATAGAATATTAGGGTTGGAAGAGATCTCAGGAGGTCATCTAGTCCAACCCCCTACTCAAAGTAAGACCAACACCAGCTAAATCATCCCAGCCAAGGTTTGTCAAGCCAGGCCTTAAAAACCTCTAAGGATGGAGATTCCACCACCTCCCTAGTTAACCCATTCCAGTGCTTTACCACCCTTCTAGTGAAATAGTGTTTCCTAATATCCCACCTTGACCTCCCCCACTGCAACTTGAGACCATTGCTTCTTGTTCTGTCATCTGCCACCACTGAGAACAGCCTAGCTCCATCCTCTTTGGAACCCCCCTTCAAGTAGTGGAAGGCTACTATCAAATACCCCCTCACTCTTCTCTTCTATGGACTAAATAACCTCAGTTCCCTCAGCCTCTCTTTGTAAGTCATGTGCCCCAGCCCCTTAATAATTTTCGTTGCCCTCCGCTGGACTCTCTCCAATTTGTCCACATCCCTTCTGTAGTGGGGGAACCAAAACTGGATGCAATACTCCAGGTGTGGCCTCACCAGTGCTGAATAGAGGGGAATAATCACTTCCCTCGATCTGCTGGCAATGCTCCTACTAATACAGCCCAATATGCCATTGGCCTTCTTGGCAATGAGGGCACACTGCTGACTTATATCCAGCTTCTTGTCCACTGTAATCCCCAGGTCCTTTTCATGCTGAACTGTTGCTTAGCCAGTCGGTCCCCAGCCTGTCTGTAGTGGTGCATGGGATTCTTCCGTGCTAAGTGCAGGACTCTGCACTTGTTCTTGTTGAACCTCATCAGATTTCTTTTGGCCCAATCCTCCAATTTGTCTAGGTCACTCTGGACCCTATCCCTACCCTCCAGTGTATCTACCTCTCCCCCCCAGTTTAGTGTCATCTGCAAACTTGTTGAGGGTGCAATTTAATCCCATCATCCAGATCATTTATAAAGATGTTGAACAAAACCGGCCCCAGGACCAACCCCTAGGGCACTCCACTGGATACCGGCTGCCAGCTAGACATCGAGCCATTGATTACTACCCATTGAGCCCAACAATCTAGCCAGCTTTCTATCCACCTTATAGTCCATTCATCCAATCTATATTTTTTTAACTTTCTGGAAAGAATACTGTGGGAGACCGTATCAAAAGCTTTGCTAAAGTCAAGATATATCACATACAGCACTTTCCCCATACCCACAGAGCCAATTATCTCCTCATAGAAGGCAATCAGGTTGGTCAGGCATGACTTGCACTTGGTGAATCCATGTTGCCTGTTCCTGATCACCTTCTTCTCCTCCAAGTGCTTCAAAATAGATTCCTTGAGGATCTGCTCCAATATTTTGCCAGGGACTGAAGTGAGGCTGACCGGTCTGTAGTTCCCCGGGTTCTCTTTCTTCCCTTTTTTAAAATATGGGCACTATATTTTCCTTTTTACTATCGTCCGGGACGTCCCCCGATCACCACAAATTTTCAAAGATAATGGCCAATGGCTCTGCAATCACATCAGCCAACTTCCTCAGCACCCTCGATGCATTAGATCTGGACCCAGTGACTTGTGCACATCCAGCTTTTCTAAATACTTCTTAACTTGTTCTTTCACCACTGAGGGCTGCTCACCTCCACCCCATACTGTGATACCCAGTGCAGCAGTCTGGAAACTGACCTTGTCTGTGAAGACCGAGGCAAAAAAAGTATTGAGTACTTCAGCTTTTTCTACATCATCTGTCATGATGTTGCCTCCCCCATTCAGTAAGGGTCCCTCACTTTCCCTGACCTTCTTCTTGTTGCTAATATACCTGTAGAAACCCTTCTTGTTACTCTTAACATCCCTTGCTAGCTGCAACTCCAATTGTGCTTTGGCCTTCCTGATTACACCCCTGCATGATCTGCAATATTTTTATCCTCCTCCCTAGTCATCTGTCCAAATTTCCACTTCTGGTAAGCTTCCTTGTTGAGTTTAAGCTCACCGAAGGTTTTACTGTTAAGCCAAGCTGGTCACCTGCCATATTTGCTATTTTTTATTCACATCGGGATGGTTTGTTCCTGAGCCTTCAATAAGACTTCTTTAAAATACAGCCAGCTCTCCTGGACTCCTTGCCCCCTCATATTAGCTTTCCAGGGGATCCTGCCCATCAGTTCCCTAAGGGAGTCTAAGTCTGATTTTCTGAAGTTCAGGGTCTGTATTTTGCTACTCTCCTTTCCTTTCTTCCTTTTGTATGGATCCTGAACTTGACCATCTCATGGTCACTGCTGCCTACGTTGCCACCCACTTCTACTTCCCCTACCAATTCTTCCCTGTTTTTAAGCAGCAGGTCAAGAGGAGCATGCCCCTAGTCGATTGCTCCAGCACTTGAACCAGGAAGTTGTCCCCAACACTCTCCAAGAACATCCTGGATTGTCTGTACATTGCTGTAGAATCATAGAATCATAGAATCTCCGGGTTGGAAGGGACCTCAGGAGGTCATCTAGTCCAACCCCCTGCTCAAAGCAGGACCAACCCCAACTAGATCATCCCAGCCAGGGCTTTGTCAAGCCTGACCTTAAAAACCTCTAAGGAAGGAGATTCCACCACCTCCCTAGGTAACCCATTCCAGTGCTTCACCACCCTACTAGTGAAAAGGTTTTTCCTAATATCCAACCTAAACCTCCCGCTCTGCAACTTGAGACCATTACTCCTTGTTCTGTCATCTTCTACCACTGAGAACAGTCTAGATCCATCCTCTTTGGAACCCCCTTTTAGGTAGTTGAAAGCAGCTATCAAATCCCCCCTCACTCTTCTCTTCTGCAGGCTAAACAATCCCAGTTCCCTCAGCCTCTCCTCATAAGTCTTGTGCTCCAGCCCCCTAATCATTTTTGTTGCCCTCCGTTGGACTCTTTCCAATTTATCCACATCCTTCTTGTAGTGTGGGGCCCAAAACTGGACACAGTACTCCAAATGAGGCCTCACCAGTGCCGAATAGAGGGCAATAATCACGTCCCTCGATCTGCTGGAAATGCCCCTACTTATACAGCCCAAAATGCCGTTAGCCTTCTTGGCAACAAGGGCACACTGTTGACTCATATTCAGCTTTTCGTCCACCGTAACCCTTAGGTCCTTTTCTGCAGAACTGCTGCCCAGCCATTCGGTCCCTAGTCTGTAGCAGTGCATGGGATTCTTCCGTCCTAAGTGCAGGACTCTGCACTTGTCCTTGTTGAACCTCATCAGATTTCTTTTGGCCCAATCCTCTAATTTGTCTAGGTCCCTCTGTATCCTGTCCCTACCCTCCAGCGTATCAACCACTCCTCCCAGTTTAGTGTCATCTGCAAACTTGCTAAGGGTGCAGTTCACACCATCCTCCAGATCGTTGATGAAGATATTGAACAAAACCGGCCCCAGCACCGACCCTTGGGGCACTCCACTTGATACCGGCTGCCAACTAGACAGGGAGCCATTGATCACTACCTGTTGAGCACGACAATCCAGCCAGTTTTCTATCCACCTTAACGTCCATTCATCCAGCCCATACTTCTTTAACTTGCTGGCAAGAACACTGTGCGAGACTGTATCAAAAGCTTTGCTAAAGTCAAGAAATAGCACATCCACTGCTTTCCCCTCATCCACAGAGCCGGTTATCTCATCATAGAAGGCAATTAGGTTAGTCAGGCATGACTTGCCCTTGGTGAATCCATGCTGACTGTTCCTGATCACTTTCCCCTCCTTTAAGTGGTTCAAAATTGATTCCTTGAGGACCTGTTCCATGATTTTTCCAGGGACTGAGGTGAGACTGACTGGCCTGTAGTTCCCCGGATCTTCCTTCTTCCCTTTTTTAAAGATGGGCACTACATGAGCTTTTTTCCAGTCATCCGGGACCTCCCCCCGATTGCCATGATTTGTCAAAAATAATGGCCACTGGCTCTGCAATCACATCGGCCAACTCCTTTAGCACCCTCGGATGCAGTGCATCCGGCCCCATGGACTTGTGCTCGTCCAGCTTTTCTAAATAGTCCCGAACTACTTCATTCTCCACAGAGGGCTGGTCACCTCCTCCCCATACCATGCTGCAGAGTGCAGCCGCCTGGGAGCTGACCTTGTCTGTGAAGACAGAGGCAAAAAAAGCATTGAGTACACTAGCTTTCTCCACATCCTCTGTCACTAGGTTCCCTCCCTCATTCAGCAAGGGGCCCACACTTTCCTTGACTTTCTTCTTGTTGCTCACATACCTGAAGAAACCCTTCTTGTTACTCCTAACATCTCTGGCTAGCTGCAACTCCAAGTGTGATTTGGCCTTCCTAATTTCACTCCTGCATGCCTGAACAATATTTTTATACTCCTCCCTGGTCATTTGTCCAATCTTCCACTTCTTGTAAGCTGCTTTTTTGTGTTTAAGACGAGCAAGGATTTCACTGTTAAGCCAAGCTGGTCGCCTGCCATATTTACTTTTCTTTCTACACATCGGGATGGTTTGTTCCTGCAACCTCAATAAGGATTCTTTAAAATACAGCCAGCTTTCCTCGACTCCTTTCCCCGTCATGTTATTCTCCCAGGGGACCTTGCCCATCAGTTTCCTGAGGGAGTCAAAGTCTGCTTTTCTGAAGTCCAGGCTCTGTATTCTACTGCTCTCCTTTCTTCTTTGTGTCAGGATCCTGAACTCGACCATCTCATGGTCACTGCCTCCCAGGTTCCCATCCACTATTGCTTCCTCTACTATTTCTTCCCTGTTTGTGAGCAGCAGGTCAAGAAGAGCTTTTCCCCTAGTTGGTTCCTCCAGCACTTGCACCAGGAAATTGTCCCCTACACTTTCCAAAAACTTCCTGGATTGTCTGTGGACCGCTGTATTGCTCTCCCAGCAGATATCGGGGTGATTGAAGTTCCCCATGAGAACCAGGGCCTGTGATCTGGAAATTTCAGTTAGTTGTCTGAAGAAAGCCTCGTCTACCTCATCCTACTTATCTGGTGGTCTATAGCACACACCCACCACGGCATCACTCTTGTTGCTCTCGCCTCCAAACTTAACCCAAAGACTCTCAACAGGCATTTCTACAGTTTCAAACTGGAGCTCTGAGCAATCAGATCACTCTCTTACATACAATGCAACTCCTCCACCTTTCCTCCTGTACCTGTCCTTCCTGAACAGTTTATACCCATCCATGCCAGTGCTCCAGTTATGTGAACTGTCCCCCAAGTTTCTGGTATTCCAATCATGTCATAGTTCCTTGATTGTGCCAGGACTTCCCATTCTTCCTGCTTGTTTCCTAGGCTTCTTGCATTCGTGTACATGCACCTAAGATAACTAGGTTCACTCAAACCACTTTACACCTCACCTCTGGTTTCAAATCTTCATTTAATTCTAGATCCAAACCCTATTGAAGTCAATAGAAAACCTCCAATGGACTTTAGATGAAGCTTTTAAAGAGTATATAAATTTGTTTTACTGTGTGGTTTATAGTTTGATGAATTGCTTGCCAAATTCACTCATTTTATTCATGACTTCACCAAAGAGATAAACCCAAGTTGTGTTCAGTTTCTCCATCTTTTATAGCTATTGCATATAATAAGGTATCTATCTTCATCTGCTTGTCATTTGGAAATTTACAGCAACGTGAAATTGTATAAGGCTAATGTTTCAGAGTTGAAAGCTGGAGAGGTTTTGTTAGCACTGAATTTAAAGTGTCCTAAATTCACTCGATGAAACAATTAATTTACAGTAGGTTTCACTGAATATTTACGCAATTTCAAAGACATACCAGTTAATTATTAAAATACATGCATTGTGATTTGATAAGTAGCATGCTATCAGATACAGAACCAAATTCTGGTCCCCACTCTAGACTCTTTAATCAAATACAGATGCAGCCACTAGCCAGTATTTTATACTCAGTATAATCCTCTGCCTCAAGCTAAGGAAAACAAAACCAAACCACCACCAGCTGGGATACCACAGCTTGTACCTTCAGTTCAACGGCCAAGTTTTCAATCCTTTTTTAAAAAGGAGTTTTAATGAAAATGACACTCACTCATAAATATAGCATTCTGAATGCCTCAATGCTAACAGTAAAAGTCATCTTTGTGAATAGTCACCCTAGTACCAATTTCCTTAAACCCGCTGCCAAGCGCTCTTCTCTTTGAGATGAAGAGGAACAGTAGGTAGTGTGGATTCAGAGCTGTGTCAAGTACATTCAGAAGATGCTCTAAGGCTTTGCATTATAAAAGCCCCTTATAATCTGTCATCTATACAGTGAAACAGGCATGCTCCCTCTGAATAATAGAATAACACAAAACAATTCCATCAGAATAAAGACTGATTTCTTACTAGACATTGCCGCATGGGGTCATTTACTACAGATTTTTTGCCTTGTACTATTTGTATCTTTTTTTCCTCTCCCTTCTTTCTGAATTCAGTGTTCATGAAAGGTATGCGAAAAGGATAGTCACCATTTCGGTGACAGATTTGACAGGCTTTGAACTACTTGAACACAACGTACAGCACCTTCCACGGCTCCATGAAAGGTATTGCACAGGTACTGCTGGAGATTGAAGCCCTTTGTTTACAGTACTGGACAGCCATATTGTATGCATAGCAGTAATGAATGTTTCCCAGCCAGCCTTCTTCAGCCCAGAACTGGAGGGACCCATGAGTTATAGGTTTGAGAG
This sequence comes from Chelydra serpentina, assembly GCA_037349315.1. NCBI lineage: Eukaryota > Metazoa > Chordata > Testudines > Chelydridae > Chelydra > Chelydra serpentina. Next base: position 19,724,636 of record JBAIAC010000004.1, on the reverse strand, counting down.
GGTTGTTCAGTCTCCAGGCCTCCTGTGCAATTGCTGGCTTTTCGGCGGAGGCCGTCAACAAGGGTGGCAGTTATGGGCGTGGCTTTTGTGTTGTGGGTGCTTGCCTACCAGATAACAGAATGGAAACTAGGTTAGCTGGCTTTGTTTATCGAGTGAGAGGATGGTTGAGAATGGTCGGGGCACTAGCATGAAGGATGTTGGAGACCTGGGTTCAGTTTCCTGGTCTACCACAGAATCCCTTGGGTAAATCTCTTCATGTCTCAACTCCCCATCTGCAAAATGGAGGTGATAACACTCCATAACTTACAGAATGTTTGGAGGGTAAATACACTAAAGATTGAGGTTCTCTGATATTGTGGGAATGGGGTGGGGGCATATAAGCACTGTGGATACCTATGTAGGTAGTTCATAGAATCATAAAACTGGAAAGGACCTCAAGAGGTCATCTAGTCCAGTCCCCTGCACTCAAGGCAGGACTAAGTATTACCTAGACCACCCCTGACAGGTGTTTGTCCAACCTGCTCTTAAAAATCCCCAATGATGGAGATTCCACAACCTCCCTAGGCAATTTATTCCAGTGCTTAACCACTCTGACAGCTAGGAAGTCCAACCTAATGTCCAACCTAATCCGCCCTTGCTGCAAGTTAAGCCCATTGCTTCTTGTCCAATCCTCAGAGGTTAAGAAGAACAATTTTTCTCCCTCCTCCTTGTAACAACATTTTGATAGTAGCCCCACTGCCAATGATGAGATTAGTTGGCTGGTGCAGCCTATACACACTGTGCTCTCACACTTTGCTTTTGATCTTGCCTGTGGTCAAAAAATCAGTCATTCAGGCTGGATTCTAAATCCCCAAGAAAGTATACGATGCTCCTTCCCTCCCTTCTACAGCACAGCAGACACACATAATGCAGCTTCTCACCCTCCTGGAATGCACAGGCAAGATCCAGCTGCCACTTCCCATAGAACTGCACACCCATGAGGGGCGTGTGTCAGGGAACATTGGGAACAAAGCCAGAACCCTGCCACCCTGAGTGCCAGCTGCTATTTTAGCTGACTCACTGAGGCTTGAACCAGGGACCTCCTGAGGTAAAAGCATGAGCCTCAGGCTTGAGATACAAGGGTCTATAGCTAAGACTGTAACAGCTCACCTGCTCTGTGAAGAGGGAACATGGGGTGGGGCCTATCATACAAACTTACCAGTGGGCACATATTTTCTCTGGACAAAGGAAGCTCATCCCGAGGGTCTGAGGCCTACAGCAGTTGAAATCCCAGCCAAGTCCCCATTTATGTGACAGCTGTCATCTTGACTGACATACAAGGTACTGAACCAGGGACACTGAGATCCAAAAGCAAAAGCGACAACACTGAGCTAAGGCTTACTATGTGGGAGTATAACAGAGTCACATCCTCAGTAGATTGGGCACAGAGGGAGCCATTCTACTCACCAGTGGGCTGCACTGGAATGCAGCCTGCCTGTCCCCACTGGCAAAAGCCAGGTAAGGGGGACCACCAGCCGTGAGAGGTGTCTGTCGGTGGAGTCCCTCAGGAAGCAGGTAATAGAGCTGCAGGAGGAGATGAATCATCTTCGTAGCATCTGGCAGCATGAGCACTTCATTGACAGAATGCACATGGAAACATTGGGACAGAGGATGCTAGCCTACTACTGATGACAACTGTGACACCAGAGGAGGAAGGAGAACTGGCTGCTGGCTACATCGGGCAATAGGCAGTGCTCCCCTACATCGTGGTGAAGAACCAGTAATCTATATTTGGAACAGGAGGAGAGGAGCAGACCCCAATGGTTGAGGAGGAGCAGCTATTTGCCCCAAGAGCTGGGAGGCTCATGGCTGACACACCCAATAGGTGTTGGTGGTTGGGGACTCCCTTTTGAGGGGGGTGGAGGCATCCATCTGCTAACCTGACATGATGTCCCAGAAAAGGTGCTGGAATTAAGGGGGCAGGGGTGCTGCTGCACCCCCTGACTTGAAATAGTTTTCATTATATACAGGGTTTACAGTTTGGTTCAATGGCTCTTAGCACCCTTATGTCTTGAGAGATGTGATGCCTGCCTGGAGCCCATGTCAGAAATGATATAGAAAGGTTACAGAGGATCATCTGTTCCTCTGACCACTACCCCATGCTGCTCATCCACATGGGCACTAATGATACTGCTGGGTCTGACCCTGAGCAGTTCAGCAAAGGAACATGAGTGAAAGAGTCAGGGGGCACAGGTTGTGTCCTTGTGCACCCTCCTGGTTGAGGATTAGGGCCTAGACAGGGACACACACATCCTGGAGATGAGTGCATGGCTGAGCAGGTGGTGTAAACAGGAGGGCCACAGGAGCAACAAGAGGGAAATCAGTAGGGGAACCTGCTCAACATCTTAAATGTCTATACACAAATGCAAGGAATGCGGGGAATAAACAGGAAGAACTAGAAGTATTAGCACATAAGATACATTATGTCTTAATTGACATCACAGAGATTTGGTGGGATAAGTCCCTTGACTGGAATATTGGTATAGAGGGATATTCTTTGTTCAGGAAAAACACGCAGGGTGAAAAAGGAGGAGGTTATACATCAGTATATACGCGTGTTCTGAGGTCCAAAAATTGGTAGGAAGCAGACCAGTTGAGAGTCTCTGGGTGAAGATAAAAAGGGTAAAAAATTAGGTGTGATATCATGGTAGGGATCTAATTATAAACCTTCAAATCAGGAAGATGAGGCAGATGAGGAATTTCTACAACAAATAACAGAAATATCCAAAACACAAGACGTGGTAGTAGTGAGGGACTTCAGCTACCCAGATATCTGTTGGAAAAGTAATATGGAAAAGTAAAACACAAAATTGCCAGTAAGTTCTTGGAATATATTGGGGACAGCTTTTTGTTTCAGAAAGTGGAGGAAGTAACCTAGGGGACAGCCATTTTAGACTTGATTCTGACCAACAGGGAGGAATTGGTAGTGAATCTGAAAATGAAAGGCAATTTGGCTGAAATTGATCATGAAAAAATAGATTACATGATTCTAAGGAAAGGAAGGTGTGACAGCAGCAGAATAATGACAATGGATTTCAAAAAACTAGACTCTGAAAGACTCAGAGAATTCATGTGTAAGGTCCCATGGGAAGAAAATTGAAAGGAAAAAGATGTTCAAGAGAGGTGGCAGTTCCTCAAGGAGATAGTATTAAAGGCACCACTGCAAGAAGAATAGGAATAATAGGAATGGAGCAATAGCACAAGCCTTCAAGGTTAAAATCAGAATGGCTGAGGGACAAAATGAGTTACACCTAGCAAGGGACCTAAAAGACAATAAGAAAAGGTTCTTTCAATACATTAGGAGCAAGAGAAAGATGAAGAAAAGTGAAGGTCTTTACTTAGTGAGGAAGGAGAGCTAATAACTAATGCTATTAAGAAAGGTGAGGGGTTTGATCTCTATTTTGCTTGTCTTCACAAAAAAGTTTAATGGTGACCAGATACCGAACACAATTAATATTAACAACAAAGGGGAAGGAATGCAAGCCAAAATAGGGAAAGAACAGATTAAAGAATACTTAGATAAATTAGATGTATTCAAGTCGGCAGGGCTGATGAAATTCATCCTAGGATACTTAAGAACTAGCTGAAGCAATCTCAGAACCATTAGCGATGATCTTTGAGAACTCATGGAGGATGGATGAGGTCCTAGAAGACTGGAGAAAGGCAAACATAGTACCTATCTTTATAAAAGGGAGGCAAGAAAACCTGGGAAATTATAGACCCGTCAATCTAACTTCGATACCTGGAAAGATACTGTAACAAATTGTAAGCATCTACAGAATAATAGGGTATTAAGAAATAGCGAGCATGGATTTGTCAAGAACAAATTGTGCCAAACCAACCTTATTTCCTTCTTTGACAGGGGTACTGTCCTAGCAGATGGGGGGAAGGGGAGCAGAATACATGAAATATCTTGATTTTAATATGTTTTTTGACACAGTCTCACACGATATTCTCATAAGCAAACTGAAAGACCATACTCAGAGAGAAGGTATCAATGGTTTGCTGTCAAACTGGGAGGCTGAATCTAGTGGTCTCCCACAGGGGTCAGTCCTGGGTGCAGTACTATTCAATATTTTCATTAATGACTCGGATAATCAAATGAAGAGTATGCTTATAAAACTTGCTGCTGACACCAACTTGGGAGGGCTTGCAAGCACTTTGGAGGACAAGATTAGAATTGAAAATTACTTTGACAAATTGGAGAATTGGTCTGAAATCATTAAGATGAAATCCAGGAGCAAAATATTACACTTAGGAAGGAAAAATCAAATGCACAACTACAAAAATGGGAATAACTGGCTAGGCGGTAGTATTGCTGAGAAGAATCTGGGGCTACAGTGGGATCACAAATTGAATGAGTCCACAATGTGATGCAGTTGCAAAAAAGGCTAATATAATTCTGGGATGTATTAACAGGAGTATTCTACGTAAGACATGGGGCTTAATTGTCCCACTCTCTTTGGCACTGATGAGACCTCAGCTGGAGTATTGTGTGCAATTGTAGGTGACACACTTGAGGACAGATCAGGACAAATTGGAGAGAGTCCAGAAGAGAGAAGCAAAATGATTTAAAAAAAGTGCAGAAAACCTGACCTACGAGGAAAGGTTAAATAAACTGGGCTCATTTAGGCTCGAGAAATGAAGACTGGGTGGGGGAGGGGGCGACCTGTTAAGTCTTCAAAGATGTAAAGGGCTTTTATAAAGAGAACTGCGATCAGTTGTTCTCCATGTCCCCTAAAGGGAGGACCAGAGGTTAATCTTCAGCAAGGGAGATTTAGGTTAGTTATTAGGAAAAAACTTTTTAACTCTATGGATAGTTAAGATGGGGAACAGGCTTTTAAGGGAGGTGGTGGAGTCCCCATCACTGGAGGGTTTTATGAACAGGTTGGACAGACACCTGTCTGGGATGGTCTAGGTTGACTTGGTCCTGCCTCAGCACATGGGGCTGGACTTGTTGAGGTCTCTTCCAGCCCAACTTTTCTAAAATCCTGTGCTCCCCATTATTCCGGGAAACATTATGCAAACCTAATACATGCCTCCAGCCACCACAATTTGGACTGTGCACTTCTTCTCACCCCAATGTTCCACAGTCTCTGGCAGACACAATTCAGCCCTCACTGTTTCTTTTGTCTCGTTGTGCTGAGTCTTCCTGTGAAAATCTTGGGCCAGATTCAGCTCTTCCTTGCACTAGAGTGACTGCACTGGGAATTATTCTGGAATGTGGCAGGTGTTAATGAGAATTCCTTGTCTGTCTTCTTTCCTTTTCCCAATTCACTCAATATATTTTGTTACTATTAATCATTTGTACTTTGTTTAGAAAATGAAAGGAATTTCCATCAGGACTGTCTATTATCTGCTTGGATTATGTCTAAAAAGAATTTAATTTATTAGGATTTGTGCTTGCATAGTTTAGCTTTCCATCCACCTAGTAATTACTGTGAAATTCTGTTTTATCAATTCTTAAGCCTAGATTGTTCTTCTTGTACATCTGACACTTGCTGTTGTCATTCTGCTTGCCAGTTAGATTTCTGTGTGTGCATAATGAATTGTAGCATTACAGCTGGCTGAATGGTTCATTACAAACCAATTATTTGTCAGACTTAACCCGCTTTCCTTGGTCATGAATTGTCCACAAAACGACTGTGCATGGATCAACCCTGCATTGCATGGAATAATGAATCAGACGCTTTCAGAGAACTGTCTCCTCTCTCTCTCCATATGGCATTTGAGGTGAAATCTTGACCCTACTGAAGTCAATGACAAACTCTCATTGACTTCACCCCTGGCCTCTTGTAGATGTCCTGGGATCCACAGAAGTCAGATGAGTTTACATCAGCATAGGTGAGTGAAGAATCAGGCCCTTTAAGCTTTTCTCTGAACCATCCCTGAAAATCAAAACATGACAGTAGCCAATGTTCAGAAATTATAAATTTCAGTTTATCCATGGATTTACATAAGCAATAAATGCAATGTTTGCTCTACTCTGGTAGGAGACAGCCAAGTCTAGTAAAAAAACACACAGCAGGCTTAATTGTGCCATAGAACTTATGAGTTTCTCTGATGTTCTCTGTGTGTTTTTAAGCCCTCTAGATTTTAGCCTTCTCGTACTGAGACTCTGGTGGTAACCCATTCTGTGTTGGTTTTGCAAGCATACCTAAATATGCTCATCAGTACAACCTGAGTTACACAAACACAAGACCTTGAATAATATGCCATTTACTAGATAATGTGTTTAGTTTGGATTAGAAACAAATTGAAAATGCTTGCAATGGTTCCTATAGTATTGTTACTCTGTTTATGCACAGCCAAATAATCACATTTATTTTGCATTCATAATGTGTCTATTAGACAATTGTCTTCAAAGGACGGCTGCAATAGAAGTTCACTGCTATGCAATTTCTTTTCCTTAATTTCCATCAGTTTAAACATAAATTATAATAATTTTCTGACTATGTAGCTCCTATGAGGATACTTCTAGACTTCAATTATACGAGCTAGTTATTTTGGTTTTGTAACTTTAAGATAAAAAATCAGTCATTTAATATCTTTGCTACACAACCAAGCACATAAAAGCTTATCTGAAGCTCTTGCTAATTGGCCTCTGTTAATTCATATAAAAGCGCATTTGATAATAGCTTGCATAAAGGGAAGAGAGTGAAAGAAGAAACAATGACTTCAACACTTAAGTACTAAATTGCTCCTCAGATGAAGGAGTATGACCATGAAAGTGGAACAGGTTATATAGAGAGTGGGGCCAAGGAATTATGCTCCTCGTAAAATTATAGGTTGAGAAGGAGCCATGTAATAATAACTCCATGGGTGCCCCTAGTCCCCTGATTGTTAAAAATACCTTTGAGTTCGCCCAATGGCTAGTACCCTGGTGATAAAAATGGTCTGAGTATTTTCTTTTCCTCATGTCCAGGACCTAATTCCCTTACTAGACATGAATATAAACCTTCACTATGACACATGTTGTGCAATGTTTCAATATTTATGCAGCATTTTACATTTAAAACACATAAAAAGAGAACCGAGTCCCACCCGTATGTAGTTACCTTTTGAGGCCGGGATTTCCCATGTAATTTTGGGGCCTCGGCTTCCTGGGTGTCTAACCTGAGGCCTGATTTTTATAAATGTGCAGTTCATCCCTTAAGACACCCACATTTCAAAATGTAGGCCCTAATTGCCTTACTTCAGTGACAGATCATTAAAGGTATAACCAGGATTATCTGCCCATTATAAATAAACAAAGTAAATATGTGATCTCTAAACTGTTCTATGCAGAGATGTTTTCTAGACACATCTTACTCTGTCTTAAAGGTTAGACAAACTGCTGCCAACAGTTTCTCTATAATTAACAGGAAACCTGAAAACTTCACAAATCCTTGGGATGACTCCTAAAACAAATTACTGTGTAACCTTTTCCCACGTATTGGAAATTTTTTTTAATAAAAGCAACACTATTGCCATTGAAAACTAAATTACATGGAATTGTAAAGAGCAGTCAGAGATGAGAATGATCCACTGTCTTTAAATGGAACAGCATACAACAGCAATTTATGATTTTTTGTAATGACTCACCAGCTGCACACCGGCTTTCAAATACATTTTAAATATAGCACGGCAGGTATCACACTGCAATCTGGCAATTAAAACACCTCCAAATCTCATCCCTAGTCAGAAATGACTGCTGCCACATCTATACACTGCAGGCATTAACGTTTCCACTCCTGGAGTAGTTGCTTGCTCTGGTGTCCTGTCAGTTGTGTGCAATTACACGATGTTCTCTCATTGGGTGAGTTGCCAATTTATGGCTCAGTTGCTGTGGGAGGGGGCAACCCGAGCACAATGCTCCTGCTGATGAACCTCTAGGACGGAAACACAGGCAAGGTTCAGTTATGCAGGTGTATCTTTTATTAGAGAACAGAGGTAGACTTACCAAAACGGTCTGGCAAAATGAAAGGCTTTTTTGAAAGCCGTGTTTTATTGAAGAGGCACGTGGGTTTTAAATAAGCGGTGGCTGTTCATGTCTACCCCTAAGTATTCCTCTCTTCCCTATGCTCCTTCAACGTGGGTAGCACTGAAACACCCTGCTCAGTTCTGTTGCGGCTGAGTGTGTATATTAGTGAGGTCTGCTGTGGGGGCGAGATCTTCCGCTGGGGGACTGAGGGTCAGCACTAGAGCAGCATCCAGCGGCCATTGTGCATGTGCAGTGTCCAGGCTCCACACACTGTGTGCTATTTGTTGCATAGGTGCTAGCAGAGGGGCTGACCAGCTGCTCTTGGTGTGTTTTTGGTGTTATACAATGGGGTCCAAATACCAAAGTTAAACTCCACCTTGCTCCTCCCCCCGGGTGATGCAGAGTAGAGTCGGCTACAGGGTGGAGTTTTGTTTGGTTCTGCTCACTGCTTAATCTGTGTTACTGATAGGAAGGGTCTGTCTGTACTGTGTCCTTCCTAGTGTATGGTTCTTATTTTTTGTAGTGTAGATGGGGCCATAGACCTAGATTCTCAGAGATATTTAGGTGCCTAACTCCCATTGAAATCAATGTGAAGTAGGAGCCTAAATACATTTGAGGGGGTGGGCCTAGGTCTCTCTCACAGTGATGGGCCTGATGAACGTGTGTGTTCTAGCAGGTTAGGCAGGGTTCTCTGTGTTAGGAGACCTGAGTTCTAATTCTGCTGAAGGCACTCATTTGATCTGTGTGATCTTAACTAAATCACTTTGCGCTCAGTACGGCTCTTGCACAAGGGCAAATCAGGAATAACTCCAGTTGAGATACGCTGGTATAAAACTAGCATTACTGAAATATCAGAATCAGGTCCCTTTTCTTTCAGAGTCTCAGTTTCTCCATCTGTAATTATATTTATCTAAGTCACGGTGGTATTTGTGAGGCATAAATAAATCTAAAATTGTATGAAAGCTAGTTTGTAGCAGAATCGGAAAGAGAATTCAGGACCTAATATCTCTCACTCCTGTGCTTGGTTCACTAGACCATGCTGTCTCCAGGGGACACATTAACGCACATTCATCAAAACATGCTGCAGTTTTGCAAATGTGAAAACAGGCAAATTTCAGCCCCGATCCTGCAAACATTTAAACACTCATCTGTTTAAAGTTAAGCACGGTGCTTGCAGGATGGGGGGCTTACTCATAAAATGTTTTTATCATGAATATGTTTGTCAGATCTAGTTTTTGTAAATATCTCTTACAAGGAAAGTTTTGATAATGAAACAGATTTTCCTTTAAAAAAACCAAAAATGGCAAAAGAGCATGTGGTTTGGCCCTGCACCCTGATTTAAAGTGGTATTTTTATGGAGATTATCATCTTAATTGCTCTGCAGGTAAACGTCATTGTTTTCAGTGTTATTTGTTTAAAATTCAAATTTCACCCCATGTGTGTCTCCTTCTTCTAGCCATGCGATTTCCTGGAAGGGTTCGCTAGCATGTTTCTATTGCATAGAGCAGTCATGTTAATTTTCTTTCCCTGAACATAACTATGCTTTGTCTAAGCACACAATAGTTTTTTAACTATGCTAGGCAGGGTTTATTTACATTATTGAATGACTGATGACTTTAAGAATAACATTTCAGATTTCCATTTCCTTTAATTGGGTTACAGGAGGAGTGCAAACCCGTGAAGATTTGCTGTGTAATTTCATTGCCACAGTGGCTTCTTTATTTTCAGGAAGGAACATACCATAAAACATCCCGACTTTTGAACGTGTTTCCTCTCCTTCAGAAATCTTGAATGGTTGCCATTAAAATTGTTTGTTGGAAGAACGTGACTGGGGAGCCAATGATCAGCAGATGATTTGAATTATGAATAATCCAGGTGTGTATATGTCTATGTGTAGTGTTAATAGGACTTGAGAGTAGTATCAAGGGGAGAATATTCATCATGGAGATTTCTGTTTCAAAGGTTTCAAATGTTGTGTGTTAATTTTACAGCTTTAGAATAAGTTGCTAATAGTATTGTCTTGACTCAGGCCCAGTGGGTCAAATTCTGCCCCCTTCTATCCTGGGTTGCCCCATTGGATAGGCATTCCAGAGACTCTCCGAGTGCATCTAAATCAGGGGTGGGCAAACTTTTTGGCCTGAGGGCCACATCGGGGTATGGAAATTGTACGGCGGGCCATGAATGCTCACGATATTGGGGGTAGGGGTGTGGAAGGGGGTAAGGGCTCCAGCTGGGGTCGGGGGCTCTGGGGTGGGGCTGGAAATGAGGAGTTCAGGGTGTGAGAGGGGGCTCTAGGTTGGGACTGAGGGGTTCAGACAGTGGGAGGGGGATCAGGGCTGGGGCAGGGGATTGGGGTACAGGGGAAGGGTGTGAAGACTCCAGCTAGGGATGGGGGCTATGGGGTGGGGCTGAGGATGAGGGGCTTGGGGTACAAGAGGGGGATCTGGGCTGGGATCGAGGGGTTCAGAGGGTGGGAGGGGGATCAGGGCTGTGGCAAGGGATTGGGGTGTGGGGGAGCTCAGGGGTGTAGGCTCCGGGCGGCGCTTACCACAAGAAGCTCAGAAGCATGTCCTCCCTCCAGCTCCGAGGCACGCCCAGGCGGCTCTGCGCACTGCCCTGTCCACAGCCACCATCCCTGCAGCTCCCATTGGCTGGGAACCACGGCCAATGGGCAGCGGGGGCAGCGCCTGCAGACAGGGCAGTGCGCAGAGCCGCCTGGCCACACCTCTGCATAATACGTAGGAGCTGGAGTGGGGTCATGCCGGCTGCTTCCTGGGAGCTGCGTGGAGCGGGGTAGGCCTCCAACCCTGCTCCCTGGCGAGAGCTGAGGGCCAGATCAAAAGGTCTGACAGGCTGGATATGGCCCATGAGCCATAGTTTGCCCACCCTTGAGCTAAATCCTGATTTAGCAATACTTGCTAGTCTAGTATGGGGCTTGTCTTGGGAGTGGACTGCAAATACCAACAAATTGTATGGGGCCAAATTCTACAGTGCTCAGCTGAATGTGACTCCCTTTGAAGAAATGGAGTGTGCTCTATCATGAGGCCACTAACCTCCATTTTAATGTCACCTAAATTAGGACTTGAACATAGGCTGCATATGGTGAAAGATTGGTGCGCTGACCTACTGCATCACCTAACTCTGTGTCAATTCTTCTTTTATGAAATATTTGCCAGAAATCCAGATAAAACACCATTTATTCCTCCTTATCATACGTTTCTTTAGTGGCAACAGGGGACACCACAAACAAATCTAAAATGTGGTGTCACCCACAGTAAAAAGGTTTAGTGTCGTGAGCACTTATTCTCACTAAATGAAAAACACGCATACTCAGAAGTTCTTCATAGTGATGTTATTATGATATGGTTAGTGCATAATTATGATGCATTTTATGCAAGACAGGTCATGTGAGGCATCATTGGAAAAGTTATGATTTGCTGAATATGATTATCCTATTTGTATGCATGTATCATTTTGGCACCCAAAGTTATGAATATTGACTATGTATCTGTATTTCAAATGTAGTTACATCTGGGTGACGCCCACTAGGCAAGATGCTTTCAGTCTAGATAGTGGGTGGGGACGGGCCTATTCAGGGTAATGAGCCATTAGAGAAAACAATAGGTCTTAGGAGAAGCTTATCCATTACCTGGTGAGCCTTCCTGAAAATGTTCCAGACAGCCTGTATGTAATGGCTGCTATGACACAGCAAGTTATGCAATGGTCGTGACCAGGCCACATGACTCTGGACTCCATCTTGGGATGTTAGTGCTTTTCCACAAACTGAGGTTTGGGGCAAAGGGTTTCTGCCCTATACTAAAGCTATATAAGGCAGGGAGTGACATCATCTGTTGTTCTTTACTCCCCGCACAAGAGGACTCCTGGAAACACCTCAGAAACAAAGACTGAACTGGGGGAAGTGCTGGACCCAGGCTAAAGGGATTTCTAGTCTGTATATTAAAATCCGGGGATTCCAAGCTGCAACGCAAGTGTAGCTTGTGCCTTAAGAATCTTCAGCCTGCTTGTATCATCAGTCAGGGTCAGAGATTGTCAATTCAAATCCAGTCTTTTTAGTATGTTAAACTTAGTCTGCATTTTTGTTTATTTACTAGGTAATCTGCTTTGAACTGTTCGATATCACTTATAATCACTCACAATCTATCTTTTTGTAATTAATAAACTTATTTTACATTTTTATCTAAACCAGTGAGTTTGAATGAAATGCATGGGAAATCATAGCTCAAGGGTAAAGGCTGTTGCATATTCCTCTCCACACTGGGGGGCGGGGGAGGGGAACTCTATGCGCTTTACACCGTACAGTTCCCTGTGCAGCGCAAGACAGTATAATTTTGGGTTTGTGCTCCAGAGGTGATGCGTGCCTGGGGAGCTGAGAATTACCTTGGCTGTAGCCTTTCTATTGTTGGTTCATGCGGTGGCTGGTCAGTGAGCCTGCATGTAACTGCAGCTGGGTGTGTCCCTACCTGTGTGAATGCCAGTGGAAGTGTAGGACTGGGAGCGGGTCTGCAGCTTGCCACAGCAACACAGTGAGAGAGGGAGCCCAGGCTAGTGGGTCAGAGGGCTCAATGGTACCCCAGTTCTAGGTGGCACCCCAGAGGGAACCTGTTACAGCAGTATCACCCACAGTAAAAAGGTGGTGTCATGAGCATTTATTCTCACTAAATGAAAAACAGGCATGCTCAGATCCCTTTGTGTATCAAACCCACTGTACATTTAGGTATAGAGAAAAGTATAGTGGAAAAGTTGGACCATAGACTTAGCCTTGTAGAAAGAGTGAGGAGTGGAAGGGCACATAGAATGTAGAAGTCCACTGTAACTATCTATAAAAAAGAACTTTTTATTCAAGGTCCTAAAAGAATACATTTCACTCACAAAGGCCCTTGACAAATTGGAGAGGGTTCGGAGAGAAGCCATGAGAATTATTAAATAATTAGAAAACATTCCTTATCATGACAGACTCAAAGAGCTCAATATATTTAGCTTAACAAAGAGAAAGTTAAGGGGTGACTTGATTACATTCTATAGCATCAACATGGGGAACAAATCTTCAGTCTAGCAGAGACGGGTATAACATGATACATGGCTGGAAGTTTGAAGCTGGACAAATTCAGACTGGAAATAAGGCGCACATTTTTAATGGTGAGCGTAATTAACCACTGGAACAATTTACCCAGGGTTGTGGTGGATTCTCCAGCATTGACTATTTTAAAATCAGGATTGGATTTTTTCCTAAAATCTCAGCTCTAGGAATTATTTTGGGGGAAGTTCTGTGGCCTGTGCTATGCAGGAGGTCAGACTAGATGATCACAATTATCCCTTCTGGTCTTGGCTGATGTCCTGGTTTAGGTTAAGCTAGAGTGAACGCCTAGGAGTGACACAAGCTATTGATAAATGTCAAATTTCCAAGCTATAGACCAGCTTTAAGGTTAGTCCCATGGCTCCAACCTTTATTGGTGTTAGCTTATCAGCCCTGTCATGTGCCCATGCAATTTCTTTCCCTTTCCTTTGTGTGTATTTTATTCTACCCATTAAAACACTTTCTAACTTTCTTCTTTCAGCCAGCAGAGGAGAAAGCAAGGGGCCACTGCCAACAAATCACCCCTAAAAACCAAAGAAACCAGAATTAAAACAACACCACCCAGCTAATATTTAACAGCTTTCCATTCGTCAATGGGAAGCCAGCATTGCCTTCCTTGCAATACTGCATTCCTGACACCCAATGGTGTAAAGATATAGATAGCCACACTTTTTTCATATGACCCCAAATGTCATATTTTCCACAGAAAACTCTGCCCTGCCAAAAATATTCCCCAACGTAAGAACGCCCAAGTATCTATCCTCTTATGCTAATGTAACTTTGGCGCCCTCATGACCAAGATGGAGTCTGCTTTGCAGACAGTTCTGGCCAAGAGAAAGCGCACACAGGAATGCAGCAGGGAAAATCCCTTCTACCCCAGGGGCACCTGTTCCAAACCCCCCAGAGTGGACACACCCACCCACAGGAAAAGTACAATGGATATAAGAAAGGGAAATATTTATTTACAGAGGGATGAGAGAAGAAAAAAAAAGAGGTAAAATAGGGTTGCATCCAAACCAAGGCCCCACAGGCCCAGTGGTAGCACAGACTGAAAGTGCAGACACTCAGCAATGTGTCTGCACACAGAGTTCAGGAGTCCTGAGCAAAGTTCCAGTCCAGAGGTGAGTCTTGGGTGCTCCTGGTCACCTTCAGTGCCAGTGCTCTTGGGCAATGCCCCCCTGGCACAGTGCTCCTCCTGGCTCCTGTCCTGGGGTGTCCCCGATCAGTTGCCCTGTCCTTCTCGGGCTTCAGGCAGGTTCTCTCCGCTTCTCCTCCGAGGGCCTGCAGACTGCAGCCTTTCTCTCTCCCCAGCTGCAATGCCACCCCCTGGAGTTTCCCTCCTTTTTCTCACTGCTCCCCTTCCCCCGTTAGGAAAAAGATTCAAAGAGGCCATGCTCTCTAAACCCCAAAGGGGTTACACTAAGAAGGAATAGAAGGAGGAAAGGAGATACTAGCTGTGCAGTATGCACCCTGCAACTGGGTCTCCCTTAAGACTTTACACTGAACTCACTAAGAGGTTATAATACAAATCAAATAACATATGTTGTTGACTAAACCTTTCACAGAGTTGGCTCTTCATATTCTCTGTGGTGACTTGGTCAGTCGTACTGCAATAATATTATCCACTGATATATGCAGGAAATAAAAATTGTATATACAATGTTCCCTTCTCAGAATACAAAAGACAAGTATTATGTTTCTGTCCTTCTTTATCCATGATGACTTTTTGAAAGGACTTTTTCTCCTCTCCGCCCCGCCCCTGCAGTCCGAAAATGTCCTGTCTTTTCTCTAATTAATGATACTGCTTTTCAGACATTGCAGATGTCTTCACATATGGCTCATTACCCTTAAGACAGGACCGATGTTAGAGTTAAAGGTTTATTTCACAGGTTTCTTTGGGCAGCCATGAAGGATGAAGTCATTAAAAATACTTTTAACTAAAGTGAGAGTTGCCACGCAGTCTTCTATTTTGCCGCTCTCACAATAACGTGTGGCAGTTATGGCTCCTAAATCAGGGTTTATTAGCTTTTGTTTATGGTAGAATTTGCCTGGCGCTGAAGAAAATTGAAACAATAGTAATAAAACATGTACATATTGTCCAGGTACTAAGTAACTTACATTTTTTTGTAGGCTTCAAAGCAATAAAGTGAATTCATTAGAAATGTGCTTGCTTATTCTGTTGCACACTGATGAGAGCCCACATAAAATCTGGCAAATCTGTTCTATTAAATTAATGAAGTACCTATGTAAATTGAAAGGAGGTGCAATGGTTAAGTCAATTGCATCATGGTAGTTGAGATACCATAGTATTTTACTGCACTTGGACCAAGAAAGAAATGTGATGTATCTGCGGTGGGATTTGGTAGTTACTGGTAAATGTTGCCTTTTGAATTATGGATAGTGATACCAGTGTGACAATGAGATCTTCCAAAGTTTACACATAAATCAGGATTAATATGTGTGCCTCCTGGAATATCTAGCATGGCTAGCTAGGATGTACTTTGCTACCTGCGCTGAATGCTCTCACAGCCCATGAAGCCATATGGTCCTGCTAAAGGACATGCTTTACTCTGAAAAGGGTCTCTGTGAAAAAGGCACCTTCTTACTCAGCAGATCTACTCCCAGTATGTTTGCAAAATTGTATCTGCTAACATTAGGGACAACAATATGGGTTTGTTTGGATTTTCTGATGATTTTTCATCCCTGTTAGCTCTGCCGGGCAAATCCTGCTAAGAGAGAGTGAGCTCTCTTCTACTCTACCTTGTGCAGCTGTTTGTCTAATTCCA
This sequence comes from Chelydra serpentina, assembly GCA_037349315.1. Taxonomy (NCBI): domain Eukaryota; kingdom Metazoa; phylum Chordata; order Testudines; family Chelydridae; genus Chelydra; species Chelydra serpentina. Next base: position 19,708,753 of record JBAIAC010000004.1, on the reverse strand, counting down.
TTCAGATCCACCTGTGCAAATGCACTGGAGACAATGAGGCTGTACAGATGCCACAAAGGGTCTAATTTGGCCTGCAGAGCTTTTATTCCTGGTGATGATGTATAAGAGGGAAAGAAACTAGCTTGACTCTCAGAGCCCGGGTTGAGTCTGCAGGTAGGCCATTAGAGAACAAAGAATTTAAAAATTGTAATTTGGCATGGTTGCTATGGAAATTGCTGATGGACAAATGTAAACTGAGCCTGCTGTGTTTTCAGAGGAGAACTGTGCGTAAAGGTACAGTTTATGTACTATGTGGAGTTAGTATGCAAGACTTTCTCAGTAGGCCAGTTGTCAGAGCTAGCATTCAATGTCTTCTAACTAATATTGCTCGCAGTACGAAAACCACACCACCAGTGAACAACCCACTCCTCTAAAAGCAAGCCTTTAGGGGGTACATTGTGTCTAACAGCTGTGGGATTTTGGGGGGAGTGTTTATCAATTGTATCCTTATTAAGCACCCAGCTCTTAGACATGGGAAGGGGGATTCTGTTATGAATGAATTAACTAGATTTTCCTACAAGAGTGTCAAGTGTGAACAACCACCCCACTAGAAGCACTGGAAAGGATGGTGGTTGGAGCTGGGCTAGAGAGCCCTGGCACCATTAGGAGAAACAACCAAAGAGTACTGGGTTAGCCAGGTGAGGCCCCAATGGTGCTGAAGGTAACTTTTTTCTTTTATTGGGTGTGACAGAACAAGAAGCAGTGGTCTCAAGTTGCAGTGGGGGAGGTCTAGGTTGGATATTAGGAAACACTATTTCACTAGGAGGGTGGTGAAGTGCTGGAATGGGTTACCTGGGGAGGTGGTGGAATCTCCTTCCTTAGAGGTTTTTAAAGCTCGGCTTGACAAAGCGCTGGCTGGGATGATTGAGTTGGTGTTGGTCCTGCTTTGAGCAGGGGGTTGGACTAGATGACCTCCTGAGGTCTCTTCCAACCCTAATCTTCTATGATTTGGTTCAGAGTCCCTGTGGACTCTGAAGGACAGAAGGCAGCATAAGCCTCATGGGAAGTCCCGGCTTGCAGAAAGTCCACTGAGTGGTAGCAGTAGTGCAAGCCACATGATGCAACTTCATGTTTGATGCAAGGAGCCTAAGCGTGTCTATTGCAGCTCCTAAAGTGTGTGTGTGTGGTAGAGTGGCTGACTATGGCCATTAGGGATATGCTCACTTGGTGCAGCCTCCTCTAATTGGAAACCTGTGTTGCTTCCAGCCTGAGATTTAAGCTGCTCTCATCTGCAGAAATCTCTGAGGGGAAGGAGGAGTGGAAACACCCCTTGCCATGCAACAAGGGTGAATCCTTACTGAGCCAGGGGGTGTGAATTGAGCCTATTTTACTTTGAATGGTGCATCCAACTCCTGATGTGAAGGATTTATGGGAAGTACCGCAGCATATGCACACAGAAGCAGCTCAGTTCAGGGAGGGCTGAGGTTGTGGTGGACTATAAACAGGTGGCTGTTCAGTGTGAAGCAGCATGAGCAGTAAGCTGGCAAAAGAGGTTGGGTGAAACCGTGGGATGTGAGAGAATGAAATGTGTAAACTGAGATCTCTGCTCAGAAACAGAGTTAGCTTTGGAGACCTTTGGGAAGTCTGTGCTGGAAAGCAAACTCACAATGGGTTTATTTGTAATTGCTTGTTAAAATGGGATGCACTGTTCTAATGAGAAGGTTAAGATGGAGGCACATTCCTGCTTCTAATCGGTATGTTGCAGTGGCGTTAATTAGGGGCTATTAGCAATTTCTCTAACCATTAGTCTGTTGATAGGTTTTTATTCCCCCTGCACCATCACTTTTATATATTAATAGAATTTTGGTTTATGATCCAGTACTACTGTATCTCTGTTTTAACCATATTGGGTCAGTAATACTGTGCATGGCTCACATACTACAGTTCTGTATAGGGTGACCAGACAGCAAGTGTGAAAAATCGGGACAGAGGGTGGGGGGTAATAGAAGCCTTTATAAGAAAAAGACCACAAAATCGGGACTGTCCCTATAAAATCAGGACATCTGGTCACCCTAGTTCTGTATAACTTCCTCCCCCCATGTTAATAGACCATTAAGAATGCAGAGGTAAAGCACTCAAGTGAGAAAATGCCAAAGTTAAGGTTTCTCATGCAACTTTAACTCTGCTTCACTGTGCACACTATGATATACCAAATCACAGTCCATCTTAATCAGGAGACAGATAAAGAAAGCTGTTACAAAAACAGATACAAACAGGCTTCCACAGAACTTGCACTCCAGCTTTGTCTCCTTTGTTTACCAGGTACCGAACCCTACCTGGATCTTTGTACAGCACACAGAGGGATCTAGTAGCTGAATAACATACTGCAAGTAAAGTTATCATTGCAATATTTATCCATTATGACACAGAGCTGGATTGTGAATTGGGGTCTGGAGGGTCTTTAATTATGTGATCACAGACTATAGTCGAGTGGTCCCCAAACTGTGAGGCATGCCCCCCCAGGGGGGCACAGAGGAATGTTTGGGGTGTGCATGGTGGGGCCCAGGACAGCTTCCACAGAGGGAATGCCACCCAGCTCCACTCTTACTCCAGACCAGCTCTGACCCCAGACCAGCTCCGACCCCAGCTCCTGCCCACAGCCCGGCTCCAGCCCCAGCTCCACTCCACCCCCTGCTCTGCCCCCAGCCCAGGTCTGCCTTCATTCCCTCTTTGCCCCCAGGCCAGATCCACCTCTAGCCCCAGCTCCTCTTCTGACCCCAGCTCCACCTTCATCCCAAGCTCCTCTGCTGAGCCAACTGTGCAGTAATGGGTGGGGGGCAACAGATTTAGTTATTGGTAAAGGGGGTGCGACAGAAAAAGTTTGGGCACCAGTGCAGGACCCCTGTGGCATTCAGTAGACAGGCTGGATGACACAGAATGAAGAGGCGTCTGAGCAATATTTTTATCTTCATTATTCAGTGCTTGACTCCTGCACTGCATACCACCCAAAGTGCCCATGCAAACACTGTGCCCCTTCCTCATTCACGGCACATTGTCCACTTGCATCCCTGTCTTTCACTTATTTTTTACTCCAATTTTCTCAAAATATTCGCCCTCAGGAAGAAGCCAGATGTGGAACATTTCAGCCTCAGAGGTCAAAGTTTGCAAATGTTATAAGCAACTTAAATAAATTCTTATGCCACCTTAGCTGTAGCTGGTGTAACATGCTCCAGGTATAATACAGAAAAAATAGCGGGCTGATTTCTCAACCTATATAAATCGGTACAGTTTTATTTACTGCAGCAGAGCTGTGCCAGTCTACACCAGCAATGAATTTGGCCCATTGCGTTTTGAAGAAAATGAAGCAGATCTAATGATATTCCAATACCTGGACTGATATATGGGATATAGATTTCCAAATATCTGGGTGAACTTCATAACCGATTGCTTGAGTTTGGAAATTTTACAAAGCTAGCATGAGTTTCGGAAATCTTTTTCTCATAACCTGGGGGATTTTTTATCCTCAAGGGCAAATGCGAAGCACTATGGGACTTTTTAATAATCATAAATGAGCAACACCTTGGGTTTTACATCCTTATATATCTAGGGTCTTATGTGGCTTTCCTCATGGCAGTAGCTCGGTGCATCCCAAATAAATACCCCTCCGTCTCCATTCACCTCTTGCAAAACAGCGCTTGCCAAGTACAGTACCCGGAGCCATTCTACTGAGCTACTGGCTCAGTTCTACACCAGAGAAGAGCGCCACTTCCTGAGTCACCAGCACCACATTATGCTTAGCAAGAGGCACCATTGTCCTAACTTGCTGCAGACTGACAGATCTAATTGTTTGTCCGTGTAATCTGATATTACATTTTCTCCATGAATTGCTACGTCCCCACCTCACCTTCATTGACAACTGCAAACCCGAGGGAGCTGATCAGCAGGGCCAGCACTGGGGTCCAGTGGTTAGTATCTCTTCAGGAGGACAGCCTTGCAGCAGGGACATTTTTTTATACCACTGACATCTGCTCCATATAGTCAGATTCTTGTACAGGTGCCCAGACAGACTGTGACATTTACAACCTTTACACAATATTCACACTGGTTCATTGCCATTACAGCAGCCTGGAAAAAAATAATAAAAAAGGGACACCATCTGCTGTGACAACTGCTTCACCGACAAGGCTTCACACGGCCAGGCGTGTTCACTGGCTTGCTTTATTAAAGAGACATTGTAACTAGTTTGTGGTGTCCTGTGTGGTGTTAAGAGAATTGCGCAATAGGGTAGCACCGGCATTGATTTTGAAGTGGATCCAGTTGGCTGGGTGCAGCTAAAGCAGTTTGGGAGCAGCAGGAATTCTCCTCATCACGTGGCTACTTTGCAATTCAACAGCAGCTTCTTAATCCAGACTGTATAGCCTCGCTGGCATTGGCGTGTTTTATTCCTATCACACATAGATTGTAATGCCTAACCTAGCACTGTCTGTCGATGGCCAACGCTTCACCAGTCCCATACAAGTTATCTGATGTTGTGGACACAGCCATCTTTTCTGTTACTACTGCTGATAAATTGTATAGTCAATCGCTTGACCATACTTTGGTTCATTATAAAATGTACTCAAAAGACCAAATAACCAAAGTCAGTCAGATTTATTGCCTAAGCCAATAATAATATTGTACAGGGAAAAGGTTCTGTACAACCCCAGTCTCCAGGAAGCTGCCTCATGCAGCGATGTTCTGTTTGCCTGGTGAAGAAGGTGTGTTCCCAGAGTCCCACATTTCATCCGGTACTATTTACATGATGATTTTACATATTACTCATCTCTTCACACATCACTAAAATCCAACCCATCGGTTTGCCCCAGTTCCCTAATTCGTTGTTCTGCTCCTTCCTTCTTCTTTGGAATGCTGGTATCCAGAGCAGGTACTGGTCCGTCAAAGTACTTCCCTCGCTTGTACTAAGCCATAGATTGAATGGATCTTGACATGTTTCCCATCTCCCTGTGCCAAATGCTTATTTTAGCAAATGCAAGATGTTATGGGATACGTAGCATAAGTGAGCAGGATTATAGTGAACGTATAGACCAGTTTAGGCTATATAACTGTTATAATATTTGTGCTTAATGCACGCTAATATATATGGTGTGGAGAATATACATTATTGATATGATATATATCATATATATATGATATATATCATATATATATGATATATATCATATCAATAACGTATATGTACAGCATATATCGGTCAACACTACCAACAGAAGGATTTACTATTTGATGTGTTGGGATTTAGCAAGTGTAGGAAAATTTGAAGCCTGCATTCAGATGAGACAACTGCAGCCCCATCAATTCTGTTCTATTTAGGTTCCTGTACTGTGATCATCACACTCTTTTCCGCCCCCCTAAGGTGATTCAGAACCACACTTCAGCATGTGGTTGACTCATTGACTTAAAGCCAAGCACATGCTTAAGTGCACTCATGAATAGGGATGCTCTCCTATATCAGGGCCTGAATACCAGACACCTTAGGCTGTGAGCTCTTCAGAGTGGGGACAATCCTAAGTGTTTCGAAAGTGCCTGGTTCTTACTGAATGCTATGGTTCCTAAATAGCAATGACCCCAGCTGTACGACGAAAGAGCACAGAGATTCTTCATATTAAGGTAAAATCCATATCTGCTTGATAAAAATAAAAATGTAGAAATAAATCTAAAAATAAACATACTTTTATCTGCCGGTTTCTCTTGTTCAGGATCTAGGTGTTTCAGCGCAGCATATTTGCTTTATTCTTGTGGAAGTACACACTTCTGCTACATAGCAGTGTTCAGCTGAGCTGTATGCCTCAACTACACCCCTCAAGGAATGAACCTATTAGGTACTTATAATCTGAGATTTTAAAAAAGCGTCGGCATCCATACAACTCTAATACCAACAAACTGACTATAGGTGGATATTTTCTTATGTCTCGCTGTTCACTGATGGTGTTTCTGTTCTATTCTACGCCCATCACTCTGGTACCTGAGCTAAAACGCTTATTGGTATTAATCATTGTGTCCAGATGCAGTCTTTCATTGGGGGGGGGGGGAGGGATAGCTCAGTGGTTTGAGCATTGGCCTGCTAAACCCAGGGTTGTGAGTTCAATCCTTGAGGGGGCCATTTAGGGATCTGGGGCAAAAATTGGGGATTGGTCCTGCTTTGAGCAGGGGGTTGGACTAGATGACCTCCTAAGGTCCCTTCCAACTCTGATATTCTATGATTCTATGAAGACTTCTAAGAAGTGCTTTTTAGCATCCTAGGCTTGATTATCATCTAATATACACCAGTTTTAATCCATTGACTCAAGTGGAGTTCTTGCATGTTGGCAGGGAGTTAGACTAAATGACCCTTACGGTCCCTTCTAACTCTATGATTCTGTGATTCTACTTCCGATTGGCCTCTGTGCAATCAGGTGCCTCTAAATTGCTGGTCTTTAATTATCCCAGGTGCATAGATCTGTCTGGTTTCACCTAACCCATTCCCTATCAAACGCAGAGCTCTTCCATAAATTGTGGATGCATCCAGTCTAGTTTAAAATGCAGAAAACAATGTCATTTCTAGCCTCTCCCTCCCTTGCGAGCCTATTCTGCAGACTAACAGCTCATCCCTCAGGAAGTTTTTCTTGATATATATTTTAGCCTAAATTTTCCCTCTGAAGTGCCATATTGTGTATATGGTACTTCAGCAAAATGTCTCTGCTTGGATATGAGTCAGCCGATACAAGCGGACAGAGGTTTTGTAGGCATTGAATTCTAAGTCATTCACCTCTACATAGCATCTTCTCTAACCTCTCTCATGCTCTTCATAACAACTGAAGGTGACAGGATGGGTGAATTGCTTCCTGTAAACATCTCATTTGGCAAGTTCAGTAATGATTATGGGCTCCTACTAAGTGGTGCTGGAGATACATTAGTCTGCCTTGTGGTGTTAATCATCCCCTGTATCAGGAGAGGTTTTGAAGTTGACTTCCTGTGCTTGCATCCGGTGGTGCTTGTTACCTGTTTCAGTCTCTATCTGAGTTTGCCTTTCATTCTGTTTTCTCTGTGTTCATCTTTACTGTAGTCAGCAAAGGAGGAATATACCGTGCCTCATGAAAACGACTAAGGGAAATGTCAAACATTGCAGTACAGTGCTAAACTGGGTAAACTATAAAACAATCGAAAGATAAAGCAGCAGTGAAGATAAATCAGCAGGTACTTTATATAGAAAATGTTGCAAGAATTCCTTTAAACTGGCTAAACAAGATGGGCTAAATTCAGAAGCAGTGTGTCCTAATTTAGACTCCTTTGCCCTCAGAGTCCCTTGGGTTTCTTTACATCCCTACTACCAATGTGTAACTTATGCTCTAAGGCAGTGGTGGGCAACCTGCAGTCTGCAGGCCACATGAGGCCCATCAGGGTAATTTGATTGCGGCCGCGAGACATTTTGCTGATGTTGACCATCTGCAGGCATGCCACCCCCGCAGCTCCCAGTGGCTGTGGTTCTCTGTTCCTGGCCAATGGGAGCTGCGGGAAGCAGCAGCCAACACGTCCCTGCACCCCACCACTTCCCGCAGCTCTCATTGGCCGGGATCAGCAAACCGCAGCCACTGGGAGCTGTGGGGGGACATGCCTGCGGATGGTCAACATCAGCAAAATGTCTTGCAGCCCGCAATCAGATTACCCTGATGGGCCGCATGTGGCCTGCAAGCCGCAGGTTGCCCACCACTGCCTTAGAGCATAAGTTACACATTGGTAGTGGGGATGTAGTGGCAGGTCGACACTCAAAATGCAGGTAGTGGGGATGTAGTGGCAGGTCGACACTCAAAATGCTGAATCGGCACAACTGCCCTGATGTAGCTGCCACACTATCGCGCTTGAGTAAAGACGCTTTTTGCTGATGGGAGAGAGCTCTCCTGCTGATGTACTTAGTCCACCTCCTTGAGAGGTGGTAGCTAAGTTGATGTGTGTGGATTTTTTTACAACCCCTGCAGTTATACCAATGTAAGTCTGTAGCACAGCCCAGATCTAAGGGAGTTTAACTGCCTTAACTTACACCTTCTTCCAACACTTTGGTATGTATATTTCACCAGCTGGGATTCCTTCACACATTACACAACGTGTAGTAGGAGGAGAGCATTGCTAGAGGTGGACAGTTCTTTGTTTTGGACGTTATACTATGGATGCTTTTGCCGACATGGTGTGGAAGTTAAAGGTTCCTTGGCACTTAGAAATGGGGGTCACACAGCAGTAGCCCAAGGTCCAGTGTCATGGTTCGTTCTCTCAGATAGCTTCTAATTAGCCATGGATCTGTGTGAGCTATATGGCTGAGCAGATGTCTGGCTAAATTTGCCTATGAACTCCCAATATTAGCAGTATCTACAGTAACTCACCATTTTTAAGCCTCTTTGGGCCCCCTGATTTTTTTGGGTTCACACTGGCTCCAGCATGAGCTGTGGTGTGAAATGGAATCACCCCAGTGAGAGCTCAAGAAATCACGGTGCCTCCTTGAGGATGCAGGTGAAGCATGCTGGAAGGAACATACCCGCTGCTCCTGCCCTCGGGGCAAGCTCAGTGAATGCAGAGGGCTGCCTGGGGTGGGGTAGGGGCAGTGTGCCCTAGGCCCCCCCATAGGAGAGGGCCTCTAAACTGAGCGGCACTGTGACCTGACCCATGGGGTTGCAGCAGCACTCACTTAAATTTGGCCCGTCTCCCCTTTGTCATGCCAGAGGGGCAGCCAGGTCAAATTTGAGGGAGTGGTGTTGCACCTTGGGGTACAGGGGTCACAGCGCCGCTCAGTTTTTAGTTTCTGGTGATTTGGCCCTGAACAGTGCTGTGACCCTGTGCACCAGGTTGCATCACCATTGGTGGGGAGCTGCGCCCAACCCCATGGGATGGGACCCACCGAGTATGTGGCAGGCTCAGTGGGGTTTTTTTTTGCACTCTTTGTGTGTGTGTGTGTGTGGGCTCAGCTTTAGATTTTGTGCCATGCCCCCCAGAACCACTGTGTGGCTCTGCATATGCAGCTGGAAGGAATGGAGTCAACCCTTGCAGTGGGGTGCTCCTGTGACGGTGTACCCCATAAAGCTTTATGGGGAGAGGCTTATAAACGTATACATGATGTAACTGGAATATGTTTTATGCTACATGTGCCATGTAACATATCTCTGTGAAAGTTATGACCTACTGAATTTATTCCTCCCGTTTGTATGCATGTATCATTGGTGTAGTAGAAGTTATGAATATTGGATGTATTTCGTGAGAAAGGAATGTGCAGGTTAAGTGCCCAATCAAGAAACACTTAACAGACAATGGAACTTGCAGACACCAATCCACATCTGAGCTTTGCCAGGAATGTGGCTTGGCTGAGAAGGAACTGAGTTGTGCATGGACTTGTGACTTGTCCATGTGACCCCAACTCCATTTTGTAACTGGATGCTACACAGGGAGAGGGAGGGGTATCCACCCAGAGGAGAAAGTCTATTTAAACCCCTGGGAAACCCCTCCATTTTGTCTTCAGCTGGCTAAAGAGAGAGGCTCTCCACCCCCCAAGGACATACCTGAGAGAAATTGAACAAAGCACAAAGACACTAGGGGGTGTGAGCGACTGCTGGACCCAGGCTAGTTCTACAGCCTGTAAAAAGGAAAAGATCTAAATCTGGTGAGGCTTTTATCTGTGTTAACTTTGTGTAGACATAGACGTGCGTGTTTTATTTTATTTTACTTAGTAACTCGCTTTGTTCTGTCTGTCACTACTTGGAATCACTTAAATCCTACTTTCTGTACTTATTAAAATCACTTTTTACTTATTAAGTTGCCTGGAGTACGAGTTGTTACCTGGGGAAGGCAAACAGCTGTGCATATCTTTCTATCTTTGAAATAGAAGGCGAACTATTTATGAGTTTGCCCTGTATAAGCTTTATACAGGGTAAAACGGATTTATTAAGGGTGTGAACCTCTTTGGGAGTTGGGCACCTGGGTGTCAAAGGCAAGAGCGCTTCCAGGAGCCTTACAGTTGTTAGTGGACTTGGTTCGGACCTGGGTCTGTGTTTGCAGCAGATCAGTGGAATCTGGCTCAAAACAGACAGGATTCGGGAGTCCCAAGCTGGAAAAGGCCTGGAAGCAGGGGCAGAAGCAGCCGTGGCACACCAGGTGGCAGCACCAAGCAGGTCTCTGTGATCCCAACCCGTCACAGCTCCTTACACCCTTCCCATTCCAAACACCGTTTTTCAGGGATCGGCCCCTGTCTGGCCCTCCATTCAAATTTAAAGAGCCAGATTCCAATCTCATTATTCCTGTTGAATAATCCTTCACTTCTCAGCTAGTCCCACTGAAGACATTAAAACTAGTTGTGAAGTAAAGTGCTGCCCAACAGTAGTCAGGATATCAGAATCTGGCCCAGTGAGCTTAGGCACTAAAGGTAATTTGAAAAATCATCGCCTGTGGGTCACACTGTGAAGCCCTTGCTCCCATTTGTACGAGTCAATGGAACTGCTGATGAATAATTATTCATCACTGGAAATCAGGGGGTTCCAATCCGGCCTTAAGTATTTGTCATTTATTCTTCAAACAAAAGGGTCAAGAAGACAGCTATGGTATAAACATTTGAACAAAAATTATAACGAGCACCGGAAGCCACATGCTAGGCCAGTCACTGGATCTGAGTTAGGGCTAAAAAAGACAAGCAATGATTCTGAACAATCCGTTTGCTCTAAAGATAAATATCTCCCTCCTGGCTCTGTCTCTATGGGGAGATTTTGTGCTTTGTCAGGAAAACTAGGACTCTTGTAAAACTTTATGAGCTTGCAAGATCATTAAAGGGAAGTGGCAGAAAATGAAACCCAAATATGAAGAATAGACTTCAGAGAGCTTGACACAAGTTCATCCAGCTGTAAATTAAAATCAAATGCCACCAAATATGCGGGTTGTAAAAATGCTCCTGCTCTGGAAAGCAGTAAAACTTTAAAAGGTCTGTTCAATTAAAATGACTTAGCTGAGTAGACCCAGGATTTTTTTTTCTTCATTCAGAACTTGAGTTGTATTCAAGGCACATGGAAATGCCAGCCTGGGGATGCAATACTGCATTGGGCTGAGGTTTATACTGAGATGGGTCAAATTGTTCAGTGGTTTTAATCAGCTCTCAAGAGAGCGCTGATCCTGAACCAGTGAAATCAATGGGAGTTTTGCCATTGGCTTCAGTCGGTGCAGAATAAGACCCATAGTAAGTACCTAGCTTTACTACTTCTGATCTGATAACTTCCCATTGCCATTGTTGGTGAGAGGCAGCCTGGTTTAGTGGGTTGAACAAGAAACTCCCAAATCCTAATCCCACTTCTGCCTCTGATTCACTGTGACTTTGAGCAAGTCACACAACCTCCCTGAGTTTCTGGTTCTTCAGCTGTAAAATGGAGATTATAATCCTTACCTCACAGGGGTGGCATGAGGATTAATTACTGTAGTTAGACTGTTTACAGTGCTTGCAAATATAAAGTACTAATTACATGTCAAGCAAAAGGCTGCCCTTTAATGGAGATCAATACAGATGGTAATGCACACACCCCCGTCAGCCCAGCTGGGCTTCCATCTGCAGAAGCAAAGCTGGGCTCTGAGAATGCTGTGGCCTAGGAGCCAGCAACTCCAGATTTAGGCACCCATAAAAGGAACTGAATTTTTCAATGTGCTGAGCTTTCATTGCCTTCAGTTGGAGCCATGGGTGCTCAATAGTTCTGCCTATCAAGTCACTTACACACAGGTGCCTACATTTGGATGTAAGGGCCTAACTTTTGGCACCTAACTTCAGAAATGTTGGTCTCTGTTCGTTTTCACTGGAGACTGCTCCAGGTACTCTTGTACAAATATTGGTCTCTTGCTGTATTTATGTTGGTCTTAAAATGTGTTTTGACATTCATTAATTAGGAGAAAATGCCAGCTTGTACATTGTGCGAATACTTAACTTTATTTCCCTCTGATTCTCACACCTTCTTGTCAACTGCTGGAAATTGGCCACATCCACCATGATTGAATTGGCCTCATTAGCCTTACATAAATGATTTTTTCCCCTCCCTTGGTATTCACCCCTTCTGGTCAACTGTTGAGAATAGCCCACTTTCACCTTAATTGAATTGGCCTCATTAGCACTGACCCCCCCACTCAGGAAGGCAACTCCCATCTTTTCATGTGCTGTGTATTTATACCTCCCTACTGTATGTTCCACTCCATGCATCTGATGAAGTGGGTTCTAGCCCATGAAAGCTTATGCCCAAATAAATTGCTAGTCTCTAAGGTTTCGTGTGCCAGTAATACATTTTAACGTTTTTAGAAGGTCTCTCTCTATAAGTCTTTAATATATAACTAAACTATTGTTGTATGTAAAGTAAATAAGGTTTTTAAAATGTTTAAGAAGCTTTACTTTAAATTAAATTAAAATGGAAAGCCCCCCAGACTGGTGGCCAGGACCTAGGTAGTGTGAGTGCCACTGAAAATCAGCTCACGTGCCGCCTTTGGCACCCGTGCCATAGGTTGCCTACCCCTGCAGTAGAGGCTCATGCATTAGTTTCAGAAGTCCCAGGTTCGATCCCGCCCGTCATCAACCAGGGTCTGTCAGTGTTACACTATGGATCTATGAACAACAGAAGAGAGTACTGCAAATTCAGCCTTCTATATCTGTGATCATTGAAACAGTATTTCTCGCCTGAGATGAGTTAAATGGTTGTATTTACTGATTCACAACAATAAAAGTAAAGTTTTAGAGAAAGATTGCACAACCAAATTCTTAAATGTTCAGTTTCCCTGTGGTATAATGTACCCAGCACACTATAGAAATGAAATACCAAATGTGCTTTTAAAAATGATAAAATGCCAATTTAAACATAATTAAACACAAAACAGTAACTTCCACACCTTAAAAACAATTCCTAGAGGCTTTCAGGCAATGTCTGTGTATGCAAAATTGAAGGCAAACTCTTAAGCACTCAGTCTGAGGCAATAATGCTTTCTCACTGTATCAGAATTGCACACCTTTTAGTACAGTCCAGTTTTACGCCTACTGGCCCAATCATCCGCATGTGTGTTGAAGGTGCTTGGGTAGAACGACAGGTGATTTTGCTCCCGTCTCTTTTTCTCTTCTTACACAGCCTTGGGCTGGAGGAGGCGTTTGACTAACATGGGTTGGTTTTGTGGGCCTTGGGAAGAAATACGTCTTTGTAGGCCTAGTCCAGTGCCCATGTTCCTGGAGGACTATGAGTGCTGGCGAGTAGATAAGAGCCACCTGTAAAGGTCACAGGGAGGCTTTAATTTAGTTGCCCAGGGCCTGAAGTAGGAATCTGGCTCTGGGTGAGGGCTCAAGCTACAGTTTTCTTAAAAAAAAAAAGGGGGGGGGGAATCCTAGACAGATTGAACCCAGCCCTTGTTACTGTCACTGGCAGCTCACAGAAGGGCTACCACAGAGGGAAGAAATATCAGTCATAACTACCCAGCCAGTTACACATGCTCTAAATCTTCCCTGCCTCTCCTGAGCCACTCTTTGCATGATCTCTAAGTTGTTAAGTCCCGTACTCTCCATGTGAGGGGATAAATCTTTGCTGACTCTATCAGTGAGTAAGCCTCGCCGCGTGGACCCTGCTGCTGCTGCACACTGAAAGTTTCCCTACTGCACTTCGATCTACTCTGCTTTGAAACAGGCGTAGACCAAAGTGCACTAGGGCACTTCCAATGCGTGGCAGTAGGATCCATGCAGTCAGTTAGTGCGCATCAGGCTAGCACAAGATAGATTTACACCCGAGCTTGCTGAGCACTAACTGATTGTATAGACGAGTCCTAAGTCCTGGTGGCTCTCAGGCACGTAAGTCTCATTACGTCACCTTTGAAAAGAGGACTTCATCTCTGGAGTCATTAAGGTACTTTTGAAAATGTGACACCCTGAGTCAGATCCTCTTAATATTTTTGAATATTTTGTGGTTTTGAGATTTAATCAAGTGTTCCCCCCACAAGCTGTTCCCCTTTTGGCTTCTCCCCAGTAATGTATTGGACATACCAAAGTTGTATATGGAAAAATAGCAGATAAATATTTGATTCATATGTATTTGTGCTGGTGGGTCTGTTCTCTGACTTGGAGGCTGGAGTTCCTGACCTGGCAGGCATAAAGGCATCAATGGCATTGCAGCTGCTTCTGAGCCACACAAGCTGGATGGCTACTTTTCTGGAACCTCACTGCAGCCCCTTGCAACACTATAAAGTTTCCCAGGCATCTCTCCTGCAGAAATGCCTGCTTCTATTGTGCTTTCTCATGGCTCAAGATTCTATTTATGCATCAGCAGGCAGCATTAACCATGCTAATTAGTACAGGAAGAACCATTAGCAAGGCAGCTATGCAAAGTCTCCTTTGCTAATCTGAACTTCCCCTACTAATCAGATCAACTAATATTCAGGACCCTGGGTGCGCTAGGAAATAGGGAATTTATGGAATATAAAGTACTTATATTGACTTCTGGATTACAGAAGTATGCTATGCTACTGGACATCCACCTTTCTCTTGGGAGAGCGCTAGGGAAAGGAAAGGACAGTTTCCACTAGGGATGAGAAGGCTCATTTTGTTCTACCGGTGTTAAAGTTTTATATTGACACCCATCACCATAGTGTCTGAGCACCATCCACACAAGAGCAATCGCAAAGTCCCTAGTGGATTCATGAAGTCCCCAGCTTTCCTCCTACTAACCCATTTGAACACTGGGTTCAAAATCTCAACTTGAATGTGACTATTCTTGGGTGCATTGGAGAGAGTGAACAAGATGGCAGAGAGAAAATCAAATGAGATACAGGGCAAGCAAAGAAGCAGAGTGTGGATAGAGTGAAAACAAATGGAGATGGTGAAAAAAGGAACAAAGTAAATAACTCTATATTGGGGGGCGGGTGGGAGGGAGACATCCATTTGTTCCATGCTAGCTTTTCAAGGGGGAGCGTCCCTTTCCCAAAAGGGGAAATGAATGTATCCCCTAGTGATACAAAAACAACGAGGAGTCCAGTGGCACCTTAAAGACTAACAGATTTATTTGGGCATAAGATTTCATGAGTAAAAAATCCACTTCTTCAGATGCATGGAGTGAAAATTACAGATGCAGCCATTATATACTGAAACATGAAGAGAAGGGAGTTATCTCACAAGTGAAGAACCAGTGTTGACAGGGACAATTCTATCAGGGTGGATGTAGTTCACTCCCAATAACTGATGAGGAGGTGTCAATTCCAGGAGAGGCAAAGCTGCTTTTGTAATGAGCCAGCCACTCCCAGTCCCTATTCAAGCCCAAATTAATGGTGTTAAATTTGCAAAAGAATTTTAGTTCTGTGGTTCCTCTTTGAAGTCTGTTTCTGAAGTTTTTTTGTTCAAGTATAGCTACTTTTAAATCTGTTATAGAATGTCCAGGGAGGTTGAAGTGTTCTCCTGCTGGCTTTTGTATGTTACCATTCCTGATGTCTGATTTGTGTCCATTTATTATTTTACATAGGGACTGTTCAGTTTGGCCAATGTACAGGCAGAGGGGCATTGCTGGCACATGATGGCATATGTAACATTAGTAGACGTGCAGGTGAATGAGCTTCTGATGGTGTGGCTGATGTGGTTGGGTCTTCTGATGGTGTCACTAGAGTAGATATGGGGACAGAGTAGGCAACTAAATTTGCTACAGGGATTGGTCCCTGGGTTAGTGTTTCTGTGGTGTGGCGTGTAGTTGCTGGTGAGTATTTGCTTCAGGTTGGGGGGCTGTCTGTAAGCGAGGACAGGCCTGCCTCACAAAGTCTGTGAGAGTGAGGGATTGTTTTCCAGGATAGGCTGTAGATTGTTGATGATGCACTGGAGAGGTTTTACCTGGGGGCTGTATGTGATGGCCAGTGATGTTCTGTTATTTACCTTGTTGGGCCTGTCCCATAGTAGGTGACTTCTGGGTACCCGTCTCGCTCCGTCAATCTGTTTCCTCACTTCCCCAGGTGGGTATTGTAGTTTTAAGAATGCTTGATAAAGATCTTGTAGGTGTTGTCTCTGTCTGAGGGATTGGAGCAAATTTGGTTGTATTTTAGGGCTTGGCTGTAGACAATAGATCATGTGATGTGTCCTGGATGGAAGCTGGAGGCATGTAGGTAAGTATAGCACTCAGTAGGTTTCCAGTAAAGGGTGGTGGCTGGCTCATTACAAAAGCAGCTTTGCCTCTCCTGGAGTTGACACCTCCTCATCAGTTATTGGGAGTGGACCACATCCACCCTGATCGAATTGGCCCTGTCAACTCTGTGAGGTAACTCCCTTCTCTTCATGTGTCAGTATATATTGCCTGCATCTGTAATTTTCACTCCAGGCATCTGAAGAAGTGACTTTTTACCCACAAAATCTTATGCCCAATTAAATCTGTTAGTCTTTAAGGTTCTACCAGACTCCTCATTGTTTTTGTGGCTACAGACTAACACGGCTATCCCCTGATACTTGACACCTAGTGATACTGTGAGTGACACTATTATACATCACAGGTTCCCCTTTGGTAAGGAAAACATTTTTTATTTTTTTTTACAAAAGCAATTACACTTGGAAAAAATAAGTTTAAATTCTAGAAATACTTGAACCGGTTTGCAATCCCCCAAAATTAAATTCAGAGGTTCAGAAAAGCTCAAACTCCAGGATATGCAATGACCCCCTGTTTAATATGCCAGTGAATAGAGTGTGTCCCCTCTGCTCTCTTTTTCTTTTTCCATGTCTGTCTGTGTTGACAAGAATGAATGTGGATGGGTGAGTGAGAGCAAATGTTTGTTTGTGCCTCTTTAGTGTTTTCCACCTACAGCCCCATTCTTCATGTCCTTCAGAATAGGAGGCTGCATATTTATGTGTAGCGCTTAATGAGCAAATATATCCTTGCATATGATATGCTGCGCTTCCTGTCATGTATTGGTTACTCTCTGAGTTTACTAGAGTTCTCTGGTTTATAGATTCATGATTAATTTATTCTCAATCTATAAGAAAGCCCTTTTAATTCCAAGAAGTGGGGTGGATGAATTACTAGAGACTGCTGTATTTGGCCTGCTTATGTATGGGGATGATTTGCAATTATCATCTCTTTCATAAGCACCACAAACCTCATTGCCTTAAAGAATGGACTTAGTGAGAGAGATGGCCTTGTGGGTTTTGAGCAGGAGTGGAGTCCCAACCTTATGAAAAGGCTTCGGGGGGAATCAGGAACTAAGTTGCTGGCATTCTCTGGTGTTGGTGTTGGTATTCGTAGGGCAAAGGCAAACTAGAGAAGAGATGGCTCTCACTTCTGCCCTGCTAACAGAGGGGGAGATTGGGCCAGTCTGAGAGAGACAAGTCTGTGTCAGGCCCCAAGGCATGGAGGCCCAAGGCATGGAGTCCCAAGCAGTCTCTTACATAGCTCAGAGCTGTGGCCAGCCTGACTTGGAAATATGCGAGGTATGTTTTGTTACCCCCTTTTACCCCAGCAATTAGCCAAAAATTTGAACCCTGCAAGTTGCCTCCATTAGGAGGAGATATTGATAATGGAATCGGGTATCTTTGATGCTGTCCTGTTTATTTAAAAAGAATGTACAGGGTCCTGTTTCCCTGAACACAGGAGGAATTGAACAACAGGAGAGAGTTTCTCTGCTCACCGCTCCAGGCTCCTTTCAGCCAGCACTAGGCCCCAAAACTCTCTTTCTGGGCTTTGCTAAGGACCAGGTTCTCAGTGATTGTTCAGGCGTTGCCTGGTGCTTCTTACTGCCTTCTCTGTCTGTTTCGGGGGTGTTTCTTCTGCTTCTCTCTGTCTCGCTCTCTCACACACAGACCTTTACTCAAACAATACCCAGAAACCTCCCTTCACCCATAGGGGCCTATATTCTGGTCGCTGACAGGTTCCTGTGCTTTAGGGGGAGGCCGCTGTTGCTTCATAAAGAACTGTTTCTATCATCAACTATCTTTAATGAAAAGTGGTGGTTATATACACCAGCTGAAATGATGTTTTGCCCCATCCACAACAGTATGAAACACCAGCTGTCCATCCCCTGGGCACTTTAGCTTGTCTGCGGAGTTTCCAAGCTGGTGGGAGCATTCGTTATTTTATGTCCCTTCTGGCTATATTGAAATGTTTACTTGTAGTGTATTATTGGGACCCTCGAGGTCTGTGTACTGGACAGCGTCTCAGGCAGTGCGTGGTCCTGGGAAACAAAGGAAACAATCTGGGAACTCGGGCAGTGCAGAAGGCTGGTAGCTCAGTGATTCTGCATATCACGATACCATCTCTTGGAGGCGAAAGGTCCAGAAATGCTTGCACAGAGTCTGACATCCATGTTAGAGAGATGATGTGGTGCAGTTGAAAGGGACTGGGACTCCGCTGGGGGACCTTGGGCAACTCAGTTCACATCTCTGGGCTTGTTCACCCTCCAGTTTGTTGTGTGTCTTGTCTACCTATGTTGTAAGCTCTAAGGTGAGGGGGAGTGAACTGTCTCTCATTAGATGTTTGTACAGCATCTAGTACAACGGAGCTCTGGATTTTGTTGGAGTCTGTAAGCACTACTGTAATAGACATCACTCGCAGTTTGGGGCTTAAATTCTTATAGAGTACTTCCCGGAGCCAACTACAACTCCCCCCGCAACATGCTATAAAAACTCCAGGGGGTTGCAAATATTTATGTCACTGTAAAAATTGTTGGAGTCTCAATGGTGTGAATTGAACAACTTTTTAGAAGAACCGGTGTGAAGACTAGTTGTATCCAATATAGTGCTACCTAGTTGTGAGCAGAAAATAAACCTGGTCGACCTGCGTGCTTCTAAAATCAGTGCTGTGGTCTGAAGGAGAAAAGACACCGTGGTTGGCTTAGAAGGATACTGAAATGCATAGCTGAATGAGCATAAAGACGAAGAATGATGTGACATATGCTTAGGAGCATGTTTCATTGGACAAACCACCAATTCAGGGAACTTTTCATTCCAAATAGAATTTTGAGGTCACAAAATGTCACAGATGCATTAGAAATCATAGACGGACGGAGAAAGAATAACTGCCTCTAGAATTTGTAATACCTTAAATAATAAAGAATATTTTATTCATTCATCTCCATGAAAATAGAAACAACCCCACCTTTTCTGCCTGGAGATAAATTGCCAGTGTAGTTAAACTAATGCATGCGAGAACCAGAGAGTACTAAGAACAGGTTTAAAACTTTAAATACTGAGGAAAGCATTTACTGATCATTCTTGTATGCATGAGGCAGGTGTAACTAATAAGCAGGATAGGAAGGAACAGCTGTATGTTGGATAAAGGCTCATTGGCGATACAAAGATAAATAGCTAACAGCTGGTTTTCCACAAGGGGCACCCTTGCTATAATGCCCCTGTTTCTGCTCCCTTGCTTAAATGAATCTTCCCTCAGGCTAAAGGGGAAGACATATTTATACATCACAGAGACACATGCTGTCATCTTTAAAGATGATGATTTGTCCTGGTTGGAGACAATTAGCTCTCACTGGTCACTATGGGAGTGGACACAGATGTTTTGTATTATGGACCAGTTATTAGGATAGTAATGCAGCATGGCATTTTCTGGACACATGAGAAATGGCAAATAGGTAACATGCTCCTTCATGCATTCAGATTCTAGTATTTTATTGTGCCCTAATTTATGGAGAGCAGGGCCGGCTCCAGGCACCAGCCTACCAAGCACGTGCTTGGGGCGGCACCTGGAGGGGGGCGGCGGTCAGGGTTTATTTTGGGGTTTTTTCTAAACATACTACGCCTCATGGCACTGTGGGAGAGCGGGGCCACGGCCGGGCTCACTGCCCTCCCCCTGGTGCTCCGGCCGGCAGGGAGAGCGGGGCCGCGGCCGGGCTCACCACCCTCCCCCTGGTGCTCCGGCCGGCCAGCAGGCAGAGCCGGGCCGCGACCAGGCTCGGCGCCCTCCCTGCGGCGTTCCCAGCAGGCGCCCCGGCCGCAGCAGCGGGGCCTGCCACGGGCCTGCCGCCCGCGCTCCGCGCCCTGGCCAGGGCAGCAAGGCCTGCCGCGCTCCCCTGTCGCGCTCCCCGTCCTGGCCGGGGCAGCGGGCACGCCGTCCTCCTCGCCATTGCTCCAGGTCGGAGGTGGCGGGGGGAGGGGCGTGTTTTGGCGGACATTGGGGGGGGGTTGTTTGGAGGGGCAGCGTTTGGGGTTGTGTTTTTTTTTTTTCTTGGGGCGGCAAAAACGTTAGAGCCGCCCCTGATGGAGAGTCACAAGATTTTCAGAGAGTATGAGAGAGTGAGAGCTTCACTGGAGAGCTTTTACCAGCCCTTCTAATTTTGCAACTGATATCCTAACTGTCCTATGTTGATACACTATTAATCACAGTACAGCTGTAATTGCAATACAGATGTTATTCTAGCTAAACGGAAAGGATGGCCTTGTAGTTGACACACTAGATGGGAGCTCAGAAAACCTGAAGTATGTTCCTAGGTCTGTGTGAACTTGAGTTCCATGCCTCAGTTTGTCCACGTGCAAAATGAGGATCATAATGATGATCTACCTCAGAGAATAAATGTTGTGAGGGGTAAATTCATTAACCCGGTACTATGGTGATGGGCCAAGTGGAGGAACCGAGGTAGTAGTAGCTAAATGACCAGGCTATGTATGGTACTGGTGTCTGTTGGAGGTGATGAAAATTGACTTTTCTTCCAAGAGGACTGGCCTCCAGGCAGAAGTTGCAGGATCAGCCCTAGGCACGTCAACCTCCCTGCAAATTTTGGGGTAGTCCACCACCCCCATCTCCATCTCAAATTCTCCTGTGCCTCATTTTATGCCTAAAATTAAACACGGTTAGCAGAACACACAGTCCCCCTTTAAATGTGGGACTGACCAACAAATTTTGTGTTCCTCTTGCAAATAAGCAGCTTTGACCGTGGGTGGTTAGGTCATCTTTCCCCACAAAGTCAGGCACTTGTGACTTCTCTGATGTGTTCAGACCTCATGGTGATGAGGGTGGGCTCCATAAGAACCTAGAGAGATAGATGTGCCACTCAGAGGTGGGGAGGAGAGCCCCTGGCTTCTTCCCTGGGCAGCCATTAAATGTAATGTGCACTTGTGATCCAGGGAGCTCCAGAATGGCAACTGGGAGTTCTGGTATGGTGGTCTCTGCCATCAGGCCACACACACTCATTGCCCCAACTCACTGTTGTCAGAATCTGTATCTAAAAGGTGGTGTGTAAGGTGTCATATACACACTGGTAGCACTCTAGTCATTAATACTATTGCGTGATGTATGTACAGGCGGTGCATAAAGAACTATAGATATGTGGTAGGAGTATGTTCCTCAATTCTGTCCAGACGGTACATAAGCCCAGTCTGCCCTAACCAAGCCAGTGGCTTTCAACCTTTTTTCATGTGTAGACCTCTAAAAAATTTCAAATGGAGGTGTGGACCCTTTTGGAAATCTTAGACATAGTCTATGGACCCCCAGGAGTCTGCGGACCACAGGTTGAAAACCACTGTCGGAGACACAGGTGTTTTGAAGGCTTGACTGTGTCTCTGGTGTAAATTAAGCAAGGTGTGACCTAAGATAATGAAAAGCACATTTACATGCAAGGGAAACAAAGCTATCAGGCAAGCAAGTAGGGGAAGATGACCACTTCACAATGTCGGTGGGAGAGGGAGCCTGTACCCCCAGGAAGCCTTCCTGCCTCTTGGGCCAGAGTCAATGAACTTTGAGACATATGAATGGAGACATATGAATATGACATATTCACTTTGAGACATATGAATACGGTCAAAGCTGCTTATTTGCAAGAGGAACACAAAATTTGTTGGTCAGTCCCACTTTGTCATCCTTCACCTGAGGAAACCGAGCACTTCAGGCTCTGTGTTGGATCCTGGCTACAGACTGGCCAGCCATGCTGGAAGAATGACTTTGGTGAAAAAGTTACTTTGAACAAAAGACTCTAGTTTTCTAAATTAGATTTTAATCATAGAAGCATATTTTTACTTTTGTTTGTTTGTAACCATGTGTATCCTTATTCCTTCCACTTGGTATCACTTAAATCTAGGTTCTACTTTTACAAAACCATCTCCGTTCTGCATGTTAAACGAAAGGGTAAAATCCTCAGCTAAGCTAGCAGGCTGGTGTGTGCTCTGTCTCTTTGGAGGCCGTGAACTTGATAGCTTCTGTGAGGGTCCAGTGAGAGGAACTGGACACTGCAGGGAGATTTGGGATTGGAAGAGCTGTTGGTCACCGTATCAGGAGTAATCAGGCTGGTGGAGGCCAGGGTGAGGCCACTGTACTCTGAGCAGGCTGCAGATGTCAGCCAAAGCTGCACAGCACGGACGTCCCTGGGTTAAAGGGCAGGTGGTGAAAGAACCCCTTACCGGTCTGGGTGAACCCCAAAGTATTACAGAATGTTGGGCTGAAACACTCAGGACTCGTTGAAGTGGTCACTACAAATGGAGACTGGATGCTCAGTGGGTATGTCTTCACTGCAGTGATACACCTGTGGCAGGCCCATGTCAGCTACTTGGGCTCATGGGACTCGGGCTCCTGGGCTATAAAATTGCAGTGTAGCTGTTTGGGTCCGGCGAGAGCCTGGGCTCTGGGAGTCCGAGCCGAAATGTCTACACTGCAATGTTATAGTCCCTCAGCCAGAGTCAGCTGAAATGGGCCAGCTGCCAGTGTTTTATTGTAGTGTAGACATACCCAGGCAGTCTGAATCTTTTGATCTGAGGTTCTCCTGACATAAAATACAATCAGCCTTGAGAGCTATTTAGATGCTTTGTTTAATTTTCCATTTCTTCCTATAGTTGTACACTTGACATTAAGTATCCCTTTGTAAAAAAGGTTTTATAGACGTCTATATAAAATATTGTTTATGTCAGTAGCTACCACAACACTCATTCAATGGGGGTGTGATGGGTATACCAGCCCTTTAAGGCCAGAGGGGAAGTCTGAGAGACCAGGCTATCCCATTCAAGGAATTCTGGAGCAGATGAGGGTCTAGGGGATCAATATGAAAATTGAAAGGTGGATAAGGAACTGGTTAAAGGGGAGACTACAATGGGTCATACTGAAAGGTGAACTGTCAGGCTGGAGGGAGGTTACTAGTGGAGTTCCTTAGGGATCGGTTTTGGGATCAATCTTATTTAATCTTTTTATTACTGACCTCGGCACAAAAAGTGGGTGTGTTCTAATAAAGTTTGCGGATGACACAAAGCTGGGAGGTATTGCCAAGACAGAGAAGGACTGGGATATTATACAGGAAGATCTGGATGACCTTGTGAACTGGAGTAATAGTAATAGGATGCAATTTAATAGTGAAAAGTGCAAGTTCATGCATTTAGGGCAGGCCTGCACAACTCGTAAAGTGGCGAGGGCCATATTACTCCAAAGAAAACAGCTGAGGGCCAAAACACATACACCCCAGCGCCGCCCACTCCGTGGAAACAACCCCTCCTTCCTCAGCACTGGGGTGTGGATGCCTGTAGAGGGGGAAAGAAACAGCGCGCATAGGGTGACCAGATCACAGCAGTAAAATAGGACTCACCCCCTCCCCGCTCGGCCCCACCATCACACCCCTCTTCACCCTCCCCAGGAGTCACTATATTACTGCACACAACAGTCAATCAATGCAGTTGTAGATAAATCTCTGCATTATGCATTTTTGTATAACTTTTATATGACTTTGTATTGAACCTTGGTAATATGTTATAGCGGGCCCCTAAGGTAGTATAATTAAGGTAAAAAAAAAATGTCATTTTGCTAGAAGTAGAATAAGATCTTCCCCCCACTTTGTATTCAATTGCCCTGTTGAATGAATGAGGTGTGAATGAGGAAGGCGTGGAAGGCAGCACCTCCAGACAGCTGCAACCCTTGGAGCGGGGATGGGAACCAGACCAAGGACAATCAAACTTGTCAAGTGGGCTGACTAGAGAAGAGCAGACATACTGACGGCCTCGGGGGTTAGAAGCAAGCACCTTCCTTTGGGAACACCCTCTTTGCAGCATTGGGACAACCCCCAGCCCAGAGACAAGCAGCAAAAAGGACCAACGGACACAGTCCCAGATTTTGGGCCACACAGTGAGCCCACCTACTCACCCCCCCGCGGGCTGCACAGTGAGCCCACGCGGGCTGCATGTTGTGCAGACCTGATTTAGGGATTAATAACAAGAATTTTTGTTATAAGCTGGGGATGCATCAGTTGGAAGTAACAGAGGAGGAGAAGGACCTCGGAGTATTGGTTGATCACAGGATGACTATGAGCCGCCAATGTGATATGGCCATGAAAAAGGCTAATGTGGTCTTGGGATGTATCAGGCGAGGTATTTCTAGTAGAGATAAGGAGGTGTTAGTACCGTTATACAAGGCACTGGTGAGACCTCATCTGGAATACTGTGTGCAGTTCTGGTCTCCCATGTTTAAGAAGGATGAATTCAAACTGGAACAGGTACAGAAAAGGGCTACTAGGATGATTCGAGGAATGGAAAACCTGTCTTATCAAAGAGCTTGGCTTGTTTAGCCAACCAAAAGAAGGCTGAGGGAAGATATGATTGCTCTCTATAAATATATCAGAGGGATAAATACCAGGGAGAGAGAGGAATTATTTAAACTCAGTACCAATGTGGACAGAAGAACAAATGGATATCAACTGGCCATCAGGAAGTTTAGACTTGAAATTAGATGAAGGTTTCTAACCATCAGAGGAGTGAAGTTCTGGAACAGCCTTCCAAGGGAAGCAGTGGGGGCAAAAGACATATCTGGCTTCAAGATTAAGCTTGATAAGTTTATGGAGGGGATGGTATGATGGGATAGCCTAATTTTGGCAATTAATTCATCTTTGACTATTAGCGGTAAATATGCCCTGCGACCTGTGATGGGATGTTAGATGGGGTGGGATCTGAGTTACTACAGAGAATCATTTCCTGGGTTTTTGGCTGGTGAGTCTTGCCCACATGCTCAGGGTTTAGCTGATCGCCATATTTGGAGTCGGGAAGGAATTTTCCTCCAGGGCAGTTGGCAGAGTTCCTGGGGGGTTTTCTCCTTCCTCTGCAGCATGGGGCACGGGTCACTTGCTGGAGGATTCTCTGCACCTGGAAGTCTTTAAACCATGATTTGAGGACTTCAATAGCTCAGACATAGGTTAGGGGTTTATTACAGGAATGCGTGGGTGAGATTCTGTGGCCTGCATTGTGCAGGAGGTCAGACTAGACGATCATAATGGTCCCTTCTGACCTTAAAGTCTATGAGTCTGTGAAATAGCAGAGACAGGCTGGAAGAGAGGAAGTGATCCTGGGCTAATAGTCTCTGAGGAAAATAAAAACCCAGGCTACTGCTTCTTTAAAGATCTAGGATCAGGAGCCTTGTAGTTTAGAGTAGGACAAAGCTCATCTCTCTCTCAGCCAACCAGGACACATTCTGGGAAAGAGGGCGGCATATAATCTGCCTCTTCCCTTAGCATAGCAGAGACGTTATCAGGAAAGGACTGCTGCACCCTCTCAGTGTAAGCCTTTCCCAGTCCACCTGGCCTTCAAATGGTGGAAGAAAATTTCCTCCCAGGCATCTCTGCTTGGGTGCAAGGACTTTTGAGTATGAAGGTTTTTTGTTTTGCCTTCTGTTTGCATAAAATTTGCTGCTGCTCCAGGGGGAACTGAGCAAGGGCAGTTGAACGGGGCCTCCTGCTACTGGTGCAACACTGAAGTGGTCTTTACCTGAAAGCATTGAGCTTGGAGGCCTTTCAAAATTAGCCACCAGTAGCCACATAGAGAAACTTGTGTTTGAAGGATTCACTGCATTCAAGTTTTATCATCCCTGAAACACAGACATTTCTGAAGAGTCCGGGAGTCTTTCCAGTATATCTTTTAAATGTCGTTATATTTCAGAAGCCCCATTACAATTTTCTCCAAGAGTATCATCTGAGGCCTGCCAGGAGCAATGGATAACTTTTAGTTAAACAGTGTAAGATAAATAAAAGCTTTGTTTTATTGCATTCATCAATCTGGAGCCTTTCAAACAGACATTTTTTTTATGGGCAATTCATATATTTTTTGCTGCCATTTTTCAGGTTTTATAGAAGCTAAACTAAAATCCTACACCTGAATTTTTATTATGCGCTTTGCTGAGCCTCTCAACTTTGCTACAGGAGCCCCTCCCACCTAGAATGATAACTACTGCCTCCGTTAATTAGGCCTTAACTGCACACCACAAGGTGAATACACTAGGGCAGCAAACATGAGGCTTTGAGTCAAATACTCTAATCCCAGCTCTGCTATTGTTTTGTGGCCTGATCCTGTAAATGGCTGAATATCCTCTACACCCAAAGAAGCCAATGGGAGTTGAGAGCACTCAGACTTTTTGAGGACTGGATCCTCACTGTGTGGCTTTGAGAAGGTCACTTTGGGGGTCTTGTCCATTCTGACGTGACAGGGGTCCCGAGGAACAACAATAATAATAATCTTGCTAGAGGCCACCCTGCAGTTCAAGTCAAACTGGCCTCTGCTGGATACTGGGAGCAGAACTCACGGTGCTGCCACAGACTTTGTTGCAGACAAAACCTGAGGCACTAGGAGGTCTCTGCCCTGTTCCCTCCGGCCGCATTGAGCTGCAAGCCTGTGAGTCCTATGGATATGTTTCTGGATGTGAGAGGTATAGCATAGAGGTGACATTTCTCCTTCCATGGTTTCAGGCTCCCATTTGTGCTGTGGTCTAGAGCAGCATGAGACCCTTGACTATCTTAAACCTTCAGCCTGAGTTTTGGACAAAGGCTCAGTTGCGTGAATTTGTCTCATCCTATCCAAACTAAGCATTCCCATTCCTAGAGTGAACACATTTCCTACAAAGGAAAATCACGTGGGGTGAAAAGAAGCTCTGAGAGGCTAGTCCTGCAAGGTGCCACCAAAGGCCGGTTCCTGGTCCCATTAAAGTCATTGGGAATTTTGCCATTAACGTCAGTGGAATCAGGCTTGGACACAGTGTCAATGGGATTGGGAGCTCTCAACCCTTCGTGACAGGTGTTCAGTGCCTTTCGGCATCAGACCCTGTGAGCCTGCTTCCCCATTGCTTTTCACCTTGAATGGTCAATTTCACCTGGGCAAAGTCAGTGCAAGGCAATGGAGAACAGGGCCCTCTATGTACAAACATAGCCTTTGTAGTTCACCAGCTGTGATTTTCCTGCTTTGCCTTCGCTTGTTTTGGATGATTGTATCTGAAGGTCATAGCCCCCAAAGTAACTGGAGCATTAAACAGAGCTTTTGCAACTTCCTTTTCAAGAAATCAAGGGGAGAACCAGTAAACCTTTTTATTAAAAGTTTTTAAGTTGTATTTGATTAAGTTAATTAAATCTTATCACATTTGTGTGCACTTTCTAATTAACAATTAGCCAAGTTTTCTTTTTAATACATGAGAAATCTTTTAGGAACAAGGGAATGGGTAAAACGGTGCAGCAGCCTAATGAGTCTGTATTTAATCTCTCCAGAGCTGGAGTTAAATTTGGCTATGGCGACAGGTGCACAACGGGGTCCTGGTCCAGGCCACGGGTTCTGAGACCCTGCAATACAACTAACAAGTTTAAAAATTAAGAGAGGGCACGTATCTTATTAAACCGACCACCCACAAAAGTGACTGGATCCAAACTCTCCAGAAATATCACCTTCAAATAGACATGCGCCCTGGAACATTTCAGCCTGACACAGAAGTTATCTGCACTGTGTTAATGCCTAGAGACCCAGTCCTATTGGGCGAGACACTATACAAACATATCACAGAGATGGTCCCTGCCCTGTGGAGTTTACAATCCACATATAAGACAACAGAAAACAGGTGGATACAGCAAACTGCTAGGGCAGTACAATCTGTTGATGAGCTGCTGAAAACTGTATTAGAATTGAAAATTCATAAGGCTGCCATCTTTTCCTCCTCCAAGTCACAGCTCAAAACTCACCCCTGCCTTGAGGCCTGCAGGCAATTACAATCTAATAATGGCTAGGCAGATGGAAAGTTGTGATCGCTGCTCTTGACTAAGGATTGCGCACATCCAAATATTGTTACCCTGTCTCTCCTACCCCAGATCTTGGCTTGCTTGTTTCTCATCCATTTCCTTTCTTTTTCAGACTGTAAGCACATTGGGGCAGGTAAATATTAGGATCCCCATTAAACAGCTGGGTAATGTCAGGCATTGGCCAGATGAAAAACAATAATTCTATATCATAAAACATTTCCAGATTTTGCAAAATTTGTTTTTGTTCCTCATTAAAACAAAAACGAGACCCACACGAGAGAGACACCCACCCACCCCAAAATAGCCAATAGTCCAGTGGTTAGGGTACCTCTGAGTCACAATCCTTCCACACTTCCCCCTTGCACTGGGGGTAATAATGTGGTGGTGGCTTATACCAGCAGCAAATTATGACCATCTCCCACACCACATCTTCTGTTCTGGGCAAAGAGGAGTGAAGATGGAGCCAAGGCTCCTCCCCTTCTCCCTTCTCCCTTCCCCCCCCCAAGTCAACTGCTCTGAGTTGAGAGTGAGCTAGCACACACCACCTTCCTACTCCTAAATGCCGAGACCCAAGATCCAGACAGCCTGTGCAGGAGCTTCCTACTTCTCCTTCGTTACTTGTGTGACCCACTCATGGTGGCTCATGATGAAGCATTTGTTGTTAAACACCTGAAGAATGGCAGAGACGAGGCAAAAAGCTGTAAGGAAAAAAGTGGTAGGTGGGCCGTGCAACCTTGATAGTGTTGCTTTTACCAATTTGCTCTTTATTTTGATATATTAGCTCTATAAAGAGGCAAAACTGATCTGTAAGTTTGCAAGTTTGCTTTCTCCTCTTGAAAATGCCAGTCTTTTACCCTGACTGCCATTCTGTAGGGAATCTTCATTTGTAACAATATACACCATCCATCAACAACATGAAGGAGGTGTCAAGAAAGCAAGACCAATATCTCTCACTCTTTTATAGAACCAGTCAGTAACCATGACCTTGGAAAGCTAGGAGAGTGCTAATGTAGATCTGTTTTTTTGCTTAAGCAAAAATGATCACTTTCTTTTCAGCACCACCAGTGTAATATTTCTCTCTTAAAGACACTTTTGCTTTGATCTATAGGAAACATTTTCTTTTACTTAGTGCAAATACGTTTTTGCAAAGAGAAAAACATTCCAGGCTCTTCCATAAGGCAAGCCATGAGTCTTCGTGAAAATGACAGAGGGAAAGTTAATTTTAGTTGTCTTAAAGTGATGTTCTAGCAAACAAACTCTGCTTTATCAAGAATGGTGTTTTTGAGTTAGATGGTGCAGAAATCTTGAAACACTAAAGGCCCAATTCATTCTTGGCACATCTATAACTTCTACTAACTTCAGTTAGAATTGCTTTCATTTATCCAAAGGCTGAATCTGGTCCCCAGAGTGTCCCATGGATCAGTTTGAAGTATTGGTCTGGTGGACTAAGCATGGACATGAAATTCTGATGTTCGAGTTCAGGCTTCTCCACTTGCTTGCTTTGTGGTGGTCTTGGACAAGTTAGTTGGGAGGAAATTCTCTGTATCTTAGCATTGAATGAATCTCTCATCTTCCTATTTTTCCCATCTGTAAATGGAGCTAATTATTGGAACCTGGCTGAAATATTTCAAAATATCTGCAAAAATTCTGCATCCAAATTTCAATAGGAAAAAAAAGGGAGAGGGGGAATTAGAATTAACAGTTCCTCCTCCCCTCTCCATTTTTCAGCCGGATCTCATTGTGATATTTACTTTATCAACATCACAGTGTTCTGAGGAAACGTCAGGCATTCTCTGAGTGCCACATATAATTATATTGTGGAACACTATTTATCGATCTCTGTTGTAAATTAAAACCATGACCCAATATGCCCTACACACTATTCACATTCTACACACTATTGGCATATTTTTGTACAAAATATGTCTAATGAGGTATCATTTGATAACTCATAACTCAATGGTCAATAATATAATTACATCTAAAGTTATGAATTCCCCCTCTGTGATGTTGTTAGCATATGTGCAAACCTGTGTAGCCCTGATGAGGCAGAAGTTGTTAAACAGGTCTCTCCAAAACAAAGAAATGTGTGTTTTGATCAATTTACATATAAGTAGTAAACAGGGTCCTTGGGACAGCAAGAGGGGGTAAACTGGTTCCTCAAAGACAAAGGACAACCGATGCCTCTGGCCAGGTGTCATCCAAGTTGGCTGGCATTCCCCTGTCAAGTGGCCATTCTTTGGCAATGAAGGGGGGCTGGAAGAAATTGATCTGCATTTCAGCAAACAACAGCATGGAACCTCTTTCACCACAAGACTCCATGGCACTGTCTTCACAGCACAAAGGAACTTTGTCTAGGAAAATGTATTTCAAAGGGTTACTGGACTATAAAAGTGAGGGGTAAAACACCCTAGGTTTCTACATACACACACCCACACACACAAGAAGACAAAGGAACCAGCTTTTTGACTTTGTGAGGGATCCTGACATGAAAATGTGGTTAGCAATAGAAGATGTGGTAAGGATTTTACCTTGATTCAAGACTAGTTTAACTTTTAACTACTAGAAAGCATTTTATCTTTATTTCTCTTTTAGCCATTTCTGACTCTAATATCTTATACTTATACTCACTTAAAATCTACCTCATTGCAGTGTAATAAACTTATTTTATTTTTTTAATCAAACCTAATCCAGTGTTGTGTTTGAACTGAACTGTCTGGGTAACTCCAGTTAAAGTAACAAAACTGTTGCATATTGATTCCCTTACAGGAACAATGAACCTCTAATGACATCTGAAGTGTCCAAGATAAGTATGGACAGTGCAGAACACACATTTTGGGGAAAATCTGGGATGGGGGGAGGTTTGGTGTCACCCTGCAGGTAGTAGCCTAGGCTGCTGGAAGCCAGAGTTTGGCTGGTGTGTTGCCAACAAGCTGCTGTGCCGAGTTGCTGGACCAGGGCTGTAGATATTCACAGAAACTGCACGCTGTAGGACTGTTTATAAGCAGACCAGGTTTGGAACTACAACAGCAACGCATTGTGAGGCACCCACAGTTGCAGGGTAGGTGGTGACACAACCCCTCACTGGTCTGGATTGATCCAGGAATGTCACACTCTGGGAATGTGACACTCACCCCTATGCAAGAAGCCAGCATAAGCCTATGTGTAACCACTGGTCAGTGGGTGTTAAAGGTCCCCATTTATGACTGATCCACCGAGCATATGAGTCTGCTACAAGGTTACAACTGTAAGCTGTGCGACTGCGCAGCAGCCTATTTAGCACAGTGCAGGCACTCAGGGAACCCGCCCGGGGACCTGCCATGGTCAGGGGAGGGGTGCCCCTCTCCCAGCCCTCATCTAGCCCCGCCCCCAACCTGCTGCGGCCGCCGCACCCCTCCACTGGCCCCAACTCTACTGTGACCTGGACCTGCTGTGGCCGGGGCAATGCAAACCCAATCGTGGACAGAGTGGCTCGGCCCAGACCCAGGTGCAGTGGCCCAGCCTGGACCCAGGAGCGGCCAGGGTGCCCCTCCCCCGGACCGAACCCAGCCCTGGCTCTGACTTGCTGGGGCCAGGGAAGGGGCGCCTGTGACATTGCACCCCATAATGCTTTATGGAAATATGCTTATGAACGTATATATATATAATATAACTGAAATATGTTTTATGCTACATATGCCATGTATCATATTTCTGCAAAGGTTATGTTCTACTGAATATATTCATCCTATTTGTATGCATGTATCATTTTTGTATTCGAAGTTATGAATATTGGCTGTGTATTTGTTTAATTTTAAGTAGCTCAGTAAAGCATTTGGTCAGCTTCTTTAGAAAGGAATTTGCAAGTTAAGTGCCCAGTCAAGAAACACTTACGCTAACAGTGAACTTGGAGATGCCAATCCACATCTGAGCTTTCGCAGGAATGTGGCCTGGCTGGTAAGGAACTCAGTCATGCATGGACATGTGACTTGCCCATGTGATTCCAAAACTCCATCTTGGAGCTGGATTTTGCATAGGAGAGAGGAGGAGGTCTCCACCCACAAAAAAGTCTACTTAAGCCCCTGGGAGACTGTTGTATCAGTCAGGCAAGGTACTCACAAACTTCAACAGGTCTTTATTTTAAAGTGAAAACCTCTTTTCCAAGCTGCTGCTGCACCCTCTGTAGCTTTCCCAGCCTCTCAACTCCTCCCTCCTTCCTGTTTCCTGTCCTTTCAGACTCCCAACAGCCAGTGCTCCCAGTTATAATAATTACAAGCAACATCTAAACACCACAGAGACCCCTCCATTTTGTCTTCAGCTGGCTCAAGAGAGAGCCTCTCCACCCCAAAGGTTACCTGAAAGAAACTAGAACAAAGGACAGTAACCACAGGGGTCTGAGTGATTGCTGGACCCACACTAGAAGGAGGCTAATCTGTAAAAGAAGCTTCTGAACATCTCTGAGGGTGAGATTTCATCTGTAATCACTTTCTTACTGTATTATGCATAGACTTACGTGTTTTATTTTATTTTGTTTGGTAATTTACTTTGTTCTGTCTGTTATTACTTGGAACTGCTTAAATCCTACTTTTTGTATTTAATAAAATCACTTTTTACTTATTAATTAACCCAGAGTATGTATTAATACCTGGGGGGGGGAGGGGAGGGGAGGGAACAGCTGTGCATATTTCTCTATCAGTGTTATAGAGGGTGAACAATGTATGAGTTTACCCTGTATAAGCTTTAATCAGGGTAAAACAGATTTATTTGGGGTTTGGACCCCATTGGGAGCTGGGCATCTGAGTGTTGGAGACAGGAGCACTTCTTAAGCTGTTTTCAGTTAAGCCTGCAGTTGTTGGGGGACATGGTTCAGACCTGGGTCTGGGTTTGCAGCAGGCTAGCGGGTCTGGCTCAAACCAGGCAGGGCACTGAAGTCTCAAGCTACCAGGGGAAACAGGCTCAGGGATAGACTCAGCACATCAGTTGGCAATTACCAAGGGGTTTTCTGTGATCCAACCTGTCTTAGCTCCTATCCTGCAGCCCTAGCCCCAGAGCTGCCACGGTGGAGAGAGGTGCCTCTCTCCCCAGCCAGGTGCTGCTGCGGGGAGAGAGAGCTGGCGGGAGTCCTCTCTCCCCACCATAGTCCCAGAGCACTCTCCTGCACCCCAAACCCCTCATCCCGGGCCCCACCCCAGAGCCCTCACCCCCACACCCCCCCCCAACCCTCTGCCCCAGCCCTGAGCCCCCTCCCATATACCAAACCTTTCAGCCCCACCCCCACCACATGAATTTTGTTATGTGTACCAATATGAAGGTAGAGGATAGTTTTAAGGAGGTATTTGAAGGACAATGAAAAGACTTAGCAGATGTTTACTGGGTGCACATTCCATGCACGGGGGTCACACTGTTTTAATAAATACAATAATGAAGTGACACATGTTTTCACTGTATTTAAAACAATGCATTTTCAACATATTTACTCTTTTTCTTCTTCAACAAAGGGATCTTTTGTTGGTACTGAAAAGTAGAAGAAAATGTGATTTTTTTTTTACATTAGGCTATTTATAGTAACTGGGGGAGATGTGTAAATCTTTCATATAAAATACTTGTGCTCGAGGTTTTTGTCATCATCTATAATTTAAAGCAAGGAACTCATGGATTTAGAAATGTTCACCCAACAGTCAACATTTAGCTAGCTCCAAAAGCAACATACAAAAGGTCTGTTTTACCCAGAAGGTGATGGGAAGGTACTCTGATGCTTTGGTGGTGTGAAAAGATGTGAGAATGTTTATGGAAATATGGAAGACCACTGGATCTATCAGGAGTGGGAAGACAGCCGGAGGCTATCCTCTTCTGACAGAAATTGTGAACCTCAGCAGAGTGCTCAATGGAGAGTAAAATTTAATTAGAAGTGAATCTTGCCAAGGTCTCCTGCTTTCATTCTAAAGATGATAAGACTTGACAGCACCTCTGTCCACTCAGGGTGAAATTTATTGTGTGCTAGACTTTGCTATCATATATCAACTTTGTGGGATTAAATTCAGTCAGGTAAAATGCATTCAAATCCCAGTGAAGAAAGCATCTAATAATTTGGGTTTAAAAATGTCAGCCTTCAATTCTTGCATCTTTTGCCAGCCGTACGCTTTTGTAAAGCAGTCGAGAGTTATCTAAGCAATTGCAGCCTTGTACTATGATAAAAAGGGGCCTTATTCTTAAATCATTTATTGTTAGCTAATAAAACTTTATTTAAAAAAAAAATAGAATAGCGAATGACCAGGTTATGAGACAAATTTCTTTAATTAGTGCTCTGTAGCTTTTATTTGCTTTCCTGTCTAGATTTAAATGAAGAGCAGAGAAGTGGAACTGGGGAAGGTAATGCTTTACTTAAATGTACTTGCAAGTATAATCTCCTGTCTCAGTAAAAATTAGAGACTCTTTCTGATTTTAAAAAGCCCGAGCACATTTCTAGAGATAAATTGAGGGTCTGATTAGCATTAAGCATATTTAAGTATATTGAGAAAATGGGATTTTAGAAGGCCATAATCAGAGCGATGAAACATGCAATTTAGAGGTCTTATGTTCCTGGGGAGAAAATGAGGTTTAAAAAATGTAATTTAAAAAGTCATTTAAAAACTAAGCTCGATTTCCTGAACAGAAAAGGGGCAACTTGATTACTTATAAACCATAAGAGTGGAACGTTTTGTAAGATCTTCCTGAAAATTGATTATTGCCAGATATTTTCCATTCAGTGTATTATGAGGCAGTGGGGTGCAGTTGGTAGACCGCTGGACTAAGACCCAGGACACTTGGATTCTATTCCCAGCTCTGCCTCTGACCTGCTGTATGACCTTGAGCAGGTCACTTCACCTCTCATGCTTCTATTTCCCCTCCCACCCTGTGTCCATCTTGTCTACTGAGATTGTAAGTTCTTTGAGGCAGAGACTGCTTCTTACTTTGTAGTGTAGTAGCCGTGTTAGTCTGTGTCAGCAAAAAGAAAATAAGAAAGTCTCTAAGGTGCCACAAATATTTCTAACACATTTATTTCAGCATAAGCTTTCGTGGGTTAGAACCCACTTCATCGCATGCATGGAATGGAACATACAGTGGACAGATATTTATACAGTCAGAGAAACATGATATGGTGGAAGTGCCTATACCAACCTTAAGAGGCTAATTAATTGAGAGGAACCATAACAGCAGGGGAAGAAAAACCTTTGAAGTGATAAACAAGATGGCCATTGCGGACAGTTGACACACAGGTGTGAATGAGGATCGTTAACTTAAGGGAAATAGATTCAATTAACGTAATGGCCAAGCCATTCCAGGTCTCTATTTAATCCTGAGTTGATGGTATCTAGTTTGCATATCAATTCAAGTTCAACAGCTTCTCATTGTAGCCTGTTTTTGAAGTTTATCTGTTGTAAAATTGCGACCCTCAAGTCTGTCACTGAGTGGTTAGGGAGGTTGAAATGTTCTCCTACTGGTTTTTGAATGTTATGATTCCTGATGTCAGATTTATGTCCGTTTATTCTTTTGCATAGAGACTGTCCAGTTTGGCCAATGTTTTAGGCACGTGTCTGTACAAATTTGTTCTTGTGCTTTTCCAGGGAGTTTCTGGAGCAGATGGTGTAGTTTCTTTTGGTACTCCACAGTGGGGTCAGAGGATAATGGCCTGTAGAATGTGGAGTTACAGAGCTGCCTGGCAGCTTCTTGTTCATATTCCAACTTATTCATGATGACGACAGCTCCTCCTTTGTCAGCCTTTTTGATTATGATGTTAGAGTTATTCCTGAGGCTGTTGATGGCATTGTGTTCTGCACGGCTGAAGTTATGAGGCAAGTGATGCTGCTTTTCTACAATTTCAGCTCGTGCACGTCGACGGAAGCAGTCTATGTAGAAGTCCAATTTATTGTTTCTACCTTCAGGAGGAGTCCACGCAGAATCCTTCTTTTTGTAGTTTTGGTAGGAAGGATTCTTTGGGTTAGTATGTTGTACAGAGGTCTGTTGGAAATATTTTTTGAGTCGGAGACGTCGAAAGTAGGATTCGAGGTCACCGCAGAACTGTATCATGTTCGTGGGTCTGGAGGGTCAAAAGGACATTGGCCAAACCAGACAGTCTCTACGCAAAAGAATAAACGGACATAAATCTGACATCAGGAATCATAACATTCAAAAACCCAGTAGGAGAACATTTCAACCTCCCTAACCACTCAGTGACAGACTTGAGGGTCGCAATTTTACAACAGATAAACTTCAAAAACAGGCTACAATGAGAAGCTGTTGAACTTGAATTGATATGCAAACTAGATACCATCAACTCAGGATTAAATAGAGACCTGGAATGGCTTGGCCATTACGTTAATTGAATCTATTTCCCTTAAGTTAACGATCCTCATTCAGTGTGTGTCAACTGTCCGCAATGGCCATCTTGTTTATCACTCAAAGGTTTTTCTTCCCCCTGCTGTTATGGTTCCTCTCAATTAATTAGCCTCTTAAGGTTGGTATAGGCACTTCCACCATATCATGTTTCTCTGACTGTATAAATATCTGTCCACTGTATGTTCCATTCCATGAATGCGATGAAGTGGGTTCTAAGCTTATGCTGAAATAAATTTGTTAGTCTCTAAGGTGCCACAAGTATTTCTTTCTTTCTTATTTTCTTTTTTCTTACTTTGTGTTTGTATAATGCCCAGCATAATGGGGCCCTGATCTTAGTTGGGTCTTCGTGGAGCGTACTGATGTAATAATAGTAGGGCTGTCAAACAATTAAAAAATTAATCGTGATGTGACCCCTAGGGCTAGCTTGCCTTTATTATATTCACTGCTTTCCATTATATTCTGCCTTTATTATATTCATCAGTAATGCAAGGACCTACAGGTCTGTATCCTGTAAGACATTAGCTTCAGCAAGTTAGCATAAGGCTTGAGGCCTATGAACTTTGGCACAGATAAATGCCCCAACGGAAAACCCCAAGTATTGGGGAGCTGAAAATAGAGTGTTTAAGAGGAATTTCCACCCACAAGATTGTCATGGCAACGAATTGAAGTACATAACAATAACAGGTACACGAGTTACATCTGCAGATACGTCACCACAAGAGGGCCATGGCAATGAATTGACATATATGATAATAAGCTGAGATCATTGATATTCGAACCTATAGGAGAAGGACGCTCCAACATTAGTACGGTGGGGAAATACAAATAAGGAAGAGATGTGAAACTCCTACTGAATATGCATCAGCATAACATATTATAAAAGTGGCATCCCAGACTACGGGCAATAGGAGAGAGAGATGTAGCCCTGGGCAGGTGTCAGAATGATGGCCACTGGTGATGAGGGGGAAGATGACGGTTATGAGGAAGATGATGGCTAACATTTCAAGTTTTTCTGCAAGGGATGGTGTAAGTATATGGATGTGCAGATGTACATTCAGTATTTCTCTCTATCTACCTTGCTGGGTTAGAGTGTCTGTGACTGTGCTAAATGTATTAATAAACTATTTGTAAATATAGAAGAGTTCCTATAGTGTGAGTGTTGCAGCTGTGCACATCAGACTATATAATTATTATATAGTTCCCAACTATATAATAATTTGAACAATACTGGGCCTGATCTTGGGACAAGAACCTGTCAACCCTCAAAGTGAAAAAATGGGAATTCTTAAGTAATCAATATAATTAATACATAATCTATAGATCAGGATACAGCGATTAATTGTGAGACTAAAAAAATAGTTGTGATTAGTTGCAGTTTTAATCGCACTGTTAAACAATAATAGAATACCATTTAATGTTTTTTACGTTTTCAAATATATTGATTTCAATTACAATACAGAATACAAAGTGTAAGTGCTTACTTTATATTATTATTTTTGATTACAAGTATTTGCACTGTAAAAAGATAAACAAAAGAAATGGTATTAAATAGTAATTTAAATTGGTATTCTATTATTGTTTAACAGTATGATTAAAACTGCAATTAATCATGACTATTTTTTAATCTAGTTAATTTGTTTTGCATTAATCGCTTGAGTTAACTGCAATTAAATGACAAGTCCTAAATAATAGTTTTGATGACATTTAGGATGATGGTACCCATTTCCATTATGACCTTCCCAAACTATGACCTTCTGAGCATGTGCTTTGAAAGGGACAGGAAAATATAGCAAATCCAGGACTCCAGAAAACATTAGGGGCTTGATTCACTCCACCAGCAAAAGCCAGGTTGCAGGACCCTGGCTGCAGTAGAATCATAGAAGATTAGGGTTTGAAGAGACCTCAGGAGGTCATCTAGTCCAACCCCCTGCTCAAAGCAGGACCAACCCCAACTAAATTGTCCCAGCCAGGGCTTTGTCAAGCCGGGCCTTAAATTGGACCTAGTAGTGCAAATTGCTCATAAGGCTCACTGCTAAGGGGGCTTGAAATTGGCAGCCTCCTTCCAATAGTCGGTGTGTTAGGGGTGAGGTGCAGGCCAGCTAGGATGAGTGTTAATTCAGTGCCTCCTCTAGGCATTCTTAGTCAGGGCCCTAGCGGGAGACAGTCCGGAATTTAAAGTTGTAGTCGCATAGCAGGACTACAATGATACCTGCCCTCCATCTGCCTGTGGGAAGGGTAACAGTGGTCCCAGAATTAAATTGCCCTTCTCCATGAGTGCAAATGGGGGAGGTGCAAATGGGAATTTGACCCTAGGTCTGATCCAGCAGTGCCTGAAGAGTGCAGTGACAGATGGGCATTGATGGTGTAAGGTTTTGAATTTGCTATAAGAACTACACATCATGGAACCCTCGACGTTCTCGGTATTGCTGCCCCAAACCAGCACTTCCTTCTCCGGTATATGCGGAGCCATTTCAGATTTTTATGACTTGCTGTTCCAGGTATGTTTGTTGTAACTGGAGCTGAAAGTCCACATGCTGATGAGATTCAGCTGCTTTTCTTCTTGAAATAACATGTCTTTTCCAGGTCCAAAGTCAAATGTAATGCAGGAGCCAGGCGGGGAAGTGAAGGGATTAATGGAAGGTGTATGCAGAACTAATCTTTTAGAGGGATCTTTAGAGGAAAGCTGGCTGTATTTTAAAGAAACCTTATTGAGGTTGCAGGAACAAACCATCCCAATGTGTAGAAAGAAAAGTAAATATGGCAGGCGACCAGCTTGGCTTAACAGTGAAATCCTTGCTCGTCTTAAACACAAAAAAGCAGCTTACAAGAAGTGGAAGATTGGACAAATGACCAGGGAGGAGTATAAAAATATTGTTCAGGCATGCAGGAGTGAAATTAGGAAGGCCAAATCACACTTGGAGTTGCAGCTAGCCGGAGATGTTAGGAGTTACAAGAAGGGTTTCTTCAGGTATGTGAGCAACAAGAAGGTGGTCAAGGAAAGTGTGGGCCCCTTACTGAATGAGGGAGGGAACCTAGTGACAGAGGATGTGGAGAAAACTAGTGTACTCAATGCTTTTTTTGCCTCTGTCTTCACAGACAAGGTCAGCTCCCAGGCGGCTGCACTCCGCAGCACGGTATGGGGAGGAGGTGACCAGCCCTCTGTGGAGAAAGAAGTAGTTCGGGACTATTTAGAAAAGCTGGACGAACACAAGTCCATGGGGCCGGATGCACTGCATCCGAGGGTGCTAAAGGAGTTGGCCGATGTGATTGCAGAGCCATTGGCCATTATCTTTGACAAATCATGGCAATCGGGGGAGGTCCCGGATGACTGGAAAAAAGCTAATGTAGTGCCCATCTTTAAAAAAGGGCTCAGTCCCTGGAAAAATCATGGAACAGGTCCTCAAGGAATCAATTCTGAACCACTTAAAGGAGGGGAAAGTGATCAGGAACAGTCAGCATGGATTCACCAAGGGCAAGTCATGCCTGACTAACCTAATTGCCTTCTATGATGAGATAACTGGCTCTGTGGATGAGGGGAAAGCAGTGGATGTGCTATTTCTTGACTTTAGCAAAGCTTTTGATACAGTCTCCCACAGTGTTCTTGCCAGCAAGTTAAAGAAGTATGGGCTGGATGAATGGACGGTAAGGTGGATAGAAAACTGGCTGGATGGTCGTGCTCAACGGGTAGTGATCAATGGCTCCATGTCTAGTTGGCAGCCGGTATCAAGTGGAGTGCCCCAAGGGTCGGTGCTGGGGCCGGTTTTGTTCAATATCTTCATCAACGACCTGGAGGATGGTGTGGACTGCACCCTTAGCAAGTTTGCAGATGACACTAAACTGGGAGGAGTGGTTGATACGCTGGAGGGTAGGGACAGGATACAGAGGGACCTAGACAAATTAGAGGATTGGGCCAAAAGAAATCTGATGAGGTTCAACAAGGACAAGTGCAGAGTCCTGCACTTAGGACGGAAGAATCCCATGCACTGCTACAGACTAGGGACCAAATGGCTGGGCAGCAGTTCTGCAGAAAAGGACCTAGGGGTTACAGTGGACGAAAAGCTGAATATGAGTCAACAGTGTGCCCTTGTTGCCAAGAAGGCTAACGGCATTTTGGGCTGTATAAGTAGGGGCATTTCCAGCAGATCGAGGGACGTGATTATTCCCCTCTATTCGGCACTGGTGAGGCCTCATTTGGAGTACATGTCCAGTTTTGGGCCCCACACTACAAAAAGGATGTGGATAAATTGGAAAGAGTCCAACGGAGGGCAACAAAAATGATTAGGGGGCTGGAGCACATGACTTATGAGGAGAGGCTGAGGGAACTGGGATTGTTTAGCCTGCAGAAGAGAAGACTGAGGGGGGATTTGATAGCTGCTTTCAACTACCTAAAAGGGGGTTCCAAAGAGGCTGGATCTAGACTGTTCTCAGTGGTAGAAGATGACAGAACAAGGAGTAATGGTCTCAAGTTGCAGAGGGGGAGGTTTAGGTTGGATATTAGGAAAAACCTTTTCACTAGTAGGGTGGTGAAGCACTGGAATGGGTTACCTAGGGAGGTGGTGGAATCTCCTTCCTTAGAGGTTTTTAAGGTCAGGCTTGACAAAGCCCTGGCTGGGATGATCTAGTTGGGGTTGGTCCTGCTTTGAGCAGGGGGTTGGACTAGATGACCTCCTGAGGTCCCTTCCAACCCTGAGATTCTATGATTCTATGAATCTTCACACAGTGTTACTCAGGCTGTGGATTTCACTGGCTGCATGCTTTGCTCAGGGCTGTGCCTAAAGGCACAATCTAACCCATTGCAACAGAAGGGCTCTACTCACTTGAGTAAGGCATTACCCAATGTGAGTAAGGGAGGCAGAATTTGGATTTGGCCTTGTGTCAAGTGTAAATCCAGAGAATGACATTTTTGCCTGGTTTAAAATCCCTGGAAAACAGTGATATATAGTGGAATTTGTGACAGACCTGAACTTCAGAGGCACTAACAGACACCCCAAGGGCTCCCATATATATGTTATGGGCTTTAGAATTCTTTGCACCTCAGCACATTCCTTCAGAAAACAAAAAGCTGTAGAAGCCAGCTCAGGAAAAAGCACGAGTCCCAAGTATAAGTACGTACCTGGAGGGATGCGAGTCGAACAAACCTCACTGACAGAAATTGATTTGGCAATAACAGCAAAGTAGGTAGAAAAGCAATAGGGTGGATTATCCTGTTGTCGGTGTAACATGAATGAAATAAAGCAGGTGAGTGCCAGGCAGTTTTTGTAAGGTGAGGACTGAATCTTCTGTTAAAAGCAGTACCCTTGAAAACAAGATTAAACCACAATAATAAGCAGTGGATCAGCATCATGATCTATTTTAACACATCCCGGAAGCAGGTTTTATTAAGTTACTCATTTCCTGTGGCTGTTTATGGAAATCATTGCAAATGGTTTCCACACTGGTTTTATTCTCTCCCATATATCACTGTGGTTGTGTCTTGCCATAAATACAGGTGTCACTCACACGCTTTCACTCTGAGCAGTGTAAACTGTTTAGGACATTTACTGTCTAGGAATAATAGCTCAGATGTTCCAGTATTGTATGGTCCCACATTGTTTTCAAATATTTACTGTCTAGGAATAGTAGCTCAGACGTTCCAGTATTGTATGGTCCCACATTGTTTTCAAAGTCTTTATGGATTTTAGTGAATAAAACTTTCTCCCGTTTGCTCCTACGCACACCTCTGCAGGTGTGCCGTACAAAGGAAAGCCACAAACCTGATTGGGGCCTCTAGGTATTAACCTGTAATACAAGTAATATTGCTCACTGATCCTGCACCACTGAAGTTAATGAGAGCTCTTCCACTGACTTAACTGGATGGAGGGTGAGACCCAAAGTGATGTGAATATGCATCATTGTCTAGACCAGTCTCTAGGTTTTCCCCAAAGATTTATTCTAGGCTCCCTTTCCTTGGGCCTATTATTTCACAATGTGATCTCAAAAGGCACTTTATGTTCTTGACATCTGACATTATTCACTCTGCTTCATTCCTTGGGATTTTTTTATTCTAGATCTTAAAGTTTCAGTTATTCAATCAGGTAGCAGAAACAAAATTATGTCATTCAGGTAACCGATCACATGCCACAAAAATCAGATAGTCCAAGTGAACAGTTGCCAAACAACCTATAGACCAGGGATCTCAAACTCAAATTACCTCGAGGGCCACATGAGAACTAGTAAATTGGCCCGAGGGCCGCATCACTGAAACCTTTTCATACAATGATACAAAATTATAGTCAAAAATGGAAAAAAAAATGAAGAGTAATATAGTATTCTATTAAAAGTCAGTGTATTAACTTTTTAAAAACCGTAATGCAAAGAGGGGTTTTAATAAAATATAAACACTCAGTAATGTTTGGAGCTTGGCGCCTATGGCGGGCCACAGGAAATAACTCTGCGGGCCGCTTTTGGCCCGCGGGCCGCGTGTTTGAGACCCCTGCTCTAGACTGAAATTGGTTCATTCAGACAGTTCAAATAACGCATACTTTTCCAGCATTGGTTTTCAAATGCCATGACACAGAAGCAGGGCTACACCCCCTAGTTGATTAAACCACAATACATAATTTAATTAGATGTACCTATAATGCACAACGGAGAGATACAGCTAGCACCGTATGCAGTGCTTATTGAAGTCAAGAGATGGGTGCCCATTTGGATGAAACTGAAATCAATATAGTTTTGCTATTAATTTCAAACATGCTTAGGATCTCACCCACTGACTTTAATGGGTGTGGGATCAGTCCTTCTGTTGCTTCTGCTCTAATACTGTGCACATGAAGTTTTTAGAGAGAGGCGCTTTTTTTTCAAAATTTTGCACATTTTGAAATTAAAATAGCAAATCTCCTAAAAAATTGAAGGTTGTTAATTCGCTTGTCATGAAATATTGGAAATATCTGTGCAAAATGTAGTGAAAGAAAAATGACCACTTTTGTTTGGTTGCAATTGTTTTGCATTCTGAAATACCTGTCTGAGTGATAAAGGGCATGATCATGCTAGGTGATAGTGCTCAGCAAAAAGTTTCATTCAAAATGTTTGGGGTTTTTTTTTCATTAAAAGGGGCTTATTTTTCAAAATGGAAGTTCTATGTCCATTGGATGATTTTTTTTTATTTTTTATTTTTTTTTGGTTCAGGGAAGTTACATCAAGAAACTGAAACTCCAATTTTTTTTGTTTTCAGCAAGCAACAACTGAAATATTCCAGCCAGTTGGGCAAACATTTTCAGTAAAATTAAAAATGCTTGCTTGAGATTTTTCTATTTTCAGTTGCAAAACACTCAAAAATTAGAACATATTCTGGTTTGTGTTTTGGCAAAACCTGAAAACATTTATAAAGTTATTGTAAAAAATTCTGTGGGAGATTCCAGTTTTATAAAACAAAAACAATCTAAAATCATTATTTATTATTGGCTTTGGGGGTTTTCTGAAAAGAAAAAGGAATTAAAGGGCATGGGAATTTTTTTGTTTTGTTTTACCCTCTTTTTTCCTTTCCCTTTCCGTTCCAAGGTAAAAATGAAGGGAAAGGTGAAAGAACTACAAAGAAACAGTTTCATTTCAATTCCATTTGATTTGAATCTAAACAAAACATTTTTATTTTTAATTATTTTGTAGAAAAATTGAAACATTTTGAACTATAAGAGAATTTTTTTTTCAGTCAAAACCTTTTGACAGACTTTCATCCAGCTCTGTTTCTTGCATCTTGTCTTCAGAATGTAAGTCAGACCTCTAGGTGTGTGCAAATAAGTAAAACAAATACTTCTGCTCCAGACTGGTTCTTACAGTCTAGAATTATGACAAAAATGCTAGGTGGATAAATAGACAAATGGGGATGATGTGGAGTGAGAGACAAGGGAATACTAATTTTATTGTTACATATAAGGTAACATTTTAAAAAGCACCCAAGTGACTTAGGCACTGCT
Source organism: Chelydra serpentina (assembly GCA_037349315.1). Lineage (NCBI taxonomy): Eukaryota > Metazoa > Chordata > Testudines > Chelydridae > Chelydra > Chelydra serpentina. Next base: position 19,664,486 of record JBAIAC010000004.1, on the reverse strand, counting down.
TTTCCATTTACAAAAGTTCCTTAAGCACTTAGGAATGCAGCTATGCAAATAACAGATGTGTTCAGTTCACCTGCTGTTCTGAAAAAAAATCAGTTAGGGTCAACTCAAAACAGAAATTTATCGGAGTTTTTAGCAAATCAAAAATTCTGAATTCATTTGGGGTCAAACAAAACATTTTCTTTGACCCCCCCCCAAAATATTTCATTTTCATTTCAAACATTTTAAACCATTTTTAAAATAAAAGCAAATGAAATTTGGAAACAAAAGGCTAGATTCTTAAGGAAACTTAGGCCTGGTCCACACTAGTGGGGGGGTGGAGGGGCGAGGGATCAATCTAAGTTACAGAACTTCAGCTACATGAATAACGTAGCAGTGTCTTCACTGCAGTGAGTCGACTGCTGATGCTCCCCCGTTGACTCCGCCTGCACCTCTCATTCTGGTGGAGTACAGGAGTCGATGGGAGAGCACTCGGGGGTCGATATATCACGTCTAGACTAGACGCGATAAATCAACCCCCGCTGGATCAATCACTGCCCGCCAATCCGACAGGTAGTATAGACATACCTTTAGAATCTATGGATCAGTTCCTTGGTTTTGTGAATGGATCCTAAGGCCAGAAATGACCAGTCTGCAGGGCCTCCGAGAGCGGGTTCGGGCCCAGGTGAAAAAAAATTTTCGGGCCCCCCAGCAAGGGCGGACCGGCTAAAAATCTTTACATAGTCGGGCCCGGGCCCCCTTCCGGACCGCTGGGCCCCGTATAGTCGGGCCCCGGGCCCCCTTCTGGACCGCCGGGCCCCGGTAATTTGTACCGGCTTCCCCCCACCCACCCTCGTCAGCCCTGCCAATCTCCTCATTTTGCCTGCCCTCCTGCATAACTTAGGCCATTGGGCTTCTGGAAATTAATTCCTGTTTGCAGGTATGTCACAGACAGACTGACTATTGCCTGGCAGTTAGGACACTCACCTGAGTGGGGGGAACATTGTGATTCCATTTTCAGTCCCTGCTTCAATGACTATGTAAATATTTTATATAAAGTGGAACAGCTTCATGGGGAAGAGTGAGTCAGGGCACTCACCTGGGAGGAGGGAGACCTGAGTCAAGCCTCTGCTCTGGAGTGGGGACTTAACCCTTGGTCTCCCATATCCCAGCTGAGTGTCTGGACCATTTGGCTATTGAGTAGAAGGGGACTGCCACCATCATCATTTTGTGAATGACACCTAAGTCTGCTTGTGAATCTAGATGGAAAAATCAAAACATTTTGTCTTTTAAATGTTGAATGAATGTTTCTGTGTTTGACCCTTTGCTAGAATAGCCACCTGCAGTGAACTTTGGAGGTGTCTTTCCAGATCTGTCATAATGCAGCCTTTGGTTTTGTTTGCTTGTTTCATGACTGATTCCTAATGGGTCCTTGTGCATTAGGAACTGCTGTTTTGAACAGAGAAATTGGGATTGAAATTGCATACATATGAGCTGGGTCAAAGTCTCCTATAGAATTGCCTGCATATTCCTAGATACTGAGAGAACCTCTTCTAGCTTACAGTGTCTCTAATTGCCTGAATGTTTTTAAGCCAGATCAGTTGCTTGTGGTGTCCACTAGGAGATGCAATGGACTTGGAATAATTGAATTCCAGCTGGTGTATAAATCTCTGGAGTTCCTTGGGTTCAGTTTTCCTTACTCAGCACAAAATTCCTACTGAGCTAGCTAAGTTAGAGTATTGCCTAAGTTGCTAAAATGACCATTGGATCCATTGGCATCCAGCACCCTGATTTACTGCTCAGCCAGATCAGAATCAGTGGAGCACAAGGGCACCTCTGCACCCCACTCCTTAGCTATGCCAAACACTCCTCAGTGACAGCCAGCTACCTGGCTCATTTTCTTCAGGTTTACCATGCTTTGCAAGCGTGGAATTTGGTATTTACAGAATCATAGTAAGGCCTTGGGAGACAGATTTTCAAAGGCATGTGCACACAATTGTGAGCACCTAATGGAAGCCCAGAAATGCCCACTGTGTGCGCTCAGGCTGGGTATTTGCATTGGCAAATGGTCACTTAGTGCTCAGCTGCAACATGCGAATGATCATCAGCAAAAGTTAGGCACAAGTAACTGGTATTGTATCTCATTGAAAATCTGGCCCTTGCTATCCCTGAGGTTTGTGACTTCAAAGTATGTTAGCTAATTTGACAGGCTGAGTAAATAATGTTCACATTGAAAATCCCTGCGAACCAGCTCATCTATGGATGAGTAAAATATAGTTAGCTGTTTCATTATCCAGTTAACAAGGTAAAGGGCAGGTGAATAAATTCTGTCCTGAGCACTGATGTTTTCATGACCGTAAATATGCTCTGAGTGATCGGCTGATCTTTTAATCTTTACATAATTATATTGGTGGTAATAGAAAAAAGCAATTGCCAATAGAAACACATCAGCCCTAGTCCTCATACCTTACTTCTGCAAAACTCCTATTTATTTCAAAGGTTGGCCTGAATAAGGGCTGCAGAGTCAGGCACAGGCCATATTGCCAACTTTCCATACCTTCTGTAGAAGGCAAAATCACCCCATCAGATATTTCACACTTGTTAGTGTTCAGCCTGATTAGCATTTGCAAATTTTGCTGGCCTCTGGCTGGCTGATTCAGGAGGAGTACAATCGAGCAAGGTTTCTAATGGCCCAGTGGGGAATTGCATCAGTGTAGCATGTGTGTATGGCTGTTGGGGGGAATGCACACATCTGCTGACACAAGCTGCTGCTACGGCTGGAAAGTCCGTTCTGTGTAACGAATTTGCTATGTGGTGGTTGGTATTGCCTAGCATGTGATGGCCCCTGAGGATTATACAGATCCTATTGGCCTTCTCTTACTCAGGGTCTTCCACCTGAATGACCACTCCTGAGTAGCAACGGGGGTAATGGCCAGCAGGGACTGCATCAGGGTATGGATTTCAATAGAACCATGCCGGCAAGCAGTGTGGAGGAACTGGGCTTCTTCATGGTCAGCCTTGAGTCTGTCTGTGTGCCCAGAGATCCATATGGATACCATAAATTAATTCAAGAATGTCCTATGGCCTGTGCTATGCAAGAGGTCAGACTATATAATTACAATGGTCCCTTTTGGCCTTATAATCTATAAATTTTATACAGACCTCAAACATTGTTCTCAGTGAATCAACACATTGATATAGCTAAGGATCCCCTATTTCCACAGACAGTGGGAAAGCCCTGAAAGCATATCATTATCATTTAGACTCTGGTAAGAATTCCATGCGAGGGAATGACACTGCCATTCCAGATGATACTACAAACAAGAATTGTCTTATTTTGTTTTTGTTAGGGCTGGTCCACACTAACCCCCCGGTTTGAACTAAGATATGCAACTTCAGCTACGTGAATAATATAGCTGAAGTCGAAGTATCTTAGTTTGAACTAAAAGGTACTTACCGCGGGTCCAGACGCAGCAGGCAGGCTCTCCCGTCGACTCCGTGTACTCCTCTCGCAGAGCAGGAGTACCGGTGTCGATGGCGAGCACTTCCAGGATCGATTTATCGCGTCTAGACAAGACATGATAAATCGATCCCAGAAGATCGATTGCTTCCCGCCGAACCAGGAAGTAAGTATAGACATACCCTTAGACTGAACCCTTTTCTCCATTGTGTAGAGTACACCTGGCCATATTTGCACGGTTACACTGCTATTAATGTGAAAGCTGAATTGGTAGATTTATATGAATCAAATGTAGAGAGTGGTCCTGAAACCAATAATCCAACTTTTCTTTGGGAATAGTTTACAATTGTTGCCAGTTCTTCTCCAGTGGAAATTTATTCAAAGAAAATAAACATTTATCATTAGTGGGCTTTGGCTTCCTTTTCATCCTGTTAATGAATCGCTTCTACAAGGATTAGATGTTGATTAGATATAATGGCTGCTAATGATCTTATCTACTAAATTAAGGCAGATGTTAAGGGATTTATACTTAAAAATACCTCATGTGGTAAATCTCAGGAGTATGTGAAAGGAGGGCAATTCTGTCTGCATTCACCACTCTAATAAATTAACCATGACCTGAAGAGGTCAGGCAATGTGTATATTATTTGGTTTTAAAAGGTACCACTGAAATTACCAGTCCCAAATGAGCACTTTTGGAAACTAAATAATGAAAAATGTTATGGAAAAGCTTCCCAACTTCAGAAGATTTTTTTCTCCTAAGACTTAATCTCTAATAGGGTAAAAATGCTTCCTGACTAAGAAGAACTACTTTAGCACCTGGTGATAGGATCCTGACAGATCTCACAAGTTTATTGTGGTTCTACAAGGATTAGACGATGTATTTTTTCACAATGGAGAGGGGTAACTAGTGGTGTTCCACAAGGGTCAGTCCTAGGAGCAATTCTATTCAACTTATTCATAAATGATTTGGAAGAAGGGGTAAACAGTGAGGTGGCAAAGTTTGCAGATGATACTAAGCTGCTCAAGATAGTTAAGACCAAAGCAGACTGTGAAGAACTTCAAAAAGATCTCACAAAACTAAATGATTGGGCAACAAAATGGCAAATGAAATTTAATGTGGATAAATGTAAAGTAATGCACACTGGAAAAAATAACCCAAACTATACATACAATATGATGGGGGCTAATTTAGCTACAACTAATCAGGAAAATGATCTTGAAGTCATTGTGGATAGTTCTCTAAAGATGTCCATGCAGTGTGCAGCGGCAGTCAAAAAAGCAAACGGGATGTTAGGAATCATTAAAAAGGGGATAGAGAATAAGACGGAGAATATCTTACTGCCCTTATACAAATCCATACTGCGCCCACATCTTGAATACTGCGTACAATTGTGGTCTCCTCATCTCAAAAAGGAAATACTGGCATTAGGAAAGGTTCAGAAAAGGGCAACTAAATGATTAGGGGTTTGGAACGGGTCCCATATGAGGAGAGATTAAAGAGGCTAGGACTTTTTATCTTGGAAAAGAGGAGACGAAGGGGGGATATGATAGAGGTATATAAACTTATGAGTGGTGTGGAGGAAGTGAATAAGGAAAAGTTATTTACTTGTTCCCATAATAAAAGAACTAGGGGCCACCCAATGAAATTAGTGGGCAGCAGGTTTAAAACTAATAAAAGGAAGTTCTTCACACAGCGCACAGTCAACCTGTGGAACTCCTTGCCTGAGGAGGCTGTGAAGGCTAGGACTATAACAGGGTTTAAAAGAGAACTGGATAAATTCATGGAGATGAAGTCCATTAATGGCTATTAGCCAGGATGGGTAAGGAATGGTGTCCTTAGCCTCTGTTTGTCAGAGGGGGGTAATGGATGGCAGGAGAGAGATCACTTGATCATTACCTGTTAGGTCCACTCACTCCGGGTCACCTGGCTTTGGCCACTGTCGGTGGACAGGATACTGGCCTGGATGGACCTTTGGTCTGACCCAGTACAGCCTTTATGTTCTTATGTGGTTGATGTAGGGCAGTATTTTGAGAATAAACCTAGCAGGAACATCTAGGTATGACAGGAAATACCCTGTCTTGTTGGTACAGTAGGTGGTGCTCTTTTCTCAGAAGAGTCAATACTGAATCAATACTCCAGCATGGTGCTAGAGACAATGTATTATAGATGTGCCATCTTTTGGGTGACACCTTTGAGTGTTTGGTGTTAGAGATCCCATTTTTTTATCCAATTTATATAGGTGTTAACTCTGATGTCCTGGTCAAGTTCCAGAAATGTTTTTACCATCAAAATTACTCAGGCCAGTTCTGCATAACTTCTGTTGCTTACAGGGGATGCACATATATCAGTGGAAAGAATTTTACCTCTAAAACAGTTTAAATTGAATATCATAATTATGTTAATCGCCTCTCCTAAACTATTGTGTAGTGCCTGGTGTCTGCTTTTAAACAGTTACCATGTGCAGCCCCAGAAGTTCCTGCATTTCACTGATCCCCTACAATAGTGTAAAACCAGGAGCTCCAAAAGATGTGGTCTAGATCAAGCAGAAATTAATTCAAGAATGTCCCAAGGCTTGTGCTATGCTATTGGTGAAAAGAAAAAAACTGATGCCATAGAAAGCTTCATTTAGATAGGCTCCCCCTGCCCACAGTTCCTGTAGTGACACTTGGGGAGTCGCCATAACTGTACATGAACATGGATTGTGGGGGGCAGTGAGCTGAGAGATGGGGGGGATGTAATTAAGTTTAATTAATCCCATTTTAATTGAATTGTCTTGACCCCCGCACCTGGTAAGGCAACTCCCATCTTTTCATGTACTGTTATATACATCTTCCTATTCTATTTTCCACTCCATGCATCCAATGAAGTGGGTTTTAGCCCACAAAAGCTTATGCCCAAATACATTTGTTAGTCTCTAAGGTGCCACAAGGACCCCTCGTTGATTTTACTAACATCACTGTACAGCAGGGTGAATTGGCCTCCTGCAGGAGGGCAGCACACTGAGACTTAAACATGTCTCAGTCTTGTGCTAGGTCTCTGCAGAGGGATGAATTTATCTCCAGGAAACTAGAAGATTTTATTTTGGTGAGAAGGGATTGCTTTCACTGCCCAGGCCTTCTTTTATCTGCCACTGTAGCTTAGGCTATGTTTATGTCACAGAGGTCTTGGAAGTCATGGAATCCGTGACTTCTAGAAACTTCCATTTCATTCTCCACTTCAGCCCCAGAGGCTGCGGGACTCTGGAGTAGAGTTGCCAATTTTTTAGTCACACAAAACCTAGCATTTTAGCCCCACCCCTTCCCTAAGGCCCTGCCCCCTGCTCACTACATTCCCCTTCCCTTGATGGCTCGCTCTCTCCCACCCTCACTCTTTTTCAGTGGGCTGGAGCAGGGGGTTGCGGTTCGGGAGGGGGGTTTGGGTCTAACTGGGGGTGAGGTAGGGTGATCAGACAGCAAGTGTGAAAAATCGGGACTGGGGCGGGGTATAGGAGCCTATATAGGAAAAAGACCCCAAAATTGGGACTGTCCCTATAAAAAAGGAACATCTGGTCACCCTAGGGTGAGGGCTCCAGGGTGGGGTCAGAAATGAGGGGTTTGGGTGCGGGAAGGGTCTCTGGGCTGGGGCAGGGAGTTGGGGTGCAAGAGGGTATGAGGGCTCTTGCTGGGGGTGCGGGCTCAGGGGTGGGGCTGGGGATGAGAGGTTTGGGGAGTAGGAAGGGGCTCCAGGCTGGGGTGTGGGGCCCAGGGTTTCAGAGTGTGGGAGAGAGCTTAGAGTTGAGGCAGAGGGTTGGGGTTCAGGAGGGGATGAGGGCTCTGGGGTGGGGCTGGGGATGAGGGGTTTGGGGTACAGGAGGGTGCTCTGGGTTGGGGGGGACTCGGGGCTGGGACAGGGGGTTGGAGCTTGGGGTTGGGGTGTGGGCGTACCTCAGGGGCACAGCGTGTCAGCAGCACAGAGTGGGGTGTCAGCAGCACAGCGGGGGCACTAAGGCAGGGTGCGCCCTGGAAGCAGCCAGCAGGTCCAGATCCTAGTGGGGGGGGGCAGGAGGCTCCACGCGCCACTCTCACCAGTAGGCACCACCTCCCTTCCAGCCCCCATTGGCTGAGAACCTGCCAATGGGAGTGCGGAGCCGGAGCTCGGGGGGCGGGGAAGCAATGCACGGAGCCCCATGGCCCCCTTGCCTAGGAGCCGGACCTGCTGGCTGCTTCCAGGACAGGTAGGGATTAGCCTGACAGTGCCACCGCATTGCCGACCAGACTTTTAACAGCCTCGTCTGCAGTGCTGACCAGAGCCACCAGGGTCCCTTTTCAAGCGGGTGTTTCGGTCAAAAACCGGACACTGGGTCACCCTACTCTGGAGCCGGCAGCCAGCGGGGCCCTGGCAGGGTTCCAGAGACAGGCGACAGACTCCTGAGGGGGCCCTCCTCAGGGTTCTAGCGATGGGCAACAGCCTTGTGCAGCGGGAGGGGGACTCCTCCGGCGAGCAGCTGGGGATGTTCCATTTTCTCTTTGGGAAATATGGTCACCCTGCAGCTCCCAAACACCGTGGGCAGAGCGCCCTCCCTGCCCCACAGCTTCCAGCTGCCATGGGCAGAGGGGAAACCCCACAGCTCCCAGCCACCATAGAGGTGGGGGAAACCATGGAGCCGCAGCAACAAAAGTCACAGACAAGTCATGGCTTCCATGAATTTTTGTTTATTGCCTGTGACACGTCTGTAACTTTTACTAAAAATAACCATGACAAAATCTTAGCCTTAACTATAGCTAATGGTTCAGAGGAAGAACTGAAGCTGAGATTTTCAAAAGTGACAGGTGATTTTGATTGCTTGGATTTTTTGGATGCCTGACCTGAGGCACCTTTAGTGGACTTGATTTTCAGGAAGTGCTGAGCACCCAGACATTGATATTCAAGCCCCTGGAAGTGCCCCCAAAATAACTAGTCATTTTTGAGAATCTTGCCCTGTTTTTGTTCTCTTCTGTCACTACAGATATTCAAAGTGTGGAAATCCCCAGTTGTCTCAATGTCTTTCCATTAACTCTAATGGCCCATCATTGTCTTTTTCTGGGTTGCACACTGGATTGCTACTTGAGTGGGGTATTGGTTTGTTTTTTTAAAAGGCAAGTCCCAAATGAAGGGAATCCCATTATTAATTATGTAGAATTATAATAAGGATTCTCTCTCAGAAGAGTAGTAACAATGATTTATTGTTTACTATTTTCACTATTGTGAATACACAGGTTTAAAAGCAAACTATTTAGACAAACTAGTAGATTTACAGTCAAAGCAAGATGCATCAAATGCAGCATTACTTTTAGAAGCAGCACCAAGCTTTTAAAAGAGACACTTGAGGTTGTGTTCATAAGCTAAAACTGATTAGAGTGGTTTCTGACCTCTACTCCAAAGTAGATAGAGATGTTAAAGTTACATTAGATCATTGACTCTCACCATTTGCTGGGGCATGCTATAGACCTCAGAGAGAGGGTGTATCAGTATTAAACCACTCTTGATGATATATTCCTAGTTTAAAGGTAAAGTATAAAGGGTCTGGTCTAGGAGGTACTGATCACCCTCAGCTTCCTTCCACTGAAATCAGCGTGTCACAAAACTGATCCCCAACTAGACAAAAGTATCTTCTGCTATAGTACAAAATAGGGATGTACTTTGGACACTAACACTGTATTAAGTAAAAGCTAGTGTCGAGTTATTTTCTTTTATATCTGTAAGGGAAATGACAGCTGTGTTAGTTGTGGGCCCTGTATATCCAAGCCCCCACTCGCATTAACAAGAATTTGGTGGAAGGCAAATAGTGGAATATTTAAGATTTTTACTTTCTTTGACTCTATGCTTTCTTTCACATATAGTGCCACTCCCACCCCCACCAACATGACCTACTTTTTCATTGCTATATATTTTGCACCCTGGTATTACTCTTTCCCATTGATTATCCCCATTCCATCAAGTTTACATGATCCCTATTATATCAATATCCTTATTTAATTCCAGGCACTCTACCCATCTTAGTATTTAGACTTCTAGCATTTGTATATAAGCACTTGTATATTTTGTTGATATTCAGTTGCTTGCCTTCATGTGTTTATTTAAATGGAACTCTTACGTTTGACGGTTCCTCACCAGTTCTTACCTGTACTTTATCAACTTCTTTCCTATCCTCTTTACTAGGATATAGAGTTCCTTTTTTAATAAATTCATCTCTAAGGGATGTGTCTCCACTTGAACCATGTGCTCCTCTGCACCTGTCGGCTTTCTCCCAGCTCTTCATCCCCATTGAGTCATTGACCTCTCATCTAAAACTGCATTATCAAGATGGTTGCTAATTAGTGCCAGCTGGGGTAGCAAAGTTTTTTTATGGGCATATGTGTCCATTAGGAATTGGATTGAGACCTTCAAAGACATTTCAAATACACCACTGAACAGTAAGAACTTCTGGTCACTACAAACCAATCCCCAAGCCAGAGTTTTCTATGGTATAAACCTTTTCCTATAGCTATAGTTATTTATCTGGCTTTTGCCATGATCTGCATCAAACTGAGACAGAATCTCAGTAAACTGAAAAATGCCAATGCATAAACAAGTGCATTCTTTCACAATACAATAAAAACAATTCAATATCTAACAGACAGTTTTCAGTGGCAATTGCTGTGCTTCAGGAGTAAACACTGTAATAATATGTAAAGACATTTCTTTTCCAGAGCCATCAGAAACATTATCAATTATCAGTTATCAAAATCATTAACAGCTGTGCCAGTGCCAGTCAATAGAAATCGTTTTGAAAATCCCAGAGAGTTACTCACTGCCTTATCCAATATAATAGTACTTCTGTTGACAGTTCTGTGTGCGAGACATTTCAAGGTATTTCTGTTTTCCCTCCACTGTCAAGATACATAAATATGAAATTTAAACTGGGAAATAAGCATTATGGCGCATAGAGCAGTAATGTTAGCAGTTGACAGAAGGTAAAAGATGGTATGTGAATTGTGGTGCACACTTCATTGTAATTATTTAAAATAAAACTGGCAGATTGACAAGAGAATGTGATTTACAGTGCGTGTGAGATGTGAGAAATATTGTCTGCACTGAAAGGAGCAACTTAGTGTCTGTGGATTAATGCAGTGAAGATGTTACGAAGAGAGCTTAACTGTAAGTGATTAGTTTGTATAAAAGAGCCTGATTTTGCTTATTAAGTTTTTTTCTGTTCCATTGAATTCCAAAGCATGTACAACAAAGTAACGTTTAGGCATGCTCTGTTATTAATCAACTACATTCCTATAAATAAGCCCTGAGAAGGATCACATTCTCACAGTGATCCTAAAAGGGAATAGGATTATATTCTCTCTTCAGCCCATGTGCCAAACTCCATTAGGGCGCTACCCAGAAGAAAGTAGCCACACCTTTCTGAGTCCTGCATAGCCAAAGAAGAAATGTAGGCCTCTTGCAGAAACTTAAAAGTCAGAAATGCCTACAATTTTGCAGCCGAGAGATGCCTACCTTGCTGGGTAGAGGAGTTACAATTCCAGTGTCTCACACTTGGGAACTGTGTTAACCTGTGCAAGTTTTGTTAAGTCTGCTGTATCCAAAGAGACACACCAGCCTGTTGGCCCACTGAGAACACATTCTTTACCTTAATACACAGCACTGAGATAGCTTTATAATAAAACAAGAATGAACTTATTAGTAATGTCACTTAACTCTATGTGATAGTTGAAAGGTTTGTATTTCTCACAAAGCGCTGTTTTGTCTGATTGCAAGGTACTCAAGAATGAGCACAAGTGTAAAGGTTTAACCGATCCAATGGAAAACTCCTTCCCTTGTGAGAGAACCATGGTCTTCACTGAGACATTCTCAGGACCTCATGGAACCCTCTACCAGTTATTTCAGTCAACAGGAGCTTTGCTTGAGTATGTACTGAAGGATCAACCCAGAAGGGATGGTCACCAAACTGCTACATGTGGGAATCTCTTAACATTTCAGGAGCAGTGGGAGGAGTTTTAGTGGTATGATTCCTATTGATGACAACGGGAGTTGAGCAAATTAAACCCTCAGAGTCTTTAAAATTTACCTCTTAGGATCCTGCATTTGTTATGCACCCCAAATTCATATTGACTTCCATGCAGAAGGAACACAAGTTTGAATTCCTGGGGGTTAAATATCTTTGAAGCTCAATATGGCTATATCTCATCTGTATATATGGTAGTCATTAAAGAGGGAAGAAGAGTTAAAGACCATACCATGATCAATAGAACAAGTGTTTGACAGGAAGGTTATGTTCTCAGGAAGCTACATCATTTACACAGCTTAATCCGTTGTAAATATTTATTTTATTGATTTTTTTTCTCTCTCCCTCTCCCAACACTCTCTCTCCCTCTCTCTCTCTCTAATAAATGCTTATCGGAAAACTTCTTTAACAGCTATTTTTACTGGGAAAATGGAGTCATGACTGAAATGCAAAATGACTGAAACATTATTGCTAATTAAAAGCAATGTGTCATTTATTGTCCCATAATTAACATGCAGCATAAATGCATTGAATCTTTTTCAGCCACACATGATGTAAAAACTTTCTCACAACTTATATTCATTTTGCTTCAAGTAGTAGGAGAATATAGAGAACAATTTCAAAGAGAAATTGCTGAGCTACAGTTTATTTGCAAATTTGACACCATCAGCTCAGGATTAAACAAAGACTGTGAATGGTTAGCCAACTACAAAAGCAGTTTCTCCTCTCTTGGTGTTCACACCTCCAGATCAGCTGCTAGCAGTGGACCTCATCCTCCCTGATTGCATTAACACTGTTATCTCAAACCTGATTCTTGACTGCATATTTATACCTGCCTCTGGAAATTTCCACCACATGCGTCTGATGAAGTGGGTCTTCGTCCATGAAAGCTTATGCTCCAATATATCTGTTAGTCTATAAGGTGCCACAAGACTCTTTGTCACTCTTGCAGATCCAGATTGACATGGCTACCCCTCTGATACTAGGAGAAGATAAATATGTTTAGCATAAATATACATGATGTGAAAATATAATTGTGCATTGGATTTAACCTCAACTATTAGTCAAAGTGTGGTTTACCTCAAATGAAATATGGGTCCGAGTGATCACAGCATCACTCTACTAGTAATGTAAAGTAGTAGCGAATGAGGCCCGTGTGTATGTCTGTGAGTAAACACACACAAAACTAAGTTAAAAGAACTTTTTCACTGCTTGACTTGGCAACCTTTATAATATTCTTTTAATTTAGGTTTTTGTGTATAATTTTCTAGGTTTTTAAAAAAGTAAACTGATAAAAATAGAAGTTGCACCATGTGGTTGTAAAAATGTCTGGAATGGCTCATAAGAATGAGTACCAACCTCCGAGCAGACTGTGAAGAAGCAGGTCACAAAGCCCAAACAGGTTTTGAGTTCTATATTTAGATTTCACCAACCAAGTATCAAGTGTGAATTCCTCAAATGCTATAATAGAATCATAGAATCTCAGGGTTGGAAGGGACCTCAGGAGGTCATCTAGTCCAACCCCCTGCTCAAAGCAGGACCAACCCCAACTAAATCATCCCAGCCAGGGCTTTGTCAAGCCTGACCTTAAAAACCTCTAAGGAAGGAGATTCCACCACCTCCCTAGGTAACCCATTCCAGTGCTTCACCACCCTACTAGTGAAAAAGTTTTTCCTAATATCCAACCTCAACCTCCCCCTCTGCAACTTGAGACCATTACTCCTTGTTCTGTCATCTTCTACCACTGAGAACAGTCTAGATCCATCCTCTTTGGAACCCCCTTTCAGGTAGTTGAAAGCAGCTATCAAATAAGAACATAAGAATGGCCGTACTGGGTCAGACCAAAGGTCCATCCAGCCCAGTATCCTGTCCACCGACAGTGGCCAATGCCAGGTGACCCGGAGTGAGTGGACCTAACAGGTAATGATCAAGTGATCTCTCTCCTGCCATCCATCAGCCCCCTCTGACAAAGAGAGGCTAAGGACACCATTTCTTACCCATTCTGGCTAATAGCCATTAATGGACTTAACCTCCATGAATTTATCCAGTTCTCTTTTAAACCCTGTTATAGTCCTAGCCTTCACAGCCTCCTCAGGCAAGGAGTTCCACAGGTTGACTGTGTGCTGTGTGAAGAAGAACTTCCTTTTATTAGTTTTAAACCTGCTGCCCACTAATTTCATTGGGTGGCCCCTAGTTCTTTTATTATGAGAACAAGTAAATAACTTTTCCTTACTCACTTCCTCCACACCACTCATAATTTTATATACCTCTATCATATCCCCTCTTAGTCTCCTCTTTTCCAAGCTAAAAAGTCCTAGCCTCTTTAATCTCTTCTCATATGGGACCCGTTCCAGACCCCTAATCATTTTAATTGCCCTTCTCTGAACCTTTTCTAATGCCAGTATATCCTTTTTGAGATGAGGAGACCACAATTGTACGCAGTATTCAAGATGTGGGCGCACTAGGGATTTGTTTAAGGGCAGTAAGATATTCTCCGTCTTATTCTCTATCCCTTTTTTAATGATTCCTAACATCCCGTTTGCTTTTTTGACTGCCGCTGCACACTGCGTGGACATCTTTAGAGAACTATCCACGATGACTCCAAGATCTTTTTCCTGATTAGTTGTAGCTAAATTAGCCCCCATCATATTGTATGTATAGTTGGGGTTATTTTTTCCAATGTGCATTACTTTACATTTATCCACATTAAATTTCATTTGCCATTTTATTGCCCAATCATTTAGTTTTGTGAGATCTTTTTGTAGTTCTTCACAGTCTGCTTTGGTCTTAACTATCTTGAGCAGCTTAGTATCATCTGCAAACTTTGCCACCTCACTGTTTACCCCTTCTTCCAAATCATTTATGAATAAGTTGAATAGGATTGGTCCTAGGACTGACCCTTGGGGAACACCACTAGTTACCCCTCTCCATTGTGAAAATTTACCATTTATTCCTACCCTTTTTCCCTGTTTTTTAACCAGGTCTCAATCCATGAAAGGATCTTCCCTCTTATCCCATGGCAACTTAATTTACGCAAGAGGCTTTGGTGAGGGACTTTGTCAAAGGCTTTCTGGAAATCTAAGTACACTATGTCTACTGGATCGCCCTTGTCCAATCCCCCCTCATTCTTCTCTTCTGCAGGCTAAACAATCCCAGTTCCCTCAGCCTCTCCTCATAAGTCATGTACTCCAGCCCCCTAATCATTTTTGTTGCCCTCCACTGGACTCTTTCCAATTTATCCACATCCTTCTTGTAGTGTGGGGCCCAAAACTGGACATAGTACTCCAAATGAGGCCTCACCAGTGCCTTAACATGGACTTAGGGACAGTCCCCTTGGATATTCTGGTCTATTTTGCTACACAGGCAAGCTTGCCTTTGTGATAGATGGCACAGGCGCCAATGTCCGTCGGCGCCGGTGGGGGCTGACGCCGGGCCCGGACGCCGGGTGATGTTGCGTGGCCCCGCCCCTGAAGCCAGGTGACATTGCATGCCCCCGCCTCCGACACTGGGCCCCGCCCCCGGCGCCGGGTGATGTTGCGGGGCCCCGCCCCCGACGCAACGTCGCCCGGCATCAGGGGCGGGGCCCCGCAACATCTCCCGGTGGTGAAGTGAGCTGGGCACGGGCCCCAGGGCTGGCGGGGAGCTGCCGGTGGGTGCTGAGCACCCACCAATTTTTCCCCATGGGTGCTCCAGCCCCAGAGCACCCACGGAGTCAGCGCCTATGATAGATAGTCACTTACATCAAAATCACAACAATATTTAGGTTATTCCCAGTCCCAAAGGACCAGGCATTTACCTCAGGTCAGTTGCAAATTAGATCCTACACCAAAAACACTTGTAGCCAGTGCTATAATAAATTAACTAAAGATGTATTAACTAAGAAAAAGAAATGAGAGTTATTTACAAGGTTAAAGCAGGTACACACACACACACACACACACACACAAATGAGTTACCATCTTAGGTTTTTAAAAGGGTAATAGAAGCTGCTGTAACATGCAAGCTATATATGTCCATTAGGGCTAGCCCAGGCCAAACACTGGGAAACTCTTGCTTATGCTAAGAAAACTTTGCCCTTCAGAGTTCTAGCAGTATAAAGATAACACTTTCATCTTGACAAGGATTTTTGTTCCCTTCACCCAAGGTTCAAGATGATGGGATGAGTGCTTGTGCACATCTCCTCTTCGTGGCTGTGGGGGGAGCAATCAGCAAAGTCTTTTGTCCACTGATGTTCCACAGTGACTTGTCTTGTGTCTATGGGCCTTCTTTTGTTAGAGAGGAGATGACACCTCTTGTGGTAAACTAGTATTTCACACGTGGCAATGCTGTTCTCCCGTATGATGACTTTCCAGCGATGCATTTGTCAGTGTGCAGTGAGGCCTGGGTTCCTTGGCATGAGCTAGCACTTGGTCTGCCAGCATCACGGTGATATTATATTGACACCCACATATATCATCAGCAGGGTTGGAACCTTCACAGCCAACACCCAGACCTATGCCACTTTAGCTATTATTATTATTTCTTTGTAGTATTGTAGTTCCTAGGAGTCTTAATCATGGACCAGGACCCCCCTAAACTAGGTGCTGTACAAACACAGAACAAAAGACATTCTCTTGTCCAATGAACAGCTAATCTATATATAAGACAAGAGTCAGACAGACAAGGAGACAATTTGTAATAGTAGGTTGTCATCCTCTGTGGGGACCAGCACTATAGGGGGAGGATACATGGGATTTCTATCATATTTGCTGACAGCAGAGGAATGGCGGGATTCGGGAATCTTGTGTTGCATCCCAAGGGGAGTTTGTCTAGTGGGCATAGACTCTTCTGCTTATTCTCCCCAAGTGTGAGCCCTTCTGCCCTGTCCCCTCCAACCTGTCCCTGCCCCAGATGGCTTTCAACTATCACCTCCAGATGGGATGCAGAGATAAGGTTTCTAGACACCTTAAATGTCAGTTTCTTGGAGCAGCTAGTCCTGGAACCCGCAAGGGGAGAGGCAATTCTTCTTTAGTCCTTAGTGGAGCACAGGATCTGGTCCAAGAGGTGAATATAGCTGAACTGCTTGGTAATAGCAACCATAATATAATTACATTTAACATCCTTGGGGGTGATACCAAACAAGCCCACACAGTAGCATTTAACTTCAGAAAGGGGAACTACATAAAAATGAGGAAGCTAGTTAAATAGAAATTAAAAGGTACAGTCACAAAAGTGAAATGCCTGCAAGCTGCATGGAAACTTTTAAAAACACTCCACAATGGCGGTGCAAATTAAATCATAGAATCATAGAATATCAGGGTTGGAAGGGACCTCAGGAGGTTATCTAGTACAACCCCCTGCTCAAAGCAGGACCAATCCCCAACTAAATCAATCAGTCCCCAACTAATGTATATCCTAAATTAAAAAAAAACACATAGTAAGAGGACCAAAAAGTGCTACCATGGCTAAACATTAGAGTAAAAGAGACGGTTAGAGGCAAAACCACATTCTTTAAAAACTGGAAGTTAAATTGTGGGGGAAATCAAAAGGAGCATAAAATCTGGCAAGTCAAGAGTAAAAGATAATTAGGTAGGCCAAAAAAGAATTTGAAGAGCACCTAGCAAAAGACTAAAAAACTAACAGAAAATATTTTGTTAAGTAGATTAGAAGCAGGAAGCCTTCCAAATAGTCAGTGGGGCCACTGGATGATCGAGGTGCTAAAAGAGCACTCCAGGAAGATACGGCCATTGCAGAGAAGCTAAATGAATTCTTTGCATTGGTCTTCACTGCAGAGGATGTGAGGCAGATTCCCACACCTGAGCCATTCCTTTTAGATGACAAATCTTTGGAATTGTCCCAGGTTGAGGTGTCAGTAGAGGAGGTTTTAGAACAAATTAATAAATTAAACAGTAGTAAGTCACCAGGACCAGATGGCATACACCCAAGAGTTCTGAGGGAACTCAAATATGAAATTGCAGAAGTACTAAGGCTTTATCTACACTAGCACTTTTGTCAGCAAAACGTTTGTCGGTCAGGGGTGTGGAAAAACACCCCCTCAACGATAAAAGCACTGGTGTGGACAGCCCTATGTTGGCGGGAGACGTTCTCCTGACAACGTAGCTACCAACACTCATTGGGGGTGGTTTAATTATGTCTGCAGGAGAGCCCTCTCCCACCGGCAGAGAGCTGCTACACCGGAGACCTTACAGCGGCACAGCTGCAGCGATACAGATATGCGGCTGTAAGGTCCATTGTCTGGACGTAGCCTTAGTGTGGTATGTGAACAATTGCTTAAATCCGCTTCTGTACGAGATGACAGGAGGATAGCTAATGTGACTCCAATTTTTAAAAAAGGCTCCAGAAGCAATCCTCGCAATTACAGGCTAGTAAGCCTAACTTCAGTACTAGGCAAATTGGCTGAAACTATAGTAAAGAACAGAATGATCAGAATTGGCAACAGAGTCATATTTAGTTTCTGATGCACTGTAACCGCCAGATCCCGTTCTGCAGGACTCCTTCCTAGGCAGTCATTTCCCATTTTGTATATCTATCTACTTATCTGATATTTTATGTTGAAAGGTGTCATCATCGGGTGAGTCTTTGGGTATGTCTATACTCACGCGTCCTGTCGGAGGCGCTGGATCGATCTTCTGGGTTCGATTTATCGCGTCTTGTCTAGACGCGATAAATCGAACCAGGAAGTGCTCCGCCGTCGATGTTGGTAATCCAGCTCAACGAACAGAGTAGGCGGAGTCGACGGGGGAGCCTGCGCGCCGCGTGTGGACCCCGGGTAAGTGCTTTTTCATTCGAACTAAGATAGTTCGACTTCAGCTACGTTATTCACGTAGCTGAAGTTGCGTATCTTAGTTCGAATTATGGGGTTAGTGTAGACCAGCCCTTTGATTCAAGGACAATCACAGACCTTAAAGTAAATGGAGATGCGAAGTACTCCTTCAGACAAAGGAAGGAGCAGGTAAGTTGCTTTATGTAGCAGACACAGCTACCAACAATAGAGGGACTGCCCAAGGCACATAAGAACTAAGATGTTTGGGCTGAGGGGTCTCCCTGATTGCAAACACGGAGATTAGGGTATTGAATTTGCAGCCTATGTGTGTTTAGAAGGAAAAAGCCAGCAGAAAGCCTAGAGAAGCATTTCTAAGGCCATGTCTACGCTACTGGCTAAATCGGCACTGCTGTGGTCGATGCAGCAGTCTTGATTTAGTGGGCCTGGTGAAGACACACTAAATCAATGGGAGATTTATGTACTCCAACTCCCAGGGAAGAAAAAGGGAAGTCATTGGGAGAGAGTCTCCCATTGACACAGCACGGTGTAGACACCGTGGTAAGTGGATCTAACTACATCGACTTCAGTTACGTTATTCATGTAACTGAAGTAGCGTAACTTAGATCAATTTACTGTGGTAGTGTAGACCGGCCCTTAGTGTGATCCTGAGAAGCAGCAGAGAGTCAGAGTTTCATAAGAACACGGCTTGCTGGAGTGCCAGACTAGGGGATTTCTGAGGAAAGAAACTGCCTGCTGTCTGTTTCTACTGTGTTCTGACACGTTTTCTATAAGTAAACAAGATCACACCAAATGATATGCCTGACTTGTATCACTGATTTCTCATCCATCCATTCAGGTCAAAAGGATAACAAAATAATCTATCTCTGTACGTGTGTGTGAACATAAAATATATGTGAAGAGATTTTCAAAAGCAAACAGTTATCCTGGGTGTCTCAGTGTTTGGTGCCCAACTTAAGACAGTTTACAGGGTGCCAATTTAAAAAAATGCCATGCACCCACTCTTTAAATCTCAGTCCTCTTTAAAGTGTCTCAGGTTGAGCATCCAAAAACACTAGTCACTCATGAAAATATTGGGCATGACTCTTTCCTTGATTAAAAGTTCAAAGCTGCATTCTAGAGTTCAAAGAATTTTCCTATGTTGTGTTGGTTGCTGTAGTTATGTAGAAATAACATTTATCAAACATTTTCCTGACAAAATAAGGGGTTTTGATCAATACAATGCATGTCATATCTGCAAAGCTAAACTTAGGCTGATTGATTTTGCACACTGTTCTTTCTTCCAGAATATAAATGTCTTTTAATGAGTTTGTTAGGGGTTTTTTCTCTCTATTGTTTATTGGTTTCATTTTCTCTCCTGTGTCAGGTGGTTTGTTTGGTTTTTGGAGCATTTCCTATAGAGATTATTCTATTGTTGATTTATTTATGGCCACAGTAAAACCATCTTACTTATGGGTGCTTCACATCTGAGGAAATCACTTACATTAGAGAAATTACAGTAATTATTTCTATTATAGAGTCTATCTTTGTAAATTTCTAAAAGTAGTAAATGGCAAAAAGGGGGAAAAAAGAAACAAAACAACAATAATTCCAACAACCATACGTTTATAAGTCCGTATTGCCTGTCTGGAGGAAAGATGGTCTAAAGGAGCAGTTTAGCCTGGTAGTTAAAGCACTAGCCTAGGGACTTGGGTTTGAGTCCCTGCTCTGACACAGACTTCTTATGTGACCTTGGGCAAGTCACTGAGGATACGTTGTTAATAGTGCACCCCACCCAACCATTTAGCTAGCACAAGCTAGTATCTAGTGCCGGTTCAGGGGGTGGGGGTGGGCGTCAGACAGGCTTATGCAGCCTGTTCCTCCCCACCCTCACTGCTGTTTTTAGCAAGGTAGCTTGATTACAGCTAGCCTGAGAATATCTACACGAGATGCAAATCACACCACTGGTCACCACATAGATGTACCCTAAGTCTCTCTTTGCATCAGTTCCCCATTTGTAAAAAGGGGATATAGCACTTCCCTACCTCACAAGGTGTTGGAAGGATACATACTTTAAAGATTCAGCGGCAGCTATCCCTTGATACGAGGATGACGTCTGCCAGGGGAAAAGTCATTGATGAGACTTAAGATGGCTGAGGAGTTCAATCCATGTTCTACAGGTTTTTCCACATATGTGACAGGTGGTTGCTTGGAGAAAGCACAGCTGCTGGATGCTGTCCTCCTCTGTCATTTCTCAGCCTCTCGAGGAGGCGATTCTCTTCAAAACAGGCTGAGGCTTGATGTATGATGCGACACCATTGCAGTCAATTGCCAGCCAGCTCTTCCCAATTTGTGGGGTTAATGCCTCCCTTCTGATATTTTCAGGGCATCCTTGTAGCATTTCTTCTGTCCCTGTGAGCCCTCTTACCATGACTAATTTGAGAAAAGAGGACTTGCTTCGATGACAAGCAGCCATCCGCACACAATGGCTAGCCCAGCAAAGTTGCTGTTTTATAAGAAGAAATGATTGTAGGGGACAACCTTGGTTCGAGAGATCATGAGCTAATTCAGTTCAAACTGAATGGAAGGATAAACAAAAATAAATCCATGACTAGGGTTTTTGATTTCAAAAGGGCTAACTTAAAAAAATTAAGGAAATTAGTTAGGGAAGTGGATTGGACTGAAGAACTTGTGGATCTAAAGGTGGAGGAGGCCTGGAATTACTTCAAGTCAAAATTGAAGAAACTATCAGAAACCTGCATCCCAATAAAGGGGAAAAAATTCATAGGCAGGAATTGTAGACCAAGCTGGATGAGCAAGCATCTCAGGGAGGTGATTAAGAAAAAGCAGAAAGCCTACAAGGAATGCAAGATGGGAAGGATTAGCAAGGTAAGCTACTTTATTGAGGTCAGAACATGTAACGTGATAACGTGAGAGAGGCTAAAAGCCATGTAGAGTTGGACCTTGAAAAGAGAATTAAAACCAATAGTAAAAGGTTCTATAGCCATATAAATAGGAGGAACACAAAGAAAGAAGAAGGGGGATCAATAAACACTGAGGATGGAGTGGAGGTTAAGGATAATCTAGGCATGGCCCAATATCTAAACAAATACTTTGCCTCAGTCTTTAATGAGGCTAATGAGGAGCTAAGGATTAATGGTAGGATGACAAATGGGAATGACAAATGGGAGGTAGATATTACCACATCTGAGGTAGAAGCCAAACTTGAACATCTTAATGGGACTAAATTGGGGGGTCCAGATAATCTTCATCCAAGAATATTAACGGAACTGTCACATGAAATTGCAAGCTCATTAGCAAGAATTTTCAATGAATCTGTAAACTCAGGGGTTGTACCATATGACTGGAGAATTGCTAACCTAGTTCCTATTTTTAAGAAATGAAAAAAAAGTGATCCAGGTAACTATAGGCCTTTTAGTTTGACATCTGTAGTATGCAAGGTCTTGGAAAAATTTTTGAAGGAGAAAGTAGTTAGGGACATTGAGGTCAATAGTAATTGGGATAAAATACAACATGGCTTTACATAAGGTAGATCGCGCCAAACCAAACTGATCTCCTTCTTTGAGAAGGTAACAGATTTTTTAGGCAAAGGAAATGCAGTGGATCTAATTTACCTTGATTTCAGTAAGGCATTTGATATGGTTCCACATGGCGAATTATTAGTTAAATTGGAAAAAATGAGGATCAATATGAAAATTGAAAGGTGGATAAAGAACTTGCTAAAGGGGAGAATACAGCAGGTCATACTGAAAGGTGAACTGTCAGACTGGAAGGAGGTTACTAGTGGAGGTCCTCAGGGATCGGTTTTGGGACCAATCTTATTTAATCTTTTTATTACTGACCTCGGTAGTGGGAGTATGCTAATAAAGTTTGTGGATAATACAAAGCTAGGAGGTATTGCCAATACAGAGAAGGACCAGGATATCATACAGGAAGATCTGGATGATCTTGTAAACTGGAGTAATAGTAATAGGATGAAATTTAATAGTGAAAAGTGCAAGGTCATGCATTTAGGGATTAATAACAAGAATTTTAGTTATAAACTGAGGATGCATCAGTTGGAAGTAACAGAGGAGGAGAAGGACCTCGGAGTATTGGTTGACCACAGGATGACTATGAGCCGCCAATGTGATATGGCAGTGAAAAAAAACTAATGCAGTCTTGGGATGCATCAGGCGAGGTATTTCCAGTAGAGTTAAGGAGGTGTTAGTACCGTTATACAAGGCACTGGTGAGACCTCATCTGGAATACTGTGTGCAGTTCTGGTCTCCCATGTTCATGAAGGATGAATTCAAACTGGAACAGATACAGAGAAGGGCTACTAGGATGATCCGAGGAATGGAAAACCTGTCTTATGAAAGGAGACTCAAGGAGCTTGGCTTGTTTAGTCTAACCAAAAAAGGGCTGAGGGGAGATATGATTGCTCTCTATAAATATATCATAGGGATAAATACCAGGGAGGGAGAGGAATTATTTAAGCTCACTACCAATGCAGACACAAGAACAAATGGATATAAAGTGGCCATCAGGAAGTTTAGACTTGAAATTAGACAAAGGTTTCTAACCATCAGAGGAGTGACGTTCTGGAACAGCCTTCCAAGGAGAGCAGTGGGGGCAAAACACGTATCTAGCTTGATAAGTTTATGGAGGAGATGGTATGAAGGGCAATTAATTGATCTTTGACTATCAGCGGTAAATATGGCCAATGGCCTGTGATGGGATGTTAGATGGGGTTGGATCTGAGTTACTACAGAGAATTCTTTCCTGGGTGTCTGGCTGGTGAGTCTTGCCCACATGCTCAGGGTTTAGCCGATCGCCATATTTGGGGTCGGGAAGGAATTTTCGTCTAGGGCAGATTGTCAGAGGCCCTGGGGGTTTTTCGCCTTCCTCTGCAGCGTGGGGCATGGGTCACGTGCTGGAGGATTCTCTGCACCCTGAAGTCTTTAAACCATGATTTGAGGACTTCAATAGCTCAGACATGGGTTAGAGGTTTATTACAGAAATGGGTGGGTGAGATTCTGTGGCCTGCATTGTCCAGGAGGTCAGACTACACGATCATAATGGTCCCTTCTGACTTTAAAGTCTGAGACTATGAGTCTATAATCTTCACCTCAACACTGGTGATGTTAACTGCAGAGAGAATCCATTGGTGCAATGATCTGCCCATGTGATACAGAGAATCTTCCTGCGGCCGTGCTGTTGATACCACTCCAGACACTTAAGATGGCTTTGGTATGTCACCCATGTCTCGCATCCATAAAGAAGAGTGGGGATGGCTACTGCATTATAGACCTGGATCTTCTCTACCTCACAAGATGTTGGTAGGATAAATACTTTAAAGATTGTGAGGCGCTCAGATACTGATGATATGGAGAGGTCATATGAGTATGTTAGATAGATCCTGAAATACCTTGTGGCATTGGCCATGCAGATATAGTTGAGGTCAGCAGAAGCCGGTTAGTCTGGATGAGAGGGGCCTGCAGGGTGGGTGTTCTCTGTAAAAAACCCAAAGCTTTGGAATCCACCTCCTTGCCTGGTCTGAAATAGCTCCTATCTGATGAACTCTATGGTAAACTGCATGACTAATCCTCTTACCCAGGCATTTGACATGGGAGTGGGGGAAAAACTGACGGATGGGAAGTTATTTGAGGGGGTGGAGGATTTGTATGTTTGTTTTATTAATCAATGGTGAGGGGTTATTTAAAACTGTACCGCTGCACTTAGGATGGATTTCCAAGTTATGTCTCTGGCACTTTCGGTTTATGGAGAAGCCGCCTTTCTGTAAATCTAAATAAATTAGATTTTATTTTTAATGGAGTTGATAGGTGAAATCAAAGACATCCTGTCCTTATTTGTGAGTACCCAGAGATCAGCTTGGTACAGATATGACCTGCCACATCTGAAATGCATGGAGTGGATATTAAATGTGGTGGTGGTTGGCTTTTTCTACATCTGAACAATTGAAGCAAATATGCAAGCCCTGATTCAGCAAGGTGCTTAATCACATTCCTAACTTTTAGCGCATAGTAGTTCCATTAAAGTCAATATATCTACCTTTAGCTAGTACTACTTATTAAATTGGGGCTTTAGATTGTAAGCAGTTTTGGAGCAGAGACTGTACCTTACTACGTATATGTACAACACTTAGGCTTGGTCTACACTCGGGGGGGAGGGGGCTCAACCTACAATACACAACTTCAACTACGTGAATAGTGTAGCTGAAGTCGGCGTATCGTAGGTCGACTTACCTGACAGTGAGGACGACGGCAAGTCGACCGCTGCTGCTCCCCCGTCGACTCCGCTTCCCCCTCTTGTGGCGGTGGAGTTCTGGAGTCGACAGGGAGCGCGTTCAGGGATCGATTTATCACGTCTAGATGAGATATGATAAATTGATCCCCGATAGATCGATCATTACCCGCAGATCCGGCGGGTAGTGAAGACATACCCTGAGGAAGTTGGAGTATATATCCCTGACTGGGACCTCTAGGCATTACCATAATATAGTTTTTCAGAGTCTATGGGCCAGAGTCTCAGCTGCAGCCAGCTATGAGTCCTAGGAATTGCCATAATAGATCAGACTCTTGGTCCATCTAGTCCAGTATCCTGTCTCTGACAGTGGCCGGCACCAGATGCCACAGAGAAGAGGGTAAGAAACCCTGCAATGGGCACATGTAGGATAATGCACTTCTCTTGAAGGTTTCATTGTAATCCCTAATTGTTAGAGATTGGGTTAAACCCCGATGTGTGAGGTTTCAAGTCCTTTTCACCATTTTTGTTACCATGAAGTATTACAACTCTGGATATTCTTGTTGTCTATATAAATATCCAATCTCTTTTTGACTCCTGCCAAGTTCTTTGCCTCATTGACATCCAGTAGCTGTTAACTGCATAGTGTAATTACATGTTGTGGGGAAAAGTATTTCGTCTTATCAGTTTTGAATTTGCCATGTTTTCATTTCATTGGACACTTCCTTGTTTTTGTGTCATGATTCCCTGATCCCGAGGCCAATTGTACACTAGGATTGGCCCCAGCAGTAGAGAGGAGAGATTTCAAGGACATTACAGCTGTTTTTCATTCCACCACTGTCTCTGCCTAAGGGTGTAAGTTTGGTCTCAAATTTGTTGAACAAAGCAGCTCCAGAGCATGAGTGATCTTTGACTTTCCAGCTGTAGTGGTATAAAAATAAGTTTTAATAAATGTTTGCAACAAACCAAGCACTATTAAGGAAAGAGGTGATTCAGAGCTGTGCTATGGTCATTGAAAACTGCTGCAACATCAGTTAATTCCATTCTAAAACAACCTAATCATATTGCTATTGTGTATTCTATTCATTTAATTACGTTGCTCATTTTTCTTTAGTTGATCATATTGATGTAGTGTAGCTGATTTGGCATATATTGGTGAGGGTTATTAATTTACTAAATGTATTACACTGGAATAGCTTAGAGAATCAATGGAGATATTACATTAGCGAACCACTATGTACTGACGCATCATATCATGGCTTAAAGTAATACAGCATACTTTTGTGTGCATTAGGCTATTTTATTTGGAGCTGACAATTTCCAATATGATAAGACTCCCAAAGATAGGGGATAATGCTTACTGATGAGAGAAGCAAAACACAGCAACAATTTGTAAGCTTTATAAATGAGCACTCCATCCAATCACTTATCCAACCAAAAGATCAAAGTTGGTTGCAAGAGATCCCATGACAACATCCATCAACATTTACGGGACTTGCGAGATGATTAGGCCAGCACTGAAAATCCCACCCTGAATCTTCTGTGGGCCCAATTCAACTTCTAATGAAGTCAATGGAAAGACTGCCATTGACTTCAGTGGGAATAGGATCAAACCCTAAATCAGTGAAATATTTAACAATTTATAGTCTAATAATTTTTTTAAATGTCACACGTCTTCTGAGCCTTTTGTCTAAGGGACCCCAAAGTGCTCTTCTGAAATAAGCCTCCCAAGAAGGTATTGTGCTGCTCTTAGAGATGGTTGAACAAATACAAGTTTAAAATAAATGACTAAGCTAACACAGTGAATCACTGGTATTGTGGCAGTCAGGAATTGAACCCAGTTTACTAATTCCCAATCCCCAACTCTAATCATTAAATCATACTCCCTAGCAGACCATAGTCCCTCTCTTATTGAAAACACATAGATTATTTGTGCTTGCAATTTTGTATAATGCCCAGCTTTCTGTCCCATGGCATTTTAAATGAACTCAGGTGCATTTTTATCAAGCAGATATGACTGATTTCTAGCATTAAATGATGCAAGGATATAATCAAATTATACTGTATTCAGTATGAGTAATATATGTCAGAATGTTGCTGACGACAGTAACTACTGTTCAGAGAACAGAGATTGAAACATATTCTGGCCAGTGGTTTAGGCATTATAATACTTTGATCCATTGTCTACAGCCAAACCCTAAGAAACAACCGCATTTGCTCCAATCCCTCAGACAGAGACAAACGCCTACAAGATCTGTATCAAACATTCTTAAAACTACAATACCCACCTGGGAAAGTGAGGTGGGTACCCAGAAATCACCTACTATAGGACAGGCCCAACAAGGAAAATAACAAATCTCCACTGGCCATCACGTACAGCCTTCAGCTAAAACCTCTCCAGTGCATCATCAACAATCTACAACTTATCCTGGAAAACGATCCCTCACTCTCACAGACTTTGGGAGGCAGGCCAGTCCTCGATTACAGACAGCCCCCCAACCTGAAGCAAATACTCACCAGCAACTATACACCACAGAAACACTAACCCAGGAACCAATCCCTGTAACAAACCCCATTGCCTTCTCTGTCCCAATATCTACTCTAGCGACACCATCCCGGGACACAACCACATCAGCCACACCATCAGGGACTCATTCACCCGCACATCTACTAATGTGATATGTGCCAGCAATGCCCCTCTGTCATGTAAATTGGCCAAACAGGACACTCTCCACATAAAAGAATAAATGGACACAAATCAGACATCAGGAATGGTAACATACAAAAGGCAGCAGGAGAACACTTCAATCTCCCTGGACATTCTATAACAGATTTAAAAGTAGCCATCCTTCAACAACAAAAAAACTTCAAAAACAGACTTCAAAGAGAAACTGCAGAGCTACAATTCATTTGCAAATTTAACACCATTAATTTGGACTTGAATAGGGACTGGGAGTGGCTGGCTCACTACAAAAGCAATTTCCCCTCTCTTGGTATTGACACCTCCTCATCAGTTATTGGAAGTGGACCACATCCACCCTGACTGAATTGGCCTTGTCAACACTGGTTCTTCACTTGTAAGATAACTCCCTTCTCTTCATGTACCAGTATATTTATGCCGGTATCTGTAATTTTCACTCCATGCATCTAAAGAAGTGGGTTTTTTACCCACGAAAGCTTATGCCCAAATAAATCTTAGTCTTTAAAGTGCCATCGACTCCTCGTCTTTTTTATTTAGACAGTCACATGCACGTGTCTCCAAAGATCATATTATCTAGAGTAGCCTCTCTAAGGACTGTTTCATTTTTTGCCTTACAGATGGACAATAGACTAGTGTAGTAAGAACAAAATTAATCTTTAGCTTATACCTTAAATAGGAGCTCTTACGTAATTATTCTACTTCCATTAGTTTTCTCTAAGAATTTGAGATTGTAAATAATCTCGTTATCTACTTATATTTAAAAAAAAAATCTTGATATATTATGTGGGATTCCAATTCAGTGTGTGTTTATTTTTATAGTATATAAGGTGCTCAGATACTATTGTGGTATGCAGAGTATAAATGCTACCAGGTTGGATAAATACAAAGCTACTTGTGGTATTGCACGATATGCAAGCTCTGAAAAACACAGCCCCCCATCTCGTTCTCTAGGGCCAGAGTGGGAAAATTCTCAGTTCCCTCCCCCTCCAGAAATGTGGGTTCTGATTCTTGCTTAGAGCCCTGCAAATGGTAAATTGGTCCTGAGTCTGACATTAATTGCGTGTGCCAGTAGGCCAAAGCAGCAAATACTCACTTTTTTGTCTCAGTTTTAGAGACAAAACACGTCAGAGCATGAAGATCTTTTACTGTTCTCAACAGTACAAAGCCCACAAATGACCTTAGGGTTGTCCACCTGTGTTATTCATTATTTTTAACTGTTTCAAAAACACTGGTGAAGGGAGAGGCAAGAATTTGGAGAATTTGTTGTTGATTTGTCTGAGACTAGATTCTATGAAGTTGAAGCCAAAGGACCAGTACTCTATGCTGTGTATAAAATAGTGTTTTCTAAGGCCAGAAAGGACCATTAAATCATCCCGTGTAAAATGGACTATAGAATGAAATCCAGTTACTTCTCAATTGAGCCTAATAACCTGTTTTTGGCTAAAGCATAAACTGTGTCTGGCAAAAGCTTAACTCCCAGAAGGCATGCAGTCTTCATTTGAAGACCTCAAGAGATGGAGAATCCACAAATTTCCAATTTGTTCCAATGGTTAATCACTCTCACTGTTAAAAATCTGTGCCTCTTGATGTGGAGGGACTGGATGGACAGAGGAATTATGCCTGTGTCACAGCTAAGAGACAATGATAAATTTAAACTATTTGTAGATCTTCAGCAGCAATTTGGCTCTGGAGCATGGAAATACCTCCAATTTAAGCATTTACTTACAAATGTATTTGGACTAAAATGCATTGGGAACTCCAGAACCTCCCAAACTTTTATTATTTTGGAAGAAACTTCCAGGATTTACTCAACCACTGGTATCTTTTTATGATTTTCTGGCCCAAAAATCTCTGCCAAATTTTAGAGCTGTTTGGGTTAGAGATTTGAGTACACAAATATCTCCAGTTCAAAGGAATACAATGGCATCTAATGTTAAAAAGCAACTATAGACCCGTGACTATGGCTTATTCACCAAAAATATATTGTTTTGAATATACTGGTCCCCACATATGCTAACAGTAATGGGCCTCATAAATGCTGACCCTGTTGGAAATGTAACTTTCTTGGTGCTACTTTAGCTCTTTTGTTTTCAGAGTTCCCTGTGTCAAGAATTAAATAAAATGGAGAGATGCCTATCCCATAGATCTGGAAGGACCTTGAAAGGTCATCGAGTCCAGTCCCCTGCCTTCACTAGCAGGACCAAGTACTGTCCCCTGACAGATTTTTGCCCCAGATCCCTAAATGGCCCCCTCAAGGATTGAACTCACAACCCTGGGTTTAGGAGGCCAATGCTCAAACCACTGAGCTATCCCTCCCCCCATTGAATTTCTGGTATGAGGTGAATCAAAGGACCAATTTAATATTGGATGCTAAATTAGAGCCCTCCCCCTTAAATTTCATTCTTGGATATATTCCCGATACCTGGAGATAACCTGGTAACAAGGCAGCGTGGTTCCAACATGAAGCTATGGTCTCTAAAAAATTAATCCTGCAAAAATTGAAGTCAATCATAGATGCCTGGATCAGTGATGTGGCTCACCTTGCAGCTAATGAATGACTGGGATTCCACAGAAAGGGAATGCCTAAAAAATTCAAAGCAATCTAGGCTGACATTTTAGAGGTCTATGATTAACAAATACCCTGAAGATAGATATGTTGCTTCCCCTCCCCTCCATCTACCCTAACCCTCTATTTCTTGTATGTGTATTATGATGACTCTAGCATTTTGGTATGTTTGTTTTATTTAGAAAAAAACATAAAAATGTTATAAATAAAATGTGCCCATTTTCTAATTTGAATATATATGGTTTCAGCTTCCACCTATTGTTTCTTGTTATGCCTTTCTCTGCTAGATTATAACAAACTTTTTAGCACACATTATATTCAATTTGCCTCTTGATAAACACAGACCTATGGTGTTATCCTAGTAACATTTTACTCCAAAGTGCAAAACCTGAGATAAATACATTGATCTAAATTGACTTTCATAATCTCAATAAACAGATACATTTT
Source organism: Chelydra serpentina (assembly GCA_037349315.1). Lineage (NCBI taxonomy): Eukaryota > Metazoa > Chordata > Testudines > Chelydridae > Chelydra > Chelydra serpentina. The sequence goes on along the minus strand of JBAIAC010000004.1, from coordinate 19,634,294 downwards.
CAGCCGTGTATAAGAGACCATGCTAAAAATGAATAGAAAAGAAAAACATTTGATAGATTATAGTAACTGTTATCTGTTGAATATTTGATATATTGATATGCCTGATTCAGCACCATTAAAGTCAATAGGTCTCACATTAACTCGAGAGAAGGTAGGCCCTATCTAAGAACTAAGTCCTATTCACCTCTAACATCTGATTATACAAAATTGTAAAGTTATTGTACATTTGAGGAAACTTTGATCTTTTTAAAGATAAAGCATAAATACTGCTACTCTTATAATGGAAATCTTAAAATTATCCAGAACTTTAGGAGGTTCAAGTCAGTTGTTATTGGACTACATTTTGACTTCACTGCAGTTAAATGTAGGAAAATGAAGGCAAAATGTGCAGTATGAAGGATATTCTGAAAATTAAATGAACAACAAAATGTGAGAGAAGTCCTAAATGTGCACTTAATTTGCTTTTTCTGTTTGCTAGAACTTTATATCCTGCAGAAAACATTTAAGCTTTGGACAGTAACACGTTAGTCAATAAAGCAATACATCAACATGTGAAAAAGCAAGCGTTTTAAAAAAAAAGTTGGTGGTATGCTTTTCAGCCAAGGTATTTAATTTGTCAGCAAACCTAATTAATGGACAAAGCAGATGTTGGAAATCATGGCAGTGCATTAATTTAACACATCTACATCTTTGATGTATAATGCATATCCTTGAGACAGAAGTAGACACAATTCACTGAGGCATTTCATATTCAAATACCAGAGCACTGAGCTTTTAAGCTAAAAAAAAATGCATCAGCTCTTCTAACTTTGTTGTAATAAAAACATCTCTGAACAAGTCAAAGTGGACATGACCAGCATAAAACTAGACAGTTTTGTACATCTCCAGAGATGGAGTAACTACTGAGTACTAGGAAAATCACAGTCTCCATCAATGGGAGTACAGGCTGGAGAAGCACCCAACAGAATGGCTATATATACAACCTTATCTGAGACAGCTTAACCTTTTCCATCTGCAAAACTGGCCTGAAAATCCTGCTAGAACAGGTTCTCTTGCATTATTGCATTGAATCCACTTCCAGTCCTGGCTGCAAACAGTGCTGAAGATAGCAAAAAGGAAAAATAATGTTTCCCCTTAGGCTGAGTGGATTGCTGAAATTCAGGACCTTGTCACTTCTAGTGGCAACCCATTAGAATAATAAGAGAAAAAGTTAACTAAACTTTTTCAAACTTCAGAAAAGCTTGGTTCAAATTGTAGGTTTTCGTATTATTGTATCTGGTTATGTTACCTATTAATTGATTGTTTATAACTGGTAACTTGCTTATCAATTCTGTCACAACTCTATGCTCATTTCTGAGTGTTTCTTCCTTGCTCATTACACTCAAGGTACTTCTAAAATTAAAAACATGCAGACTCACTAGAAATCTAGAAGATTAAACTGACCATTTTCTAAACTTCACCAGAGTCTATAAAATTAAACTGCCATAAATCTCTTGGTGTCAAAATTGCTCACTTGACACATCATTTTTTATTAATTACTATGCAAGTACTGAGAATCTAGATTACTTATAAATGTCAGAGATAGGATAGATGGTGCTAGGAATAACATTTTCAGAGAAAAGAAGACTAGCTAAGTCACTGAAATTTGTCCACTTATTGTGTGAATGTTTGAATCCTGTAATGTTTCCTCTTAGTGCTTCTAAATGCCATTTTAATACCAACATGAGTAAGTTAAATGGTGAAAGATACACACTGGTTAGATGTGGGTGCTGGACATTTTATTGCACTCAATCTCAACTTGAACAAAGCTGAGGTTTTCTGTTGTGTTTTATACTTCATTGTGTTCATTTTAAGGAGTGCTGTATAAATGGTAGCATATGAACCAACACATTCATAGGTGCTGGAACTAGGGATGCTGGGGGTGCTATCGTATCCCCTGGTTTGATGTGGTTTCCATCATATACAGGGTTTACAGTTTGGGTCAATAGCTCTCAGCACCCCCCACTATACAGATTGCTACAGCGCCCCTGAATGCATCCCCTTGGCTCCCTTCCCTGGTTTTATCTGCTCCTTGGACAGCACCATCCATTGTTTACATCGAGCTACCCATACAGATGTTTGTGTGGGCATACAGATGTTTGTGCGGGCATACAGGTGTTTGTGGTCATCTTGCAGTGCTGCAACTACTCATACTAGAAAGTCCATCTGGGTGGGGAGGGTGCTCTGCCCTGGTTAATGCTGGGAGAAACTGGGGGTGAACGTAGCTCAAAGGCTCTGGGTGGTAGAAAACATACAATCAAATACCGCACTTGGGTCATTGAAACTACAGTGTGACATTTACTAATGGTTCTTACTCCGGGAGACTATTTTGCGCTGACACAGATAATTTTGAGTGTACAAGTCACTGAATATTTGAAAGATACTTAACATTTCACATGCTAACTAAGAAATTATTTTTCTGAGGCAGAGCGTAATGACATCCCGAAAGCTGGTGGCACTTTCCAGATTATTCAAGGGGAATGACCTTGAAATAGATCAAAGTCCAACGAGTTATTAAAAATTGAGCAGAAATTGGTCGAGGCAGGAGAAAATATGATTTGTACTCATGGTACCTGAATTATAAATGCATCTTATTGACTGCATCCAATTCCCAAAAGAATATTGGATTGCTAAGACTGTGCCCCTTTGGAAAGGCAGTAGAGATTCTAAAATTGTACATCCATATTGAAATGTTCACGTTTCAAAATCTGCAGCTGGTGAGCTCAGTTCTCAGCTGTGTCAAGTTTGCCTTTCCAGCTTTCTGTCCTCCCCCCCCCACCCCACAATCCTGTGCATGGGTTGTGCAAGAGGTGCTGCATTTCCACTCTCCCAGGCACACCGGTGCAACAGTCAAGGACAACCTGGGCCATAAATGAGCTGTTGGACAGGCTTCTGCTTCTGTCAGTCTGTTCAGGCATTGATGGTAACTAGGCAAACATTTGGGTGTTTCTTTTTTTGAAAGGGCGGAATTATTTTAAAAAATTAAAAACCCTGAATGCATAAACTCTGCTGCAGGGTTCTCTCTGCTCTGTTGAATCTCTTATTCACTTTTATATTCCTGATCACCATTGATAGCCCATACCCTCTGATTTCAGCTTCTCTTGAAATATTTTGAGAATAATTTGGCTCACATCAGTTCAATGCGTTGGCTTCCTGCCCCCTTTCCAAAGGAGAAGTAGCAGGAGGTGAAATTCAAAATAAAAATAAGTTTGCCTAACCTTTTCAAATGTCAAGAAAGTCTCAGGCTAGTTGTTTTTGTTTTGGTTTTTTTGAACTTTGAACAAAGATTCAACCCTGTTCCCGTTTCATCTAAACTGGGTCACTTACCTCTTAGAAATAAGTGTTCAGTGTTTGCTAAATCATGCAAGGTGGGGTTTTAAGAAGTGTCTAAATGACTTTGGGTCCACTGCAAAGTTGACTAGAGTCACATACACTCAACTTACTCTTCTTGAGCTAGCCTAGCTTGAGTGAGAGAAGCCACACTGTGAAATACCACTAGCATTGCTGTGTCCACATTGGCGCTATACTAACTTGTGTGGCACTAACACTTTGGGGGGCGCAGCACATAATGTGAGACCTGGATAACCTACAGACGACATCTCAAGTGGCTGGGGTGGTTCCAACAGCGCTGCCTCAGAAGGATTCTCAGGATCAGCTGGGAAGACTGACTCACTAACACCAGCATTCTCTCTGCAGCCAACATCAACAGTGTAGAAGCGCAGGTCATGAAACACCAACTCTGCTGGGCTGGCCACTGTATACGTATGCCTGACACTTGCCTCTCAGAGCAAGTACTTTTCTCTCAGTTAAGTCAGGGAAGAAGGGCTTGTGGAGGGCAGCGGAAGCACTTCAAAGACATACTGAAAGTACATCTTAAAAAGGGAGGCATCAACCCAACAAACAGAACACAGTGGCGCCACACCATACACCAAGCCACAGCTCACTTTGAGGAGAACAGAGGTGCTCATGAGACAAAGAAGCGACAAAGGAGGAAAGAAAGGGCACAACACTCCAGCCAACCATTATGTCTCCTCCAAGATTACACCTGTCACTTCTGTGGGAAAATCTGCAAGGCACGGATTGGGCTCCTCAGCCACTTAAAAATCCACCAATAAACCCCCTCGCCAGACATCATCCTCATATCGAGGGACAGCTGAAGAAGAAGACACCACATGGGTCTTTTCACTGCAGGGAGATGAGCTGCTGTATGAATTTTTTCCCAGTGAATTGTGGGAGAACTTTTCTGTCCCTTCTGAGCACCTGGGACAAATTGTGGGGAGGCACTGGAGAACTCGAGTGGCATGAGGTGTGCTCATTCTGCTCATCAGCTGCCAGCCAACTCACGTTTAAAGCACCACCACAGTCAAGTTAAGGGATTTTGTGTGTGGACAGAACTTCAGTTAGGGGCAACACTTGAGTTATTACTGAAGCTAACTTTCCAGTAAAGACAAGTCCTTTAAGAAAGCTCTGTGAAAGTGTGGTGCCACAAAATCATTCTTAAGGTGCTAAGGATCTAGTCCATTTAGCTGCCCTAAGGCAAAACTGGTAAGAGTTTAAGCAGGATCACTCTACACTGAAGACAACTAGACAACACTGAAGACAACTATGCTCAGTTGGCAAGAGCAAATGGGACAAATGCCCAGTTTTGCCATAAAGTCAGGATGGCTGGGACAGGGCTTTAAAAAGGTACTGTCCTGGCCAAAATGGGACATATGGTCACCCTATGCAGGTGGCTTGTTTCTTCCCCCCAAAAATTGCTAATAAGCAGCATGCTGTGCTAACATCTGAATCCAATTAACTCTGTGTAGTAAAGAGAGCTTTATTAGCAACCTTTTGGATTCCAGCTGGATTTTTGTAATGCAGTGAATGAATTGGTGTTTATGCAGTGATCCAATTTGTCTTGAGGTTCTATCTGTATAAGTGTACAGTTGCGTTCATGACACACACAGACAGAGTTTTGAGGGAATTTACTATTGTGGTGCAGCATGAGTCATTTTAAAATTTTATTAGCACCTGATTCATCACTGCATTGCACTAGCATAAAACTGGAACAATGCAATAGTGGATTAAGCCCTTAGTTGGGTTTAACAGAGCCATATGGTACATTTTTAAAGTGTAAATGAATTAATTATTTAAGCTCTATATGAAGGAGAGCTGGTCAAAAATGTTCCAGTGGAACAGTTTTCTGTTGGAAAAAATGTTTCAGTAAATTGAAACATTTCTAGAAGTGTTCAGCCTTGTCTGAATGGCAGGTTTAGATTATTCTGCAACAAAAAATCATGGAAATTTCCTTCCAGAAGAAGTTTTGAAGCTTCAGCTTTTTGTTCTGATTTGGGATAAAACAAATATTCAAAGGGTCAGAATTTCCCCCGTAATGGAAATTCCATGTTTCGACCAGCTCTAATATTGAGATATTGGGGTTCTCTTGCTCCTCCAGCACAACAGCTAATTTTCCAAGGCATTATGCACTTTTAGGTACAGGACAGAATCAATTATGACCATTATTATTTAAATATTTATGTTATGTTATCGTCCCATCATTAAGACCCTATTGTTCTAGGCACTGTACAAAGATAGACACAGTCCCTACCAAAGGTTTTATGGTCTAATTGATCTTGTGACTGGGACTACATCCTTGCAATGCCTTCCCTCTCCCCCCTCCATCCTGATTGCATGGACTTCCTGGACCTGAGACTGGACACACAAGAATAAGAAGGTCTATGCTTATTTCTTTCCCAGAGGAGGTAGATGGAGAGTGGGTGGAGCCTTAGTTCCATGTATCCTCGCTCATTGCAGTCAGTCACACACTTGCTGGCCATGCTTAGCTTACCAGGGGCAAGATTGGAGCAGGGAAGAAATTGTGATTTCCCAAGCCACATCAGTTCCTTATCAGGCATACTCTGTGTTGCCCTCTGTTGAAGCCAAGACTTTAAGGTGATTCAAAAAGGAATTTGATCTTGTTATGGATATCAGCATTACCCAGAATTGTTATAATCAGTGACAACAAATGTTCGATAGGATGTTAAACGTTGTGCTTCAGGGCTTAAGTCAATCACTGACTACCAGAGACCAGGATGAGACCTAATGGGGACAGATTATCCCACTGTGATCAATTAGGGAATCTCTCTGTACAATTCATAAATTGTGGTTGATGCTATAAAGTTGTCTTATAAAATTGCTGTGTTTTTGAATACCTCTGTGTGGATGTGGAATACACCCCTTGCCGAAGACCTGTGTCCTCTCCCTCTCACACCAGGTACCATGGTGGGCTGTTAGAACCTAATGGCCATCTATTCAGGTGGAACCACCTTGGGGCAATGGATTAACTGCCTAGGAGAACCAGTTTTCTCCTACCGTCTCTGCAGGGGCTGGTGTTTGGAGAGTGGAAAATCCACAAATGCAGAATAAAATCACCAAGGTGTTGATGCCTTAAAACAACAGCGGTTGGGTGGATCAGAGGAACGCTGTTGTGGACCAGGATGTATGTGGTCTGGCCTAGAAGTCAGAGCAGGAGTCAGGTCTAGTGGGCAGAGCAGGCATCCGGATTGGAGAACGAAGCAAAGGGTTGGCATCGGAGTCAACTGCCACTTACCAGAGCCAGGGATCAAGCCGGGTCAGAACCAGGGATCGAAGCTGAGGGTCGGAGCTGAGGTCAGATACCAAATGTCATGGGCCAAGCCATAGTCAGGGTCAGACGTTGGAGGCTGTGGTTAGAGCCAGGACTGGTAACTGAGGATTGAGGCAAGGTGTAAGGGCAGGAACCTGAGGAGAGGCAAGGATCAAGCACAGAGCAGGAGCACAGTGGGAACAGGAGCAAATACAGGAGTGAGGCAGGAGCCAGGAGCAGAGGAGAAATCGGGAACACGGTTGGGGGAATGAGGCAGGCACAAGCAGGGTCTAATGCAGACACAAAGGAAACCACCTTGTTGCTCAGACAAACTTCCTGTGCCTCCTGGCTTAAATAGCATAGTTTCACCAATCGGTGGAGCTGGGCAATCATCCAATCAGGGCTCCTGTGGATGGTGTCTTGGCTGAGGCTATAGTCCTACTAGCTTCACAGCCTAGCAGGTTTCAGCAGACATTGGGTGGCTGTCTGGGGACTCCCAGGCCTGGACTGAAGACCTGGGATAGCACAAAGGCTTACTGAATCATACAGAAGCGACAAAAGGTCCTGTGACACCTTATAGACTAACAGAGGTATTGGAGCATAAGCTTTCGTGGGTGAATACCCACTTCTTCGGATGTAAGCAGTGACTGCTTGCATCCGAAGAAGTGGGTATTCACCCACGAAAGCTTATGCTCCAATACCTCTGTTAGTCTATAAGGTGCCACAGGACCCTTTGTCGCTTCTACAGATCCAGACTAACACAGCTACCCCTCTGATACTTGAATCATACAGGCTGCTTTGGGCCAGAGAGGGGAAGAGATGGGCAGGCAGGGGAGTTTGATTTAACTGCATACCAGTCAGAGAAGGTGCCGCAATTTGGAAGAGAGGTCATGCAGCTTCAGAGGAAGTATCGTGGGCACCCCAGAGGATGCAGCTCAAGCCCAAAGAACTTTCTAGAATGGTGGAGAACCTGAGGTAGGAAAATACATATAGGTCTGTTTATTAGTTTGTCTAGATCTGTGTGTCTCTCGTGCTGTTAGGTAAAGAGTGATGGTGTTTTATTAACTTGCACAAAGTTTGTCATTGTCTGTTGGCTTTCATGCCCCTGCCTTTTAACCAGCGTGCCCACGTGGCTGGACATCTGGGAGAAGGTGTATCTAAGCTATAGGGAGGTCAGAGGGGTCAGCCCTGGTCCCTGGGACTAGACAGTTGGATTGCCAAAAGAAGGCCAAGGGGAGATATGATTGCTCTCTATGAATACATTAGAGGAATAAATACCCAGGAGGGAGAGGAGTTATTTAAGTTAAGTGCCAATGTTGACACAAGAACTAATGGATATAAACAGCCCATCAACAAGTTTAGGCTAGAAATTAAAAGAAGGTTTCTAACCATCAGAAGAATGAAGTTCTGGGACAGCCTTCCAAGGGGAGCAGTTGGGGGGAGGGGGGAAAGAAGGGAATCTAACCGGCTTCATGACTAAAGCATGATCAGTTTGTGGAGGGAATGGTATGATGAGGCTGCCTACAATGGCATGTAGCCAATCTACAACTGCTAGTAGTAAACATCCCCAAAGGGCAGTGAGTGAGAGAGTGCTGAGTTACTACACAGAATTCTTTCCAAGGTGTCTGACTGTTGGGTCTTGCCAATATGCTCAGGGTCTAACTGATCGCCATAGTTGGGGTCAGGAAGGAATTCCACCCCCTAGTCAGATTGTCAGAGACTCTGTGGTTTCTTTGCCTTCCTCTGCAGCATGGGTCATTTTCAGATTTAAACTAGTGTTAATGGTGGATTCTCTGTAACTTGAAGTCTTTAAACCATGATTTGAGGACTTCAGTAACTCAGCCACAGGTTAGGGGTCTATTACAGAAGTGGGTGGGCAAGGTTCTGTGACCTGTGATGTGCAGGAGGTCCAATTACATGATCATCATGGTTCCTTCTGGCCTTAAAGTCTATGAGTCTAGAGAGGTTTCAGAGTGGTAGCCGTGTTAGTCTGTATCAGCAAAAACAATGAGGAAACCTTGTGGCACCTTAGAGACTAATAAATTTATTTGGGCATAAGCTTATGCCCAAATGAGTCTAGAGAGAGTTTCTTCACCTTGAGAATTCTCCTAGAGATCCCAAGCCAGGGACAGTGCCTGCACTCAGCTCAGACTCTGGAGGCTTAAAGCACAGGAGGCCAGTGAGTTGTGTCCCCTAACAGAAGTCTGGGGAGTGTCCAGTGGGGCTCAGCTTGATCTGTGATACACACATCGACAGCTGTGAGTTTCTCACACCCTACTCTGAAGCATCTTCTTCTGGCCGCTCTCAGAGGCAAGATGCTGGAGAAAATGGACCCTGGGTCTGATCCAGGATGGCAATTCCTATGTTGTTATGGACTGGATACATGTGGCACTGACAGCCCTAAAACAGGTGAAAGCATTTTCAAACAATGAGTCGAGTTTTCCTTGTTTGATTTAAAAGGTGTGCTTTTCCCACAACCTTGTGAATTAGGATGATTATTCTGAAAAAAATCCATTAATTCCACAAGGACAGGGTTCTGTCACCTAGTTGATTCAGTGGAATATATTTAATACCAACAGTAATATCTGGAATCCCTAACAGTTGTTCTGCAAAGTCAGTTTAAATCCGTTTAATCTCTTTCATCAATGCTGGTGTCCTTGCGATTCCTCTCAGGAAGAAGTTAAAGGAGGAGAATTATAGAGAAAATGCTCTTCGGATTTAGTTGTAAGATAATCGGCTTCTCATCAGTTTCTGGTGAGAAATAAATTCCCTTGGCCCTTTAAAAGTGCCACTAGTATATTTTAAAAATGTAAATGTGCATCCCTGAAAAGCTTTGCTCATGCCAGTGTTCCTTACTCATGCGGGTAAGCCCAATGCCTTCTCCTTAGAAAGGCCTTCTACTAGAGTGAAGCAAAGTTTTTCAGTGAATAGAAATTTTGGTGAAAAAAGCTCTGAAATTGTTTGTGAATTTAGGTCAAAGTTGATGAATATTTTCAGCCTGGAAAAAATCCTGATTTAAAAAAAAAAAGTTGAAAAGTTTTATTTTCGGTTAGGTTGAAAATGTTTTGTTTCAACTTTTCATTTCGAAATGGCATTTTGTTTTCAAAGTCAACAAATTTAAAAAAAACACACAAAAAGGTAAAAACACCATAAACCACCCAAATGGCGGGTGGCAGGGAGGGGGATCTGCAATTCCAATATTGCTAAATGGAGGAAGAAGGTCTTGGATAGGTGGGTTCCTTGGGTGAAGGATCCTGGTATGGAAGAGGAGGTCACAGTATGAAAATTGCTGAGCATCACTGTAACAGGTTGCAGAATGGGCTCTTGGATGTTTAGAACTAGACTGATGAAACAGAAGAAAAAATATAGTAAAGAATCATGTTGCATAGGCAGGGAGATATCCCTCCTCAGTAGAGCCACTTGTCTTCCCCAGAACAGTGACTCCATTCTGGTGAACAGAGCTTTGCTGTATCCAGCCCTAGACAGAAAGTTTGGCTGCTCCAACTACATACAGGGAAAAGTTGATGTTTCTCTGATCCCCATGAAGTCCATTATCAAACAGAGCACTGTTAAGCCAACAGTGAACACTTTTGAAAATCCCACCCTAATAGAACAATTTCTGCCAGAGTTAAATGTGGAATTTTTTTGTTAAATAATGGATGCTCTTTTGGTCTGTTGTTGTTGTTTTTTTTAAGCACTGTATGCAATAGTTTGAAACCTCTTTGTCAGTTAGCATTTTAAATACACCAGCAGATGGCTTTTCCTGAATCCGCACAGCTGATGATTCCAAAGAAAGTAGTGTTGAGAGATTTCTTGGGAATGGTTGGGGATAGGAAAGACAGCTGTCACCGTATATCTTAATTACAGCATTTACAAAGTTCTAATTAATGTAATGTTGTTTTTATGACTATATTAATGTTGCATCCATTAGTGTGTTGCTAGTCCTGCATAGAGTTAAACTTGGAACTCAGTACATATTTTAAGAATATAGAAGCAACAGTTTGATCTAAATTGTCAGTGTTATGGGCAGGAAGCACATTCGAAACTCAGCTTGTTACCTGAACACATAAAAATAAAGTTTTTACCATCACATATAATGTATCTTTGCTGATGAATGATTATGCCTGTGTGATTTTGAGTTTCAGTGTAGGAATATATTAAGTCCTTTATTATATAACTGTGTATACTATCGCTACATCAACATTTGGTGACATTTGAGATCAGACATTATACAACTCTTTATACTTCTGATACCAAGATTGTGATGTTTCAGATCTGAAATGTCATAAGTCTTTTTTTAGTTAGATATTTGCTGTTTTTTTAAAGTGGATATATAGATAGTTGCTTTATATATGTTGACGGGAGACCTATAAATGTCTACATCTACAGTATGTATTGTAAGATAATATTTTAGACAAGTGTAAAGCCAAAAACCTTAGATCTAAACACTCACATCCAAATTTTGGGATAGTTCACATGGATGTTCTAGAGCTCTCTCTCTCTCTGGTGGCCATCATTGTGTATCTGATCACATCTCTAAATGATCCTGGTAACAGTCTCTCTTGTTTTCTGTCTTTATAGTTCACATTTATACAATCATTTAAATATCAATAGCAGAACAAAGTGTTAATAAACAATTGTTAAAAAGATAACTTTTAGTTGAACTCATCTAATGAACCTAACCTTCCCCCTCATGCTCAGATTCCAAGATGACTCCCATCTCTGCCCTTATGACTAAATATTGAAGGTGCCTGTCTCCAAATACTAGCTTCAATAGTAATTATTTACATTCCTTCAAAAATATATTCACTGCAGCAGAATTACTATTGAAGATGGAATTAGGAACCAAAAGTCCTCAGTATTTCCCTATAAGGGCAAAGATAGGCATCCTTTAGAACAGTGTTTCTCAATGACTGGTGTGTGGACCAGCACCGGTCCCTGAGACCATTTAGGAAGGCAGTAAGCTGGTTCCTGGTATCAAAAAGGTTGAGAAACACTGCTCTAGAAGGTGATGAACGTATGGACCAGCATGGCAGATGTGTGTCTGATTGGATGGGCTGAATTCTTCTAGCCTACTGCAGAAGAACATACACATTTTTTGCTATTTGGGCACCTGACCATTATGAGGCATCAAAATGGACCCCAAGTCTACAAACTGACATAACAGTCTGAGGGCTGATGCCATCTATAGAGGAGGAGGTTATGAAAGAAGTGATGTCTTCAAAGCACTTCCCTCATCCTGCAAGAATCACTTTAGGCTTGCTGGGGGTCACCTTTCACCAGCTGCTATTTGTCCAGGTACAGATTTTGGCTAGGCCAGGGGTTCTCAGACTTCATTGCACTGCTACTCCCTTTTGACAACAAAGTTGCTACATGATCCCAGGGGGGAAGGGAGAGCAGCCCAAGCCCCGCCGCCCCGGGTGTGGGGAGAGAGGGCCGCAGTCTGAGCCCAGGTGGGGGTGTAACTTGGGCTTCAGCTTCAACCCTGAGTCCCAGCAAGTCTAATGCTTTAATGAGTGTCCCAAAACCACAGTTTGAGAACCTCTGGGCTAGGCCATGGGAAAGCTGAGAGATGGTGATTTTTCTTACATGGATGTAATATGAAGATAAGTGAGTAGAGTAATCGGCTTGTTGTCTTTGTCCTTTAGGTCTTACAATGTAATGTACTTCACAGTTCTGCAAACATGTAGCTACTAGTTGTGGTGCTTAATAATAGTGTGAGCAGTCCCATTAAAGTCATGGAAGTGAGCGCCACCCTAGGTAGAAAATGTTTCCAGGACTGGGCCCTAAATGACCACATCACAAAAATAGCCATAGACCATCATGGTAAGGGGCAGGGAAGGGAGATGGGGGAAAGACAGCAGCATATACAAGGAAGGGGGCTCTATGCTTTCAAGAAGTCAGTTACTTTCGTGGACAGTAGATTGTTGAGTTGATGGGATAAGAGGGAAGATCCTCTCAGGGATTGGTAACTGGTTAAAAGACAAGAAACAAAGGGTAGGAATAAATGGTCAGTTTTCAGAATGGAGAGAGGTAAATAGTGGTGTCCCCCAGGGGTCTGTACTGGGTCCAGTCCTATTCAACATATTCATAAATGATCTGGAAAAAGGGGTAAACAGTGAGCTGACAAAATTTGCAGATGATGCAAAACTACTCAAAATAGTTAAGTCCCAGGCAGACTGCGAAGAGCTACAAAAGGATCTCACAAAACTGGGTGACTGGGCAACAAAATGGCAGATGGAATTCAATGTTGATAAATGCAAAGTAATGCACACTGGAAAACATAATCCCAACTATACATATAAAATTATGGGGTCTAAATTAGCAGTTACCACTCAAGAAAGAGATCTTAGATAGTTCTCTGAAAACATCCACGCAACATGCAGCGGCAGTCAAAAAAGCAAACAGAATGTTATGAGTCATTAAGAAAGGGATAGATGGTAAGACAGAAAATATATATAAATTCATGGTACACCCACATGATGAATACTGCATGCAGATGTGGTCAACCCAAGTCCAGTATATCTTTTTTAAGATGGAGTGACCACATCTACAAGGGATACTGAGATCCCGAGAAGTACCATATTTATCATCACATAGTGGGGCTAGCCATCTGTATTCTCAATCTGTGGGGTCAGGTCCCCAGCTGGTGTAAATAATATAGCTCTGACCTAAATGGAGCTATGCTGATTTAAACCAGCAGAGGGGATCTTGCCCATATATTCTTCAATTCATATTATCCTGGTAGTGAGTAAACAGAAGAAACACACAAATCAATAGCCACTATTTATACATAATTCTATAATATTTGGCTCTATTGTTGAATAGTCAGAGAGTCAGACAACAAACACAGGCCATGTGATGCTATTATATGAATGTCCATTCCTTTTTTTAAACACCTTTACAGTCCTACACAGTTGACCTCAGCGATACACGGTCATTGAGAGTTCCACAGGGCACTCTCCTGTGCATCACCATCAATACTCTGATCAATTTTAAATGTGTTGCCTTTTAATTCCATCCAGGCTTGTCTCAGTGGTATGGAACTGGTCAAATGGGGGATATGGGTGCCCTAGTGTCTACCAGAGAGAGTCCTGGGTTGAAATAGCAGGTGTGCACATACTGGAATTTTGCAGAAGTTGAATTTCATTGCTGAACTTTTAACTCTTACCCATCAGATTTTTTTATTTTATTTTTTGCATTAGTATTTTAACTTACTAGTTGTAAGTGATTAGGCTAATTGGTTTGGCTTCTCTTGAAATTATTAGTTTATCAAGATATAATATCAAACGTGTGTGGGAGAGAAGAGGTTGGATTTAAGGTTAACAATCAATAGTCTCATTGAATTTTATCCATATGCAATTTGAATTTTATGCCTAGTATTCTAGGTCACTGATCTTGCAGCTTTTTAGGATTCGTTCTATATTTGCATTAGGTTTAAGTTTAATATCACATGTTTGAGTCTCATACATAGGAAAAATACTAACAGCAAATTCAAAGAATTCAAAGGGATGCATTTAAATTAACAGGGCCTCCACTGAAAGCTCTTCTTAACATTTTTCTTTTCAAGTGAATCCAGTGCATGTGAAAAGTGTCATATTAAGAACAATGGGAAATGAAGTTCTTTGCTTCTGTTATCTTTGTTCTGTGGATAAACAACGGAAAATTCCGCATTCTGCCCTGTCACTGTGACTCAGTCTTGACCTAAAAAGGGCATCTAAAGGTGAGCAGGTCATTCATTCTCTCTGTCAGTTCAGTCCTTGACCTCTACAATGAAATGTAACTGACATGTTCCTGGATGCAAGGTGTTATTGTCTGAACAGAGAGGGGAAGGGTCAGAATAACAATAAAAAATAAGATGCCCAGTGGTGCTGGAATAATTTTTATAGTGGGGTTGTTGAAAGCCATTGAATAAAACTGTAAACTCTATGTATCATGGAAACCAGTTCAAGCCAGGGTGTGGTGCCACACCACAGCACCCGTAGTTGCAGCACCTATGAAAACATCTTCTTTCCTTCTGAACCTTTGATCCAAATCAAATCTGAATGGAAGTGGTTTTGAAGGTCAAATTAAAATGATCCCTTGTTTGTGATAGCATTGTAAGCTGAAATCTTGCTCCTTCTCTTAGCTGAAATGGATGCCAAGGGCTGATAGCTTCTGGCTCATCTTTGTGTAGTATGAAATAGCTCCACAAGTACACAGTAGATGCTGGGCTGAGAGAATGACAACATACTGGGCTGTTTTCAGATATTTTTTCTTAGCCTAGGCTATGAGACACCAGTTAGTAGCTAAGGGCTCTGGGCTAGCAACCGCATGAAGTAAAGGGTAGAAACCAAATAGATATTAGGCCTATAACACCAGCATAAATCCTGGTGAAGGAAAATCCTGCTGTAGGTTATGGTGGCAGGTAGGGGGCATCATTTCATTATAAGGGAACCAGCACAGTCCTAAATTTGGGAGGCCTTTCTGCAAAGGGACATATTTCAAGGCACAAGGCAGTGCACTGATTCGGTAGCGCCTCACAGAGCGGCTTTCGCAGTCTGAGTTTTGGTAGGACATAGCCCTCGCCTAACCTCACTGCGGTGAATTTTCCCAGCCGTAGTTTGATTAGCTGGTGCAATGAGGTGTACTTTGGATTTCCCTGAGTTAGTTTTGCTGAATTTGGCCCAAAAACAGTGTGTCAGAAAAGGCATCTTCCTTGTGACTTGCAAACCTGCTCACTTCTCTGCTTCAGTCTTTGCTGTCATAAATCACAGCCATTTGATTTGACTAAGAAACACATAGCATACTCCATAGCAGATGCTGCTGTTCGCTCTCCCCAGATTGGCAGCTTCTCTCTACTGCTGGGTTTTATTTCTAGGGGCTTGAGTGGTGTGTCTCCAGGCTGCAATCCCAGGGGCTGATTGAAGCTGCAGTAGACCTACCTGAGCTAGCTTTAAATTGGCTATTTTGGGTACCAGAGCAGTGAAGTAACGACAAAAGGGCTTCAGTGCAGTTTGTATAAGCCCTGCCAGAATCCTGCTGCGGCTTCACCGCTCTGGGACCCAAGTTAGCTAGATTAAAGCTAGCTCAGGTTTGTCCGCTTGAGCTGCGGCCACGTTCTGTGACTGCAGTCTACAGATATACCACTAGTCTAGAGAATCCCCTAGAAATAAAACTCTGCGGTTGATAGAAGCTGCCAATTTGGGGAGAGAAAACAGCAGCATCCACTATACAGCGTGTGCTTCTTAGTTTATCAAATCAAATGGCTGTGAGTTACCTAGGAGCTTGGTCTGAAGGCTAGAGTGGAAGACCAGAAAGAAAGAGCCAAGGTACATGTTGAACTGATGGAACAGTTGTGAGTACAGTGCAATGGAGTCAGCCATCCTGTGGGGGAGAAATGCATGAAATTGCAATGCCCAAGAGGTTCTCTACATTTCTACTCTCTTCCTTTAGTCCTAAAGTGTGAGCTTGAGTATTTCCAGTGCTTAATATATCAAAAACAAAGCCCTGAAGCCTTCTAAATAGGAATAAAAGAGAGCAGCCATTGAGGAATTTGCATTCAGGCCCTTGAAAGTCTCCATCTTGTAAGAAGTTTGAGCAAGCTGTGTATATGCTAAATTTTAAATGTTGGCACAACTACACCAAAATCAGTCTGGGGTCAGCAAGAAGCTAATGGTACCACCAAAGGCATTTTGGGGCATGTTCTCTAAAGGGAGAATGAATTAAAGACTACAATGATTTAATTTCCCATTAAAAAATCTCCATCAAAAATAATTTTCTAATAAATAGGGTCAGGCTTGTAAGCAGCTATTAAATATATATGAAATATAATCCAAAAGGTTTTGCATTTTTCAGTGGCACACTCAGTGGCAATTGCTTGTGTTCTCACTATCCAGGAACCTAAGCAAACAGCTTGCAGATTTATGGTCTCATTATCTTCCACAATAAGCTCCTCCAAAAGCAATTCACACAATCCATGACTGCAAACCGAATGGAAATAAACATTCGAATAGAAAGGCAGACTGGCCAGGTGGGATTGTGAATAGAATTTTAACATGTCTAATTTCTAGAGCATATTTCGTTCCTATCCAGTTCTGGTTCACAAATACATACTAAGCAGATAATGGAAACAAATTCTAATATATTTTTATCTTCTCAGTTTCTTCAGATGTGTCACATTTTGCATTAAGATTGGATGAAGAGATAGGATTATGAGCAAAAATGACCTGAAACTTTGCCTGCCCATCAAAATGAACTTTTTTTGTGGTGGTCAATGCTCTTTTTTCTTACCTTTTTTGTCTTGTCTATTTCAATCAGAAAGATTGGGGATTATTTACCTTTTAGAAAGTAGACAAATAAAAAGGGCCATGATAAAAGTATATAAAATAATGACTGATCTGGAGCAGGTAGATAGGGAACTTCTGGTTTCTCTGTCTTGCAATACAAGAAAAGGGGACTATGAATTAAATGAAAAGGTAGAACATTCAAAAACAATATAAGGAAATGCTTTTTCACACAACGTGTAATTGAACTGTGGATTTCAATGCCACAGAAAGTTGTTGAGGCCAAGAATTTAACAAGATTCAAAAAGGAATAGGATAATTACATGGACATCAAGACTATCCAGAGTTGTTTCTAAGTAATAACAAAGAATTTGGAAGGGATACTAAACCTGGTGATTCAGTTTTCTCCAATTTCTAGTTTTTAGAGAGTATTCTATTCTGTGTAGGTTTTTGTACCATCCTCACCATCTAGTATCTGAGTGCCTTCCAGGAGCACATTAAACAATGTGACCACACATCTGTCACATGTCTGATATCATCCTCTCCCTATGGGAAGTCTTATTTTAGTAAGGTTTTTTTAATATACATGTTGCAAAGACTGAAGTGCATTGATATCTACTTGTGAAAAGTGCTATATAGGAGCAGTGTATTATTATTATCGTCATCACAGAATGATAGAAGTGTAGGACTGGGAGGGACCTCAAGAGGTCATCTAGTCCAGTCCCCTGCACTCATGGCAGGACTATATAATAACTAGACCATCCCTGACAGGTATTTCTATAACTTATTCTTAAAAACCTCCAATGATGGAGATTCCACAGCCTCCCTAGGCAATTTATTCCAGTACTTAACCACCCTGACAGTTAGGTAGTTTTTCTAATGTCCAATATAAACCTTCCTTGCCACAATTTAAGCCCATTGCTTCTTGTTCTCAGTGGTTAAGGAAAACAATTTTCCTGTCTCCTACTTGTAACAACCTTTCATGTACTTGAAGACCATTATTATATCCTCCCTTAATCTTCTTAAATGCCTATACACAAATGCAAGAAGCCTGGGGAACAAGCAGGGAGAACTGGAAGTCCTGGCACAGTCAAGGAATTATGACGTAATTGGAATAACAGAGACTTGGTGGGATAACTCACACGATTGGAGTACTGTCATGGATGGATATAAACTGTTCAGGAAGGATAGGCAGGGCAGAAAAGGTGGGGGAGTTGCGTTGTATGTAAGAGAGCAGTATGACTGCTCAGAGCTCCAGTATGAAACTGCAGAAAAACCTGAGAGTCTCTGGATTAAATTGAGAAGTGTGAGCAACAAGGGTAATGTCGTGGTGGGAGTCTGCTACAGACCACCAGACCAGGGGGATGAGGTGGACGAGGCTTTCTTCCAGCAACTAACAGAAGTTACTAGATCACAGGCCCTGGTTCTCATGGGTGACTTTAATCACCCCGACATCTGCTGGGAGAGCAATACAGCGGTCCACAGACAATCCAGGAAGTTTTTGGAAAGTGTAGGGGACAATTTCCTGGTGCAAGTGCTGGAGGAACCAACTAGGGGAAAAGCTCTTCTTGACCTGCTGCTCACAAACAGGGAAGAAATAGTAGAGGAAGCAATAGTGGATGGGAACCTCGGAGGCAGTGACCATGAGATGGTCGAGTTCAGGATCCTGACACAAGGAAGAAAGGAGAACAGTAGAATACAGAGCCTGGACTTCAGAAAAGCAGACTTTGACTCCCTCAGGGAACTGATGGGCAAGGTCCCCTGGGAGAATAACATGAGGGGGAAAGGAGTCGAGGAAAGCTGGCTGTATTTTAAAGAAACCTTATTGAGGTTGCAGGAACACACCATCCCGATGTGTAGAAAGAAAAGTAAATATGGCAGGCAACCAGCTTGGCTTAACAGTGAAATCCTTGCTCGTCTTAAGCACAAAAAAGCAGCTTACAAGAAGTGGAAGATTGGACAAATGACCAGGGAGGAGTATAAAAATATTGTTCAGGCATGCAGGAGTGAAATTAGGAAGGCCAAATCACACTTGGAGTTGCAGCTAGCTGGAGATGTTAGGAGTAACAAGAAGGGTTTCTTCAGGTATGTTAGCAACAAGAAGAAAGTCAAGGAACGTGTGGGCCCCTTGCTGAATGAGGGAGGGAACCTTGTGACAGAGGATGTGGAGAAAGCTAGTGTACTCAATGCTTTTTTTGCCTCTGTCTTCACAGACAAGGGCAGCTCCCAGATGGCTGCACTCCGCAGCACGGTATGGGGAGGAGGTGACCAGCCCTCTGTGGAGAAAGAAGTAGTTCGGGACTATTTAGAAAAGCTGGACGAACACAAGTCCATGGGGCCGGATGCACTGCATCCGAGGGTGCTAAAGGAGTTGGCCGATGTGATTGCAGAGCCATTGGCCATTATCTTTGACAAATCATGGCAATCGGGGGAGGTCCCGGATGACTGGAAAAAAGCGAATGTAGTGCCCATCTTTAAAAAAGGGAAGAAGGAAGATCCGGGGAACTACAGGCCAGTCAGTCTCACCTCAATCCCTGGAAAAATCATGGAACAGGTCCTCAAGGAATCAATTTTGAACCACTTAAAGGAGGGGAAAGTGATCAGAAACAGTCAGCATGGATTCACCAAGGGCAAGTCATGCCTGACTAACCTAATTGCCTTCTATGATGAGATAACTGGCTCTGTGGATGAGGGGAAAGCAGTGGATGTGCTATTTCTTGACTTTAGCAAAGCTTTTGATACAGTCTCGCACAGCGTTCTTGCCAGCAAGTTAAAGAAGTATGGGCTGGATGAATGGACGGTAAGGTGGATAGAAAACTGGCTGGATGGTCGTGCTCAACGGGTAGTGATCAATGGCTCCATGTCTAGTTGGCAGCCGGTATCAAGTGGAGTGCCCCAAGGGTCGGTGCTGGGGCCGGTTTTGTTCAATATCTTCATCAACGACCTGGAGGATGGTGTGGACTGCACCCTTAGCAAGTTTGCAGATGACACTAAACTGGGAGGAGTGGTTGATACGCTGGAGGGTAGGGATAGGATACAGAGGGACCTAGACAAATTAGAGGATTGGGCCAAAAGAAATCTGATGAGGTTCAACAAGGACAAGTGCAGAGTCCTGCACTTAGGACGGAAGAATCCCATGCACTGCTACAGACTAGGGACCGAATGGCTGGGCAGCAGTTCTGCAGAAAAGGACCTAGGGGTTACAGTGGACGAAAAGCTGAATATGAGTCAACAGTGTGCCCTTGTTGCCAAGAAGGCTAACGGCATTTTGGGCTGTATAAGTAGGGGCATTTCCAGCAGATCGAGGGACGTGATTATTCCCCTCTATTCGGCACTGGTGAGGCCTCATTTGGAGTACTGTGTCCAGTTTTGGGCCCCACACTACAAGAAGGATGTGGATAAATTGGAAAGAGTCCAACGGAGGGCAACAAAAATGATTAGGGGGCTGGAGCACATGACTTATGAGGAGAGGCTGAGGGAACTGAGATTGTTTAGCCTGCAGAAGAGAAGAGTGAGGGGGGATTTGATAGCTGCTTTCAACTACCTAAAAGGGGGTTCCAAAGAGGATGGATCTAGACTGTTCTCAGTGGTAGAAGATGACAGAACAAGGAGTAATGGTCTCAAGTTGCAGAGGGGGAGGTTTAGGTTGGATATTAGGAAAAACTTTTTCACTCGTAGGATGGTGAAGCACTGGAATGGGTTACCTAGGGAGGTGGTGGAGTCTCCTTCCCTGGAGGTTTTTAAGGTCAGGCTTGACAAAGCCCTGGCTGGGATGATCTAGTTGGGGTTGGTCCTGCTTTGAGCAGGGGGTTGGACTAGATGACCTCCTGAAGTCCCTTCCAACCCTGAGATTCTATGATTCTATGATTCTCTTTTCCAGATAAAACAAACCCATTTTTTCAATGTTTCCTCATGGGTCATATTTTATAAACATTTAATCATTTTTGTTGCTCTCCTCTGGACTCTCTCCAATTTGTGCACATCTTTTCTGGAATGTGGCACCCACAACTGGACACAGTACTCTAGCTGAGGCCTATTGAGCACAGAGTAGAGCAGAAGAATTACTTCTCATGATTTACTTATGACACTTCTGCTGATACAACCTAGAATGATGTTTGCTTTTTTTGCAACAGTGTTGCACTGTTGACTCATATGTAGCTTGTGATACACTATAACCCCCAGATCCCGTTCTGCAGTACTCCTTCCCAGGTAGTCATTTCCCATTTTGTATGTGTGCAACTGATTGTCCCTTTCTAAGTGGAATACTTTGCATTTGTCCTTATTGAATTTCATCATATTTACTTCAGAACATTTCTCCAGTTTGTCCAGATCATTTTGAATTTTAATCCTATCCTCCAAAGCACTTGAAACATCTCCCAGCGGTGTCATTCGCAAACTTAATAAGTGTACTCTCTATGTCATTATCTAAATCATTGATGAAGATGTTGAACAGAACTGGGCTCAAATATGCCCTTCCAGTTTGACTGTGAACCACTGATAACTACTCTCTGGGAACAATTTTCCAACCAGTTATTCACCCATTTTATAGCAGCTCTCTCTAGGTTGTATTTCCCTAGTTTGTTTATGAGAAGGTCATGCAAGACAGTATCAAAAGCCTTATTAAGTCAAGATATGCCACAACTATCACTTCCCCCCCATCCACAAGGCTTGCTACCCTGTCAAGGAAAGCAATTGGGTTGGTTTGAAGTGATTTGTTCTTGACAAATCCATGCTGACTGTTACTTATCATCTTATTAGCTCCTGGGTGTTTGCAAATTGATTGATTCATTATTTGTTCCATTATTTTTCCAGGTACTGAGATTAAGATGACTGGTCTGTAATTCCTGTGATTGTCTTTATTCCCCTTTTTATAGATTGGCACTATATTTGTCCTCTTCCCATCCTCTGTAATCTCTCTTGTCTTTCATGAGTTGTCAAAGATAATTGCTAATGGCTCAGATAGCTCCTGAGTCAGCTATTTGAGTATTCTAGGATTTCATCAGGCCCTGGTGACTTAAAGACATCTAACTTGTCTAAGTAGTTTCTAACTTGTTCTTTCCCTGTTTTAGCCTCAGAGCCTACCTCATTTTCACTAGTGATCAATATATTTGACATCTGATCGCTACTAACTTTTTGGTTAACACTGAAATGAAAATGTCATTGAGCACTTCTGCCATTTCCACATTTACTGTTGTTCCCCCCCCCCACACTCCCATTGAGTATGTGGCCTACCCTCTCCTTGATCTTTCTCTTGCTTCTAATGTATTTATAGAATGTTTTCTTGGTCCCCTTTATGTCTCTAGCTAGTTTAATCTCATTTTGTGCCTTGGCCTTTCTAATTTTGTCTCTACATGCTTGTGTTTGTTTATAGTCATCCTTTGTAATTTGACCCAGTTTCCACTTTTTGTAGGACTCATGTGTTTATACTGGAGAAGGCACATCAACGAAATGTGCCTTGCATTTAGAGGGGAAGGTGTTGAGGTTTGTGATGGTCTTTAGTTCCTGTGGGAGTTCCTTCCACCATTTCAGAGTGGCCCACAAGAAAGTTCTGCCTCCCAGACAGAAGAGCTTTACTGTTATAGAAATTTCCATTGTGCTGGAGGAGTGTAGTTGTCAACCACAGTCTTTATCCCAGAGGTTTAGGTGGACTCTTAGATCTGCTGGCTCAAGTTGTGGAGTGCTTTGAAAATAGGGACCAAAACCTTGAACTTGATTTGAAATTCTATGTGAATTCAGTGTAGAGAGCAGAGTACATGTGTGATATATTTATGGTGGCCTGTGTTGCTGAGGTGATGCACTGCAGTGCTCTATACTACCTGGAGTTTCCTAAGTGCTGAAGGCTTCATGCCAGGTATATTGTATTGCTGAAATCCAGCTGAGAGATGACAAAGGCATGAATAACTGAGGCTAGGTTTCATCTGCCAGGACGAAGTGGAGATGGTAGAAAGCATTATTCATGGATGCAGCTATGTGAGAGTTTAGCATCAGCGAGGAATCCAAGAGTACTCTTAGACTACCAACTGAATTCACCAATTGCAGGTATCTATCTTCAACCAACCAAGGCTGAAAATGCTTTAAAATGCTTTTCTCTATCCACCAGCATCACCTCTGTCTTGCTCAGATTCAGCCAGCTGTTCTTCAAGAACAGATCTCATCCAAGCACTGGGCCATGTTGGTTGTATCATTGTATGTGGTAAAGAATTGGGAAAGTTGTGTATTGTCTGCATATTGTTGGCACTTGAGTCCATGTCATCTGACCAGTCCACCTAGTGGTTGCATATAGATGTGGACAAAGACTGGAGAGAGAATTGATCCTTGTGGGACTCCACCAGTTAGGGGTCTAGTGGTGGCAGTGTAGTTTCCCATCACTACTTGGGTTCATTTCTCCTGGAAGGATTCAATCATGTTTGTGCATTACCCTGAACCCCTTTTACCCTTTTGAGGCAGGATGAGACTGGATGCCCATCCTCTCTCCATTGATAGGAGGAGATCATGATCAGTGCTACTAAAGAATTTCCAGTTCTGTGTTCTGGCCCGAATCCTAATTATGCCAGGCCTAGAATGTTAGACTGCTAGCTTCAGTTAGATGAGCTTGTAGTTGGCCTTGGGTGAGCTTCTCTTTGAGTTTGTTCAGGCTAAAGTTATTTCTTTCCTCTGGAGTTGAAGAAATGTTCTGATCTATACGGCAGTCTCTCCCCCTTTCCTTTTTCCCTATGAATCTCCTGCTCCATTCACTATGTTATTTTTCCAAAGATGTTTTTACTCTTCTACACCTCACAAGTCTCAAATCTCCAGAGTCAATATTAAATCTCTGCTTAAATCACTGTGGGATGCCGAGGTGCACCTGGAGCTTGACGTATTTTTTTTTTAACCTGGAGCTCCTAACGGCTGCAAAGACTAGAAATGAAAAGCTGCTGCTGAAACACCCAGGGAATTAGAGCTCCAGCTTATACAGCTAAGCCTCCCATATTTTCAAATCCTGAGCGCCCTACAGCTGCAGGCCTGAAATTAAAGCTGTTCTTAAATCACCCTGTGAGTTTTATTTTCAAACCCTAAGGAGTTGCAGAGCTGCAAAGCTAAAATGAAAATATGGTCTCTAATCACCACAGGAAGTTAATGCGACAGACGGAGAACTAAAGCTTTCTAAAGTGTGGTTTCCCCCCTCCTTAAATCTGAGAGTTTACGGGCTCATATTTTAAAGAAACCAAACATATTCCTGCAAAATCCTGCAAATAAAACTCAGGAATTCATGGAGAGATGATGATGATGATGATGATCAACAGCATATAGTCTTAGAGGTTCTTGGTTGGCAAAATGTGACGATGGATTGGGGGATTAGGAGGGAAGACTGCAGTTACACTCATGTAACTCTAGAACAAGACAACTAATGACCAGTGTAACTGGCAGCATATCTGGCTCATGGAGAACTAATTAGAAACCAACATCAAAATATTCTCCTTCAATCTGTCTGTGGATGCAGGTCTCTTATCTGCAGTGTAGAGCTCTATTTCACATTCAGCACTGAGCGCCAGATGCAAAGCCCATTGAAGTCAATGGAGAATCTTTCCATGGATTTCAAAGCCCTTTTGGATTGGGCTCTGACTCTACACATGGAACTTCTGTTGATTTCACTGTTTGTTCTTCACATGGAAGGTTTCATAGGTTTGTAGACTCCAAGCCTAGAAGGGACCATTGTGATCATGTAGTCTGACTTCCTGTAACACACACAGGCCTTAGAACTTCCCCAGCATAACTCCTAGAGCATATCTTTTAGAAAAAACATTCAAACTTTATTTTAAAATGTGTCAGAGATGGGAAATCTACCATGACCCTTGGTTCCAGTGGTTAATTACCCTCAATGTTAAAAATGTACGCCTTATTTCCAGTCTCAATTTCTCTAGCTTCAACTTCTAGCCCTTGGATCATGCTATACCTTGAAGAGACAATTATTAAATAATTTCCCCCCATGTAGATACTTATAGACTGTAATCAAGTCACACCCTAAACTTCTCTTGTTAAACTAAACAGATTGAGCTCTTTGAGCTCTCTCACTGTAAGGCATGTTTTCTAATCCTTTAATCATTCTTGTGGCTCTTCTGTGAACCCTCTCCAATTTATCAACATTCTTCTTGATTTGTAGGCACCAGAACTGGACACAGTATACCAGCAGCAATCACACAAGTGCCAAGTACAGAGGTAACATAACCTCTGTAGTCCTAGTCAAGATTGTCCTGTTTTTGCATTCCCCAAGATCACATTAGCTCTTTAGGCCTCATTAGTTTATTTGTGTTGTTTTGAAATTAGCTCTTTGGGACACAGGGTTGCACTGGGCACTAATGTTCAGCTGATTATTCACCTCACCTTCCCCCCCCCTGCCCCCCAAAGTTTGTTTTATAGTCACTGCCTCCCAGAATAGAGTCCTCCATCCTGTAAGTATGGCCTACATTTTTCGTTCCTAGATGTATACATTTATAACACATATTGTTTACTTGTGCCGAGTTTACCAAATGATCCAGTTCGCTCTGAATCAGTGACCTGTCCTATTTGATATTTACAAGATCTCCAATTTTTGTGTCATCTGCAAACTGTGTCAGTGATAATTTTATGTTTTCTTCCAAGCCATCGATAAAAATGTTAATAACAGAGCCAAGAACTGATCTATGTGGGACCCTACTGGAAACACACTAACCCGATGACAATTCCCCATTTACAATTACATTTTGAGACCTATCAGCCAGTTTTTAATTTGTTTAATGAGTGCCATGTTCATTTTATACTGTTGTAGATTTTAAAGAAAATGTCATGTTGTATTAGGTCAAATGCCTTACAGAAGTCTAAATATATTATGTCAACACTTATGTTATCTTTATCAGCCAAACTTGTAATCTCATCAAAAAAAGATATCAAGTTAGTTAGACAGGATCTATTTTTCACAAACCCATGTTGATTTGCATTAATTACATTGCCCTCATTTAATTCTTTATTCATTAAATCCTGTGCCAGCCATTCCATTATCTTGCCCAGTATTGCTGCCAGGCCTATAATTACCTGTATCATCCTATTTATGCTTCTTAAAAACTATCACAACATTAGCATTCTTCCACTCTTCTGGAACTTCTCCAGTGCTCTAAGACTTTTGAAAATCAACATTTATGGTCCAGAAAGCTCCTCAGCAAGCTCTTTTAAAACTCTTGGATGCATGTTATCTGGACCTGCTAATTTAAAATGTCAACTTTAGTAGCTTCCGGTTAACATCATCCAAAGATACTAGTGGAATGAAAAGAGTGTTATCATCTCCAGATGATAAGACTATATCATCTGTTTTTCCCGAAATATAGAACAGAATTATTTACTGAAAACTTCTGGCTTCTCTGCATTATTATTGCCAATTCTACAATTTCCATCCAGTAAATGAACAATACCATTGTCAGGGTTCTTTTTCTTCTCAATATATTTTTAAATCTTCTTATTTCCCGGACACTGCTTGCCATAGATTTCTCCTTATGTCCCTTTGCTTTCCTTATCAATTTTCTACATTTCCTAACTTCTGATTTATATTCATTATTATCAGCTTCTCCTTTCTTCCATTTGTTATATATTATTATTATTTTTTTTTATAGCTGCCTTCACTTGTCCTCCAAACTAGGTTGGTTTTTTAACCAGTACAGCCTCATTCCTGGACCGTGGGTTTTTCTGAGCATCTAAGAAGGTGTTCTTAAATGATTCCCAATTATCATTCACAATTTCTAACTAAATTCTTTCTCTTAGCTGATTTGGCTCACAATTGTTTTCAGCTTTGTGAAATTGGGTCTATTAAAGCACCAAGTATATATATTGCTGATCTGGACTTTATTCTGATTGCACATCAGCAATGTGATCAAGTCATGATCTCTTGTACCTAAGCTACCATTAATTTTTAATTCTGTGAGCAGTTTTTCTTTATCTGTTAATATAAGGTCTAATAAAGAATTCCCCCATGTCGGCTGCAGTACTTTTTGAGTTAGGAAATTGTCATCTACAATGCTTAGAAATTCCAATTTTTTTTACTACTGTGGATTGTGGAGGAGAGAGAATAATTTTGCCTTATATTTTTATACATTTCAGTAGTACAATATAGGATACTTCATAATCTTCCTGAGTCTTTTTCAAATAGCAAGCATATTACAGACTACTGGTTCCATGCACTCTTGCAATGGGACACTGATTTGTTGGAGATGGTCACAAAAGGAAATTAAGTTAGTTTATCTCTATCCATGCAGCAAGCTAGTAAAGAAGAACATCATCATGATCAGCTGACCTAGCAGATAGGAAAGTTGAGATCTCTTTCAGGGAACAAAAATATTCAGATAAATGGTAGCAAGATCCCTCTAAAAATACACTAAAAACTGGGTCAGCCAAGCAAACAGCAGTGCAACAATGCCAATTTGCAGAAACCAAAGAAATCCACAAAGATTTGATACAAAAAATAAGAGAACAACAGAAACAACATTTATTAGAATGGCAAAGCTTATGTAGGTTTTAAAATGATGTTAATCTGGTTAATTAATCAAAGCAGTGGAATAAAATATTCAAGAAGAACACACTTCAATCAATAATTGGAGCAGTAATTCCTGGAGGCTTCTTGATGGTAGGAGACTTTTATGTGTACCAATCAGTCTAAAATACCAATAATATTTAGATTTTGCTAGAGATTAACATTTTCAGTTCAAAGTCGTAGCCCTTTGAGATTCAAGCTGTTTTGGAACTAAAGTACTTCTTCAACATGCAAGAAGGCAAAGTGCATTTAGCAAAATGAAAAGGTACTGTACTGTCTAATAAGGGCTGGAGAAACAAACAAGATCTTAGGGCCTGATCCAATCCCCATCGAAGTCCATAGCAGTCTTTCCATTGACTTCAGTGGACTTTAGATAAGACTGCTGGTCCCTTAAATCTATTTAGCATAGCACTTCAACACATACCTAAATCCCATTGACTTCAATGGGACATAGGCACAGGCTTAAACATATGCTTAAGTGTTTTGCTGAATAGGGATGGACATAAGTTAAATTGTGTTACTGAATTGGGGACTTAATGAGGGGAATGTCTTATAGATGAAGACGCATATAACATCTCGGGGCCAAATTAGTTTCCTTACCATATTAGTCAACTAAGGTCTGATTATAAAATAAATCTAAAGTGATTCATTTGTGTGGTCTGTTAGTGCACCTTGTTTTTCTGTTTTTATGTTGTAGACTGCAAGCTATGCAGGACATGGGTTATGCAGGACATGAAAGAACAGGTTAAGGACTGTTTAGAAGAGCTGGCCTGGCAAAATCATGGAGCAGGTCTCCAAGGAATCCATTCTGAAGCACTTGGAGGAGAGGAAGGTGATCAGGAACAGTCAGCATGGATTCACCAAGGGCAAGTCATGCCTGACCAACCTGATTGCCTTCTATGATGAGATAACTGGCTCTGTGGATATGGGGAAAGTGGTGGATGTGATATATCTTGACTTTAGCACAGATTTTGATACGGTCTCCCACGGTATTCTTGCCAGCAAGTTAAAGAAGTATGGATTGGATGAATGGTCTATAAGGTGGATAGAAATCTGGCTAGATTGTCGAGCTCAATGGGTAGTGATCAATGGCTCCATGTCTAGTTGGCAGCCAGTAACAAGCGAAGTGCCCCAGGGATCAGTCCTTGGGCCAGTTTTGTTCAACATCTTTATTAATGATCTGGATGATGGGATGAATTGCACCCTCAAGACGTTCGCAGGTGACACTAAAATGGGGGGAGAGGTAGATATGATGGAGAGTAGGGATAGGGTCCAGAGTGACCTAAACAAATTGGAGGATTGAGTCAAAAGAAATTTGATGAGGTTCAACAAGGACAAGTGCAGAGTCCTGCACTTAGCACGGAAAAATCCCATGCACCACTACAGGATGGGGACCAACTAGCTAAGCAGTGGTTCTGCAGAAAAAAAATACCTGGGGATTACAGTGGATGAGAAGCTAGATATGAGTCAACAGTGTGCCCTTGTTGCCAAGAAGGCCAATGGCATATTGGGCTGTATTAATGGGAGCATTGCCAGCAGATCGAGGGAAGTGATTGTTCCCTTCTATTCGGCACTGGTGAGGCCACACCTGGAGTATTGTGTCTAGTTTTGGTCCCCACACTACAGAAGGGATGTGAACAAAGTGGAGAGAGGCCAGCAGAGAGCAACAAAAATGATTAGGGGGCTGGGACACATGACTTATGAGGAGAGGCTGAGGAAACTGGCCTTATTTAGTCTGCAGAAGAGAAGAGTGAGGGAGGATTTGATAGAAGCCTTCAACTACCTGGAGGGGGGTTCCAAAGAGGATGGAGCTAAGCTGTTCTCAATGGTAGCAGATGACAGAACAAGGAGCAATGGTCTCAAGTTGCAGTGGGGGAGGTCTAGGTTGGATATTAGGAAACACTATTTCACTAGGAGGGTGGTGAAGCTCTGGAATGGGTTACTTAGGGAGGTGGTGGAATCTCCATCCTTAGAGATTTTTAAGGCCTGGCTTGACAAAGCCCTGGCTGGGATAATTTAGTTGGTGTTGGTCCTGCTTTGAGCAGGAGATTGGACTAGATGACCTCCTGAGGTCTCTTCCAACCCTAAGATTCTATGATTCTCAATATTTGTGCCTTGTCCAGTGGTAGATGCATTTATTCAATCCATTCACATTTCAGGTGCTGTGTGCTCTTTGGCAATCTGGACTATGGATTCTGATACAAATTGTATTGCAACTTCAGATAATTTAGTTTTCACTGAGTTCCATATGAAATGATTCACACTAAGTACAATAGCCAGTTTATTTGTGTGGTTTTGAAATTGAATTTATTTTTTGTTGCTCCCATATTTTCAAATTTCAGTATGATGCAGATTGTCATGTCTTACATTTCAATGTCAACAGCCAATTAAGATGAATGAGGAAGTTAATACCACCTCTTGTTTTAGGCTGTTCACAAACTCAGCAGATAACACAGTTTACACTCAGTTCACCTTTTTTGAGGTTTGCTGTGCATCGTGAGGGTCAGAAAATTTATTTTTAAATGAATGCTGAGTTTCGTAGCTTTTAAGGCCAAAATGGACCATTGTGATCAGCTAGTCTGACCTCCTGTATAACACAGGCCAAAGAACTTCAATAACTTCATTTTCCAGGCCAATAATTTCTGCATGAAGCCCATAATTTCTGTTGGAGCTATAGCATATCTTTTAGAAATCCCAATTTAAAGACTGCAAGTATTGGAGCATCCATCATGTCTCTAATGAATACATAGGTTCCTGCATCATTGTTGAGTGCTTAAGAAATAAGTCTTTCCAAACTTTCCTTTTCAAACACTAGCTCACAATCTCTCGGTGCTACAAAGATCTCATTCTAAAAAAAACCCCAAATCAATTAATCAATACATGTCATATTAATCAAATGCAATGGTAGACGTAAGCCCCCAACATTTTCCACAACAGATGTCCTACTGAAAGCCATATAGCTTACTGAGGACTCGGAAACACACCTAATGTGATGTACACTACCCTGCAAATGGTCAAAATAGGAAAAAGAGAGAGAACGATAAACTTCTTAGAAATCACAGTCATTCCAATTGCATCACTGAACTCGTAACAGCTGAGCAATCCGTTCAAGAAAGAACAAACAGCAGCTGGCTGTATAAACACCGTCAAAAGCTTTTCTGAATTGCATCAAGAAAGCACAGCTAAAATTGATTTATTTTTCTCTGGTACCACCTTATATCCCTGTGAAATCTAGAATACAAGCGGACAAGATGTAATCTTGGTATCAGACAAAATGGAGAATAAAGTTATATTCTTTTTTGCCATGGAATTCTGACCATCTCAAGAGGTGGAATTATTTGCATCAGACAGTCTTGCAAATAAACGTTGTCAGCAAATAAAATTTTATGGGAGTAAGTATAAGCACTAAATGAATATTACATCCTCTGATCTTCCCGAGCGTTGTTTTTGTGCCATAAAAATATTAAGAAAAAATAAGTGTCAGTACTTAATGGGGCCTTTATGCAGCCTTTGAGGAGTTAGTATACAGAACTGAACACCTAAAGAGCCACTTCCCAGCAGGAGTAAAGCTGCTTAGCTTCATTAATGTCAATTGAAGTGTGCTGATTTACACCAGGTGAGATATGGCCCTGTTTATCGTGTAGGGCCTGATCCCGCACACCCATGCACCCCTTAACCCTACGTCCTTGTTTGTAAACAAACAGAGGCAACAAATAGCTGTGATAGAAAACAACAGCCAGGTTCCATGAACCTGGAATGAACTGGGTGATCAGTTCAGCCGCATCAACGTTTCTCAAAGTCAAAACCTAAACTAACATGTTTTCAAACATTTCCAGATTTCTCCACATTTCCCCCCAAGGTGCCGTATTTAGCAAATAAAGACAGTGGTAAAATAACTGCAGTCACCTAAGGCTGCACAGATTGTAATGAAGGGTTGTGTCCTGGTTAAGGCTCTAAGCTGGGACTCAGGAGATGGGGGTTCTAGTGTTGGCTCTTCTACTGATGTCCTGTGTGATGCTAGAGGAGCCACATAATTTCTGTGCCTCACTTCCCCATCTGTAAAGTTGAGGATACAAAAATATATTTTTCCTACTCTTTGTCTAGCTTGTCTATGAAGCTTTTGGGGTCAGCAACTGTTTCTTATTGCAATGCTCAGTACAATGAGGCACTGATCTCAGTTGCCCTCATGTAACAGAAATAATGGTCACACTTTTTATTAAGGTTTCCTTTATAAAGGGTTAATAAATGATTAATAGATATAAGCATGTTACAGTAATGACTAGTATAAATTACTGATGATTTCCAGCAAGATAATGCACATTGGAGGGAGACATTTGCACTACTCCTATCCCTTACGTGCCATCAATATAAGAACTTGGATCGATAAAGTTCTCCTTTATCTTACCATGATTATCTAATTCCACAGGCCCTGCTTCTCCACTGTATCTGAGCTGTACTTGGACAGAGGGGAGAGTGGAAACTGCAGGGAGCAGGGTGTGGCTCCCTGATCCTCAACCACCCAGCCCTGGTGGAAGTTAGAGAAGCAGGAGGTCTACTCAGGCTTCCATCTTTGGAGCAAGTTCCATAATTAATTAACCCAGAGAATGTATTAATACCTGGAGGGTGGGGGCAAACAGCTGTGCATATCTCTCTATTGGTATTATAGAGGGAGAACAATTTATGCTGTATAAGCTTTATACAGGGTAAAACAGATTGATAGAACTTAATCTATCAATGCTTCAAATATAGTGGAGCTACCCTCTCCCATGCACCCTTCTGTCCCTACCATGCCCATAGCTGGACCCTTCCTTGCCCTTATGCTGGGACTGGTGGCAGCTAGCACATGAGTTAGCTGTACTACCCGTGCCGTCTCTACACTGGCAAAGAGTCCCCCTGCACAGGTCTTTCTACTGGGGGAATCACCATTGAATTTAAATTAGTTTTTCAGTGAAAAGTGAACTCGACAGACCAGAGATTCCATTGCAGTCTGTAAGTTAAAGCCAGACCCAAAGAGCAAGTAGCAACTGTGATGGGCTGGATTACAGAAAACCCCTTGGGAACTGTCTGCTGATGTGATGAGACTCCTTTTGAGCCCGCTTTCCCTGCCAGCTTGGGACTTCAGTGCCCTGCCTGGTTTGAGCCAGACACGCTAGCCTGCTACAAACACAGACCCAGGTTTGAACCACATTCCCCAAACGCTGCAGGCTTAAATGAAAACAGCTTAAGAAGTATTCCTGTCTCCAACACTTAGATGCCCAGCTCCCAATGGGGTCCAAACCCTAAATAAATCTGTTTTACCCTGTATAAAGCTTATACAGCATAAATTGTTCACCCTCTATAAAACCGATAGAGAGATATGCACAGCTGTTTGCCCCCACCCCCAGGTATTAATACATTCTCTGGGTTAATTAATAAGTAAAAAGTGATTTTATTAAATACAAAAAGTAGGATTTAGTGGTTCCAAGTAATAATAGACAGAACAAAGTGAATTACCAAACAAAATAAAATAAAACATGCAAGTCTAAACCTAATAGAGTAAATAAAGTGATTACAAATGAAATCTCACTCTCAGACATGTTCCAGTAATCTTCTTTTACAGACTAGCCTCCTTCTAGTCTGGGTCCAGCAATCACTCACACCGCCATGGTTACTATCCTTTGTTCCAATTTCTTTCAGGTATCCTTTGGGGGTGGAGAGGCTATCTCTTGAGCCA
This sequence comes from Chelydra serpentina, assembly GCA_037349315.1. NCBI lineage: Eukaryota > Metazoa > Chordata > Testudines > Chelydridae > Chelydra > Chelydra serpentina. Next base: position 19,601,136 of record JBAIAC010000004.1, on the reverse strand, counting down.
GCTGAAGACAAAATGGAGGCGTTCCCAAGGGCTCAAATAGACTTCCTCTTGTGGGTGGACATCCCTCCCTCCCCCTGTGTAGAATCCCAGCTACAAGATGGAGTTTTGGAGTCACATGGGCAAGTCACATGTCCATGCATGACTCAGATCCTTACAAGTGGTAGCCATTGTTTACATGCTACCTTGAACGTCCTCAGGTAGACATCTCATGTGGACTGGAGTCTTCTAAGATCCATTGTCAGTTAAGTGTTTCTTGACTGGGCACTTAACTTGCAAATTCCTTTCTAAAGAAGCTGACCAAATACCTTACTAAGGCTACTTAAAATCAAACAAGTACATAGCCAATATTCATAACTTCGAATACAAAAATGATACATGCATACGAATAGGATGAATATATTCAGTAGATCATAACTTTTGCAGAGATATGTTACATGGCATATGTAGCATAAAACATATTCCAGTTATGTCATATTTACATTCATAAGCATATTTCCATAAAGCATTATGGGGTGCAACGTACACAGCAACTTCAGCAGAAATGGCATTTCTTCATAGATTGTTTTTCTGAATCCCCCCTCTCCATTGCCAAATATAAACTCCATCCCCAACCTGCCTCCCTTCCATTTTGTGTTGCACTGTGTGAAATGGGGGATGCTTGTTTGCGACACTTTTAATGGAAAAATGTGCCACCTATATTTTACATACATAATATTGCAGAAAAATTGCAGTTTTATTGCAAAAAAAGAGCATGTTTCAAATGCAGCCAGGTACCATGGTAAGAGACACTAGAAAACGGGTCTTAAGTGCCTAAATCTTGTTTGAAAATGCGACTTAGTCTCTTAAATTACTTACATGCTTTGAAAATTCTACCTCCAGTCTGTCCAGCCCATCTTCAATTAACTGTTTATTTCATTTTTGTAACAAGAGAGAGGGACATCTGAAGAAGACTGTTTGTTTCTTAAATCATTATATTTATCATCCATGGATATTGTTTGCATTGCTGCTTTTGTATGAATATTTTATCTTATAATGTATATTTAGGAGGAACAAATATATTTGGGTTTTTCTTACAGTTTTTGTGCACATTCAGTTTGAGTTCTGGGCAACACTGGTGTTGTTTTTATTTTATCACAACTAGTTCTCCCAGCCCTAGTCTTGTCCCTTTCAGAACATCTGAAACAAAACCACCCACACATTTTCTTTATCTACATGGCTGTGCCATTGTCATAAGTTAATGCAAGCGCCTATAAACCGATGAAACATTAAAACATATTTCATTTAAATTCCTTTGAGGTGACATGAGCACTAGGGGTGGCTTTCAGGGGTGAAGTACAGCACATTAATTACTCATCACGGTTATCATAACATATTGTAAAGGCCATGTCTGCAGACAATGGACACATTTGCTTTGCAAATCACATACCTGGGGGACTAGAAACTTTGTCCATCAGCTCCCGAAACAAAAGCCTCTGCTGCTTTATCAAAAGGAGGTCCCTGTGTAGTTATGGTAGATCATGTACCAGCTGGTCAGTAGAATGCATCATTGCTCATTCCTGCATGCAGAAGATCTTGCTAATAACTGAGGCAACAAGGTTATTTTACTCACATGAGTAGTCTCTAACTATGGGCTACTCAGATGATTAAAGCAACTCTTGTGCCCCAGTATTTACTAAGCTGGGCCCAAAATTAGCACATTACAACATTGCACAACAGATTATATTGTACTAGGCCAAACACCACTTTTCTCCTTATGCTCCAAGAGACGTATTATATTTTTAATATGTTATAACCACTGCAGTTTAAAATGTTATAAACCCTTGGAATGACTTCAGCCTTAGTACTGTTAGCACCTCCTAGACCGGAAGTACCTTTGTGTGGTCATAACTTGTTTTTATTCTGTTCAAACCTGGATACTTTTAATTTAAAAAAGTCAATCAACATTTCAAGGCCTGCGTGAGTTATGGGAGTGATCATGGCTTTTTCATATATGACTAGACTTTAAAAATACATATAGCTCTCCTGATAAATGGGCTACTTGATTATGATTAGAAGCTAAAGGTCTTTAAGTTCATTGTCAGACTTGTTTTCTACTGATGAGCAGGCACTAAGCACAGTGATGTTTAAATTTTTAGAAACTACCTTTCTGGGTGTAATTTTGAGTGCAGTTACATTGCAAAAAAAACCCCATGATATGGCTAATAGCTCTTCTTCTCACAGGGGTACCAATACACGGGGGCTGTTAAAGAGGCTTGTAATAGTAACTTTGTTATAATCCATATGTCAACATTGCCAAGACTTCTCAAATGACTTTCAGAACCTTCTTCCTCTGCTGAAATAGTTTTATCCCATTGGTCATTTCCGTGCTGAATTCCACATGAAAAAAGGGGCTATTTATTCTCCTGACACCTTTTATATCTTTTATCTCTTCTTTAAGAAAACATCTGTCCATTAGCATACTAATGGCATCTCTGCTAGCACTTAATGGGACAACTTTTATCTTTATGATCCCATCTGGTTTCGAGCAACTTTCACAACAATGAAAAATTAAAAGTTACACATCCTAAAGGTTCCATTCTCCCCTGTGCTGCAGTAACATGTGTAGGGGCTTGAAGAGAAGGCTGGGGATTTCCTACCTAAGGGCCCCATTCTCCCTCATGCAGGAATAATTAGTGGAAGTACCTATAGAAAAAGCTATCCTGAAAATCTGTGTTGTTGCACCGGAGACAAGAAGCTTCTGCATGGTGGCCCCTTGTCTTCACATTGCTTCTCAGATCCCCTACCTTGCTGCAGCCCCTGGACAGCATTGCGCCTGAAGGACACATGCTAATTTTCCCCCTACTGTTACTCACACCTTCTTGTCAACTGTTTGAAATGGGCCATCCTGATTATCACTGCAAAAGTTTTTTTTCCCCGCCTGTTGATAATAGCCCACCTATTTGTCTTGTTAGAGTTGGTATGGCAACCCCCATCTTTTCATGTTCTCTGTATGTATGTATGTATGTATATATACATAATATATATATATGTATATATACATACATACATATATATATATATATATATATATATATATATATATATAATATAATCTTCCTACTGTATTTTCCACTCCATGTATCTGATGAAGTGGGTTTTAGCCCACGAAAGCTTATGCTCAAATAAATTTGTTAGTCTCTAAGGTGCCACAAGTACTCCTCATTCTTTTTGCTGATACAGACTAACACAGCTACCACTCTGAACACCGCCAGAGATTCCCTCGATTTGCTCTTTCTGGAACTTCTCTCACCAGGGTTCCAAACTGCAGAGGGAGAGCAATGCAAATTAGGATAGACAGTATTCAGTAACACGCACTGCAGATTTGAGATGTGGAGTGATTGCAGGCCGAGACAGAGATTTATGGGCATTAATACCAGGGGCAAAACATATTCTGGGGGCGAGTGGTGCAAGACGGGGGAGCTGTAACCTTTTCCTGAAGCCTCCCCATTGCCCTTCCCATGTACAAAGCTGAGTTCAGCTGCAAGGTAGAATATACCCCTATGCTTTCATTATTTGTAAGGTAGGGCAGGTACAGTTTTTAATGGAGGACGGGTGAGGTCCCAGAGGACTGGAGAAGGGCAAACATAGTACCTATCTTTAAAAAGGGAAACAAAGAGGACCCAGGGAATCATAGACGAGTCGGCCTAACTTCAACACCTGGAAAGATACTGGAACAAATTATTAAACAATCATTTTACAAGCACCTAGAGGACAATAGGGTTATAAGGAATAGCTAGCATGGATTTGTCAAACCAAACCAACTTAATTTCCTTCTTTGACAGGGGTACTGCTCTAATGGATATGGGGAGTCAGTAGATGTGCTATCTCTTGATTTTAACAAGTCTTTTGACATAGTCCCACATGATATTCTCATAAACAAACTAGGGAAATGTGGTCTAGATGATATCACTGTAAGGTGGGTGCACAACTGGTTGAAAGACTGTATTCATAAAGTAGTTATCGATGGTTTGCTGTCAAACTTTCTAATTATAAGGATAGTTAAGCACTGGAACAGGCTTTCCAAGGAGGTTGTGGAATCCCCTTCATTGTAGGTTTTTAAGAATAGGGTAGACAAACACTTGTCAGGGATGGTCTATGTTTACTTGGTTCTGCCTCATCACAGGTGACTGGACTTGATGACTTCTGGAGATCCTTCCAGCCCTACATTTCTGTGATTCTATAAATATCTGCACCTTAGTACCTGGCAGACAGACTCTGGTGATAATGGGTGTTATAGATAGATCAAAGGCTCTGTTGTCTTTTTGGACTGTGCATTAGTGTAGGTTAGCAAGTGACAGTGAGGTAAAAGAGTCCTGGTTCCTCCTTTTTTTTTTGCAGGGGGTTGGGGAAGATTAAGTTATTGAAGCCACTGAAAGAGTGAAGTTTACTTCTCCCTTCATGCCTGGACAGCTATAACGGCCAGTCACCCCCTCCCTGCCCACTTGTTTGCAGGAGGGATTAGCAGCAGAAGAGGGGCTGCATGCCACAACCAAGCCCAAGATCCAGCCAGGCTGAGCAAGAGGGTTGGAAAGAGACCTTACTCCCCAGTATATCTCTGCTCAGTCAAGTAAGACAAAGGCATATGTCTATTTACAGGCTGGCTAGCCTTCAACTCTCTGCAGTTCTGCTGTAACTCTTCAAACATAAGGACCATTGTTGGCAATTGCAACTCTTTGTCAAAGGGAATGAGACTTTGTGTTGTGATGTATTCAGTATTCTGCTCTGGATGCGACTGTAGAACTGAGTTGCAAGCTAAGACTAACAGTTCCTCCTGTCACTTTGCCTTCTCACGTTCACCTCCAGGAAAAGGATTCTAGCAGAAAACCACCTTAATGCTAGGATTCTTTTCTTAGTTCTTGTGCACCCTTGCAAATATCTTGTAATACTTATAGGTGAGTCTGACGGGGCAGACTGGCCCCGCACTGGCAGTGAGAGGGTTAACCCTTCTCTGCTGGCAGAGGAAGCCACACCCCTGAGACCCTGCTGGGCATGCTCCAGCAGGGGGCCAGGTATAAAAGCCTGCAGAGATGCTCAGTCAAGGCGGGCTGCTGAGGAGGAAGGACGCCCAGCAGAGGCTCCAGCCCAGGAGCTAGGGCAGCCCTTACCAGAGAGGGCTAAAGAGCCCAAGACCGGGTCTAGAGGCCAGCCTCTACTGGAACCCCAGGAAGTTCGGGGAACTGAGGAGCCTGGACACTCAGAAAGTACATGGACTGCTGCAGCAAAAGAGCCGGTAGGAAGTGACACGGGGGGGTGCGGGAGTGGTATCTCCCACCCCGGTGAGGGCAGCGTGTTTCGGTGGGATTCCCCGCTGACCCGTGGCAGGCTGTGTTACCCGCTGTTAGGGCCCTGGGTTGGGGCCCGGTGGAGTCAGGCAGGCCCGGGACCCCTACCGGGGGCCGCCGCCCTAGTGGGACGGCCCCCAAGCTCAGAACTCAAGACTGCCTTACCTGACTGACAAAGGCACGCTGAAGTAACTCTAGGCCATGCTGTCCCATTGGGGGAAGAGACTAAGGGGGACTCTGGCCATTGAGTCATGCTGGATGGTCTGCCAGGAGTGGCGTAGAAAACGGACCGGGACCTAGACAGGCGGGGTACCTCCTAGCCCCACTTCAACTCAGAGGGGCGACGGAGTACGAACCCCGCCACAGTGAGTTACTGCTTTTCTTTTGCATTTCCATGGCATAGAGCCAGTAAATTCCATAAGATTATTTTATTATTACTTATTATTTGTATTGGGGATAATTGAACATTTTCAGAGGTAGGTTGGTTGTCTGGTTGCTTTGTTTGTTTGTTGAAATACAGCCTCTTTAAGAAAATGAAAATTTTCAATAGTTGAAATAATTCCCCCACAACAATTTTCTTGCTTTTACAGTTTCAATAAATAAATAAATTTGAAGGCATTAAAATGTTTGAAACAAACTTGATAATTATTTTGATTTCTATAGGTTACAGAAACGGAAAAATATTGAACAAATGTGAATCATTTAGAAAAAATGAACTATGGGTCAATTTCAAAGTTTTCCAAAGAAAAAGAACTTCAAAATGTGGAAATTTTTGCAAAACTTCCTCTTCCTTTCTTAACCGGCTCTCATTTTGTATTATGACAGCACATAGTGGCCCCAATCAACATAGGGGCCCCATTGTGCTAAGCACTTTACATAAACGTACTAAGAAACAGAGAATTTACACCCTGAGTACCCAGGACAGAGAAAACGCTATTGTTTTACAGCTGCAGAACTGAGAGGCAGGTAAGTGCTTTGCCAAGGTCACACAGGGAGTCTGTGTCAGCTCTCCCAAGTCCTAATTCCATGCCTTGACCATAAGACCAGCTTTCCTATCCAGAATAATACAGCATCTACTTTGGGGGCTATCAAGTATCTTCTATGACAAACATGCAACATTTAGAAATATGCAGAGAAGCATAGGGGATAATATTGTCCTTATTATTTGTATTACAGTAGAGCACAAAGGTCCCAACCCCATTCTGCTTAGCACCCCCTTTCCGTATGCCAGACCAACCAACATGCTCTATCTACAGAGAAGAGGTGGCGCCAGAGTCAATGCATTTTAATGGAGTTTGCTGATGGGCCTGTAAATGCTCAACAGTATAATACAGAAGAAAACATTTTGGATTGCTCCAAATATCTATATAATATGTTATATAGATAGGTGACAACGATGCCTTTGTTTCATCCAACTGAAGCCTGGTACCTGAACTCCAAGCGGACCATTTAGCAGAAGGTGGAGAGAAGGGATGATTAATGGATGCCATTGTGCGTGTAGAGGTGGCTGCTGCTGTCTGATTTTGGAAGCCATGCAGCATCTGGATAGAAACACTTGGTGTGAGAGAGAGCTGTCGAGAGCTTACATTCTTGGTGCCTAATCAACAGGCCAAACACCTCACCAGTGAATTTCAGTAAAGCATTCCATATATCAACCTGAATTCCAAGCAGAATTATATATACAGTAGCTGGAACAAATAGAGCTGAGTGTCATGACCAATCGGCCTCAAACCTGGGTCTACAGGAGCAGCCATGTTTCAACCCTCCACTTGGCATCCTGCTGACAACTGCTGACCCAGGAAGCCCAGCCCCAGTTTGAGGCTCCATGCGTTACATCCTATTGGCAGAGTCCCACTGGCCCTACTTAATCCAACAATAGGAACAGGAGGCTCTTTGAACGACTGGGATCCACCCTGCTTGGAATGCATACCTTGTGGTTCCTGCTCCTGCTGTCCTGGCTTGACTTGCCAGCACCCCGATCTGGCTTGGCTCCTGACCTCTGACTTTTGGTTCTGATCTCCAGTTTGTCTTCTGCATCTGACCCCCTGGTACCATGACTTGTCCTGATTCTGGATAACAACTCGTGGTTCTGATCCAAGTTTCCCTCCTGCTTCTGATCTCCTTACCTAGCTGTCTCTCGACTCCTGACTGAACTCCAGCTCTGACCACTAGGCCTGGCTGCCCACGACCCGGCCTTGACACTGAGGTCTAAAACAGAAAATTTATTGCCAAATCCAGAACAGACAAAAGGCTTCCTCCTTGGAGTAGGACCATTGACCTCAATGGTGGCTGTGGATGTTCAGCACTTCTGAAAACCAGAGTGCTTAGGTAGATGCCTAAATATTGAAGTAGGTGCCTAGCTTCAGGCACCCAAGTTTGAAAATTTTGGTCTTAATGTACATATAGGAAGAAAGGTAATCGCCTTCAGAGGTATAAAACTTTCCCTTAAGTTAACGATCCTCATTCACACCTGTGTGACCATCTTGTTTATCACTTCAAAGGTTTTTCTTCCCCTGCTGTTATGGTTCCTCTCAACTAATTAGCCTCTTAAGATTGGTCTATGCAGCTCGACCTTATCATGTTTCTCTGACTGTATAAATATCTGTCTACTGTGTATTTCATTCCATGCATCCGATGAAGTGGGTATTAACCCACGAAAGCTTATGCTGAAATAAATTTGTTAGTCTCTAAGGTGCTACAAGTTTTTCTTTCTTATTTTCGTTTTGCTGACACAGACTAACACGGCTACTACACTTAAACCTATAAAACAAGTGTCATTCATGTCTGCCTTAGATGAGCACAGAAAATTATCTTGCCCAAGCTTCCTCTATATTGTTGTCCGTGATGAGCATGAGGTGTGCCCAGTGAACTTGATGGAAAGAGTGTGGAGTAAAGTGGTGTTCAGTGTGAGTGAAGATGTCATAATCTAGCCCCCCCCCCAAAGGGGATTACAAGCATCATTAGCTGTTCAGTCTTAGGGCTTGTCTTTACTATGGGCTAAATCGGTGCGATTGATGCAGCAGTGTCAATTTAGAGGGTCTGGTGAAGACACGATAAGTCGATGGGAGAGCGCTCTCCCGTTGACTTCAGTGCTTCACCTCAACAAGAGGCAGAAGCTCTGTTGATGGGAGAGCGTCTCCCGCCGACACCGCGCAGTGTCGACACCGCGTTTAAGTCGATGTAAACTATGTCGACGTAAGTTACGCAACTTAAGTTAAGACTGGGTTTACACTGATAGGAATCCATTAACCTAAGTGGAGTTACTTCTGAATTGCCCTGATAGTAAGATGTGGTCCTGAGAAGAATGGAGTAATGAGTGGCAGAGGCTCAGCACCTCTCAGGATCAGACTGTAAAGGATGTCAGAATCAGGCCATAGGACTCTAAGGGCATTGTCCTTTCTCTCTCTAGGCTGCAGTAGCAATTTTGGGATTTGCTGCCTTCTTTTTAAACCTGCTTTTTCTCCTCTGCTTTGCTGTGGGCTCTTTAATGTTTGTATTTGGGCTGCTTATTCCTTCAACGCGCAATTGTGGCTTTGAATTTCATCTGATATGGCAGTTCACTCCCAGCTGCTTCAGCTGCTGTGATTCTTCATATCTAAGGAAAGTTTTTTTTATTTTTAAACTATTTGTCTCCACCAAGCTGGCTTTCCTAAGCCCTCAGAAAGATTTTTACTTGTCATGTTTGCTTTGATGTGTCAGCTCTGATCTACATACAGTACCTCTTCTGTTTGTGTTTCATTTATCTAGCTTTCTGAACCTGGAAATAAAAGGTTTTGTTTATTAAGATGCAATGTTTTTAAATGATTCCCAGCACTTATTATTTTTGTCCCCAGCATCAAAAAGGAGTTCTCTGTTCATTTTCTTTAATATCACTGTAGGATAAAAATACATGAAAGTGGCTCTGGGTAATAGCACAGTTGCTGTTGTAACAGGCAAGTCATATGATTCAAAGAAAAGTCTCAGACTTCATTACATAACACATTGGCTATTCAAGGGCTTGAGATCTCCTAGAAAATGTTTCAAAGGCATCTTCATATTGTACTAATTAATAACTCCTGAATAAATGTTTCACAGACTTGTTTACAAGCAAAACATAGCTAGCACCATAGGTTAATTGAAATAGCACACAGTTATATCACCGCAACCTGTGCTCTCATCAAGGGTCATCCCTAGAGTCAGGTCTGATTGGTATTTTCATAGACCTCCAGTGGAAACATACAGAACTATAGGAAGTAAAAATGGGAACAAGAAACTCAATTCAAAAGCTAATTTCGAACACCTCAAAGAATATGTCTGTGTGTGTGTGCATAATGCCAATAATAAATAATTATACAGATACAGAATATAGAAGAGGTTATTGTTATGGCAGGCATAATTTAAAATGACAAGGTGCTTTTCAGATGCATGAGCTGCAGTGTCCTAATCAAATTCATACTTGGGAAGTTACATTCTGACATCTTAAACTGTGCCCCATAGAAAACGTACTCTTCACTTTTCTTTTTAAAACAAAAGTTCTATTGAGCTGTGATGTGGTTCTTGAAAAGCTCCACCCCAGATGTGGTTGCATTTCAGTGTCAGCAGGATGATTCCTATATACCATATGCAGCCTGGTAAAATACATACTTCCAGGATGGATTGGATAAGCATTTCACAACATTTTGAAAGCTAAGCTCAATCATTATCACTATGGAAAATCCCAGAGGGATGTGCCCTCCTGGCAAATCAGGTGACACCCGGATTGATCTCTTGCAAGGTGCTTAAGGTGGTCTGATTGTCTATTCAGTTTATGTCCACCCCTGGCAATGTTGTCACATCACTGAAGCTTTTGGCGCTCACATAATCACCAGGCATGTAGCAGCATTCCTTGGTAAACACATTTCGGAATTCGTTGGTCTTCCATTCTTATTATATGTCCACATCAAGGAAGCTGCCAAAATGAAACCAGTGCTGATCTTGTCCTGACACTTGATTTGGAGCAGCTGACAGAGACAATGAGAATTTAAAATGTCAATCTAGTGTTCTTCAACCTTCTTCAGTGACCATGTTTCACTTCCATATGTCAGAGGTGGTATAACCGTGGTTCTATAGATTCACAGCGTCATAGCAAGCTTCATGTCACAATGTCCCTACAGAGGCTGGTGAAGGGCCCAACATGGTGGCAGCTGCTGCTATATGAGCGTTCACATCTTTCAAGCATTCTCCAGCACTCTCTATGATCCTGCCCAAATATTTGACAGCTGGCACCTGCTCAATGTCCTGCCTGCACAGCTTAATTACTGAGCTGGTTGTAATGTGAAGTTAGGGTGTTTGATGTTAATGGCCAGTGACTTACTTTTGTCCGAATTAATGATCAGAAAAATTTATGTTGCTTCTTGCCCGACCACACTGGGCATCAGTTTCAGTGATTCACCAGACTAAGCCAACAAGAAAACATCGTCAGCATATTCAAGATCTCAAAGAAGAACGGCGTTCAACTCAGTGCCACCAACAGCTGCCAAACTTATCCATCAACTAACTAATGCCAACATTGACTAATTTCGGCCCATTAAATGGCTGTCTTCGAAGTCGGGGGCATCTTTGTCAGTCAACTCTGATGGTCAGTGTCAAATTCAGCACTCCTGTGAACTTGGACATCCATGACCATTGAGTGCCAATGATTGTTCTTTGGGTGATGGAAGAGTGAGTCAGTGATCATCATGTCATTGAATTCTAACAGCCACTGCCTTTTCCTGTTCCCTTACACCAAACTTCCTGAGCATACCAGCCCCACTTTCAATATCCTTTCCTACCTGTGCATTAACGTCACCCAAGATCATGGTGACATCTCCTCTCAGAAGTTCATTAAAGATTGACTGCAGTTGCTGGTAAAATTATGTGCAGTCATATCATTGGCTGTGGTGTTGGGGGACCATGCACTGTGATGATAATGCTTGGCAAAATGACCATTAAGTGGATACATAATTGGTTAAACAACTGTAAACAAAGAGTAACTAATAATGGACTGATGTCAGATTGGAGGGAGATCTCAAGTGGGGTTCGACAGGGATCTATTCTGGGGCCGGTGTTCAACATCTTTGTTAATGACCTGGATGTAGGGATAGAGAGCATACTGATCAAATTTGCAGAGGGGTTGCCAACACTTTGGAGAATAGAGTTAAGATTAAGAGAGATCTTGATAAATTGGAGAACTGGGCTATAGATAGGCCCCTACCAAATTCACGCCCATGAAAAACGCGTCATGGACCGTGAAATCTGGTCTCCCCCAGTGAAATCTGGTCTTTTGTGTGCTTTTACCTATACTATACAGACTTCATGGGGGAGACCAACATTTCTCAAATTGGGGGTCCTGATCCAAAAGGGAGATTCAGAGGGGTCACAAGGTTATTTTAGGGGGTCATGATATTGCCACCCTTACTTCTGCACTGCCTTCAGAGCTGGTGGCCAGACAGCAATGGCAGTTGGCCGGGCATGCATCTCTGAAGGCAGCGCCCAACCAGCAGCAGCATAGAAGTAAGAGTGGCAATACCATACCATGCCACCCTTACTTCTGCGCTGCTGCCTTCAGAGCTGGGTGGACAGAGAGTGACGGCTGCTGACTGAAGGCCCAGCTCTGCAGGCAGCGGTGCAGAAGTAAGGATGGCAATACCATACCATGCCATCCTTATTTCTGTGGTGGTGGCTCTGCCTTCAGACCTGGGCTCCTGTCCAGCTGCTGCTGCTCTCCAGCTGCCCAGCTCCTAAGTGGCAGAGAAACTCTTGGCCATTTGAGCTACAAAGAAAATTGACCAGATAGTTGATTGTGGGCAACTTCAGCATAAACACCCTCATGTGGACATACCAATCTGAGAACTAAGCCCTGCTTTAGGCAAATGAACCCAATTGTGTTCTCCTTCAGTCTTACCATGCAGTGTTAAAATCCTGCCGATCTTAATTTTAACATTGTTCTGCCCAAAGGCTAGTCCTTTGTCTCTCTTCCCTCACCCGCACAAAGGAGAGAACCCAATATTGCTGAAAAATGCTGGTGTGGATTTTCATAATATATATCCTTTCCTTGCTTACATGCTTTGAGCAGTGAGATCATTCACATGTAAAGTATCACCTGAGTTAGCACCCATTGAATGGAATGGACAGTGCACACCCTCCAAGTTATTGTTTCAAACTCTCTGCAAATTCAAGCGGACACCATTGCATCAGTCAGTTGGGTCATATTTTGAAGGTTTTCCATGCAACCATAACAAAGTAACTTTTTTTTTTTTACATGAAAGTTGAGACATGGAAGAAAAATGGAGAGGTCTGCTGTCTCTCACCCTAGCTAGTCCTTTGGCAAACTCTGCTCTAAAATATAATGTTAATTTTAAATATGAGCTTTGTTATAATGATCAGACATGGGAAAGAGAATAAAACCACACGACAAACTCTATTTTGCAAGACCAAGCTAGTGGCCCACAAATCATGGGGAACTGATCCTGCATCTGCTAAAGTCAATGTCAAGACTCCCATTGACATCAGTGGAAGCAGGCCAATGACACTTCTGTGCAGGATCCCACTGAATTTGTATAAATAAGGATTACATCCATGAACATGGGTCTGCAAGTTTGGGTCCCTAGACTGAACGTTACTTACTGATTCTCCATGATGCCAGATAATACTATTTTCCTTTGGCCACATAAGAAGACCAAACTAAAATCTTTGTTTAATGTCAACAGGCTTAAGAAGGGTTGATCTTTAACTGGTTTTAATTAAAAGCAGTTTTTGACATATCTTATATCTCTTTATTTATAGAACAGTGTCAACAAATTTTAATGTCATCTCAGTTCTCTGGTCATTGCCTTGATTTTAATATAGGTCACTCTCATGAAAGGTCAATGTTTGCAGAGAGAGTCATTATTCCAGTCAGTCATTTTATTTAAATCTTCTCATGAAGATATAGTAGATAAAGAAGGGTAAAACTCTCAGAGGTGGAAGGAGAAGAGTATTAATGGGCTCTCCTTTTAGTCAGTGCTGAGTTGTAAAGATGAGGGATTTTAATATGGTGGCATGGAAATAACATTATAGGCAGTTAGGTTTTTATTGATGTAATTTGTTTCCTCATATTGCTATGAGGCAAATTCTAACATCCTTCCACTTAGAAGTACCTTATTCCACACAGAATCATAGGACTGGAAAGGACCTCAAGAGGTTATCTAGTCCAGTCCCCTGCACTCATGGCAGGACTATATAATAACTAGACCATTCCTGTATTTGTCTAACCTACTCTTAAAAATTTCCAATGATGGAGATTCCACAACCTCCCTAGCCAATTTATTCCAGTGCTTAATCACCCTGACAGGAAGTTTTTCCTAATGTCCAATCTAAACCACCCTTGCTGCGATTTAAGCCCATTGCTTCTTATCCTATCCTCAGAACAGTTCTTCTCCCTCCTCCTTGTAACAACCTTTTATGTACTTGAAAAATGTTATCATGTCCCCTCTCAGTCTCCTCTTCTCCAGACTAAACAAACCCAATTTTTTCAATCTTCCCGCATAGGTCATGTTTTCTAGACCTTTAATCACTTCTGTTGCTCTTCTCTGGACTTTCTTCAATTTGTCCACATCTTTCCTGAAATGTGGCGCCCACAACTGGACACAATACTCCAGCTGAGGCCTAATCAGCATGGAGTAGAGCGGAAGAATTACTTCCCGTGTCTTGCTTGCAACACTCCTGCTAATACATCCCAGAATGCTGTTTAGTTTTTTTGCAACAGTGTTACACTGTTGACTCATTTGTAGCTTATGATACATTATAACCCCCAGATCCCATTCCACAGTACTCCTTCCTAGGCAGTCATTTCCCATTTTTTCTGTGTGCAACTCATCGTTCCTTTCTAAAAGGAGTACTTTGCATTTGTCATAATTGAATTTCATCCTATTTACTTCAGACCATTTTTCCAGTTTGTCCAGATCATTTTCAATTTTAATCCTATCCTCCAAAGCACTTGCAACCCTTCCCAGCTTGGTATCATCTGCAAACTTAATAAGTGTACTCTCTATGCCATTATCTAAATCATTGATGAAGATATTGAACAGAATCAGACCCAGAATGGATCCCTGTGGGGCCCCTCTCGTTATGCCCTTCCAGTGTGAGTGTGAACCACCCATAACTACTCTCTGGGAACGATTTTCCAACCAGTTTTGCACCCGCCTTATAGTAGTTCCATCTAGGTTGCATTTCCCTAGTTTGTTTATGAGAAGGTCATGCGAGACTGTATCAAAAGCCTTACTAAAGTCAAGATATACCATGTCTATCGCTTCCCCCCCCCCATCCACAAGGCTAGTTGACTTGATTTGAATAGGACTATTTGCGGGTTTATGTACTCTTCAACAGAAGAAATGTCATGAGAATCTGGTCCTAAAAACACTCTAAAACATAGATCTGATATAGCACTTTTCATATGTAGATCTCAAAGTGCTTTAAAAAGGATGACAACATTGCTATCTCTAAGTGACTTGGTCAAGGTCACCCAACAGGCCAGTGGAAGAGTCAGGAATTGAACCCAGGGTTCCTGACGTCTAGTCAACTATCTTATGTACTAGGTCTCACTGCTCCCTATGTGAAAGGATGTATTATTTCTACCTAGTTAATATTCTTCCATATTATAGCGCTGACATTTTTCAAATGAAATGTTTTTTGGTCAAAATATGGCCTTTTTTCAAAAGTGAAAACATTTTAGGGAAAAAAACTTTTGATGTTTACAAATTTTCAGTTTTGGTAGAGATGTTGTGACATTTTTAATTCCAAATAATCAAAAATATTATCAAAACCATAACCTAAATGGTTAGATACATATTTTGTTCACTAAAAACTAGCTTTGGTAATCAGAATATGTTGATAATAATTTAAATTATGGGGGGTGGGGGGGGTTGGATCAATTTTGTGTTTTGAGAAACAAACAAAAAATTCAGGGGTCCATTTTTAATTCTTTTTTTCAAAAAATTGACCAGTTCTGTTTCATACGAAGTCCATGAAATAAGGACCATCTTTTGTTCTTTGTATGGCACATGGCATAGTGGGGCCCTGCTCTGTGACTGGGGCCCGTAGGAGCTAATGCAATGCAGATAATAATAAATCAAATAGAAAAAATATAAAACAAAGAGACATAAAAGGATTTAATTTACTACCAAAATGATCAAATTATTTTATCAAAATAAATGGGATAGAAATTTTAGCCCCTTATACTCCGCTTTAAACATAGGAATAATTAAATTAAGTTTAAATTCATTGAGGATCTGGCCCTATATTTTAAAAAAGAAAGTAAAAACCAATGACTGTATGTAGCTGAATTTTCAGATCATCCTAGAGGAAAGTATTCTACATAATGTCCAGATTTTAATAAGCAAAGGGGGCTGGGTGTTAAATCTATAACAGTGCTGGGTTAGAATAATAAGATTCAGTCTTGACAAAAATATTAAATCTGAACATGCCCTTTGCTGCATCTTCAGTGTAAAAATGTTCTGCCCAGATAGATCAACTGCTGTGTGTGTGTGTGTGTGTGTGTGTGTACACTATATATAAATTCCTTACAATTCTATTTTATTTAGACTTTTTTGCAAGGCTTTCAAGAGAGCTCCATTGTCAGCATGCTTAATTGCTCAAAGGTGGAACTTTGCACAGAAACTTTTTTTCCCTCTTTCATAAAAATCAGACCGTCTGAATGCTGAAGACAGCTAAACTTTTATATTTTATTTAAAAGTAAAAATGTGAAGCTGCATGTCAGCAATCTGCAACCTCCTCTATGGTCACTGGTGTGCTGAGAGAGACTCCTGTAAAACTCAGTTCCACTTGAAGGGTGGACAGTTTGACAAGAGAAGAACAAACGTGGGGCACATTTTTAAATGTCTGTCTCCAGCTAGGAACATAGGAATGGCCACAGTGGATCAGACCCATGGTCCCTCTAGTTCGGTATCCTGACTCTGACAGCAGCCTGCATCAGATGCTCCAGAGGAAGGTGCAAGAAAACCTGAAGCAGGCAGATATGGAATAACCTATCTACCGGGAAAGTATCATTATCTTGAGGTATCTTGACTTGATTTGCAAAAACACTGAGTGGCCACTGGCCACCATTCTCCCGTGGGCAGCATGATACCCAATGGCAGTTGTGGGTGTTCAGCGCCTTGCACATGAAGCCCATGGTGTCTCAAGCTAGTCATCCAAAAGTCCCAAATCTGAGGCCTGGTCAAACAATAAAGGTCAGTAAATGGCTTACTCCAGCCACAACTTACTGCATGCAACTTGATCCTTAACAAAAGACCTTGGCTGAATCCAACAGCCTCTTTTGGTACAAACAAACCATTGGAAGTTATTTTGGTTTCTGCTGGATTGAATCACTCTGGTCAAGGTCTTGGGGGAAGCCATGGACCTTTAATTAGAGCATTTTGCTGCTGAGATATAAGGAGACCATTTTCAAATGTGTCTAAGTGGCTTAGGAACCTAAAATCGAAATAATGTAGGTTCCAAAGTCATTAAGGCATGTTTGAGAATTTTGCCTGTAAGTCTTTTTATACGGGCAGCTTTATACTGAGACTAGCAGGCGAATTTCTGTCTCCCCTTCAGCCCTGTCTCAGCCTCCTTCCACGCCACCCTCTAAGCAGGAGCATACATGCTCCTTCACAGGTTCTTCATATGGTGAAACTATATGCTGCACTTGAGAGCAGCTGAATATAAGTGGCTCCCACTTCAAATTCTTGGCAGGCAGCCAGCAATTTAGGTTCATCATGTCCTCCCGATGCTGATCAGTTCTTAAAGTAACTGAAATAATATGACCCACAGCACTGAATCAAACAGGGTAAGCATCCATGAAATTCATCAGTTGGTAAAAACAGAGCATAAATCACTAGTTAGCAGAATGGATCGTACCTAAGGAAAAGAAGAATAAAAAACAATCTTTTTTTTGCTTGAGATTTATTGGCTGTAGGGGTCAGATCCTGCACTTTTTATTCAGCCCTTGATCTGGCAGAGCTTCCTTTGAATTCAATGGGAGTTTTCTCTTATTAAAGATGGCAAGATTTGACACTAGAGCCTTTTCTAAATGGGAAGGTCTTTCACTAGGTGATTCATCCTGTTATTTCTTTAAATGTGTGGGGAATCTCCACACTTAAGTGCATGGTTTCCGGGACTGATAAAAGAAACGTATTGCAGACCCCATTTACTGAAATGCTTTGAGGGTTATCAAAAAGCTAGACCTGGAAACAAAACCAAAAATCACTACTTGTATTTGGAGTGAAAGGGTTAGAACAAATCCAACCCCCTAGAACTTAATGGTTATTACCATGACACATGTCATTGCCATGGCATTATAGTGTGGACCTACATCAGATCTTCCCAGTCCAAAAGGCCCTGCCTCTGGAGTTAAGTGTGTGGGGATTATGAACTATTTTCTAAAATGTTCAGTTGCAATAAACCTGGCATTATGCACCATTTTGTTGGGAAAACTGAGGTCCCACCTTCATTTTCTAGCATGGAACTTCAACCTTCAGGCTAGGGGAACTTTACAACTGACAACATACCCCTCAACTCGGTCAGGAAATTCTGCTCCCTGGATAGAACACTTTCCACCAATGCCATGTTGAAGGGTGAGATCATTCAGTGCCTGGCAAAGGCCAGCTTGGCATTTAGCTGGCTCACCTGTAGCCTCTGGAGGGACCGTTGAGTCTGCCTGAACAAAGATAAAAATCTACCACATTGTGTTACTCACCCTACACCTCTACGGCTTTGAGACATGCATGCTCTACCAATGCCACATCAATCAGCTGGAGAGCTACCAGGCCTTGAGAGAAACCAATTTTTTGGCAACAAAAGCATACTCATCAGGGCTCAACTTTCCTGGGTTGGACAGATGGTGCCCATGGAGGTTTTCTGTCTATTGAAAGCAGTGTTCTACAGCCAGCTGTGCACAGGAACCCACTCTAAGGGTCAACCCATCCTCAGGTCATGCAAGATCGACATTAAAACCTGCAAACTCATTGCATTGGACACACCCAGCAGGAGAACGCTATGCCTGAGGCCAGGTCCATTTTTGAGGACTGGTGTGTGAAGTCTCTGCAGGAGAAGAGACCACATCATAAGGCCAACCCCTCAAAGCCCCCTCCCCCCCCAACAATGACTACACTCACAAAACAAGCAACCACATTTGCAAACCCAGGACTGGACTCACTCCCCATGAGAGAAGCCATAAAAACAAATAAACCCAGAATTCAAGTCAAAATTCTTATCTGTCGAAGCAATGGGAGAATCCATTATTAGAATCCTTTACCCCTCAGCTGATATAAACTGGTACCATTCAAGTCAAGGAGAACTATGGTAATTAACACACGCTGAGGATCTAGCTCACGGTACTGACATGAAGGAAAGTCATTGATTTGGATGAGTTTTACAGGATGCAAATGTAGGCTTTCCAGACACCAAAGAATAAGTCAAATGCCCCCTAGTAAAAACAGTTTCCATGAGCCAGGCTTTCTGATGTAAATTTATACTATGAGTCCAGGTTTCCACATTTTCAGTTGTAGTGAATCAGGATGAGTTTCTCTGGGGCAATGGCACGTCTGAAGCTAATGTGCCAGAATGCAAATCTATACATGAGGTTGGACTGCACAGAGGTAACCTGATGTGTGTGGTATAGGTTGTGAAGTTATGCACTGGCTCAGGATTACCTGTTGTAAAGTGAGCCATTATCCCAAGTTTCCTTCATGCAAGGTGGTGAAGGAAGCAGTGTCTTCCCCTTAGAACGTAGTGCATTCATTTTAGGGTTGGGGTTTATTTTTGCATTTAATAACTACTTAAATGGAGGTGGGTCAGCTGGGGGTTTTTTTGTTCATTTTTACACCGGTGGCCAAACTGTGTTTCAGTTGTTTGGATATAAAATGCAAAATTGGCCCTTTCCAAAATTAAAAGTGGCATGCCATGAAAAATGGCCATTTTTGTCTAATTCTTTGAAAAAAATAGCATGCAAATAAGCATTGTCCTAGCTTAGATCTATGCAAACCTAGGGCTTTTTATAATGGGGCTGAAAACTTCTAATGTTCCCCGCACTTACATCACCACTGGGGTTTGGGAAACATTTTTGTTGTTGTTTAAATCTTCATGTTTCCTCACTCATTACAGGGCCCTAAGCTAAATGGAGCTAGAAATGTAATGAGACCTTGAATGAGCAGAAAAATCCATCTTTTAAAAATGGCAGGACAGAAATTGCTTGGAAAGTCATTTGGGCCTATTTGAGATGGCGAATGTGCTAGAAATGTTCTTCACTGGGGGTAGGAAATTAATGAGTTATATGAAGTTGCTGGGCTAATGTCTCTGCTGGCATGAACACCCTTGATTGTAGAAGAGGAGGATCATAAGAAGAGGAGACAGGAGTCCATGCAGAAGACACTCTACATGTTATAACAGTTGTAAGGAACCATATTGTCAGTTTACCCATATCTCCTGGAAAGCTTGATTCCTGCTAACAGGATAATACATTTTGATTCACTGTGCTCAATTAATAACACTGTGACTGCAGCTTTCCTGCTCAAGTCTGTTAGCTTTACCTGATCCTCCTGCCCTATTTGTGTTGCCCACCTTTTGCATCTGGTCTGACCGGTAGGATCTCTGGGGCAGGGTATGTTGTCCTTGTTTCTTTACCTGCACTGTGCCTAGCACAATGAAGCTCTCATCTTTGAGTGGGGTTCCGAGCTACTACCATAATAATAATAATTCAAGAGTCAAGGGGGAGACCATTTCCTCAATCTACTACACCCATTTCCTTAACATTATGAAAAATCATAGAATCATAGAATCTCAGGGTTGGAAGGGACCTCAGGAGGTCATCTAGTCCAACCCCCTGCTCAAAGCAGGACCAACCCCAACTAGATCATCCCAGCCAGGGCTTTGTCAAGCCTGACCTTAAAAACCTCCAAGGAAGGAGACTCCACCACCACCCTAGGTAACCCATTCCAGTGCTTCACCACCCTACTAGTGAAAAAGTTTTTCCTAATATCCAACCTAAACCTCCCCCTCTGCAACTTGAGACCATTACTCCTTGTTCTGTCATCTTCTACCACTGAGAACAGTCTAGATCCATCCTCTTTGGAACCCCCTTTTAGGTAGTTGAAAGCAGCTATCAAATCCCCCCTCACTCTTCTCTTCTGCAGGCTAAACAATCTCAGTTCCCTCAGCCTCTCCTCATAAGTCATGTGCTCCAGCCCCCTAATCATTTTTGTTGCCCTCCATTGGACTCTTTCCAATTTATCCACATCCTTCTTGTAGTGTGGGGCCCAAAACTGGACACAGTACTCCAAATGAGGCCTCACCAGTGCCGAATAGAGGGGAATAATCACGTCCCTCGATCTGCTGGAAATGCCCCTACTTATACAGCCCAAAATGCCGTTAGCCTTCTTGGCAACAAGGGCACACTGTTGACTCATATTCAGCTTTTCGTCCACTGTAACCCCTAGGTCCTTTTCTGCAGAACTGCTGCCCAGCCATTCGGTCCCTAGTCTGTAGCAGTGCATGGGATTCTTCCGTCCTAAGTGCAGGACTCTGCACTTGTCCTTGTTGAACCTCATCATATTTCTTTTGGCCCAATCCTCTAATTTGTCTAGGTCCCTCTGTATCCTATCCCTACCCTCCAGCGTATCAACCACTCCTCCCAGTTTAGTGTCATCTGCAAACTTGCTAAGGGTGCAGTCCACACCATCCTCCAGGTCGTTGATGAAGATATTGAACAGAACCGGCCCCAGCACCGACCCTTGGGGCACTCCACTTGATACCGGCTGCCAACTAGACATGGAGCCATTGATCACTACCCGTTGAGCACGACCATCCAGCCAGTTTTCTATCCACCTTACCGTCCATTCATCCAGCCCATACTTCTTTAACTTGCTGGCAAGAACGCTGTGCGAGACTGTATCAAAAGCTTTGCTAAAGTCAAGAAATAGCACATCCACTGCTTTCCCCTCATCCACAGAGCCAGTTATCTCATCAAATGTTCACTAAGGCTACAGAATGGGAGATCACTAGCTATATTCACTGCCGTGAACAGAGGTAGCTAACAGGAGAGTTGCAGAGGGTGTAGATGTGGATTCTGTGGTTGGAGGTAGTGGGACTTAGTGATCAGTATGTTTGGCCATCTGTGGGTTGTTTGTTTGACTGTTCATTTATTTATTCTCTGTGTATGGGCTGTGTAGCTGTGCCGTCGGCCCCTGAGGAGGCAGCTGACAGATCTGTCTGTCGGTGCCCTGGTAAGGGCCATGTGGCTCTGACCCTTGGAGCTTTGATCAGTCCCACTCTTTGAAGTCTCTTAGTGATTAATAATCACTCCCTGGTGATGAGGGATGGAGCTGAACTGAGTTGAGTTAAGCTGGGAAACTTGGTTAAAAAAAGTCACTTGCTGGGTGAACTCGAGAGCCATTATACACAGAGGCAGCTAACAGCAGAGTTTTGGAGGCAGCGTGAGAGGCTTTCCTTCCAGGTCCACCTCTATGTGCAATTCCACAGTGGCCAGTGATGGAACAGTGGTGGTGACCGGCAATGGATATACCACTATTTTTCTTTCCTGAAGCCAGAATGTGTAGGAAGTGCAAGTTGGTGGTTGTGCAGGAAGAAAAGATTCTTGTATTGGAGGGGGAAGTAGAGATGCTCCGGAGCATCACAGATGAGTTCCTAGGCGGCCAGGTTTGGAAAACATAATTTCAAGAAAGGAAGGAGATGGCACCAAGGAACTGGAGAGAGAGAAATTGAGAGAGGAAGTGAGACCAGAGGCAAGAGGTCAGGGTGGTATTTTACACAGCTGCAGATGGATGAGGATGGGCAGGCAATGGCTGCCAGAGAGAAGAGGACCAGGAGGATTTCCACACAGCTAAACGTTTCCATTTGATTCCAGAACCTCAATGGGGCAACTGTAGAAGATCTCTCTGAAGGTTCAGCTGGTCCAAGGGAATGGAGATGTGTTCAGGATGTACCTACAGATGGCAGCTCAACACAACCTGTAAGAAAACCAAGCTTGCCCACAAAGGGATCCTCCAACTGCCCAAGACAGACAAATGATATTTATTGGGGATTCAGTACTCAGAAGGATCGAAAGAACATCCTATATGGGACAAATGGAAAAAAGGCCAGGGTGCTGTCTTCCCCTAGCTAAGACACAAGATGTCACTCTAAGATTGGTTAGACTTCTCAAGTCAGCAGGCAAGGATCTATTGATGACAATTCACATCAACACTAACAACACTGTGTTGCGGATATCTCACAGATAATAGATTACTTCAGGGAACTCGGAAGTGTGCTGAAGAAGAAGAATGTCTAAGAGATCTTGTGCTGCCAGTACTAACACATCCATAGAATTTCTAAATATTATGGATCACAATTTGCTAACTCAAAGTGTTGCATCCAACATGGGGGTGTTCTATATTAGACCTTGCCTTAACAGATATAGAGGAACTGATCAGAACTGAAAATTAGTGGTAGCTTAGGTACAAGTGATCATGACTTGATCAGATTTATAATGTGCAAGCACAATAAAGTCCAGACCAGTAAGATATATATATATATATATATAATATATATATACTTGGTTCTTCAAAAAGGCCAATGTCACAAAGTTCAAAACAAGTTTGAACAAAATCAGCTGGGCGGAAGAATGTAATAAGACAAATGTGAACAGTAATTGGGAATTGTTTAAGAACACTTTACTAAATGCCCAGAAAGCCACAAAGAAGGAAGAAATCTGTAGTGGTTAAAAAACTGACCTGGTTTAGAGAAGAAGTGAAGGCAGCTAGAAAAATATATTATATTATTTTATCTATATAACCAAATGGAAGAAAGGGGAACTTGATAGTGTGAATATAAATCAAAGCCAGGAATTGTAGAAAATTAATAAATGAAGCAAAGGGACACAAGGAGAAATATATGGCCAGCAAGTGAAGGATAAATTGTGATAGTCTGTACCCCTATGTTCACCCTTTTTACAAGACCAAGATAGATTTTGTACAAACTATACCTTGAGGTATAATTTGAAAACTCATAATTTGCTGATCATTATTGTTCTGGTAAAATATGTGTGGCAACATTGTATGTAAAGTTATAGGATTCTACTGTATGATATTACTAAAACGTGTTCCAAGTTGGGAGAGCAGTCACAAATCAGTTCCCCAGAGACAAAAGACAAGCCAACCCCTCATACAGGTGTCAACATAATCAAATAGACCATCATCTGATTAAGTGGCCGTTCTTTGGCAGGAAAGAGGATATGGGTGAAAATCTACATTTTGACAAAGCAACAGCTGGGGATTCCCGTCCACATAGACTTTCTGTCTCCTGAACCTCAGCTGCAGATGATTCTCAAAGAAGAGAAAGAGCTATAAGAAAGGAGGACAGATGCCCCAAATGATCTCTCCCTCTATCCATGGCATCAACGACATTTGAAGAACAAACGAAGCAGCATTGGACTGGGTGAGGGATCCCGACCGAAAGAGATTCATCTAGTAATACTGCTGTAACATGTGGTGAGAGAGACCTTTGCTTTGAATGCACTTAGCTTGTTAAGTTTGGCATTAGTTGCTTTTTACTTTTATTTTCTTATAACAAATTCTGACTTTTATGTCACATTCCTTGTAATCTATCTTTCCGTGGGTAATAAACTTGTTTTATTATTTTTATCTAAACAAGTGTGTTTGGACTGAAGTGTTTGGGAAACTCCATTTGGGATAACAGGATTTGTGCATATCATTTTCTATTAATAAAGTGACGGACTTTATATGAACTTATATTGTCCAGGAGAGAGTGGGCAGTACAAAATGAACATTTCTAGGGAAAGCTTGGGACTAGGAATTTGCTGATGTTGCTCTGCAGAGTAATTAAAGACTGGCTTACTATAGCACTCATACAATATAACTGGGAGTAACTTACATGCTGGAGGCTGTATGGAAGCAGACCAGGAGTGGTAGCTCTCACAGCAGTGTAAAAGGCATCACAGGTTGGAGAACTGAGGGGACACAGCTGTTCATCAGTCCAGATCGTATCCAGAGTAATGTCACACAAATAGAAGGAGTTTTTAAAGTAGATTAGAAACAAAAAGTATCCTAACAATTGTATTGGTCCATTACTAGATGGAAATGGTAGAATTCTCAATAGTAATGCAGAAAAGGCATTCAGTGTGTTCAATAAATACTTTGTTCAGTGTTTTGGGAAAAAACAAATGATTTACTCCTATCATACCGATGATAACACTCTTTTCATTCCACTAGTATCTCCAAAAGATGTTAAACAGCAGCTACTCAAGGTAGACATTTTTAAATCAGCAAGTCCAGGTAACTTGCATCTAAGATAGTAGTGAATATCCTGGAGAGGTCTGGCCCTTGGTTGTTGATCTTATTGAAAAGATGAGCAACACAGTTCCTCCTATCATACAGACGCATGTGATTCTCTACTGAGTTAAAGTGTGGACTGCCATCTACTGAAACACCGGTAACCAGTAACACTTCCTGAAGTGCATATTTGGTTCTTGGTAAAGGGATCTCACATGAAAATGCTGACTCAGTCCAGTCCTGCTGGGCATGTGAAAGCATCACATGATAAGGTGATTTGGTTGCTGGAAACTTACTGGTATGTAGGATATGTAATTAAAAGAAAAATGAGGTGAATCTTTCTTGGTAATGATGATAGTTAGAAAAATTCAAACATGGAGGTATTTAAAAAGCCGAACACCGGGTGACCATACTCAGCTAATCATTGTGAGCAGTTCTAGAGGGCATTGTAATAGGCAGCACATTTTAAACAAACAAAAGGAGGTATTTTTTCACACAACACAGTCAATCTGTTGAACTCCTTTCCAGAGGATGTTGTGAAGACCAACACTGTCACAGGGTGCAAAGAAAACCTAGATAACTTCATGAGCATAGGTCCATCGATGAGTATTAGTCAGGATGGGCAGGGAAGGTGTCCCTAGTTGGGTGACCAGATGTCCCGATTTTATAGGGACAGTCCCGATTTTGGGGTCTTTTTCTTATATAGGCTCCTATTACCCCCCACCCTCTGTCCTGATTTTTCACACTTGTTGTCTGGTCACCCTAGCCTCTGTTTGCCAGAAGCTGGGAATGGGCAACAGGAGATGGATCACTTGATGATTACCTGTTCTGTTCAGTCCCTCTGGGGAACCTGGCATTGGCCACTGTTGGAAGACAGGATACTGGGCTAGATGGACCTTTGGTCTGACCCAATATGGCCAGTCTTATGTTCTTATGTAATGAATAGCAGGAAAAAATGACATCTACAAAGCATGGAATGGGGAATAGTCTTCAGGAAGCATTTGAACTGAAGAATGGTTAAAATTTATGACTTAGACGTTTAGGCTTAGGCTTTTCTGATCTTATGTCAGAACAAAGTCAGCTGTAAAGTGATACCTTAGAATCAGTGGTAATGAGGGGAAAGCAACTGTCAGACAACAAAGTTTCAAGTGTACTTTGAGAAGAAGAGAAGAATAAATTTATGACCCGAGTGTTTGGATTTTTCTGGGGGGTTTTTTGTGGTGGGGGAAAAATGTTCTCTTCAGAAGTGATTTATTGAGTTGGTTGTAATGGAAGACAGAGAAAAGAAAAGCTGCCAAAATAGGGTAAAATTTAAAGCTTCTTAGACATGTTTTATTGTCTCTTCATAAAGAGTGTGTCTCTTTTCTGACCTCCTGGGAATCTGAAACAAAAGAGGATTCTTCCGTATGATGTATTGAGGGAAAAAATCAAAAGCACACAAGTCTTTATGGCTGGATTCCACACAACGTTCTTTATAAAGAATCAAGATGTCTTACCTGATATTCATCTAGCAGTACTCCACTCTTCCATAAATTCTCAAACAAGTGGTTTCAAGAGAAATCACTCACATACCATTTTACATAAACTGATGATATTACCATGTGACCTTTTCTAATATCTGAGTAAGGGAATGTAAACAGAAAGTTTCACAGAGTGGCAAACTTGAAGAAAAAGTGCCTTTAAATAATGATGGCTTACACTCAAAATATTCAAAGCCAGATTGTAGCTTTGCCATTTTAAACTAGCTGTGGATCTATCTCTGAGATGGGGGTGGTTTGGATAAGCATTTTAGACCTTGATCTTCCAAACACCCTGGTGCTTAAGCGCATGAGTAGTCTTATTGTATCATTTAGAATACCCATGTTCATAAAGTTAAGCAGGAATGGGACACAACTGACAAAAATATTCGATAAGGGGAGTGAATTGAAGACAAAGGAGATTTACAGCCATAAATGTACATAGTTACTCGGTTAGGGTATGTGCATATCTTCATGGTTCCATTAAAGTCATTTTTAATGGTAAATGTACTTGCTTTTTGATGGCAACATGGAAAAAATGTGGGTTGAGGAGACTTGAATAAGGGGAGGGTGGAAACCTGGGGCAGTGCTATAGAAATGGCATATTATGCATTTATCCCGTGATCAATATTTAGCGGAGACTGTTCTGCATGATTGTAATATGATTTCAATAGCTGTTTTACTGAATATATGTGCTTGTAATGTCTTTATCTTTTATAACCTTAGAGATTTCATGTTCATTTTTTCTCTACTTGCAAATATGTAAAAGCCAAAGTGCTCATGGCATTATGAGCTAAAGGCCTGAATACTAAAATCCAGAAATGTTTTGCTAAGCTCCAAAAAAAAGCATTGGTAATGCATGGTATATGATGTGTTAGCAATAGGTGATGCAGCATGCTGACAGACTGGTAGGAAAAAGATCTTTACTGAGGGCGGAGTTACATGTTTTGAGGCCTGTGTTTGTCTGGTAACAGTCTGGTCCCAGCTTGCACGCCTGAGCCCCTGGTGCCACAAGAAACTAGGTCCCTCCTAAAACCTGACCCTTTTTCTTCAGTTCCACTTACAAAATAACCTCCCTGAACAGGTCTGCAAACCTATTGTTCATTCCTCCTTTACATGCCTTCTCAAGACTAGCTTTTGAAGAATTTTCAGCCATAATTCAAAACTAATAACTATCTAATAATTTTGTTGAATTTTCAACTAGTTCAGATATATGTGGTTGAATTATAAACCTGGACTATAGGGATTAATCACTGAAATGCTGACTTTTAGTTAACTGTAGGGGAAGCCCCTGTAATGGATACAAATGAACTTTCACTCCCATTCATCTCAAAGGTATTTGTGCACACATATGGAATGGACTAATCTTACTTTGGACACAACCTGAGAAATCAACAACATAACCCAATTCAGCAACATCCATAGCTCAGGAGAACCCAGTGCAAAAATAGTCATGAAAAGTAAAGTAGGCTGCATATCCTGTCTTTCATAGAATCATAGAATCTCAGGGTTGGAAGGGACCTCAGGAGGTCATCTAGTCCAACCCCCTGCTCAAAGCAGGACCAACCCCAACTAAATCATCCCAGCCAGGGCTTTGTCAAGCCTGACCTTTAAAACCTCTAAGGAAGGAGATTCCACCACCTCCCTAGGTAACCCATTCCAGTGCTTCACCATCCTACTAGTGAAAAAGTTTTTCCTAATATCCAACCTAAACCTCCCCCTCTGCAACTTGAGACCATTACTCCTTGTTCTGTCATCTTCTACCACTGAGAACAGTCTAGATCCATCCTCTTTGGAACCCCCTTTCAGGTAGTTGAAAGCAGCTATCAAATCCCCACTCATCCTTCTCTTCTGCAGGCTAAACAATCCCAGTTCCCTCAGCCTCTCCTCATAAGTCATGTGCTCCAGCCCCCTAATCATTTTTGTTGCCCTCCGCTGGACTCTTTCCAATTTATCCACATCCTTCTTGTAGGGATGGGGCCCAAAGTGTGGGGCCCAAAACTGGACACAGTTTTTAGTCAGGGAGTGAGAAAGGAGAAATCATATTTTAAATTCTAAAGATTATGTCTGTTAATTCAAGAATCTTAATTTGCTTTCTTCCCAAATGCTCTCAGCTCTTAATCGCTTACAGCATCTCTTTTCATGTTCATTATCAGTTAACCCTCATTGCAAAACCTTTCATTTAAGATGCTGCTTTATTATATCCTTGCTTTGTTGTACAACTGTTTGTTTTAAAGCTGACTCTCATCAACCAGAAGTAGAATTGAAAGCTCTGTATTTTGTAAGAAAACACCTAAAATTCCAAACTCTGTAGGGGACAGCATTCAACCGAAAACCCAGGTGGTTAGCCAAAATTTGGTATCCTGATGATTGTTTTGGTTAGAAGGAGAAATTGATGTTGGAATCAGGTATTTCTTTGATGCAATCCTTATATTTTCAAAGAATGTACAAAATCTTTTTTCCTGGAACACAGCAGGAATTATAGAACAGGAAGCTGTTTCTTTGCTCACAGTCCCAAGCCTCTTTCAGACAGCACTCTGCCCCCAAATCTCTGTTTCTATGCTTTTTTCTCAGGACCTTCTTCCCAGGATTTGTTCTAGCTTTGTGCTCCCTACAACAGAGTCCTGGTCCTTGACTGGGCTCCTAGCTGCTACAGTAATAAAAATAATAAATAATAATTTTCTCTGAGCCGGTCTGCTGTTTTTCCTGCTTTTTTTCACAGAGACACATACTAGGGTGACTAGATAGCAAGTGTGAAAAATTGGGACAGGGGGTGGGGGGGTAATAGGAGCCCATATAAAAAAAGCCCCAAATATCGGGACTGTCCCTATAAAAGGGTGACCAGATGTCCCGATAACACATACGCACCTCTACCAAAAGCTACCTAGTGAAACCTCTCGCTCCACATGTGCCTTTCATGTACCTTTTTTTTGGGGTGGTGATACATACCTGTATTTTGAGTGGAGGTTGCTATTGTTTCAGCTATCTGTCTCCATAAAGGAGTTTAATTGTTTCCTACATGTATCAATAATGAAGGGCAGCAGCTACATCCACCAGTTATTCCCAGAGCAGCGCTGCTCCCTTATAAGAACTTTTCCCCAACATGCTATTTTGGGGCTGTCTCTTTTACTTTGGCAGTGTCAAACAACTGTAGCCATAAAATAGTTGCTGCCGGCTGCAGCTCCCCCTCTTCCAGATGGTATGTATGCTTAACTTCTATTGTGTTTGCCCCTTTTTATTGCTAAGTCAAAGGCCTATTTTAATAGGTATGAATCACAATGTTTTAGCACTCTGCTTGTTGCTGTTCTCCTTCCACTTTTGTAACATTATTGGGCATGTACAAAAGGTGTCATTACAGAGGAGATTATATGTTCCATTTATCTGACTGTACAAGCAGTTAGTTCTTGAAGAAATACTTAGTATCTGCTATGGTGCAGCTCCCATTGGAAGCTGAATGGGACCACCGGTCAACTCTGTTCTGCCTGATTCTCTCTGCCAATAATTTCCAGAGGTATATACTACCAACATGCAGGTGAAGAACTGGGACAAATGTTTAAGGAAGAGGCAGCATATGCCCGATTATTCTTTTGGGCAGTGTGGGCTAGTGCAAATAGCCTCTTAGAATTGGTATGGCAACTTCCACCTTTTCTGTGTGTATATATACATCTTGCTTCTGTGTGTTCCATTCTATGCATCCGATGAAGTGGGCTATCGCCTACGAAAGTTTATGCTGTAATAAATGTGTTCGTCTCTAAGGTGCCACAACTACTCCTGTTCTTTTTACGGATACAGACTAACACGGCTGCTACTCTGAAACCTGGCACTTCAGTTAGTGAGTTCCTCATGCCCAAGGGGCCAGTAAACCCTGCCCCTCTATTCTTAAGTCTCTCAAGGGGTTGGTAGTGGAACACAGGCCCACCCACTCCACAGGGTTCGAGCTCAGAGTCCTTAAGCTAGGTGGGGGGAATCAAGGCTTAACAACTCCAGCCAGGCCCTGAGCTCCTTCCTATCTCCCCGGGTTTCTGTAGGCCTTTCAGCCTGTTGGTCAAGTCATCCCTTCTCAGGGTGATGTCTTTGGGTGGTTTTTCAGCATTTTTCTGGTAGGATTTCCCTTCTTCAGCCTTCTTGCCCTTCTGGCAGCTGCCCCACCCCCCCTTCCCAGATCTTTTATTCTCCCTACTTTTGTGAGGCTGCCAATTGGCATTGGTTGGCAGTACTCACATTAACATCTTGGTTGCTTGGGATATTGGCCAGCATGGGATATTGTGATGGGGTGGACTAGGTCTGGAGGTCCCCTGCTGAAGGCCTCATGGCCCTGCCTTACCCTGCCCCAGAAAAGAGCAATAGAGAGGTCCTCCAGGCTGCCTAGAGAGGCTGTATGGGACATAGCCAATGAGAGAGGCTGCAGGAGTGGCCAATCAGGGCAGAAGGCTCATATAAAAGGAGCTGCAGGACCAGAGTGAGTTCAGTCTGCTTGCAGGGACTTGCGGAGCAAGAGGTGCTCCTGGCTAGCTGCAGGAGCTGAAAGGCTGGACAGAGCAGCTGCTAGCAGGGCTGGCTGCAGGAGCTGCAAGGGGCTAAGCAGGTAGTCACTGAGGGTGACTCAGTGGGGAGATGTGATCAGCAAACTGAGTCCAAGAGGGGTGGCTCAGCAAGAAGACTAGGGGTCACTGAGGACTCAAGTAGAGGGAAGGAGTCCCCAGGGAAACAGCCCGCGGGACGTGCTCCAATCCCAGAGTAGGAGCCTTGCAATTTAACTGGACCAAGCGAGGGTACTGTGATGTGCCCTGTTGGACTGGTTAAAGACTGAACCTAGGGAAGGCTGCAGATAAGGACACACCAACTGAGGGTACCACAACAGGCCCTGTTGGATTGCTGACAGACTGAGCCCAGGAAGGGCTGCTGGACATTTTGGATTGTGTAAACTGGAGGAGGTTTGTTTGTTTCCCACAAGGACAGAGAGTGACTTGGGGAGAGGGCTGAGTCACTGAAGACCCGCCTGACAAGCGCAGAGGCCAACAGGTGTGGAGGAAGTTGAGAGAAACTGCAGGCACACACACACTTGACCAGGGGGCGCTCGCAAAAGGTGAGTGCACTCCATTAAAGGTATGTACACCTCATGACCGACAGTCACAAAACCAAAAAGTGTCTGAGGAAAAGAAACAGACAAGCTACAAATGTGTATATCCTAGAGGGAAAACGGAGGAATATTTAGAATAACTGTAGACATCAGTTCAGTTCTCAGAAAGTTAAATTGTTTCTGATTATGCCTCAAAGCCTGATTTTGCAAGAGAAGAAGGATGGTCCAATGGCTAGAGTGCTAGCCTACAACTTGGGAGACCCGGTTTAAGTCCTCTGTGATGTTAGACAAGTCCATAAAAGGCCGGATGCTAAAAGATATTTAGTAGAACTGGGTGAAATTTTTTCAGCACATACAAATTTTGCTGAAAAATGCATTTTTCAACATGCCACATCTATTTGGGAATTTAGATTAAATTTGGCAAATACTATTGACTGGAAAAAAAACAATAATTGGAAATGTTGAAACAAATGTTTTGACATTTTCAAAATGAATAGGATTGACTTTTTTTTTTTCAAATCGATATTTTGCTTTGAATATGTTTTCAGTTAACATTGGGAACATTTCATAGAATCATAGAACTGGAAGAGACCTCGAGAGGTCATCTAGTCCAGTCCCCTTTACTCAAGGCAGGACTAAGTATTATCTAGACCATCCCTGACAGGTGTTTGTTCAACCTGCTCTTAAAAATCCCCGATGGAGATTCCACAACCTCCCTAGGCAATTTATTCCAGTGCTTAACCACTCTGACAGGAAGTTTTTCCTAATGTCCAACCTAAACTGCCCTTGCTGCAATTTAAGCCCATTGTTTCTTGTTTGTTCTACCCTCAAAGGGTATGAAGAACAATTTTTCTCCCTCCTCCTTGTAACAACATTTTATGTACTTGAAAAGTATTATGTCCCCTCTCAGTCTTCTCTTCTCCAGACTAAACAAACCCAATTTTTTCAATCTTCACTCATAGGTCATATTTTCTAGTCCAACAGGGCCAATCTTTTTTGTTGTTCTTCTCTGCACATTCTCCAATTTGTCAACATCTTTCCTGAAATGTGGCGCCCAGAACTGGACACAATACTCCAGTTGAGGCCTAATCAGAGTAGAGTGGAATAATTACTTCTCGTGTGTTGCTTACAACACTCCTGCTAATACATCCCAGAATGATGTTTAGTTTTTTTGCAACAGTGTTACACTGTTGACTCATATTTAGCTTATGGTCCACTATGACCCCCAGATCCATTTCCACAGTACTCCTTCCTAGGCAGTCATTTCCCATTTTGTATGCGTGCAACTGATTGTTCCTTCCTAAGTGGAGTACTTTGCATTTGTCCTTATTGAATTTCATCCTATTTACTTCAGACCATTTCTCCAGTTTTTCCAGATCTTTTTGAATTTTAATCCTAGCCTCCAAAGCGCTTGAAACATCTCCAAGTTTGGTATGGTCCGCAAACTTAATAAGTGTACTTTCTATGCCATTATCTAAATCATTGATGAAGATGTTGAACAGAATCGGACCCAGAACCAATCCCTGTGGCACCCCTCTCATTATGCCCTTCCAGCATAATGGTGAACCACTGATAACTGCTCTCTGGGAATGATTTTCCAACCAGTTATGCACCCACCTTATAGCAGCTCCCTCTAAGTTGTATTTCCCTAGTTTGTTTACGAGAAGCTCATGCAAGACAGTATCAAAAGCCTTATTAAGTCAAGATATGCCACATCTACTGCTTCCCCCCCATCCACAAGGCTTGTTACCCTGTCAAAGAAAGCAATTAGGTTGGTTTGACGTGATTTGTTCTTGACAAATCCATGCTGACTGTTATTTATCACCTTATTATCTGCTAGGCCTTTGCAAATGTATTGCTTAATTATTTGGTCCATTATCTTTCCGGGTACAGAAGTTAAACTGACTGTTCTGTAATTCCCCAGGTTGTCCTTATTTCCCTTTTTATATATGAGCACTATATTTGCCCTTTTCCAGTCTTCTGGAATGTCTCCCGTCTTCCATGACTTTTCATAGATAATTGCTAAAGGCTCAGATATCTCCTCAGACAGCTCCTTGAGTATTTTAGGATACATTTCATCAGGCCATGGTGATTTGAAGACATCTAACATGTCTAAGTAATTTTTGACTTATTCTTTCCCTATTTTAGACTCTGATCCTACCTCATTTTCACTGGCATTCACTATGTTAGATATCCAATCACCATCAACCTTCTTGGTGAAAACCAAAACAAAGAAGTCATTAAGCCCCTCTGCCATTTCCACATTTTCTGTTATTGTCTTTCCCCCTGCATTGAGTAATGGGTCTACCCTGTCCTTGGTCTTCCTCTTGCTTCTAATGTATTTGTAGAATGTTTTCTGGTTTCCTTTTAGTCTGGATCGGTAGAAACAACAAAGGGTCCTGTGACACCTTATAGACTAACAGAGGTATTGGAGCATAAGCTTTCGTGGGTGAACACCCACTTCGTCGGATGTTGCATCCGACGAAGTAGGTATTCACCCACGAAAGCTTATGCTCCAATACCTCTGTTAGTCTATAAGGTGCCACAGGACCCTTTGTTGCTTCTTGTTTCCTTTTAAATCCCTAGCTAGTTTGATCTCGTTTTGTGCCTTGGCTTTTCTAATTTTGTCCCTACATACTCATTTTGTCCACACATTTTGATCGATCGTTGGTTTTTCATCAATAAATATTGAAAAAAAAATTCCATTCCAAACTAAATGATTTTTTATTATCATACTTACTGGTTCAGCCATAGAAAATTCATTTATTTTCTCAGATGTAATACTTAGGTTCCTAAAATTGCAGATAGGTGTCTAATGGAATTTTCAAAAGCACTTAGGCACCCACTATCCATGGAGGTAGCCATCAACATGCATTTGAAAATCCCACTAGGTATCCATTATATCTTTTAAAAAATCTGGTCCCTGGTCCCTCAATTCTCCATTAGTAAAATGATAATAGCACTTTCCTACCTTGCAAAGATATATCCTATGGTATTTAAGGAACTATTTGAAACAATCTCAGAACCATTCAAAATTATCATGAAGGACAAATGAGGTTCCAGAAGAGTGGAGAAAGGCAAACATAGTACCTATCTTTGCCCTGGTCTACACTACGAGTTTAGGTCGAATTTATTAGCAGTGCATCAATTGATCCATGCACCCGTCCAGACGACGAAGCCATTAACATCGACGTCTAGGGCTCTTAAAATCGATCTCGCCACTCCACCCCCAATGAGGGGATTAGCGCTAAAATCGATATTGCCGACTCGAACTAGGCTTAGTGTGGACGCAATACGACGGTATTGGCCTCCTGGATCTATCCCACAGTGCAACATTTGACCTCTCTGGACAGCAGTCTGAGCTCGAATGCTCTGCCCAGGTAGACTGGAAAAGCCCTGCGAACTTTTGAATTTCATTTCCTGTTTGGCCAGCGTGGTGAGCTGCAGGTGAGCGCAGATCTCATCAGCAGAGGTGACCATGATGGAGTCCCAGAACCGAAGACAAGCTCCAGCGTGGACCGAGCATGAGGTACGCGATCTGATCGCTGTATGGGGAGACGAAACCATGCTAACAGAGCTACGGCCCCAAAGAAGAAATGCCAATACATATGCCAAAGTCTCCAAGGGCATGCAGGACAGAGGCTACAACAGGGACGCGCAACAGTGCCGCGTGAAAATTAAGGAGCTCAGGCAAGCCTACCAAAAAACCAGAGATGCAAACAGCCACTCTGGGTCAGAGCCCCAGACATGCCACTTCTATGAGGAGCTGCATGCCATTCTAGGAGGTGCAGCCAGCACTGACCCACCCATGTGGTATGACTCCGTATGTGGATCATCAGAAACCACAGAGGAGCATTTTCGGGGAGAGGAAGATGATGATAATGATACTCAAAATAGCGCACAGACACAGCAAGGAAGCGGTGAAGCCCTTTCCCCTGACAGCCAGGAACTCTTTGTCACCCTGGAGCCAGTACCCTACGAACCCACCCAAGGCGTGCTCGATGCCAGAGAAGGGACATCTGGTGAGTGTACCTCTGTTAAATTAATACATGTTTTATAAGCAAGTGTGTTTAATGATTAATTCGCGGCCAGTACAGCTACAGCTACTGGAAAAGTCTGTTAACATGTTCGGGGATGGAGCAGAAATCCTCCGGGGACATCTCCAGAAAGATCTCCTGGATGTACTCCCAAAGCCTGTGCAAAAGGTTTCTGGGGAGGGCAGCCTTATCCTGTGCTCCATGGTAACACACTCTACCACGCCAGGCCAGTAGCACGTAGTCTGGAATCATTGCTTTGCAAAGCATGGCAGCGTATGGTCCCGGTGTTCGCTGGCATTCAAGCAACATCCGTTCTTTATCTGTCTGTGTTATCCTCAGAAGGGTGATATCATTTATGGTCACCTGGTTGAAACGGGAATTTTATTAAGGGGGTATTCAGAGGGGTCCATCCCTGCTGGGCTGTTTGCCTGTGGCTGAACGGAAATCTTCCCCGCTGTGACCCACGCGGTGGGGGGAGGGGGAACAGCGAACATCTTGGATGTGTGTGTGTGTGTGTGTGTGTGTGTGGGGGGGGGTGTCGATTAGGTTCGCGCTGCACATTAACCCGAAAACCGCCGCCCCTCCCTTTTCAATTGCCAACCAGTTTTAAATTGCCAGCCCAAAGGCTGTTTGTTATGGGAAATGAGGGGGTTGCTGTTTGAAAACAATCCCACATGTTATGAAGGTTAAAGAAGCCTGTAGACTGTGGCTTACCATGGCTGCCTGCAAGCCGAATTCTGTTGCCCGCCGGACCTGCTTGTGTGATCTCTCACACCAAACCGGCAAACCCTCAATATAATAGGCAAAGTGCAACCTTGGACCAAATGCACATGTGATATGTAATGTTTGGAGCATTGTTCTCTAATATGTGTCTTTTAAACTACTCCTCTCCCGTTTGTTTCCTCCCACAGCTGCAAATGTTTCAACACCACCCCTTTCATCACCGTCCCAGAGGCTAGTGAAGATTAGAAGTAAAAAAAGGAATCGAGACGATATGTTCACAGAGCTCATGCAATCCTCCCACACTGAAACTGCCCAGCAGAATGCGTGAAGGCAGACACTGAGGGAGTCCGGACGGCAGAATTTGATCACGTGGACAGGTGGCGTGCTGAAGACAATGACTGGCGGGATGAAGAGAGACAGCGGCGGGATGAAGAGAGTAGGTGGCGTTAGCGTGCTGAGAGGAGGCAGGATGCAATTCTGAGGCTACTGGAGGATCAAACGGAAATCCTCCAGCTTATGGCTGAGGAAAGGCGTATGGTTCAGGAAAGGCTGCCTGAGCCCAGACCGCCGCTACAGCCCCTGTGTAACCAACAGCCCTCCTCCCCGAGTCCCATAACCTCATCACCGAGACGCCCAAGAACGCGTTTGGGTGGCATTCGTGCACCCAACCACTCAAGCCAAGAAAACTGTCCAAGCAACAAAAGGCTGGCATTCAATAAGTTTTAAAGTGCTGTGTGCCCTTGTCCTTCCATCATCCCTTCCTCCACCACCCATCCTGGTGCTTCTCTTCCTCCACCACCCATTCTGGTGTTTCCCTTGCTCCACCACCCATCCCGGGCGACCGTGGCAGTTACCCCCATAGTCCCCCCTCTTTGTTTTACGAATTAATAAAGAATGCATGATTTTTAAGCAACAATGACTTCATTGCCTCTGCAAGCGGTGACTGGAGGGGCGAGGGCAGGGCGGTTTGGTTAAAGGGAAGTTGAGTGAATGAAGGGGCGGGGCTTTTCATTAATGGGGGAAAACAGAACTTTCACACAGCATCCTGGCCATTCATGAAACTGGTTTTCAAAGCTTCCCTGATGCGCAACGCACCCTGCTGTACTCTTGTAATAGCCCTGGTGTCTGGCTGTGCAAAACCAGTGGCCAGGTGATTTGCCTCAACCTCCCACCCCGCCATAAACGTCTCCCCCTTACTCTCACAGATATTGTGGAGCGCACAGCAAGCAGTAATAATAATGGGAATATTGGTTTCGCTGAGATCTAACCTAGTCAATAAACTGCTCCAGCGAGCTTTTAAACGCCTAAATGCACATTCCACCACCATTCTGCACTTGCTCAGCCTATAGCTGAAAATGTCCTGACTACTGTCCAGGTTACCTGTGTATGGCTTCATGAGCCATGGCATTAAGGGGTAGGCTGGGTCCCCAAGGATAACTATAGGCATCTCAACATTCCCAACGGTTATTTTCTGGTCTGGGAAGAAAGTCCCTTGCTGCAGCAGCCAAAACAGACCAGAGTTCCTGAAGATGCGAGCGTCATGTACCTTTCCCGGCCATCCCAAGTTGATGTTGGTGAAACGTCCCTTATGATCCACCAGTGCTTGCAGCACTATTGAAAAGTAACCCTTTCGGTTTATGTACTCACTGGCTTGGTGGTCCGGTGCCAAGATAGGGATATGGGTTCCGTCTATCGCCCCACCACAGTTCGGGAACCCCATTGCTGCAAAGCCATCCAGTATGAGCTGCACATTTCCCAGACTCACAACCCAGCAGCTCGGTGATCGCCCTGGCTACTTGCATCACAACAGCCCCCACTGTAGATTTTCCCACTCCGAATTGATTCGCGACTGACCGGTAGCTGTCTGGCGTTGCAAGCTTCCACAGGGCTATCGCCAGTCGCGTCTCTACTGTGAGGGCTGCTCTCATCTTGGTGTTCTGGCGCTTCAGGGCAGGGGAAAGCAACTCACAAAGTTCCATGAAAGTGCCCTTACTCATGCAAAAGTTTCGCAGCCACTGGGATTCATCCCAGACCTGCAGCACTGTGTGGTCCCACCAGTCTGTACTTGTTTCCTGGGCCCAGAATCGGCGTACCACTGTATCAACAAGCCCCATTACCACCATGATGTCCTCCTTGCGGGGGGGCCTTTTTTGAGAGAGGTCTGCGTCCATGTCCTCATCACTGTCCTCAGGGCGCTGCTGTCACCTCCTCGCCTGCTGTAGCAGCTCCTGGTTCTCGTTCTCCATATACTCCTGGACAATGCACGTGGTGTTCATAATGGCAATAACAGCCACAGTGATCTGATCGTGCTCCATGCTTTCCCTGGTATGGTGTCTGCAGGACAGTACAGTGGGAGCAGAAGCGGCGGGTGGATAACAATGGTGTCAGCAATATGGCGCCCGCATGAAAAAAGGCACAAAAGGATTTTTGGCTCCCCCCTCAGTTGCTTTCACGGAGGGATGGGGGAGCAAGGGTTAGGCTTATTTCCTTCTAGCAG
The DNA here is from genome assembly GCA_037349315.1 of Chelydra serpentina. Classification (NCBI taxonomy): domain Eukaryota; kingdom Metazoa; phylum Chordata; order Testudines; family Chelydridae; genus Chelydra; species Chelydra serpentina. Next base: position 19,562,645 of record JBAIAC010000004.1, on the reverse strand, counting down.
CAGATGGTACAATATGCGGTGAGCAAGGGTTAGGCTCCTTCCCTTCTAGCAGCAGATGGTACAATATGCTTAATATCCATCATCAACTCCTGGCCCCCTCAAGGACTGAACTCACAACCCCGGGTTTAGCGGACCAACGCTCAGACCGCTGAGCTATCCCTCTGCCCATGTTCCAGGCAGTACTGAATCTCCCTTAAACAAAACATAAAAAAGAGAATGACCAGAGTCATTCTGGTCACTCCCATTTATGTCCAAGCGCCCCCAGCCAGCCACATCATAGGCCGCCAGCCAGGATCATACGAATTTCAAGCATATTGTACGATCTGCTGTTAGAAGGCAAGGAGCTTATGCTGTGTAGTCCCATGACTACCAGCCTCAGGCGGAATAGCCTCCTCAAGGATTGAACTCGCAACCCTGAGTTTAGCGGGCCAACACTCAGAACGCTGAGCTATCCCTCTGCCCATATTACAGTGCGACTGAATCCCCACTAGACCTAATGTCCAGGCGTACGCTGGAGATTATGGTAATTGTGAGCTGAGCAGGCTCCATGCTTGCCGTAGCAAACCCGGAAACTCCGGAAACCCCGGAAAAAAGGTGCGAAAAAGATTGCTTTCATGGAGGGAGGGAGGGACGTTTGATGGCTTGATGACATGTACCCAGAACTACCTGCGACAATGTTTTCTGCCCCATCAGGCTTTGGGATCGCAACCCAGAATTCCAATGGGTGGCGGAGACTGCTGGAACTGTGGGATAGCTACCCGCAATGCAACGCTCCGAAAGTCGATGCTAGCCCCGCTACTGTGGACACAGTCCGTCGACCTCATGGTCTTAATGCTCTTTAGTGGGGACACACAGAATCGATTCCATAAATTCGGGTTTTAAAATATCGACTTCTATAATTTTGACCTAATTCTGTAGTGTTGACGTACCCTTTTAAAAATGGGAACAAAGAGGGTTCAGGAAATTATAGACCAGTCAGCCTAACTTGGATACTTGGAAAGATACTGGAACAAATGATTAAACAATCAATTTGTAAGCACCTAGAGGATAGGAGGGTTTTAAGGAATAACCAGCATGAATTTGTCAAGATCTAATCATGCAAAACCAACCTATTTTCCTTCTTTGACAGGTTTACTGGCCTAAGTGGAGGGGGGAAGCAGTAGACATGAGATATCTTGGTTTTAGTAAGGCTATAGACACAGTTCCACATGATATTCTCATAAGCAAACTAGGGAAATGTGGTCTAGACGATGGTCCCAGGAAATTAGAGAGACTAGGTGAGTGAGGTAATACCTTTTATTGGACCAACTTCTGTTAGTGAGAGAGACAAACTTTCAAGCCACATAGAGCTTGTCTTCAACAGAAGTTGGTCCAATAAGAGATATTACCTCGCCAACGTTTTCTTTCTACACAACTGGTTGAGTACTCCAAGGGCGGGTCTACACTAACCCCCCAATTTGAACTAAGATACGCAACTTCAGCTACGTGAATAACGTAGCTGAAGTCGAACTATCTTAGTTCCAATGAAAACGTACATACCCGGGGTCCACACGCGGCGCGCAGGCTCCCCCGTCGACTCCGCCTACTCCGTTCGTCGAGCTGGATTACCAGCATCGACGGGGGAGCACTTCCTGGTTCGATTTATCGCGTCTAGACAAGACTCGATAAATCGAACCCAGAACATCGATCCGACGCCTCCGATCCAGCCGGTAAGTGTAGACCTACCCTTAAGAGTAGTTATCAGTGGTTCACTGTGAAACTAGGAGGGCATAACTAGTGGGGTCCCACAAGAATCAATCCTGGGCTTAGTACTGGTCAATATTGTCATTAATGACTTGGATAATGGAGTAGAGAGTATGCTTATTATTGACCAATATATGCTGGGCTAAAATTTTACCCCACACTGTTACCCTACACCATAAGCCCCGAATCACCATTGCCTTACTCTAGTTTTATGCTGATGTAACTCCATTGAGGCAATGGTGAATCAATTGCATACTGGTTATGTGAAAATTATTTTCTAGTTTCTAAGAACCATAGTTACTTTTTCTAGTAGTAGTTTTGCTCATTATACATGGTCAGATCATATGCATTTTTATCATATTGTCTGCGTGACTCTATTTTCACTGAGAAAGGGCACTATACCCCTATCTTAATTAAGGATATTCTTCATGTCAAAAGGTTGGAGAAATCATTTAATAAACCTAATGATACTTCAAGCTGAGGAAGATGGGATGCCCTCAAAATGATAGAGGTCATTTGATTTTCCTGAATGTTAATGTTTTTTCTTTTTTAATTGCATTCTAGTTAAAGATTCAGTACTGATATATCTATCTTCTTTAGATAAGATTCTTAAAAGGACCAGATCCTCAAGGATTTATATGAAATTAAATTGTGATTAAATATTTTCCTCTCTGGAAAATAGAATTATGCAGATGAGATGTCTAAAAATTTAAATTAAGAAAGGTAGACAAATTACTTGGGATTCACTAAAAGACAAGTGTGGGATTAGGAAAAAACTAATACCAAAGATGTTGCTATTAGGTTTGAAACTTGCTCCCAAATCCTTTGAGATCTCAGCAACTAAAACTGCAGGGAAAAGTTGTATACAAATGCTTAAACTAGACTCTCATATATAGAGCCTGTTAGATAATCCTGTAAATACTAAATGCCATTCATTTACCACCTTCTGATAAATCTCCTAGCCCAAATGGCTCGTTATAGACTTCTATACAAAGATAAGTAGCAGATCCTTTTATTAAAGCTGTTTTGGATTCCAAGTTTGTTCCCTGAAACCATGCACATGGGCAAAGAGTGGGTGGAGGCTTGTGAAGATGGAAGTAATCTGAAAGAGGTATAGAACTGGCAACACTTAGTTGCACCTTTGTGTAAAGTCCTTGGTCCACTGCTACTGTGCTCTTCACTTTTCTCAGGGCTCATGATTCAGCCCTATGGGTTACAATAACACCTTTCTAATATACAAAGAGAAGAGATTAGGATGGAGAGGACTGTAGTTAAGTGTTCCTATAGCTCACCTTAATTCAAATATAAAAATATCATCTAAGATTCCTGTTTGGAGGCTGGAAGCCTTTTTTTTTTCTTGATTTGATACATGAAGACCATATACTGTAGCCATCTTCTTTTTTTAAAAAAATCCTCTGATAACCTTAGTTGGGTTCTAAATTTCCTCCACTTATGTCAAACAATTAACCTGTGAGTGCTCTCATTAGATGAAGAAAAAGCTTTTGAGGATGTGGAGTAGTGCTATTCAACTTGGAGAGAGTGTGGCCTAGTGGACAGAGCATGAGCTTGTGAGCCAGAAGACCTGGTTCTATTGCTGTCTCTGCCATTGACCTGTTGTGTGAGGTTGGGCAAGTCTCTTTCTTTTCCCACCCTTTGTGTATCTATTTAGATTGTACATTGATCTGATCGGGGCTCTCTCAGCATATGTTTGTAGAGTGCCTCACACAGTGGGACTGCAATCTTGGTGGGGACCTCTCAATGGCTGTAGGATTAATAATTAACATTTTTCTGCTTTTCTTTTTTTTAATAGAATCATAGAATCTCAGGGTTGGAAGGGACCTCAGGAGGTCATCTAGTCCAACCCCCTGCTCAAAGCAGGACCAACCCCAACTAAATCATCCCAGCCAGGGCTTTGTCAAGCCTGACCTTAAAAACCTCTAAGGAAGGAGATTCCACCACCTCCCTAGGTAACCCATTCCAGTGCTTCACCACCCTACTAGTGAAAAAGTTTTTCCTAATATCCAACCTCAACCTCCCCCTCTGCAACTTGAGACCATTACTCCTTGTTCTGTCATCTTCTACCACTGAGAACAGTCTAGATCCATCCTCTTTGGAAGCCCCTTTCAGGTAGTTGAAAGTAGCTATCAAATCCCCCCTCATTCTTCTCTTCTGCAGGCTAAACAATCCCAGTTCCCTCACCCTCTCCTCATAAGTCATGTGCTCCAGCCCCCTAATCATTTTTGTTGCCCTCCGCTGGACTCTTTCCAATTTCACCTTCAGTATAGTCCCTCCAATCCACTCTATCACTGTGACTACCTACTTTCTCCTTCCATTTTATTCTGTTCAGTTCTTATACTGCTCCAATCACTGTGGTATTGGGGGCTGTTCTAGTGTATGTTTATTAGAGAAGGCAAGGTCCAACAGGAATTATTTAGGGAAAGTTCCATGGCTTATATTATGCAGTAGATCAGACTAGATGTTCACATGATCTCTTATGACTCTGGAATCTATGAATAAACAGGTGTGCCTTGCACTTATCTTCCCATGGATTTATAACCCACTGGTGAGTGTGTGTTAGAGGTCCTCCTCTGTGCTGAGATCTGCAGAGGAAATGAGTTGTTACAGCCCCCAACTACAGAGCCTGTCTCTTTAGCTCAAACTGTAGCAGCTTATGCTTTCAGATCTGCAGGTTCCTGGGCAACCTATGACAACATGAAACAACTTTTGAGGTGCATAAACTGTGACTAACATCAGTGGCAGCTTTGTGGCGATTTGAAGGTTGTTGCTCTCTTGCTTGGTCTGCAGACTGGATACACAAAGTACTGCTGTTTTCTCTGCGAATGGGATAGTCGTGCAAGAGATTCCCACTACATCAAGAAAGATTGGACACTCCGACAGTCATTGGAGCCTGGGAGGAAAAGTGTTCAGCATCCACCACTTGTTGAATCAAGGAAGATTTTGTTACCACCCTTACACATCAAGCTGGGTCTGATGAAGAGCTTTGTCAAGGCCATTGACAAAACACAAGCAGCTTTCAAGTACCTCCGTGGAAAATTTCCAAGGTTAAGTGAAGCTAAGATAAAGGAAGGTGTCTTTGTTGGTCCTCAGATTCGTGAACTTCTTCGAGATGATGCATTTGACCATGCACTGCGTGGCAAGGGAAAAAAGGCATGGAAAGCCTTCCAGTTAGTGGCAATCAATTTTCTCGGAAACAACAAGGCAGACAACTACAGGTTGTTGGTGGAAAACCTCCTCAAGGCATACAAAAGCCTTGGTTGCAACATGTCACTAAAGATACATTTTTTGCACTCTCATCTAGATTTTTTTCCACCGAACTGCGGAGCAGTGAGCGACGAGCACGGCGAGCGATTTCACCAGGACATTGCAAGAATGGAGAAACGCTATCAGGGCAAATGGAGCCCATCAATGCTTGCAGACTATTGCTGGACAGTGACAAGTGAAATAGTATCATGTAAAGCGACCATAAACACATGAAAAGACCTAGGTTTACAATTTATGATTAAAACTCTACTATCTACACAATATACATAGACATAAAATGTAAAAACTTAAATATCTTAGAAACAGTAGCCAATCAGTTGTTTTAATTGTCATATTTGAATTCAGCACATCAAAATACATACTAAATAGCACATTTTATCTCTGAAGCAGACGACTTCTCAAAAATTGTAGACCAGTGATATTTTCTTCATTTCAGTTTATTCAACTAGTTCTGTTCAATGACTAGTTCATTCACAGTAAGGAAATCAATTGGGAGTTGAAAAAGCAGGAAAGCTTCGTTTCCTCTTCCTATCTATGAATAAAAATTAGGGATTGGAGGATGAGATCTGCTAGTTCTAAAATATTGAAGGATGTGGTGACTAGAAAAAATCAGTTCAATTCACTAACTACATATAATACCTCCATTGTTTTAATACATCAGATAGCTTTAAATTTTAAAACATGATTTGATAAACTTGTGGAAAACCTTTTTTTCTTATGTATCCAGTACATTTACAGTAGTTTTAATATTTTAATGCTGTTCCTGTGCATTTTAATTGAATTTGAATTTCCATCTAAATGGAGCTTTATACAAATCAGAAATAAAAAATTTAATCACTGAGTAAATAAGAAATGCACCATTCACCATTTTCTAACATAATAAAATGTAAAAAATATTAATCAGAATAAATATAAATTAAGCTATATAATTGCTTAAATAAATGTGTATAGATATAGTGTATCCTCCTGGTTAACAAAAAGAAGCATCACATTTAGTGTTTAGATTATATTTAGCTGCAAATTAACATGTTTTAATGTTTACCAACTAAAGAAGAATCAATCTTCTTTTAGGAAAATAACTAAAAAGTACAAATGGAAAACATAATTTAAAATCAATTATTTAAATCAAAGTTCTTGCTTACTGATTTAAATCATGACTAAAATCTATGATTTAATTTTCCTGATTTAAATCAATCCACCGTGATCAGTCATTGGTCCAATGCCTTTATTGGTTGGTCTCAGTCATTGGTCCAATGACTTTAAGTACTTAAACAAAGTAGAACAGCTTCAGTCGAATAGCCTCTAGGTTTATGGCTAGATTGCTCATGTAGGAGGTGGAAGATCAGAGTGGGGCTCCAAAGCTGGGTTTCTCACATACTTGGTAAGTACTTTAACCACTGGGATAAAGTTTATAAAGGGGCAGAGGGGAGGAATGAACAGACAGACACATGGTTTTCTAAATCTGACCCTGAAAATTTTAGATTGAACTATTGGATCAACATTGCAAATAGCTTCAGGTAGATTGAAACTGCACTTTTTTGGTGAATAAACTATTTGTCCAAAAAATATCATCCAGCTGTAGTTCCTAGTGCATTGGGCCAAGAAGGCAGCCATCATCTGCCCCTTTCAATACAACTCCTTAATGATTCACTTGTGACTTTGTCACAAGCCCTCAGCAAGGGGCAAGGTGTAGGTGCGTTGCTCCAGAAGCAGACCAGGAAATGGACCATGTGATTCCGAGTCTCAAAATCTGGTTCCTGGTTTCCTTGCTTTCGGGGAGCTAATGGTGCAGATGACATTCCTTGTGTATTTGCCCAATCCCTGTCCACATACATAGGACCCCCTGCTGCTACACAAGTGTAAGGCAATTCACAATCGGGCCCTTCATGTGAGCCTTTAAAGGCCATTCTGACAGCTAACACTAAGCAAAGAAAATTGCCCATGGAAGGGGAAATTTCTTGCTGCGTTTTAGCAAAGATGTGTTTGAATGTTTTCTTTTTCTGCAAAAGTAAATAAAACCAGCCCAGATACTCAAACACCAGCCTGCCAGCTGTCCATTTGGACTAGCTTTGGAGACTCGTTGTGTCAGATTTTCAATCAGACTATGCTGAATTACTTTAGCAATTCATGCCGACGGTCTGATAAACAATAACAGATTGTCACACCATTTGTATGATATGCATGTTTCTAGATTCACTGTCTGAGAACACTGATCTGAAAAAACGACACTCAAAAATATTTGAAAGTGCTCAGCTGTGAGGTTGCAGTGATTGCAGAAGTTTTCATGAGAAGATAATGCCTTTATTAATGTCTTAGTTCATACAGGGCCTCATCCCAAGTCTGTTCCCAATGGCAAGACTCCATCATCTTCAATGGGCTTTGGATCAGGCCCATAAATAATTTCTTGGTGGTAATAAAGAACTGAAGTGTCAATGGGTTAAAGTAATCAAAAATCATAGGTTTCCATTATCATTACCATTCACTATCCCATTTCTTAGGACCCACGTCAGCAAGGTATTTAAGCACAAGCCTAACTTTAAGTATACGAGTCATTGGGATTACTGTTGTGTTTAAACTTAAAGTTAGGCATGCACTTAAGTTCCTGGCTGGACAGGGTTTCCAATAATTTTAACCACTAGAATTTCATTGTTACCTACAGTGCTCTAACTTTTTCTAGTGACATAACACAGCATGATACAGTAGACGAATGCTCTTGGTAATATATGTAACCTTTAAGTCAGCTTAATCAGTAGGAATGGCAGTGCCAAGTATCCTCCTACTGCCAAGCAATGTACCTCAATCTTGATCTGCATGGACCACTTCTAGGGATCAGATGGTATTTCATTTCCCATTCTCAGTTGATTCTTGGTCTCTCTGCTGAGACTGTCAAGCAGTGGTAATTGTGGGTTGACATGTGGACAGGAACTGGACTGAGATCACCATCTCAGTTCATATAGACCAGAGATTCTCAAACTGTGGTCCGTGGACCACCAGTGGTCTGCAAGCTCCATTCAGGTGGTCCGCAGATAGCTCCCTCTAAGGTGTGCGCCTGGATGGCCACACATGAGAGAATGAAGGGCCACCCACCTAATTAGTGGAGCCGCACAGGCGTGGCTTCACTAATTAGGTGCCTGGACCCTGGAGAAGACGCACATGTAAGGTGAGGTGGTGGCCTTGGGGGGAATAGGGGGTAGGTGTGAGGGGGCAGTGGGGTGAGAAGAGGGGGTGGGAGGAATTTGGGATGTGCAGGGCTGCAGTGGCCAGAGAAAGAGGCGACTTTCCCCAGCTCCAGGGCTATGGCTGCCAGGGAGAGACGGCCCTCCTTCCCAGCCTCAGCTCTGTGGCTGCTGTGGTGGGGCAAAGACCCCGCTCCTTCCTATCCCAGCTCGGGGGTTGCCATGGCAGGGGAGAGAGGGCACATCTATCGCATTAAAAAGGTAAGACTACTGATATTAAAATATGAGTTGTGTGCTTTTATTTGTAGAACAAAAAAAACATTTATTTATTAAGGGTTTTTTATATAGTACTTTTATCCAAAGCGCTTTACAATAGTTAGCTAACGGTACAAACAACATTTGGAAAGATCAGTAAGTGGTCTGCCGAGACTCTCAGAATTTTCAAGTGGTCTGCAAAAAAAAAAAAAGTTTGAGAACCACTGATCTAGACCACTGCAGACATCATGTGGACAAATTGGAGAGAGGCTGCGGGAACTGGGGTATTTAGTCTGCAGAAGAGAAAAGTGAGGGGGGATTTGATAGCAGCCTTCAACTACCTGAAGGGGGATTCCAAAGAGGACGGCGCTAGACTGTTCTCAGTGGTGGCAGATAACAGAACAAGGAGCAATGGTCTCAAATTGCAGCGGGGGAGGTCTAGTTTGGATATTAGGAAACTATTTCACTAGAAGGGTTTGAAGCACTGGAATGGGTTACCTTGGGAGGTGGTGGAATCTCCATCCTTAGAGGTTTTTAAAGCCCGGCTTGACAAAGCCCTGGCTGGGATGATTTAGTAGTTGTTGGTCCTGCTTTGAGCAGGGGGTTGGACTAGATGACCTCCTGAGGTCTCTTCCAACCCTAATCTTCTATGAAGAGAGGAGATTATTGGGAAGGGTTCAGAAAAGAGCTACAGTAGAAGAGTGATTCAAGGTTAGGAAAACATGCCTTATAATGAGAGACTAAAGAAGCTCAATCTATATAGCTTACAAAGAGATGGTTACACGGTGACACAATCATGGTCTATAAGTACCTGCACAGGGAGAAGATTTCTGATAGAAGCTGTGTAGCTACTAGCAGAAAGAAGCATAACCAGTTGCAATGGCTGGAAGCTGAAGATAGGCAGCATATTTTTTACAGTGAAGGTAATTAACCATTGCCTCAGTTTACCTAGGATATAGCAGTTTCTCCATCACTTGGAGTCCTTAAAAGCATATTGCATATCTTCCTAAAATGTATGCTGCAGCTCAACAAGAAGTTATGGGTTCGAGGCTGGAAATGTTTTGACAAATTGCTTCCCAGTAGGGGGCACTATGGTGTGCATGATGAGAGACCTTACGTGGCAGCAAAGCCTGAATGTAATATACTGCGGCTCTCTTTGTAAGACTAAACACCGAACAGGTGCCACATGGTGCAGTTCTCTAGCCCGTGTTATGCAGGAGGTCAGACTACATGATCATAATAGTCCCTTCTGGTTTTATCAGCCATATATTTCATAAATACAGCATTCTGCCACTTGTGATAAAGGAGTATCCCTTAGTTTTAATAGGGTCTGCTCTTTCAGGGTCCCAAGTCAAACACGTTTGACATGTCTCAACCAAAAGACATGCTCACTTCACATAGCATTGTCTGTCTGATAATCTTACGGTAGTTTACAATCTAAATTAATTACACTTCACAGTACCCTTGGTGGTGGTTAGTATCATGGCCCCTTTATATTTTATTGTTTGCAATGCTGTAGTGCCTGGAGTCTTCAGACTAGATCGGGACCCACTGTACTAGATGCTGTACAAACCTAGTAAGAAACTACCCCTTTACAGGTAGGTAAACTGAGGGAATGAAGAAAGTCAGTGGCTTTCCAAGGTACAATAGTAAGTCGGAGTCAGAGCTGGGAAGAAAACCCAATAAACCTATGCTTTACACATCTTTACTAGTTTCCTGATTTAGACCCCAGTCCACTTAAGTACATGCATAATAGGACTTAAGCATATCTTTAATGTTAAGCATGTGCTTAAGTGGTTTCCTCAGTTAGGGTCTTAAGTAAAAAGAGAGGGCCTGATTGTCCTTTCATTTACTCAGGGATGTAACTCACCAGTAACTCCATTGAAGTCAGAGTTGTTGCGCTGGCATAAAACTGATGTGAGGGAGTAGAGAATCAGACCTAGTGTTTCTAACTGCTGACTTAGATAGAGCTTGCCCATTAAAGATGAGAAAATGACTACATTTGTATGCTGAAGTTAGTCCAAGAACTTCTGAACAAACTCTGGTTGTGTATTTGTTACCTGACCTGCAGTCTGGCACATTATTAATTCACTTCACTACCGGAATCTATTAAAAATATTTCCTACTTTGAAACGGAGAGAAGGCAATTTGAATTTATCTCCAGATCAGATGCACAGATCATGGGGAAAGTGATGAATAAATCATGAGAGTTTCTCAGATTACATTTTATGCTGGCCCAGCTACTGTATTTGTAATGTGTGATTATAGTAATCACACTTCAGTTAGTATTGCTTATAATCCATATTGCTTATAATCCAAAAAAACAAGCCATAAAAGTCCCTAGACCAATATAATCCTTTTTTCCCTCTGAGATAAAACTGTTAAAGCAATGGCTGAACCAGTTAATGTATGAGCCTCTTGTGGTAAAATGATCAGTAAAACAAACTACAAAGTTAGATTTCTTGTTTTGAGGTAAACATGCCGCATGCATTGCATATTCCATAAATAAACTGATCGGATGAGTTTTAACTAATTTGGTTTTAGACAATTAGTTTGTCTATTGTTTTAGCTCAGGGCTGTTTTCCTTTCAAACAAAATCAAATACTTATTTGGAAGAAATACAGCAACTCATTTTCTCTAAGCACCGGGTCCTCTTTGACAGTGGCCATTAAAAAGATTTTAATGAAATCACCAAGATTTATTTGAAGCTGGACGAGGAACTTTTTTTATAATCAATCTCCCCATCAATATTCATTTTTTAACACAGATGGAGGTTTTATGGGTACCCGTAGAAAGGGAGATTACTGGAATTTCAAGATGCAAATCAGGACGCACAGAAGGCTGGAGTTCTTGCAGAGGCATGAATGAGATTAGAGCAAGAAACACTGGCAATATTAAAATGCAACAATTAAAAAACCAAGTGGTGCAATAAGGAGCTGTGGGAGGCATTAATGATCAATTTACCTACTACTGATGTATACATTAAATTCAGTATTCCCTCAAAACGATATTAGAGTGGCACCCAACTACTATGCTATAGTTAAAGGTCTGTTAGTTGTTCCTTTATAAGCTCTCTTTTTGAGGGAGTATAAAATGGCCTTAGTGTCGATATTGGCACTGCACAGTCTAAAACAAGCTGTGAGCATTGTTTTCAAACAAAACTGAGGACCTGATCCAACTCTCATAGTCATCAGTGACAGTTTTGCCATTAACACCAATAGGAGCAGGATCCAGACTTGGTTTGGCTGCTCTTCCATTAGAGTCAGTTCTTTAAAATGCTAGTGGGTAGAGACGCATCTGCAACCTTTGTTTACAAAGCCCTGGTCTACACTGGGGGCTGGGGGTCAATGTAAGGTATGCAACTTCAGCTACTTGAATAGAATAACGTAGCTGAAGTCGACGTACCTCGATCTACTTACCGCGCCATGAGGACGCCGCAGGGTCGACTGCCGACGCTCCCCCATCGACTCCGCTTCTGCCTCTCACCACGGTGGATTACCGGAGTCGACGGCAGAGCGATTGGGGATAGATTTATTCGCGTCTACACTAGACGCGAAAAATTGATCCCCGAAAGATTGATCACTACCCGCCGATTCAGCAGGTAGTGAAGAGGTATCCAAAGACTCATTCAAACACACATTCCTGGTCCATATATTAGACAAAAGTATATTAATTGTTAAAGAAGTAGCATGAAATGGCCAAGCGTTGTCTTCAATGCCTCCTGGACAGACACATCAGAAAGGGTTTGTCTACATTGCAAAAAAATCCCAGTGGCAGTGAGTCTCAGAGCTCGGGTCAACTGATTCAAGCTCACATCAGGAGGCTAAAAAGACATTCCTACTTGGGCATTATACCAGGCTCTGAGACCCTCCCTGCTCATCAAGTTTCAGAGCCTGAGCTTCCACTGCTTTTTTAGCCCCATAATATGAGCCCTGTGAGTCCAAGTCAGTTGACCTGGGCTCTGATGATGACTGGCAGTAGCCCATAGGCTGAGGCAAGGTGGGGATAGAGGGTGGGGATTCCCCTGGGAGGGGAGACCCAGTGACTGAGGAGGTACTGCCAGGGAGCAGCACCCCAGTCAAAGGGGCACTGGGGTCCGGGAGGGACATGGGGCCAACGGCAAATGGGACAGTGACCTGCAGCGGGCGATCCAGGCTGGAAACTGCTAATTCCCTGGACAACCGGCAGGAGGCGCCGCGTGGGTGAGTCCTGCACCGCTACAGGCCCTGATCTCTGCTGCGGCCTCTAGGTGCTCCCAAACTACACACAAGTAATAAGAAGAAGCTGGAGCCTGCCATCGTGACTTCAGAAGATCTGTGGTTTAAAAAATGAGTGAAAATTTAACATCACCTTTGAGCTTATGGTCTTGTGTGGTGTTGGAATATGCAACACAACCTTGCCATTACATCTTTCAAAAAACCTCTACACGTCATCTTGAAAGGTATTATGCAGGTCTGGCATGGTACCCTGGGTGAAGTTGAGCTGTGTGTGGGGGAGCAGGCTTAAGGCTTTTGTGTGTATGTGTGTTTGTATGTATGTGTGCGTTCCTCTTGCTTTCTTAAAACATTTGGCGGCTGATTTGCCAAGAGCCTGGCTCTTGTTTTGCTTTTGTGTATCCTCTCCTGAACGTCAATTAATATTGCAGTAAAAAATAGAGATTTGTGTTCAAAGGGCTGTATGTGGCAGTGTTTTTAATCAAATCAGTTGATCTAGATTGTTTTTGAGAGTGTTCTGTGTTGGGATTCATAATGTAGGTGAGATCTGAGAACCTACTGTGAAGTGACAGCCTCTGTTGTTTGAGGTATAACTCTCCAGTGCTTTCTTTCATGAGTGTCCTCTAATTAATATTGTCTTTAAAAGCAAATTACTTTTCAGGGTTTAATTAACATGGAGTAGTGATGTTTTCAGGTTTAAGCTGAATATGTTTCATCAGCAAATACTTTTATCACTTTCTGTTCTTTGTTTTGTTTTGCATTTTTCCCAGCTTGACAGTAAGAATGCTTGTTTTTTTTTCTTTTCTTATGCACATATGCAAAGTCTAGGAGCTGAAGTTTCTGTTGCTCACTCTGCAGATTTGTCAGCCGAGGAAAGTGCATCAAATGCTGGGATCTGATCTGTTTTTTTACTCCTTATAAAGCTTGTTTTCCTTTATCTGAGAAGGAAAACCCTTTTAATGGAGACCCTTTTAATGGAGTCTCGTCCCATTCTAAAATTCATTTTCCCATTTCCTTCTTTGCTTGCTGAAAAATCCTTATGACGGAGCATTTCTCATGCCTGTTAGCCCAAAGACAAAATCTTTTTTGGGTTGGTGAAAGTTTGAAGTAGCTCAAATCAGTTTCCTTGAGTTCAAAGAAGCTAAATACTGTATGCACATTTCAATTGTTGCTCTTTCACAGTTGATGGTGTCAATCAATTTTCAATAGTTTCCTTTAATCTGTTTCCTTTAATAGGTTAAAAACAGACTAAAGGAAACTTTCTTCATAATACTCTTTTTCATAGAAGATTCTGAAGGACTCATTAAGTCATCAAAGGTGAAAATCATCTCTGCAGAGGTGCAGCACAAAGTTTAGTCACCACTTAAATAGGGCATAGTCTTTGTTCTGGCCCTCTGCACAGAGGTGATTTTTCACCCTTAGACCCTTCCAGACAGTGCAGGATTGTTCTCTACGATAGGTTTTTGCTCCATAGGTTGTGACTATTCGGGTATATAAACATGACAGTTATTCTCTCCTGGTAGCTGTGGCATTACAACTTTATGTGACCCTTCTGCCAGGTGGAGTTGGCAGCCACCAGGGCCGGGTTCAATATCTAGAGGTTCCTTTTCAACAATACAACACAGAACCGGCTCAAGCCCCCATCCAGTAACCTGGGAAAATTACACACCACTCCTGGGTGTCTCTAAGAGGCAATACTTCCCCTCTCACAAGCACAGACTCTGAATGTAGGAAAGAAACTTTTACTGAAAGGAAGGACATCACCCACCATTAATTAGGGAAAATGCTGGAAGCTGGATTCATAAACATAAAACGGTGAGCAGGATGCCCACCCCAGAGTGCGTGGGGCAGTGTCTTCTGCCTCATGTTCTTGAGTTCTACAACCAAAAGTTCCTTTACTGCTCCCCTCTCTGCTCTCTCACCACACCCCACTCACAGTGGTTGTCCTCGGTCAGTGAGGACCCAGGGTTCAGAGTTACGTCTGTGTGAGTTCACCTCCCACCGGGGGGGAGGAGGAGAGAAGGCACCCTGCTTGCTCCACCCTCTGAGCACTTGCTCTGGCTAGCCGTCCTCGCCGGCTGCTGCGCTGCACACAATCACCTTCTGCCACCTGCTTCTTTACTGTGCTAGTGATTTTCAGCTCCTAGTGGAGGAACTTCATTGCTGAGGCAGGCTGGGCAGAAACACTGTCTTGCAACCAGTGATTTCAGCGCTAGTGAGCACTTAGCAAAACAAAAGACTCCTAACAAAGCCCTGCTTAGCTCTGTCTTTGAACAGTGGGGCGGAGCTGGTTAAACCATGCCTGGGGCACTGAGATAGAGCTCACCTCCTGGCAGAGACACCTGTCCCCACCCTTCTTACTTTCACTGTGGTCTGCATCAAAGCCCCTGGCTTAGTGAGTTCATTTCAATTGAGGGTGACCCCCTCAATCAGGACAGGCTAAGCACAGTTCGTCTCCCCTTTACTCATACAGTAAAGATAAATGCCCTCATTCAGCACTTATGCCTGGCCAGTAGCTGCCCTCCCTGGCTCACCTCATGCTCACCTCTGTCCCAAAATGGGAAGTGTGTATCCGTCTCATGATGTCAGTTTTCAATCTGATAGGATTACTTCTTGGTCCCCTTTAAACAAAATCCCATTGTGCACACACAGCTCATCCCTCACCTGGTAGTAGGCAGTAAACCTGCTGGGGCATTTGCTCCTTGTGATCTGGCCATTCCTGCAATATGTAGAGTTTTACCTCTTGTGCACCCCATCCTGCTCAGTGCTTTGCTGGATTGCCTGGACCCTCCAGCAGTGATGTAATGGTATTGTAGCATGTTGATAAACTATGCCCTGTAACTCTGGAATTTATGCCCTTCTCAGCATATCTGCCACCAATAGATACGTTCCAGGACCTTACCTTTGCATCACCATGCTGCAGTCTCAGTAACATGCGTTGTATGTAGTCTGTTGGGTGCACTCACTCAGCAGTGCTTTCTTTATGGTGCCGTCTCATGGCTTGTGTTCAGACTGCACATCTACTTAGTGCCCAAAGGAGAACTGATGGAACCACTCTATTCCAAAGATATTCACAGCCAAGGTCCCCTTTCTATGCCTGTCAGGGTCTATGAGCAAATGAAGTGGCTGCTGGCTTGGCATCAGGGCTATTCTTGGAATTCCTTCTGAGGCATCACACTGTAACTGAGTATATGAAAGAACAATCAGGCCCTCTCTTTTTACTTATTAAGACCCCGACTGAGGAAACCACTTAAGCACGTGTATTGTGTATTAATTGTCTCTAGGGCTCACAGGCTTCTGAAAAGTGTATGCAGAATCTGGAAAGGTAGTTGGCCACCCCATAAATCACTGGACTCCCTTTGCATCCTGTGGTCTGGGCATTTCCATAACAGCTCAAGTTTCTTGGGGTCCAGCCAGAGTCCCCCAGAAGTTAACAGATGTGGACATCAGTTCTCAGGTGTCTGCATTTGGGTTAGTACTGCGCTCCTGGCACCTATTTAGGAGCTGTTCCATCTTGGTATTGTGGTCCTGGATTGCCTCTTCCTTGATCTCTTTTTCTCCTAGAATAAGAACGTCATCAACTACAGTCTTGATGCCTTGGAGGCCCTCTCATGTCTGGTTCAGTTTTCACTGGAACCCCCCTGGGGCAAGGCTGATACCATAGGTATTTATACCCAGCAGTACCTGCCAACGGGCGTAGCAAAGGTTGTACGGTGGCTGGATGGCTCATCTAGCTCTGTGTGCCAGAACCATTTCTTGACATCACTAACATTGAACACTTTCCCCCTTGATAAATCTAGTCCTATGTCCTCAATAGTTGACAGTGAGTAATGACTCCTTTTCTTTGCTTTAGTCAGTGGTTTGGGATCAGTGCAGATCCTCAGTTTACTTGAAGGTTTTCTCACTACTCCTAGGCTGCTGAGTCACTCTCTGCTAGTTTTGGCAGGTGTAATGATGCCTCTTGGTTGCAGATTTTGCTGTTCCTTCTTCAGTGGCTCCACTGGGGCCAAGGGAACTCTCTGTTTTGGCAGTCTCACGGGCTGCATGTGGGGAGTCTGTTTCTAAATTCAGCTTCCCTTTTAAGGGTCCGTTTCCTTGAAATATGTCCTTATATACTGTCCAAATGCTGGACAGGCCCTTGGTGACTGTTCACCCTCCTCTCTCACACATTGAAGATATTCTGGTGTTGCACTGTGATCAAATCCACAGCTTGCACTGTCCTTGCTGCCCCTGTGTGTGTCAACTGGATTTCTTATTGACAGCCTGCATTTGCACACGGGTCTCTGAATGGTTCTGTTACCGAAATATTGGGTCCGCCTAGCTGAGAGCCAATAACAGCCAGACAGGGATAAGGAAAGAAAATTACTTTATTTTGCAAAATAAGGGAAGTCTGTGCCAAGTGACAGGACTTTAATTAACAGAGAAATTACAGGTCTTTTATACACACTTAGACAAAGCCCTGGTGTGTTAACATGTGATTGGTGCATGCTAGACCTTGAATGTTTACTATTTGGTTAGTAAAAACTGGTATAGAAATAACTATTTTAGCTGGAAAACACTATTTTTGTGTAGGCAAAGGACAACTGTAAAAATGCAAGGTTTTGCGTAGGCGAGGCATTTACTTTCACCTAGTGGCCTTTGGTTGCCGTAGCTGCTGGCTGTTAAGGGGGTTTACCGTAGCTTATGACTTTCACAGTTCTGTTGTACATCACCAGCACCAGATCACATTTCTGCAAACCATTATTGCTGCTCATCAGTGTTGCTGGGATGACATTGCAGCGGTCTCCGCCACCCAACTGGAATCAAATTTGGATCAGCTAAAGTCACACTGCAGATATCCTCCTCTTCATGGGAGGTCTCTGCATCCTCACTCACTCTGCATGTACCGGCTTCTTTTTAATTCCTGGGGTAGCTGCAGCATCAGGACATAAAGTGCTTCTTGTTCCCACATGCTCCAGGCACCATTGTCCATAGGCTTCATCTTTCTATCTGCCTTTCATGTTACTTATGCAGTACATACACTGGGCCATAGTGCTTGTGTAATCCCGACAGACCCCGGTTGTCGGTGGGTAGGATTGAACCTGGGATCTCTAGAGCTAAATGCATGAGCTAAAAGCAACATAGCTCTGAACTAAAGCTGTAGCGGACTCATTAATCACTAAGTGCCACTAGAAGGGGCAGAGCATCACATCCAGGAGGTATGTGGGTTACACTTGCATTCTCGGTCAATCTGTCTCTGCACTGGTTCCTGGGTTTTTTTTAGCTTGACCCTGTATACTTGCTCTGCACTGGTGTCTGTTATTGTTCTGATCCTTTCCCTGGACAGTTCAGCTACCTTTGCTATTTGGAGGTATTTTTTTCTGTTTAGATCTGTTTCTGTCAATCTCTCTTATAAACTGGAATCATATGTCCCACAAATGGATCCTGTCTTTAATTATGGAATCCTTAATATCTCCAAAGTTACATGTGGATGCCAGAGTTAGAAGTAGGCGATTTTTTATTTATTTATTTGTTTATTTTTTAGTGAATAGTAAATCCTGTGCATTTTGGGGGGCACCAAAAGTATTCATGAATTTGGTCAAATTCATTGAATAGTTTCAGCTGAAGAAAAACTAGGAAAAAATCAAATGAAGAACATTTTATTTGCACAATTTTTAAATGAATCATTTTGAAATGACATTTTGAATCAACATTTTTTTAAACTAAATGTCATTTTAAATTGACATTTTTCAAATGTTTCGTTTGACCCAAGTGAAAATTTTTTCAGGTTTTCATTTTGGAGAGAAAAAAGGGAAAATACGTTGTGGTTTGAAATGAACAGATTTTTTTTTATTTCTGAATCAGCAGATTAAATCCTCACCCAGCTCTAAGCAATGTTGATGCTGTAACATAAGTATCTATTCCTTAATCTGCTTCTTTGCTTTGGATACAAATATCTTCCCAGGCTCCTTCTCTTTGAAGTCACAGTACTCGGACATTTTTATCAGATGTTCCTGTGTTTTTGAGCATTATTCTTGGCGAAAGTCTTACTCACTTCTCATTCTTTCTCTCCAATGAGATTATAAAAAAGCTTTACTTTGATTTTTCTGATATTTATTCCCAGTGATCAGCTCTGTGTACACAATCAGTTGTTGCTTCCACGCTTGTGCAAGGCTTTTTGTCTGGAAATCAAGCTTTTTCGGTGGCCTGAGTCCCTCCATTCTGCCTGTTTGCTCTGTTTCTAGCTGCGGCTTTGTTTGCCTGTTAATCACAGTCTCTTCCTTGCTGTGGGTCTCACTAGAGTGTTCACTGTGCCACCATGTTTCATGTTCTGTTGGGTAAAACATGAAAGGACTCCATATCTCTAAAACTAAACTGGCTCTTTATTAAAAGAACTATTTACAGAGATGCTGCAGCTACAACTAGCATTTCAGCCATGTACCTGCAGAATGATGTTCTGGTCCTTTCTCCAAACTCATCCATGAAGATCACTGTATCATCCAGTCTAGATAAATGGCTCAGAAAATGAGGCTCTCACTGTTGGGACACCATTCTATATTCCAACAGACCTCATTGTTGCTAGGAAGTCTTTCTTATATTCTACCCAATGTTTCATTTTGGTCAATTTCACTCCATTACATCTAGTGGGCCACGTTTTTGTTCCCAGACTACTCTATTACATTGTATTTCATATCTATGCCAGTGTCACTACTGACATTGTACAAGGATAAGGTCAATTAAATCTCAATGTAAACAAAATATTAAACAGATCATAGTGGCCTTACTCAAGCCTTCAACCCAGGGCAATAACTGTAGCGTTTTTTGAATAATACATTCACCAAAAAAAGAGAGCTACAAAACACCAGAGTCCTGGTAAAGGCATTGGAACACTTTGTTTTAATCATAAATGAAACATATTAGGATTTAAAGTATAATTATAGACATGTTTGCAGTAACAGCTAGGTATGTAGCTTCTCTCTCCTCTGCTTATTTATATTACACAACCACGCCAATATTGGTTGTGGCATGTAGGATATTGTATATATGTAATGGACAGTGACCGGTATGGGGCTCAGGAGACATGGATTTTAGTTCTGGCTTTGAAACTAACCTACTGTGTGGCCTTGGGCAAGTCATGTCACCTCTTTATGACTGTTTCCCCTCCCATCCTCTTGTCTTTCCTGTCTGTTTCAATTGCTAACTCTTGGGGTCTGCAACAGAGTGCAGCAAATTAACAGGTGAGCCTGCACTCTGATCATTCTGATCCCAATCAGTTCCCTGGAAAAAGGCTGACGGGATAATTGAAGTTAATTACCTAATCAGGTTGGGGCAGCTGGGTGAGCTAAAGAGCCAATTAGCCCATCAACTCAGGACTGATGGGAATGGCACAAGGGTGTTGGGAGTGAATAGAGAGAACAAGGGAACAGGGCTAGGTGAGCGCAGTCTCAGAGAAGGGAGACCTCTGAGGCTTTGGGGAAAGGGCTGACAGGGGACACCATAAGAAGCATTCCTGCACAGGACTGTAAAGATGTTGGTGAAGGGACCATAAATTCATGACATGGTGTGGCACACAACTAGTGAAGTCAGAGTGGCTTCTGTGATGCTGGAAGCCAGGAGCAAAGCACGCCCTGTTACAAGGTCACATGCTTTCGTTCACTGTGTGTTTGTAAGAGCTCGGTGCAATAAGGCTCCGACTGCTGTTGGACTCTTTAGATGCTATGGCAATACAAGTCAGTAATTCCTTGCATTTTTATTTCTTGTTAATATAAATTAAACATAGACACATATCGCCATATAACAGTACAACAATTAAAAAAAACATGTAGGCATTGTGAAAGTTACAATCAGTGGCTATTTGGTCTGGGTGGGCAATATTATAAGTCAGATCTGCTGTGATTATTTTGGATAATATTCTCATACCGTCCACTGCAAAAAAAATTTGGGTGGGGATCTGCAATCTTATAAATATCTTCAAGGCGTCATGCCCACTTCTTGGGCGGCATGAATAATACCGGAGTCTAGCTGTGCCAGGTCTCTTAAGGAGTTGCAGAAGCACACTTCTGGACAAAGGGGCATTGTTATATTATTTTTAGCAAAAGATTTGGCTCCTGACCTTTTTGGGGAACAAGAGAACAGAGTGTGATGTTTGACAGAAATGAAAATATTTTGACAATCCTGCTTGATCTACATATTAAAAACCGAAGAAGAAAACCCAAATTTCCCCTAACTTCAATTGCTGCTGCTGAGTCGTGGGGGAAGGCTTTCAGAAAAGGAAACTAATGGAAATGTCAGAACGATCTGCCCACATCTCCTTTGTCTCTGAAAACTATTCTTCTGTCTTTTCCATGTTGTTGACATCTAAGTTCATTAAAAAACAAAACAAAAAAAGTGGTAGACAGAAGCAATGGAAGATTTAAAAAAAACAAAGAAAAAGCAAGTGGTACAGCTTAGTTCCTTTTAGAAATAAGGAAAAAAGGATGATCTATCACAGAGCTTTCAAGGGGAGATCTCTGTAAAATAGAAGATGATGGATGGTACATTTGGATAAACTCTACGACAGTGCAATAATCACACAGGGTTTGCGATGGAGTGTCTGTAAAGTTCAATGCGGAGATGTGCCGAAAGGCACTGAAAGTGTAAACGGTAAGTTTCAATGCACCTGAAAGTAGCACTGACTCTGTGTCGCTTATATTTTGTCTTTACACATGACTGCTTTACACCGCACAGCCAAGGTCTCCCTTCATTCTGGTCATGAACCATGACACTTCTGGTCGCCGCAAACCGAGATCAATCCCAGCATTGTCCACCCGTACCCAGCATTGCAGCCCTCCTGCTTCTGAGTGCAGAGGTGCTTCTGAAAAAGAGAGAGGCAATCCTGGCTTTGTTCCCCAGAACAGTAGTACCATCACAGTGCAAGATGTGTGTGTTTGGGGTTTACCCGTTGTTTTAGGTGTGTGACCAAGTGCACTACCCAGCAGGCCTAGGAGTCACCTGGCCAGTCCCAGCACAACCCTCTATTTCCGAATCATAAAACCATAGGGACCGCAAGGGTCATCTATTCTAACTGTCTGCCAAGATGCAGGATTTGTTGTGTCTAAACCATCCAAGACAGGTGGCTATCCAGCCTCCTTTTGAAAATCTCCAGTGCAGAAGCTCCCAAGACCTCCCTAGGCCATCTGTTCCACTGTCCTACTGTTCTTAGTTAAGAAGTTTTCCCTGCAGTTTAATCTAAATCTGCTATTCTATAGATTGAACCCATTGGCTCTGCAGAGAAGAGTTAATGGATGTGGAATCTCATCGCAGCTGGAACCCATAAACTGTCAGGTTCAGTTGCTGGAGATAGAAGAATGAAGCAAGCAGTGGCAATGGAGAGAATAAGGTAAGGGAGGTTATGTGCCTGCTTGGAGTCTAGTTTATTCTAAAAGACTTTGGGTAAACCCTTCTGTCAGGGTTCCCTCCCCACTCTGAACTCTAGGGTAAAGACGTGGAGACCCGCATGAAGATCTCCTAAGCTTTTTTCTACCTGCTTAGGTTAAAACCCCCAAGGTACAAAATTCCCTGCACCCTGAGAAATGCTTCTCTCACTGCCACCATCAAGTGTTTTAAACAGGAACCTGGGAAAGGAACCACTTGAAGTTCCCCTTCCCCCCAAAATACCCTCTCAAGCCCGTACACCCCCTTTCCTGGGGAGCTTGAGAATAATCTCCTAACCAATTGGTTACACAGCGATCTAAGAACCCACCACCGGGGTTTTAGAACCATAGAAAACAGTCAGCTTCTTAAAAGAAGGATTTTATTAAAACAAAGAAGGTAAAAATCATCTCTGTAAAATCAGGATTGTAACTATTGTACAGGGTACTCAATTTCCAAACTCAGAGGGATTCCGCCTCTGGACAAAACCTTAAAGTTACAGGAAAAAACAGGAATAACCCCTCCCTCTAACACAGGGAAAGCTCACCAAGCAAAACAAACAAAACCTATTCACAATGCTGACTAACTTACTTGAAATATGGAAGGTTTGATGAGGCTGGTTTTGGAGGAGATTGATTTTCTGCTGGTCCTTTTTGTCTCCCAAGATCACCCTGACTCAGACAAAGAGGCACACACAAAACCTTCCCCCCTCCCAAGATTTGAAAGTATCTTGTCCCCTTATTGGTCAGATGCCAGCCCGGTCAGGTGTCAGCCTGGCTACCTGAATTTCTTAACCCTTTACTGGTAAGAGGATTTTATAGCACTGCATCCGACCCTCTCCCCCTTCCCTTTATATTTCTGACACCTTCAGAGAAAAGGGCATATATCTGAGCTATTATTACACTGGAGCAGAAAGAAGACTTCGGGCTTGTTCTCTTTGTCTCAGTATAGGTCGTCCCCACCTCGGTGAAGGGAGAACCCTCTCTGTGACAGTTATACAAGTTATTCTTTTGTTAACACAGCCTAGCATCCTGATTCTTTGCAGTAGCCTTGTCTCAACCCTAGCAGAAAATTTGGGATCCTACAGACAGTGATAGTGAAGCTGAAGTGTGTCATGAAAAAGATACACACCTGTGCCTGTACTACAGCCTGGAATGTGTGTTACAGTGGCAGTTTTAGGTCAGGTGGCAGTTTTAGGACAAAATATTTGCTGCATTAAAGCAAATAATGCTGAGTGTCTGACTTTTCCAAGATAAACCTTGCAATTCCTCTGATGCTAAATCTTTTGTGCTCTCTCTGTCATTGACACTGGCTGGCCTAATCAGCTTGCTGCACATTTTAACACTATCCCAGACAATTTAATCAGCCTAATGGCAGCTCTTTTCAAGCCCACATTTCTAACATAATAAAGATGGTAACAATGGAGCTGCTCCGTTAAGCAGAGGAGGCTTTGGACTTGATTTCCATCAGGAACATTCTGCCCAAGCAAATAAACACACACATAAAACATTTCGCAGTCAGGAGATGTCAGCTGTGGGGAAAGGTTTCTTCATGGGATCCAGAACCTCCTGTGAGGAGGAAAACACAGAACAGCAGCGGAAGCAGTGAAGGATGGGGGGAGTGAAGGGGAGACCTAAAAGTAAAATGGCATGTTAATAATACTTTAAATGTCTATATCACTTTTTATCCAAGGATATTATTGTAATACACTCACTCACTGATTCTCACAATGTTTCTGTCCTGATTTTCTCTCAGAACGACACCACTCCCTCTTTAAAAAATTATCCAGATTGTGCCTGGGCCTGATCAGATACGCCAGGGTGGAGAGAGGCACAAGGAACTTCTCCTTCTTCTCTTGCAAGCTGTTTGGAACAACTGAGTCCTTGAGCTCCCCTAAGAACAAGAACTAGTTGGAACTAGTTTTTACAGTGGCACTAATCGAACCCAAGGGAGGGATCAGGAATGGATAGGATCACTGCCCCAACTCTACTAAGCTGCCTGCACAGCTGGCCTTGCCCAGCACAGAGAACTGGGAGGATCCTGACCAGGATGCTCAGGACCACTGGTCAGAGCAGGGTCAAACCTGAGAATAGTGGAGGAGTTTGTAGCCAAGGATTAGAGTCTGAGCTGGGTTTCAGGGTCTGGATCCAGAGACGAGGTCTAAATCAAGCTGAGATTGAAGCCAGGAGTTCAAGAGCAGGAATGGTCATGGCAGCTGCTGGAGATCCAGATTGTTGCCTTGACACTTCCTGGAATGCCCTTTGGGTTTACATAGGGTGGGGAGCCAATCAGGAGCCATGAGACTACTGCTTCTTGGACCCCTTGAGGCAGAATATCTCATGGCCTGTGTCTACAGTGGGTCATAGGTTAGTGGTGCACAAGCCGGTTGCTGCTGTGTGTGGAGGTGTTAGCTGCTTAGCAACTCTCTAGGCCTGGGTTTCAGACCTGCTGGGCCTTACAAGAACATATTGCTGCACTTGCATAGGGTAGGTAAATAGCCAACAATGTCAGTGGTTTCTTTCAGCACCCGCTGTAGTATTGGATCCTTTTCATAGCACATACCTCCAGTGCTAGGCCAGGAAGGATGGAGGACGACTAGAGTTACCTCCAGAGGCATTATGATGCCTATCTCTGTTATAAGAGATACTGTCATGATGAGCAAGGAGAGGGGAGATCATTCCCTAGCTCTGTGTGATCTACCCTTTCACTCTTCCTGACTGAACATAAAGCCGGT
Source organism: Chelydra serpentina (assembly GCA_037349315.1). NCBI lineage: Eukaryota > Metazoa > Chordata > Testudines > Chelydridae > Chelydra > Chelydra serpentina. The sequence continues at coordinate 19,537,851 of JBAIAC010000004.1, read as the reverse complement.
ATAAAAGAGATCAGCCAAAGGTCACAGTCGATGTAATTAGGTCAATCCAGTGTCAGTGTAGACCAGGCCTGCACAACTCGTAAAGCGGCGAGGGCCATATTACCCCAAAGAAAAGAGCTGAGGGCCGAAACCCTCTGGCCCCACGGAAACACCCCCAGCGCCGCCCCCTCCCCGCTCGGCCCCTCCCCTGTCTGCCTCCTCCCGGCTCGGCCCCACCATCACACCCCTCTTCACCCCCTAGCCCCCCGCTGGCTTGCTGCATCCCTCCTAGTCAGTCCCCCACCCACTACTCGCCTCCTTTCACCTCCGCCCTCCCCTACCAGAAACCCCCATGCCCGCCCCTAGAACCTCTCATGGCTCACTGCTCGCCCTGCCTGCCCCCCCCACTGCCCGCCCACTTGGCCATCCCCCCCACCCCCACCCCCGCTCATCTCGGCCCCTCCACCACTGCCCGCCTGCTCCTCCAGCCGGGGGAGAGCGGGGCATGCTGCCCTCCCCGCCAGCGCTCCTCCGGCGTGGGGAGAGCAGGGCATGCCGATCCGCTCAACCCCCCCCGCGGGCCGCACAGTAAGCATGCATGGGCCGCATGTGGCCCGCGGGCCGTATGTTGTGCAGGCCTGGTGTAGACACTGTGTTGCGTATGTCGATTGTTACTGTCTTTATGGAGCTGTCCCACAATGCCCCACACTGACAATACAATCCATACAAGCACTTCTGGTGAGGACACTGACCGCCAACACAAGGAGCCAAGTGTGCTCACACACACAAGTGATTTAATAACTGCGGTGGCTGTATGCCAACGTAAGTTAGGTTGACATAATTTTGTAGTGTAGACATGACCTGAGCAAGCTGTGCCCCCTCATTATGCAGTGGGACACTCCGGTGCTCATTTAAAAAGGGGCTGTATATAATCCTGGTTGCTGTATGCTCCAGATGGCAGCACATGGACGAGCTGAGAAACACCCTTTAGGGACTTTGGACAAACTTTCTAGTTGACAGACTGATTTCTTGAGGCCCTCGTGTGCCACGTGGTATAGAGACATTTGTCATTCTTTAGTGCTCTCTTAATCATCACCAACTTAGCCGACAATTTGATGATGTTCCAGGTAATATCTCTGCCATAGCCATACTGCCTATGCAGGGCTAACCTCATCTTTTATCAAATTTTAGCCTGTGAGGTCTTTGTTGCATGGAGAGTGTCTATGTTTTTATGTCAAACATCTTTATAGCGGGGAGATGTGTTAAAGTTATTACTTGGAAGTCTGAATCATAGTGATTGGTTACACAGTGTATGGCACATGGTGGGGATGGAGCATTGGACCTGTTCATTCCAAAACAAACTAAAGAACTCCAGTGTTGCTTGGACCATGTGATAGTGTATGCTTGCCCCAAACTGGTTCAGCAGGGGCTTATCCCACCCTGTGGACCTAGGAGGTCATGTCCCCTCAGCCCTGTGGAGGATGCTCCAGCTGGAATCCAGGTATAAAAGGGAGCAACTCAGCTCATTTGGGGCTGACTGCTGAGGAGGGAGGACACAGGTTGATGACTCCAGCCCAGGAACTGTCGAATCTCCAGACCATGGAAGTCAAAGCTGCTGAGACCCGGGCGGGTGGACACCAGGACGGTGGAGGATGACCCAGAGAGGAGGGAGCCACTGGGAACTGCCCCAGCTGAGAAATCCAGAAATTCTGGAGATGCCCGGACTGCTGGATAGGGTAGGAAGCAGCCCACGGGGACTGGTCATAGAGCTGAGGGGTGTTAGCGCATTTCGGTCAGATCCCCACTGACTCAGTGGAGAATATCCTCACCACTGACAGGGCCCTGGGCTGGGACCTGGTGGAGCAGGGAGGGCCCGGATCCCGCTACCCTGGTTGTCACCCACCCCTAGGTGGCAGCCCACTTCTTCCCACTGGCCATCAGGTCACACAGACTTGAGGGAGAGGGCAACTATATTGACTCTGGCCATTAGGCCACACCACCCCATGCTAAGGGTGATCAGGGGACTCAGCCGCAGGGCTTAGTGACCCCTACCCCACCCTAAAGGGGGGATGGAGTGCGCTCACCCCACAAAAGACCCCTTTCTTAAACAATGTGGCAGAACCTTTGCAAGCTCTGCAGAAGAAGAAAAAATGGCCACATGAGCACTGTAAACTGAAATGGGACTCATTTTAGTTCAGTATTTTGAAAAGTTGAATGTTGATAGAGTACGATGGCAAATTCCTTGTCATTTGTACGATAGTTTCATGATGTATACAATGCCACTACTTAGTATCATTATATGGTATATGTTATTTTATTATTTTAATTTTTATAGCAGCTGTGATTTGTTATTTGATATGTTGATGAAAAAATACTTTAAAAATATTTTAAGTTCCATTTGACAAATATAGAGCATGAGCGTTATGACAAAAACACAGATTCCATGATGACTACATGAGCTGTGTACTTTTGAATGTGTATTATGAGCCTGACTTGTAGGAGATTTATAGCTATGATTTCAATAAAAAGCAACATCATGAAAAATAATTAATAATAATGGTTGCAGGATTTTGCATTGGGCTGCTAATATTGCTCATAATTGTCCATACATTGTCCTATCCCTATGCATTTTCAGTAGTCAATGAAGTCTCAGTGCTTAAGAGGCATGTGGATGGATTAGACAGTGCACATTACTTAAGGATCTGTTTATATTTTATGGACTGTTAATAATGTTGTATCTGCTCAATTAGATAAACTTTTACATGTGTGTGCAATAGTACTAATACAAATTTTTATTGGAGTCCTCCAACAACCTTACCGTTTGGGTTCTAATGGAGAGAAAAGTAAATGTTTGATAGTATTTATTGCCTTTAAAAATAAATGTACCATAGTCAGGGCCACAAAGGAAAATATCACAAAGGCACTGTGCAGTAGAATGTACCCTTCTGAAATGTTTTCTTTTAACATTGGGAAATCCAACTTACTCATATTAGTCCATTTAACCACTTCCTGATGCCCTTCCAGGTAAGAAGTTTGGAAGCAGTGTTCCATGAGGAGTGACTCTCAACCTAATCGAGAAACCTTTGTCACCATTTTGTGCCTTATTACATGAAATGACTTTAATTTCTGCCCTATGTATCCAATACGATTTAGAAAGAGAGCTTTGTTACCAACTGGTGCAAGTTTTTGTAGAAATATGCCTGAGCCACAGTGCCCCTCTGGATCTGGATTCCTAAAGCTTGAGAGTGTTGAAATCCAGAATTTTGGTTTGGCATACTATTAAGATGGGCTCCAGCTGCTGACACTCAGGCCCAGATTTGGGTTTCCCCAAGTCCAGAGATGCTTTGCTCTCAGGTTTCTATTTTGGCCTGTGTCTAATTATTACCCTACCACATTTTTGCTGCAGAATACTGACCAGATACCATGTTTTCAACAAACCTTGTTTAGCTGCTGAAATTTGCTCAGATCCAAATGAACACAAGGAATTGATCCTTTTCCAACCTGGCTCAGGAAAGCCTTGGTGTACCAAAGACCTGAGGTGATCTAACTTTAATTGCTCCTTTTTATATTAGTTCACATATAGAATTCAATACAGCGCTACTTCTGGGTGAACCTCACGGTCTGTCTACATAGCAAGCAGAATCCCATGGCACTGAGTCTCAGAGCCTGGTCTATAGACTCAGGTTTGTGTGGGACTCATGCTATTCTGCTAACAATAGCTGTGGAGACGTTTGGGTTCAAGCTGAAACCCAATCCTTTCCTAGGCTTCAGACTCAGAGCACAACCTCCTACCCAAACTCAAATGTCTACACACCTATTTTTGTCACTGCAGTGTGAGCCCCCAATCCTGAGTTGGTAGACCTGGACTCTAAGACTCATTGCTGTGGGATCCTGCTTGCTGTGTAGACGTTTTTCAGCAACTTCTTTTGGCTTTACATCAGTTTCTTTTTAACTTCTGGACACTATTTTGCCTGGCAGTGTTGGATACTTTCATGCTAGTGCTGTTATTGAAAAGTTTGTCCTTACATTCAGTATTAGACCTCAATCTAGACCACTTTGATTCCAGGCTACCACCTTAATCTGTGATCCCACCAGAGCCCAGAAGCTAAGCACATTTGATCTATGAAATGTTTAATTATAAAATTGTAGATTTTAAATGCCAGAAAGGACCAGTATGTGCATCTAGTCTATCCTCTTGGATAACCCAGGACATGGAATTTCACCCAGTAATTTCTACAGTGGAGGGAATTACTCGTGCCTATCAACTTTTCATAGAATCATAGATTTGGTCTTCCTAAATGTAGTACTTTGCACTTGTCTTTAATGAATCTTTAAAAACCTTTTTAGTGAAGATTGACACAAAATAGCCGTACTTCCCCTCCTGCCTTCTAGATGTCACCAGTTATTAGCTCTCCTTCCTTGCTAAGCAGTGGACCTGGACTTTCCTTCATATTTATCTTGCTCCTAATGATTTAAAGAACTTCTTATTGCCTTTTATGTTTCTTGTTAGGTATAACTGACTTGGTGCCTTAGTCTTTCTGATTTTGACCCTACATGCTTGTGCTATTCTTTTGTATTTCTCTTTAGCAAATCATCCATATTTCCACTTTTTTGTAGAACTCCTTTTTGTTTTTAAGGTCAATAATGAGCTCCTGATGTAGCTATATTGGCCTCTTACTATTCTTCCTATCTTTCCTTTGCATTGGGACAGTTTGCAGTTGTGCCTTTAATATTCTCTCCTTCAGAAACTGCATCCCCTCCTCAATAGATTGATGAGTTAGTGCATGAGATAGGTCTTCCCCTTCTTCGCCGGGTGGCCCCCCCATCTCTTGCTCACAGACTTTCTTCCTGGAACTGCATCCCATGGTCAAAGAAGCCAAAGCTCTCTGCTTGACACCACCTGTGCAGCTGAGCATTCGTCCCTTGGATGTGTGTGTCACTGCCTGGGAACTTATCCTCAACTGGAAGGATGGACACGACTCCAACCCCTGACTCCTTCAGTCTTGCTCCCAGAGCTCTGTCATCACTGCTTTCACTTTGAAGCTCGAGAGTAAATAACATTGGTCACATTTTTGACCTACCTACTGTAGTTGTAAATGCTGCTCTTATTCATTTAAATAATTATTTTCAGCCAGAAATGGAGAACATGAACTGTGCTAAGCTTCCTAGTGAAGTGCTATCCAGCAAATGGTGCAACCACCCCGTACAAATTGAGTTCATCATGGCTAATATTATTACTATGAATGCCAAAGCAATGAATAATGATTTGCTTCTTCTTCAAAGTGATGCTGACATCTCTGACACAAGAGCTAACTGAGAACATGTATCGGCTTTCCAGTTTTTGTGTGACATTGGTAAAAGTGATGTCCTTCAAACTGGATGACTTGGGAATGTTCTTTGCTACATGTTTCAAAGAAGGACAAATGTTTTGTGCTAGAAAAGTAACTTTTGAAAACAATTTACTTGTCAATAAATGAGGAAGTTTTGCAGGATAACTACGGGCAAACGATAATATTTTATCAAATATATTTGTATTTGCTGAGGGGGTAAGGAAATTCTTTCATACAGCACAAGCAGCTACTGGAGAAATTCTCCTTTCGGGCCCAATCCCTTTCCTACCAAAGACAATTGGAGTTGTGTTACTGATTTGAAGGGAAGCAGAATCTGGCTCTTTGACTCTGAAGACAGGACAAAACTCATTAACAGTTCAAAATTTTATATCCAATTGAAATAAAATGGTAATATTGAGATACACATAATGGGTTGGATCAATTCTTAGTGTAGTGCCATTGCCTTAGGATTGCATTATTTGTTTCTCATAAGAATTCCAAATTTTACAGATTTTTAGCAAGAATATTCATCTGAAAACTAGCCTGTATATTGGTTACTTTTATTCATCATTTGCTGATGAATAAAAATGCTGCAGCTGAAAACTAAAATACTTAGCTTTGGAAATACTGTGCAATGCATTGTGAGAGTGGTAGTTTGAGTGCATCATGCTCCTATTCTCCTGTATAGGTCAAGTTTCCTGGTTTGACTACATCTGCCATAATGCATTACTATCTCCTCTCTTAGAAAGGGGGAGCAGTCCATCATGGGAGTTCCTGGCTGTGATGCATTATGAGAGGAGTAGTCTGGGCAGGAACTTTGGTTCATAAAGGACAATGGGGCATCTGAATTATAAGCCCCATGAAACACTGTCAGAATATCCAAATTGAAATATTTCAGTTTTGGGGTATTCAGGGGGTTTTTTAAATGAAAAATTAACATTTTCCACAAAAAGCAGATGGTTTTTTTTGACCAAATGAAAACAAAGTCAGTGTTCATAAAATCTAAGTTCTACTGCATTTAAAGACTGTGAATGGGAGTTTCAAAAGCATTCATCTTTGGCCTAACCCTTATCCCACTGAAGCTGATGAGAGTTACCACTATCAGTAGCAACAGAGTTAGACCAGCACTATGAGCTTTTGAAAATTCATCCTATTCTTAAAAGAGCAGTGGTTCCCAAACTGGGATATACAAATAGCATTGATCTTATTGTTGATGGCAAAAGCTGCTGTGTTCTAAGTTAATTCAATGGATTAAAAGGAAGGAAACAAAACCAAAGCATAAAGACTTGAAGTGCCATATAAAATCTCAGCTCTGCATGGAAGAGACTCTCCTTCCTTGTTTCAATGGGAATTGTCTTCTTTTGAAGATAAATGGCCTCCAGTACTGAACTTGATGGAGGAATGAAATGGACATACATCATCTTGTTGGAGAGCATGACAATATATTAGGCTAACTCACAATTAATATAAAGACTAAGTTAATGTGTGCAATGTTTCAAAATCCAGTAAACCTGACAGACTTAAATAAAAAGTTCAAAAAGAAAATGCCTGATTAATTACTTGAAATTGAGACCATTTTCTTTGTTCCCTGTGAATTATGACTTCTTGCACAGGTTATTTGCAGTTCTAGATAAGTCCATAGATTAAACACTTCAACTTCTTTTTATCAGCTGTCCTGAGAGACTTTTACTATGAAAACTCCAGGGGAAAAAATGAAACCTTTTCCTGAAAGAACAATCTTTAACTCTTATATACATTTTCTAAAGGCCTGTTGAACACAATTATGTTCTTAGGGGTTGTCATAAATATAAAGGGAAGGGTAATAACCTTTATGTATGCAGTAACATAAAATCCCTCCTGGCCAGAGGTACAGAATCACTTTACCTGTAAGGGGTTAAGAAGCTCAAATAACCAGGTTGGCACCTGACCAGAAGGACCAATAAGGAAAGAAGATATTTTTAAATCTGGAGCGGGGTGGGGAGGGGGGAGAAAGAGAAGTTTTGTTTGTTCCCTCTCTGGACAGAGAGAGAGACCAAGCAGGTAAAGCATCTTCTGAAAACATCACACTGAAGCCCACACTGCAAACATACCTGAAATGATACATCTAAAATTGCAGAAATTGTAAGGCAAGGCAAGGAAATGCATTAGATTATCTTTTGTTTTAGCTTATGAATTTTCCCTATGCTAAGAGGGAGTTTTATTCCTGTTTGTTGTAACTTTGAAGCTGAGCCTAGAGGGATCCTCTGTGTTTCAAATCTTATTACCCTGTAAAGTTACCTTCCATCCTGATTTTTGCAGGTGTGATTCTTTTACTTTTTTAAAAAATAAAATTCTTCTTTTAAGAACCTGATTGATTTTTAGCGTCCTAAAAACCAAGGGGTTTGGTCTGTGCTCACATTGTACCAATTGGTTAGTATATTATTCTCAAGCCTCCTCAGGAAAGGGGGTTAAGGGGCTTGGGGGAATATTTGGGGGAAATAGGGACTGCAAGTGGCTATTCCTTTTCCTGAATTCTGGTCTAAATCTCTTGGTGGTGGCAGCAATACCGTCCAAGGACAAGGAAAGGATTTGTGCCTTGGGGAAGTTTTAACCTAAGCTGGTAGAAATAAGCTTAGGGGGTCTTTTATGTGGGTCCCCACATCTGTACCCCAGAGTTCAGAGTGGGGAGGGAACCCTGACAGGGGTTAGATAAACTTATGGCAGTAACATCTGGGAAATGTATGAGAGTATCCTATACAAACATACCATGATAAACATTTGCTTATCTGTGGTGTATATTGAAGATTCTTCCAGAAATGGTCTGATCTTGTTGTTACTCACACACCATTTTCCTTGACTGCAGATAGCATTTTACCCAAATGAAGAGCAGTCCTTTGGGCCTGTGACGTTGTGGGACTCACCCCTGCGGTGCCTCCTGCTGGTCTCTTTGTGGAATCAGCTCACCAGCCTCTGGAGCACCCTGTGCAGGCCTGTGTCCCGCTTGCCATTGGGCCCCCAAGTCCCTCCCAGACCTCGGTGCCCCTTTCACTGGGGTGCTGCCCCCCTTGGCAGTACCCCCTTAGTCTGGGTCTCCCCTCCCAGGGGGACCCCCAACCACTATCCCCACCTTGCCTCAGCCTATAGGCCACTGCCAATCATCAGCAAGCCCCCATTCACTGGGGCAGACTGCAGTCTGTATTAGCCAGTCATCATAGGCAAGGGGGGTTTGGACCTGCTGCCTCTGCCTACCCGTGGGCTGCCCCCTGCAACTCCAGTACCCCTTGTGGCCTTAGCCTAGGCCTGCAGCCTGGGGGGTTTCCAGGCCGGCGCTCCCCAGGCCTTCCCCCAGCCCTGCTCCACTCCAGGTACCTTCTCAGGTCCCCCATCAGCCAGGCCCATCTCCCTCCCTGACAGCCCTTTATAGGGCCAGCTGCAGCCTGATTGGGGTGTGGCCCAGCTGCGGCTGCTTCCCCATCAGCCTGCTCCCAGCCTCAGCCCTCTCCCAGGGCTGTTTTTAAGCCGTTCAGGCCTGAGCGGGGCCCTCACCCCGCTACAGGGCCTCATTCTCCACTTTGTTACCCCATGTTTATGCTGGTGTCACTTTGTTGACTTCAGCATACCAAAGAAGTTGGAAATTGTTGCCAAAAAATGGTAAATTCACCCTCATTTTTGGTCTTTAAATCAAGATTGTATGTCTTTCTAAAAGATGCAGCAGCTGAACCATAAATTATAGGGTTCAACAGAGTACAGTAATGTCATACGGTAGAACACTTCCCACAACTGCACTAGGTGAAAAGCTCTGGATTGCTGTTTGGGAGATCATATTATAATGGTTTCTCTAGTTTTGAATCATACAAATCTACAAAGACTGGCACAATAGAGGGGAGAATCAGGTCCTACATCCATTTCTCTTCAGCCGCTGCCTTTATCTAGAAGTGAAGTGCCCATCATAGCTCTTAACTTTAAAATATGCTAGAGATTTTTCCTTCCCTCCCTAACCAATATCCCCTATCCCACACAAGAAAACATAACCCATCCTCACACTGAAGTACACAGACACCAAGATTCCAACTTTGTTACACAAGAATGTTTAATAAAAATTTTTCCAGGACTTGTACTTAAAATTATTCTCTCACATTTTAATGTGAATATTAGTATTAGTAAAGTGAATATGAGTATTTACACCACAGAATGTAACTGAAACAAATGTGAAAGGTTGTGGGGGAGCATCATAAATGGAGGGCTGGTCTAGGAAAGGGTGAGCAACAGTGAGGCTTCCTAGGGCAGTCTATTCCATGTGATTGCATAATGTGGGCATGGATTTTGGCATTCCCGATACTGCATGAGCTGTGAGCCTTGATGAGACTCTCTAACTGTTTAATCCCTGCCTCCTGTTTGATCATAAGGAAATTGATTCCAGTTATGGCACATGAGTGCTATTTCACAGAGATTCATAGATTTTAAGGGACCATTGTGATCATGTAGTCTGACCTACTGCATAACATAGGCCATAGGCATCTGAAGAAGTGGGTATTCACCCACGAAAGCTTATGCTCCAATACGTCTGTTAGTCTATAAGGTGCCACAGGACTCTTTGTCGCTTCTATAGGCCATAGGATTTCCCTGAATTAATTATTCCGGTTTCAAATCTTAAACTGACATCTTAAATTTCATTTTACAGTAATGTTTCTGTCCAAGGTCCATCAATGATCTGTAGAGGTCCAGAGGATTTTGAGAACAGAGTAGCATCTATTCTTCTGTCCTTGGACCCCATCTCCTCATCCTCTACATACCAGCTACTCTTATCTGCATACGTGACCTGACTGTCACCACTGTGCTAATGACTCACAGATGTACCTTTGTACATAGGTGCTTTCTTTCTGGATTTAACTCTTCCAACACTGAGCCCTCCTCAAGCCTCCACAAGTCTGAACATGTTGGCACACTCTTTTGCATCCCTCTATTAGCACTCATTCTCCATCACATCAAAAACAACCCCCTTTGTCTTCACTTATAAGACCCTTCACCATTGAATCTAGCCACCACTTTCACACCTCCAGTAATGCCAGTGTTTATTGCCTATTAGTCTGCTTCTCCCACAAGCACCTTTGGTTTTTTTTCCCCCCTATGAAACCCCTTAAACCTGGTGAGAAAAACTCCCTGTCAAAATTAGCAATGCCACCATCTTGTCCTCTTTCAAGTCCCTCCTCCTTACTTACCTCTACTGTGATGCCTATAGAACACTGCCGTGACAGTAGCAAGGCAGAGAATACCCATTGTTATCCAAAATATATTTGTTTTATACTGTTCCTATTACCTACTCCTTTATGTCCCCATGCCACCATTTTGTATTTCTTCCACCTGTTGCATTTGGTACAAATTTTCGATTTTAAACCCTGTGTGGGAGAGAATGTCTTTTTTTCATTTGTCCAGCTTCTAGTGCAATGGGCCCAGATCCTTGATTGGAACCTCTAGGTTCCACTGTAATATAAATAAGTTATAGTTTATAACAACAATAAATAATATTAAATCATAATGAAACAGAGATATAAAGACCTGATCAGCTTCTTGGGAGAGCAGAAAAGCCTTGATATTAGAAAAGCAAATCACAAGCTATTGTCCTCAATCATCACCGGTGTGGTGGTCTGTTCTGTTTATTGATGATAACAGTTGGCTGCGTGCATGTGTTCCCTCTATGTGCTGCCCCGGCTCTGCACAGATAGCTGACACAGCAGACCCCGAGAGAACCCACAATGACCACAGACTCCCATAAAGTACGAAGGTACCTGGCCAGGTTTATTGTCAAACAAAGCACAGTAATGGTTTCCCGCAGACTCTACAGGACATACTATAAATATGTTTCCCCTGACAATGGACAGGCTCAGTCAGTGGCGGGATTCTCCACTGCCCCCTAGGCCAGACAAAGACAGCCCTTCAGGGGTACATTTTTATACACAGGTACAAACAAGTTACACATCACTCCCGACGTATAGAGGTGCAACCCCACTATGTGTCAAGGTGCCACCTCTCACCTTGTCCACGTTGGTTCGAACAAAACAACTATATCCATCATATTACCCTCCTGCCCCTGTCTTTAGGATGGGTCAGCATGTTCCTTGTTATCTGTGTGGAATGTGCTAGTACCGGAATGTTCTGGTACCTGTGGAAGCGTGTACCCTCGAGAGCCACCTGGCAGAGTGAGGGTATGCGTGCACCTGTTATCTACCAGGGCACAGTACTAAGGTTCGTGTGGATGTTCGGAGGGAACCCCCCTGGAGCAGATGGGAACCACACAGACACCGAGGCAATAAGGCTAGAAATTTCAGCTTTATTGCCAATGACACTTATAACCTAGGTTTACAATACACAATTAATGCAAAAAACAAGATTACCCCTATTAAAAACAGCAACAGTCCTTGGAGTTGTTCTAAATCCCAATAATTACTTGGGATGAGCCACGGACTAGTAGAATTAGAGGAATAATACATAGGATACTTTTACAACAATGAATTACAATTGAAGGGGAAGGGGTAAAGCAAAATATTAAAACAATAAGGTATTAAAGAATACTTACGAATACAAACCCGTATACAAACATTACGGCCGGCACACGCTGAGTTGGGGGAGGTTTCGGGTTGATCAGGCCCGAATTGCGAATTCGTGACTTGTATGTGTCTTCGGTTCCTTCCCCCCCGTCCCTCGGGGGGGACGAGACAGATATACCCAAGATGACGCGTCCTTGGGGCCAGAATGACGCGTTTTTTTGGGGGGCAGTTTTTGTACCAAATAAGGTAAAAAAAAGAGACCTGTTTTTTTCTTTCCCTTGACTATTTCCCCATATCTGGTGGAGAGACAGGGGAGAACGGGGGAGGGGCTGCCCCCCTGGCAGTTGCAAATTCTAAGAGTTGTTTTGTTCATTTGGGCGGTTGAGCAAGATCACTTCCCTGGGGGGTGGGATGGTGGTGTGTGCAATTCTAACTGCCACAGATAGCAAACCTGTTTAGAGGCAAACAGGGCCCCTGGATATGTATTCTCGAGGGCAGGGCAGAGATAGTAACCCGAGGGGAGCAATTCTTTTAACAGTACCATCCTGGCACATGTTTACATTACTAGTGCTTAGTACCTTTTAGGTATGTGTATATTTGCAACATCAGCCTTCTTCATGCCAGCTTCTGTGAGCAGGACCTGCCTCTGGCTCACGGCTGAACTTTGCTTTATGTTAGCAAAGTCTTGATCATTACTTTAGTTCAGGCCTTAAGTCTCATACCGGGCCTTGGATACAAGGGTCTATGTTTCAGGGCCTCATCTTACCACAGCTATTAATGAATCTATTCACACTTCCTTATGAAGATACTGTGATAGCTCAAGCAAAATAAATTTGGGTTCATCATAATTAAGCTACTTGCAACAGGAAAATATGCCTGGATTGAAGTATGGATAATACATATGGATAATACATGTCAGATCACAGGGATCTTGCTGGGTCATGTCACTAACACTAGGAAAATAAATTATCTTCCAAACATTAAGATAATGGCAGAGGGAATAATTTAACATACAGCAAAATGTACTGTGCAGCAAAGAAGCAGCATGTATCTGTTAAAATTGTTTATTTTCTACTTCACATCTCAGTAAGAGTTCATATTTTTTTCACTTACAGCATAAGAGCAAATAGATTTCTGCCTTGCATATGCTCGTGCTATTTATGGTCATACGTCCTTCAAAATGCTATAGATTTAACTTATTAGTGTAGAGCCGAAAAACAAGATAGTGCTCTTAGATTTAGCACCATATATTCTCTAAGTCTGTATACACACTACTTTTAAAATATATTCTACAACTAGTTACATATATAAGCTCTTTTCAGTTATTCATACCACTGAGTCACTGCCTCTAGATTCCTATTTCTGACATTATAATTTAATTCCATGGGCCGAGCACCAGATTTAGGGCTTTTATACTTGTAGTTTAGAATCCTACTCAGTTACTTTTAGATACACTGAATTTGGTATTGGCCTCTGACTAGGATTTCAAGAGAAGATTCCTCTTTATTAGCCTCACCGTCATTACATTGCGGATCTGAGAATCAGCTCTATTACATTTATAAAGGGGCTTTAACTTCAGGCTTTTAAACATATTTAATGCTTCAATATGAACAACTGACCTAAATGCTATTTAAAACCAAAATATTATTATAAGGCAGCTTACTGGATTTGCTCATTTTCTTACAGCAATATGTCCAACGGCCTATGAACAAAGTATCCCTGTGTCTCGGAGGGCCTAAATTCCATGATAAGGCCTCTCTATTTACATGGCTCACCAAGACAGCAAGCTGATAGTGCTGGGAAAGGTTCAGGTACATTCTAGCATGGACACTTTAAGTGAGTTAAACCCAAAAGTAAATAATGCAATCAGTATTGTAGTCTTTGTGTTACATTGAATTGAATATCTACCTTCATATTTTCAGCTTGTCACAGAATTGTGTATTGACCAACAGATAAATGGACTTTGAATACTAATGAGGGGGAACTAGAGTGATTGAGATCAAAGTAAAGGACAGCTGGGACTACTGGCATGAAAAGTCAGGTGTGGGACTGTGACCGGGGTCCTTGTGAGGAGCCAGCTGTGGTCACTCAATTAGGGTGAACTGCAAAGAATGGGGCAGACAATCCCCATAAAGCTGGTGGATATTCCAATACCTAGATTTATCAAGCCCAGCATAAAACAGCTTCTTTATTACCTTACTGGTTACTCAGAAGTCCAAACAACACAGTTCCCTTAAAGTGATCCAGCCTCAGGCCTCCATCCAGGTACTCATATCAAATATGATGAAAATTTCTGTAAATCTTATTTCATCATATAAAAGAAAAGGTTCTACCAATCCCAAAGGATCATTACCTCCCAGTTTAACGAAGGTTCAGATCTTACCCAAATACATGCTGCAGCCAATTCTTATTTACTAAAATCTAAAGGTTTATTTATAAAAAGAAAGAAAGATGAGAGTTAAAATTGGTTAAAGGAATCAATTACATAGAGTAATGGCAAAGTTCTTGGCTCAGGCTTGTAGCAATGATGGAATAAATTGCTGACTTAAGTCAAGTCTCTGGAGTACATCCACAGCTTGGATGGGTCATTAAGTCCATTGTTCAGAGCTTCAGTTTGTAGTAAAGTTCCTCCAGAGGTAAGAATCATAGAATCATAGAATCTCAGGGTTGGAAGGGACCTCAGGAGGTCATCTAGTCCAACCGGCTAGAGCTGCCTCTCACTCTGGCCGAGTTCTCAGAAGCCCTCCATGGCATGCCAACTAATAAATCTCCGGGACTGGGCGGGCTGACCGTGGAGTTCTACCGCATGTTCTGGGATGTCCTCGGCCCAGACCTTGTCACCGTCTGGGCCGAGTCCTTGCTGGGCGGGGTCCTCCCTCTTTCGTGCAGGTGAGCCGTGCTCGCTTTATTGCCGAAGAAGGGGGACCTCCGTGATTTACGGAATTGGCATCCCGTATCGCTCCTCAGCACGGACTATAAAGTCGTAACAAAGGCCATCTCGCTGCGGCTTGGGTCCGTGCTGGCGGACGTAGTCCACCCAGACCAGACCTACACCGTCCCAGGCCGCATCATTCTCGACAACCTGTATCTGGTCCGGGATCTCTTGGAGCTTGGGTGTAGGGATGGTCTGTCGTTCGCCCTCCTGTCTCTGGATCAGGAGAAGGCGTTCGACAGGGTGGATCACGGGTACCTCCTGAGCACTCTGCGAGCGTTTGGCTTTGGGCCCCAGTTTGTGGATTTTCTCCAGGTGCTGTACGCCTCCGCAGAGTGTCTGGTCAGGCTCAACTGGACCCTGACCGAGCCGGTCAGCTTCGGGCAAGGAGTACGGCAGGGGTGCCCCCTCTCGGGCCAGCTGTACGCTCTGGTGATTGAGCCTTTCCTTTGTCTTCTCCGCAGGAGGTTGACAGGGTTGGTGTGCCGAGAGCCAGAGCTGCGGCTGGTCCTGTCGGCATACGCCGACGATGTGCTCCTCGTGGTCCAGGACCCGGGCGACTTGGTGCGGGTGGAGGCTTGCCAGGCGATCTACTCGGTGGCCTCCTCTGCCCGGGTCAACTGGGTCAAGAGCTCTGGCCTGGTGGTAGGGGACGGGTGGCAGGCGAGCTCCCTCCCACCCGCGCTTCAGGCCATCAGGTGGAGCGCGGGTCCACTGCTCTATCTCGGTGTTTACCTTTCTGCAACGCATCCATCCCTGCCGGAGAACTGGCAAGGTTTAGAGGGCAGGGTGATAGAGCAGATCCGGAGATGGACAGGACTACTCCGGTGCCTCTCCTTTCGAGGGAGAGCACTGGTAATCAATCAATTAGTCCTGTCCATGCTCTGGTACCGGCTCAACACCCTGGTCCCGGCCCCGGGTTTCCTGGACAACCTCCGGACGTCGATTCTGGAGTTCTTTTGGTCAGGACTGCACTGGGTCTCTGCAGGGGTTCTCCATCTTCCTCTGGAGGAGGGTGGGCAGGGCCTGAAGTGTCCACACACTCAGGTCCATGTCTTCCGTCTCCAGGCCCTGCAGAGGCTCCTTTATGGTGCAGGTAGTCCGGCATGGAGCGTATTGGCGCACGCCTTCCTACGCCGCTTCCGAGGGCTCCGATATGACCGGCAGCTCCTTTATCTCCATCCGAGAGGTCTTCCGCGAGACCTCTACGGGCTGCCGGTCTTCTACCAGGACCTCCTCCGGACCTGGAAGCTATTCTCAGCGACCAGGTCCGTGGCGGCCACCGAGGGGGCAGATCTCCTCGCGGAGCCCCTGCTACACAACCCCCAGGTCCATGTGCAGGTGGCCGAGTCCCCCTCGGTGCGCCAGAGGTTGGTCCTGGCAGAAGTCACTAGGGTCGGAGACCTCCTGGACTACGACCGGGGAGACTGGCTGGATCCCCTGAAGCTTGCTCAGCGCATGGGGCTCTCCAGACCTCGTACTCCCCGGTGCGTACTTCAGGAGGTGAAGGCTGCTTTGCCGTCCACTGCTCGGGTTTACCTCGACCGGGTCCTGCGAGAGGGTACGCCCCGCCCTCCCTTCACCCCAAGCCCTCCGGACCTTTTTATTGGGCCCCTGCCCCGTGGACCCAACCGGGTCCCCTGTCCCTTCACAGTGAGCCGGCTGCACGAACTGCAGCCAGTCCGCTTCCAGACCATGCCAAGGAAACATCTATACACGCTCGTGCTCCACACCCTTCATCTCCTCACCCTCACGTCCCACCCCGATACGAAATGGCGGGACCTCCTGCCACCTCTAGAGGGTGAGAAGCCCCAGTGGGCCATCCTTTACTCCTCCTTAGTCCCAAGGCCCGCTGGGGATGTCAGTTGGCGGCTCCTTCATGGAGCCGTGAGCACGGGCGTGTACTTGGGGCGGTTCACCCCTATCCCCGACACATGTCCCTTTTGTGGCGTGAGGGAGACCCTGGCGCACATTTATCTGGAGTGCGCCAGGCTTCAGCCCCTGTTCCGGCTCCTCTTAGACATTTTGTTGAGGTTTTGGTTACACTTTTCCCCTCACCTTCTTATTTATGCACTTCCAATCTGCGGCCCCACGAAGTCGCGGGACCTCCTGGTCAACCTCCTCCTGGCCCTAGCTAAACTGGCCATCTACAAAACCAGGGTGAGGAGGTTGGATGATGGAGGCTCCTGTGACTGTGGGGCCTATTTTCGATCATCTGTTTGTTCACGCATCCGGGCAGAGTTCCTCTGGGCAGCGTCCACTGGCTCCCTTGACACCTTTGAGGAGCAGTGGGTGCTGTCCGGGGTTCTCTGCTCGGTGTCCCCATCTGGTTCACTTCGTTTGACCCTTTGACCGCACTCCCGTTCCTGTTTTTTCATTTTTTTGTCCCCCGGAATCACTTGGTATCCAGGTCCTGTGGATCCCTCCCGTTAGGCTGAGGGGGGGGGGGATCCTTTAGCAGTGGGCGGGCTTTGCCCGCCCACTTCCCGGATCCCAATAGGAACATACTGGTTCCTTACCACTTTCCTATAGCCATCTGGCCTTGCCCCATCACAATGGTCATATTTTAATCAGATAACGTCACAAGGACTTTGGCACCCAGAAGGCAGTTGAAGCTGTTAGGGTGGGGAATTTCATTTCCCTTCATGGGCAGGACCAGAGGTGACTTGAATTTTTGGAGTGGTTTCAATTCTTTGTTCCACGTCTTAGCCACCATTTCCCAGATCTAGCTGCCCCAATGTCTGCAACTCCAATATTGTATCAAACAGTGGTCGAGAAGTGCACTAGCTCAATGTGTTTTCCATTCCTGTGCTTTTAAGTAATCAGACCTAATGTTATTTCAGTACAAAATCTCCCCTTTATGACTGATGTGTTTCTTAAATGGATATGTTCTAATTAATTAATTTCATTCCAATATTTAATTAAACAGTTTTGTATTACTTGGTGAAGACTGGTGAGTAGTCCAATTAAAATTGTGATCACACCCTTTCAAAATTAATTAGCCATTTACACATAATCTAACCCACAGCTCTGGTGTTTAGCCATGCAGAATTACAGGAAGAAAGGATAGGGCTTGGAGTTAAAGTACTAGGCTGGAACTCAAGACATCTGGACTCAATTCCACCATAGACATCCTATGTGAGCTTGGAATAAATACTTCATTCCCTATGTCTCTGTTCCCCACCTGAAAGAAAAGGATACTAGTTCTTTTCTTCCATCCTATGTCTGTCTTGTCTATTTTGTCTGTGAACTGTTCCAACAGGGAGTGCCTTTAACCATGTTTTTGTTGTAAACACCTAGCACAAGATAGGTGATCCTTGTAGGCACCACTGGAATTCAAATAATAATAGTAATAATAATTGATAATACAGAATTACATTGTCTGTTATTTTGTGTGAATTCTATATGCCTACTAGACATGAACATTAAGAGGAGAAGTGAGTCAGTAATGGTGGATAAGTGCACTAAAAAGCTTTTGTCTCTGTCATGATATGTGGAATAACACTGTCTTAAACAGAAGGTGTTAAATAAAAGAGCTATGACTACATAAGCAAACAAATAGGCTTCTACACAGCTCAAGTTCAAGCTTTGTCTGGGTTGTTTACCATGGACTTCATCCCGTCTTCAACTCTTTACTGCATACAGAGACATCTAATGGCTGAATAATATACTGTAAGTAAACATATCATTATAGGCCATATTGCAACGTTTGGATAACATTAACTGATTATAACAAAAAAATAAAATGTGAGTTTGAATTTCAGATTCTTCCCTCTTTTATCTCCCTCTCTGGTCATGTTTAGATAACACATATGCTTTCTGTTCTAGCACTTTACTTCCCCCCCATAGGAATGGAAAGAAGTAGTGGGAGGAATGAATTTGTTTAAATCATCCATGTAGAAATGCAGAGAGCAAGAGGGAAAGGTAACTTAACTGGAAGTGCCCATAAACATCATAGAAAGTGTGTAGAAGTTTTGACATGCTCAGTAGCTTTTCTTGAAACTGTAGTAAAAGCCATGTTTATGGGAAAGTGGTTTTGACTTGGCTTGCATATTCAGAACCTGGGGCTGAGCCAATTACTGCTCAAGGACAGCAAAATTAATAAATACATGAGTTACTGAGAGGTCTATGGATTCAGTTGACTTATGCAAGACTAGGAGATGTGTCTGCTGTCAGGGTGGGTCTTAACACCTGGAAGTTTGTCTATAGGCTATAGATTTCTTATCTGCATCCCAAACTACAGTGACTCCTGTTTAGGTCTGAAGGTTCCTGGTACATCCCAGGTATCAGCGCTTGCGTAAGTGTGGGCTTGTCTGTGAGTCTCAGAGACTTGGGCGTAACTTCCTTTGCTCAGAGGACATGCGTAACCCACAGTTCAGTGTGCACATTATGTCTCCCCTGTGCCCCAATCCACAAATCTGTCTTTTGGTGCATTGACAGCCATTACATCGGTATCTGAGCACCTCACAATCTTGGTAATCCTCACTACACCCCTGGGAGGTAAAGAAATGCTATTATCCCCCTTTACAGATGGGGGGCTGAGGTACAGAGACACTAAGTGACTTGAGCAAGGGCACACAGGGAGTCAGTAGGAGAACAGGGAATTGAACACAGGTCTCCCGCGTACTAGGTTTGTGCCCTAACCAATGGACCATCCTTCCTGAAAGGACTGTGCCCCCTCCCACCCCCCCCCGGCTCCTTAGAAAATCTGGCTCTTTAGCTCAACTTGTGACAGCTCAAGTGTCTGTTCGGGAGGTCCCTGGTTCAGTCCCCCATGCATCAGCCACAATGGTGGTGATAAGCCTATTTACACACCATGAAGCCCTGCCTTATACAGGCAGAGCTGAGTGCCCCTTTGAAGACAAAGAAAAAATGGAAGTTGCACAATACGGGCTCGTCATAAGTCAAATCAAACAAGATCATGCCTGCAAAAAAAGGAAACAGACTGGCACAAGTTGTTACTTTTCCTTCAGAACAGTGTCTTTATTTGAACTAACAATAGCATTTTAGATGTGGCTTCTTGGTTCTAGTAGAGATAAAATAATGAGTCGAATTTGATCTCTCATGGACAGAGCGCTGCAAGAAGTCACATCATAAACTCACTATAAATAATCTGCCCCAGTTATCAGTCAGCTTGCAGCAGGCCAGGTATGCTGCCTTTGCTTCATTGGCTTCCCTGCCAGAAAATGAGTGCATACCTCTTGTTTGTGGGAGCTGAGTCTGCAGTCCCTCATTTCAACACATCACATTGTCCCTGTAATGAGGTGATGATGATTTAATGATGTGGCATTCTAGGGAGTCAAGATGACTTCTACCTGATGAAAAATCTAAACAGACAGACTTTTATTTTCATCTGGGAAACGATGCAAACAGTTTATATGGTTGCTTTCTCCACTGAATCGAGGGAGAATGAACTCATTTGCTAAGTGAAACATCAGTCGTTTTGCCTCTCACTCCAAGCCTTCTGTGAAAGTCCAGGGAAAATTCCTGATTAAGAATGACAGATCATAGTTATTATTTCCAGTTACAGTGGGGGCCCACATTTGCATATAAAAATGGGAGTATTTGGGTTAACCTCCAGCTTTCTCCCAATGCAAGGAAAACCCACTTTCCTTCCTCGATGCCTACCAGAATGGAAACTAGTCTAATCTATCTATCTCATAGTATCTAGCAATTTCTAAGGAGGAACTTCTAATCTATCTGTCCTAGTATGTGACAACCAGAGGAGTGTCTCAGAAGTTGCTGGGGAGGTCTCAGTGGGGTGAAAGGGAAGCACAGAGATTGACTGTATGCGAGTGGAATCATGAGGTACTGGAGTGAAGCTAGGCACAGCTGCAGCAAATAGTAGTTCATTAACATTCTTAGATGGCAAGCTTTTCAGGTGTGTTGGTATGGCACCTCGCACAATGGGGATTCAATACTGCTTAGGGCTTCTAGGCATTACTAGTGCCGTTAGATGTTAGGTTATTAATAGTGCCAGGAAAGTCAAGAAAAAAGGGTAGCAACTGATCTCTTGATGTGCAGGTACATTGTATTGTGTTATTGCCGGAAATAAAGTAGCCAGTGAAAGGAACGGGGAAACAAAAATATTTGATTTAGTCATCAATCCTGCAAACTGTTCCATGTAGATGGACCCCTGAGCCCACGTGAAGCTTTCTTGATTTAATGGGGCCCCAGATGACACTAACATGGAACAGTTTGCAGGACTGGGATTCTACTGGCTTGAGATCTCTCAGGCCAAGTTTCATTCTGGAGTTCGCATTTACGGCTGGTGATAAACTTTTAATAGAAAAACTGGCATGGTCTTAACTATAGCCTTGTGACCTCCACGGCTCTCAACGTTCTTTTTTTATCCATTCCCTCTTAGAAAGAAAGAACAAGTGCTTCAAATCGCCCCCATCATACTCAGCCACCAGGCATATTAAACCAAAATGTCCCTCTTCACTGTGCTTCTAAATCACATCTATATTGTTTTAAAAAAAATAACTCTAGAAAAAGAGAAGGTTGAGGCCCATATGGTGGGTGATTGATCTGACACATGCTTTATTCTTCTTGTAATAAGATCTCAAAACCAATATCAGCCCTGGCCCTGCATAGATGTATAACAGGAAAAAACTTGTCTTCTCAAATTATAGAATTTTCTTATTAAAGTCAGAGCCCCTGGGGAAATTTAAAAGTTTCCTTTCAGCTCACTGTATTTTAAATATGTCTCTTCGGACCTACTGCATGGGCTGCCTCAGACCTTCCCCAGGTGATGGTAAAATGTATCTTGGATGCTACATGTCCAGCCGACAGCACTGACAGAATAAAGACATAATTAGACTATTGGGCAAGATATCATTCTAGGTGACAATAAAAATGCTAAACACTAATGGGCCAGATCGTTGGTTGGTGTAAATGAGAGTGGCTGTATGTACTTTGATGTCATGCTGATTTACACCAGTCGAGGATCTGGCCCAGTTTACTTTTTCTTTTTTTCTTCCTTGCAGGAAATTAGTTTGCAGATTTTGTTTGAGAATGTGGAGAAAAATTCAGTTCGCAAGATAAATCAAGTGTGTGTAAACAAGGGGGAAAGAAAGCAATACTTTAAAAAAAAATTCATTATTCAAGATCTAAAGCTAGCTCCACACCAATTGTTATTATCCAAGTGAATTTCTAGATGTCTGTGGTGACGGATTTGCATTTTAATATCCAGGTCAATTTATTGTGAAGATGGAAGCACCTTCCCTGTGTGTGTGTTTCTATGATGAAATGACTGATTGTCCTTGTAGACAAAAAGGAGGGAGTGGGGGGAGGGACAGTAATGTTGCAAATCCATGATCATATTCATAGTGCAGCTGTTTATATGGAAACCTTTACATCCAGCTTCTGCCTTACTTCTCTTTCCCTTCTAAATTGTTACTGCCAACAAAGCTGTGATTACATTCAATCGAAATATTAAACTCCTGACTTGAAAGAGGTGAAGGGACACGGAAACAAAGGGGAGCCAATTTTCTGAAAAATAAGATGGGCAGGACTTTCTGTCTCTTTCCACTATTATTATCATCTTTATTTCTCCCTTCTTTGTTGGCAATACTGTACTGAGTTACCTCGTGTTTAATCAACAGCCTAATGTGGTAACTCCCTCACAACACTGATTCTTCACATCTCAGACTGTCTGGAGCCTACTTCCATCAAACAGCCTCTTTGCACTTAACACCTTAATGGTCTTGAGGGGAGAGAGGAACAGCAATCCTCTGAGATGAGAATAATTACAGACAGAGACACAAATGCATTTGGTGCCAGATTTTGTTACCTCAAATAAGCAAAACTAAAGCAAATGTCTCCTCTTCTACGGTTACATACTGTGTCTCTCTAAGAGGCTTAGGACAAATGGGTTAGACTAGGAGACACTAATGGCCTAATTCTGTGCCGTTTAAGTCAATGACAGCTTTGCGATTGACTTCAGTGGGAGGAGAATCAGGCCCTAAAGATAAAACTCTTTAAAGATGTTATTTTATTTAACTCTTTTTTAAAAATCAGTTTGCACTTTAGGGGCCAGATCTTCTGCTGGTATAAATCTGGCTTCAATGGAACTACAGTGGATTTACACCGGCTGCATGTTTGGCTCTGGATCTATGCATTGCCTAAGATTGTCAACAGTGACTAGTGATTTTGGCTGCCTAGTTTCAGGCCCCTCCAAGGGGCCTGATTTCCAGAGTGTGCTGAAGTGGTGATGCCTTCGAAGGCATCTCAAGCTTAGCATCCAGAAATCGAGGCATCCAAAATCATCACTAGTCACACTTGAAAATCTTGGCCATTTTATATAACCACGAAGTGGAAACTTCTATGTGTGGGGGAGGCTAGTGAAGGATACACCAAAGAGATTTGCTTTTTCAGGGTGCTCGATCTATCCTGGAAGTGCCTGGAGGGACTGATGAGCAAGTCTCGTGTCCCTGTGATCCAATACCCAGAAAACAGGGCATGCACGGACAAAAATGAAAGGGTTTAATAATCATATTTTGCACTTCTATACCACCTTCCATTCAAGGGTTTCAATACTTTGGCCGCTCCTGAATCACCCCAGGAATGCTAGGGTCTAGTTAGTCCTCCCTACTAAGGGGTATGTAAGATGATACTTTCTTATGCAATCATTTCTGTTTGAACATAGGAGTTGCCAGACTGGGTTAGACCTGAGGTCTATCTGGTCCCGTGTCCTATCATCAACTGTGGTCACCACCAGAGCCTACAGAGGAAAGTACAAGAAACTCCACAGGAGGCAGTTATGGGATAAACTACCACCTCAGGGAAAAATTCCTCCCATCAGGCAGTAGGCACTTACCTCGGTAAGAGAAAGGGAGACGGCCTTGCATTTGCTTGATTATTGTCTCATTTTATGGCTGAGCCTAAAATTGACCAAATCGTTCCTACGGCTGTATAAAGTGCCATTCCCCAATTTAAAGTGCACAGTATGAAGAGGGCAGTTTATTAATAACTGGGTAAGAAAGTCTCAGGATTGAGTTCCTAACATACCTAGGCAACATATTACAGCTGGATTTGCTTCTGCATTCTGGGAGGATGAGGGTACAGGGAGCCATCATTTGGCTGCAAGCATTGGGTTACGCAAGAGAGAGTCTCGGTCAGAACAGCTGTCAGGACTTACTAGTGTGTCTGGTGAGCAGGGGCTCTAACAGAGGAATGCAGATGTAATGACTCCCCTGAGTAGGTTGCCTGTGCGGATCGAGCTCTGGATCTAAAAGCAAGAATTGCTACAATTTGCGCTAACAATCCAAGTCTATTAGTTTGGGGGTGGTGGTAACAGTGGATCATGGGTTCTCTGTATATCTTCTCTCCTTCCCTTTGGAAGCAGCAGGGTGTAGTGGAGAGGGGTCTGCATCTCCTGCTGCTGGAAGCTGACCCCCTCCCCATGACAACTGTTCCCATCTGGGCTTAGTGCAGATGTCAGGGCAGACCTAGCCATTTTACAGGCTACCTTAGGCCAGCCATTGGTTGCCCAGGCATGTCAGTCAAACTCCTGGCCCAGCCTCCCCTTTTGTTTATGTCTTAGGCCTGGTCTATACTAATGAGGTAAGTCGATAAATCAATGCCCACTGCTTTGATCGCAGTAGCGCCAATTTAGTCCATAGTGAAGACAAGCCCTTAGGCATCTGAGTAGGCAGACATTTGTGTTTGGAAGCCTTGAAACTAGCAAAGGGGCTACAATAAGCAACATAGCTCAAAAGGTCACCTAGTGTCAAAACTGGTCCCTGTGCACACTGAATCTCCATCATAAGTGCATGATCCTAGAGTGCTAGTGCTTCACTATCATCCGTGATGCAGGAGGAGGTAGACCATAGTATATAAGAAAGGAGGGGGGTCTTGGCCAATCTGAATGAGAATTACTGGTGGTTTTACTTAAAAAAAACCTTCTGGAGATTTAAACAGCAATGAACAACTTTATGTGCAATTTAGCCAAACACATTTTTATTTGCAATAAAAGAGAAAATAACCAGGAAAGAAAAATGGAATCATCATGCATAAAAACAACTATATAAAAATAACCCTGAAAGGTTAAAAGAAAAATACAGAAATTATGGTGCTTATGAAAACATTTTTACGTGATAGTCATTTAAAAACAAAAAATACGTCAGAATAATTCATGCAATAGTTAGATGAAATACATTTTTCTTAGCAAAGGTCTCATTACAGACTTTTAAAATGAATCATTTGCCTCTCAGCCCAGTTATTGATTATGAAGCTGTGTAAATCTTATATAGATGCTGGGGTTATGCCCAGATTATTGCCATTCATTTATTTCTATGAAGTAGAACAGTGGTATTTGGGAAAAATAAGGCATTTTATAACTCTAAAGTGGCATGTTAATGCATAGGAGTATTCATAGGGAGAAAGTATATATTATACGCCTTAAACCCTTGGTGAATAAAAACTAATCTGAACATTATATCACAACCCCCTTTGAATAATAGGATCCACGTAATAAATGAGTGGCAATTTGTTAATGGTGTGAGGTCCCTTCATTGAGAAGCTGTTTCTTCATTGCTCCTGCCTATTGTTATCCAGAGATAACATACCGCTAATGTATAGTTTGTGTAAAGGCCTTGCCAGGTAAGTGACAATGTCAGATTGTATATTTTTGCTGATTTCATAGAAAAGCCTGGTGAAGTTTCTTATTTTTGCATCAACAAACAACAATCTTTTGCTGCAGTAGCATTAAAGTTTGGAGGGAAAGGGAATTTCACTACTTCATTTTTTTCTTATTTTTTTATTTTCCCCTTCAAAATGATCCTATCTGATGAGATGCACCTGAATCCAAAAACCACTGTCTCCATCTTGAAAATTATCTCATTGTGGAGAGAGCTACCATCCCTTTTCTACAAGCAGGTCTTTTTAAACACACCGTGAAGCAGAAACTTCTCCATGTAAGTTGAACAGCAGGGCAGTTCCTCTAAAACTGAACATTAGCTTTGAAAGTGGAGAGTTGCCAGGGCTCATTCTTTCACTGGCTAGAAAGCCTTGAGTTTGCTCAGAAGCAGATTAGAGTCCTATGCAAGGGCCAATGAGTGTCACTTAAATGGAACTGAGAGCCATGGATGTGGTGGGTTATATTCCATTAAGATGGCACTTTCCCTAATAATTTCAATTAATAGAGAAAGTCTGATTTGTGGATAAATTTTAAACGTTTTGGAGTAGCCCATGCTGTTCAGCCTGAAGAACAGACTAACACCTCTTCTCTGTGAGGAAAAGGACTGGATTACATAGTGTGAAGTAAGTCTATGGGGAAAAACAGTTCAAGTGAGATGACAATTTTTCAAGGAAACATTATTAAGGGCACAAGAGCAAACTATTCCACTGCATAGGAAAGATAGGAAGTATGGCAAGAGATCACCCAGGCTTAACTAGGAGATCTGAAATTCTAAACATAGTCCTACAAAAAGTGGAAACTAGGTCAAATGACAAAGGATGAATATAAACAAATAACACAAGTATGTAGGGATAAAATTAGAAAGGCCAAGGCACAAAAAGAGATTAAACTAACTAGAGACATAAAGGGTAACAAGAAAACATTCTACAAATATACAGGAAGCAAGAGGAAGACCAAGGACAGGGCAGGCCCATTACTCAGTGAGGGGGAAATTGCAGAAGTGCTAAATGCCTTTTTTGTTTCAGTTTTTACCAAAAAGTTTAGTAGCGATTGGACGTCTAACATAGTGAACGCCAGTGAATATAAGGTAGGATCAGAGGCTAAAATAGGGAAAGAACAAGTTAAAAATTACTTAGGGCAGGTCTACACTATCCACCGAATCAGCGGCTAGCGATCAATCTTTCCGGGATCGATTTTTTGCATCTAGTGTAGATGCGAGAAATCGATCCCTGATCACTCTGCTGTCGACTCCGGTAATGCACCCTGGCCAGAGGCGGAAGCGGAGTTGACGGGGGAGCGGTGGCAGTCGACCCTGTGGCGTCCTCACAGCGCGGTAAGTTGAGCGAGGTACGTCGACTTCAGCTACGTTATTTACGTAGCTGAAGTTGCAAACCTTACATCGACCCCCACCCCTAGTGTAGACCAGGTCTTAGACAAGTTGGAAGTCTTCAAGTAACCAGGACCTGATGAAATACATCCTGGAATACTCAAGGAGTTGACTGGGGAGATGTCTGAGCCATTAGCGATTTATCTTCAAAAAATCATGGGACATGGGTGAGATTCCAGAGGACTGGAAAAGGGCTAATATAGTGCCAAGCTATAAGAAGGGGAATAAGGACAACCTGGGGAATTACAGATCAGTCAGCTTAACTTCAGTACCCGGAAAGATAATGGAGCAAATAATTAAGCAAGCAATTTGCAAGCAACTACAATATATTATGGTAATAAGTAACAGTCAGCATAGATTTCTCAAGAACCAAGTCAAACCAACCTAATAGCTTTCTTTGACAGGGTAACAAGCCTTGTGGATAGGGAGGAAGTAGAAGATGTGGTATATATTGACTTTAGTAAGGCTTTTGATACTGTCTTGCATAACCTTATAAAAAACGAGGGAAATACAACCTAGACGGAGCTACTATAAGGTGGGTGCACAACTGGTTGGAAAACCATTCCCAGAGAGTCGTTATCAATGGTTCACAGTCAAATTGGAAGGGCTTATCAAACGGGGTCCCTCAGGGATTGGCCCTGAGTCTGGTTCTGTTCAATATCTTAATGATTTAAATAATGATAGAGAGTACACTTATACAGTTTGTGGGCCATATCAAGCTGGGAGGGGTTGCAAGTGTTTTCGCGAGCAAGATTAAAATTCAAAATGATCACGACAAATAGGAGAAATGATCTGAAATAAATAGGATGAAATTCAACGAGAATTTCAACCTCCCTGTCTAGGGAGGTTGTGGAAGCTCCTTCACTGGAGGTTTTCAAAACAAAGGCTAGATAGCCACCTCACCTAGACACAACAAATCCTGCACCTGGGAAAGGGGTTAGACTAAACGGCCCCTGTGGTCCCTTCTAACACTATAATTCTATGATTCTAACAACTAATGGAAAGTATTCCACTTAAGAAGTAACAATTAATTGCACACTGTGGCAAATTGCCGGCACTACTATGATGGGTCCCGCACTTTCTCTTCTTGTGGGGGGGTTTCAGGGTGCCATTTCTTGCCCCTGAACCAGAGTAACAGCTATCCTACTAGTATCCCAGGGAAGAGGAGTGGAGAGGGAGGGACCCGGGCCCACCCTCTATTCCGGGTCCCAGCCCAGGGGCCCTATGATAGCAGGTGAACCACTTGTACCAGTGATTCTTTCCCCTGGGCTACTTCCCTCTCCTGACCTTCAGCTTGTGGGGCTTCCTGACTTCCCTCTGCACAAGCCAGGTGTCCCTTTACCTAGGATCTTGGTCTTATTAGCCCACCGCAGCACTTCTCAAAACTCTCCTCTGCTTTCCTCCAAACTGCTCTTTGTTCCACCACCAATCCACTCTGCTTCACTCCTCCAAACTGCTCCAACTCCTCCTCACTCTGCTCCAACTCCTTCCCTGGCTGATTGAAGCAGGGGGATTTTATCAGGTGACTGGCTTCAGGTGCTCTAATTGGTTTTAGGTGCTTTTAATTAATCTACAGGGAATAAGGCTTCTCCTCATCCTAGATCACTCTCCTTCTGCCTTCTGGCCATGCTGTATCACATATTCTACCCCCTGCTCAACACCATGGGGTTGGGCAACTTGGGACGAGAGGCAATGCTTTCGTGAAAAGCCATCTGCGTTGCCGTGTTGGCTTCCGGCCCTATGCTGTACTCGGAAATGAAAAGGTTGCAGAGATAGGAACCATCTAGTCACTCTTGCATTCTTCTCCTTGTTTCTGTGCATCCACTGGAGCGGGGCGTGGTCTGTCACCAGGGTAAATCGCCTACTACCCCAGTAGGTAGTAACGGAGAGTTTCCATGGCCCATTTTATCGCCATTCCTTTTCATAGACAGCGTACTTTTGTTCCCTGGGGAGGAGCTTCCAGCTGAGGTACAGGATCGGGTGTTCCTCCTCCCCTACCATCTGCGAAAGGACGGCTCCTAGCCCTACCTCCGAGGCATCAGTTTGTAGAATGAATTCTTTCTTGAAGTCTGGGGCTATGAGTACTGGATGGCAGCAAAGGGCTGTCCTTAAATCTGCGAATGCCCCTTCTGCTGCATCAGACCACTTTACTATCTCGGGGCCCCGAGCCTTTATCAGGTCAGTCAATGGCCCTGCTCTTGTGGCAAAATGAGGGATGAATCTCCGATAGTACCCTACTAACCCAAGAAATGCTCTGACCTGCTTTTTACGGTTTGGCCGAGGCCAATCTTGTATTGCTTCCACTTTGTTCCATTGAGGTTTTACCAAACCTCTCCCTACTACATACCCAAGGTATCTGGCTTCAGCTAGTCCTATCATGCACTTGAGAGGGTTGGCGGTGAGGCCAGCCTTCCTCAGGGTGTCTAGTACCGCTTCTACTTTTACTAGGTGAGTTTCCCAGTCAGGGCTATGGATGACTATATCGTCTAAATAGGCGGTGGCATACCTGGCATGGGGTCGCAACAGTTTATCCATAAGTCGTTGGAATGTTGCTGGGGCCCCATGGAGTCCGAAAGGGAGGACAGTGTACTGGAACAGGCCATCAGGTGTAGAGAAAGCAGTCTTCCCCTTGGCGTTCTTGGCCAGGGGAATTTGCCAATATCCTTTAGTCAGGTCCAGAGTGGATAGGTATCGGGCCTTGCCTAACTGATCAACTACCTCGTCGACACATGGTATTGGATAGGCATCAAATTGGGAGACTTCATTCAACTTCTGGAAGTCATTACAAAACCTCCAGGTGCCGTCAGGCTTGGGTACTAAGACGATAGGACTGGACCACTGGTTGTGGGATTCTTCAATAACCCCAAGTTCCAACATCGTCTTCACTTCTGTCCTAATTTCCTCTCTTTTAGCTTCTGGTATCCGGTATGGTCTTATCGTCACCCTTATTCCGGGTCTGGTAACGATATGATGTTGGACCAGCGTCGTACGGCCCGGCTGTGTACAGAACACATCTTGGTTCCATTGGATCATATCAATGACCTCTGTTCATTGTTCTGGGGCTAACTCAGGGGATATTCTCACCTGCCCCTATCGGTCGTCCTCTGGGGTGGAGCTCTCCGAATGACCAGGCACGTCTCTCGGTCACGCCAGGGCTTCAGCAAGTTTACATGGTAGATCTGCTCTAGTCTTCGGCAGTCTGGTTGTCTGACCTTATAGTCCACTTCCCCAATGGCTTCCACTATCTCATACGACCCATGCCAGCTGGCTAGGAGTTTGCTTTCTGCTGTCGGCACTAGCACCATCACCCGTTCTCCTGGCTGAAATTTCCATACTTTCGCCTGGCGGTTGTAATATGTCCGCTGGGTCTCTTGTGCTTTTTCCAAATGTTCTCGTACTATAGGGGTTACTCGAGCTATTCGCTCTCTCATCTGTGTCACGTGCTCAATGACATTCTTTCCTGGGTTGGGTTGTTCTTCCCAGTCCTCCTTGGCAATGTCTAATATTCTGCGTGGGTGGCGTCCGTATAGTAGCTCAAAGGGAGAGAAACCGGTGGACGCCTGGGGGACTTCCCGTATTGCAAACATTAGGTATGGTAGGAGGGTATCCCAGTCTTTTCCGTCCTGTGCTACCACCTTCCGGATCATACCTTTAAGGGTGCGGTTAAACCTCTCGACCAGGCCATCTGTTTGAGGATGGTAGACTGAGGTCCGTATGGCATGGATGCGGAGCAGGGTACATAAGTCCTTCATTAATTTCGACATGAAAGGGGTTTCTTGGTCAGTCAGGATCTCCTTAGGGATGCCCACTCTGGCAAAAACCTGGAGTAGTTCTTTTGCTATTGCCTCGGATGTGTGGTTTCTTAAAGGAATGGCTTCTGGATACCGTGTGGCATAGTCAAGGATGACTAGTACGTTTCGGTGGCCCCATGCGGATCTTTCCAGCGGGCCCACAAGATCCATGGCTATCCTTTCGAACGGGACTTCAATAATAGGCAAAGGTACTAATGGGGCCCGCAAGTGAGGTCGAGGGCTATGCAACTGGCATTCTGGGCAGGAGGCACAATAGCGTTGGACCTCCGCACGTATTCCTGGCCAATAAAACCTTCTTAGGACTCTATCCAGTGTCTTGTCTATTCCTAGATGTCCCCCAAATAAATGACTGTGAGCTAGCTCTAGTACTGCCCTTGTGTGTTTCCGTGGGACTAAGAGCTGCTCTACTTCTTCCCCTCGGATCTGCACTATTCGGTACAACAGATCACGTTTGATCACATAATACGGCCCCGGGCCTTTGGTCTTTCCTTCCACCGGTATGCCATTTACTTCCACTACCTCCTCCCTCACATTCGAATATAGCGGGTCATTGGCTTGGTCCTGCCTGAAATTCTCACGGGTGGTACCGATCTGACCTAATTCCAGGGGGCCTATTTCTACTCCGCCCCCTGGGTTGCCCCTACTTGGGCTAGGAACTGCCTCTGAGTCCTCACTGGCCTGAATTGTCTCCTGGTCTCCTGAACGGGTTCGCTTACCAACAAGGTAAGCTCCCTGAGTAGCTCCCTGAGTAGCTTCTGCCACAAGTGAGAAAACTCTTCGAAGGAAGGAACTATGGATGCTGAGCGATCCGCTGTCGTGACCTGCACAGGATGTGCCATGTTTGTCTTTCTTCCACAGGATAGAAGCGACTTTGTCTGTACAAAGTGCAAGCTGATCTCTATATTGGAGGAGAAGATTCAAGGTCTGGAGAAACGAGTATCAACCCTGCGTTCCATAAAAGAAAATGAGGAGTTCCTGGATAGTCGTCAGGATAGGCTTCAGCGGGCGCAGTGTTGTGAGGATTCAGAGCAGGCTGCGCAGCGGGGACAGAAGGCCAGCGAGGACAATTGGCGGCATGTGACCTCCAGAAGAGGAAAGAGTATGAGACAAGTCCATGTACAAGAAACGCATATTCAGATGAGCAACCGTTTTCATGTTCTCTCCACAGGCACTAGTGCAGAGAGTGGAGTGAATGATGCATCTGAGGGAACAGAGCAGAAGGAGACTCCACTGATTGGAAGGCATGAGATGCACAGTCCTAGGGATGGGGGTTCCACGACCACCACTCCCAAGAGGAGGAGGAGGGTGGTTGTGGTCGGGGACTCTCTCCTCAGGGGGACTGAGTCATCTATCTGCCGCCCTGACCGGGAAAACCGAGAGGTGTGCTGCTTGCCAGGGGCTAGGATTCGTGATGTGACGGAGAGACTGCCGAGACTCATCAAGCCCTCAGATCGCTACCCCTTCCTGCTTCTCCACGTGGGCACCAATGATACTGCCAAGAATGACCTTGAGCGTATTACTGCAGACTACGTGGCTCTGGGAAGAAGGATAAAGGAGTTTGAGGCGCAAGTGGTGTTCTCGTCCATTCTCCCTGTGGCAGGAAAAGGCCGGGGTAGAGACCGTCGAATCGTGGAAGTCAACGAATGGCTACGCAGATGGTGTCGGAGAGAAGTGTTTGGATTCTTTGACCATGGGATGGTGTTCCAAGAAGAAGGAGTGCTAGGCAGAGACGGGCTCCACCTGACGAAGAGAGGGAAGAGCATCTTTGGAAGCAGGCTGGCCAACCTAGTGAGGAGGGCTTTAAACTAGGTTCACCGGGGGAAGGAGACCAAAGCCCCGAGGTAAGTGGGGAAGTGGGATACCGGGAGGAATCACAAGTAGGTGAGTGCAAGAGGGGAGGGCTCCTGCCCCATACTGGGACAGCAGGACGATCGGCGAGTTATCTTAAATGCCTATACACAAATGCAAGAAGCCTGGGGAACAAGCAGGGAGAACTGGAAGTCCTGGCACAGTCAAGGAATTATGACGTAATTGGAATAACAGAGACTTGGTGGGATAACTCACACGATTGGAGTACTGTCATGGATGGATATAAACTGTTCAGGAAGGATAGGCAGGGCAGAAAAGGTGGGGGAGTTGCGTTGTATGTAAGAGAGCAGTATGACTGCTCAGAGCTCCAGTATGAAACTGCAGAAAAACCTGAGAGTCTCTGGATCAAATTGAGAAGTGTGAGCAACAAGGGTAATGTCGTGGTGGGAGTCTGCTACAGACCACCAGACCAGGCGGATGAGGTGGACGAGGCTTTCTTCCAGCAACTAACAGAAGTTACTAGATCACAGGCCCTGGTTCTCATGGGTGACTTTAATCACCCCGACATCTGCTGGGAGAGCAATACAGCGGTCCACAGACAATCCAGGAAGTTTTTGGAAAGTGTAGGAGACAATTTCCTGGTGCAAGTGCTGGAGGAACCAACTAGGGGAAAAGCTCTTCTTGACCTGCTGCTCACAAACAGGGAAGAAATAGTAGAGGAAGCAATAGTGGATGGGAACCTGGGAGGCAGTGACCATGAGATGGTCGAGTTCAGGATCCTGACACAAGGAAGAAAGGAGAACAGTAGAATACAGAGCCTGGACTTCAGAAAAGCAGACTTTGACTCCCTCAGGGAACTGATGGGCAAGGTCCCCTGGGAGAATAACATGAGGGGGAAAGGAGTCGAGGAAAGCTGGCTGTATTTTAAAGAAACCTTATTGAGGTTGCAGGAACAAACCATCCCGATGTGTAGAAAGAAAAGTAAATATGGCAGGCGACCAGCTTGGCTTAACAGTGAAATCCTTGCTCGTCTTAAACACAAAAAAGCAGCTTACAAGAAGTGGAAGATTGGACAAATGACCAGGGAGGAGTATAAAAATATTGTTCAGGCATGCAGGAGTGAAATTAGGAAGGCCAAATCACACTTGGAGTTGCAGCTAGCTGGAGATGTTAGGAGTAACAAGAAGGGTTTCTTCAGGTATGTTAGCAACAAGAAGAAAGTCAAGGAACGTGTGGGCCCCTTGCTGAATGAGGGAGGGAACCTTGTGACAGAGGATGCGGAGAAAGCTAGTGTACTCAATGCTTTTTTTGCCTCTGTCTTCACAGACAAGGGCAGCTCCCAGATGGCTGCACTCCGCAGCACGGTATGGGGAGGAGGTGACCAGCCCTCTGTGGAGAAAGTAGTTCGGGACTATTTAGAAAAACTGGACGAACACAAGTCCATGGGGCCGGATGCACTGCATCCGAGGGTACTAAAGGAGTTGGCCGATGTGATTACAGAGCCATTGGCCATTATCTTTGACAAATCATGGCAATCGGGGGAGGTCCCGGATGACTGGAAAAAAGCTAATGTAGTGCCCATCTTTAAAAAAGGGAAGAAGGAAGATCCGGGGAACTACAGGCCAGTCAGTCTCACCTCAATCCCTGGAAAAATCATGGAACAGGTCCTCAAGGAATCAATTTTGAACCACTTAAAGGAGGGGAAAGTGATCAGGAACAGTCAGCATGGATTCACCAAGGGCAAGTCATGCCTGACTAACCTAATTGCCTTCTATGATGAGATAACTGGCTCTGTGGATGAGGGGAAAGCAGTGGATGTGCTATTTCTTGACTTTAGCAAAGCTTTTGATACAGTCTCGCACAGCGTTCTTGCCAGCAAGTTAAAGAAGTATGGGCTGGATGAATGGACGGTAAGGTGGATAGAAAACTGGCTGGATGGTCGTGCTCAACGGGTAGTGATCAATGGCTCCATGTCTAGTTGGCAGCCGGTATCAAGTGGAGTGCCCCAAGGGTCGGTGCTGGGGCCGGTTTTGTTCAATATCTTCATCAACGACCTGGAGGATGGTGTGGACTGCACCCTTAGCAAGTTTGCAGATGACACTAAACTGGGAGGAGTGGTTGATACGCTGGAGGGTAGGGATAGGATACAGAGGGACCTAGACAAATTAGAGGATTGGGCCAAAAGAAATCTGATGAGGTTCAACAAGGACAAGTGCAGAGTCCTGCACTTAGGACGGAAGAATCCCATGCACTGCTACAGACTAGGGACCGAATGGCTGGGCAGCAGTTCTGCAGAAAAGGACCTAGGGGTTACAGTGGACGAAAAGCTGAATATGAGTCAACAGTGTGCCCTTGTTGCCAAGAAGGCTAACGGCATTTTGGGCTGTATAAGTAGGGGCATTTCCAGCAGATCGAGGGATGTGATTATTCCCCTCTATTCGGCACTGGTGAGGCCTCATTTGGAGTACTGTGTCCAGTTTTGGGCCCCACACTACAAGAAGGATGTGGATAAATTGGAAAGAGTCCAACGGAGGGCAACAAAAATGATTAGGGGGCTGGAGCACATGACTTATGAGGAGAGGCTGAGGGAACTGAGATTGTTTAGCCTGCAGAAGAGAAGAGTGAGGGGGGATTTGATAGCTGCTTTCAACTACCTAAAAGGGGGTTCCAAAGAGGATGGATCTAGACTGTTCTCAGTGGTAGAAGATGACAGAACAAGGAGTAATGGTCTCAAGTTGCAGAGGGGGAGGTTTAGGTTGGATATTAGGAAAAACTTTTTCACTAGTAGGGTGGTGAAGCACTGGAATGGGTTACCTAGGGAGGTGGTGGAATCTCCTTCCTTAGAGGTTTTTAAGGTCAGGCTTGACAAAGCCCTGGCTGGGATGATCTAGTTGGGGTTGGTCCTGCTTTGAGCAGGGGGTTGGACTAGATGACCTCCTGAGGTCCCTTCCAACCCTGAGATTCTATGATTCTATGATTCTAAGGGAGGCTTTCTGGTTCTCTGCTAGAATCCTGGTCCCTAGCCTTTTATCTGCCCTCCTTTCCCGCCTAGACTTTCGGGGTTTCCCGGGGGATGAGAATAGCTCTGGGGCAAATTCAGCAAAAATTGGGGTGAAGCTATCTGTAGGTGCCTCCATTTCAGCCCGGGGGTTGCTACCCTCCCTTGGCTCTACTGGGGGGAGTAAGTTCTCAAACCCAGGGAAGTCCCTACCAATTAAGACCGGGTAGGGGAGCCTAGGGACCACCGCTGCGGTTACCCTGGTAGTGTTCCCCTGGATCTCAATCCGTACTGGGATTGTGGGGTAGAAATTTACGGTGCCATGAACGCACGTTACCCCTGTGGTTTTGGCCTGGGTTAGTTGGTCTTGCCCCACCAACTTCCACGAGACCAGCGTGACAGCACTCCTGGAATCTACTAATGCTGTGGTCACAATACCATTCATTTGTACTGACCTTGTATACACATGTGGGGTCATTGTGACCCCCTACCAGGCCAATTAGGCCACATTGTTCCCCAGGATCCCCCAGATTGCACTGCATAGGCTCTTCCCTGTTGGGGCATTGGGCTGCTATATGTCCCAATTCCCCACACTCGTAACACCGACCCCTTATCCCGGTTGCCTCCCTTTGCCTGGGGCTGTTTGGTCGGCCCCCCCAGTCCTCTCTTCCCAAACCCCCAGGTCCCCTCTTGGACTCGGGCCATTCCTCAATGTCTTTCCTCCCAGTTATAGTTCTCCTGTAGTTCTCAGCGGTCCGGGACCTTGGGTTTGGGGCTGGCTTCCTGGATTGCCGTGTTTCACCCCTTGGGGTCTGGAACAGTTCACGGGCTGCTAGCTGTCTTTCCACAAGGGAGACCAACTCATCATAGGTGGAGGGGTCATTCTGGCCAACCCAAGCCCAGAGGCCTGGTGGTAGCCCCCTCATATACCGGTCCAGTACCATGAGCTCCATCATCTTCTCAGAGCTGAGGGCCTCAGGGCGCAGCCATTTCCAGGTCAGGTGGATCAGGTCAAACAATTGCGATCTGGGTGTCTTGTCCTCTGTATACTGCCACTCATGGAACCTCTGGGCTCGCAATGCCGTAGTTACTCCGGATCTGGCCTGGATCTCTGCCTTCAGCTGTGGGTAATCTGCTGCAGTCTCTGCAGCCATATCATAGTATACCTTCTGGGCCTCCCCACACAGGAACGGGGCAAGGATACCGGCCTTGATCACATCGTCCATCTTAAGGACTGGATTGTTTTGGCTAACCCTGGTTTAAGTCCCCAGCGCGGAGATCCCACCCCTGACACCACGTGTGGCAAATTGCCGGCACTACTATGATGGGTCCCACACTTTCTCTTCTTGTGGGGGGGTTTCAGGGTGCCATTTCTTGCCCCTGAACTGGGGTAACAGCTATCCTACTAGTATCCCAGGGAAGGGGAGTGGAGAGGGAGGGACCCGGGCCCGCCCTCTACTCCGGGTCCCAGCCCAGGGGCCCTATGATAGCAGGTGAACCACTTGTACCAGTGATTCTTTCCCCTGGGCTACTTCCCTCTCCTGACCTTCAGCTTGTGGGGTTTCCTGACTTCCCTCTGCACAAGCCAGGTGTCCCTTTACCTAGGATCTTGGTCTTCTTAGCCCACCGCAGCACTTCTCAAAACTCTCCTCCGCTTTCCTCCAAACTGCTCTTTGTTCCACCACCAATCCACTCTGCTTCACTCCTCCAAACTGCTCTCTGCTCCACCACCAAACCACTCTGATTCAACTCCTCCAAACTGCTCCAACTCCTCCTCACTCTGCTCCAACTCCTTCCCTGGCTGATTGAAGCAGGGGGATTTTATCAGGTGACTGGCTTCAGGTGCTCTAATTGGTTTCAGGTGCTTTTAATTAATCTACAGGGAATAAGGCTTCTCCTCATCCTAGATCACTCTCCTGCTGCCTTCTGGCCATGCTGTATCACAACACATACAAAATTCTAGTTAACCTCTGAGAATAGGACAAGAAGCCATGGGCTTAAATTGCAGCACAGGAGGTTTAGGTTGGATATTAGGAAAAACTTCCTAACTGTCAGGGTAGTTAAGCCCTGGAATAAATTGCCTAAGGAGGTTGTGGAATCTCTGTCATTGGAGGTTTTTAAGAGCAGGTTGGCCATCACCTGGCCCAGATGGCATAGGTAATTCTTAGTCTTTCCTGGAGTGCAGAGGACTGGTTTAGATAACCTCTCGAGGTCCCTTCCAGTCCTACAATTCTATGATTGCATGAGTTTAACTGATATGGGTCTGATTTTCCTCACAGTTACACTGATGTACATGAGAAGTAGCTCTACTGAAATCAGCAGGGTTCCATTTGTGTAAAACTAGTCTGAGTGAGAGGAGACAGCCCATAGACACTTGAATTCATAGGTAGAGCTGTTGGGAATTTTCTGAAAAAATGGTTTTTTCCTTTGAAAATATTGATTCATTGACACTGGAATTGATTGGGAAAGGGATGGTTTCAGGGAATCTCACCAATTGGAAAAAAAATTGAAAAACTTTCAAAAATGTCCCACTGATATTTTCAAAATGAAAAGTTTCATTCTTCATTTTGAAATGATTTTTTGTTTTGAAACTTTAGTTTAATTTATAATACAAAAGGTTGAAACTAAAACAACTTGTTTGAAAATTATTGAAACAAAATGTTTCCATTGACCTGATCTCAAGTTTTTTTTTCAAATTATTGAGTTCAAACATTTTCAAGATTTTCACTTTTTGTCCTGATGTCAGATGGGAAAAAAATTCAAAACCTTGAAAATTCTTGTGGGATGGGAAAAATGTTTCCTGCCCATTTCTATTCATTGGAAAATAGGAATAGCCACATGGGATCAGATCACGCAGTCATTGAATCCAGTATCCTGACTGTGGCTAGTGGTACAGCTTCAGGGAAAGGTGTAAGAAACCCTATGGTGGACATGTGCAATAATCTGGCAATAGGAGAAATATTTTCCCTAACATGAGTCATTTAGCAATTGGTTTAAGCCTTGAAACATGAGAATTTATATCCTTTCTATTTTTTCTTTATCCAATCTAATATACTTGTGATGTTCTCATTATCCATATAAAAGTCTAATCCTCTTCTGACTCCTGCAAAGTTTTTAGCTTCAGTAGTATCTTGCGGTAATGAGTTCCACAGATTAAAAAGATTTGCTTAAAAAGATTTTTTTTTTACCTTGCAATGTAATTGAATGTTCTCTTGCTCTTGAGTTCAAGACTTTCTTTCTCCAGAAATAGTAGCTACTATATCTGCATGTAGAACTGGGCAACATTTGTTTGTTGAATAGCAAATTAGCTGAAAATGTATGTTGGAGGGCACCAAAACTTTTTGCAAATTTGGGTCTATTCTGGCAAACAGCCTTAACCCCAAATAAGGAAATTAAAATGTCAGAAATATCAAAATAATTTTATTATTTCAATATTTTCAGAATGATGTTTTGATATTTCATTTCAAACCGACATTTTTGAAACTTAATGTCACTGCGAATTAACATTTCATTCCAGAAATGTTATTGCAAATTGACATTTGAAACATTTTGTTTGACTCAAATAATTTTTTTGTTTTGTTTTTTCATTTCAGTGATAAAAATGCAAAACTTCGGTTTTGGTTCAAAATTAACCTATTTTTTCAGCTACCGAACTGCTACATCTGTGTGTAGCAAGCAAAAGTGTTGAACATATCCCAGGAGTACTACACACTTGAGTCCAAATGTTTGACATTTCCCATTTTTTCTGAAAGTAAGAGTGTTTTAGTGTCAGTAATAGGGACCTAATAGGGCTAGTTAGTTGGATGAACTTGCAGAACTACGGTGTTTGAATAAAAGAGGACTTGTCCATCCAGGTCTATAATTGATTTTGTTGTCACACTGTTATTTTCACCAGAGAAATGCCATTTGTCTGCCCATAACATGTGACCTTCACCCTTCTTTTAAATGAGCCTTCATTGTGTGCTCTGATTCCTCAGTAGCAGGTTCAAGTGCAAATCACACAATTCTCATGTAAAACTCTTGATCAAGATTTTTTAAAATAGGTTGTTGCTGCTGTTTGTGTTGATGCCTAAATCTATAGTTAGGCATCTAGCGTGAAATTCTGGCCATGTTGAAAACTACCATTGGCTTTAATGGAGCCAGGATTTCACCCTCAGTTTTCAGAT
This sequence comes from Chelydra serpentina, assembly GCA_037349315.1. Classification (NCBI taxonomy): domain Eukaryota; kingdom Metazoa; phylum Chordata; order Testudines; family Chelydridae; genus Chelydra; species Chelydra serpentina. The sequence continues at coordinate 19,498,272 of JBAIAC010000004.1, read as the reverse complement.
GTGCTGAGCATCCAGCAGCTCTCATTGACTACAGGGGAAGCTCAAACAATGAGGAGTCCTTGTGGCACCTTAGAGACTAACAGATTTATTCAGGCATAAGCTTTTGTGGGCTAGAACTCACTTCATCAGAGGCATGGAGTGGAAAATACAGTAGCAGGTATCCCATACATAGTACTTGAAAAGATGGGAGTTGCCTTACCAAGTGGGGGGTCAGTCTAATGAGACAATTTAATTAACAGTAGAATACTAAGGGAGGAAAAATCACTTTTCTACTGGTAATGAGGGTGGCCCATTTCAAACAGTTGACAAGATGGTGTGAGTAACAGTAAGGGGAAATTAGTATAGGGAAATTAGAACATCAGATAAGAAAAGGCCTCCTATTCAGAAAAGAATTGAAGCACATGCCTAAGTCCTTTTCTGAAGAGGGACGGACTCAAGCATGTACTCAAGTGCTTTCCTTAATCAAAGCCTGAGGATTTAGGAATCTAACCTTAGGCACCTATTTTTGAAACCCTCGGCCTGTATTTGCTTTCTCACTTCTGGAATAAGTGTCTCCTGCAGGCTCAATATGCAGATATTATGAACCAGCTGGCACTGAAATAGCCAGTTGCTCTCCATTTATTACAGTAGTTAACATAACTTCTCCCCTTGGTAAAATGAACTAATTGAACTTAAACAAAGATTCGGATAATTAATTAAACAGTATTGATAAAGTGGAAATTATGGGGGGGGGGGGGGGGATCCTAACTGGGGTAAATTGTCAGAAGTCCTTTGACATCTACAGATCAAGGACATTTTACAGCAGCTGTATTACCCCTATATTCTCCTGAACCAAATGGAATTTAACTTTTTCAGTGACAGTTCGGCTGTGTCAGGGATTTGCCCACACTTGCTTATGCTGGGCATGCTTTTCCTTGAGTTTTAGCCGGTCCATACTCAGAGGTACTCCCAATGACTTCAGTGAGAAATAACTGAATAAATATTGAGCAAATGCCTCAGGAATAAACAGAGATTGTGCTTCTCTTAGAAGAACCTTGCAACAAGATTACACTACATGACGTGGTAGCTATTTAAAAGGATCAGTTTGGCCAGTATTTGGACAGATGGTGTATACATACCCAATCCTTGGCGTATTTGCAGAAGAGCTATAGTTAAACTGATTTTTTGCATTTGCAGTCACATACTGCTCTTTACTGACAGCAGCTTTAATTGAAAATGCTTCAGCTTTTATCCTAGCCGGTATTACTTTACCCGTAAGAGGGATACAATTTGCAATTAATTTTTCTCTGTGGACTACATTATAGTATAAGTAAGAATTAAACAAATCTTAACAGCTCCTGCCCAGATGCACCAGTGGTACAGTGTGTGCTGAACAATTTCACTTGTGCAGCTTTGAAGAGAATATTTTCAATTCTGCTGTGAATTCTTTAGGGGAAAATACTATTTGTTGTTTGTGTGCATGTGATTTCTCACAGCGGTTCAGCATTGGAGAGATATTTCCACAAAGATTTGAAGATGCCATAGGGTGACCAGACAGCAAGTGTGAAAAATCGGGCCGGGGGTGGGGAGTAATAGAATCCTAAGAAAAAGACCCAAAAATTGGGACTGTCCCTATAAAATCGGGACAGCTGGTCACCCTACCATGCCAGACTGATGACTATGGGCAATATAGATAAATAGATGTGCATATCTATGGACTAAATTCAACCTTAGGCCCGATGTACATTACAGACTTCTGCTGGTAGAGTTACATCAGTGTGATCCTCGACCTACATAGCTATGCCGACAGAAGCTCCTAGTGTAGACACATCTTATGCCAGCCAAACTGCACTGTGTACTGCAATAGTTTGGTTCACTCACGGGGATTGGTTTCACTGGACTGGTACAAAGTGCAGGTGTGCAGATACAAGTGCTTCCACACTAACAAAGCCTTGCCAGTATAGTATACCAGTATCCCTATACCAGTAAAGCACTTCCAGTGTGGAGAGATCCTTAGTTTAATTCTATTGATGACAGTGGAATATCAACAAGGATGAATATGGTTCATTCATTTTTGTATGGACTCAGAGGGAAAAAAAGATTTTCTTAAAGTGCATGAATAATAATTACAAGGAGAGACAAGGAGGATCTCTCATTGCCTTCAATGCATCTGAGTGCAGAACCAACCCTAAATGGGGTACAAAAAATGTTGCTTATAAACTCAATCATGACTATACAACATACATAGCCAGTATCTTAAACTCCCAACTTTCCAAATTTAACTCCAAGGTGGATATCAGGCCATTTTCCCGAAAGGCCTGGATCATAAAGTGACTAGGACTACTCATTAACAATTTAACAAATGAAGAGATCCTAGCAGGATCATAGGCCACAGGTAACCTTAGAATTGTTGATCATCAGAGTGGAACCCTGGAATGCAGTTTTGCAGATATTGACTCTGATGCAACACTTACTCCTGTGTGTAACTTTAAGCATGTGAGTACTTGCATTGACTTCAGTGTTTACTATTAAGTATGTGCTTAAATGATTTGCTGGATTGGGGATACTATGGGCAAGTTTTTCAAGAGTAGCCACTGATTTTGAAGTCCTCTGTTTCTTGTATTTTAAGTGGGGTGTGTACAAATGGAAGTGTTGCTTTCCTTTTTTGAAAATGTTGGCCTATGCTTTCGTCTGTTTTGGTAGAGTTCTTTTTAATATTCTTTATTTCTCTTTCTATATTTTCCTAGACATTTGCATGAGGACAAATGTGCAGTATTTTTTAGTTGGTTCATTGGCCCTTGCTGTCTCTTTCCTGCATTGAGTCATAGTCATATTTGTGACATCACAATTGGTTGTCGTAGAATTTAACATTAATGTCAGAAATGGAGGTCTGTTTTATTGAAATCTATGTTAATACAACATTAAGACTGAGTTTTGCATTACAGTTGTAATGGAATATTGCATATTTTATTTTTCTATTTGATCATCTTGGCCAATAGAATGTCTCCCATTGACTTTGATGGGTTTTAGATCAGGTCCTTACTGCAGACAGCTTTCCAAATTCAAACTGAAGTACATCACTTGGATATTGTCCCTAGAGCCGAGTTAGTCGTAAGCATCATATTTGTTTACCTTTAGATTACTGGTTTATTTTCATTTTGCCTTACAGACACTGCCATTGTCAACTCCCTTTCTTATCACACACCGAGACAGTGGCTTATATTTACTGATTTGATCATTCTTAAGTATGCGACGTTCCCCATCTTATGATTATTGGGTTGACATTTATAATTTCACACTTCATAAAACATTTGACAGTGTAGCACTTTTACACACTCGTATAATAAAAATCCTTCCTGTTATGTTCAATATACAGAGAAACATGAGATTACGCGAGATCCTAGGTTGGAAATATCATTGGCTCCTTGATTTCAAACCCTTGTACTGGGATTGGAAGAACCATAGAAACCTCTATAGAGGTTCTATGAAACAAGAAGATATATCAAGCTTTAAGGAATATTGCTGCCTTCCATTTGAGGGTCTTAGAACATCAGGGTTGGAAGGGACCTCAGGAGGCCATCTAGTCCAACCCCCTGCTCAAAGCAGGACCAATCCCCAACTAAATCATCCCAACCAGAGCTTTGTCAAGCCTGATCTTAAAAACTTCTAAGGAAGGAGATTCTACCACCTCCCTAGGTTACCCATTCTAGTGCTTCACCACCCTCCTAATGAAAACCGTTTTCCTAATATCCAACCTAAACCTCCCCCTCTGCAACTTGAGACCATTACTTCTTGTTCTGTCCTCTGGTACCATTGAGAACAATCTAGATCCATCCTCTTTGGAACCCCCTTTCAGTTAGTTGAAAGAAGCTATCAAATCCTCCCTCATTCTTCTCTTCTGCAGACTAAATAATCCCAGTTCCCTCAGCCTCTCCTCATAAGTCATGTGCTCCAGCCCCCTAATCATTTTTGTTGCCCTCTGCTGGACTCTTTCCAATTTTTCCACATCCATCTTCAAGTGTAGGGCCCCAAAATGGACACAGTACTCGAGAAGAAGCCTCACCAATGCTGAATAGAGGGGAATGATCATGTCCCTCGATCTACTGGCAATGCTCCTATGTATACAGCCCAAAATGCCGTTAGCCTTCTTGGCAACAAGGGCACACTGTTGACTCAAAACCAGCTTCTCATTTCCCTACGTCCTTTTCTGCAGAACTGCTGCCTAGCCACTCGGTCCCTAGTCTGTAGCAGTGCATGGGATTCTTCCGTCCTAAGTGCAGGACTCTGCACTTGTCCTTGTTGAACCTGATCAGATTTATTTTGGACAATCCTCTAATTTTTCTAGGTCCCTCTGTATCCTATCCCTACTCTCCAGTGTGTCTACCAATCCTCCCGGTTTAGTGTCATCTGCAAACTTGCTGAGGGTGCAGTCCATGCCATCCTACAGATCATTAATGATGATATTGAACAAAACCGGCCCCAGGACCGACCCTTGGGGCACTCCGCTTGATACCGGCTGCCAACTAGACATGAAGCCATTGATCACTACATGTTGAGCCCGGTGATCTAGGCAGCTTTCTATCCACCTTATAGTCCATTCATTCAGCCCATACTTCTTTAACTTGCCGGGAAGAATACTGTGGGAGACCGTATCAAAAGTCAAGGAATAACACATCCACTGCTTTCCCCTCATCCACAGAGCCAGTTATCTTATCATAGAAGGCATTTAGGTTAGTCAGACATGACTTGCTCTTGGTGAATTCATCCTGACTGTTCCTGATCGCTAGTGCTTCAGAATTGATTCCTTGAGGACCTGCTCCATGATTTTTCCAGGGACTGAGGTGAGGCTGACTGGCCTGTAGTTCCCTGGATCCTCCTTCTTCTCTTTTTTAAAGATGGGCACTACATTAGCCCTTTTCCGGTTATCCGGGACCTCCCCCAATCGCCATGAGTTTTCAAAGATAATGGCCAATGGCTCTGCAATCACATCCGCCAACTCCTTTAGCACCCTTGGATGCAGTGCATCCGGCCCCATGGACTTGTGCTCATGCAGCTTTTCTAAATAGTCCTGAACCGCCTCTTTCTTCACAGAGCACTTGTCAGGGTTCCTTCCCCACTCTAAACTCTAGGGTAAAGATGTGGGGACCCGCATGAAGAGCCCCTAAGCTTAGTTTTACCAGCTTAGGTTAAAACCCCCAAGGTACAAAATTCCCTGCACCCTGAGAAATGCTTTTTTCGCTGCCACCATCAAGTGGGTATAAGCAGGAATCCAGGAAAGGAATCACTTGAACTTCCTTTCCCCCCAAATACCCCTTCAAGCTCGGAGCCCCCTTTCCTGGGAAGCTTGAGAATAATCCCGTAACCAATTGGTTACACAGTGATCTAAAAAACCCCACCCCCAGGGTTTTAACACCATAGAAAACAGTCAGCTTCTTAAAAGAAGTATTTTATTAAAAATAAAGAAGGTAAAATCATCTCTGTAAAATCAGGATGGTAACTATTTTACAGGGCACTCAATTTTCAAACTCAGAGAGATTCCCCCCTCTGGACAAAACCTTAAAGTTACAGAAAAACAGGAATAACCCTTCCCTCTCACACAGGGAATGTACCACCAAGCAAAATAAACAGAAATCTACTCGCAGTGCTGACTACACTTACTTTAGAAAAGTGAGGTTTGGTGAGGAGACTGGTTTTCTGTAGGTTCTTTCTGTCTTCCAAGATCACTCTGACTCAGACAAAGCCACACACACAGCTTTCCCCCTCCCAAGATTTGAAAGTATCTTGTCCCCCCATTGGTCAGATGCCAGCCAGGTCAGGTGTCAGTCTGGCTACCTGCATTTCTTAACCCTTTACTGGTAAGAGGATTTTATAGCACTGCATCAGATCCTCTCCCCCTTCCCTTTATATTTATGACAGCACTGGTCACCTCCTCCCCATGCTTTGCTGCCCAGTGCAATAGTCTGGGAGCTGACCTTGTTCATGAAGACAGAGGCAAAAAAAGCATTTAGTATATTAGCTTTTTCCACATCCTCTGTCACTAGGTTGCCTCCCCCATTCAATAAGGAGCCCACATTTTCCTTGACCTTCTTCTTGTTACTAACATACCTGTGGACACCCTTCTTGTTACTCTTAACATCCCTTGCTAGCTGCAACTCCAGGTGTGATTTGGCCTTCCTGATTTCACTCCTGCATGCCTGAGCAATATTTTTATACTCCTCCCTGGTCATTTGTCCAATCTTCCAATTCTTGTAAGCTTCTTTTTTGTGTTTAAGATCAGCAAGGATTTCACTGTTAAGCCAAGCTGGTCACCTGCCATATTTACTTTTCTTTCTACACATCGGGATGGTTTGTTCCTGCAACCTCAATAAGGATTCTTTAAAATACAGCCAGTTCTCCTGGACTCCTTTCTCCGCCATTTTATTCTCCCAGGGGATCCTGCCCATCAGTTTCCTGAGGGAGTCAAAGTCTGCTTTTCTGAAGTCCAGGGTCCATATTCTGCTGCTCTCCTTTCTTCCTTGTGTCAGGATCCTGAACTCGACCATCTCATGGTCACTGCCTCCCAGGTTCCCATCCACTTAAGGAGCTTTGCAAATAGTCATAGATTCTAAGGACAGAATACACCAGGGTGAACTTCTAATCTGACTTCCAGTATAACACAGGCCATAGAACTTCCCTGAAATAATTCCCTTTTTAACTAGAGCATGTCTTTCAAAGAAATACCCAATCTTGATTTAAAAGGTATCAGTGATGGAGAATCCACCAAAGCTCTTGGTAAATTTTTCCAATGTTTCATTACCTTCACTGATAGAAATGTACATCTTATTTCCAGTCTGAATCTCTCTGGCTTCATGAATCAAGTTACCAATGTGAGGTAAGTAAACTAAGGCACAGAAAACTTAGGTGACCTCTCTCAAGGTCATGCAAGAGGTATCTAAAAGCTTGGAAAAGTACCCACGGGTAAATTGATGTTTACATCAGCTGAGGATGTCGCCCCATTCTCTTGGCTCCCACTCCTTTGATTTAACCTCAAGACCACCCTTCCTTTGTTCAAAAATGATATCTTGAAGGAAATGCATCTTATTCTGACAGCAAAAAGGTAGCATTGACCTCAAATTAAGGGCCTAAGCCTGTAGGACCTTATCCATAAAAGAAGTCCTGCTAAAATGAACAGGACTATGTGTACAAGTGGGACTGCTCATACCAGAAAGGATTCGTTGGATCCAGCCAGTATAAATGCACTTGCACGTGTACTCTTTATGGCATGAACTAGTCACGTTAGCCGGTGACCACAGCCATTTCTCCTGCTGCAGGAATGCTGTTTATCCTATTTGGCAATACTCTTTTGATTGCTGCTGGCAGAAGTGCTATGGGAACTAGCCCTTTTATGAGTCTTCGAGCGAGGCTGCATGTTGGTGTGGTGTTTGAAGCAAGCCAATAGGGACAAGGATGCTGATGAAAATAAGTGAAATGGGGGGTACATGTTATGTTCCTTGAAATGCAACCCAACAGGAACATAAGAATTGCCATACCTGATCAGACTCATAGTTTGTCCGGTCCAGCATCCTGTCTCCAACAGTGGGAAACATGGGAGGCTGAATTGATATTAGTGAATTCCTGCAATAAGAATCTTCTTGGCATAGAGAGATTGGCCGTGCTGCTGCTGCTGCTTAGCATGAATAGAATATCCACGTTTACTACAGTAGCTTGGGCTTCTCATACAGTGCCTGCCCTTTTCTGGACCTGCTGCCCTAAAAAGAGCCACCACACACATTTTGGAAGATGCATCCACCATATTTGTCACCGGTGATTTTTACTGCTCCGGGTTACCTCTGGCTATTATTTTGCAGCTTATCTCTTTAGTTTTCTTGCCATAAACATGCAGCAAGCTCTCACTCTCTAATCTCTCCCTGTGGGAAGCCTGAATCCTGTGCACTCATAAAGACTCTGATTGAGCAACACTCTTAATGTTGTGCTTAAATTTACATGCGAGTATGTCCATCCCTATTCAGCAAAGCACTTAAGCATGTGCTTAACTTTAAGCACATGAGAGTTTCATTGACTTAAGCACAGGCTTCAAGTGATGAATGTACTTAAGGCCCAGAGTCCTTAAGTACTTAAACACGTCTACATTTCAGTAAGTGAGTAGCCCCATGGGACTTCAATGGGACCACTCAAGCGCTTAATGTCAGATAATACATGCTTAAACACCTTGCTGAATCAGGGTGCCAGTGTTTTACTGTTGTTTGCAGTGTAGTGGTACACATGTTGGTCCCAGGATATTAGAGAGACAAGGCAGGTGAGGTAATATTTTTTTATTGGACCACCATCTGTCGGTGAAAGAGACAAGCTTCGGAACTTTGCATGAGCTGGTCCAATAAAAGATACTACCTCACCCACCTTGTCTCTCTAAATGTTTTATTGCACCAAGAATGGAATTACTCACATTTTAAAATTAAGCACCCCCAATGTGCCTTTCTGAATTGGGGGCAAAGTCCTTCTGATGATGAAAAATAAAACTTTCTCGTTAACCTTCTGCTCCCCACCTCTGCTGTTATTCCCAAGTTTAATTTTCATACTCTATAAAGAAACTTTCACAGACACAAACTGCCAATGACTTATGTCATTGCAGCACCATAGATATTAGAGCTAGAAAAGACCTACTATCGAGACAGACCATGATTTAAATTCATTCGACTGCACAGCCCAAAGAGGGTCTTCTTTACTTTTCCCATAATTTGTGGTTTGCACTTTTTTTGCCCTTCTGCGAAAGAAATCTTTTCCCTATAAAGCAGCTCTTCAGATTCTATGTAAACCAAATAACATGGTTTAAGAAAATATTTCCAGAGCCAACAGTTTTTCAGTAGAACACTCAAAGCAATAATTGCTTGTGTTTTACTATCAACAAGCCTCAACAAACAGCCAGCAGATTTATTTTTTATTAACACCCCATTACCTTCAACAGTAAATTTCCTTTAAAAAAATGATGTGCTCTGACTACTAAGTGTTTTCAAATAACTACAATATAAAGAATATAATTACATAGCAGGATCTGCAGTAGTCAACATATTGCACATTTCATTCTCACTCCTTCCTGATTCATCTTACTCGCTCCCTTGTTTAAAGTAGACACAGTCCAATTTCAATTTCAGTAACCGTCTTGGCCTAGCAACATATATAGGGTTTGTCAGAGTGGATACATCAACTATGTGGGCCTAATCCTATATGACTGGGCCCAGCCTGTTTTGGATGTTAATATTGGCTCCATGTCTTCTTAGCGTATGCACAACATGCAGCAGGTGGCACGTGACCAGCATTTGTCACCAAATTTGGTCCACTGGTTGGATCATTAGCTTCCTAGAGGAATGCGACATGAACACTGATTCATGCCCCCCTGTGGCTCCATGTGAGGCAGCATGATTCAGTAGATAGGGAACAAAATTAGGAATCCAGAGACCTGGATTCTGTCCCACTGGGCCCATCATGTGACTTTAGCCAAGACCCCAGTTCAGCAAAGCACTTCATAACCTAAGGGCTAGTCTACACTACCAGCTGATTCGGCAGGTAGCAATCGATCTTTTGGGGATCAATTTTTCGCGTCTAATGTAAACGCGATAAATCGATCCCAGAACGCACTCCCCATCGACGCCGGTAATCCACCCCGACGCGAGGTGGAAGCAGAGTTGATGGGGGAGCGGCAGCCTTCGACATTGCAGCGTCCTCACGGCGAGGTAAGTCAAGCGAGGTACGTCGATTTCAGCTACATTATTCACGTAGCTGAAGTTGCGTACCTTACATCGACAGCCCCCTCCCCCCTGTAGTGTAGACCTGCCCTCAGTGAGACTCAGGTACATGCTGAAAGTTAATCATATGCTTAAACGTTTTTCTGAATCAGGGTCCAATCACTTAGATTAGCATTTTCGAAAGTGGACACTGGTTTTGGATTCCTTAATGTACCTGAGAAGTTTTGACTTGCATTTATTATTTTCAGACAAGATACAAAATGCTTTGAGTTAGAAAAAATATCTCTATCTCTAGTTCTGTCCTTCTTTGTTGGCCAAATTCATCATTCACATAAGCAGGTACAAACTCAGCAAATTCACTGCTGCCACAGAATTCCCCTTTCTCATGTCTCTATTTATATTGGACCTTATTCTGCTCTCATTTATGATCTATAAATCTGACATTTCATAGTAATTTATGCTTAAATGACGTAATCCTGCATTTATGATATATAAAAATAGACATAAGAACAGCCATCCTGGGTCAGACCAATGGTCCACCTAGCCCAGTATCCTGCCTTCCGACAGTGGCCAAAGCCATGTACTTCAGAGGGAATGAACAGCACAGGTAATTATCAAGTGATTCATCCCCCATTTCCCATTCCCGGCTTCTGGCAAACAGAGGTTAGGGACATTTCAGAGCCTGGTTTTGCATCCCTGCCCATCCTGGATAATAGCCATTGATGGACCCATCCTCCATTAACTTATCCAGTTCTTTTTTGAACACTCCTATAGTCTTGGCTTTCACAACAGCCTCTGGCAAAGAGTTACACAGGTTGACTGTGTGAAGAAATACTTCCTTTTGTTTATATGAATTTTGCTGCCTATTAATTTCATCTGATGACCTCTAGTTCTTGTGTTTTGAGTAGTAAATATCACTTCCTTATTTACTTTCTCCTCATCAGTCATGATTTCATAGAGCTCATATTCCCCCTTAGTCAACTTTTTTCCAAGATGAAAAGTCCTAGTCTTACTAATCTCTCCTCGTATGGAGGCTGTTCCTTGCCCTTAATAATTTTTGTTGCCCTTTTCTGAACCTTTTCCAATTCCACTATATATTTCTTGAGATGGGGTAACAAGATCTGTATGGGCGTACCATGGATTTATATAGAGGCAATATGATATTTTCTGTCTTATTATCTATCCCGTTCTTAATGATTCCCAACATTCTGTTCACATTTTTTGATGGCCGCTGCATGTTGAGTGGATGTTTTCATAGAACTATCCACAATGACTCCAAGATCCCTTTCTTAAGTGGTAACAGCTAATTTAGACCCCATCATTTTATATGTTTAGTTGGGATTATATTTCCCAATGTGCATTACTTTGCATTTATCAACATTGGATTTCATCTGCCATTTTGTTGCCCAGTTACCCAGTTTTGAGAGATCCTTTTGTAACTTTTCACAGTCTGCTTTGGACTTAACTATCTTGAGTAGTTTTATATCAGTGACGGGTTCGGTCACAGAGATCCCCTGGGGACTGTCACTTGATGTGCTGAAATTACCTCTGAGCCCATTTTCTATGCCAGCTTGGGTGTTCCAGAACCCTCTCTTGCTGAGACAGACATGCTAACCTGCTGCAACACAGTCCCAGGGTCTGGACCACACCCCCAAAGCTGCAGGCTTTAAGTGAAAACTGCTCAGCAGGTCACCTATCTCCAGCACCCAGACACCCAGCTCCCAATGGGATCCAAACCCCAAATAAATCCGTTTTACTCTGTTTAAAGTTTATACAGGGTAAATTCATAAATTGTCTGCCCTCTATAACACTGATAGAGAAATATGCACAGCTGTTTGCTCCCCCAGGTATTAATCACTTACTCTGGGTTTATTAATAAACAAAAGTGATTTTATTAAGTATAAAAGTAGGATGTAAGTGGTTTCAAGTAATAACACACAGAACAAAGTAAGTCACCAAGCAAAATAAAACAAAACACAAGTCTAAGCTTAATACATTAAGAAACTGATTACAGGTAATATCTCACCCTCAGAGATGTTCCAATAAGCTTCTTTTACAGACTAGACTTCTTCCTAGTCTGGGCCCAATCCTTTCCCCTGGTACAGTCCTTGTTAGTTCCAGCAGGCATCTCACGTGGTAAGCAGGAGCTTTCTCGTGACTGGGACCTCTTTGTCCTGCTCCACCCCCTTTTATAGCTTTGGCACAAGGCGGGAATCTTTTGTCTCTCCCGGTCCCCACCCCTCCTTCTAAATTGAAAAGTACCAGATTTAAGATGGATTTTAGTATCATGTGACCTGGTCACATGTCACTGTAAGACCTCATTCTTTATTACCCATGGGCTGGCCTACCTTTCTTATTATTAATTCACAACACTCATAACACACAGCTCTGGATCCATGCATGTGAGTATGAACTAAAAACAATATGCTCCACACATTATGCCCTACGATAGTTTTAAGTCATACTCTTTTAATATATTTTATCATAAAAACCAACCATTGTGATGGCTACAGCCAATGTTATCCATATCTTTATGGAATAACAGCAGAGATAATGACTATAAAACTGCCCTTGAGTAAATAGGTACAAGGCTGAAATATTATTACAGGTTATTTTAAATGGTGAAACAAATAAATAGCTGGTGCGCAATTGCTGGAATCTTGAAAAATAATTCCCTTTCATCTGTTTCATGTTTACACTTTTCTTGTTAAGGTTCCTCCCAATCCTTCATAGATACTAGTCTTCAGTGGTCCATCATATTAAGATGCATCTTTTGCCAGCGGGGTCAATAAGAATGATGTGATGAGATATGTAAATATTTGTAGTTCTTCTTCAATTTGAATAACTTTGTTGGCATGGCAAAGTACACAATGCTGCCAATTAATGTTGGAGGTTTCATGTTTTCCCCCTGTTCTACACTGGGACAAGCTGAGACCTTCCCAAATGTTTCACAAAAAACTGAGAGAAAGCACTGCCCCACAATAACCAAAGCATTCAGCTGGGGCACGTGAAACCCAGGTTCAACTCCCTACTACAAATTAGGTAGGACAAGGATTTGAACCTGGGTTTCCCACATGCTAATTGTGTGATTGGACTATTGGCTATTCTGGAGCATATGTGACAAATCAGCATTTTCCAATGAAAAAACATTGTTGAAAGATTCCCCACCAGATTTGGCTGCCAGAAATTTTACATCAGTGGCCAGATTTTCAGAACAGATCATCTCCCAATTAGGCCTCTTATTTAGGGGTCTAAGTAAGAGTTCAGCTCACTTCAAAATCTGGTCTCAATTGTGGATGGTGAGCAGGTGAGAAGCTGACCCAGTCAGCGGTCTAGTTCCAGTCCAATTAGGATCAAACTCTATTTGTTAAGGAGACATTCCACACTGAGACCCAGAAGAGCAAATGTTGATGCATTTGGCCTACTAGTCCATGTACTTCATTTCAAAGAGTTGTCAGTGTTTTTATTCTAACTTCATAGCATACTGGAAAAAAATGTCTGTGCACGTTGTATGTATACAGAGCTTAAACGTTTCCTTACAAATAATCCCCATATGCTGGGTGAAATATATCCTTTGTGTCTAATGAAAGGCTGTGTTGGTTTAATATTGCCATCTCTAGATATTTCACATATTATTTTAAGACTTCATAAAACTCTTAATATACCAAATAGCTATAGTGGTACGCTGTCAGTATGCACTTAAGAATAATACACAATGCACACTTGAGTGCTTTCATTGGATTTGTATGTATTATTTTTATATGGATTGCCAGCAGAGCAAATTCAAGCCTGAAGCACATTTCTATTGTTTATTACAAGTATATTTTGTAAGTAGAAAAAATAATTCAAACGGAAATGTCCTGGGTCTCTCATTACTGATAACCAAAACTTCCTTGGGTCAAAGACAATTTTGGACCTGTTTCCACCACTAACAATTGCTCTTTAGCACCAGCAGCCGTGGAATATATTGAATTTATAGCGTGACATTCACTCTGTCTGTCTTCTCAACACAGGCTCTTGTAATTTAAAGGAAAGTCATTTATTCTCCAGTGAGTCCTCTGTCAGAGCATTGTGAAAGCTTTCAAAAGCATCATTTAAACAGGGCATCCATCACAGGCCGTCAGGCTCCTTAGCCTGGTGAGGATTTTCACACTGTTGTGCCTGGGATGTAAACAAAGATAATGCCTTTGATTTTCGTATTGATCCTTTTTGGTCTGAGAGCGCTGCTAGACAAAGGGAACTTTCCAAATCTGAACAGCCTGCCAGAGCACTTCTGCTTCTGTCAGGCAATGGTGCCTCTTTCCTTCCAGGCCTTTCTGACTGCAATTTTTTTTCTCTGTGGCTGGCTCTGCGGTGATTAATGGTAGGTCAGGATTAGGTGGTAACCTGATATTGCTCAACTAAAATACAGGAGAATCATTCTTTGGCTGGTGTGATTATGGAGTCGCACCATTCTCCCCGAAAGGTCATTAATACCATTCATCCACGAAGGGATGGAATTATCTAAAAATTGTTACCATCATGAATCCTATTCTTTGACTTTGATGAAGAATTCTAGCAACAAAGGTTGCCTCTTATTATCTGATATAAGCTTCCGCAGCCATTCTGGACAGTTCATACAAGCACCGTTTGGTGAACAGTTAGGATATATCTGTCTTCGTTTGAAATCATCACTGTCGGTTTGCTCACTCTTCTCTTGTAATGATTTTAGGTTTGGAAATCCTGAGCTTAATCCACAGCAGCCTGTAACACACATGTACTGCACAAAGAAGGCACAGATGCATGTTCAGTTTTTAACCCATGCAACACACCAGACAATATTTTTGATGAAATATTGTGAGTTGGCCTGTTTATTGTGTAATAGCAAATAGGAAACTATGTGAAATGATGCCAGCATGGCATTTGTTATACACTACAAAAATTACAGTGTTACAGGTTAGCACTGTATACACAGTAAATCTGGAAATATATAAATATCTATCTATCTATCTATCTATCTATCTATCTATATATATATATCTCCTTGTAGCGGGGTGACTACCCCCGCTCCTGGCCTGAGGGGCTTGAAACAGTCCTGGGAGAGGGTTGAGGCTGGGAGCAGGCTGATTGGAGAAGCAGCCGCAGCTGGGCCACACCCCAATCAGGCTACAGCAAGCCCTTATAAAAGGACTTCTAGCAAGGAGTTCAGAGTCTCTCTCTACCTTTAGAGGGAGAAGGGCCTGGTTGTAGGAACTAAGCAGGGACCTAAAGTGGAGCAGGGCTGGGGAAAGGCTAAGAGAGCCAGGGAGCTCCGGCCTAGGAAAGCTCGAGGGCTAGACTAAGGCCCAAAGGGGTACTAGGGTTGTAGGGGCATAGGCAGCAGGTCCAAACTCCCTTTGCCTATGATGAGTGGCTTACACTGCAGTCTGCCCCAGTGCATAGAGCTAGATGGGGACTGGCAGTAGCTGTACACGGAGGTGAAGTGGGGATAGTGGGTGGGGGTTCCCCTGGGAGGAGGGGAGACCCTAAGATTAAGGCTGTGGGGTATTGCCAGGGGGCAACACCCCAGTTAAAGGGGCACCGGGGTCCTGGGAGGGCTACGGGGCCAGAGCGGTTAGGCAGATCACCGGCCTGCAGAGGGCACTCCAGAGGCTGGATGAGCTAATTCCCTGGACAACCAGCAGGAGGCACCGCAGGGGTGAATCTGACTCACTTACAATCCTGATCAGACTTAAAATGTTGGTCCGATTCCTCCGCTGGTGTAAATCAGCAAAGCTCCATTGATGCCAATGGAACTATATTGACTTACACTAACTGAGTATTTGTTTCATCACCACCTTATCACTCAGAGATCCCAGTTACATAGTTTGTCATTGCTTTCTTTAATTGTTCTTTCACCATAATAAGAATTAGCTGCCTCGAATGGTGTTGTTTAGCAGCAGGAGCAAGAGATGCTGCAGCCTGTTGTCAGAAGAGTTTTTAAAACGTTGGGTAGAAATGGAGCAAATCAGTGTTAGGCAAAGTGGATTGGGAAGTTACTTTTTTTCCTCCTATTTCAAATAATCTCATTATAATTATGGGATGAAAGTAAAAATAGGAAAGTTTAGAATGACTATGAGAATAGAAAGATAACCCTCCTGTGAGCATGATTCTTCCTTTATAATTCAGGGCGGGAACCCCCCAAACCTATTAAATCCATTATGAATTTTCCAGAGGAAGGCAGGCCAGGTCAGGCCCAGTGAAAAGATCTATTAGATTATGGAATGGTCTCCACAGAAAGTTCTAGAAGGCCCTGTGCTTGAGACATGTAAATTAGACTGCAAAAAGCACTTGAACATGGGATGACAGGTACCATCATGCACCGGCCACCGGAGAAGGGTTGAGATACAATAACACCCATTAGGTTATTTACCTTTAATGATTTTATGATCTGGATTGTCGGGGAGGAAAGGGCCAGATTTTGCAGCCCTCGCTAAATGAACACTTTGCTCACATGAATTTCAAGGGGACAATTTACATGAGCAGGTGATTAAAGATGGCACAACCGGAGCCTAAATAAATACCATGTCCAGGGCCGGCGCACCCACTAGGCGACACTAGGCGGTCGCCTAGGGTGCCTGCATTTGGGGGGTGGAGACTCGCAGTGGCGATTCAAAACATCACCGAGAACGCAGCTTCCCCTGCCCCGGCTGAGGTAAGCTGCCGCGGGCGGGGGGCTGGCCGACGTGGGGGGCACTGGTGGGGAGCCGTGGGAGAGCGCGGGGAGCCCCAGTCCCCCCGTCACAGGCCTCGGGGAGCCCAGCCAAGCCCGCCGCGGGCCGCGTGGGGGACCAAGAGCCGAGCCCTGCCCACCGCGGGGGGCAGGCGGGGCGAGGAGCTGAGCCCAGCCTGCCAATGGTGGGGGGGGGCAGGGAGCTGAGCCCAGTGCCCCCGCCGCGGGGAAGCCCAGTGCCCCCGCCGCGGGGAAGCCCAGTGCCCCCACCGCGGGTGGCGCGGGGACGGGGAGCCAAGCCCAGCCCCCACGCCGCGGCCCACGGGTGGGTGGGGAGGCTGCCGCGGGCGGGGGGGTGGTTTGCCGCTGGGGGGGCGGTGTTAGCTGGGGGTGTGTGCGCAGGGCTGGTGCAAGGAAGTTTCGCCTAGGGCGCGAAACTTCCTTGCACTGGCCCTGACCATGTCCATCTCTTCTTGCCCTGATTAGGTTTGGTTTTGGATTTATTATGACTGTCATAAACCCAGTATACAAATATTGGGATAGTTCCGATATTATAAAATTCCCATGTAATTAAGGAAAATGAAGCAAAGATCAAATTCAGGAAACATGGGTTCCTCAGGCTTCCGCCCTCGCCCCCCCCCCCCCAGTATTTTCTGTCTTCTATTATATAATTTCCCAGAATTTACTTTGACCTTTGACACAGAGCTGTAATGGATTTTAATGTAAAAATGGTTAGAGCAGAGGCTTTACATCTCTCCATATGCCACGTTACTTTGCTCCCAGTGAAGTTTATAACATAAATACATCAGCCTGGGATAGAGTTAGTTGGAGAGAATTGACAGACAATATCTAAACAAATACTTTGCCTCATTCTTTAAGGAGGCTAATGAGGTTCTTGGGGATAATGGCAGGATGACAAATGGGAATGAGGATATGGAGGTAGATATTACCACATCCGAGGTAGAAGCCAAACTCAAACAGCTTAATGGGACTAAATTGGGGGCCCAGATAACCTTCATCCAAGAATATCAAAGGAACTGGCACATGAAATTGAAAGCCCATTAGCAAGATTTTTTTTAATGAATCTGTAAACTCAGGGATTATACCGTATGGCTGGAGAATTGCTAACATAGTTTCTAATTTTAAGAAAGGAAAAAAAGTGATCTGGGTAACTACAGCCCTGTTAATTTATCTGTAGTACGCAAGGTTTTGGAAAAAAATTTGAAGGAGAAAGTAGTTAAGGACATTGAGATCAATGGTAACTGGGACAAAATACAACATGGTTTCACAAAAGGTAGATCATGCCAAACCAACCCGATCTCCTTCTTTGAGAAGGTAACAGATTTTTTTAGACAAAGGACATGCAGTGGATCTAATTTACCTTGATTTCAGTAAGCAGGGGAGGTTTTATGATTTGTGCTGCCCCAAGCATGGCAGTCAGGCAGCCATTGTCAGTGTTTCTGCAGGAGGTCGCCGGTCCCGCGGATTCGGCGGCATTCCTGTGGGCGATCTGCCAGTCCTGCGCTGTCAGCAGAGCCGCCGCCGAATTGCCACTGAATCTGCGGGAATGGCGGACCTCCTGCAGAAACGCCGTCGAAGGCTGCCTGACTGCCGCCCTCACGGCGACTGTCATGCTGCCCCTCGCAGCTTGCTGCCCCAGGCACGCGCTTTCTGCACTGGTGCCTGGAGCCGGCTCTGTCAGTAAGGCATTTGATTTGGTTCCACATGGGGACTTATTAGTTAAATTGGAAAAGATGGGGATCAATATGAAAACTGAAAGGTGGATAAGGAACTGGTTAAAGGGGAGACTACAGTGGGTCATACTGAAAGGTGAACTGTCAGGCTAGAGGGAGGTTACTAGTGGAGTTCCTCAGGGATCGGTTTTGGGACCAGTCTTATTTAATCTTTTTATTACTGACCTCAGCACAAAAAGTGGGAGTGTGCTAATAAAGTGTGCAGATGACACAAAACTGGGAGGTATTGCCAATACAGAAAAGGACTGGGATATATACAGGAAGATCTGGAGGACCTTGTAAACTGGAGTAATAGTAATAGGATGAAATTTAATAGTGAAAAGTGCAAAGTCATGCATTTAGGGATTAATAACAAGAATTTTTGTTATAAGCTGGGGACGCATAAATTGGAAGTAATAGAGGAGGAGAAGGACCTCAGAGTATTGGTTGATCATAGGATGATTATGAGTCGCCAATGTGATATGGCCATGAAAAAGCTAATGCGGTCTTGGGATGTATCAGGTGAGGTATTTCCAGCAGAGATAAGGAGATGTTAGTACCGTTATACAAGGCACTGGTGAGACCTCATCTGGAATACTGTGTGCAGTTGTGGTCTCCCATGTTCCAGAAAGATGAATTCAAACTGGAACAGGTACAGAGAAGGGCTACTAGGATGATCCGAGGAATGGAAAACCTGTCTTATGAAAGGAGACTCAAAGAGCTTGGCTTGTTTAGCCTAACCAAAAGAAGGCTGAGGGGAGATATGATTGCTCTCTTTAAATATATCAGAGGGATAAATACCAGGGAGGGAGAGGAATTATTTAAACTCAGTACCAATGTGGACACAAGAACAAATGGATATCAACTGGCCATCAGGAAGTTTAGACTTGAAATTAGATGAAGGTTTATAACCATCAGAGGAGTAAAGCTCTGGAACAGCCTTCCAAGGGAAGCAGTGGGGGAAGAAGACATATCTGGTTACAAGATCAAGCTTGATAAGTTTATGGAGGGGATGGTATGATGGGATAGCCTAATTTTGGCAATTAATTCATCTTTGGCTATTGGCGTTAAATATGTCCAATGGCCTGTGATGGGATCTTAGATGGGGAGGGATCTGAGTTACTACAGAGAATTCTTTCCTGGGTGTCTAGCTGGTAAGTCTTGCCCACATGCTTAGGGTTTAGCCGATCGCCATATTTGGGGTCGGGAAGGAATTTTCCTCCAGGGCAGATTGGCAGAGGTCCTGGGCGGGTGGGGGGGGGGGGGGGGTTCACCTTCCTCTGCAGCATGGGGCACGGGTCACTTGCTGGAGGATTCTCTGCACTTTGAAGTTTTTAAACCATGATTTGAGGACTTCAACAGCTCAGACATAGGTTAGGGGTTTATTACAGGAGTGGGTGGGTGAGATTCTGTGGCCTGCGTTGTGCAGGAGGTCAGACTATACGATCATAATGGTCCCTTCTGACCTTAAAGTGTCTGAGTCTAAGATGTCAGGTATATATGTGGGTAATGGTAGGGAATGGATCATAGCAGTTAGCCAGCACTGGACACACTGTACTGAATACATCCTTGTAGGAATAGCAGCACTGCACAGGCATTTTGGTTTGTTTAGTGCTCTGAGAGGGAATATGTAACAACAGCAAATGTTACTTCTGCTACAGGAATCATGCTGACCAGGTGGGCAATAAAGACACTCTCAAGAAAGACATATTGTAGCTAGAACTGGTACACAATTTTTTTGGTGTGTTTCTGAACAATACCAAACCCCAAAATATTAGGGTCAAAACCTGAAATTGTCTCATTTAAAATGGTGTCATGGTGCCTCATGGGAGTTGTAGTTCAGGTTCTTTATGTTTCTGGCTCTCTGGTTGGACTGTGTCTGCCATGATGCACTACTTTGTCCTGTCTCCATGAGTGGTGCACCTTAGGTATCCCTGGCCATGGTGCATCATGGGAGACACTTTTCATGAAAAAAAAAAAAGTTTCAACAAAAACCTAACTTTCCATCAAAGCCATTTCAATGGTAATGTTTTCACCAACCCTAATTGCTGCTCCTTCAAAATAGAAATAGCATGAACCCTGGCCAGTGGCTGCTGGTGACAACACACATGCTCGTGGGCTGGAGAAATCCAGTCATAAAGGCTGTTCAAGCCTCTAGGTATCTACCAGTTTCTCTGTCCAAACTGTCAAGATATGTCTGTCTAATATCTCCTCAGTGGGGTCATTATCCTTTGGCTCTCAAACAAAATCAGCCCTCTCCCTTCCCTTGTGCTGAAGGGGTCTCTGCAAACCATCTGGATTTGCAATTTCATTGAGCCAATTTTTTTTTTAAAGAGATTTGCACTGTCAGATCTGAATGTGACCTGTATGTGTATCTGCAATTTCACAGGATTGATTGTAGAATAAGGTGCTATTTAGTGTGAGTAATGGTGGCAGAATAGGTTGCTTAAGGCTTTAGTTCAAAGCCCATTGACATCAATGGGAGGCTTTCCTGGGCTGTCAGTGGGCTTTGGATCAGGCTCTTTGGGTTGGACTATATCCTTACAATCTGCCCTGAACAAGCAGCAGCACATAGCTGCACTGCCCCAAGAGCAGACCAGAAAATGAACCGTGACACAGACTCACAATTCCTCCTTGCTCTGAGTGTCGGAGAGCGTAATAGCTTTTTATCCAGCACACCCTTGTGTGGCGAGCTAACCACTCTGGCCAGGCAAGAAATAAGCCAAATTCCCCCCTCCTCGCCTCACGTGGTTGCAGTAGGGCATGTTGAGTGATCAGTCCCTGCTTTCTCCTCTCCGTGGCCACAGTCACACACTGAGTAGGGCTAAGAAAGGTAGCACGGATTAGGAATCTTGAACCATTTTACCAAAGCATTGATGCTAACCTATAGCAAGGGCAGCTTTAAGAAGGGTGAGGGAGAAATCTTATTTATTTAAAATTTTACAGGGAAAGCTCACTCGTATAAAATGTTTTGTTTACCAGAGCATCCTGTGAGGAGCAAGGTGATGAGGCATATGTTATCTCCAACCAGTCATAAAAAAGGTTATATACTGAACAGTCATAAAATGCCTCACACATGCCTCGCGTTAAAAGCCAGACATTTAACAGTCATATAATGTTCTAACTGCTTCAACCCTCCTTTGCCAGAGGCACCAGCAAATGAATCATAGGAATTAGAGATGGAGAAGGTCTATGAGGCCACCAGGAAAGGTTTGAGACTATCAGAATATATATGGAGATATGCCTATCCCATAGAACTGGAAGGACCTTCAAAGATCATCAAGTCCAGTCCCCTGCCTTTACTAGCAGGACCAAGTACTGTCCCCTGACAGATTTTTTCCCCAGATCCCTAAATGGCCCCCTCAAGGATTGAACTCACAGCCCTGGGTTTAGCAGGCTAATGCTCAAACCACTGAGCTATCCTTCCTCCCCTATGAATGCAGGGCTAGATTCTGCCCAGCCCTCACATGATGGTTAGGAGTCGGGTTGGGAGTCCCATGGGCATCTCACACGCATACACAGTCTATGGAATGTCTGGGTAAAACTGCAGTCCCTGCATTCAGGGGAGAGCATTGACTGCTCACTAATTACTCCCCAGGGAAGTATAGTACTCTAAGATCAGTGGGAGGGCAGAGAGTAGGTGGAGACAAGGCCCCATACCAGCCTATGGAGTGGGGTCAGCACAACTTGGGGTTGGGGAGGGAGGGGCTATCTACACCGTTCTAATGGACAGTGTAGAGTACTTATTCACAGTAAACATCTGGATCTTACAAAGAAATGGTGCTCCCTGAGGCACACTCCTCTGGTGCTCCTGTGCACTGCCCTCTTCACACAATCTAGTCTACACACACACACACACATACACTTAGCTTTTTTCTTTTGGGATACAGGGCAGCTGTCTGGGAAAGATTTGCTCAAGTGAAAATATTTGAAACATTGCACATTGTGCTGGCAGCCAAGCGGTATAATGGCGCGTTCTCCTTCCATATCTGACGTTGGCAGTTGGAAAAGCTGGGTTAACGAGAGCCATTTAGAAGCTGAAGCAGAATTGCTAGTAACTGACCAGGAAAGTTCAGCAGCCCAAGTTTGAATAGGCATGGTGCTTCGTTGCACTATCTCAGGGAGCATTGCAACTGGGACACCACTCAGCCACAGTTCCTCTGGCGCAACTGTGTGGAGGTACATACACAATAATCAGCTACAGTGCTTTCAAGGGCTCAGCATATGCCCTACCCCACTTATCCAGCAAACTCATGGAGTGTGGAGCTATGACCATGAACACTTTCTGTCCCTCCTGGTCAACTCTCTTGTCGTTACTTGAGGGAGTTTCTGGTATGGAGTAACTGCTCCTCTAAGCATCTGCAGCGAAGATCTGAGTAGCCCTGATTTGACTCTGCAAAGTGAAAGGGAATCTTTAATTCCCCTTTCTCCTCTCTGTGGACATAGTAAGACTAGACAATCCATTCCATAGTAGCATTCAAACCTCCAGAAACAACTGTCTTTGGCCCATACAAGTGACACATGCTGAACCAACCCACAGCAACACACTTTGGAACACACTTTGTACACATTATTGCTTCCTGCTGACATCACTTCCACCCCAATAACTAAAAGGGACAAACTTTTTAATAGTAGTTATTTCTATTACTGTAGCATGCAATTGAGATCAGGCGCCATTGTGCTCGGTCCTGTTCATGCACATTGAAGAACTTAAATTAGGAAAAATGTGAGAGGGGAAACAGAGGCCTCAAAAGGTAAAGTCACTTGTCTAAGGCAATGGTAGCGCTGAGACTAGAATCCAGAGCTCCTGAGCTAGCTATCTAGCTAGCTACTGGTCCATATTGCCTTTCTATTATGGAATATATCTCCATTAAGGAGTATTATAATGAGAAAAACCTCTTGACAATTAAAGTGTATACTGTACTTAAAGGGT
This sequence comes from Chelydra serpentina, assembly GCA_037349315.1. Classification (NCBI taxonomy): domain Eukaryota; kingdom Metazoa; phylum Chordata; order Testudines; family Chelydridae; genus Chelydra; species Chelydra serpentina. The sequence continues at coordinate 19,475,196 of JBAIAC010000004.1, read as the reverse complement.
AAATTTGCCTAAAAAATCATGGACTAATGATGAGGTAAAGAAAACCCAGATCACCAATTTTCTGTGTGGAATTTTAGATAAACATTTTCACCAGTGTGTTTGACTTTCAAATATTTTGCTTTTTCATTCCAATTGAAAATCGGGGTTTTTTGCAGTTTTTTTGTACAAAACCCACTATCCCTTGAATAATTAGGCTCATTCTCACTCATTTAACTTTGGCTAGTCTAGAAATAGGCTTTTAGGGTAAAGTTCATCTGTCTGCAGAGGAACAGTAGAAAACTTAAGCACTACTTAAGTCCTTTTCCTGGGTCAGTTTTATCTATACCAATAAATGTCATATTCATTGAAGTAAAAAGAAAACCTCAAATTTACCTCAGTGGGCTTTGGATCAACCTTCTGGGTTCAATTCAACTCACATTAAAGTAATTGGAAGGACTCTGGTCTTCAGCTGAAATTGGATCAGGCCCAAGAATAGCAATTACGAGTTGTGCCATACTATGCAATATTCGTCTATAATGTTTTATGCTGGCTCAATGGCATTCATATTAACCACATGAAGTTTACTGATCTATGTTCTGTAGTCCAGATGCTAAACTCGTTAACTACTTTCATTAAATGACACCTTGATACATTTAATCATTTCCATTTTGAGCTAAAACTACAGGAACCGCAGTCCCTCAAACTTCCAAAAATAAGAAGTGTGAGCATCAACCTGAATGGATGAAGGAACATTTAGCTCATCCTGGAGAGCATGACAAAATAAAGTTCCAATAACATTTTGTGTGTTCATTTTTACTGAAAAAAAATTGTTACTGAATAACAAATTTGTGGCCAGGAATCTTACACAAGTTCCTGGAGGTACTTCAGGTTTCTGACTAGTAGCAATAACTCAGCTAATACAAATAACTATCAATTGGCTGCTGCCAATTCAACATTCAAACTCCCAAAACATAGAGAGTAGCCAGTATTTGTTGTTGATGTCTGGTAACTCCTGTTGCATATCTACCATATGAGCTAAGGGTGTGATTCCCAACTCCCATATACATACTTGTGCTAGCACCATGAGAGAGAGCACAAGTAGAAATAGTAGTGTAGCTGTAGTAGCATGGGCAGCAGCTACACGACTATTTATACTTACCCTTGCTGAGTACATACAGATGGGGTTAAGGCAGGTTCGTACTCAGCACAACTATTCTGTGCTTCCACTTCCCATGCTACTGCAGCTACATCCTTCCTTAGACTCATGCCAACTCTCATTGAGCTAGCGGAAGTATGTGTACATGAACTGGGTATCACAGCCCTGGCTCGTAGTACAGACATAGCCTCTGAAGGTGGATGCTTATAGGGTTTTTTCTCCTCTAAACTAGAATTGATCAAAAAGGAGAAAGACAGTCTTGTAATTAAAGCTCAGGACTGGGAATCAGGAGGCCTAGCTTTTGTTCCTGGCTTTGCTACAGCCCTCTTTTGTGACCGCGGGCAGCCTCTGTATGCTACTGTTCCTCCGTCCTGTAAAGTTAGGATGACAATATCTATCTCACAGAGGTGTTGATGTACGCTAAGAGTTTTAAAGCAGTGGGGGTTTGATGCCTAGCTCCCTTGAAAATTCCAGGAGTAATTTTTGGCTAGCACTTCTGGATCTGTGGGTAAAAAGTCCTATATAAGGGCAAAGCTTGGAGGTATTAGAGGTGGAGCTCCCTGGGAGGTACTAAAAAGAGGGAGATACAAGCAAAACACTGTCCTTGAAGGCTTTCTGAGTTTGGAATTCATTCCCTTCCTTGGTCTGAAATTACCTAACTTGCCTGGCCATCAGACCATGTTGCAAAAAGCCCAGCTTTTTTTTAGTTTTCAGGGTCGATGGGCTTTTATTGTGCTGGTCCACTCTAGGAGTGAGGAGGAAGTCTGGAATATTCTCTCAGGTATTGTTTTGTTTATGGACTGCTTTATTGTTCTGCAGATTGAGATACAGGCAGGAGTTCAAATTCTTGTATTACTCTGAACAAATCTGCAGGTGCTTTTATCATTTTTGTGTAAATCAAAGTAAAAATAAAAAATAAAATTGCCAGAGGTTAACTCTGATGAAGGCAGGTCATTCTGAGTTTACAGCATGGAAAAGAAAAATGAAGCTTCCATGAAATAAGAATTTTCTCTTAGCTTGCATAGCAGCACAGCCTACTGTGAGCAAGTGTATTCCCAACTACTGTCCACACACCATGTAGGGTCCAAACTCACACCCTCACTGGAGTTTGCCTTTATTAATTAAGATAACACAAGATGACGGCAGAGGAACTTCACTCTGAAGCTATTTTCCCACTCATTCAAGAATACAAGAGTTACTAAAGAAGAAGACATTTTGATTACGAGGCAAATCCCATAAGAGACCGCAAACAACAAATCAAAGTTAAATTCTTTAACCAGGTGCTAGATTGTGCAATACAGTCAGTAGAAGAACATTTCATGCAGCTCAAGGAACACAGCAGTATATTTGGGATGTTGTATGAGATTCCAAAACTCCTCATTATACCTGAAGAAGACCTACTCTAGCAATGCAGGGCACTGGAGACAGTGTTGACACATGATGACATGTGTGATATTGATGCGAGTGATTTAGGTGATGAACTGAAAGCCCTTTCAAGATACATTTCAGCAGGATCAACTCCAAAGGCTGTTCTGGAATATATGTGTAGCTTCTCTACAATGGCTTTGTCTTCCTTGAGTGCGCCTTTAGCTCCTACTTCAATCATCCAGTGGCTCCATCAATTGTTTGACAGTCTTCCTACTTCGGATGTACTTTAAAAAATGCTGTTAGTTTGTGTGTCTTTTTTGCTAGTTGCTCTTCAAATTATTTTTTGGCCTGCCTGTTATACTTTCGCACTTGCCAGAGTTTATGCTCGATTCTATTTTTCTCAGTAGGATTTGAGTTCCAATTTTTAAAAGATGTCTTGTAGCCTCTAACTGCCTCTTTTAATCTATTGTTTAGCCATGATGGCATATTTTGCATAAGTAATTTTTTCTTGGTTTCAAAAATAAGGAGATATTGTTTAAGGGAGTGCAGTCTGAAAGAACAAAGAATAAGTGTGATTGGTTGACATGTCTGGGTTATATGGTATGCAGCCTAGTTGTAGCTGTGTTGGTCCCAGGATATTAGAGAGAACAGGTAGGTGAGGTAATGTCTTTTATTGCACCAACTTCTGTTATTGAGAGAGACAAGCTTTCAAGCCACACAGAGCTCTTCTTCAGGCTCTGTATGGCTCAAAAGTTTGTCTCTCTCATCTACAGAAGTTGGTCCAATAAAAGATATTACCTCACCCATCTTGTCTCTCTGGGTTATAGGGTGACGTTTTCTGGTGTGGTTCCCTTTTCCACACTGAGAAAGGAAGGAAAAAAACCTCAGTAAAGCCGTTATATGCAGCAGTTGCTTTTGCAGAGCTAATTCCAGTCCAGGTTTATTTTTTCCAGATTTCCCCCTCCCATCACTCTCTGTTGTTATCGCCTAAGCCGCTTGCATATCACAGGGCTTTCTATAATATGTAGGCTTGGACTGTTGCTTTGATGCTAGTGCCCTGCATAGGAGTGCAGTGCTACAGAGCCCCCAGGGGAGCACCACAGAGATCATGCTTCAAGCTTCTTCATGTACACAAGGCGCATGTGCAATTTGCTCTCCATGCATTGATGTATGAGGTGGCCAACGACCTGCATTCACCTTACCCTATTGTTTTGGAAGGGCCTCACTCAGCCCCAGGAGGGCCTGTACGCTTCTTGCCCATATGTATAGCCAATCACCTCTCTGTCTGGACCACAATATGTTCAGTGTCTGGCGATAAACAAGAAAAAGTTGTGACACTTTTGTGTAAAAATCCCACGGAAAATCCTGGAACACAGGTACTCACTGAGTGGTTTCCTAAAATAGCATTTGAAAAACATCTTGGATCCCACATTTAACAAATAGAGGTGCACTTATGTGCTCAAAAATGAGTGTGTGATTGCACAGCTATGTTTGCATACATAATACTTGCTATGCTGTTCTTACAGTGCTCCATGATGTGCACTGGCTTGCAGAAAATGTCTAGTTATATATATGGAGATATGCCTGTCTCATAGAACTGGAAGGACCTTGAAAGGTCATTGAGTCCAGTCCCCTGCCTTCACTGGGAGGACCAAGTAGTCCCCTGACGGACTTTTTTTTTTTTTTGCCTCAGATCGCTAAATGCCCCCCTCAAGGATTGAACTCACAACCCTGGCTTTAGCAGGCTAATAACACTCAAACCACTGAGCTATCCCTCCTCCTACTAGTTGCTGGTTAGAGGATTGGACATTTTCCAGCTGAACATTTTTGCATTGGAAAATGTCGTTTGTCAAAATCAAAATGTTTTGTGGAAACATGTTGATTTTAATACTGCCATTTGGGGAAAAAACATAGCACGGTGTTCTGATAAGTGTTGACCTTTTTGGGATGGAATGTTTAAATTTTCTGCTCTGAAAGAACTTTTCGTTTAACTTTTTAAGAACTTTTGTATCATGTAAAATAAAAGAAGTCCACATAGGAACAAAATGTTTTGTTCAATGCAAAATGATATTTTTTTAAATGTTGTTTCACCGACATGTTTTAAAAAATGGTTTTCTTCCTAAATGTTGTTATTCAAAACAAAAACAAAGTTTGAAATGTAAGAATTTCTGGTGCAATGGAAATTCTGAGTTGAAAAGAGTTCTCGTTTGAGCTCGTAAAGCCGTAGGTGGTTTGGGATCACTTCTTTTCATGTTACATCGTGTTGCAGTTAGAGCACTAGCCTGTTTCTTGAGAGACCTTGGGTCAATCCCTTGCTCCGCTACAGACTTTCTGTCTGACCTTGGCCATTTCACTTAGTCTCTCTGTTTAGTTCCACCTGGAAAATGAGGATCATAGCACTGCCCTACTCACAGGGTCATTATGAAGCTAAATAAATACATTAAAGAATGAGGGTCACTCAGTTTCTATGATAATCGGGTTCATATATGTAAGCAGATAAGATAAACAAGAGGAAGCTCTGGCAGGGCATTCTCAACGTGTGGCCCTGAGTTTTGGAACTCCAGCCACATATTGATCTGCTATAGCTCAGTTTTATAACCCTTCTGGGCATGCTGAACAGCCAATGTATTCTCGCTTCTGAGGCTCCTCAGGAGGGGCTGGGGCAAGGTTGATAAATTTATTGGCAGTCCTTTGTTTCTGTTGTGATTTTAATTTATGGGACGGGTGCCCAGAGCACTGAATGGGCACCCCACAGCTACATTTTAGAAACTCAAAATAAAAATTGTTTATGTTACATGAGAGCAGGGGAGGGAAAATGTTTTGGCCCGAGGGCCACATCTGGGTATGGCAATTGTATGGCGGGCCATGAATGCTCATGGAACTGGGTTTGGGATGCAGGAGGGGGTGAGGGCTCTGGCTGGGGGTGCGGGCTCTGGGGTGGGGCCAGAAATGAGGAGTTCAGGATGCGGGAGGGGGCTCCGGGCTGGGACAAGGGGTTGAGGTGTGGAGGGTGAGGGCTCTGGCTGGAGGTGCGGGCTCTGGGGTGGGACTGGGGAGGAGTTGGGGTGCAGGAGGGTGCACTGGGATGGGATTGAGGGGTTCAGAGGGTGCGAGGGGGATCAGGGCTGGGGAAGGGGGTTGGGGTGTGGGAGGGACTCAGGGGTGCAGGCTCCAGGCAGTGCTTACTTCAATGGGAGCTGCGGGGGTGGTGCTTTGAGCAGTGTGCAGAGCCCCCTGGCTGCCCCTATGCATCAGAGGGGGACATGCCGCTGCTTCCGGGAGCCGCAGCACACGCACACGGAGAAGTCCCTGACCCTGCTTCCAGGCTGGAGCGTGGGAGCGGGGCAAGCCCCAGACCTCACTCCCCAGATGGAGCTCGCGGGATAAATTAAATTGTCTGAGGGGCCAGATGTGGCCTCTGGGCCGTAGTTTGCCCACCCTGCATTAGAACCTAGTGGCTCCACTGAGACTGGGGCCCTTTTTGCCATGCACTGTACAAATACATGATGAGAGACAATCCCTGCCCTGAGAATTTACAGTCTGAATCGAGAAAGGAGAAATAGAGGCACAGAGAGGGGAAAGAGACTTGCCTAAGTTCACACAGCAGGCCAAGGAAGATCCATGTATAAGACCCAGCACCCTTGAGGCCCAGTCCAGTGCCTTTCACTGCACCACCACTCCTCACACAATGTTTGCAAATATTGTGCACCAAATGTAGGCAATTGTGAATGAAATCTGTCAATAAGGTGCTTGTGTAGCCATTTGCACCTGCAATCAGCTGATTTGCACACACAAAAGCAGTAATTTCACATGCATATGTGGGCTCAAAATTAATCAAAGACCTGGTGCATAAATATTTTGCCTATTTAGGGGTTTTTTTTAAGATGATCTAGATTACATTCATGTTTAACATGAAGTTTCTTCTGAAGTCAAACTTAGAAGTTGGTCTTTGATCAGGAGAACTCTTTGATGACAAGAGTGACTAGCTGTTTTCTCCCTCCTCTGTTTCCAGAATTTTCTGACATTTTGAGAGAGCAGGTGATAATCCTCCACTTTCAGAGTTAAAAGCTTTGATACAGATACTAAATGAGCTCCTTTGGGGGTAAGCAGTTAATTAGATTAAGTGTTTCCAGCGCCAAAATATTAAAAAAAAAAGTAGCAGAATGTTATGATCTCTGAAATGTAAAGGGCCAGAAGCTCAATTTTACAGTATTATTATTGCAGCCGTCCTCACTAGCTTTTATGTTTTCTCTTAATGGGATAGCCTGGCTCTTCCTGTCAATCAGGATCTGTCAGCACAATGTGATAACGTCTGTGTTATTACTCCAAAGATCCTTTTTTTCAATGTTAATTATCCTCCATCAAGCACGGTTACATAATATAATTGTGCGGCAGCGGCAATGCAGTGCTTTAAATAGGGATGGGGGAGAGGGGAGGGGCTCCTTTGGCCTGATTATCTAACCTACTCAAACACTGCTGGTTCAAAAGTTCGACGGAGTCATTGTTTGCTTTGTATTTTGCCTACCGTGGGATTATGGGGGTTGAGGGGAAAGGCATAGAAACAGGACAGCGTGAATATTTCCAGTGAAGAAATACGGAGAAAATCGGAATAGAGTGTGAAAAAAAAGAAAGAGAAAAGAGGTGCAAGAAAAAGTAAGTGTAACACAAACATTAATGAAGAGCAAGAATGTCACTTGCCTTGTGTGTCTACACTGGAGAATGTGGAATATAAAGTGTCCTCTTCTTGCACTTATTGTACTATGTTGCTGGTGTGAGAACAGGGGATAGACAGTACTCTGCAGGGACACTGCTCTCCCAGCCCTGAAGAGAGGGGTGGGAAAGGTGTTGAGCCTTGATGGTGTCCTCCAATCTGCTGGCTACTAACGGTGAACTAGAATTGTTTCTCCATGGAGCAAGTGAGGAGCCCAGGGAGGAACTGTGGTGACACTGAGAGTCATCATGCATTCTAATTGCTTCCCTAATCTGCTCCTGAGGCAGCACGGCTGCACACTGCCACTTATACAGGGTTATATGTAAGGAAACAATTTGTATACCACACTGCACACAGCAAGCCTTCTTTAAAAGAACATCACTAAGGTTAGGAAATGCCAGCCCCCTTGGGCATGTGCTTTAGGATACAGTCTTAGCCCTCTCGCTCTTGCTCTGCCCAGCTCTGCAGAGCTGGCTGGCCGCAGAAAAGGAATGGACCCCTGTGTTGACTCCAACTTTGTCTCCTGGAGCTTCTGGGAGGACTTGAAGGCAGTGGTTAAATGCCATAGCCTATGCTTATGTTTTTTAGAGTGTAAAATCTTTCTTAGACTGAGAGCTCTTTGGCACCAGGACTGTCTTCCTGTGTACGGAACAGATCTAGCATGTTGTAGGCGCAACCAGAATACAAATAAATAATATTAGCAACCAAGCATGCCAGGTGTCTCTTGGCACCTCTGTCTAGATCGACATGGCTATTCTGGGAATATTCAGGACAGCTTGTAAGCAGCACACCAGCTGAACTCAAAGCCAGCATCCCTGCTCCAAGTAAAAATGTGTTTTTGTAACCAGTTTTTGACATACTCATATCAACCATTTACAATAAATACAGTAGAGTTGTCTTACAACATAATGGCTTTCTCCACAATGCATCTGTGTTTCAACCATGTTTGTTTATCCCCACCTACTGTAGTACTGAGTTGTGATTATATTATTGTATTCTGGGACAATCCAGGCAGCTATCCCACCATGCTTCAGCAAGAGAGAGAGAATGCACCAGCAGTACATCGGGCATTGCCCTCTGGTGTTGTCAATAGGCCACCCAGATTTTGCATTCATAAAGGAGTGTAGGAACAACCATTGTCTTATAGACCTGGATCTTGGTGTCCTGCCATAGGTCACAGTCCATGAAAATGTGTCAAAGCAATTTCCAAAAGGAAGCACTTGTGCACTGGATCCTGTGCAGGATCTCACTGTCAATTTTTGGCATTTTGAAAAAGTTGGCTACCGAGATAGAAAAAGTGCTCAACTGTCTCCAAAGTCTGACCCTTGATGGTGATTTGTGGTGGGCCATGTGCAAGGCCTGAAGCAGGTTGATAGAGCACTTTAGTCTTCTCAATATTGAGTGAGAGTCCTAGGCTTCGGTAAGCTTGTGCAAGAAAATCCAATATGGACTGAAGGTCATTCTCAGTGTGCACGAGGATGACACAGTCATCAATATACTGAAGATCAGTAATGGATGCCCTGAAGACTTCAGACTTCAAGCGGAGACGTCGAAGATTAAAAGCCGCCAATCCATTCTGTATTGAATGTCAACTCCACTGGGGAGGACCAAAATGACTGCTAAATAGATGGAGAACAGGATTGGGGCAATAATGCATCTTTGCTTAACCCCAGTTTTGATGATGAAAGGTTCCATCTCAAGGCCATTAGAGGGAACCGTGGCAGTCATCTGATCATGGAAAAGCCTTAGGACCTTAATACATTTTCAAGGGCAGCAAAATCGGGCCAGCACCTTTCACAGGGCTTCACGATTGATGGAGTTGAAGGCCTTTGTCAAATCGATGAAGGCCTTGTACAGGTCCTGATTTTTGCTCCCAAGACTTTTCCTGTATTTGGTGAGCAACAAAGATCATGTTGGCTGTCCTGTGGGATGGTCTAAAACCACACTGAGATTCCAGCAATATTTCCTCAGCAAGGGGAAGTAATCGGTTTGGGAGGATACGGACAAGAATTTTCTCTGCTGTAGATATCAAGGCAATGCCTCGATAGTTTCCACGCTCTGACTTATCTCCTTTCTTAAATATTGTAACAATGTTAGCATTTCTCATGTCTTCTGGAATCTTCTCGTTATACCAGATATGAAGAAAAAGTTTGTAGAGCTTCCTTACCAGTTCTTCACCTCCAAACTTGTAGACTTCAGCTGGCATGCATCTGGCCCTGCTGCCTTGTTGTTCTTGGTTTGCATGATGGCTCGTATTGCTTCTTTGAGGGTGGGGGGTCAGCAAGAGCTTCTCTGTCATGTCATTGTGGTACAGATTCAATAGTGGCATCAGAGATAGTTGACTCACTGTTCAGGAGTAACTCAAAATGCTCCTTCCATCTGGCTTTGATGGCTTCGCTGTCATTAAAATACGTTGACCCATCTTGGGCTCAGAGCGGTGTGGATCCATGGGAGCATGGACCGTAAATGGCACTTATTGCCTGAAAAAACTCCTAATGTCATGTTTATCAGCATAAAACTCAATCTCCTTAGCCTTTTCTCGCCACCATTTATTTTTGATATCACGGATTTTCCTTTGGGCTTCAGCCTTGAGTTGCTTGTATGACTCTTTCTTCTGCTCGTCTGATATGTCATTTTGCCACATGTGATGAGCTTTTCTTTTCTGGTTGAGCAGGCCCTGAATCTCAGCATCGTTCTCATCAAACCAATCTTGATGATGGCGGGTGACATAGCTAATAGACTTAGCACATAGAGTCGGGTGGGAGTCAGATCTCTGGAATGGCACTATCAGAAAGGAAGGAGTAGGAAAGGCTAACTCCAATGACATCCTCCTCCTGAGCAAATGCATAGAACATGGCCTGGTCATCATGAACACCCTCTTTAGACAAAGTGAGAAGTATAAGACCACCTAGAGACATCCTTGATCCAGACATTGGCATCTTCTTGACTGTGTTATTGTCAGAGCTTGAGATTGGAAGGATGTCCGCATCATGAGGGCCATACATGGAACTGATGACCGTTGGACAGACCATCGCCTTGTTAAATCAATCATGAATTTCCAGATCACCTCAAGGCATCGCAAGCAGGCAAAATCAGTATGAAAGAAATTCAACGTCAAGACCCTTGAAGATATAGTGACTCAGGAGAAACTTCAGCAGTGTCTCCAAGAGAAGTTTGCTGCTATGCCTACAGCTGATGATGATAATGAAAATTTCTGGAACGGATTAAAAATTGCCATTCTCTGCATGCGCTGTGCTGCTACTGGACTTGTCACATAAGGAATCCAGTGAACTAAAGTATCATTCCTTCTCTTTAACTGATGCTGCTGTGTGCTGCCCTGAAAAATAATAGGGAAAAGGTGTATTTGCAAAGAAATTGTGATAAGCCCTTTGAATCTGCTCCTATTGATCCCCCTGTGACTTTGTTTTAAAACTTGGAATGGTTCTTGGGAAGCTGACATTTAGGTGCTGCACTGTGTTAATACAATATCTCACCAGAGGTTAAACCCTAAAACCCATTTTATTTTTAAAACAGGGGGAGCTGGAATAGGGTGACTGTCTGTGCTGCCATACAATGAACTTTTGTATACATTTTAACAGCATGAGCCTCTTATTTGTTTTCCTTAAAAAAAATCTGACAGTTTGGTTAACTGCTGTGAGAGACCGGGGAGATAATACACAGAAAGGACTCAATTAAAATTGCCACTTTCTTTAACTTTGGTGAAATTCATTCTTTTATTTGTTAGGCAAGATAGCAATGGGAATGGCCCACTGTCTGTTACCATATTAAAAACTGTCATTAAAAGAGGTCACATTACCTAGGGTTGCCTGAGAAAAAGACATCTACTACACACTGAGAAAAGCCCTATGTTAGTTAATAGCACCAGGCACCCGTCACTTGCCTTCCACTTCTGTGAAGATGAAAATACAGACATATAATCCTATCCTTAGCATGCGCACTGTGATATTGGGAATAACTATTAAAATGCTGAGGGACCATTGCTCTGCCTGCATGCAGACACACAAGGACATGCGAGATCCATTAAAGCTGTGTGCAAAATTAGAGCAGGATTGTCACCTGCAGGGGAGTGAGGCATCCCTTTTCTGAGGCAGACTGTATGCATTGCTAGTTGGCGTGCAGTGGGTGGGGCAAGCAGGCTATGTGGGGCTAGTAACTCCCCATAAGGTAGGTGGTATGGTATTAGGCACTGTGCCTTTAAGGACTAAGCTTCCCAGAGCCTGGAGAGGGGAGTAAGGAGTGTGTGCTGTTATGTTCTTATTAGCCACAGCCGGTTGAAACCAGACACAGAATAAAACTGAGCTCTTGCAAGCACTTCCAACACCGTGGTCCAGATCCTTAAAGGTATATGGGCACCTAACTCTCCTTGATTTCGTTAGGTGTGCCTAAATATCTTTCAGGATCTCAGCCTGAGTAATCAGAGAACACCACAGTTGAGTAAGGAATGGGCAAAGAGGGAAGAGGAGTGAGCAGACTTGACTCTGTCTGTCCAATATGCTGGCCAGCACAAGCTGATGCACTGTCAAGGAGGAAGTAATATGCTTCTGGTATGAGCATATAGAAAACTACTACCTGAAAATCAGGCCATTCATTTAGGTGCCTGTGTATAACTCCAGTTTCATCAATATTTGAACATTTTAGCCTAAATCATTAGGGCTCAACTGAAACAGCCCTCAGACTTTCCCATAAAGATTGTGATCCCAGGTTAAATCCAGAGTTTTGTTACAAACTTTCATGTGTCCGTATTAAATAAGAGGGATAAATGAGCAAACCCAAAGATCCAGAGGAATGCAAAGTGGCAGATTTATGTGTCCTTCAGAACAAGTTCCCTGTTCTTGACTAAATGTTGATATATATTTGATTGCTTAAAATAAAAGCTGAAGTTCAAAGTAAAGACATTTCTTTTTTCTGGTTTTGTCATAGCAATGGAATTGCTGATTTTTCATGAAAGCACAATATGCGCCCGCTTATCTATCCCTTTCTGGGAGAAATTGATTCTTTCTGAAGTTATTCTTTTGGTCCTTGTGTTAATATTTTCGTTTCTACTAGAATTACAACAGGGCAGAGCTGTTGTTGAAAGTGTGTAATGTATTAAAATTATATTCAGGATTCAATATTTTACAGTTCCTGTCTTCAGACTCAAACTGCATCTATGCCCAGCACCCTACTGGTAAATATATTTTCTTTGATCACTGCTGCATTAGTGATTTGAGTGATAAATATTACATCAACAGATACTTTTCCTTTTGTCTGCTCAGCATGAGGTTTTCAAATAAGAGACACTTACTTTCAGGCCAAACACATTTTTTTTGTATTATGTATTTTGCTTTTCTATTTGGGCTACATTTGCATAACTAAATTGGGTTTTTTCTCCCTCGAGAATGGGAAAGATGGAATTTGAGCCCCTTAAGCATTTTCAAAGGAGCGCATTTTCCAAGTATTGTGCTCACCAGAAGTTGCACCTGTAGGGAGAGGAGTAGAATGAGCATGGCCAGAAAACAATATCCTCCCTGGAATCTCCCAAGAACTGGAGCAATTGGAGTCTATGGGGCACCTGTATGTTTGCACCATAAATTATACCTGGTAATGGCCCCACCATGTCGCCAATCCATATCAGTTGCCTTGCCTTGCCTCAGCAGACCAGCTATTTATGTCCTGTAGCTAGAGACAGACCAGCTTTCACTTGGGAGCCATTTGGAGAGACTTGAAGGAGGATAACGAGGTAGCTTTGTAGAGAAACGGCTCTCTTGCCTCTGTTTCTCTCCAGGGACCCACACAGACTCTCAGCAAAACACAGACTCCCCTGCTCAGTGCCCACCCAGCACTTTACCCCAGCCCCTGAGTACAAAATGTATGAAATACTGTTAGCTCTGCACTCCCCTCTGGGCCACATGATACTGCCATGTGGTTCCAGGCATCAGCCATCTCCTTTGTCTGCAGCTGTTTTTCTACCCAAACACACTTCCATACATCGTCTTTATTGAGGTCTGTGGTTGACTTAGGATCAGAAGCTCTAAAGAGCAGGCCATTAATACTCCTTTCCCAACAGTAATAATAACCCCTGCAAAAATACTTGTCACAAACAGATCTAGCACAGTCTGGACTAGTTTTGCAACTTATTGGAAGGATGGTTCTTCTAACAACACAATGCCCCTAAGGATGACCCGGTTGGTGGCTCAGGGAGCTGTGTGTCATCCCCAGTGCCATGGACTTTCCCCAGTTGATGCTTTATGCCTTTATGCAATCTTGAACCATTCGAGGTAATTCCTCTCCTTTTGGGGAGATTTATACCCCAAAGATATATAGTTATCCTATACTCCCATTAGCATCCATTGGGCAAGAGTGAATATTCCTATTAATTTCATGTAGCCTTTCCTTATCGCATATGTCAGTCTTTCCAAACACTTACTCATTTTTTTTTAAATTCTGAAGTCTCTCCATATGCTGACACCTTTTGAGCACAGATCTCCCCATGCAGAGTTGCCAGAGCTGTACAGAAATGGACTGTCGCCTTCTTTCCCATTGATATGATGCCTCTGCAATAGGAAGCCCAAAATTGCATTCACTTCATGCCATCACATCACATTGCAATTTCAGATGTAATTTGCTATCCCCTATCTCCCTTAGGTCGCTCTTGGCATTATTGCTTCTGGATTTCTCCTTACCTTTGAATGTACGTGTTGTGTATTATTTTACTCTACTTCTACATTGATTAGCTTGCATTTGTCAATGACATTTCATTTTGATATTTCCTAGCTGTATGTCTGACCTCTTGAGGTCATTTGCTCTCTGTGGTGTTTACAACAATTTCACATAAAACACAATTTACAAGCAACCTGTTTTTTTCTTCCTTCTAATGCATAGAGAAAGTTAGAAATGTTTTCTTGTATTTCTACCTTAGAAGTATGAGGAATGTCAACTCTACTCTTCTCTGCTTTGACTGGAGGACTTATCTGGGGTCTTACATGACTTTCATTGGTTGGTCTCCCACCTTTATCACCTCAGGTCAGATTTTTAAAGCTATTTTGGTGCCTAATGGGATTGTATGTGGTTTATGCTCTTAGTTCTGGAATTCAGGGGTCCATTCACGGGCAATGACATTGTTACACCTATAGTATTTTGAGTGCTGATACACCTCGAGGTCAGATGGTATCATTTGAATGTTTGTACAGAGACACGTATCCTCCTTTGGAACAAAAGGGGTTGGATTGCTACCTGATAACTCCATTGACTGCAGTAGAGATAGAGCAGGGATGGCTTTGGCACAAAGGGTTGGATTTTTACAAGCGCTAAGAGCCAGATTCACAAAATTAATTAGGCCCCTAAAAAGGCAGATAAGCGCTTAGTGGGATTTTCAACAGCACGTAAGCTGGTTAGCCACCTAAGTCCCCTTCACTTCAATGGGTATTAGACATATAGCCTGCTTAGGTGCTTTTGAAAAACCCAGTAGATGCCTATCTTCATCCATAGGCATCTAATAGTTGTAGAAATCTGGCCCCAGTCTCTTGTATGGCACTTTTCATCCATGGCTATCAAGGCATGTTAGGTATGTATCAACATCCTCAGAATGGTGGGGCTGTTGAATCTTAACCAAAGGATTTCCTTTTTCCAAAGTGTTTGCTCTTGGTAGCAAACAAGAAAGATATTTAAACTGTCTGTATAAAAATCCCTTCTCAACTCAATTGCTCAACATTCACCCTCTTGGCTCTTGTGATGCCATCAGTGATGTGCCCTCAGTGTATGCCAGGAATGTATTGCAAACCTGAGGACTTGCTGTGCCTGCAGGAGAATTCCATCCAGTTCCTGAATGTGTGAACAAAATGGCGTCCTCTACACAGCGTGATCTGGCATGCACCATACATACATGGTCACATCACATGAAGGATGCCATTGTGTATACAAGCATACAATTGCATAGCTGACTAAAAATATCACGGCACATCCCTGGAGGCCATCATTTCATTAGTTTTCCATTGAATATAGATCTTGCATCCTACTCAAAACCTGACATTCTAATTTTAAAACAACTAATCCTCCCTACACACACACACACACACACACACACACACACACACACCCGCATTAAAACCAAAACAACCTTTTTGGCCTTGTTTATTCATCTTAAAGATTCCAGAAATAGGATGAGCCCATGTAGCGAGGTGGTCTGGTCCCCAGCCGCCCCAGAGAGAGAGAAACCTCCCCGGACGCCTAAGTGGGCGGAGCTGGAGAATCCTGGCCCTGCCCTTCAAGGGTCAGGGGGTGGCACAGGAAGTATAAAAGCCAGCCCTCAGACCGCAGTTGGGAGGCAGCCACCAGAGAGGCTGGACGCCGGTGGTGCAGCTCCCCGCTGGGAGGCCCCGGCGACCTGCAGCCAACCGGAGGACTGGCCGGGCCAGCCAAGCCTGCCGCCTGCCTGCTACCCTGAGGAGCTGCCAGGCCTGCTGTCAGCCCACTACCCCGACGAGCTGCCAGGCCTACCACTTGCCTCCTACCCCGACGAGCCGATGAGCCTGCCGCCCACCTGCGACGCTGAGGTGCCGATGGTCTGCGACCTCGTGGAGGACGGCCCCCTGGTCCAGGTATCCGGAGAGGGGGAAGCTGGAAGTAGCCCGGGGGCAGCCAACTCTAGTCTGGCTGCAGCACTGCCAGAGCCAAGGTCAGTGTGTTGCGGCCAGGATCCCCACTGACCCAGCAGCGGGTTTTTCTGCCACTGCTAGGGCCCCGGGCTGGGACGCAGTGGAGTGGGTGGGCCTGCATCCCCCCTGCCACCCAACATGTGGGTGGCAGTCTCCCCCTCTCCCAGGTTCTCCAGAGCCAGGACCTGGGCTTGCTACTGGCTTGTTGATTGCTCAGCCCCTGCTTAAGGGCCTGAGCTGTGAACTGCTTGTTGCCCCTCCCTGACCAAGGGCCAGGGCCTACTGACTTATTGACTGCTCAGCCCCTGCTTAAGGGCCTGAGCTGTGAACTGCTTGTTGCCCCGCCCTGTCCAAGGGCCTGGGCTCACTATTAACTGTGCTAATTCCCCCAAACCCGGACGGTACAGCGAGGCGATCTGGTCCCCAGCCGCCCCCGAGAAGGCCTAAAACGCCTAAAGCCCAATATTTTTCTAGAGAGTAATTTGGTCATCTCTAGGGTCTCTTTGCTAACACAAAAAAGGAAGCTATCTGAAGCCTGCATCCCAAGCTAGGGGAAAAATTTTGTAGCAGACCAAACTGAATGAACAAGCATCTCAAACAGTTTATTAAGAGAAAGAAGAAAGTCTACAAGGAATGGAAGATGCAAAGGCTCATCAAGGAAAGCTGCCTCTTGAAGATCAAAAAGTGTAGGGAAGAGGTGAAAACTGCTGCAAGCTAGGTAGAGTTGGAACTTGGAAAGGAAATTAAAACCAATAATAAAAGGTTATTTAGCCAAATCAATAAAAAGACAACAAGGAAAGAAGAAGTGGTATTGCTAAGCATTGAGGATGGGGTGGAGATTAAAGATTATCTAGGCATGGCTCAACACCTAAACAAATACTTGGCCTCAGTTTTTAATAAGAGTATTGAGGAGTTTGGGAGCAGTGGCAGGGTGTCTAATGAGAACAAGGATATGCAAGTAGAAATTACCACATCTGAGGTGTATGTCAACCCCGCCCCCAAGCTTAATGGGACCAAATAAGGGGGAATAGATAATCTTCATCCAAGAATATTAAAGGAACTGGCAGATGAAATTGCAAACTCAGTAGCAAGTATGTATTTGATACAGTTACACATGGGAAATTATTAGTTAAATTGGAGAAGATGGGGGCAAAAAACCCTAACTTTTTTAAAGACTGACCTTGATAAGGTTATGGTGAGGGTTGTATGATACAATTGTCTACAATGGCAAATGGCCCATCCATGACTCCTATTAGCAAATATCACCAACAACCGGAGATGGGATGCTAGATGGGGAGGTCTCTGAGTTATTACAGAGAATTCTTTCCCGGGTGTCTGGGTGGTGGGTCTTGCCCACATGGTCAGGGTCTGTTTGCCATATTTGGGGTCAAGAAGGTATTTCCCCAGGTCAGCTTGGCAGAGACACTGAGGGGGGAAGGGTTGCCTTCCTCTGCAGTGTGGGCATGGATCACTTACTGGTTTGAGCTACAGTAAATGGTGGACTCTCTGTAACTTGAGGTCTTTCAAATCTTGATTTAAAGGCTTCAGTAACACAGCCAACGGTTATGGCCTACTACAGGCGTGGGTGGGTGACGTTCTGCAGCCTGCAATGTGCAGGAGGTCCGACTAGATGATCATGATGGTCCCTTCGGACCTTAAAGGCTATGAATATGAGCAGCTTAATGTAATCTATGCAATATAAATGTGCATGTTCCATGCCTAACCACTAGAGGGCATCTGTATGTAGCAAGATCCCTAATGGTGGAGCAGTAGAGTGTGGTGGAGCAAGAAGCAACACAGCAGCTGAATATACAAGCGGGTTACGTAGCTCTCTGTCCATATCCTAATTGGCAAGTTCCTGGGTTTGGATGTAACAGATCTAACAGTGGCAACAAGGAGGCTGGGCTCATGCTACAGCTGTTGTTTTATCTGTTGTCCAGTATCAGGAGCCCGTGAGTGTGGCCTGGCTAAAGGGTGATGGAGCTGGTGCAGTATATGGTTCCACAGCGGCAAGCCTTACTGAGGGAAGGAAGGGAGCACACACTGTCACTATAGCTAGACAAGGCATGTGAGGTGGCCTCAACAGCCTCGCTAAGATTTAAAGAGTCAGCATTAGTTAAACAGCTGATAGTGAAAACAGAGTTTTGCAGGCTGTGACGTCATGGGGTCCCAAAAAGAATATATGGACGCATTTGACAGACCAGTAGAAGACTGGTCTATGTACACTGAGTGACTGGCGCAATATTGTGAGCTCCATAACAAGCCAAATGAGAAGCAATTGCCTGCATTGCTGAATGATATGGATGGCAAGGCAGGCTGCCTACTTCACAGTCTGACATCCCCAGACAAGCCATGTAGCAAGACTTTTGGAAGTTAGTTACAATATTACAGGAGCATTTTGCACCAAAACCCTTGGAGATAGCTCAGCACGTTAGATTCTACAAATGCAATCAGTAGGAAGGAGAAATCACCATGACATATGGAGCTGCATTACAAAGATTAGCAGAATGCTGCAATTTTGGAGATACCCTGCAAGTTGCCCTGAGAGAATAACTGGTATGTGGTATCAGAGATGAAGCGACCCAGAAGCATCTCTTGACAACAACCACTTTCACATTCAAGAGAGCTATGGTGACAGATACCTGTATGGAGGATGCCATCAGAAAGTCACATGAGCTTCAAATGCTGTGTAAGAGTGAACACTCCTCACACACATTACATTACATTACAAGCCAAAAAGACAGGACAGAGTCACAGGGAAATTGCTATCACTGTGGTAAGGGTGGACAGAGTGCAACCAATTGCTATTTCCGGCCTGAAGACTGCCGGCGCTGTGACAAAAAGGGGCCTATCCAAGTGGTCTGCAAGTCTGCCACAAACAACAAAATGCCAAGTGACAGGAAGAAGAGACCAGCAACATACCACAAGGTGCACATTTTGCAAGCAGAAGCTGATAGCAGTGAAGAAGACTTAGTCAAGTTCTATGCAGTGTTGTTGTAGTCATGTATTAAAGAGACAAGGTAGGTGAGGGTATATCTTTTATTAGACCAGCTTCTGTTGGTGGGAGAGACAAGCTTTCAAGTAAACTCGAAAGCTTGTCTCTCTCACCAACAGAAGCTGGTCCAATAAAATATATTAACCAAGTTAAGCATTGCATGCCCGGAAGTGGCTTGCATGCAGGACAAAGGCAAAGAAGCCATCTGGGTGACACCTGTGGTAAATGGGAAAGCTCTTACGATGGAGCTGTACATGTGTTCAGCAGTGTTTGTGATTCCACACAAAGAATTCGTGTAAACCTTCAGCAACAGCAAGTTGAAAAGGACTGACATTATGTTGAAGATGTACATAGAAGAGAAAATCACCCCATTAGGAGTACAGACACGAAATGTGCAGTACAGTGGCCAGTGCCATGACTTGGACCCCATCATCATAAAAATGGGAGGACCAGCACTGTTTAGATGAAGTTGGCTGAAGAGCATTATCTTGGATTGGCTGTCCATCAAGGCTCTTCAAGCTCCCAACAGCAGCTGGAAGAGATTTTATCTAGGGCTGTGCCAGTGTTTCAGAAGGGCATTGGGCACCTGAAGGGCATCAAAGCCAACATCATTCTGATGAAAAGGGAAAACCCTCAGTTTCCGAAGGCACAACAAGTACCACTTGCCATCAGAGATGCAGTTCAACTGGAATGAATGGGAGATTCTCATTGTTCCTATCATCAGGAAGAATGCTGCAATAAGAGTTTGAGGTGATTTTAAGGTGACCATTAATCCCATACTCTGCACAGAGTAATAAACCTTACCTCACATTGAAGATGTTTTCTTATTGCTGGACTGAGGGGAGGAATTCAGCAAACTTGACTTAGCTCAGGCTTATTTTCAAATGCAAGTAGAGGAAGGATCAAGGAAATTCCTCACCATCAACAGTGAAAAAGGCTTGTTCCAGTACAACCAACTGGTATTTGGAATGGCATCCACCCCAGCAGTCTGGCAGAGGGCAATGGACCAGATACTCCAAGGACTACCAAGCTGTAGGTGTTACCTAGATGACATAATTTTCACCAGATCCAGTGAAGAGGATCATTTGAAGAATCTGGAATAAGTTTTCAAAATGTTAGGAGAATATGGATTATGGGTGAACCGGGATAAATGTAAATTCTTCAAGTTACATACTGTGGACACATCATAGATGCTAAATGACTGTATAAGTCACCAGAAAAATTTGAAGCTGTTATGAGGGAACCTCACCCTGAAGATGAGTTACAGGTTTGTTCATTCATCAGGTTCATTCCTCAAAGAAGAAACAAACAAACAGAGTAAAAATAATGCACGCAGAAGTCCA
This sequence comes from Chelydra serpentina, assembly GCA_037349315.1. Classification (NCBI taxonomy): domain Eukaryota; kingdom Metazoa; phylum Chordata; order Testudines; family Chelydridae; genus Chelydra; species Chelydra serpentina. Next base: position 19,454,990 of record JBAIAC010000004.1, on the reverse strand, counting down.
GTAGCAGAATGGGGGCTATCCAGTTTATTGCACTGAATGCAGGATGTATAATTATCTGTCTTGTGGGCAGGTGGCATGTGTTTGCATTCAGTGCAGGCAACTCATGGCCCTCAGAGACTGAATACAGGCTCTTGAGACCAGAGTGTTGTGAACTGGAGGAGCTAAGAGAGACAGAGACGTACATAGATGAGACTTTCTGGGACACAGTAGAGTGGTGCCATCGCCAGACTGACAGCCTATTGAGGAGAATGAAAGTCTTGGGGAAGGGGAACATCAAGCTGGAACAGAGGGAAATCATCTCATAGTTGGGAACCAGATGATGTCATGGTATCCTCTTGCAATGAAGATACCTCTCCAAGGAAAGGAACCCCAGTTGTTAGGAAGAGACAAGGCTGCTGTGGAGAAGCTAAATGAATACTTTACATTGTTCTTCACAGAAGAGGATGTGGGGGGGGAGATTCCCACACAAGAGTCAGTCCTTTTAGGTGATAATCTGAGGAACTCTCCCAGACTGAGGTGTCAACAGAGGAGGTTTTGAAACAAATTGAAAAATTATTCAGTAATAAGTCACCAGGACCAGATGGTGTTCACCCAAGAGTTCTGAAGGGACTCAAATATGAAATTGCAGAACTACTAACTGTGGTATATAATCTATCATTAAAATTAGCCTCTGTACCAGATGATTTGAGATAGCCAATGTAATGCTGATTTTTAAAAAAGGCTCTAGAGGTGATTCTGACAATTACAGGCCAACAAGCATAACGTCAGTACGAGGCAAACAGGTTGAAATTATAAGAACAGCGTTATCAGACACATAGAGGAACACAATATAGTGGGGAAGAGACAACACAGCTTTTGTAAAGGGAAATCATGCTTCACCGATTTATTAGAATTCTTTGAGGGTATCAACAAAGCTGTAGACGAGGGTGAGGTGTCAAAATTTGCAGATGGTACAAAATTATGTGAGATAGGTAAATCCAAATCTGACTGCAAAGAGTTACAAAGGAATCTCACAGGACTGGGTGACTGGGCAACAAAATGGCAGATGAACTTCAATGTTGATAAATACAAAGTAATGCACACTAGAAAATATAATCCCAGTTATACATACAAAATGATAGGACCTAAATTATCTGTTACCACTTAAGAAAGAGATCTTGGAGTCCTTGTGGATAGTTCTCTGAAAACATTTTCTTAATGTGCAGCAGCAGTCAAAATAGCTAACAGAATGTTTGGCGCCATTAGGAAAGGGAGAGATAATCAGACAATAAATATCATATGCCACTATATAAATCCATCATACGCCCTGTAGAAAGTACACAATCACCAACAGTGCCACCTAGTGGTTAGGCAGGAGTAGGCAGGGCATCTTCCCATTGAAAGCATTGCCAATGTCCGGTCCTTCAGTGCCCCCACCCCCAGGGTTTCCAGTCCTCCACTTTAGCGCAGACATTTGGGAGTGGAGGTGAAGGGGGGGGCGCTCTAGGCCCTTGAATAGTTAAGGCCTTTTCCAGCTGGTCTCTCTCTCTTAGTTGAAGATTCCTGGTGTTGTAACATCCTCTCAGACTGGGTAGAGGAGGCCGGGCCCTCCCATTCCAAGAGGCTCCAGTACAGGGCCCAATGGTGGGCAGATACACTCAACACCTTGGGGTGCTAAGCTGCTGCCCCCTTGGATTTCTTCCTACCCCTTTAGCTTTCCAGAGTAAATCACTCCAATCAAATCTCAGACCTGCACACTCAATACCCTGCCTCTGCTTTGTGGGTTTGCACAGGTCTGTGTTGTCAGGTCTTAGGCAATCAGCTCCTGGGATGTACTTTCCCCTCACAGTAGCCATCTGCTCCCTGTCAGTGTGGGCCTCGGAACTGCTCTGCTCCCCTTTTAAAAGCTCTATCCAGGTTGTGAAGGCCTTGTAGGTGTGTCTGGGTGGGGCCTCCTGGGCCCAGAGCTGTTCCTTAACCCCTTGCTCTCCAGTGTGGGGTTTTTAAACCCCATCACACACCCACACTTTGAATACTGTGTGTAGTTCTGGTCACCATCTCAAAAAGTTCATATTAGAATTGGAGAAAGTACAGAGAAGAGCAACAAAAAATGATGAGGGGTATGGAACAGCTTCAATACAAAGAAGAGATTAAAAAGACTGGGACTGTTAAGCTTAGAAGAGAAATGACTAAGGAGAGATATGATAGAGGTCTATAAAATCATGAATAATATGGAGAAAGCGATTACGTGGTTTTTATGCCTTCACAAGAACCAGGGGTCACCCGATGAAATTAATGGGCAACAGGTTTAAAACAAACATAAGATAGTATTTTGTCACACAACACAAAGTCAATCTGTGGAACTCATTGCCAGGAGATGTTATGAAGGCCAAAATTACAACTGGGTTAAAAAAAAAAGAACTAGATACGTTCATGGAGGATAGGTCATCAATGGCTATTAGCCAAGAGGGTCAGGGACTTAACCCCATTTTCTGGGTGTCCCTATATCTCTGACTTCAAGAAGCTGGGACGGGATGACGGGATGGATCATTCGATAATTGCCCTTCTTCTGTTCATTCCCTCTGAAGCATCTGGCACCTGCCACTGTCAGAAGCCAGGATACTGGGCTAGATGGATCATTGGTCTGACTCAGTATGGCCATTCTCAAGTTCTTAAAATCAAGAATCAGTATATCCTCCTCATTGTTTCTTCCCTTATTTACACAGGAAATGCTGCAATGAAAGCACATGCATTACATTAGCAGCTGATGAGTCATATTCACTAGGGCTTTATCCACTGTTGGTGCCTGCCAACTTGATGTTACGGAGATGCTGAGGCAATGTTATTTTTAACTCCATTGCACTCCTCGTCTTCTTGAACCTCTTTGCTGAAGTACAGGTTAGAGTTCTGTGTTTTCAAGACTTTTCAGAAACCATTACATAGCGTTAAACCTCAGGGCTACTGTATGTAAACCTCTGAAAAGTTGGCAATAAGTCATACTTCCAAGTCAACTTCAAAGAGAAAGTGCCATAGCTTTTCTTAGTAAACAAACATTTACTGCACACAGAACAGGTTAATAATATTTGGAATATGATGAATAACTCTTAAAAATATTTAAGGCAGTAAATACTGGTTTTCTTTATACAGACTTCTCTATTTTGTTATTGTTGCACATATTTAAATATAAGGTTGGAGTCTTCAGAACAGGAGAATGGCTGCATCTCAGTTCTTTTCCATACACTTCAGAGCCCTGCCAGGAAACAAATGCTCCACAGCTACCAGCATTCCAGCCCTTTGTTTAATAACTGACTGGTCTTCAGTTGCTGGTGAAACAGAAATCTGTAGCCTGTATTCAATGTGGTACAGTTATTGGGATCAGCATGCAAAATATCCAATCCCCGGATTTGTAGAAGACTTCATGTTACTCGGCATCTTCTTCTCCCCAGTGAAGTCAGGTAAGAATTTACAAACTGTCACTATGTGAGAATGCTACCCCATTCTCTCTTTAGTGGAGATAAAATCCCAATTTAAAGCAGTTCCCTAATAGTTAAATTTAAATTCCATAGGTTGTGTAGCCTCTAGGGGTGACAAATGTCTCTAGGTCCTTAACAGACACCAGGGTTGACCAAACACTATTCGAATGGAAGACTTCCCTAGCACATAAAGCCGGAACAGCACTCACCTGAAAACAAATTAGTTCAGGGACTGGGACCTTGCCATCATAGCAGATGCAGCTCTTGATCCTGCAGGGATCAAGCACTGAATTCAGAGCTGTCTCTAATGCCTATATTTATAAATTTCCCCCTGAGACCTGACTGGCTCAGTTTTCAAATGGGGAATATGTGGGCGACCTGCAAGACTGCTTGCCTACAATAAAATCTATATAGCTTCAGAAACAGCTACTGAGCATGTCCAATAACTGCCACACCCTTCGTCTGGGCATTTCTAGGACCTTTTAGCTGAGATGCCGTGCTCTGTGCAGAAACACAGAGTATTCGGTTAAAATCCACATCTCCTCCCCACTGCTCCTCTCCCTTTCTTTGGGCCAATATGTATATCTCAAAGGCTGCCGTAGGAAGTGTGTGGTTTACACTAGCACCCCTTGAACATGAGTGAGGGGGTATTGTTTATGGATAGAGGTCCAGTTAACAAGAAGTATTAAGCTATACCACGAGCTAACTTTAAAGTAAAGAGAAGCCCAAAGGGGCTTGATTTTCAGAAAATGCTGGGATGCACCATCTGAAAAATCAGGCCCCTTTAATATCTCAAATTTGACTCTTGAAGTCACTAGTCACTTGTGAACATCTTGGCCAGTAGTGCCTTTATATGCTGAAATACATTCATCTTAATTTGCTACTGACTGTTGTATGGTTTTCCATGTTTTCCAAGGAACCAGTTCCACAATGACTTACATCTAGTAAAAATGTATCTTTTTTGTAAGGAGTCCTTCACCAATTTTGTCCCATTCTACTTCATTTAAGCCTTTTAACACAATCACTTAATTTCTATTCTGCTTCTCAGTGACTATCTGCAATACTTTGAAAGTTTAAAAATAGAAACATTACAAACAAGCTATCTTGTGGTACCAATTCAGCTCGAACAATAGTAAGTCGGCTACTGTAAAAATTGCCTCTGTACAAAGAGGAAGTTTGAGAATGTCTCCTTTTTCTTTTCCCTCCCTCTGTTAAATTTAAATGAAAGTTGATGGGGAGGAGAGAAAAAGAAGAGGGTAATCATTTATTTGCCATTACTGGTTTGGAGGTACAGTTCCTCATTAATTGAATGAAGAGGAAATGGGTCAGTTCTTCTTAACCTTTCTCCTCTAGAAGAGTGTGTCTTTTGGGCCTCAATAGTATGAGCATAGGTTAAACTTCTTTGACTATTATCCGCTTCCCTATTCCACATAACTATATCCAATGGCCAGGAAACATGTGGGGTCCAGTTCTCTTAACACTGAAGTAAAGTTCTATGGAAGTGAATGGATTTATAAAATGGTGTAAGAATTACCCCAATTCCAATGGCCTTAAAGTCCCCATGTGTTTTTCACAAGAGAATTGTCATAACTCTAGTGTACTTTGCAAATACTAACTCAAGAAATCAATGTAAATGTTTATTGTTATTAGCCTAATTATGGGAGTGATAGGTATAATGAGATTTTCAGAACAAATAGAATGAACAGGGTAGAATGTGTTTTCCTCCTCATAGATGAATAGTGGTGGCTGAAGGAAAAGATGTGGTTCTAAATTGTATACGGAGACTAAGATGTCATCTCTTGAACATAGAGTGAAGTTGGGATGGGAAAGAGTCATACCACTGGTCTATGTGTACATCGCAAGGGGCAGTATATATGTTGGTATCCCTAGTTAATAATGGTTGGCTGGAGGATGGTCTGTGGATGAGTCTGTGGATGAGCTGTGGTGGGTGTGTGGAGTTTGTGATGTAGAATGGATGGGTGGAACAGGGTTAAGGATTAAGGGTAAAGGATGAGGGAGATAGGGGAAGAGTTAAAGTTGTTTTTAGAATATGCTTTGTCATATTTTACATATGAGCAGTACAACTCAAAGAAGATTGGTAGAATATTCAGTTTCTTAGAAGCCATGACACAACCCTAATAGACACAGAGAAATAAGGACTAATAAATAACCTTGTATAGAGAGGCAAGAAGCTAGGGGGCAAATCGATAAAGTTCTTCCCCAGGCCTAAATGGGTATCTGATGAAATGTTATAAGAGATGTGTACTCCTATTAGTCCTAGCCATACCCACAACCTTAAACAGTATTACAGTGAGATTCTGTTCAGTGCCATACATGGAACATAGTCATTGCCATACTGAACAGACCCCCAGTCCTGCTAGCAGGTAGAGGTGTTTGAAAATTTCCCAATGAAACGCTTTCCTGCAGGAACACGTCCATTTCATTGAAATTTGGTTTAAAAGAATTGACTTTGATAAAAAAAATTCATTTCGAAAAATTTCAATATTTCATGCTGATTTTGTCATTTCATTTCTAATTTATTTTGATTTTGAAATGTATATTATAGTATATTATATTATTTTTATTATTTTGATATAATTTTGTTATATTTTACTCTTATTTTTATTTTATGTATGTGATACCAATTACAATAGGAAATTACCAACTACTAAGCCAATTTCTGTTCACCAATTAGAATACAAATAAAACTACAAATGACCAGTTACAAAGCCAGTTGAGCGAATCAGCTACTAATTGAGCAAACCAATTATAAGTAGAACACCATTTAGTTACCATATGCAAGTAGCAATTAAAAAGCCACTTACTAATTAGAATACCAATTACAATAGAAATTACCAATTAATAAAATAGAATATAAAATAAGTATAAAATGGCAAAATCATAGAATCATAGATTATCAGGGTTGGAAGGGACCTTAGGAGGTCATCTAGTCCAATCCCCTGCTCAAAGCAGGACCAATCCCCAATTTTTGGCCCATATCCCCAAATGGCCCCCTCAAGGATTGAACTCACAACCCTGGGTTTAGCAGGCCAATGCTCAAACCACTGAGCTATCCCTCCCTAATAAAAATAAAATATAATAGTCTAAATTTTTTGACATTTCTGTGATAATGTAATATAACATTAAAGTCAAAACTGAATGTTTTCTTAGGAATTTTATTTCATAGGAAATTTTTGCTATTTCAGTTTCTTGTTTTGATTTGGAATGAAAACGATTTTGAAATGTCAGAAGTTCCTACAGAATAGAGATTCTGAGTTTTGACCAGCCTGTCTTTGGCTAACACCAGATGCCTCAGAGGAAGGTGCAAGAACCCCTCAATGGGTAAACATAGGATAATCTGTACCAAGAAGATCTCATACTAATCTGCAAAAATTAGAGATTGGCGTAAACCCTAAGGCCATGAGGGTTTTTTTTTTTATCTATTCCAAAGCTCTTTGCTTGCATTTCTGTTTTCTGGATATGTTTTCTGATTTCTGGATATTCTTGTTATCCATATAAACATCCAATCCATTGTTGAATCATGCTAAATTCTTGGCCTCAGCAATATGCCGTGGCAATAAATTCCATGGTCTAATGTGCTGAGTTTAAAATTATTTAATCAATTTTTAATCTGCTCTCTTTCAATTTCATTGAATGTCCAAGATTCTTATATTGTAAATCAGAGAGAACAGATGTGCCAATGGTCCATTACCTTTGAATGGAGCCAAACTTTCAGTTGTATCTGTATATATATATATATACATATATATAATTCAGCCCCCTTGTGTATATACATCGTGATACATGGGTTTTAATTTTTATCATATTTAACTTTTTTCCACAGGACCCTTGCCTCATTCAGGGTACAGGCTGGATGGTGTTCACTGAATGGGTTTTATGAATATGATATTTCTTTTTATCTTCATCATTCAGTGTGTAGCTCCAGGTTGTCTTCTGCTCTGGATGTAAAGTCCGCAGCATATTCAACAGAGTTTGTTTAAACGGCTGAGGGTCACCTTGTGGGGGGGATATGGCATTGGGATGGATTTTTTAATTCCTGCTATCCTCAGAGCCTCCTTCAGAAGGTGACTCTCAAAGTCCCATCCCTGGAGGGTATCTGAGCTGGGAACCCATACACTGAAAAATATTTCTCCCACAACACTCGAGCGACAGTGTTAGCCTTCTGGTCACATGTGGGATATGCGTGTGCATACTGTGTAAAATGGTCAGTCACTACTAAAATGTTCCCAACATTCTTTCTGTCCACTTCTAAAGACAAGAAGTCAATGCATACTGTGACGGGTTGGGACCACAGAGACCTGCTTGGTGCTGCCACCTGGTGTGCCAAGGCTACTTCTGTCCCTGCTTCCAGGCCTTTTCCAGCTTGGGACTCCCGAATCCTGTCTGTTTTGAGCCAGATTCCACTGATCTGCTGCAAACACAGACCCAGGTCCGAACCAAGTCCACTCACCACTGTAAGGCCCCTGGAAGCACTCTTGCCTTTGACACCCAGCTGCTCAACTCCAAGGAGGTTCAAACCCTTAATAAATCCGTTTTACCCTGTATAAAGCTTATACAGGGTAAACTCATAAATAGTTCGCCTTCTATTTCAAAGATAGAAAGATATGCACAACTGTTCACTTTCCCCAGGCACTAACTCATTCTCAAGGAAACTTAATAAGTAAAAAGTGATTTTAATAAGTACAGAAAATAGGATTTAAGTGAGTTCAATTAGTGACAGACAGAACAAAGCGAATTACTGAATAAAATAAAATAGAGCACGCAGTTCTATGTCTAATCACCCTGTGTACAGATAAAAACCTCACTAGGTCCAGTAAACAGGCTATCTTCCTTCTAGCCTGGGTCCAGCAATCACTCACCCCCCTAATGTCTTTGTCCTTTGTTCAGTCTCTTTCAGGTCTCCTTGGGGGGTGGAGGGCTTCTTCCTTTAGCCAGCTGAAGACAAAATGGAGGGGTTTCCTCAGGGTTTAAATAGATTTTCTCCTCTGGGTGGACACCCCTCCCTCTCCCTGTGTAGCATCCAGTTACCAAATGGAGTTGGGGTCACATGGACCAGTCACCTGTCCCTGCACAACTCAGTTCCAGACCAGCCACATTCCTGGCAAAGTTCAGATGTGGATTGGTGACTGCAAGTTCTATTGTCTGTTAAGAGCTTCTTGATTGGGCACTTAACCTGCACATTCCTTTCTCAAGAAATACAACCGATATTCATAACTTCAACTACAACAATGATACATGCATACAAACAGGAGGAATACATTCAGTAGGTCATAACTTTCACAGAGATATGTTACATGGCACATGTAGCATAAAACATATTCTAGTTACATATATACATTTGTAAGCATCTCCCCATAAAGTTTTATGGGGAACACTGTCACACATACCACCTCCAAAGGTTTGTTGCTGGTGATATTCTTCAGATATGCAGCTCGAGGGGGCAGAGTTTTCCTTTGAACACACCAAGCGCATGTCTCACATTTCCTGCGAACGTCATCAGCCATTCTGGGCCAATAGAACCTACTCTGAACAAGTTCTATGATTCTGTCCATTCCCAAATGTCCAAAGTAATCATGCAGGGCCCTCATGGCCAGGGCTCTGTACTCTTTTGGTAGCACTAATTGTGTTCATTGGTTTTGTAAAGGATCTGATGTGGTTCAATGCAGCACTCCCTGAAACAGTTTCAATTTGCTCCATTCTCTCAATAGTAGTTTACCCTGAGGGGTGGATGGAATAATTGCAGTTGGGTTTCACCCCTACTTCTTCGCAAGCAGAGTTTCATGAATATCATTATCTTGCAGCTGGGCTTCTTGCCAATCATCAGCATTGAGCATGAGCAATGGAGATTGGTCCAACACAGTATAGTTCACTGAGGCAGAAAGCACACATTCAGGTGGGCTCGCCCAGAGTTTCTGCAACACAGCCACGAAGGCTTTCATGATCCACTGACTCTTGACGATGCATACTGCAATAGCTCTCACTCCATCCATAGGAATCACAGCCACTTCTGATGCCTGCAGATGCTGGGACAATATATCCTCATCTACATTGCTTCTCTCTGATCGGTATTGAATGCTGAACTTGTAGCTAGCCAAGGAAGCCAGCCATCTTAGCCCTGTAGAATCCAGGTTGGCACTTATTAACACGTAAGTCAGTGGATTATTGTCTGTCGTACTTGAAACTGAGCACAATACAAGAAGTCTCAAAACTTCCCAGTGATGTCCCATTTCAAGGCCAAGAGCTCCAGCTTGTGGATGGGATAGCGAGTCTCACTATCAGACAGTCCTTGTCTGGCAAAGGCCATAGCTTTATGTTTCCCTTCAATGTCCTGGTATAGGATTGCTCCCAGACTCTTCAAACTGGCATCCATATGTAGGATAAATGGATTGCTTGGGTCAGCAAAGACTAGGACTGGAGAATGAGTTAGGCAATTAATGATTTCTCAGAAATCCTTTTCACATCTCTCTCGTCCCACTGTGGTCCAAATGGTTCTAAGGGGACATAGTGACTCTGCTCAGGAGACTTTGGGGACCTCCCCTTACCTTTGGTCTTAGATTTGTTCTTTCTGGACTGGTATCCCCTGGTCAGATCATTCAGAGGCTTTACAATGGTAGCATAATTCTTCACAAACCTTCAAGAAAGGTCTTTAACATTCTGTGATTATTTGGGCATGGCCATGTAGTGAGTTCTTCTATTTTATCTGGATCAGTATTCACACCATCTTGGGATACAACGTGACCCACACACTTCGCCAATGTTCTGCAGAACTGGCATTCATCAATTGAAAGCTTCAGTCCATAGGCTTCCAACCAGTCTAGAACTTTAAGAAGACTTTCTTCATGTTCCTCCAAGGTTCTTTCAAACACAGTCAGGTCATCCGAATAAACCAAGACTCCCAGAGGGATCTGGTAGTATCCACTTTGAAGACCCAATACTGAGAACCACTGGTGTACTGGTCAACTGCAGTGCACCTATATAGTGTGCAGTAGTCAATACACATCCAGATTTTCCCATTGTTCTTGTGGACCACCACAATGGGGGAGGCATATGGGCTATGGGGCTCTGTAATGATACCATTCTCAATCAGCTCCTGAAGATGGTGCTGCACGTCTTCCATGTCTGAAAGAGCAATCTTCCTAGATTGCTCCCTGAAGGGTCATGAGTCCTGTAGCCTGATGTTGTGTTCCACTCCTTTGGCACATCCCAATTCCCACTCATGCAGTGAGACTACCTTGGATCTTTCACAAACTTTCTTCCTCATATGATCCTTCCCATCCTTGGACAACGGTGAATCTCTGAAATCAAACTTTGCAGGAAATTTTTCTGGAACCTCAGCTTCACATTGGGGTATCAAAGAGCTCTGCTATCTTCTGCCCTTGTTTCACAACAACATCACAGCCTGTTTCATTAGCAATCAGAATAACCACCTTTTCCTGGGCTTCAGCATGTAGGGTTATGACTCCACTGGGGATCAGCGCTCCTTCAGGGAGCCCTCCATCAGCCAGCTGCTCTACCATTGCCAGTGTCCCTTTACTGCCTTTTAGGCAGGTACTCATGACAAGCTCTTCTCGCTCTGTCATTGCAGGCACTACTAAGGGGGTCAGCCCCGTGTACCTCAGTGCTCCCATTGGTAGCTCAGACATCTCCTTTTGAGTGTTCTCAGTTTTTCTATAGGCTGCAGCACAACGCATAAGGATCATCAGGGTGTTTAGGTATTGGTCCCCAGCTTGCTGTCAGCCCCGACTCATTTATTACACACCTTCCAACTTCTGCAACTAATGATCCACCAGTCCTACAGACAACAGCCACTTTTACCGCATAAGCCTGATTCATCTCCACAGCAGGTCTGTCTTGGGCACTAAATGAGGGAGGGGTCCTGTGGAAAAAATAGCATGAGTTTGTGTAATTAAAGACTGTATCATAATGAATATGCACAAGGGGGCCAACGATTTCACAGGCAACTGTAATGTTGCCATTTCCTAACTTCTGAGTGCTTGACATCACAACCTTAATGCTCTTTTAATGTAGGGTGGGTGTTTTGTTTTTGTTTTTGTTTTTTTGATGTAATAGAAATAGATAAGGACAAAGAAAAATGTGCCTCTTCCAGGTTAATGTTTGTACTCAATTATGACATTAAAATACTGGGCAGAGTTTGACCTCACAGGGCAGACAGAGAGAGAGAGAGAGAGAGAACTTGCCTATCTGAGACTTGCCAAAATCAGTGTAGTGAGCTGAAAATGTTAGATGAGCTTTAAATAGTGTCTACTCCAACAGGCCAAGTAAACAACTTCTGTGGTTATTCTTTCTTTAGTCACTAAAATAATAATACTAATTAACACATAAGTCATAGAACCATGGAAGATACCTCAGGAGGTCACCTAGTCCAACCGCCTGCTCAAAGCAAGACCAACACCAACTAAATCATCCCAGCCAGGGCTTGGGATGCAGCATTCATCATGCAGTCCTACATTATGCTTTTCATCAGTAGATATCAAAGAACTTTACAAAGGAGATGAGTACCATTTTACAGATGTGGAACTGAGGCACACAGATGGGGAAGTGACTGGCTCAGGGTCACCCAGCAGGCCAGTGGCAGAGCTGGGAATAGAACATAGACCTCTCCTAAATTTCAGTCTAGTTTCCATCCACTTGACCACACTGCCTTCAAGTGACTAGATGAAGGCACCCTTATTTTCAGTGTTAGAAAAGGCTGGATTCATGATAATAAAAAGCAAATCTTTTCAGCGAAAATAAATCTGCATTTGGATATAGTTCCCATTGCCATCACTGAGAGCTGCATACACATGTCCATGGGAAGAATTTGTTCTAGATACTTTTTTTTAGTGGAATGAGTTCTAGGAGGGAGGAATTCTGCTATGACTCTTCCCTTCTATTTCCTACCTTCCAAAGCTAAAATAAACCACACTTTGCCTGGTATGGTGTACAAGGGATCCATCACAACATTGACTAGACATTAGCCCTAGAAAGTCAAAGTCAGGTCCAACCAACTTAGAATAATAGCCATCTTCAAAACTCTACATAAAAAGGGGCTAAAGAGCATTTTCTGTTCTTGCATAATATGCGGAGAAAAAGTTGGCAGACATTTTAAAGCGTCTTTATTACTTGCTTTTCGTGGAGGGAACCAGTTTGGTGGGGTTGTCCCTAATACTGAGTTGCATCTTTTTTCCTTGGACTGTGTACTTGTTAATCATACAGATAAGATATGTGTACTATGATGATGAATGCAGTGTAAAACCTATATAGAACAGAATACAGACAGAGTACTGGGATGCAGCGTTCAGAATCAGAACCAACAGAAAACATTGCACTTGTTTGTTGTATAGCTGTGACAGGGTCCCCAGGGTACAACTTGTCATACCACTATGCCTCCTTAACTCTCTCGCCCAGGTTGTCTCTCACAAAGCTATGCCAGTGACAAGCAGCAAAACCACTCCAGGGGTTGTGATCATTCAGCTATCAACATGTGGAGCCATGCACCCAGCTAAATTGCATGAATACTCCCCGAGCCACTCACAAATCACACAGAGAGAGGCACCAGTAGATTACCCCAGCTCCCAGTCTTGCACCCCAGAAATATACCGTGTTACACTGCTCAAGATTCCCTTGGACAGTGCAAGCTCATTAATAAGTTCACCATTTCTCCATAGGAAAATGGACATACACGAGCCTTTGTTAACCTGACCTGAAATTCCCTGAGCACTTCGACCAAAAACGCACTGTTTTAGTTAAAATATAAAATAGCTTTATTAATTACAGAAAGATAGATTTTAAATAATTATAAGTAGCAGGCATAGAGATCAAATTTGGTTACCTTAGAAATAAAAATAGAAACACAGTCTAAATTCTAACTTTAACAGACTAAGCAAGATTTAATCAAACAGTCTCTCACCCCACTGGATGTTCCAGGCAGCTTACAGTTTTCAATATTCAGACTGAACTCCCTTCCAGCCTGGGACCAATCTCCCTAGTTCAAAGTTTTTGCCTTCCAAAGGATCTTTCAGGTGTTTAGATGGGGGGTGAGGAGGAGAGGCCAAGCGATGATGTCACAGCCTCTCTTTTATACTTTTTTCCAGCTGCTAGAAAGATACTTGTTGTGATGTGTGTTAGGCCTCCTCATTGTGTACGTGTCTTCTCTGAGAAGTCCTGGGACAGTGGATTCTTCTTGATGAGCTATTATCACCTGTCTGGCAAGTGATGGCCACTCCTTTGTTGGTGTTTCCCAACCTCACAACATATTTCAATAACACATATAGCAATACTTCATAGCTTCATATACAATGCTAGTACATAGAATTCAATAGGATATTAATGTTCAACAGATTAAGACTTTTAAAATGATACCCCACAAGGTATTCTTTGTACAAAACATCTCATAATCATATGAAGTGGTGAATAGAAGGGTTCCAGGGTGCTACTTTGAGGTACATAGTGTCGCAATAGTGTAAGACCAAAATACTTGCAGGGAATCCTGTGTTGTGAAATCTTCTGTTGTTTTTTTTCTTTATTGCATTTAAGATTAATGAATGCTTTCTCATGTTCATGTTGTGTTTGTGAAACAGATGGAATTTTAAGTGTAAGAGCTGTAATAAAATGTGTTGATCACCACGACAAAACATTCATTATGGGCTGTCAGAGGAATACAGAACATGGAAACTTGGCTCTCACATAGTTTGCAAGCATAAATGTGTGATTTATTTAGCAGTGTAAAAGGTAATGGTGTAGGCTGTCAAAACTACAAACCATATTTTTGTTTGTCCTGCAATGCTGCCTATCTGCCTTGTAATCTGAAATAAGGAACTAGCCATTCCTATTTGTTAGGGTGGTTTCTTTTTTGCTAAGAAAATAAAGGGATATTTGTAGAAGAGGGTTTTTTGTTTTTCTTACTATAAATCCATCTGCAACATGCTATGATAAAGTGATCCTTTTTAGAGTACAGCTCTTGAAAATGTCAGAATGGAATCTGGTATTTATGGTAGCTGTGATTTTGATTTTAGTGAGATTTTCCCCTATGCATCAGAGCCAGCACAAGGTTTAGATGTCATTTAAGTCACCAAGATAAGGTTTAAGTGAGACTTAAATTGTGCATATGTGATGGTTGCCATCTTGGTCCACACACTGGGGATTGTACTGGGGACCTGTGAGCTAAAACCAGAAGTAGCTACTACATGAGTTAAAGAGTCAAGACTTTTTTAAGGGGTGCTGTAACAGACTCATAGCTTCTGTGGATCCCACACAGTGATGGGTCTCTAATACACTCACTGCAGGGTTATGTACAGACCATGTGCTGAACCATAGTGCAGGGGAGAATTTCACTCATCAAGAGTATTTAATTTCTCCTTTCAGTGTTACCAGAACAAGTCCCCACCTTTGGGACACATCTGTAGAAGCTACAGAAGCCAGAACCCTCTGATAATCTTGAACCACACAGGCTCTTTACACCCCTACCCTGAGACATAGAGCCGTCCAAATTAGGTATAGAACTGCTGTAGCTTCCCATACACCCTCAGTTCCTTACATCTTGTTAGGCTCTGAGGAAATGGGGCTGGGGGTGTGGATCTGTACTGATAATCTACTCAGAGAACTCAAGTTATGGGTAAGTAACTCATTTTTCCCCTCCTTATTTCTGAAGGTACCCCTGCAGGGAACTGCCATGCACAATATGCACTGTTGATACAAATTTGTAGGCACAGCTCTCTGGTGAAACACTACAGTGACAAATTCCTTTTTAGAGATATAGTTGTCTCTGAGGGGAATACAATCCTATTTAATGTGTAGTACATGGGTGCTGATAAATTATTGAAATAAATACCTTAGAGAGGAGAGAACGTATCAAATAAAATGTCTGAGCAGGGCCGGTGCAAGGAAGTTTCTCACCCCAGGTGAAACTTCCTTGCACCAGCCCTGCGCCCCCCTCCCCAGCTAATGCCGCCCCCTCCCCCATGGCAGCTAGCTCCCCCGCGGGCTGCGGCAGCTCAGCCCCCCACCTGTGGGCTAAGGCAGCCCCCCCCCCCCGCAGCGCCTCCCCTCCCAGCTTCCAGCTCAGCCACGGAGGCAGGAGGCAGCTGCCCCCCCACAGCTCCCAGCTCAGCCGTGGAGTCAGGAGGCAGGAGGCAGCTGCAGCGAGCTGTCCCCCCAGCTCCCAGCTCAGCCGTGGAGCCAGGAGGTTGGGAGGCAGCCATGGCCAGCCACCTCCCCTGGCTCTCGGGCTCAGTTGTGGAGCCGACAGGAGGGAGGCAGCCGCCCGCCGCCCCCCAAATCCTGGCACCCTAGGTGACCGACTAGGGTGGCCTAGTGGGTGCGCCAGCCCTGTGTCTGAGTTAGTACTGATACATCAGACCATCATGACAATGCAACTCATGTAAGCACAGAAGAATGGGGGATGGGGGAATGCAAGTTGCCATACATATGTACCAAAGGCTGTACAGAATTATATTACATTGACCAAAAGTTGAATGAAGTGAAGTGGGACCGGTAGGAGGAGGACAGGGAGTTATTTATGGATTATGGTTCAGGGATGCCTGACCCTGGCACAAAATAGCTTCTGCGGCAAAAAGTGGCCACACAGGACCAAAGTGTTTGGCTCGTTAGGTTGTATTATTGGAGAAAGAGTATGTGATCATGCAACTAGGCTACAAGACATATTCACAGGAGTTTCCACATTGGATCAGATCCATGCTACAGCTCGTCCAATATCTTATCTCTGACAGGAGCTGGCAGCAGATGCTTCAGAAGAAACTCCATTGTGGACAATTATGGAATAACCAGCCCATAAGTGAAGTTTCTTCGTGTGTCTGGTCAGTGAGGGTTATATTCCTCATAAACATTTTTATTCTAGGTAGTGGATCTCTGAATGTTGTCAGTTTGCATGTAGCTAGGGTGGCCAGATAGCAAATGTGAAAAACTGGGATACTTTTTTTTGTGGGGGGGAGGGGAGATATAGTTGCATATATAAAATAAAACCCCCAATATCGGGACTGTCCCGATGATATCGGGCTGTCTGGTTACCCTATATGTAACTTTCTGATCATTCTATGAATCCTCCTATGTTCTTGGCATCGATGTCTTGTGGCACAGGTTAATTATGTGTTGTATATACAAAGTATTTCTATTCATCAGTTTTAAATGTGTGGTGTTTCAGTTTCACTGACTGTAGTACTTTGGTTCCTATATTATGACAAAGAGTAAATAGAAGCACCCAATTTAACTTCTCTGCACCTTCTTTTCTTCTGTATACCTGAATCATATTCACCTACTAGCCAAACTGAATCACCCCAATCTATTTATTTTCTCTTCTAAGGGAAGACTTCCCACCCCTCTAATCATTTGCATCATCTGTCTATGGAAGCTTTGTATTTCTGCTCTATCCTTTTTTGCAAATGGTGACCAGAATCACACACATCTGAAGTTAGGATCCACCTATTTACACACTGTCAGTACTTTATCAGTGTCATTTTCTATAGGTATCCTGTCATTTCCTTCAGGCTTTGAACCACCACTACGCATTGAGCAGAGGTTTTCATTGACCTGTAGATACACAGATTTTTTTTCCTGCATGGTCTCAGTAAAGTTAGACTTAAGTTAAAGTTAGAAGCTACCAGTGAATCTGAGTAGTTCAAATTACTCCATCCAAAGTCCATTGCCTTGCATTTCCCAACACCCTGTGTCATCTGAGATCAAGCTGCCTATTCACCTAGCTTTTTAAGTCCCTCTGAAGTTTATTGCTTTCTTCCCTTGTCTCATCTTCTCTAAATCACTGTGCACCACCTGAAATTTTGCCATTTCACTGTTCACCCCTTTTCCAGATCATTAATCAATGCATCAAACCATTTTCCTCCTACAATGAAATAGTGTCACTGTTGACCGCTTCCCTTATTGAAAATTGATCACTTAGTCCTACTCTTTATTCCCCATCTCTTGGCCAGTTTACCACTTGTGTAACTGATTCCAACTCTATGAGGGCAGTGATGACCTGGATCTTGTATCATAATGTATTTGGGCTGCAAATTCAGCCATAACATAGGCATTTCCTGAATTCTGAGAACTGACCTTTACAGCCCTACTGTTGAATGAACATAGTTCCTTTGCATTTCTTATTGATACATTTGGTTTTCCTATTTGACCGCAACCTTTACTATACATGCTGAAGAGAATAAACCTGTTAATGAAGGGATTTGGGGGGAAAAAGCCTGTAGTTGTTGCTTTCTTGTGGTCTCTGTCATTGTCTAAAGGACTGGGGGATTTTTTTTTAATCCGCCAAGAGCTCTTATCTTCAAAGTACCTATTTTTCTTTATACTATATATGATATCACTGTTCTGTTTAGATTTTAATGGAATCTTTAGTGTACTCTAATAGTTTCTGAGAGTGTAAGTTGTTTTAAAAGATGTATTAATCCTGCAGGTACTGTACATTCATCTTCGCTTCTCAGAGGCCACTTCAGTGTTCTATAATTTAACCTTCTTTCTAGATAAGGAATGTTTATGGAGCCTCCAGAATAGCCGTGTTTTATTATTTGAAGATTTTCATAAGATCAAGCGAGTACTTTGGCAAAGACTATTTACTCTTACTCCATTTATCAACATTTAGTCCCAAACTTTTCTGTTTTCTCCCCTTTTATGCAGAAGATTATGTGTTAGTTTTGATGTAAAATAAGGATGATGACTCAAAGGTTAGGTTTTAAGCAGTACCTATAATCATGTACCAGCACTTCAATTTTAAATTCCACGGTTAAAATGACATTGACTAAAGGGAGTTGCTGGTTGTATAAACAAGCAAGTCTCTGAGGGATTTTCCTTCCCTTCCCCAAGGGTTTTGCCTGCAAACAATTTGTAACTCTGAATGTTTCATTTGATACCAGGCTCGATGTCATCGTCCCTGTCACTACACAGGAAAATACTGCAGTAATGAATACAAATATGCTGCACTGTCTTTGTAACTCCACCCTTCCAGGCTGGGCATGCTAACTTTTATAGAGTGGTGGTGGTGGTGTTTGCAGGGAGGCAATCAGGGTTGCAGAGAGGTAAGATGGGAGCTGTGTTTGAGCAGCCGCTTTTTTACTGATTCGGGAGACTCGCTCTTTGTATCTGACAGGACCTCAGCATGTCAGGGTCGCTCCAGGAGACCACATGCATCAGCGAGGCATATTTCCTCTAGCAGCTTTTGGGCAGTGCAGTCACTACACTACACAACCCCTTCAGATGGTATTGTGTGCTCCTCGCTGCAGCCCAAACAGCTATGCTAGTCAACGCAGAGGTTGGGGAAAATCTGTTTCCTCCTTGTCTTTCTCCCATGGCCCATTTGGAGAGTAGAGTGCACGTCATGGTGCCAGCTAGTGTGTTGATCAATTTGCAGGTTGGTGGTGGGGTTACTTGAAGGCTGCCTGCTTCCCCCTTTCTCTGGCACACCGATGTAGGGACCAGCCACAATTAAACACTAGGTCTGTAAAGGGCATGGATGCACAGAACAGATCTTCACTCTACAAAACATAATAGAACAATGCTTAGAATGGCAATGGCAACTCTACATCAATGTCATAGACTTTGAGAAGGCTTTTGGTAGCATTCACAGAACCAGCCTATGACACATTCTGTGGGCATCTGGAATTACTTTCCGTATAATCAACATAATCAAAAGCTTCTATTTCAACTTTACATGCAGTGTTGATCACAGTGAGCTCAGTTCTGAAGTCAAAACAGGAGTACGTCAGGGATGTGTCATGCCTGCAATCTTCTTCAGCATTGCCATCGACTGGGTAATGCAGCAGTGTACAACAGAAGACATGCCAAGAGGCATTAAATGGACACTCTTCTCTTCTCAGATGATGTCGCTCTCCTATCACATACCCAACACCACATACAAGAAAAAGCAACTTGATTCAACGCATTCAGCCAGCAAATTGGATGGAAAATCAACTGCAATAAGACAGACAAAGAGTCCTGTAGCACCTTATAGACTAACAGATATATTGGAGCATAAGCTTTCATGGGCCCACAAAAGCTTATGCACCAATATATCTGTTAGTCTATAAGGTGCTACAGGACTCTTTGTCGCTCTTGCAGATCCAGACTGATGCAGCTACACCTCTGATACTTAGAATACGACAGATATCATGACCTTTAATATTGCCTGACCATCACCGGTACGGATAGAGGATTATGTTCTCACCAATGTAGAAACATTCACATACTTGGGCAGCACCATCAGCTAGGACGGTGGAACAAGCCAGGACATCCAGAACAAAATCAGTAAAGCCAGGAACACCTTCAGGAGCTTAAATAGTCTGTAAATCATCAAAATACAACACCAAAACTAAAGTCAAGTTTTATCAGAGCTGCGTACTTTCAATGCTACTTTATACTTCAGAATGCTGGGGAATGAGAAAGTACGGCATGTCCAAACGATCTTCATTCCATACAACCTACCTCAGAAAAATCCTCCATATCTTTTGGCCCAGAACAATCTCAAACCAAGATCGACTGACACAGTGCAGCCAAGAGGATCTGAGCACCATCATTGCCAGGAGGCGTTGGAGATGGATTGGCCATGTGCTTTGGATGGAAACTGATTCCATCACCTGAGTAGCAATAAGATGGACACCTGAAGGCAAGTGAAAATGAAGCTGCTCAAAAACAACATGGCGAAGAGCTGTAGAAGCTGAGCTGAAAAACCTGGGGCATAGCTGGGGAACCACTGAAAGACTTGCCAGAAACAGACAAGAATGGAGGAGCTTCATCACTGCCCTAAACGCCAGAGGCGTAATTGGAACATGATGATGATGATGATGTAACTCTTACCCAGCACTAGAGATGTAACTCATAGTCCGAATCCAAACATGTTGGTTCCGTCTTGCAAGTACTGTATTGTATGCCCCAAAGTCACAATGAAGTCAACAGGAGTCTGTGTGCAGGATCAGTGCCTTTGATAATGATATATACCCTACGCAGATAATCATTCGTGGCAATGGGAGTAGCACATGCAAATATTTTGCAATTTGGGCCCCATATAGTGAAGTGCTGAGTCCCTCCTGAGAGGTGCTGAGCCCCCTTACCCACCAGCACCAGGCCTACTGACTCATAAACTCTAAGGTCAAAAGGGGCCATCATGGTAATCTAATCTGACCTCCTGCACCTCACCCACCCACTCCTGTAATAGGCCCATAACCTCTGGCTGAGTTACTGAAATCCTCAAATCATGATTTAAAGACTTCAGATTACAGAGAATCCAGCATTTACACTAGTTTAAATCTGCAAGTGACCCATCCTGCAGAGGAAGGTGAAAACCCCGCAGGGTCTCTGCCAATCTCACCTGAGGGGATATTCCTTCCCGACTCCAAATATGGTGATCAGTTGGATCACTGAAAATAAGGAGTTTAAATTACTAAAGGAGCTTGTATTTAACAATCAGATGAGTTTGTTTGTCCTTGTGATTCTCCTTGAAGTGCTCGCTGAAATGTTAAAAGTACTGTACTCAACCAGGCTGGGGGGCTTGGTGGCCTCCTGCTGCTCTAAGTGATGTGGAGGAGTGAAGACAGTGATTAACCAAAACCATGGTGAAATACTAACCCATGCCCTTCAGAATAAAACTATCTCCATTCAAGTGTCATGCAGACTGCAAGGAAAACAGGGGCTTGAAACCAGGCTGCTCAATCAAGAAGGAACAAACTACCTGGGGAAGTGGTGGATTCTCTATCAGGTCAGAACACAATGCCTTTCTGAAATGAATTCTTTTGCCAAACACAAAGTCTAGGCTCAATACGGGGGTAATTGTATGAGATTCTATGGCCTGTGAATTGAGAAATGCAGGATGACAGACTAGATCTAATTGTCCCTTCTGGCTTTAATCGATTTAATTATGAAAAATCCAGTCATTATAACTGATCATGAAAATATCAAAGCCTAAAATTCTCTTCTCTTCTCTGACGGTCTCTGGCATGCCCATCACTCTGGTATCTGATTGTATAGGAAGAGGAGTGCTATCTAATAAACAGAGGGCTAGGTAGGTTTCTTGAATTTATCATTATTATTATTTGTAATACCATAGCACCTCGGAACCCTGCTTATGGACCAGGACCGCACTGTGCTAGGCTCTGTACAAATACTTATTCAACCACAGGGGAAAAGGGCCCAATCCATCCCTTTGCTCAGCCTACCCAGATCTTGAGGCTTGTGCTGCATGCAGTTTCAACCAAGTGCAAGGGGGAGCAGTCAGAGAGGAGTGGCTGGGACCTTGGCTAATTGCTGGCCAAGGGAGAAAGTAAGCTTGACTCTCTGAAGGGCTGCAGTAACTCAGGGCATGTCTACCCTTACCATGGATTGATGCTGCGGCGATGAATCCACTGGAGGTCGATTTAGCGGATCTAGTGAAGACCCGCTAAATCAACTGAAGATCACTCTCCCATCGACTCCGGTACTCCACCAGAACGAGAAGCATAAGGTAAATTGATGGGAGAGTTTCTCCTGTCGACCCAGCGCAGTGTAGACATGGGAATAAGTCGACCTAAGCTACGTCGACTCCAGCTACATGAATAGAGTAGCTGGAGTTGTGTAACTTAGGTTGACTTAACCCCATAGTGTAAACCTGTCCTCACTCTCTTAACTCCAGGGCATCAGGTTAGCAAAGGAAGAACTGTGTCTCTGAGCGAGAAGGACTCTAAGGCTAGGTCTACACTACCCCCCCCGTCGAACTAAGGTACGCAACTTCAGCTACATGAATAACGTAGCTGAAGTCGAAGTACCTTAGTTCGAATGAAAAAGCACTTACCCGGGATCCACACGCGGCGCGCAGGCTCCCCCGTCGACTCCGCCTACTCCGTTCGTCGAGCTGGATTACCAGCGTCGACGACGGAGCACTTCCTGGTTCGATTTATCGCGTCTTGACAAGACGCGATAAATCGAACCCAGAACATCGATCGCGCGCCTCCGACGGGATGCGTAAGTATAGAACTACCCTTAGAGTACATGTACACCGCAATTACAAACCTGTGGCTGGCCTGTGCCAGCTGACTTGGGCTTGCGGTGCTCAGGCTGTGGGGCTGTTTAATTGCAGTGTAGACTTCAGGGCTTGGGCTGGAGCCCAGGATCTAGGATCTTACAAGGTAGGAGGGTCCTAGAGCCCAGGCTCCAGCCTGATCTTGGAAGTCTGCATCGCAATTCAACAGCCATACAGCCCAAGCCCAAAGTCAGCTGTCATGGGCCAACCACGGGTATCTAACTGAGGTGTAACCATACCCTTAGAGCCACTCCTGCAATGGTACTGTTTATCCACCACCCCTGGCTGAGGGTTATGCCTGTGGTGTATTGAAAATTGTATTAAAATGAGAAGTTATTCCTTTAATTTGTAAGGGGTTTTCTGGTCCTGCTTTCAGGCTAGGGGATCTGTTCTTGTGCAGTCAGCCTGCTCACAGCCTATAGCAATGTGGGGTGCATTGTGTGTCTCTATTTTAGGGAGCAGTCTGCTTTGTCTCTCACTGTATTGGGGTTCTTGTTTGTTAGGGTTCTGAATTCTAAGAAATAAAATAGTGCTAGGTAGCAACCTTCCATCAAGAGTATTTTATGTTTTGTTCTAACTTCCCTGTACATATGACATGAATATAACAGTGCCTAAGGCATAACCTAGCCTAGAGGATGCATGTAAGTAAAATAGTCACTAGCATTAAAAAATTTTACCTTATGCATTCTGACCCTTCAGCGATTTCCTTTGGAGTCCCTTGAAGCTTCCTTCACAATAATCTATATCTAGAAACTGGCAGGCTCAGGTCACACAAAAAGAACATTTATTTTCTGCTTGAGCTCTGTTGCCTTGAGCAAGGCTGGGTAATTTAAAAGCAATCAAATAATCCGAAATATGAGACAATGTCACTATTCCTCTGCCATTCTCCCATGTAATCCCAATTGCTTGATCATGTGAACACACAATGCTTTGATTGGACTATTCAAATTTGAATGCCTCAATCAAATTCTGCTCATTGCTTCATAAATATTCATGTATCCATGGGTGTTCCGTTGTCACATTGGATGTTTTATTATGTTGTTTACCTCCATGGCTTGATGTATTTATTGCTTCGCTGGTTCTAGTGAATCCAGCAGAGTCTGAGAAAGATCTGATAAAATGGGGTACTTCTCCATTTAGAACAGTCTCTGAAAGGTGCCGCATGAGTCTGATATCCATCACATAGGCAGTTACCTCTGCCTATTTATTTAATGATGGAGGCATTTAATTTTCAAAGCTTCCATTGCATTGTCTGTAAGTCTACGTGCACCTGGAGGAGAGGTGGGAGACAATGTGTCTGAATTACTCTTCATCCCCCAATCACCTTAGAGCTGGCTAAACTAATTCCCCTTTCTTTCTAGTTCAATTCAAGAAACATGAAGTAAATTACTTACCAGAAGGAAAGGGAATTTGATGATTAGAAAGGGGGACTCAGAGTCAGCACTCCTGGCCCTTTTTTCCCTTGGGCAAGTTGATCTGCCTTGGTTTTCCCCATCTGTAAATGGGTTTAATAGCTAACAGGGATGTTGGGTGACTTAATTATTATTCCTTAAAAGCATTCTGAGTTTCTTGGATGAGGAGTTTATTATATAAACTCTCCTGGTTAGGGACTGTCTTGGTATTTGTGTTTTGCACAATGCTGAATACAATGTTGTCTCTTAAAGAGCAACAAAATGTTTTCTAGCTCTTATATAAGGCTTTTTGTTAGTAGATCTCAAAGTGCTTTACCACCAAACACTACTAACTATCCCTATCCCCATTTTACAGCTGGAAAACACGAGGCACAAGAAGGTGAAGTGGCTTGCCCAAAGTCATTCTGCAGCCAAGCAAGGACTAGCACCCAGGTCTCCTGAATCCCAGCCCTGGGCTCTAGGCACTACACCACACACAGGAAATGCAAAGTAGTATTTATTAGCGTTCTTCTCATATGACTAAATACATTTCATTCCCAGTCATGTGACAATGAATATGTAACTACATGTCATACAAACCCCTACTCAGTGGGACTGCTTTCATGAGTAAGGACGACTCATATGAGTAAAGATTTGCATGAGATACAAAATGTTCTTGTGGACTAGACTCAGGGCCCAGGGTTCAATTTCGACCTCTACCAAATCCCTGTATGACATGTCACTCAATCACTCTCTGCCTCAGTTTCCCTATCTGTTAAATAAGGGCAGGTCTACACTAGCCCCGAAATTCGAACTAAGATACGCGACTTCAGCTACGTGAATAACGTAGCTGAAGTCGAACTATCTTAGTTCGAATGAAAAAGCACTTACCCGGGGTCCACACGCGGCGCGCAGGCTCCCCCGTCGACTCCGCCTACTCCGTTCATCGAGCTGGATTACCAGCGTCGACGACGGACCACTTCCTGGTTCGATTTATCGCGTCTAGACAAGACGCGATAAATCGAACCCAGAACATCGATCGCGCGCCTCCGACCGGATGCGTAAGTATAGACGTACCCTAAGATAATAGCCTTCCCTACCACACACAGGAGTCTTGTGAAGATACATTAATTAATATTTATGACGCTACAATAATTGGGACCTTAAGATACCTAGACAGATGGAATGAAGTCCTCAGGAACAACACAACAACCCTCAAAACTACCTATAATAGGAAGCAGCAATGAGAAGGTGAGACAGAGGGTCACAAGCTGAGCTCATCCTAGTGGATATTTTTTTCACACTGCAAAAGCACTACTCAGTGTGGCATGACTTCAAAGGCAGCCTGTGCTCAAGAGAGACCTGAGGTAGTAGGAACATTATGGTTTATGATGAGAGGCCTTTCAAGCATTGGCCCAGCTTCTATGAATGGGCTTGGTACTGCTTTTTCATGAGCACTTATCTCTATTTAAAAAAAGGTACAAGAAAAAGAATTAAGTTTAGGGGGTAAAATATTTATCAAATAATCCAAAATATTTCAAGGTTACTCTGGCTGATGGTGGGAGAACTTTAAATGATTTGATGCTTTCTCAAGCATGTATTTGTGACGCTTCATTTATCATAGGGTGAATTTTCTCTGGAGACAAATATGTAGCCTCCTTGCATTGCTCAAAAGGTGCTCCGGGAACTCAGAATGTGATGAATTGCTCTCTGAGTATGGCCAGATTATGGCCTTGTACCTGTGAAGAGAACAACAGGGGGGATGAGGGGAGGTGCTCTGAGGCACTATGATTACACATGATAGATGCAGGCAGAAGGCAACAGCCAGCCCAGGCAGGAGCGCATTGTCAAATGCTGCTTATATCCGCTGGTGAAAGGCTGGTGCAATATGTCTCACCTACCCAACACGACTTGCCTTCTGCAGCTAGATGCTAGCCAGTTCTTGTGGGGTGGCAGGGGTTCTGACCACACCCTTAGTCTGAGAATGTTTCCTTCAACCCACGGAGCACCCGGCATTTCAACAATGACCATTGCAACACTGCCTTCCCCTTCTACCTGCCTCTCCCCCAGAAAAACAAATACCAAACAGAATAACCCCTTCTGAAGATTCAAATCAAAAACCCTTCCAAATAAACCCACAAACAAACAAATCAAACAACAAACTACAAATGATAGCCTACTGCAAGCAGTTTTTATACCCAGAAAAGAGAATTGTGAGGGACTCCATGAAATCCACTGGGGACGTTACTATTGATTTTACGTGGAGAGTGATGAAATACTACGGTGATGGGTGGCAGCGTATGGATAGGCAGGTGTCGCAATCTGAGGGACCCCACCACCATGACCCCACCTCCTGCATCACAGCCTCACTTCTGCTTACTATGGGCAGGGACCAAGGGATTGAGTCGATGAGGGAAAGCTATTGCTCATCTTTGTGCAGGCTTGGGCCTCTCTGCTTCCCAGACTACCAGTCCTTGCTGGGTTCCAGCTAGGAGATAGGAGGATGCAGCTTCTACCAACCTGAGCAAAAGATGCACCGTCATCCCTCCAGCAAACACACTGTGTGTGAGATGCTCTCCAGCAGGGGACTTCTTCTTGAGTAGCAGCAGGGTGGTTCCACCAAAGCCACAGTAGTGGCTTGTGGCCTCCACTACAGCCAGGGTTTAGTCATCTCCGGTGGTGGTTGTTGGGTTGGGAGGCTCTCTCTCTGCCGGAGCGTGTCTGCTGTCTTAGGCAGACTCAGGCAGACAGCACCACACCAGTTACACTCAGGTCACATTTTCAAACTTGTCTTTATAACCACGAGGGCTAGAAACATAATTTTCATAAAAAGCTTTTCCTTTAAGGTGAAATTTCTGATTCTGATGTCATCATATGTCTTCACAGGCCAGGCCCTTAGGCCTATACTTAAATGAAGCCCTGTGTGTAAACGATTAGCTAAGATTCTGGAAAATCAGATTATACAAGGCACTGGCAAAACAGACCTTTAGAGTGCAGCAAGAAATACGTGATAGTAGCAGGATTTTGCTGTTGAATATAGTCTTGGGTTAATCACTGCTATGCATTTTTCACCATTTATTTTTATATGTATTTGTATTACAGTATTATTTAGGAATCCCAGTCAAGGAGCATAGCTCCATTATGCTAGGCACAATGCAAACTGATAACAAAGGGGGCCTTGCCCAGGGTAGCTTACAATTCAGGTGTCAGTCAGGACGTGACTGGTAGGCATAATTTACCAATGAGATGGGGGAGAATTGGAGATAAAGCATGAAGCAACAAAATAAATGGTAAAGAAGAAAAATGGAAGACTCAGCTGGCCACATGCCTAAAACTGGGATTAGTGTTTCAGAATAGAGCTGATGGGGGAGGGGGAAATCCAATTATTTAAAAAAATATATATTTCTTTTGCAAAAATCTCCATGAAAAATGTTCTTGTTTTTCAGTCAACTTTTCAGCCAACTTTTCCAGTGTTGTGTTACATGTGGTGAACAGCACATTCTCCTTTCCTAAGTCATTGTGTCAGCTGGGTCTGTGGACCACTATTTTAAAAATAATTATTATAGAATATATGGCAATACATTTGTTCATATGTGTTATCCCAGACTAAGCCAATATATATATTTAAGTCTCTGCTGCTGCTAGTCTGGCCTATTTGCCTGTATGCATTCCTCAGGATTAGAGCTGGGCAAATATATTTGATATTTAATAGAGTTAAATTCTCTCCTGGAGAATTGAAAATGAATAAGAGCCTAGGGCCATGTTGCCATGCAGAGTTGGACCAATTTAACTTAAGGTGTGATTTTTATACTGATTTAGTGCAAAAAGCTGTGTGTACCCTCTGATTTGAATTTTTAAAAGTGCATTTGTCTTAATTTATGTCAAACAGGTTTAAATTAAATCAAATTAATCCACTCTTAAACAGAAATAAGAGTGTCCATGCTAGGTTTTACACTGGTTTCACTGAACCAGTGTAAATTTGTATGTCGACAATGTTTTATTCTAAGGAAAATGTTGTCATGTTTTGTTAATGTTCACAGTTAAGAGACTTTCCCACCCTCTGTGAGCTGTGAAGCACTAATTAAAATGATTGGAAATCTAGTAAGGATTCATAAATGAACTACTATATTAATAGTGGCTATCTAAAGCACTCAGCATCGGCAGATTTCTGTAGCACAGTGAAGCTGAGAGGGACAGCACGAGCTGTGCTCTGGTGACAAGAAGTTACTGTGCTCAATGCTGGGGTAACTGGGTGAAATTTAACAACCTGTGATCAATAAGAGGTCAGTCTAAATGACTCCTTCTGGGCTTAAACTCTATGAAACTCGAAAAGAGTATTTGCATAGTAACAGAACAGAGCCATTACAGAGGTAGCAAGCAGGCACAATGGGATTTTTTTGCCACACTTAAGTCTCCAGCAAAGGACCCTAACCTCTCTATTAAAGTTGTGATAATATTGTAATCAGTTGAATGGCTCAGGCTCATGTGTTTGTCTCTTTAAGTTCTCCCTGCTGTTCTGAGATTCAGTTGTCTGTAACTCAGTGGAACAGTGAGGGAAGAGCAGCCCAGGTTGCAGTCAATAAGGAGAGAACTGATATTGCCAAGTAATGAGTTTGCTGGCAAGAAATGTAATGACTTTTGGCATCACACAATGTTTTAATGCCATCTGGTGACTCCCCAAAATGTTACAAGAACATTTGCCAAAACAGTCAGCTGTAAATAAATAGGTCTGCAGCAAGTGGATTTTGAATTGATGATCATGAGTGTCTGCACTGGAAACCTGATCTCAGAGTTCTGTTCATCCAGTTAGAGAGCAGAATTACATCATGTGACCTATATGTCATAGCAGCTTGAATTTCCAGCTTCAAATTTTTGCAGTGAACGTCTGGTGAACAAGATGGAAGCAAAGAGTTTTCACAGAAATTATAAACCATTTGAGAAAATAATGATCTGTGCAAAGACCACATACAAAGAGGAAAAAAAAGGTTACATAAATGATCCATAATGAAAATTCTTCAGCCACTGCTATTCAAGAGAAGACCCTAAAATATATCCAAAGAGCAGAATAGAAATACAGATGAATGAATCATACTGGAGATCCTTTTTCCCCCCCCATACACCTATAGGAAAGTATTCCTTCTGAACACTGTCAACCCCTCATGCTGCATGAAGGTGTCTGGGTCAAAGCCAGTCACTGAAAGCCAGGATCCCAAAAAGTTTGATGCTGGAAACAAGAAAACACTTTAAAGTTGTTTATTGGAATGTGAGAACAATGTTTCAAACAGCAAAGATCTCACAGATGATGGCGGAGATGGACAGCTATAGACTCAAAATTTTGGGCATCAGTGAGAGCAGATTGACAGGTGTGGATAAGTGCTTGAAGCAAGAGAAGAAACATCTCATTTATTCAGGACGTAGTGACAAGGAACACGCAGAGGGAGTAGCACTCATTATGACAGATTCTGCGGAAACATCACTCATCAATTGGGAACCTATCAACCAACGCATTGTACACGCCAGATTCCTAAAGATAACAATCACACAGTGCTGTGCTCCAACAGAGGAACATAGCGACAAGGATAAAGATGAGTTCTATGATTGCCTCCAAAATGTGATTGACAGAATACCGAAACATGACTTACTGCTTGTGATGGGTGACTTAAATGCTAAAGTAGGATGTGAAAAACAAGGAATGGAAAGAGCAGTGGGATAGCATCAGCTGGGAATCATCAACTAAAATAATAACAGACTTATTGAGTTGTGCTTGGTGTTCAGCTGAGTTCTTGCAAATACCCTGATCCGTCACAAAGACATACACAAAAACATGGAATTCGCCATGTGGAAAGATGAGAAATCAGAGAGACCACATGTGCATTAGCTTGAGATACAGGTCCAAGACGCAAGGGCATATCGAGCATCAGATGCCAGCAGCAACCACAATCTTTGCATTGCTAAACTAAACTAAACTAAAATTTAAAATTGAGAAAGATCAACTTTAAACAGAAAGTGGGGTAAAGAAAATAAACAGTACAAAACTGAAAACATAAAAGTACTGTGAGAAATTCCAACTGGAACTAAAGAACAGCTCTGAGGCGCTACCAGAGGCAGAGGAAGGTGAGAGACAGACTGGACCTGAAATAAAATGGGCAAAGTGATTCAGGCTAAAGCAGTCACAGTTGGATATCAACATTGATAGAGCAAGAATTGGATAAGCCAAGAGATATAGCATCTCACTGGTGGGGGTGGGGGGAAGCACTGAAAGGAAAACTCCTGAATGCTAAGACCAGTGAAATACTGGTAAAAGCAAAGGAGGAGTACAAAAAAGCAGACAAAGTGGTCAAAAACAACACAAGGAAAGATAAGCAGAGATGTTGAGAACCTACCAGCTAAAGCTGCCACTGACTGGACACCACAGAGCCATTCACCAGGTAACTAAAACCCTGTGCGGAAATTTCAAAACAGGAAATGGGCCAATAAAAAGCAAAGCTGGGAAAATGTTTACAACGGAGGCAGAACAGAAAAACAGATGGGAAGAGCATTTCAGAGAAGTCCTCCATGGTCTGAGCTCCAATTCAGCAACCCATTTCAATGAAACACACACATCTGATCAACGTGACATTAACACCAGTCCAGTAGAGATGTCAGAAGTACAGGCTGCAATCAATCAAAAAGCTGCAAGCAGCAAGAGATGATCAAATCACTGCAGAAATGCTCAAAGAACCTGATACCATCATCTTAACATTGCCTAGTTTCCAGGCCAGTCCTACCTAGTGGTCCAACACCAACTGATTTCCGCTGATTGGGGCCGGAGTGGCAGGAGCTGATTAGGGCTTCCCCTGCAGTGCTCTGCCACAGTCAATACAAGGTATTACCTCACCTACCTTGTCTCTCAGTTACTTAACCGAGTTATATTTCAGAAAAAAATGAAAAACACAGTGAAATGAAGTTCCCAGGTTGGCAGCAGATCAACTCCTCAAGCATCGTGCTTTTCTTAATCTTTTTTTCCCCTTTATCAGCTTCAACTGCTTCAGCTCTATTTTTGTCATCGTTGTCATCATCAGTATCTGCTCCTTCCTCTTCATTTCATGAATATTGAGTCATATCTTCATCTGCCATTTTCTTCTCTAATCTTAAATTGTGATACAGTCACCCGCCTCCCAGCAGTGGATGTCTTCACTCTATTTCCTCCATGAACTTTTCTAATTCTTTTGAACCTAGTTGTAATTTTGACCTTCCCAACAACTCCTGGCAATGAGTTCTGCAGGTTGATTGTGTGTTGTATGAAGAAGCACTTGTTTTATTTGTTTTGAACCTGCTGCCTATTAATTTCATTGGGTGACCCCAGGGTCTTGTGTTATATAAAGGGGTAAATAACACATCCTTACTCACTTTCTCCACACCACTCATGATTTTCTAGACCTCTATTACATCTGCCATTTTCTTTCCCACTCTCCCAGTTTTATGGGATCCCTCTGTAACTCTTCGCAGCCTACTCGGTACTTAACTATCCTGAGTAATTTTGTATCATCTGCAAACTTTGCTACCTCACTGTTCACCCCATTTTCCAGATAATTTATGAATATGTTGAACAGCACAGGTCCCAAGACAGATCTTTAGGGGACGCCATTATTTTTCTCTCGCCACTGTGAAAATTGACCATTTATTCCTACCCTTTGTTTCTTGTGTTTTAACCAGTTACTGATTCATGAGAGGACGTTCTCTCTTATCCCATGACTGCTAAATTTATTTAAGAGCCTTTGATGAGGGACCTTGTCAAAGGCTTTTTGAAAGTTCATGTTCTCTGTGTCCTCTGGGTTACTTTTGTCCACATGTTTGTTGACACCCTCAAAGAATTCTAATGGATTGGTGAGGCATGATTTCCCTTTACAAAAGCCATGTTGACTCTTCCCCGAACATATTGTGTTCATCTATGTGTCTGACAATTCTGTTCTTGATTATAGTTTCAACCAATTTGCCTGATACTGAAATTAGGCTTACCAGCCTGTAATTGACAGGAGCCTTGGGAGTCTTTTTTTAAAAAAATGGCATTTCATTAGCTATCCATCAGTCATCTGGTACAGAGACCAGTTTAATCTATAGGTTACACACCACAGTTAGTAGTTCTGCAATTTCATATTTGAGTTCCTCCAGAACTCCTGGGTGAATATCATCTTGTCCTGATGACTTATTATGGTTTAATTTATCTATTTGTTCCAAACTTACCTCTACTGACACCCCAATCTGGCATGCATGCAGTGTTGTTGTAGCCATGTTGGTCCCAGAGTATTAGAGAGACAAGGTGGGTGAGGTAATAACTTTTATTGGACCAATTTCTGTTTGGTGATAGAGGCAAGCTTTTGAGCTTACACAGCTCTGAAGAAGAACTTCACCCACCTTTGTCTCTCTTGTACCTCAATCTGCAACAATTCCTCAGATTGATCACCTAAAAAGAATGGCTCTGAGTCAGAATCTCCCTCACAGCCTCTGCAGTGAAGAACAATGCAAAGAATTCATTTAGCTTCTCCACAATGGTCTTGCCTTCCTTGAGTGCTCCTTTAGCATTTCCATTGTTCAATGGCCCTACAGATTGTTGGGAAGGCTTCCCACTTCTGACTTATTTAAAAAATTGTACTGTTAGTTTGTGTCTTTTGCTAGTTGGTCTTCAAATTCTTTTTTGACCTGCCTTATCATACCTTTACACTTGACTTGCCAGAGTTTCTGTCTTTCTATTTTCTTCAGTAGTATTTGATTTCTATGTCAACTGT
The DNA here is from genome assembly GCA_037349315.1 of Chelydra serpentina. Classification (NCBI taxonomy): domain Eukaryota; kingdom Metazoa; phylum Chordata; order Testudines; family Chelydridae; genus Chelydra; species Chelydra serpentina. The sequence continues at coordinate 19,422,355 of JBAIAC010000004.1, read as the reverse complement.
CTGTCTGAAATGGGCCATCTTGATTATCACTACAAAAGTTTTTTTCCTCCTGCTGATAATAGCTCTCCTTAATTAATTAGACTCTTAGAGTTGGTATGGCAAATTCCACCTTTTCATGATTTGCTGTCTGTATATATATATCTTCTTACTATATGTTCCATTCTATGCATCTGATGAAGTGGACTGTAGCCCATGAAAGCTTATGCTGAAATAAATTTGTTAGTCTCTAAGGTGCCACTAGTACTCCCATTGTCCATTGTGTCACCTAATAAAATGTGTGCAACAACACCAACAAGAAGTTGCTAGGAGTCACATATTATGTACACTGAGTATTCATATATTATTTGTGCCTTGAATGTTTCATCAAATGTTTCTTCAAATGTTTTATTTGATGTTGTTGATGCATCAGATGTTGTACAACAAAGATCAGTTTCATGCCTTTGTGTGTCCTATTCTGTTTATTAGTACATCTGTATCCCTGTGCACATACAGAATCTCATGGTTCTTTACTCCTATCATGGCTCATTTATGATTAAACTTGTTTTCCCATACCAAGGTTCTGATAGATTTGTGTCTCCTGACATGAAGGCCACTATTGTTCTTCCTTGTCCCAAGTTTCCTGCCCCCTCCTTCCTGCCTGCGGCCCCCACATTTCAGCTGGTGATGGCTCTTTGGTGTCACCTTGGGGAAATAGATTCAATTTGTGTTATGACCCAGCCATTCCCAGTGTCTATTTAACCCCAAATTATATTGAATCTATTTCCCCATCTTAAGTATCCTGACACCTTCTTGTCAACTGTCTGTCTGAAATGGGCCATCTTGATTATCACTACAAAAGTTTTTTCTTTTTTTTCTTTGCTGCAGTGACAATCTAGGCTGCAGCAAGGAGAAGTGGAAATTTTATCCAGTTCAGCCAGTCATTAAGCAAGTCTGGGGAGATCTATACTATATTGGCAAACATAATGGAAAGAGACTTATTCCAAAAGAATTTAAGAAGAAGACAACCACATGTAGCTACAAGTTCAAATAACTCTGTACCTTCTGCAGCAAAATCTCATGATGGAGTTACCAGACCTATTAGGAGTGACATAACTTCTATATAAAACTCAATAGTAGTTTCTTAAGTGGATTGCGAGGATAGAGAGGTTACAGGTATGTTTGTAGGTTTTACACCAATTTTGAGACTGAGGGAAATTAAAGTACTTTTGTCAAGTAGATGTGTATGAATTACCAGCTGGAGAGAGAGTGTGTAACTGAAGAATATATCATTCAGAAGTTATTCCATGGCCTATAGTAGTGTTGAGAAAAATATTCTCAAGTATGATTGATAGTCCTAACAGAGCTGCTTTCTTCTCTGAAATAAAATGTCTGATCTTAAAGAACTAATAGAGATGGAGTTTCTACACTACATTTTCCAGTGGAAGTAGCTATTTGCACAGTTGGTTTCGGAACTAGGTAAATGTTTTCAGGAACATATTCACTAAATTCAATTCCCAATTCAGTTATCCTGGTTGAACTTTTTTTTGCTACTTTATTTTGCAAAAAAAAAGTTCAACCTTCCCCCGCCCCCGCAGAAGCATCTTGGAAAATGATTTTGGTTTGCATGAATGTTAGTGGAAGAGCTGAAAGTCATAACAATTAGGTAGGTGGCCCTCACCAAGCAATGCCATTAAGCACACGCATACATTTAAGGATGTGAATAATCTCTTTGACTTCAGCAAGAGTACTTGCATGCTTAAAGTTAAACATTACCTGATGAAGAGAGGGAAGAGCATCTTTGGAAGCAGGCTGGCTAACCTAGTGAGGAGGGCTTTCAACTAGGTTCACCGGGGGAAGGAGACCAAAGCCCCGAGGTAAGTGGGGAAGTGGGATACTGGGAGGAAGCACAAGTAGGTGAGTGCAGGAGGGGAGGGCTCCTGCCCCATACTGGGACAGCAGGACAATTGGTGAGTTATCTTAAATGACTATACACAAATCCAAGAAGCCTGGGGAACAAGCAGGGAGAACTGGAAGTCCTGGCACAGTCAAGGAATTATGATGTAATTGGAATAACAGAGACTTGGTGGGATAACTCACATGACTGGAGTACTGTCATGGATGGATATAAACTGTTCAGGAAGGATAGGCAGGGCAGAAAAGTTGGGGGAGTTGCGTTGTATGTAAGAGAGCAGTATCACTGCTCAGAGCTCCAGTATGAAACTGCAGAAAAACCTGAGAGTCTCTGGATTAAATTTAGAAGTGTGAGCAACAAGGGTAATGTCGTGGTGGGAGTCTGCTACAGACCACCAGACCAGGGGGATGAGGTTTTCTTCCAGCAACTAACAGAAGTTACTAGATCACAGGCCCTGGTTCTCATGGGTGACTTTAATCCCCCCGATATCTGCTGGGAGACCAATATAGCGGTCCACAGACAATCCAGGAAGTTTTTGGAAAGTGTGGGGGACAATTTCCTGGTGCAATTGCTGGAGGAACCAACTAGGGGAAAAGCTCTTCTTGACCTGCTGCTCACAAACAGGGAGGAAATAGTAGAGGAAGCAATAGTGGATGGGAACCTGGGAGGCAGTGACCATGAGATGGTCGAGTTCAGGATCCTGACACAAGGAAGAAAGGAGAGCAGTAGAATACAGAGCCTGGACTTCAGAACAGCAGACTTTGACTCCGTCAGGGAACTGATGGGCAAGGTCCCCTGGGAGAATAACATGAGGGGGAAAGGAGTCGAGGAAAGCTGGCTATATTTTAAAGAATTCTTATTGAGGTTGCAGGAACAAACCATCACGATGTGTAGAAAGAAAAGTAAATATGGCAGGCGACCAGCTTGGCTTAACAGTGAAATCCTTGCTCGTCTTAAACACAAAAAAGCAGCTTACAAGAAGTGGAAGATTGGACAAATGACCAGGGAGGAGTATAAAAATATTGTTCAGGCATTCAGGAGTGAAATTAGGAAGGCCAAATCACACTTGGAGTTGCAGCTAGCCGGAGATGTTAGGAGTAACAAGAAGGGTTTCTTCAGGTATGTGAGCAACAAGAAGAAAGTCAAGGAAAGTGTGGGCCCCTTGCTGAATGAGGGAGGAAACCTAGTGACAGAGAATGTGGAGAAAGCTAGTGTACTCAATGCTTTTTTTGCCTCTGTCTTCACAGACAAGGGCAGCTCCCAGGCGGCTGCACTCCGCAGCACGGTATGGGGAGGAGGTGACCAGCCCTCTGTGGAGAAAGAAGTAGTTTGGGACTATTTAGAAAAGCTGGACGAACTCAAGTCCATGGGGCCGGATGCATTGCATCCGAGGGTGCTAAAGGAGTTGGCCGATGTGATTGCAGAGCCATTGGCCATTATCTTTGACAAATCATGGCAATCGGGGGAGGTCCCGGATGACTGGAAAAAAGCTAATGTAGTGCCCATCTTTAAAAAAGGGAAGAAGGAAGATCCGGGGAACTACAGGCCAGTCAGTCTCACCTCAGTCCCTGGAAAAATCATGGAACAGGTCTTCAAGGAATCAATTCTGAACCACTTAAAGGAGGGGAAAGTGATCAGGAACAGTCAGCATGGATTCACCAAGGGCAAGTCATGCCTGACTAACCTAATTGCCTTCTATGATGAGATAACTGGCTCTGTGGATGAGGGGAAAGCAGTGGATGTGCTATTTCTTGACTTTAGCAAAGCTTTTGATACAGTCTCCCACAGTGTTCTTGCCAGCAAGTTAAAGAAGTATGGGCTGGATGAATGGACGGTAAGGTGGATAGAAAACTGGCTGGATGGTCGTGCTCAACGGGTAGTGATCAATGGCTCCATGTCTAGTTGGCAGCCGGTATCAAGTGGAGTGCCCCAAGGGTCGGTGCTGGGGCCGGTTTTGTTCAATATCTTCATCAACGATCTGGAGGATGGTGTGGACTGCACCCTTAGCAAGTTTGCAGATGACACTAAACTGGGAGGAGTGGTTGATACGCTGGAGGGTAGGGACAGGATACAGAGGGACCTAGACAAATTAGAGGATTGGGCCAAAAGAAATCTGATGAGGTTCAACAAGGACAAGTGCAGATTCTTGCACTTAGGATGGAAGAATCCCATGCACTGCTACAGACTAGGGACCGAATGGCTGGGCAGCAGTTCTGCAGAAAAGGACCTAGGGGTTACAGTGGACGAAAAGCTGAATATGAGTCAACAGTGTGCCCTTGTTGCCAAGAAGGCTAATGGCATTTTGGGCTGTATAAGGAAGGGCATTTCCAGCAGACCGAGGGACGTGATTATTCCCCTCTATTCGGCACTGGTGAGGCCTCATTTGGAGTACTGTGTCCAGTTTTGGGCCCCACACTACAAAAAGGATGTGGATAAATTGGAAAGAGTCCAACGGAGGGCAACAAAAATGATTAAAGGGCTGGAGCACATGACTTATGAGGAGAGGCTGAGGGAACTGGGATTGTTTAGCCTGCAGAAGAGAAGAGTGAGGGGGGATTTGATAGCTGCTTTCAACTACCTAAAAGGGGGTTCCAAAGAGGCTGGATCTAGACTGTTCTCAGTGGTAGAAGATGACAGAACAAGGAGTAATGGTCTCAAGTTGCAGAGGGAGAGGTTTCGGTTGGATATTAGGAAAAACTTTTTCACTAGTAGGGTGGTGAAGCACTAGAATGGGTTACCTAGGGAGGTGGTGGAATCTCCTTCCTTAGAGGTTTTTAAGGTCAGGCTTGACAAAGCCCTGGCTGGGATGATCTAGTTGGGGTTGGTCCTGCTTTGAGCAGGGGGTTGGACTAGATGACCTCCTGAGGTCCCTTCCAACCCTGAGATTCTATGATTCTATGTGAGCAAGGCTGGTTCTAGGGGCGGGTGAGCAGAGCATTTGTCCTGGCTGCCAAGTTCCAGTAGGGGGGGCTAGATTGCTGTGTGCCCCGTTCATTTTTTCCCCTCTGCTCTGATTGATTAGCCAGATGTGCTTGCTCCACTGCTGATTGTCTGTCTGATTTTTTTTTCCATCTCGCCTGGGGATTGGGGGGGGGGGGGGCGGCGCACCAAAAATGTGTTCTGCCCTGGCTGGCAAAATGACTAGGGCATCTCCTGCGTGTGAGTGTGTTTGTAGACCCAGGGTTTGAATGAGCAAATTTGGGTATTATTGTGTCAAAAGTGCTGACATGGTCACACCTTTAGTCTATATATATGTTTTTGTGTGTTTGGGATTAGGGTGTTAGGAGGCCAGGGAAGGGTGAGACACTGAGATTTCAACACAACCAAAACCGAATCCATGCAGGTCACTGTCAGCATGAGCAGCAGTGACAAGGAGGGGAAAGAGCAGAGTGGCTGAGTAGAAGGTTCTCTGGTAGAGGAAGTGTCCTGCATGGAGACACTTTGAGCATCTCAGAGCAAGGAATACAATATCTGCAGTGAGATGAGGGTGGGGGGAATGACTGCCCAATGAATCACCTCTGCACAAAGCACCATATAGGCTGTCTTGAGGACACTTGTCCCTGCTGGTGTGACACCAAAGAGCCATCACCAGCTGAAATGTGGGGGCCGCAGGCAGGAAGGAGGGGGCAGGAAGCAGATGCAGCAAGTGGGTCAATAGCTGCTGCAGGAAGCTAATGGAGAGTTCATTGCTGTTGCTGCTGCATTGGAGCGACACCACAACAGGTTCCGATGTTGGCAGACCAGGTGCCAACTCATGCTAAGGGCTCTGGCACACTGAACACTGACAAATGTATAGCTGGAAACCCGTCTGGGTTAAAATAGCTATTAGTGTTATACGAATGTGTTTGGTATTTAGACTTTATTTAATGCTTGTAGGGTGCTGTATGTATTGATTTTACTTATAATATCTGTAATCAATGCTATAAAGTAATTTTAAGTGTTTGTTTCCTTATAACTGTAAAATGTTTGCTCTGAAACACTGTAACCCACCAAAACGGAAAAAAAAAAAACTTCACGTGGTGCAAAATTCTGGGGTCCTACCAAAGGTGTTATCTCCTGCCCATCAGGAAGGAGTACTGAATCAAAATGGGCCAGTTGCTTTCCCCCACCTACCTCTGAAGAGGTTACGTGCAGTCGTGCTCATTCGATCATCTTGGACTCTTGTGAGATGGGGATAAAAATCCCTGACGGGAAGGAATTAGGGTCTTTTTATGCTATTTGGACTCAAAGGGGCAAAGATTCCTAAACATAAGCAAAAGGTCCCCAGGACTAATCTGGGTTAGCCCTAATGGACATAGCTCCCATATTTCAACAGCCCTATCACTATCAGAAACCTAAGACTGCAAGTTATTTGTGCATGTATGTTTATCTGTTTTAATCTGGTAAATAACTCTTTTATTTCTTTTTCCTGGTTAATAAACCTTTAGTTTTATTACAGGATAGACTACAAGCGTTGTCTTTCGTGTGAGATATAACTGACCTGTGGTTAATGACTGATCCTTTGGGACTGGAAGTAACATGAATATTTTGTGATCTTTGGAGTAAAGTGACCATCTACCACAGAGTCAAGCTTACCTGGGTGGCAAGATAGATCAGAATTCCCAGGGGACTGTCTGTGACTCCACGGCAAGGCTGGTAGCAGGGTGGACATCCCACTCCGGCCCTGACAGGGTTAAAGGCCCGCCCTTGGAGAGGGCTGGGGCTGAGAGCCAATAAGGAGAGGCTGGGAGGCAGCCAATCAGGGCCAGTCTGGACCCTATAAAAGAGCTGCTGGGCCAGAAGGCAAACAGTCTCTCTCCTGGCTTGGAGGGATAGGGCCTAGCTGCCTGGGGGCAGGGTACTGGACAGAGCAGTACTGGGGAAAAGGGCAAGAGGAGCTGGGAAGGTCCAGCCTGGCAACTCCCCAGGCTGAGGCCTTGCTTAAGGCCAAAACAAGTACTGGGGCTGCAGGGGTGTAGCCTGGGAATAGGCAAAGGCATCAGGTCCTACCCCTTGCTGATGATGAGTGGCCTTTACAGACTGCAGTTTGCCCCAGGGAGAGGGGGCTAGATGACAATTGGCAGTAGCCACTGAGGCAGGGTGGGTGAGAGGGTTGGGAGTTTCCCTGGGAGGAGAGACCCAGAGCATGTGGGGGTACTGCAGTGGGCAGAACCCCAGGGTAAGGGCACCGGGGTCCGGGAGGGACATGGGGGGCCTGAGGCAGGCAAGTCACTAGCCTGCAGAGGGTGCTCTGGGCTGGATGAGAGCTAATTCCCAAGATGACCAGCAGGAGGCGCCGCACCAGTGAGTCTCAACTTCACTACAGGCTGTATAGTGTCTGAGGAGTTTACACTTATTACTTGGTTGGTAAAATGGAAGTATAGCACTCACAACGGTTGGTATTCTCACTTGTGAGCTACGCCAGACAGAATGACATAGGTGACATAGGCATATCTCCTTATTATTTATTTAAACAGGGGCAAATGCTATCTCATAGAACTGGAAAGACCTTGAAAGGTCATCGAGTCCAGTCCCCTGCCTTCACTAGCAGGACCAAGTACTGTCCCCTGACAGATTTTTGCCCCAGATCCCTAAATGGCCCCCTCAAGGATTGAACTCACCACCCTGGGTTTAGCAGGCCAATGCTCAAACCACTGAGAAGAGAGCAGGAGCTGGCACAAGTAGGGAAGCTCCTGCAAAGGGACTAGGAGCTGCTGGTTGAGGGTATTAAATAGCTGCAAGAGGACTAATCATGGTATCCTTCAGCATCAGCTCCTTTTTGGTCTACCAGGCTGTTCTTATAACAGGGCTTATTCCTCCTGCTCCAAACCCTGGGGCTGGGCAGTCCGTTATTGCTGCCCCAGCTGCTACTCAGCAGGATTCTCCCCCTGCTGCTGGAGCTGCTAGATTGGATGCTCCAACTATCCTGCTTTTACTACCCTTAAATACTCTAGCTGCTGTTTCATGAGCCCTTCTGAAGGGGAGGGAGGTGTGACTATAGGCTAATGGAAACCAGGAGGGATGTAGCAAAGATACATGGGAGAAAGCACAGAGATGAGCATGAAGGAAGCAAAGGGGTGTCATTAGTCAAGCTGTTCCTGGACAGAATAAAGAGGACAAGAGCAGAGATTTTGAGTCGTCATTCATTAATGCTGGTGAAGTGACTGGAGGTCATTGCATTAAAGATGCTGTAGAAATGCAAATGATTAGCACCAAGAAAAAGGAAGTAACATGTACAGATGGTCTGTCTAGAATGGGAGGAGAGAGATTCTGGTTGGGTTCTTCGTCGTCCTTTCATATGCATCTCTTCAAATCTTGGGTGAAGTGACTCAGGCTTTTATTCAAGGGCACTGCAGAAAGCAGCCTAGATAAGATTCTATCTTTTTTTGTTGTTTGTCCCAGAACTGTCATTGAGTTCTCACTTCCAAAGCCTCTTAAAAAAAATCTTTCCCTGACATCTGTGGACCTTTTCATGACTATTCTCCCTCCAATGCAGGGGCTTATTGAGTTTGTCCGCCTCATCCTGACCCATTCTCAGGTGGTGAGAAAATGTAATCTGGGTGCTCATTAGCACTCAGAAATGGCTCTGTTATATTTGCAGCATTTGAAGCTTCTGCTGATAATGATCTTGATGGTGACAGTGTAGCATTTTCTGTTCTACTAGAGGGTTTTTTTTGTACTCCCATACTCCCCAACGTTCCCTGATATGTCTCACTTTAATGAGAGGTTCCTAGGTTTAGAAGCTGGGGAAATAGAAGGAGAATAATGACATTAATAAAGCCCCCAATACTTTGTGAGAGACTCCTACCAGTGATCTATGTCTTTATGATGTAAAATATGGTGTTAATTCTGTCCTTGACACATGGATCAAGCAACCTTTGCAACACTTCACCTTTTATGCAGTCTGTGGCCATCCTCAGAGCTATTTTATCTGACTGCTGTACTATCTCTGATGGTTTTGAAGTTAAATTCCCTCCCCATCATAAGATTTACAGATATCAACTGCTATCTGTTTCTGGTTTTTCCCCACACCCAGCACTGTAGCATCTGATATATGAATGCTCTTTAAGCAAACAGGTTCACCATACTCACTCATGCTATTGTTTCAACAAGCCACAGCTTTCAGCATTGTGCAAGATCCACAAACCACATGCAATGGCTTTCATCTTTCAGTGACTATGGAGAAAACAGCAGAAGTGAGAGGCATTATGGTAGACACAGCTGTGGTGTAGCTGAAGTGGCTTAGCCAGTACCATGGGGCATAGGGGTTAATAAATTCTATTACTAGAAGGGACCATTATGATCTCTGTTTATCTTTCTTAGGTACTTATATGGCCTCCAGCTCTGTAGTATCTGAACACCTTACAATCTAATGTATTTATCCTCACCAAACCCCTGTGAGGTGGGGAAGTACTATTATCCCCATTTTACAGACGAGGAACTGAGGCACAGAGAGGCTAAGTGACTTGTCCAAGGTCACACTGGAAATCTTGGATGAAGTAGGATTTGGAAGCAGGTCTCCCAAGTCTAGGCTTGTGCCCTATCTACTGGTGCAGCCTTCCTTGCTGATCAACTGGTCTGATTTACTGAAATGAAGTATCTCAGTTTTTTACCTTTTTCCACCAGTGCTTTGAACCCGAGATCTTCTTGATACAGGAGAGAAGGAATCTCCCCCTACAGCAGAGGAGGAGAAGCCTCGTACCCCTAAGGCTGGGAGGTCTGCTGCCACCACTGTGAATAGGAAACGTAGGGTAGTGGTGGTCGGAGACTCTCTGCTGAGGGGGATGGAGGCGCCCATCTGTCACCCTGACATTTCATCTCGGGAGGTATGCTGCCTGCCGGAGGCCCGTATCTGAGACGTTACGGAGGCATTGTCAAGGATTATCCGGCCCTCTGACTACTACCCCATGCTACTCATCCATGTGGGCACAAATGATACTGCGAGGTGTGACACTGAGCAGATCAAGAGTGACTACAGGGCTCTGGGAGTACGGGTGAAGGAGTTTGGAGCACAGGTGGTATTCTCTTCGATCCTTCCTGTCAAAGGTAGGGGCCCAGGCAGAGACAGGCGCATCGTGGAGGTGAATGCTTGGCTGTAAAGATGGTGTCGCCAGGAGGGCTTTGGCTTCCTCGACCACGGGATGCTATTCCAGGAAGAACTGCTAGGCAGAGATGGCGTTCACCTTTCGAGGAGGGGAAAGACCCTATTTGGATACAGACTGGCTAACCTGGTGAGGAGGGCTTTAAACTAGGTTCGACGGGGACAGGTGAGCAAAGCCCACAGGTAAGTGGAGAACATGGGGACCTGGGAGATGGGTCGGAAATAGGAGGGAGCGTGGGCTCTAATGGCAAAGAGATAGGAGGGTCAGGGCAAAACTGGGAGGCAAGATCAAATCAGTATCTTAGATGCCTGTATACAAATGCGAGAAGTATAGGTAATAAGCAGGAAGAACTAAAGTGCTAATAAATAAATTCAACTATGACTTTGTTGGCATCACCAAAACTTGGTGGGATAATACACATGATTGGAATGTTGGTATGGATGGGTACAGCTTGCTCAGGAAGGACAGACAGGGGGAAAAGGGAGGAGGTGTTGCCTTATATATTAAAAATGTACACACTTGGACTGAGGTGGAGATGGACATAGGGGACGGAAGTGTTGAGAGTCTCTGGGTTAGGCTAAAAGGGGTAAAAAACAAGGGTGATGTCATGCTAGGAGTCTACTACAGGCTACCTAACCAGGTGGAAGAGGCTTTTTTTAAACAACTAACAAAATCATCCAAAGCCCAAGATTTGGTGGTGATGTGGGACTTCAACTATCCAGATATATGTTGGGAAAATAACACAGCGGGGCACAGACTATCCAATAAGTTCTTGGACTGCATTGCAGACAACTTTTTATTTCAGAAGGTTGAGAAAGCTACTGGGGGGAAGCTGTTCTAGATTTGATTTTAACAAATAGGGAGGAACTCGTTGAGAACTTGAAAGTAGAAGGCAGCTTGGGTGGAAGTGATCATGAAATCATAGAGTTCACAATTCTAAGGAAGGGTAGAAGGGAGTACAGCAAAATAGAGACAATGGATTTCAGGAAAGCAGATTTTGGTAAGCTCAGAGAGCTGATAGGTAAGGTCCCATGGGAATCAAGACTGAGGGGAAAAACAAGTGAGGAGAGCTGGCAGTATTTCAAAGGGACACTATTAGGGGGCCAAAAGGAAACTATTCCGCTGGGTAGGAAAGATAGAAAATGTGGCAAAAGACCACCTTGGCTTAACCATGAGATCTTGCAAGATCTAAAAAATAAAAAGGAGTCATATAAAAAATGGAAACTAGGACAAATTTCAAAGGATGAATATAGGCAAACAACACGGGAATGCAGAGGCAAGATTAGAAAGGCAAAGGCACAAAATGAGCTCAAACTAGCTACAGGAATAAAGGGAAACAAGAAAACTTTTTATCAATACATTAGAAGCAAGAGGAAGACCAAGGACAGGGTAGGCCCAGTACTCAGTGAGGAGGGAGAAACAGTAACAGGAAACTTGGAAATGGCAGAGATGCTTAATGACTTCCTTGTTTCGGTCTTCACCGAGAAGTCTGAAGGAATGCCTAACATAGTGAATACTAATGGGAAGGGGGAAGGTTTAGACGATAAAACAAAAAAAGAACAAGTTACAAATCACTTAGATAAGTTAGATGCCTGCAAGTCACCAGGACCTGATGAAATGCATCCTAGAATACTCAAGAAGCTAATAGAGGGGAGAGGGATAGCTCAGTGGTTTGAGCATTGGCCTGCTAAACCCAGGGTTGTGAGTTCAATCCTTGAGGGGGCCATTTGGGGATCTGGGGCAAAAATTGAGGATTGGTCCTGCTTTGAGCAGGGGGTTGGACAAGATGATCTTCTAAGGTCCCTTCCAACCCTGATAGTCTATGATTCTATGATAGAGGAGGTATCTGAGCCTCTAGCTATTATCTTTGGTAAATCATGGGAGACAGGAGAGATTCCAGAAGACTGGAAAAGGGCAAATATAGTGCCCATCTATAAAAAGGGAAATAAAAACAACCCAGGGAACTACAGACCAGTTAGTTTAACTTCTGTGCCAGGGAAAATAATGGAGCAAGTAATTAAGGAAATCATTTGCAAACACTTGGAAGGTGGTAAGGTGATAGGGAATAGCCAGCATGGATTTGTAAAGAACAAATCATGTCAAACCAATCTGATAGCTTTCTTTGATAGGATAACGAGTCTTGTGGATAAGGGAGAAGCGGTGGATGTGGTATACCTAGACTTTAATAAGGCATTTGATACAGTCTCGCATGATATTCTTATCAATAAACTAGGGAAATACACCTTAGATGGGGTTATTATAAGGTGGGTGAAACACCTACAAGATCTCTATCAAGCATTCTTACAACTACAATACCCACCTGCTGAAGTGAAAAAACAGATCGACAGGGCCAAAAGAGTACCCAGGAGTCACCTACTACAAGACAGGCCCAAAAAAGAAAATAACAGAACACCACTAGCCGTCACCTTCAGCCCCCAACTAAAACCTCTCCAGCGCATCATCAAAGATCTACAACCTATCCTAAAAGATGATCCCTCACTCTCACAGATCTTGGGCGACAGACCAATCCTTGCTTACAGACAGCCCCCCAACCTGAAGCAATTACTCACCAGCAACCACACACCATACAACAAAAACACCAACCCAGGAACCTATCCTTGCAACAAAGCCCGATGCCAACTCTGTCAACATATCGATTCAAGTGATACCATCACAGGGCCTAATCACATCCGCCACGCCATCAGGGGCTCATTCACCTGCACATCTACCAATGTGATATATGCCATCATGTGCCAGCAATGCCCCTCTGCCATGTACATTGGCCAAACCGGACAGTCTCTACGCAAAAGAATAAATGGACATAAATCTGACATCAGGAATCATAACATTCAAAAACCAGTAGGTGAACACTTCAACCTCCCTGATCACTCAATGACAGATTTGAGGACAGCAGTGTTGCGACAGATTAACTCCAAAAGCAGACTTCAAAGAGAAACTATTGAACTCGAATTGATATGCAAACTAGATTGCGTTGCCTCCGGATTAAATCGTGATTTGGAATGGCTCGGCCATTATGTTAATTGAATCTATTTCCCTTAAGTTAACGATCCTCATTCACACCTGTGTGACCATCTTGTTTATCACTTCAAAAGCTTTTTCTTCCCCTGCTGTCATGTTTCCTCTCAACTAATTAGCCTCTTAAGATTGGTCTATACACCTGGACCATCATGTTTCTCTGACTGTATAAATGTCTGTCTGAAGTGTTTCATTCCATGCATCCGATGAAGCGGGTATTAACCCACGAAAGCTTATGCTGAAATAAATTTGTTAGTCTCTAAGGTGCTACAAGTTTTTCTTTCTTATTTTCATCGTACTCCGAGAGTAGTTATTAATGGTTCCCAATCCTGCTGGAAAGGTATAACGAGTGGGGTTCCGCAAGGGTCTGTTTTGGGAGCAGCTCTGTTCAATATCTTCATCAACGAGTTGGATATTGGCATAGAAAGTACGCTTATTAAGTTTGCAGATGATACCAAACTGGGAGGGATTGCAACTGCTTTGGAGGATAGGGTCATAATTCAAAATGATCTGGACAAACTGGAGAAATGGTCAGAGGTAAACAGGATGAAGTTTAATAAGGACAAATGCAAAGTGCTCCACTTAGGTAGGAACAATCAGTTTCACACATACAGAATGGGAGGAGACTGTCTAGGGAGGAGTACGGCAGAAAGGGATCTAGGGGTTATAGTGGACCACAAGCTAAATATGAGTCAACAGTGTGATGCTGTTGCAAAAAAAGCAAACTTGATTCTGGGCTTCATTAACAGGTGTGTTGTGAGCAAGACACGCAAAGTCATTCTTCTGCTCTACTCTGCGCTGGTTAGGCCTCAACTGGAGTATTGTGTCCAGTTCTGGGCACCGCATTTCAAGAAAGATGTGGAGAAATTGGAGAGGGTCCAGAGAAGAGCAACAGGAATGATTAAGGATCTAGAGAACATGACCTATGAAGGAAGGCTGAAGGAATTGGGTTTGTTTAGTTTGGAAAAGAGAAGACTGAGAGGGGACATGATAGCGGTCTTCAGGTATCTAAAAGGGTGTCATAAGGAGGAAGGAGAAAACTTGTTCATCTTAGCCTCTATGGATACAACAAGAAGCAATGGGCTTAAACTGCAGCAAGGGAGGTTTAGGTTGGACATTAGGAAAAAGTTCCTAACTGTCAGGGTGGTTAAACACTGTAATAAACTGCCCAGGGAGATTGTGGAATCTCCATCTCTGGAGATATTTAAGAGTAGGTTAGATAAATGTCTATCAGGGATGGTCTAGACAGTATTTGGTCCTGCCATAAGGGCAGGGGGCTGGACTCGATGACCTCTCGAGGTCCCTTCCAGCCCTAGAATCTATGAATGGGAAACCTCTGGGTAATCAGGCCAGACCACTGATATGTAGTGTTTCTTGACTATGTTTTGGTCTGTCTGTGGGAGGCAAGGGAGATGGTGCTGTAGATTTCTCCCACTAGTGACTAGAATTAAAAATGAGACCTAGTTGGAATGCATTGTGGTAGTTTTGTAGGTCTCAGGACATTAGAGAGACCAGGTGGATGAAGTAATACCTGGTACAGACCAACTTCTGTTTTGTGAGAGAGACTTCCACGCTCACACCAAGCTCTACTTCAGGTTTGTCACGGCTTAATACAAGGTTGGACAGATTGTTTAGCATAAGTAGTTACCATACATTTCAAGGGAGTGTTCCAGGTGAAGTGGAGTTCAAGGTGAAGCTAGTTGGAATATAAATCAGTGTCTCTCTGGCATGGAATAAAGGTTAGGTGAGAACAATCCTATCACCAGCTGGCAGCAGACTGTATACTCTTAGCTCTAACAGTAATGGGGGAAGTGGGAAGGAAGTGGGATGTTGTATTATCAGCATAGACTGAGTATCTTAAATTCTGAGGTCAGGGGACTGAAATGAAGAGAATGGGCTAAAGAAATGGTTCAAAGTTACCCCTCAAGTCAGTGGCACAGCTAGAAATAGAACCCAGAAGTCCTGGCTCTCTTATTTGAATGTCCCCAACTTGGTATCTGACCCAGAGGAAGCTGTCAAAGGATGGGTCTACACTTACAGTCATGTGTAGAGTACAGACATTGCACGCCCAGCTAACATGGGTATTAACAACAGTGTAGATGGCGAGGCATGGCTTAGGTGGCTGGAGTAGGGTGCCCTTCATGCCTGAACCCCGAGGGTATATACATCCTCTGCAGCTCTGTACATGTCCAAGCAGTGTAGTGTCCTGCTGCTGGAGCCTTTCACTGCCGCAGTGAAACACTCCAGCAGTGGGGAAAGACTCCAGCAGTGGGGAAAAGCTCTGGTGGGGGGAGGCAGTGGGGAAAGACTCCAGGAGTGGGGAAAGGCTCTGGCAGGGGAGCGGGGGGAGGAGGGAGGCAGTGGGGAAAGGCTCCAGCAGCTCCCTGCAGCCAAAGCCTTTCACTGCAGCCAGCATAAAGAAATAAAAGGAGATAAACCTGATCACATCTTCCTAGACATTTCCTGATCTACTTACATACCTGGGGTTTTAAATTAGTAGTTTCTAGGTATGATTTGATGATTTTTCATACCTGTCCCAAAGCTTTTTACAGCATTGCTGCTCCGTCCTCTCTCTCCGGAGAACAGCACAGACAGACAAAGGGGAATTTTTTTCCCAATTTTAAAAAGTTCTAGCTTTCTCACTGGCTCTTTTGGTCAGGTGCCCACTCACTTCCTTTTACCTATGCATCACAGGGAGACTTTTTAACCCTTTACGGGTAAAGCAAGTAGAGAACAGCTATTAAGAGGGATTTTATAGCTAACTGGATGGCTAGGTGTCCATAAAAGGAAGCTACCCGCACCCGTTTATTTATCACACCAGCCCAGAGCAGTAGAACCTGAAGGCTCCTCTCTGCGAGTGTCGGAGGCAGAGAGGAGCGCTCAGCCGGTCGGCCAGCCGCCTGCAGAGAGAAGAGAGCAGTGGGTGGGGGCAGTGGGTGGAGAGAAGCCCTGGGGCTGCCGGCTGACAGGAGCAAGCGGTGGGGGGTGGGGAGGGAAGAAACCAGTGGGGAGAGGAGCCAGGAGCTCGGTGCGCAGCACAAGTGCAGTGGGCCAGGCCAGGGCCCCTTTTGAGCATGGGCCTGGTGCCCCTGGCGCCATTGGAAACCCTGTACTGTTTGACAGAAGATTATGGGGAAATAAAAAATCCCGTTGGAGAATATGTGCTCACGACAGTCATTAAAGCAAGGCATGCTGGATCCTTCAGGTATGATCTGCTTATTCAGCATGCTGGCAGGAGATGGCAATGGTCTCTTTAACTGTACTGAAAGTTCTTAAGCAGACCAAAAGGCTGTTGCAATGGGCAACAGAATCAGCAATGACTCGTCTATGGAAGGCTCTCTCGGAATTTTACCTCCAAATCCTGCCGATCTTTAAAGTGCAGTTGTTAGAAAAATGAATATATAATTATTTGTATTACAAGACTAGCCAGTGACTCCCATCAAATTCTGCGGCCTATTGTGCTAGGCACTGTAGAAACACACAGTAAGAGATTATAGTCTAAATAGACAAGACAGCAAAGGAGAGGAAATAGAGGCAGAGAGAAGGGAAGTGATATGCCCAACATCATGCAGCAACTCAGTGCCAGAGAGAGGACTAAAAGCCAGGCATCCTGAGTCTCAGACCAGCACCTTTGGACCACACTGCCTCTCCAGAATAGCAACTTTGTACTCAGTGCACTGCTCCCTTAATAACTTGCACGAATATCAGCCAATACAGCTGTGGAAGAGGGAGCTGGATTCATTCTGGTTCACACATCTACAAAATTACTGGCCAGGGGCCTGAAGTTAATGGAAAACTCCTCTTAATTTCAGTGGGCTTTGGATTAGGCCCTACATTCTGACAAAAAGATCTGGCGGGAAACGATTTCTTTTCCTCTGAAAAAATGTGGTCAATTTTTTAAAAAATTTGTCAATGAAAAAGTTTTCAGTTGCCATAAACTGAAAAAAAGGTGTGTAGCTATAGAGATACAAAAATAGATCGAAAAGAAAAAGTTCAACCATTTCTACTGCAGAGTCTTTATTAGAGGTGGTGATGGAAAGTGCCGAAGCAAGGGACACAGCTTGACTTCCTGATTCCAGGTGAGCTCTGCACCGCTAGCAGTTAGAAAAATAATTGCTTGACTTGTATACTAAGCATACTTGCTCTGGAGTCACTGAGAGAATAAATATGAAACTCTGCAATCTCATTTAGACAGAGTTCACTTTCCATTTTTACACCTCTCCTTTAAGAAGTCACTGCAGAAACAAGTGCAGACACAGATGCTTTTTAGTCAGGAAATTAAGGGTGATGAAGAATCTCCCATTTAAACTCAGTTTAATTAGGGGACAGTATGAAGCTGCAGGCAGGCCAGCTCCACCGTGTGCCCTCATGTGCAGATGGTGAAGTGCCAAACGGCATCAAAAGAAACTTTAATTACAAGGCTGATCAGCAAAGGAAAGCCACATGGAAAAAACCAGAGCTATGAAGAGGCGGGTAGAGCATTGGTACATAATAGCATCAACAAGGCTGCATTTTAGCAGCTCCCAAAGGGTAGTGATAACATTAATAAATGATAGCAGGCATTTATAATGTATACAATTACATTTTTAGTTCAAAGGATCTATTAAATTGTTTATAATATGCAAATACAGATCTGTATCTATAAAAATAGCTGAGAAATAGGCCTTAACCAAAATTACAGATCTAAACACTCCCAAATTTGGGGGTGACTGAAATTTGTTCAGTTTTTAAACAAGAATTTCCTAGACAAATTAGAGGATTGGGCCAAAAGAAATCTGATGAGGTTCAACAAGGACAAGTGCAGAGTCCTGCACTTAGGACGGAAGAATCCCATGCACTGCTACAGACTAAGGACCGAATGGCTGGGCAGCAGTTCTGCAGAAAAGGACCTAGGGGTTACAGTGGACGAAAAGCTGAATATGAGTCAACAGTGTGCCCTTGTTGCCAAGAAGGCTAACGGCATTTTGGGCTGTATAAGTAGGGGCATTTCCAGCAGATCGAGGGCAAATCCAGCAGATTATTCCCCTCTATTCGGCACTGGTGAGGCCTCATTTGGAGTACTGTGTCCAGTTTTGGGCCCCACACTACAAGAAGGATGTGGATAAATTGGAAAGAGTCCAGCGGAGGGCAACAAAAATGATTAGGGGGCTGGAGCACATGACTTATGAGGAGAGGCTGAGGGAACTGGGATTGTTTAGCCTGCAGAAGAGAAGAATGAGGGGGGATTTGATAGCTGCTTTCAACTACCTAAAAGGGGGTTCCAAAGAGGATGGATCTAGACTGTTCTCAGTGGTAGAAGATGACAGAACAAGGAGTAATGGTCTCAAGTTGCAGAGGGGGAGGTTTAGGTTGGATATTAGGAAAAACCTTTTCACTAGTAGGGTGGTGAAGCACTGGAATGGGTTACCTAGGGAGGTGGTGGAATCTCCTTCCTTAGAGGTTTTTAAGGTCAGGCTTGACAAAGCCCTGGCTGGGATGATCTAGTTGGGGTTGGTCCTGCTTTGAGCAGGGGGTTGGACTAGATGACCTCCTGAGGTCCCTTCCAACCCTGAGATTCTATGATTCTATGATTCTAAGAACCATGCTGCCCCTTACAGTTGGGAGGTGCTCCTGTAAACATCTGTAAAACCACCTCATTGTATTTCCTTAGAACTCACCTTTGCTGTGATGACTACCAAAAGCTTGACAACAGGTAGGCAACTGTTACTCTATAGCTAGATCCCTACTGAATTCACGGTCCATTCTGGTCAATTTCACGGTCATCGGATTTTTAAAATCATAAATTTCATGATTTCAGATATTTAAATCTGAAATTTCACAGTGTTGTAACTGTAGGGGTCCTGACCCAAAAGGGATTAGTGGGGGGGGGTGGTGTCACAAGCTTATTATAGGGGGGTCATGGTATTGCCACCTTTAGTTCTGTGGTGCTGGTGCTGCCTTCAGATCTGGGCGACCAGAGAGCCGCTGCTGGCTGGGAGTTGCTGGCCAGGAGCCTAGCTCCAAAGGCAGTGCCGCTGCCAGCTGCAGCTCAGAAGTAAGGATGGCCTGGTATTGTATTGCTACTCTTACATCTGTGCTGCTGCCTTCAGAGCTGGGCCCTCATCCAGCAGCTGCCACTTCTCTGGCCACCCGGCTCTGAAAGCAGCACAGAAGTAAGGGTAGCAATACCACAATCCCCCTACAATAACCTTGCAACCACCCCCTAGGATTCCCTTTTGGGACAGGACCCCCAATTTGAGAAACGCTGTTCTCCCCTGTGAAATCTGTGTAGTACAGGGTAAAAGTACACAAGACCACATTTCACGGTCTGTGACGCGTTTTTCACAGCTGTGAATTTGGTAGGGCGGTGGGCCCTATCTATAGCTCCTCCTGGTATATGACTTAGACACTACGACAATACAAATCATAATGATACTAAATTTAGTGATACTGTATTTTGAGGCTTTAGTTTCCTTTTTTTTTTACACACACACAGTGGGTTATCTAATGTACAATCAAATTAAGTGTCAGAGGCATGAACCAGAGGGGTAGCTGTGTTAGTCTGGATCTGTAGAAGCGATAAAGGGTCCTGTGGCACCTTATAGACTAACAGAGGTATTGAAGCATAAGCTTTCATGGGTGAATACCCACTTCTTCGGATGCAAGCAGTGGAAATGTCCAGAGGCAGATACATACAATATATAATATAGTATTGTGTGTGTATATATGAGTTTATGAATGGGGATTATGAGACAGGGTTGCCAGTGCAGCAGGGGACTGGACTCGAGGTCCTTTCCCGTCCTACATCCCTATACTAGGAATATTGCAACCTTCAAACTTTAACCTTCCATTGATAGCACACGGAAGGCCACTGAATATAAAGGCCACTGATATCCTTGAGCACTTTCAAGAAAGACATTCTTCTCCAGCAGAACAGGTGGAATTTGAAGTCTCCAGGGCTAATCATTTAAAACAAAATATATCCTCAAAGCTTGCCTTAGTTCACATGTTTGTTTGTCCAGACTCTCTCTGAAGCACCTATTGGCTTAATACCTGCATCAACATGCACAAACAACAATTAAACCTCTTAGTAAGTTTTAATGAAGAGAGGGATATAAAATGGTCAAGGGCCTGAATAGAAAGGCTTTGCCCTGTGCCATGAATACAGTGATGGAAGGATACCCTAGTGATTCACATGTAAGAGGCCGTCCAGTGCTGAAAGATAATTTTAATTGAGACTGCAAGTAAAATATCTGCTTTATAAGGCTTCTGTTGCTCTTATTGAATCTGTTCTTTTATGCTTATTGATTTATATGTTAATAAAGGAAAGTCCAATATCTGTTTAACTTTAAAAAAAGAGAGTCCTAGTAGCACCTGGGAGACTAACACATTTATTGGGGCATAAGCTTTCGTGGGCTAGAACCCACTTCATCAGATGCATGGAGTGGAAAATACAGTAGCAGGTATATATTGTGGCAGAGCTCCAATCTTGTCCCTGTGGGTCCCACGCTTCTAGGCGATTTATGCTAGCCTCAGAGGATGGTGAGAGAACTCCCACAGTCCCTGTTGTCCCTCTGGGCTTATTTCAGAACAGTTCAGCCTCCTGTTCTGCCAGAGGCCTGTCTTCTCCTTGTAGTGGCAGGTTGGTGGGGGGAACCCAGGTCCGCCCTCTACTCTGGGTTCCAGCCCAGGGACCCTAATGGTTGCAGCTGTTGGCAGCCAACCTCTCACTGCCAGAGTTGCTACAATTCCCTGGGCCACTTCCCCACAGCTCTCCTGCTTCTCACTTCTTCACCCTTACCTTAGGGCTCCCTTACTGATGGCACAAGCGTGTCCTCATTTACTCAGTCCTTCAATAGCAACAGCACTTCCTCTCCTCTGGCTCCCTGGCTCTCCCTGGCCTGACTGGAGTGAGCCCTTTTATAGGCTCAGAAGAGCCTTAATTAGGGTCAGGTGTTCACTTCACCTTAATGGCCTCACCTGACTCTTTGCAGGTTAATTAGAGTCAGGTGTTCTCATTAGCCTGGAGCAGTCCCTGCTCTGGTCAGTTAGGGAACAGAAAACTGTTAACCCAATGGCCAGTATATCTACCTTCTACTATTCTGTTGTACCAAACTGGCCTGGGTCTATCACAATATACAGAGTACATGAAAAGATGGGAGTTGCCTTACCAAGTGGGGGGTCAGTCTAATGAGACAATTCAAGTAACAGTAGAATACCAAGGGAGGGAAAATCACTTTTCTAGTGGTAATGAGGGTGACCCATTTCAAACAGTTGACAAGAATGTGTGAGTAACAGTAGGGGGAAATTAGTATGGGGAAATTAGTTTTTGTAATGACCCATCACTTAGTGATTCTTTTCAGGATGTGTCTAATGTTTTAACCCAAAATCACACTATGGAAAAACATTGCAGAGTGTCCTGAGACTTCTCACATGAATCAGGAGGTGATAACCTTGTTCTGTGAAATGACTGATTTCCATACAGGGAAGGTTTCTCACTATACCAAATGTTAGTTTCATTGATACTGCCTTATCCTCCACACCCAGTTTGTCCTCTCCTCCTACTGCCTTTCATTATATGCTAAATGTTTAGGGAAGGCACTATTACATGTGCGACCAGCATGTGCCTGACACAACGGGAGCAGGTAGGTGTTATTCTTGATAGGATCTGGGGTGCTACAGTAATACATATAATACATATAATATCTTATGGAACTAGAAAGTGAAGCTCACTGGATATGTGAATGGCCATCTGTCCCCTTCAGTCTTGGAGGGAGGCCACGCCCCCTCACTACATTGAACCTATAAGTGCAATGCTCAACAGGGGAATTAGCAGTCTAAGGACTCTGACCCTCTGGGCAGGGCAGAGCAACAAGCCATCTAAGGCCCAACTCTCTGGCTGGGGCAGACAGCAGACAAACACAGGCCCTCCAGCCTAAGGTGGATAGGCTGCCACCCCAGGAGTGAGGCTGGCAGAAGGAGGTAGGGGGTCCCAGCCCCCCACTCCACTGGGTCCCAGCCCAGGGCCCTGACAGTGGCAGAGGGTTCCGTCCTGGGGATCCCACCAAAACATGCTGACTTAGACTCTGGCAACGCAATCAGACTAATGTCTGACGTCCCTGAGCTACTTCCTACTACCCCTTCTGAATATACTTCTGTCTCCTGGGGTTCCTCTGTCTCCTTGGGGTCCATGGCCAGCGACAGTCCCAGTAGCTCCTCTGGGCACTAGTCAGTCAGCAGTCCTGCCACCTCCCTGGGTCCTTGGCACTGTAGAGCTCGGTCTCTGGCACAGGGCTTGGCAGTGGGCAAGGAACGTCTGCTCCTTTCCCTAGCTCTGGCACAAATGAGCTGTAGAACCTGCCTTTTAAATTTCCTGTCCTGCCCCTCTGCTTCCAGTGGGGAAGGGGGCAGTGGTGTAGTTAGGGTGACCAGAGGTCCCGATTTTATAGGCACATTCCTGGTATTTGGGGCTTTTTTATATATAGGTACCTATTACCCCCCACCCCCATCCCGATTTTTCACACTTGCTGTCTGGTCACCTTAGGTGTAGTCCATCCCCATCAGTCTTGGAGGGAGGCCACATCCTGTCACAACAGTGAGTCTCCTCCGGAAGGGTTGAGACACTTTCCCAAACTTTGTCCTACTTTGAGCTGAACAGTTTTGAGGCTCAAGATCATTGTAATGAGAGACACATTTGAATTGCTCCTCCCCCGCCCCTACCCCAATTTGAACCTGTGCTAAATGTTGGGAAATTTCAGATGCAGATGCAGGAAATGTTTCTCTGATAAGGAAGCTGCCTTCCAAATCTGAATGGATTTAGCCTTGCATTAATTAACTTTGAGAGGCAGGGAAGCAATTAGAGTCAGCATTTCCGAGATGGAGAACTGAGGCACAGAGAGGTTAAATGACCCAAGACATCTGAGGCAGAGCTGGGAATTGTCTCCAACTCCTCTGAATATTAGTCTAGTGCCTTAACCACTAGCCCAGAAATGAGGCAGACATGGAAGAAAGCACAAGCATAAATGGGGGGCAGAGTGACTGGACAGACAATTGAACTTCCAGGACATAGATGTAAGTGAGAATCGGTAGCGAGCCAAGCCACATGTATCCCATACCTGTGTGACTCATGCCGTAGCAACTAATAGAGACCTCCTAGCAAAAAAATCTTTATTTCTGGTAATGATGCTCAGTCCAGAAAGAACACAGCTTGACTGTCAGAGCCCAGTGTGTGTTTGCATGGTTGGCAGTTAGGGGGGGGGAATCTTTTTACTTGTAAATGGAATAAAACTGATACAGAATCGCTAGGAGAGAATAAAGATGGGAACTTCATGGTGCCAATTTTTGTCATCTTTAAAAGTAGAACTTCGCTTTAAACTTCAGCAAGTTGAAAACCCAATTTTCTGTTGAAAAGCTGTTATGAGGGAACATTTTTTGACCCTAGTCCTGAGTCCTAGTCTTGGGCCCTACTCACAAGAACATCTTTGTTCATCTGTTCTTGGCTATGTCTAAAATTGGCCATAGTCCCATTGCAACCCAAAGGGTAGCTCTGGGGAGAGTGCTCCCTCTATCTGTTATATGGGTGTGGCAAGTTTCTCAGCATATTCCTCCCAGTACCTAGGAGGCATTACCTGACCATTGGTATAATGCCTCTCCACAAGCCGCCCGGGTTTTGCAGGTGCATACAACTCCCCAATACTTCCACTCAATAATTTGGCCAATTACTGGAGACACATCTCCTTTTTAGGAGATGGAGTTTGAATGCCCCTTAGAGGCTGGGATGACCCATTCCTACTAAGTGCTTTATGAATAAGAACAAGCACCAGCAATGATTACTCTAGAACATCCAGCATCCAAACTTAGGAGTGCTGGGGTCGGATTAAAGTCCTGCTGTCCATTTTGCTAAACAGTGAGGTACTGTAGGCTCACCCATGCTGGCTTCAGTAGCTCTGTAGGACTGATCTCTTAACAGCACTGACATTTGTGAGAGAGAGGGTTGGCCATTTCTCCAGCTGGATCTCCAAATGTACCACTGTATGGATCAGCTGGTTCTCACTTCTGGAAAATGCTGGGTTTGCAGATGCAGTCCTGCTCTGTTGCATAGGTCAAGTGTGAGCAGCTTATTTATCCAAATCTCCTGTTTATACCATATATGGATGGTTGGGACAGAATGTTCTGGTTGCGTGCACTGTAATCTGGTTATGCTTATTTTTTTTCTCATTCTCTCTGTGTGTGCTATTTCCTCAGACGCAAATAGCTGTCTGCCTGAATACTGGCCTAACTGCTAGTCTGGGATCTTGGGACTAGCTTGGCTGAGTTTGGGAAATGTATTGGGACATTTTATTTGTTTTGTCAGGTACTGTATTTCTTCCTCTCTCTCCGCCCATAACTCCCTTATACATAAGGGAAAACTATTGGTATTTCCAGCCAATCTTTCAGATGCTACCCTTGTCAAATATGATGTGTTTTTGTATGGCTTTTGTTCATTAGAAAAAGAAAACCATGGTAACTCAGTCTCTCAGAGGGCAGCAGCATGGTGAGCTGGCAAGAGAGTAAATCCAAGCCAACAGAGAACTGGATTTGCAGTGGGTTTGGCATGGTTAAATATTGTGGAATATTTTTATTTTCCTTTAACATTGTTTCAGAAAACAGTGAGTCTGGAATAGAAACAGCAAGTACATTAAATTGTAACTGCCTCCGAGCCCATCTGACAAAGCAGCTAATCGGTGCCCTGGCCAGCATTCCCATACAGTTATGGAGTGAGATTCTTATGAAGTATTTGTTAAACTGTGCCTTTCAGACACAGCCCTGTGCTAGGATTCAGGGAAGGGATAACTTTCCTGTCGGGCCCATGGCAAATTCTGCCTGAGTGAGCAAGAATTCCTTGTGGGGAATGTTATAGTGGGAAGTCGGTAGCATGTACTCTACTCTGCCTGCACTCAGACTGCTGCTCGGTTTGGAAGTGGGATGGGGCCATGGATATTGCAGCCCCCTCCCCGCTTTAGGAAGGCTTGTCACTGTGTAGTGTCTGTGCTCCCAGTCCACCAAGTGGCAAGAATTACCCTCTGCATAGGGTAGTGGGGAGGTCCTTCGTATCCTCGTCCACATTGGGGCACCAACAGTCTGGCTCTTTTTATTTATAAAATAGCCTGCCACTGCTTCTTTTCATACCTACAAATATGAAATAGTCCGAGGAGCATGTACTGTCTAGTTCTGTTCGGACTAAGGTAATCATTGAAGAGGATCATGTTTTTCCTACCTCTCAGAAGCTGGAGATGGAAAGTACCTATCAGTTCAGCCAGTCCTTCCCCTAAGCTTGCAGGACTGCTCTCAGCGATGCATTTCCCAGTCCCATTGTAAATGCCTCGCACAATGAAGCTCCCACTGCTTTTTTTTGGGTGGGGGAGACAATTCTACATTCTAATTGAGCTCCCTGCTAAGAAGTTTTCAGCCCAAATTTTTCTTCACCTTGGTTGACTTTTGGAGGAGGTCAGATTTCCAGTCTTTGTGGGGAGAGCAGGACTTAAAAGTGCTTAAGGCCCAGATGTTCAAAGGTATTTAGGCACATAGCTCCCATTTAAATGAATGGGAATTGGGCAGCTAACTACCTTTGAGGAGCTGAGCCTAAGTGACCGAAACCTGGTGTATGCTAGAAAATTAAATCAGCTTAGCTACGTCGCTCCAGGGAGTGACAAATGTACACCCCTGAGCAGCCAACCTAACCCCCAGTGTAGACAGCACAAGGTCGATGGAAGAATTCTTCCATTGACCTAGCTACCACCTCTCTGGGAGATGAATTACGTACAGCAATGGGACAACCCCGCCCGTCAGCATAGGTAGTGTCTACGCTGAATCGCTTCAGCAGCACAGCTGCTGTAACATTTGAAGTGTAGACATACCCAAAGGCAGGTGGTGCTTGTGAAAATTTGCACCCCCTGACTTCAAGAGAGACAACCTTTGAGTGTTTGACTTCTAACTGCTGAGTGTGTGAGCCACTGATGTACCAGAACGGGCCTTTACTTTGAGATCCCACACTCCTGAGATTTATTTTTTTCATAGATTCATAGATTCATAGATTCTAGGGCTAGAAGGGACCTCGAGAGGTCATCGAGTCCAGCCCCCTGCCCTCATGGCAGGACCAAATTTCTTTCTAAATACAGTGTTGGCCTCATTTCCCGACATAGGGAGAGTGAGACTGAAACCAGGATGGACTAAAGGCCTGAGAACTGCTAGAGAAGGGACAAAAATTATCCCTGGTGTTGATCGCAATGGAGATAGAGCAGGAATTAATTTGGCTCTGGTTGTATTAAACAATGCTCACTGATTTCATTTGTATCTCCAAAGAGAGCCACAAGCCTTTAACTTTTCTATAAAGTTACGTGTGTCCCTATTGTCAGGCACCTAAAGAAGGGGCCTGATTTTCATAGGTGCTGAGTTCCTGAGGCTTCCATTGACTTGAATGGAAGTGACATCCACTGAGGCCACGGCTGAATTTGACCCAGAGTCTCTGCACTAATCTGCAACTTCTGCTTCTTTTGAATCTCTCAGTGTAATGATCTGCTGCATCAAACAAACTTACATGAGCTCTATGCCCTTCCTCTGTGCTTAGTTGTGTCTCACCCTATTACCCAGTTAGCACCTTATTAACTACACTCCAGCAGTGTCTTTCCTCTAACACAATAGTAACATCTTCTTATTTATACTAGCACAATTAGACTTCCCCTCTTTGCAGCCAGTGAAGTCAGTGGGAGTACTCTGGTGTTTACAGGTAAGCAAGCTCATAAAGCTTTTGCAGAATCAGGACCCAAGATGACATCAGGTTTTAGAAATATAGAGCCAGATCCTCTGCTGGTGTAAATTGGCTTAGTTCCATTGAAACTAGACGAACTTACTCCGGCTGAGGATCTGCTCCATTATGTATCAATAGTTGGCTTTTTAGTCTTTACGTGAAGTTGGTTTATAATTTTAAAAAGATAACCAGGGTCCGAAGATTTTATTTTGTCTAATGGGGCTCAGAATGCCCATAAAAAGTTCTGAGCCACACAACAGATAGGTTGGGAGTTGTATGTATAATTCACTGCAGACACAAACCACGTGGTTTTCATTCTGTAGCACGTTAAATTATTTAAAGCTGGGGGTTGTGGTCTCATCAAGTCTCCTACACTAAATGGGGGAAGTGCTTGCATGGGACTCCATTCCCCATCAACACCCAATGAAAACTCAGGCCTGGCAGGAAATACTATTGGTGACGCAAAGCTGGTAGTCTTACCTCTGAGCTGGAAATGAAACAATTTTCTGGAAGATGGTGAGGGTTTAATTTTATAAAATAATATTTAACATGACAGGGAAGCTACCTGGTCCACTGTGAATAAAGGGGTAAACTTCACTTCAACTCATCTTCTCTCTCCTACTGCACAGGTGCTCTGGAGAAGAGGTACATGACTTGTTGGCTGTATGACTGATGTCGGACAGAATCCCTTTGGAAAGGAAAGGTGCTACTTCTGCAGTTTGTAGGACTGGAATGCAACTGGAGTTGGGCATTTAGGTAATGTGTGTGTATGTAGTTATCTAAGTGACTCAGTAATGGATGGAGGCACTGGACTGGGTTACCTAGGGAGGTGGTGGAATCTCCATCCTTAGAGGTTTTTAAGGCCCGGCTTGACAAAGCCCTAGCTGGGATTATTTAGTTGGTGTTGGTCCTTCTTTGAGCAGGGGATTGGACTAGATGACCTCCTGAGGTCTCTTCCAACCGATAGAATAGAATTCATAGAATTCATAGAATCCATAGAATTCTATGATTCTATGATTCTACCTATTACTCCCAAAGAAGTACTCAATGAACTAATAACTCACTTTCATTTCTGACATTGATACTTTTAATTATTGCCTTAGTAAGGATTGCAAATGTTGATACATATGTTGGCTGGGGCCAGTCGGCAAAAGGAGACCCTTGGATGCTTTAGAAGCACGTTAATGAGTTAGAAACAAAAACATGCAAAAGATGTTGGTCTGCCGTAAAGTGCAAAAGAAATAGTGGGGTGAAACCATGCATCCATAACCCACCTTCCTTACCAACAAATCAGTAGACATAAGTGTAACTTGACTTTCATCTTGACTTTTAAAACATAGATTGTTAAAGGGACCCTAAGCATGGAGGAAAAAATATGATGTCATCCAACAGTTGGTTCGTACTCTATCTAAAGTTTTTTAAAAAAAATTAACTTTTGGTGCGGCTTTTGACTCATAGGCCTCTGTCAGCCACTAATTTTCCTAAACACAATTTTGACTGTACACTCAAATATAGATATGAAAATAACTTATTATTCATAACTTTAGAGAAGCAACATTCCTTACTTATAGAACATATTCAAAGAACTTTGCTCATGAAAGTGACTTGGAAAACTAGCTGTCATATATAAATCTTGCAAATATGAGTAGAATTTGATGGTATTCTAATATCTTGGAGGGTAAATTATTAATGTTCAGTGTTAAAGAGAAAATGTGTCTAGTAGGTTAAATACACAACCTCCATACAATGACATTCAAATACCCTCGCTTTGAAAGTATGTGGGGGGAAATGTCAATAATATCTTTAGAAAGTGAAGTGCGGAATGCTAACAGAAATTTAGTAGCAGGATACAGCATTCACCTTGCTAAATGCCATCTATTCCCAATGAATAACATGCTTACGATACTGCCAGGCAAATTATAAAATACTGATATTGCTAGATTTTATATGTATACTGCAAAATGGAAGATGATCCAAAAGGGTAAGGATTGTGGAAGAAGTAGGAGAGGTCTCTGACTGTGGAGCCTCAGCCTGTACTTGGAAGTCATAGAATCATAGGACTGGAAGGGACCTCGAGAGGTCATCTAGTCAAGTCCCCTGCACTCATGGCAGGACTAAGTATTATCTAGATGATTCCTGACAGGTCTTTGTCTAACCTGCTCTTAAAAATCTCCAATGATGGAGATTCCGCAACCTCCCTTGGCAATTTATTCCAGGGTGCTTAACCACCCTGACAGGAAGTTTTTACTAATGTCCAATCTAAATCACACTTGCTGCAATTTAAGCCCATTGCTTCTTGTCTTATCAGCAGAGGCTAACAAGAGCAATTTTTCTCCCACTTATAAAAGATTGGTGCTATCTTTGCCCTTCCCTCATCCTCTAGCACCGGGGTGGCCAACCTGAGCCTGAGAAGGAGCCAGAATTTACCAATGTACATTGCCAAAGAGCCACAGTAATACATCAGCAGCCCCCGATCAGCTCCCCGCTGCTCCGCTCCCAGTGCCTTCCACTCACCGGCAGCCCCGTTGATCAGTGCCTTCCCCTCCCTCCCCTCACCTCCTGATCAGCTGATTTGTGGCATGCAGGAGGCTCTGGGGGGAGGAGCAAGGGCACGGCAGGCTCAGAGGAGAGGGCGGGAAGGGGTGGAGTAGGGGCAGGGCCTGTGGCACCTTTAGCTCCAGCCCCGGAGTCGGTGCCTATACAAGGAGCCTCATATTAACTTCTGAAGAGCCGCATGTGGCTCCGGAGCCACTGATTGGCCACCCCTGCTCTAGGACCTCACGCATCCTCCATGAGTTCTCAAAGATAATGGCTAGCAGTTCAGAGATTGCTTCAGATAGTTCCTCAGGTATGCTAGAATGAATTTCATTGGGTTCTGCTGATTTGAATACATCTAACGTATCTAAATATTCTTTAACCTGTTCTTTCCTTGTTATGTCTTCCTTTTGGCCTTCCCCCTTGTTGTTAGCGAGTATCTGGTCACCATTAACCTTTTTAGTGAAAACTGAAGCAAAATAGGCAATAAACACCTCAACTTTCTTGATGTTGTCAGTTATTAGCTCTCCGTCCCTGCTAAGTAGAGGACCTATGATTTCCTTCATCTTTCTCTTGCTCTCAGTGTATTTAAGGAACCCCCTTCTTATTGCCGTTTAGGTCCCTTGCTAGGTGTAACTCCATTTGTGCCTTAGTCTTTCTGATTTTGCCCCTACATGCTTTTGCTATTCTTTTGTACTCCTCCTTTGCATTTTGTCCATGTTTCTGCTTTTTGTAAGATTCCTTTTTGATTTTCAGGTCATGAAATAACTCCTGATAGAGCCAAATTGGTTTCTTCCTATTGCTCCTATCTTTTTTTCGTACTAGGATAGTTCATAGTTGTGCTTTTACTATTTTCTGCTTGAGAAACTGCCAGGTCTCCTGCACTTCTTTTTCCCTTCGATTTTCTTCCTTTGGCACCTTACCTAGCAGTCATCTAAGTTTGTTCGTCTCCTGTTTTGAAGTCCATTGTCCTTGTTCTGCTGCTCTCACTCCTTTCTTTCCTTAGAATAATGAAGTCTATCATTTGTAAATGTAAATGTATACATCTAGGAGCAAATGGGCTATTATAGAAAAGGTTTCCTTAGGGTAAATTACTAGCCTGCTCTCCCCACTGCCCATCTTGTCCTTCTCCTGACTTTGCTACTTAGAATCTCTTTATCCTTCTGGACTACATTACCACTTTGCTGCTGCAAGCTGGTCTATATTGGAAGACTTCTGTTTACTTCTAGGGGTTTCTACAAAGACGCAAGCTCTCCACATATGAAAGATCTTTCAGGATCAGGGCCTAAGTCTGGAGTGGATGTAATTGTTTCCCTGGGAAGTAAAATAAGAACTGTAGGTCTTTTTCATGTTGATTCAGCCATATTTCCAACAATTCCAGTCTCTTAGTTTCAGGAAACAATGAGCTCTGGATTCTTTGAAGCCAAATCAGGGAACATCCCCACCTCTGTAATTCTAATTTCCAGCTTCTACTGGGTTTCCTTAGTACACTTTATAGCACCTGTTTGCCTGTGTTTAAGATTCTCCTTCTCTCTCTTAGCCCCAAACGCTAACTGTTTTCTGAGTGTAAATGAAGAGTTACTCAGACTGGCTATTAAAGCAATAATTTTCTCCTCTCTCTCTAGTCCTCTGTGTAGATGCTATTTCAAACTGAGTGTCCTATTACAATTTAATTTAAGTCTATAAGGAATTGACTTAAGTGAAATACAAATAAAACAGTGTTATTCGAAAATAATTGTGTCCACACACAGATCTGTGCCATAATAATAAAAGGTTTGACCCAAAACCACCACGATTTAGTTATTTTTTGTCATAGAATTATAGATATTAGGGTTGGAAGGGACCTCAGGAGGTCATCTAGTCCAACACCCTGCTCAAAGCAGGACCAATCCCCAACTAAATAAAAATACACAGGCCTTGCTGTGAGCAGTTTTGGGTAGATTAACCCTGTGTTTCCCACACTTTCAAATAGCTCGGGAAAACCCCCCCTCTAATTCACTTAATTGTAGTGATTTGAATGTACGGACCCTGTTTCCTCCCTCCAAGATTGCCTGATTACTCCTGCTAGATAAACTTCCTTTATAGCTTGCTTTGGAGTGTTTGAGACTGGGTAAAGAATAGAGATAGTCAGAAAATGGTAATTTTTTCCACAGGAAATTTTGAGTTTTCAGAAAAAAAATCCAAATCCAAAATATTTCCTCTGAAAACTACAATATTTCAATGCTGAAATGCTGCTGCGATGCCTTGTGGGACTTGTAGTTTTCAGGTGCCTCATGTTCCACTTTCCTCTATAGTTCCCACTCCTTGGTTGGACAAAATCTCCCATCATGCACCATAGTCTCCTCTGTTGGTGAGAGAAAGCTATACTGTATAATGGGAGATGAAGTCTGGCTGGGGAGCCTGGTGAATAGAGAAGAATGGGGACACAAGGAAACCAAACTATATCTCTCACGAGGCACTTTGTGGTAGTGTTTCAGAATCAGATTTCCACTGAAAATTGAAAGTTTTGGTGTTTGGGTGTTCAGGTTTTTCCATGAGAAATCAAAATTTTCCATTGAAAGCAAACACTTTTGATGGGAAATTTTCAGCCAGTCCTAGTAAAGAGACAGGAGTTCTCTGTCAGGGAAAACTCTTCTTCTCCTCACTCCTTCCCCTGAATTCTGCACTGTTGGAAAAGAGAGAGAGAGGGCAACAACTGGAAGCAAACACTTCATGGGAGCACTGGTTCATGGGTGGAGTGGTGTGTGCTTATTATCTCTTTCTATCATATGCATATCCTGGACCTCATCTATTTAGGAGGTCAACAGAAAAGCAAGTGGATTTCAGATATGTACTCTCAAAAATAGTTTTAAAAAGACGTTAAAATTTATAATAAAACTGATCAAAATTGAATTGAAGTCAGAGTTTTCAAAAATGATGATTGATTTTTGTGTGGCTAACTTGAGACACCTTAAAGGAGCCTGGTTTTCAGAGGATTGCCACTTTATGAAAATCAGGCCTCCTTATGGTATCTCAAATTGGGCACCCCAAAATTACTATTTAAAAAAAATTTTTTTTGGCTTAGATGTGTTTTCCCTTTGAAAACAATGGGAAAGAATGGATTGGTCTTCTCTCACATCTCAGGTAATCTATTCACTAGGCAAGATGGCAGGAAGGAAGCTCACAATTATTTGCTACTGTCACAGAAGTGGTGAATCTTCTATGGATATTACTGGTGATATAACAATGTAATATACACAGTATGATTTGGTGATTGGGGCATGATGCCATTTGTAATTATTTTGTATATGCATCACTTGATAGAAAAACACAATGGTTTTCCTGGGAGAGGTTTTGGAGAAGATATTGATTAGTGAAATGTTTGACTTTCTCATTTTACTATTTAATAAGACTGGAAAATAATGTCACACTCAAGAGGATTTGGAAAAAATCCCAGTACTCTTTTTGGACACCAATTAACCATTTTTATCAGGAATTTGCCAATTTTATTACATTTTTCAAAAGGTCGAGATGGAATAACATGTTCAAACACAAATAAGAATCATGGGCTAGATCCTCAGATGGCATAAACTGGTTTAGTTGCATAGAAATCGGTGGACAACATTGATTTATACCTCCCAAGGATCTGGTCCCAAAACTCTATATGAAGCAAATACAGAACATGTTAAATGATACAGGAGCTCTAATCGTATCCTGCCTTAACTATGGTAACCTCCTCTTTTCTTGTTTTAGATGCTACCCTCGCATTACTCTTGTCAGTCCAAAATCATTTTTCACCCCTTGAATTGACCATGTCTCTCATTGCAATCCCTGTATGGGTTCCTCAAGCACCTTGCTCAGCCTCAACTTAAATCTGTCCTTGTTTCTGCCCAGATAAAAAGGCAGGCTTCAAGGACAGCACATTTGTTTAGGGTCAGCATTTTTAGTTGCTTTCACAAAGGCCTAAATCCTTCACACACTTAAGAATGTACCTAACTTTGCTCGCGAGAGTAGTCCCAGTGGCTTCAGTGGGACCACTTGTGAGTCAAATTGCTCACGTGCTTAAGTGTTTTCAGGGTTGGGGGGCCTTAGTTTATGCGTCTGTGGTGTTGGGAGGACAGCTTGTGCCCAATTTTCTTTCAGAGGCGCTGAAGCCAATGGAACTGCATTGGTGCAGCAATCTGTGCTAGCAGATTCTGACACAGGATCAAAGCTGAAATATGCACATATTGATAAGCATGGCGTGTAACCAAATAAAATGAGCAATATCCAGCATCTGCAAAGTAACAAGAGCTCCATTACTTGAACAAAAAATATTTGGGGTGTCATTTTCAAGTCTTCAGCAGTGGCCTAACTCTTTGGCCACTTTGAAGTCAAAGGGAGCAGAGCTAGGTCAATGCTGAAATTTTTGATTAATTAGTGTAAGGATAGTTATGATTCATAAATGTACATAACGGTCACTACAACGTCCATACTACATTGTATTTCCAGAATTCTGCTACACTGTGTCTACATTGTATTTTTGTCTAGTAAAACTTGCAAACTGTTCAGAGTTGTGATTGTATGTTCTGTTCAGAACAGAGCATTCAGACAGAGCTCAACAAATAACTGTAACAGCAGAAAAGTAAGTCCCTGCTTAACTCATAAAACCTTTCCCCAGTATATGCTGCTGCAAAAGAAAGCTCAGAGGATTTTTCACTTCCTACTGTACTGTTTATCTTTATGGCCTGCAGCCATACCATCTTGATCTGTGATCTTGTCTGATCTTGTGAGCAAAGTAGGATATAGTCAATTCTTGAATGGAAGACCTCTAAGAATAACACAGAAAGCTGGTAAGAACTGATGCTGGTGACTCATTAGGTGGCATTTTCCCCTCTGAGTCAGTCCTGGACACAATGCCCCATGATTGTACCAGGAGGGAGATAATTTAGCACGTGGGCAGGGAGGGGCAAGGAGAAGGGAAGCAGTTCCATGCATAAGGCATGGTATGGAAGAAGACATGAAGGCTTAAGTGACAGAGAGAGGATGGAATCAGAATGGAGATGGAATTATTAACTCAGGCTAAGGGCTGACCCTTCTAGGACAGGGTTGAGGATGGATGGAGAACTTTGTCCTCTTCGTCTACCAGCTTGGCACCTTCAAAAGTACTAACTTCACATGAAACCTTTTAAACCAAACCAGCAAAACCCAAATTCCTGTACCTAATAATGTTCTCCTGATCTGACGTTCCATTAAATATGAATAGATCGGTGACAACTCATAACAGGACAAAAATCAATGTGGCTGCCGTAGTCACCTTGATTAATACATCAGAGGGGTAGCCGTGTTAGTCTGGATTTGTAGAAGCGACAAAGGGTCCTGTGGCACCTTATAGACTAACAGAGGTATTGGAGCATAAGCTTTCATGGGTGAATACCCACTTCTTCGGATGCAAGAAGAAGTGGGTATTCACCCACGAAAGCTTATGCTCCAATACCTCTGTTAGTCTATAAGGTGCCACAGGACCCTTTGTCGCTTCTTGATTAATACAGTTACTTGGGGTATTTGGAGCGTGGCAGTCTGGGCTACTTGGAACGGGGGGTGATTTATGTCTACAGAAGAGTGATGGTCTTACACTTACAGTGCTGGACTGGGATTTGGGAGGACTAGGCTCAGTTTCCAGCTCTGCCACAGACTCTATGATCGTGGTAAAGTCACTTAATTTTTGTGTTCCTCAGTTTCTCATCTGGATAATAATACTTCCTTTATCTGTCCTGTCTATTTAGACTATAAACCTCTGTCTCTTACCATATGTATGTCCAGGACCTAGCACAATGGAGCCTCTACCTTGGCTGGGGCCACTAGGTGTTACTATACTAATAATTATATTCACATGTAGAGACCTTGTTCAGAACTGACCTCTGACATTGGTCTAATAAATCTTTTTTTATTGACCAGTGCACCCCCCCTCATTGTATTTATGATGGAAACATTAACGAGAGAGAGAAATGTTCAACGACTGCCAAAAAAGTTTGTTGTTCTAAAGGGTAGATCCTGCTTTTTTAAAATGAAGACTTGCCGATGCCTTTCCTATGGATTGATAGAATTATCGATGCATTATCCAGCAGGAATCTATACCAGCAAGGTCAATAGGGTGTAATTACTAGCAGCACAGGCCAGAGTCTGCTCCCGGAGCTCTCCTCCCTGCACACGCTCTTTGGGTATGCATATCACATCTCCCTGCTTGTAGCCGGCTGATGAGTGTGTGCAGTTAGTGCAGGCACACACATCCTTCTGCGCTTTCCCTGAAAGTGGAGCATTAGCAACTGCAGTCAAAAAGCACCCCTGCTTCTTCAGCTGTGGTACTAGCAGCAACTGTCTAATTCTGTCTGGAGGAACTTGGAGACAGCCCTGAAGACAAGTTTAAAAGGGACCTAGTGACACCCTGCTGTCACATCTGGTGTCATGAATCCACTTATTAGCAGCCCATTTACAATCACTTTCTTAGTCCCATCAATAGTGTACGCTCTTCCAGAAAACTGTCTGTCTTGGAAGGAGGGAGCACACTGCTGAAGGTATGTTGCAGTCTTCTTTACCTTAAATCTTTTGCTGAATGTTTCCATCTGTGAATCTTGCTTGCAGACATTCCTGTTCTATGCAGTTTTCTATTGTGGGCTGCTAGGGAATCGCTTTAGCAAATCATAGCAATATAAATAAATGGCCAGGAATCTTTCACTCAGCAAACTGAGCAGATCGTGTTGTTAAATGACAAAATAAATATGACTGGATTAAAGTTTCAGAGCAGACGATAACTCAGCCTGCAGATCATATCATAGACAAATAGAATGCCCGTGTTAATAGCAGTGCAACATTTCCTGTCATAGGCTTCCTAAGTGTGGCCTCACAACGCTGCTTTTTAATTGATGTGTGTATTAAAAATTATCCATGCTTGCCAATGGTAGCTGCAATTTGCATATGTGTTTGGGAATCAAAAAATATACCTTTTAGTTAACTTTGATCCGGCTGTGGACTACAACACACTTAGCATTTCTAAAAGGAAAGGTGAGTGAACCATGCAGTGTAACTCACCTCTATAGTTTTACAGGTATACTTCTAGTTAGTAAAACTTATAGCCAAAGCCAAGAAGTTTGCTATAATTGTGAGTTTCTATGAATGTCGCAATTGAGAAGACCCTAAATATTGTTCAGCTTTCTGATCCCAAGATTTTATAACAATTTATGACTTTTAAAGGTGGTTGAACCTCAGAGAGAGGAAATTATGACAGCTGAGATGTGATAAGCATAGAATATTGTTTTGTTTCATTGAACTAGCTGGCTGTAACTTTTATCTGCTTGGAAGAAACCTGATTTGTCATTTATACTTGTGGATTCTTTGGCTAACAGGTCCCCCACGATGTAGCACAAGTACATTTTGGACATTTCAGGATCTTTCACTATCGTGGGAGATATATTAAAATATATCCTCCATGTGTCAAAGCATAATTTACCATGAGGTTATTCTGATATAGCCAGTGTTTTTAATGTGAATTCGGCATCATCTCTATTGCTTGCAATAAAAGTAAACTTACATATGAATATTGTCAAGGGGGGGAAAAAAAACCCTGTTCATAATTGTATATATTTTGAAAGTATCAAAACACACTTTGATTAATATTCCTTCAAAGTATTAAGAAAATTCCTCTGGTTGTAATTTACAAAAATTATACATGCAACTGAGTTGATCCAGTCTAGAATAAAGAAATAGTATTGGCTTGAGAATACACAAGGTGGGAGTGGGTGTGGGGGTGTTTGTGTACCTATTCATAGACTGAAAAAATTAAGTATTCCAAGTTGTCTATAGAACTCAATGGCTCCTTTTATTATTAACAATGTATTCCATTAACAGGGCATGCTATACACCATGGTAGCTATGCAACAGAATGAAACAAGCTAACAGGAATCACCTTGTATACTGTCTTCTATAACACTGGTAAAGGAGAAAACTCTTTGATGGTAGTTATGGTTATTTCCTTAAAAATCTAAACAGTATGTGGGAGTCATGAGTGGTTGTAGAGTGCCTATATCTCACAAGCAGTTTTATTTGTAAATGTGGGCAGTAGGAGCCTATTTGTGCATGCTCTTAGCGGATTTAGGCTTTCTGATATCCACGGGCACATCTTTGGGAATCTGTCCTTACAGAGTTGGACAGTAGCCATTCACCAGTGGCAAGGTCACTCCAGCCACCCTGCTGTGCTTTTCACAGCTGTAGGAGCTGCTTCAGCACTAAAGCTGTGGTAGCCTGTCACTTTGTGTCTCATCTCCAGAGAGAAGCAGGAGGAAGAAAAAACACATTTTGTTGCTTTCACCAGTCTTCATTTTTTATATAATTCACTACAGTGCAACAGACAAACTTTCTGGTGTATTCTTCTATAGTTATAATGTCCTGTCAATCTTGACTTTCGGTGAGTACAATCATAAGGTGAATTTCAATATGTATATTATTTGCATGGGTTTAAAAAGAAAAAAACCTCCATGTGGGCCAGATTCTGTTGTCCATTAGAGTGATATTAATCCACAGTCACTCCACTTGAAGTCAGCGGAGAGGACACTCCAGATGTACATCAGTGTAAAGAAGAGCAGAAACGGAGTATTGTGGGTCAACTCCTCAATAGATATAAATTGAGGTACATTCACAGGTTTCAGCGGAGCTATGCTGATTTACCCCGGCTGAGGATCTGGCCCTGTATTTTTTACAGCTTAGACTCTATTTCAGCATAAGTAGTATGACCTGTAATATCCTAACACTGCCAACAGACTCGGAGAGAACATCTATCTGTGTGCAGTTGGAGGAAGTAGGAGGAATCTGATAGCAATAATCTTTTATCTACTCCATTACCATAACCTAGGAGAGAGAAATATTTCCTTTTTTTTTTCACTTTAAGATGCATAGGTTCTTCCTTTTTGCTTGACTGTATGTCAGGCTCAGTGTGCAATGTTAGCTCCATGCTGCCGGTTGCTTGATCTCAACCTGGGGTTCAGTGGAGGTGAAAGGTAACTCAGTTCAATCTCTTGGGGCTAGCTCACCTCTGTGTTTCTTCAAAGCAGATTTGTCAGTCATATAAAATGTCACTGCTGTTGCTTTTATATTCTGAATCACTAGGCAAATCAGACTTGAAGAGAATCAAACACATTTGCTAAGTGTGACAGGGTAGCAGAGTGCTACATTCACCAACCCACCAGCCCCCTAGTGTTTTGAAGTACTTTATGCAAAGAGGTCTGCTCAGATGTTAAGCTTTGTGTTCTCTGATACTGAAAGTGAAGTGCAGGATTCTGAAAAACTCATAAGAGGTTGAAGAATTCATCCAGGTCTGTTTTCTACTGTGATAGACAATAGACACAACATCCAACCTGCATACCTCTCATGAGTATAAGTGGGAGTAATAGAGCATCCTACCTGTGCTTTGTGTAGTTACACAGCATGCCAACAATTGTGCGATCGCTACTTCAAGTACCAAGGGGAAAAAAATCTTAAGATGGTGAAATCTAAACAGGTGCAGGTTTTTTTAAAGATAGTTATCTATTTACACACCATATCAGGCTTTCCAAAATAGCCTTAGATTAAAAGCAAGCTGCAACAATAATATACTGTGCACAGCCTTAAGTGCTCTAATGAGTGATAGCTGTAAACGAGAATAAAAGCGAAGAAAATGCCATGCATCTTCAATATTGTAGAGAAGTAGGATCCAGATGGCAAGCCTTTTTATAGTAATACACTGGATTCATGGCTACTAGTAACTTGTTTAATTTGTCTTACTTCAATACTATTTCAGTGTGATGCTTTTTGCTAGGTAAGGCCATAAAAATGTAGGGTTTTGAACATGGTGTCCGCTTTCAGCAGAACTTCCCCCACTCCTCTTAACCCTTTCTTCAGTGATTATTGGAATTCTTTACTCAGGAGCATCACCTGGAGTATTTCATGGGCATTTACGCTGTCACATGCAACGCGAAATAGAATCAGAAGGTTTACATACAATAGAACCATTGTTAACAAGACTTCCCATTGGAGGATAAAGAGATTGTCCGTGTGCTGTTTGACTGCCTCTAGCCTGAAATAGTTTTTACTGGTAACTAAGCTGCAATTGGAGCTGAAATGCTAGTTGGGCAATACCAACACATACTATGGTTGTAGACTAGCAACTGTCTTGTCTTTTCAAGTGATGTAACTACACATATATTTGTGACTTCACGCTGCTTTTTTCTAGTTTGTTTCTATTTACACCCCGGTGTGGTGTGTTCCATTCCCGGGCAGCCACAGTAGCAATGATCACTACCATTGCACCCTCCCGTAAGCTTTCAGTGAGTGAGACACCCAGTGGCGATAATGATCATCAATGGTACCATTCAGTGGAACCTGCCGGGCGACTTCTGAAACAGGATAGACAAACTGATGGATGACTAATGGTGACCTGGCTCTGAGTTTATGACCCATTATGGGTCTTGGATCTTCCGTCTTAGCCACTTATATGGCTGCCATCACTGTAGTACTTGAATCCCTCACAGTCTTTAATATATTAATTATCGCAACAGCCCTGTGAGGTGGGAAAGTGGTGTTATCCCCATTTTACAGATAAGGAGTTGATTTACAAAGATCCTCGGGCTATATCTGCACTGCAGCTGGGAGGTATGATTCCCAGCACGGACTTGCGCTAGTTCTGCTCAAGCTAGCGCGATAAAAATAGCAGTGTGGACATTGCGGCACTGGTGGCAGCTTGGGCTATCCTCCTGAGCTTGGACACAGGGGCTTGGGCAGCTCGTCTGGGCCACCACCACCTCCCCTCACCGCCCCCGCCCCGGGACACAAAATCCACACTGCTATTTTTAGAATTCTAGCTCATGCAAGTCTCTCTACCTGCTCTGGGAATCACACTGCCCAGGTGTAGTGTAGACAGCTCCTAAATGATTTTCCCTAAGTCACACAGGAAGTCTGTGGCAGAGCAGGGAATTTAACCCAGGTCTCCTAAGACCTAGGCTAACATCCTAACCATTGGATCATACTTCCTTTGGATTTCCAGTACCAAAGCCCAGGTTTCTGCCACATGAATGAAGAATTCCATTATCTGGTAGCAATAATAGTGTGACACTGCACTCCATATGATTTTATGAAAATATGCTAATGAGTGGGAATATAACGTAACTGGAATATGCTTCATGCAAAAGGTCTCTTGTAAAGTATCACTACAAAGCTTATAATCTACTGTGTGTTGTCATCCTACTTGTATAAATATATCATTCTTGTATCTGAAACTAGAAATATGAAATATAACTCTGAGGCCCTATTGTAATTATGCAAAATGTGGATCATTAATGGTGGTTTAGAATCTTGATGGCTCCCAGCAACTAGGACAATTGACTGTAGATGGCTCTGTTTACTTGCAGGCCTTCCTGTGAGTCAGGCTGGGAAGAATGAAGGCTTGGAGTCTCCCAGGACATGTGACCATGTCACCTGGTACTGGAATCCATCTTTAACCTTGTGCTTTTCCATTTAGAAGGAGGGGTGGGGACCCAGAGAGACAAAAGATTTCTGCCTTGTACCAAAGCTATATAAGGGAGTGGAACAGAACAAAGGGGGCTGCAGTCATGAGAAATCCCCTAGTTACCACCTGAGCTGGAACAAGGACTGTACCAGGATAAAGGATTGGGCCCAGAGTAGAAAGGAGTCTAGTTTGTGAAAGAAGCTTATTGGAACATCTCTGAGTGTGAGGTTTCATCTGTAAGCAGTTTCTTACTGTATTAGGCTTAGACTTGCGTGTTTTTGTTTTATTTTGCTTGGTAATTTACTTTGTTCTGGCTGTTATTACTTGGAACCACTTAAATCCTACTTGTTATACTTAATAAAATCACTTTTTGCTTATTACTGAACCCAGAGTTAGTGACTAATACCTGGGGGAGCAAACAGCTGTGCACATCTCTCTATAAATGTTATAGAGGGCAGACAATTTATGAGTTTACCCTGTATAAGCTTTATACAGCGTAAAACGGATTTATTTGGGAACTGGGTATCTGGGTGCTAGAGATAGGAGCACTAAGCCATTTTCAGTTAAGTCTGCAGTTTTGGGGGACGTGATTTAGACCTGGGTCTGTGTTTGCAGCAGGCTAGCATGTCTGGCTCAACAAGGCAGGGTTCTGAAGTCCCAAGTTGCTAGGGAAAACGGGCTCAGTTGTAGTCTCAGCACATCAGGTGGCAGTACCAAGGGGGTCTCTGTGACCCAACCCATCACAAGTAGGCTTTTATCCTCTACATGGCTAGCCACTAGAGAGGCGCATGAGACATTTACTGTATTATACGTACACGAGTATAGGTCTTGCACTATCTCTGCTGAAACAGGGTCAGCAAAGTGAACACTGAGAAATCTCCACACTCACTTTTGCCATTTTACTGGAAAGCATTAGTGCGTGGAAAAGACAAACCAATGGTTTCCTCTAAGGCTCTGTAATGGCACCAATGCTTGTCAACTTGTACACAAACAACCTTCCGCTTACCCAGTCCCACAAGTTCACATACGCAGATGACATTTGATTAGGTGTCCAAGCACGGTCATTCACAGAACTTGAAGATACCCCAAACACTGATTTGAATAATGCTATAGTTGGTGGAATTTACAACCAAGTGGGACCAAGACAGTTTTGAGTACGTTCCATCTTTACAACATAAGAGCAGCCCAAGAACTGAATATCATTTTCACTGGACATTACTTGAAACACGAATCCCACCCAAGCTACCTTGGAATAACCCTAGATAGATCTCTCATATACCTTAATCATCTGAGGGAAAACTTTAGCTGAGGTGAGGTTGTGTAGCAACCTTATAAGCAAATTGGCCGGCACTTCATGAGGAGCAAACACTCAAACCCTCTGATCAATCGGTTTGGCTCTCTGTTACTCTGCAGCAGAATACTGTACTCTGATCTGGCTCCATTCATCTCATGTCAAGTTGATTGATACACAACTATATTCAACCATGTGCATCGTAAATGGAGCAATTCAACCTATACCAGTACCATGGTTCCCCATGTTAAGCACTATCACTTCTCCATACATCCATCATGAGAATGTTACAACCAGAATAGTTGAGAAAATCAGGGTAAACCCAAGCCTACCACTATACACAGACCTTTCCGACCACCCAAGAGCGTGCTTGTCATCAAAGCACCTGTTGTGGACCCACTTGCCCTGCCTATATTTCTCTGTGACATCAATGTGGCATAAATAATAGACTGCGGCTGACATGAGAAACTAGTCTCTTATAATTGACCTGACCATGCATGGCTTTGATGTGCTATGGCTCTCATGGGCCCTTCGGAACTGATTTCAAATGGGCCAGGGTCAATGTGAAGCCAGCCTTCACACCAGGGAAGATGTGAAGGAGAGGTTCCCACATGTGACTATGACCAAAGACAATGTCTCACATCACTGATGGCTGCCCTCTGACCAGATTTGATGGTGGTCTGAGGGCTCTGCACTTCATTGATGAAGCTGCTGGAAATCGGCTTCTCAAGCACTGCATCTGATAAGGAGGCTGTAAAACAGGGTCCACTACGTGCCAACTTTTCTTTTGGCCTGGTTCACTTTGTCCTAGTTACCTCAGCAGACATTGTTCAGATTAGTTCTTCCTTTCCCTAAAAGAGTGGCAGTGGCTTTACGAGTGGGAGTGGAGAAGCCTCATGAAGTCTTTCCTATAAACAATCTGTTCCCTGTTGTACATATTAATCTGCTTCTCAGCCAGGCAATACTGTTCCCCTTCCTCTAAATATTTTTTTCTGCACTACGAGCCAGATTCAAATACTCTGCCTCAGAATGAATAGTACTTGAAATGTCCCATTGAAATCAGAGCTCATGTAAGGTACTACGCAGTATAAGGAAGAATGTTTCAATCTGGTCCTTAATTAATGAATTAATTAAAAATATTTTCTTTTAAACCCTGAGATGCTAAGCCATTATGTAAATGTATGTAAAGTGCTAAATGCTTTTTTGTTTCAGCTTTCACCAAAAAGGCTAGTAGCAATTATACCTCTAACATAGTGAAAATGAGGTAGGATCAGAGGTTAAAATAGGGAAAGAACAAGTTAAAAAATACTTAGACAACTTAGATGTCTTCAAGTCACCAGGGTCTGATGAGATGCAACCTAGAATACTTAAGGAGCTGACTGAGGAGATATCTAAGCTCTAAGATAATCATTAGTGATTATCTTCTAAAAGTCATGGAAGATGGGAGAGATTCCAGAATAATGGAAAAGGGCAAATATAGTGCCAAGCTACAAAAAGGAAAATAAGGACAACCTGGGGAATTACAGACCAGTCATCTTAACTTCAGTACCCAGAAAGATAATGTAACAAATAATTAAGCAATCAGTTTGCAAACACCTAGAAGATAATAAGGTGATAAATAACAGTCAGCATAGATTTGTCAAGAACAAATCGTGTCAAACCAACCTAATAGCTTTCTTTGACAGAGTTACAAGCCTTGTGGATAGGGGTGAAGCAGCAAATGTGGAATATCTTGACTTTAGTAAGGCTTTTAATACTGTCTTGCATGACCTTCTCATAAACAAACTAAGGAAATACAACCTAGATGGAGCTACTATAAGGTGAGTGCATAACTGGCTGGAAAACCATTCCCAGAGAGTAGTTATCAGTGGTTCAAAATCAAGATAATGGCATAAAGGGTACACTTATAAAGTTTGCGGATGATACCAAGCTGGGAGTAGTTGCAAATGTTTTCGAAGATAGGATTAAAATTCAAAATGATGTGGACAAACTGGAGAAATGGTCTGAAGTAAATATGATGAAAATCAATAAGAACAAATGCAAAGTACTCCACTTAGGAAGGAACAATCAGTTGCACACATACAAAATGGGAAATGACTGCCTAGGAAGGAGTACTGCGGAAAGGAATCTGGGGGTCATAGTGATTCATAGATTCATAGATTCTAGGGCTGGAAGGGACCTCGAGAGGTCATCGAGTCCAGCCCCCTGCCCTCATGGCAGGACCAAATACTGTCTAGACCATCCCTGATAGACATTTATCTAACCTACTCTTAAATACCTTCAGAGATGGAGATTCCACAACCTCCCTGGGCAGTTTATTCCAGTGTTTAACCACCCTGACAGTTAGGAACTTTTTCCTAATGTCCAACCTAAACCTCCCTTGCTGCAGTTTAAGCCCATAGTGGCTCCAAAGCTAAATATGAGTCAACACTGTAACACTGCTGCAAAAAATCAAATGTCATTCTGGGA
Source organism: Chelydra serpentina (assembly GCA_037349315.1). Classification (NCBI taxonomy): domain Eukaryota; kingdom Metazoa; phylum Chordata; order Testudines; family Chelydridae; genus Chelydra; species Chelydra serpentina. The sequence continues at coordinate 19,377,796 of JBAIAC010000004.1, read as the reverse complement.
TGTATTAGCAGGGGTGTTGTAAGCAAGACACAAGAAGTAATTCTTCCGCTCTACTCCATGCTGATTAGGCCTCAACTGGAGTATTGTGTCCAGTTCTGAGTGCCACATTTCAGGAAAGATGTGGACAAATTAGAGAAAGTCCAGAGAAGAGAGAGAAAAATGATTAAAGGTTTAGAAAACATGACCTACAAGGGAAGATTGAAAAAACTGGTTTTGTTTAGTCTGGAGAAGAGAAGACTGAGAGGGGACATGATAACAGTTTTCAATTACATAAAAGGTTGTTACAAGGACTAGGGAGAAAAATTGCTCTTATTAGCCTCTGCTGATAAGACAAGAAGCAATGGGCTTAAATTGCAGCAAGTGTGATTTAGATTGGACATTAGTAAAAACTTCCTGTCAGGGTGGTTAAGCAATGGAATAAATTGCCTAGGGAGGTTGTGGAATCTCCATCACTGGAAATTTTTAAGAGCAGGTTACACAAATACCTGTCCAGGATGGTCTAGATAATACTGAGTCCTGCCATGAGTGCAGGGGACTGGACTAGGTGACCTCTTGAGGTCCCTTCTAGTCCTATAATTCTATGATTCTATGTAGCTTCCTCCTCAAGCTGCTTTAAGGATCATCAGAGGGCCAGATTCTGATAGCCACTGAGTTCAGTGGCATTACTGTGAAATAAGGTATGGTTCAACTTCAGTAAGGCTATCAGAATCTGACCCAAATACATGACTGGACTAAAGTATAAATTCTGGCCATTTGACATTTTTTATAATATTTTTTTATAAATGGAGATATGCCAATCTCCTAGAACTGGAAGGACCTTTCAAGGTCATCGAGTCCAGTCCCCTGCCTTCACTAGCAGGACCAAGTACTGTCCCCTGACAGATTTTTGCCCCAGATCCCTAAATGGCCCCCTCAAGGATTGAACTCACCACGCTGGGTTTAGTAGGCCAATGCTCAAACTACTGAGCTATCCCTCCCCCCACTACTGACATGATGAAAAAGCCACAGAAATGCTATTACTAGGGCATTAAAGAGTAGTCTAGCAAGAAGCAAAATTAAAAACTTCTTAAATACATACATACATTAAAGGTCGATTCTGATTCTGTTACTCCCATTGAGTAGTAGCTTTTTCCCCAAGTCATCCCACTGACTTCAGAGGGTCTAGTGGTGACGTAACTGACTATTCAATGGCAGTGAGGATGTCACAACTTGGCCCTTTGAGATGAATTTATCCTGACATTGGTTGTGTTTCCCAGTAATATATTTATATTTAGGAATTAAATTGGCAGAGGAAAAGGAAAATGATCTCAACCCCAAATACTCTTCCTCTCTGGTACAAAGCACACAGAGATTGTGAAGTATTCTGATATTTAGTTATTTTAGGTAAGTGAAGTGACTCCAAAATTGATGAGTGTTTGCAATTTATTATTTAAGCATTTGGACCAGGTTGTGCCACTCTAACTCTGTGAACAGGTCCCATGGGTTGGATTGTGACTTTGACCACACTTTTATGCATGGAAGTAAAGGGCAGTAAGAACTCTCATTACATTTCTGCATGGACTACTTGGACTGTGAGTCCAGGCATATACAATTTAACTTACACCTCATCAGTGGGTGGTGAATGGGAAGACCCCCTGCTCCATCACAATACACTGGCCAGTACAATTGAGATGGTGAAGGGAGTATTGTAATCTGTTGTTGGTATAGGCCAACAGCAAATTAATAATCCCCTAGAAGGAAGCAAGGAGGGAATTGTGTCTGAATCAGTGTCTCCTGGTGCTACTTCTGGAGTGGTGCAGCAAATCTCTCTAAAGGCACAATCTGACCCAATGGGAGTACTCAGGTAGCAAGGGACTAGTCACGAGTAATACCCCAAAATACTAAAGAATTTGTTACAAGCAAACCATTTTGCAAATGGACTGAATAAATTCTTTCCTCTCCCCACCTGATGACAATTCTTCAGCTGGGTGGTGAGAGCTTTCTTCTTTGTCTCCTGTGCTCATTTGTCTGAACTATCAGCCTGTGCAAACAAATAGTGGGCTGAATGATGATGGGGGGAAACACGTGAAAGTAATTCATTGCAGGGAAATATGGTTTTCTTGCTGTAAAGTTACTGCATGTGAATAATACATGAGGTGATTTCCTCTCAGGAAAGCTACTAGCAAACATTTCCAATGGTAGGAGACATGAAATTGGCAATAGAGGAGCACTCAAATTGTTTTGCAGATCTTGGGGGTAGAGAATGCAGTGAAGGAACTATTATTGGATTCCCTCATGCTCTAAGACTATAGAGAAATGCAAATATACAATTTCATTAAAAGAATTAAATAAATGATGAGGGATTCTAACATTGATCTGGTTTTACAGATGCACAGATCAGTTGTAAAGAGAATTTCAAGAAAGTAATTTGAGACTCTTCTGGATTTTGTTTCACTCTCTGATACAGTAGGGTGCACAAGATGATTACTGCTGCTGTTTTGCCTAAACTTTCGGAGTTTCGGGGAAAAAACCCTTGTATTTCACTTCTCCATTTTTTTTGTCTAAATATTTCACCAACAGTAGACATTGATGAAGCAACAATGCTGATTATGGTTTCTATGGGTAAAAACTAGCAACTGATTGTCCTTTAAAAGGGGCCTACAACAGGATTTAGTTGGAGATGTCAAGGATGATCAAAGAACCGTTTATGATGACTTTTTTCCAGTGGAATTCAGTTTAGAAAGTTCTTTTCAAGAGACAGAAAGCCATCAAGTTTTCACAAGTTTAAAACCATAAATCATAGTGGAATAAGCAACTTCCTATTTCATTTACCCAACTCCATAAGCTTTATCTACCTCATGGCTCTTGCATTCAAGGCTCTTAAAAATCCCCAGTCATTTTTCCCCCTGAATTGTGATATGTTGTGTTAATCATTCACTACAATGTCCCGAAAATGTATGTAAATTACACTTTTGATGAACCAGAATATTTTTACAGATTTTTCTGCATAAATCATGAGTGCATGCACATACACACACAGAAATCTGTTTAAACAGGAGGATATTTTTGGACCTCATTTGCTTTTGAAGTAGATTGAGGCTAGGATACTGATGCTGTCTAGGAACAGGCTCACTTATGTGGCAAAATGCCAAGTCCCAAAGCACGAAACAATTTGGGATTAAGTCCTTTCTTGGTAGAAAAAGCTATAGCAAAAGAAAAAAAAATTGCTTTCCATGTCTTCCCTTTGCTAGTATCTCACAGGTTGTGTTATCAGTATAACTTGTTTTGCCTGTGTGGTGGCATGTGTAATTTTAAGTGTTACCTTGAGACAATGCTATAGTGTTATGGTAGACTGATGCTTTTGCTTATCATTGCTTCCAGCAGAAATTAGAATAAAGCTACCATCTTATTTACCATCAAGCGCCTCGTAAAACTCACCTCCACTGTAATGCATACAGAAATCTGCCATCTGATATGACTGGTCAAGTGAGGAGATGTGACTACTGCTACTGATTGACTGTGAATCCTATTATTTTTGTCAACTTTTCTTTCCACCTTGTTTGTTTCATTTGACGGTTATGTCTTGTCTTTTAGGCTGTAAGCTCTTTGGGGGCAAGGACTGTCATTTACTGTATGCTTATCCAATGGGGCCCCCACCTGGTTGATGTCCTTAGGCACAACCACAATGTAAATGATTAAGAATGAGAATCTTACAACTTCATGCCACCTGTTACATCACATGCCACCTGGAAAAGCTGCTTAGCAACAGAAGTCATGATGGATGCATGACTGGTGCCTTAGTCTAAGGTTTTTGTTCTGATTGTCAAAGTGCTCTGTGGGATTGGCACTAGCCCTTTGAGAAATAAAACCCTCCCCCCTACACACACAGACACACACAGACACACACACACACTTTCTCTGCACCTATCATCTCCCATATCAGTTACCTTCTACTGGAACTATGAAAATGTTGCCCAGTGTGGGGCAGGCTTGTGAATGCAAAAGTCCAGAGTTCCTTGTGACTCAGTTCAGACCCCATATCTTTGTATGACAACATTTTTGGAAACATTTTTATTGTCATATTGTCAACTGCTTTCTAAACAATGAACTATATATGGCCTGGAATTAACTTTCAGTTCCTTGACATTAACAGAGCTGGATCTCTGTCTGTTCTCACATATATCTTCTTCTCCCTTTCTGATATCTCATTGTCTTCTGGAACAGCCTTGGATCTATTTGTCTGAGCTGAATTTTGTGTAGTCTGCTGGAGAAGTAAAGAGTGCTAGTTTGCATGAAATGTTGGGAGATAGAGAGAGGGGTTTAAAATAGTGAGTTGCTGCAAACTGCTGTGGAGTGAGAATAGCTTTATTGGGGAAGATTTCAATAGCAGCAAAGCCAGCACTGGCTCAGATAAATAAACAAATAGCGCTAATTACGTAATCAATAGTGTTTGTGGAGGGGAAAATATCCTGCTTAACAGTGAGTAGCTAAGCTAGTACCTTTTGCAGGAACATAAAGTAATCAAGACTGTGTTTCCACAGTGATACCCCGAAGAGAGAGGAAAGCAGGCAAATCAAATACCTGCTAAAGTCAGAGCTGTATGCGAGCTGTTGCTGAGCCACATTTCCTACACAACCACTGTTGAACAAATGCGTATCCAAAGCCCAGTGGAGTCAATGGGCCTCTTTCCACTGACTACAGTGGGCTTTACATCAGATCCCATATATGAAATGTGTGCAGTTTGAAGCAGAGCTGGCTTGTGGGCAGGTGGGCAGAGCAGGGCAAGCTCCCACACCCTGACCCCATGCCCTGGCTGCAGCGCCAAGCGGGCGGGCAGAATGGGTGGGGTTGGGGGGAATGAATTTTTCCAGGGCCCCCCAATTGTCTGTGGCCCCTGGGCATGGCCCTGTTGGCCCAGTGGCTAATCTGCCACTGGGAAGAGGGCGGGCAAATGAGTGGGCGGCCCAGCGGTGGAGGAGGTCCTCAAAAAAAGGTAGGCCTGCTGCCTCCGGGAGCTGGGCCCAGCGCAAGGCAGTGGGATAGGGATGGGTGCCAAGAGTTGTGCGCGCTGGAGAAAGGCCTCTCTTCCCGAAAATGGGTGCATGCCCGGGGCCCTGGGTCAGTGTGTCCATCTCCCCACAGAAGGTTGGCTGGAGGAGGTGGGGAGAATGCGGGCCACCAATCCTTCCTGACCCCCGCCCCTCTGTCATTTCCCTCCCACCCAAAGTCAGGGCCCACCCAAATGTCCCATCCTGGCTACGCCACTGGCTGGGGGTCATGGGGAAGTGGCCCAAGGAAATTAACTGAGGAGTCGGAGGAGAGGCAGCAAGTGGTGGCCATTTACAAAGTCCCTGAGCTGGGACCCGGAGTAGTGGGTGGGCCCAGCTTCCCTCCTCCCGCCAATGAGGAAGTGGCCAGACAATTGGCTACAGTTGCCACTGACGGAAGTGGCTTGACAGCAGACTGCAGTTCCCCTAGAAGCAGGGAAAACAGAGCCTGACATGGCCGGAGGGCTGTGTCATGAAAAGGACGCTGCGGTCCTGGGAGTGACATGGGTCCTGGAGCACAAATGACGGTGGTGAGACACCACCAGAAGAGGTCTCACTGGCTAGCAGAGCTAATTCCCGAGACAGCCAGCAGGAGGCGCAGCAGTGGTGAGTGAACCCTGTCACACTGGGATTCACTTTCTTGGAACTAGCTGCATCTCAGGGCTGGTCCACACTACCCCCCAAGTTCGAATTAAGATACGCGACTTCAGCTACATGAATAATGTAGCTGAAGTCGAAGTATCTTATTTCAAACTTAAAAGTACTTACCGCTGGTCCACACGGCGGCGTGCAGGCTCCCCCGTCGACTCTGCCTGCTCCGTTCGTGGAGCAGGATTACCGACGTCGACGGGGAGCACTTCCTGGTTCGATTTATCGCGTCTAGACAAGATGCGATAAATCGAACCCAGAAGATCGATTGGATGCCTCCGATGCAGCGAGTAAGTGTAGACCTACCCTCAGAAATGTTAATGGCATTCACTTTTAGATGTGTAACCATGATTGTTGTTGCTCACATACCCAGCTTTGAAATGATCACCAGTTCTGAATTTTCCCTCAAGGAACACGGTTGAGGAATCTTGGGTTGGTTTTATCTGTTCCACCTTCCTAGGAGAGCAAGGGTCATCTGTTAGGATCATACAAATGTATCCAACATGATCATTTTCCCCTTGATTTGTAGGTGTTTGGGGACATTTCTTGAAAAGTCAAATAACGAAGTTAAGCAGATCTCCATGATCAGTTCTTGTTTATTTTAAGACAAACACTCACTGACCCAGACAGAATTTGGGAGACCAATCGTTTCACAGGAAATGTTATCGAACATCATCTTCAAAGCATAAGGCTCAGGATTTTCTTTCGAGAGCAGGTACCATACATATCTCCTGTTTTATTTGGTTTATATCCTTCTGCCTTCTAAAATCAAACACATTACTATTGGCATAGCATACTTACTGAAGATGAGGATCTGTTTCATAATATTTAACAGCGCACAGGTCACAGAATGACTGCAAGCAGATCACTTACCTCAATTAATTGTTTGCCAATTTTTAACTGTGGATTGATTGTGAATGGTTTGTTTGAGTATTTGATACCTGTTGTTTGAAACACAAGCTAGTAATCAGGAGCAGAATTTGGAGAAGTCATTGGGGATTTGAATCTCAAAGGGAAAAGTAGGACAAAAACATTTTTAGAAAAGTTAAACATTTCTGTGCCATATTGGTCCTGCTCAATATAATTCCTATGAATCTTTGTAAAATGTCTAGGCTGGATTCAGAGTTGATATTTAATTTTAATTTGATTGCATTCACACAAAGCAATTGCAGATATCTGCATAGCCCTGGTTGCAAAGGGTGCATTTAATTACCTGTGTGCCAGAGACCTGAAAGGGGTTTTTGAAAACTCTCCACTTGCTGTGTTGAACAACATCCCATGTGAATGCTCTCTCGTATGTAAATTTTAAGGGCTCATATGATGAGCCTGGCTGAATTGAATTCATTTAGTTCAAATTATGTTTGTGGGTCTTCAGTTAGATATAATACATTAAACAATATTCTAGGTAGTCAAATACACATGGACACATTTTTGGCCAAATTCCAGTGGAGACGCCCACATGTATCCAGATATATGTAAAAGACCCTTCTTTATGAATAGCACACAGTCAGAGGACAACATGCTGACGTGGCTGAATGGAGGAATCTACTAAAATATAGACACGGTCCCGTGAGAGATGTATTGGCGAACTCAACAGGTTAAAATGATGTGCAAGTATTTGTGCAATAATTATTTTTTAAACAAATTTTAGGAGACTAGTCCCTCATATGTACCTGTAACTATTATCCCACATCATATTAAGTGAGGGAAGAATAGGTCATTTTAATGTAAAATCAAAATGTGCTAAGTGTAGAAATCTTGTCATGTGACAACAATAATGAATCGCCAAAAAGTTGCTTTCCTCCAACTCTGTACAAGGGATTTTATTAGAATAAGTAAAACAAAATTACCCCTAAATCTACTCTGCCTCTCGTCTTTCTTTTAGAACTTCTGCCTGGAACTTTCTTTAAGCCTCCATACCACAGATTTAAAAAAAACAGTACATACAACAATCTGAAGACCCACAAACACAAAGCAAAAATCCAGTCTTGTAGCATGTTAATCTTTATTTAAACACACACACACAGGTATCTTCAGGCACCTTCAGTATCTTCTGTAATATCTCACATTTGTAAATAAATTCTTATTGCTGGTTAGTGAAAACAGAGATTGGTGTCTTATACATGATGCCTGGATAGATTATATAGCAGCTTTCCTTCTGAGGGAATTCAGGGTATGTCTAAACTGCAATTAGACACCCGTGGCTGGCCCACACCAGCTGACCTGGTCTCCCAAGGCTTGTGCTGAGGGGCTGTTTAATTGCAATGTAGACATTTTGGCTCAGGCTCCAGCCTGCGTTCTGGGACCCTCCCACCTTGCACAGTCCTAGAACCTGGGCTCCAGCCCGAGTCCGGACATCTACACAGCAATTAAACAACTCCACAGCCTGAGTTCCGCGAGCCTTACTCAGCTGGCAAAGTTCTAATTGCAGTGTAGACATGCCCTCAGAGTCACACCAAACGTTGTATGCAAGAACCAATGCAGTAAATGCAACTTCATTTTTTTACAGCATCTTTTATGCACACTGTATCCCCAAACCTGTCACAGGTGGACGATAAAAATCCAATGGAACATTTTACAGACCTCCCCCTCCTTTTCTTTTCAATCCAATTTTGATTTTTTTTTTAATTTACCAGCTCTAGTTAACATAAAAAGATTATAGCACAGAGAGAGAAACTACAAAGTATGATATTCGATGAGTTGATGCGGGTATGTCTATACTTACCTCCGGGTTCGGCGGTAAGCAATCGATCTTCTGGGATCGATTTATCGAGTCTTGTCTAGACGCAATAAATCGATCCCGGAAGTGCTCGCCGACGACACCGGTACTCCTGCTCCGCGAGAAGAGTACGCGGAGTCGACGGGGGAGCCTGCCTGCCGCGTGTGGACCCGCGGTAAGTACCTTGTGGTTCGAACTAAGATACTTCGACTTCAGCTATGTTATTCACGTAGCTGAAGTTGCGTATCTTAGTTCGAACTAGGGGGTTAGTGTGGACCAGCCCAAAGAAAGGGTGACTTAGGAGAGAGAGTTCTCAAACTAAGGGCCTGATCCAAAGCCCATTTAAACCAATGAAAAGATTGCATTGACTTCAGTGGGCTTTTGGATCAGCACAGAACAGTGATGAAATTGTGACGAGGGATAGAGATGAGTCCAGTGATACTAGACAAGTGGAGAGTAATGTCACACACACACACACACAGACAAACACACAGAGCTGATACCATAACTGGCAGTGTACTGGTAAAACATGAACACACACACACACACACACACACACACACACACACACACACACACACAGAGTCTTCCATTTTCCCCTCCAAGAACAATGTGCGATGCCTCAGAATAATAGTGTACGAGAACTCAGACATCGGTGAAACAAATACATTTCTTGGAAATACTTATTTTCATTTTATATTTGGCTTGATCAAGACAGTAGTACCCTAAAGAATTACAAAAGGTAACAATTGTACTAGGCCACTGCTTGCAAACTCAGATACAGGGAGTTTTCTGTGTTTGTTCAGCTTGATCAAAGAGTTCAAAGAAATCTAGTCATGTCTTTCTCTCCCTCTGAGAGATCAGATGGAAATAGCTTGTTTTGATCTGGACTGACCCCCGTAATTGTACAAGAGAAACACAGTTGGCCGGGGATGTAGAAGAAACAATACAAAATTTGCCCTGTGTCCTATCCAGTGAGCCACGCTCCGGAGGGGCTGGGGAATCCCACCGAGATTGGAAGTCTAAAAAAGTTGGCATCTATCCAAAAGTGGGGGGGACACACTCTAAAAGTTTTAGTGGGCAGTATACGTGGATTCTCCAAGCATAATCCCCAATGTATATCAACTGTCTCTCAGGAAATATTTTGCAAACAGCTTTGCAATTCTTTTCTCCTTTTATTTTATTACAAATTTCAAAATTTGAAATGTTATCAAAATGCAAAAAAAATCTTGATCAGCTCCATTTTTTATGTTAGTAGAATGTGAGGGTTTTATTTTGTTATGTATGGCCACTACCTCATCTCCCTCTCCCATGTGTGAAAATAGGTGTCCAGCTGTATCTAGTCTACTCTATTTAGGTGTTTATGGTGCCCTCATTACCATAGTATCTGAGCACCTTCTAGTAGTGCATTAACCAATGTGACTAACATCTCTCACCATGGCTCTTTCTCTCACATCCTATCCCCAGAAGGACAACTGTATGGGGAGGGGAGAGTTTTGTTGTAGAAGGGGTTGGGTTTTGGGGTTTTGTTCTATATGTACAATGTATTGTGACAAAGTTCCTCCTCTACCTCAGTGGGTCCTGCGTTTATTGGCGGATTCTGCTTGCCTCCGAGATCTTCCCCTCTAATAGAATCCACAGTCCAGGTTAACTCCTCCTGTGTCTGATCAGGAGTTGGGAGTTTTGGGGGGAACCCGGGCCCGCCCTCTACTCCGGGTTCCAGCCCAGGGCCCTGTGGATTGCAGCTGTTTAGAGTGCCTCCTGGAACAACTGCATGACAGCTACAACTCCCTGGGCTACTTCCCCATGGACTCCAACACCTTCTTTATCCTCATGACAGGAGCTTCCAGCAGTACGCCTTCTCACTCTCAGCTCCTAGTGCCTCTTGCTCCCAGCTCCTCACACGCAACCTCCTTCCACAGCTCCTGACATGCGCCCCTCACTGACTCACTGGGAGGCTTTTAACTAGTTTCAGCCAGCCCCTGATTGGCTGCAGGTGTCTCAATTAACCTCCCTGCCTTCTGGAAAGTTCTTAATTGGCCCCAGGTGTCTTGATTAACCTGGAGCAACTGCCATAAGGTATCAGGGATTTGTTTAGCCTGGGGCTAACATACTGGTTCCTTACCACTTTCCTATAGCCGTCTGGCCTTGCCCCGTCACATACCCCCCGCCCCCTCTGCTCAACACCATAGAGTTGGGCAACTTGGGACGCCAGGCAGTGTGCTCTTGACAGACCATCAGCATTGCCATGGTGGCATCCAGCCCTGTGCCGTATGCGGAACTGGAACGGTTGGAGCGATAAGAACCACCTGGTGACCCTTGCTTTCTTTTCCCTATTCCGCTGCATCCACTGGAGGGGTGCATGGTCCATCACAAGAGTAAATCGCTGGCCCAAGAGGTAATAACGTAGGGTCTCCATAGCCCATTTGACAGCAAGGCATTCTCTCTCAACTACTGCGTATTTCTGTTCTCTTGGGAGAAGCTTTCTGCTTAGGTAGAGGATCGGGTGTTCCTCTTCTCCCACCATTTGCCACAGAACCGCCCCCAACCCCACCTCAGAAGCGTCTGTTTGTAAAATAAATTCCTTGTTAAACTCCAGGGCTATGAGTACAGGGTCATTACAAAGGACCGTCTGAAGGTCTGTGAATGCTCCCTCTGCTGCGTTGGTCCACTTCACCATGTCTGGACCTCGGGCTTTCACCAGGTCCGTTAGGGGACTTGCCCTAGCAGCGAAGTGAGGAATAAAACGTTGGTAGTAGCCTACCACACCTAGGAACGCGCGGACCTGCTTCTTTCGGGTCGGCCGTTGCCAGTTTTGAATCGCCTCTAGATTATTCATTTGGGGCTTTACTATGCCCCTTCCTACAATATATCCCAGGTACCTAGCTTCTGCTAGCCCTATGGCACATTTAGCGGGATTAGCAGTGAGGCCAGCCCGCCTTAAGGTGCGCAGTACTGCCTCAACTTTCTCCAAGTGGGTTCCCCAGTCTGGCGTATGGATGACGACATCATCTAGATATGCGGCTGCATAACTATTATGGGGGCGCAGCAGCTTATCCATGAGGCGCTGGAATGTGGCCGGGGCCCCATGTAGCCCAAAAGGGAGGACGGTGTACTGGAATAACCCATTCGGAGTGGAGAACGCTGTCTTTTCTTTAGCTTCTTTGGTCAGGGGAATCTGCCAGTATCCTTTTGTCAGATCCAGTGTAGTCAAGAATTGAGCACTACCCAGTCGGTCCACCAGTTCGTCGATGCGTGGTATGGGGTATGCATCGAACTGGGATACTTCATTCAGTCGGCGAAAGTCATTACAGAATCTCGTGGTACCGTCAGGTTTAGGCACTAGAATGATTGGACTGGACCACTGACTGTAAGATTCTTCAGTCACCCCTAATTCTAACATTTTCTTCACTTCGGCCTTGATTTCTTCTCTTTTGGCTGCTGGGATTCGGTAGGGTCTCAATGTTACCTTGGCTCCGGGGATCGTGCGGATATGGTGATAGGTCTCAGTCGTCTGCCCTGGTTTTGTAGAAAACACATCTCGGTTGCAATTAATCATGTCAGTTGCCTCAATCTTTTGGATCGGCATCAAGTCAGGTGATATCCTTACTTGCTCGTGTAAGTTATCCTCCTGGGGAAGGGTCTCCTGGGTGACTAAGCATGCCTTTCGATCGTGCCAAGGTTTTAGAAGATTGATGTGGTAGATTTGCTCTGGTTTCCTGCGGCCTGGCTGCCGCACCTTATAGTTCACCTCTCCCATGGCTTCGATCACTTCATAGGGTCCCTGCCACTGGGCCAACAGCTTACTTTCTGCTGTGGGCACCAGGACCATCACTCGATCCCCTGGTTGGAACCGTCGAAGCTTTGCTCGGTGGTTATAATGGGTTCGTTGGGTCTCCTGTGCTTTCTCCAAGTGTTCTCATACAATAGGTGTAACTCGGGCTATCCGATCCCTAATCTGTAGTACATGCTCAACTATGTTCCTTCCTGGATTTGGCTCCTCTTCCCACGCTTCTCTTGCTATATCCGATATACCCCGGGGGTGGCGCCCGTATAATAGTTCGAATGGAGAGAAACCTGTGGAGGCTTGCGGAACCTCCCGGATGGCGAACATGAAGTAAGGTAATAGGGTATCCCAATCTTTCCCATCCCAGCTCACCACTTTCCTGATCATGGCCTTGAGGGTCCTATTGAACCTTTCCACAAGGCCATCTGTTTGCGGGTGATATACAGAGGTCCGTAGGGCTTGTACATGGAGTAATGAACAGAGATCTTTCATCAACTTGGACACAAAAGGTGTCTCTTGATTAGTCAATATCTCCTTGGGTAACCCAACTCGGGCAAAGATCTGTACTAACTCCTTAGCTATGGTTTTGGAAGCCGTGTTGCGTAGGGGAACGGCTTCCGGGTACCAGGTTGCATAGTCCAGTACAACAAGCACATGTTGATGGCCCCGAGCTGTCTTCTCAAGGGGCCCTATCAGATCCATGGCTATGCGTTCAAAAGGAACCTCTATTATTGGAAGAGGTATCAAAGGAGCCCGGAAGTGCGGGCACGGACTATGTAACTGACACTCTGGACAAGAGGTGCAGTATCGTTGGACATCTTCATGTACTCCTGGCCAGAAGAACCTCCGCAGGATCTGTGCCTGGGTTTTCTCTACCCGTAAGTGTCCTCCAAATAGGTGACAGTGGGCGAGGCTCAATATGGCTCTTTGATGTTTTCGTGGCACCAGAAGTTGATGTATCTCTTGCTCCTGCATTTGCACCACATGGTACAGGAGATCTTTCTTCACTATAAAGTAAGGTCCTTGACCCCTGACCTTCCCATCCACAGGTACTCCATCTATCTCAGCCACCTCTTTCCTGGCGTTATCATATCTAGGGTCCTCTGCCTGGTCCCGCCCGAAAGTCTCTCTCCCGGGGCTAACCTGCCCGAGCTCCCAGGGGCCAGCCTCTGTTGCTTCCAATGGCTCACTTCCATCATGGCTGGGGCCAGCCTCCGGCTCACCTTCCGTGGTGGTAGTTTCTCTGGCTACTTGTGTCCGTCTGTCTACTAGGGTGATCTTCTGGCCCTGGGTCAGGATCCGGGTTCCCAAAGCTTTTGCAGCCTTCCTCTCCCTTTTTGTCTTCCGGGTCTTTTGGGGGACTGAGAACAGATCCTGAGAAATCTCAGCGAACATCGGGGGTTGACATTCCCCCGGTGACAAGTCGCTGTCCTCAGGGTCCCCACCTCCCTCCAACCTCTCCGAGGGGAGTAAATTATCAAACGCTGGATAGTCCCTCCCAATGACTACAGGATATGGGAGTTTAGGAACTACACCCACTGTCACCTCAATGGAGTTCCCCTGAACCTCTATCTCCACCTGGATGGTGGGGTAATGGCTTACGGCCCCATGCACACACGTCACTGCTACACGTTTGGCTTGTAGCAGCTGGCTACTTTTTACCAGCTTACCCGATATTAGAGTGATTGCACTCCCGGAGTCCACAAGCGCTATAGTCTCTACTCCGTTTATCTTCACCGGTCTAGTGTAGTTATGCGGGGCTAATGTGACACCTGCAAGGTGGATAAGGGAGCATGGGACCTCCCAATCCCCCAAGTTACATTGCATAGGCTCCTCGGTGCTGGGACACTGTGCTGCTATGTGTCCCCACTCACCACATGCATAACGTGAGTCTATATGGAACCCTAGGCGTTCCCCGGTCTTTTGGTTTGGGAAGTCTAACATCATAATCTTCTTCCCCTTCAGTGCGCCGACTCTTTATGGCCTCTGGTGAGCCTTCAGCACCTCTCTTTTTCCACCTGAACCCTCCTGGTGGCCCAGTCACTCGAAATCTGGGGCTTGGTGCTGCTAGTTTAACCCTGGGTTCCGCTTCCTTAACTGGTCGGGTCAGTTCCCATGCCGTCCTTCGCCTCTCTACCATTGCCACAATCTCATCATAGGTGGAGGGTTCGTTCTGGCTTACCCATGCGCGAAGGTCTGGCAGTAGTCCCCTCATGTATCGGTCGATGACCAGAACCTCTAATATCTCTTCTGGACTCCGGGACTCCGTTTGCAACCACTTTCGTGCGAGATGGATGAGGTAATACAATTGGGATCGCGGGGTTTTGTCTTCCTGGTACCTCCACTCACGATACCGCTGGGCCCGCACTGCGGTTGTTACCCCAGATCTGGCCAGGATCTTTGCTTTCAGCTGGGGGTAGTCTGCTGCAGCCTCTTCAGGCAGATCAGATCACAGAAATGGGGAGAGGATGCCAGACCACTGATCTCGAGGCCAGGCCTCCCGTAGGGCTGTCCTCTCAAAGGCCAGGAGATATGCCTCTATGTCATCGTTCCCTGTCATTTTCTGCAGGCAATTGCTGGCCCGTATGTGCCGCGTCCCATCATGGCCATGGTTCATCTCCGTAAGGGCCTTCACTTGGTTTACCAGTTCCCACAACATAGTACGGTCTTGAGTGGCCTGGTCCATCAACAGGCGATTGGTCTCCTGCTGCAGCCGTACTGGCTCCTGTTGGGCAGCTGCCTGGACACGGGTAGCCTCCTGTTGGGCAGCCGTGGCTTGTATCAGTGCCCGTACTACCTCTGCCATTGTGGTGAAAAAATAAATAAACAAACCCGCTCCCCTTTTTTTTTTTTTTAAATAAACACCTTCCTTCTTCCGCCACGCTGTGCACACCAAATCCCACCCCTCCCACCAGCTGTGACAAAGTTCCTCCTCTACCTTGGTGGGTCCTGCGCTTATTGGCGGATTCTGCTTGCCTCAGAGATCTTCCCCTCTAGTAGAATCCACAGTCCAGGTTAACTCCTCCTGTGTCTGATCAGGAGTTGGGAGTTTTGGGGGGAACCCGGGCCCGCCCTCTACTCCGGGTTCCAGCCCAGGGCCCTGTGGACTGCAGCTGTTTAGAGTGCCTCCTGGAACAACTGCACGACAGCTACAACTCCCTGGGCTACTTCCCCAGGGACTCCTCCCAACACCTTCTTTATCCTCACCACAGGATCTTCCAGCAGTACGCCCTCTTAGCCCAGGTCTACACTAAACCCCCCTGTCGAACTAAGATACGCAACTTCAGCTACGTTAATAACGTAGCTGAAGTCGAAGTACCTTAGTTCGAACGTACCTGTGGTCCAGACGTGGCGCGCAGGCTCCCCCGTCGACTCCGCCTACTCCACTCGTCGAGCTGGATTACCAGCGTCGACGAGGGAGCACTTCCTGGTTCGATTTATCACGTCTTGACAAGACGCGATAAATCGAACCCAGAACATCGATCCCGCGCCTCCGATGCGACGGGTAAGTATAGACATACCCTTACTCTCAGCTCCTAGTGCCTCTTGCTCCCAGCTCCTTACACGCAACCTCCTTCCACAGCTCCTGACATGCACCCCTCACTGACTCACTGGGAGGCTTTTAACTAGTTTCAGCCAGCCCCTGATTGGCTGCAGGTGTCTCAATTAACTTCCCTGCCTTCTGGAAAGTTCTTAATTGGCCCCAGGTGTCTTGATTAACCTGGAGCAACTGCCATAAGGTATCAGGGATTTGTTTAGCCTGGGGCTAACATACTGGTTCCTTACCACTTTCCTATAGCCCTCTGGCCTTGCCCCGTCACAGTATGTACAGGCAGCCCTCAGACTTACGACACAATTGGTTCCTGAAAATTGTGTCATAAGTCAAAACTTCATAACTCGGAACCGCAATCCACTCCATTGCGGGACTGAGCATCGTAAAGTCGAAACCAATTGTCATAAGTCGAATCAGGGTGTTAATTCAGAAGCGTCGTAAGTGCCATTTGTCATAAGTCGAACGTCATAAAGTCGAGGACTGCCTGTATTTAAATATCCAAACTTCACCCCTTTCACTGTAGTGAAAGTCCTACTCACAAACTGTCCTACCTCAAGTCCTACCTCAAACTGAGGCCAAGTCTTCTCCAGTCCTTGCCTAGGTCTCAGGGGAGGTGCTGGAGGGTCCACACTGAGCTCCCGTCTTCTCTCCCTTAGAATATCAGGCCCTAAAACTAAGTAGATGTCCATTATGCTGCCTCTTTGGCCAAGGCCACTTCTTTCATCTGGTTCCAAGTTGTTTAGAGGAGAGACAAAGAGCTCCTGATCTTTCCACATCTCCCACTTTTATGCAGGCTGCCCTTCCTGGTATACCTTACTACAGCCTTAACTTCCATCGGCCCCTAGGAACTACAGTTCTCAGCATTCTTCAGGGCTGGATCTAGGGACATGGTAGCTGAAGAGTGGCCCAGAGCACCTTCTCAAAGACAGTATTTATTCAAAGTGAAAATGTCTCCTTCTGTATCACCAATATAACTTCTAGCAGCAGCGTGTGTGTGTGTGAGAGAGAGAGAGAGAGAGAGAGAGAGATGTTTTTGGAAGTCTCCCACCGAAACCCTGACTAGCTTTGACCCAAATAATCTCATGAAAGCTAGTATATAGCAGCAGGTGTGAACACAAGGACTCAAGAGCATGTAGGACTCAACTAATAGTAATTCTTTTGTTTGGTTGGATGAAGGAAAGCCTGTCCATGTGTCATAAATATAAAGGGAAGGGTGACCACCTTTCTGAATACAGTACTATAAAATCCCTCCTGGCCAGAGGCAAAATCCTCTTACCTGTAAAGGGTTAAGAAGCTCAGGTAACCTGGCTGGCACCTGACCAAAAGGATCAATAAGGGCTTGGGGGGATATTTTGGGGGAAAGGGAACTTCAAGTGGTCCTTTTCCCTGGTTCTTTGTTTAAATCACTTGGTGGTGGCAGCGTTTACCTAATCCAAGGTACAAGGGGAAATTTGTGCCTTGGGGAAGTTTTTAACCTAAGCTGGTAGAAATAAGCTTAGTGGATCTTTCATGTGGGTCCCCACATCTAAAGTTCAGAGTGGGGAGGGAACCCTGACACCATGTTTCAAGTACTCCACTGAATTTTAAATATAATTGGCGATTAGAAGATATAATCTTAATGTACAGCAAGACACCCAGCCTCTCACCCTTTTTCTGGTTTTGTTTTTCAGGATTTCTGAAGTAGTGTAGCTTTACCACTCTGACAAGATGCTAGCTTCACATCGTAAACATTTTTCTTTATTTTGCAAGAGTAATTTTCTCTTTTATTTTAGATACACAGTAATCCAAAACCACTGCTGTGCTTTCAAATTCATTTCAACCCCTGTAACTCCTTGCACTTCGCTCCGAGCAGCTAAAGCCATACATTATACAATTCCGAAGCTGATCTTTGTCTAGCTGAGAAGACTTTTGTATTTTGATAAAATGATATTTATTAACTTCAAAATTCCTCAAGACACGTATAACGTGGGAGATTTTCATCTACTCATGGTGGGAGAGCAGCAGTTTTGCTCTGAAGAGGGTTGAGCCAAATTCTGGACAGCTATTTAGAAATTCAGCCACTGTGCTTTGATATCTTCAGTAAAGCCATCCACTCTCTGAATATTAATCAGGGGATAGAAGAAAAATAAGTGTTATGTTATGCAGAAGGATGAGGCTGCTTGAAACAGATACAGCCTGTGTTCTTGTGAGTTACCTCTTGCGCTCCAGAGCTCGTTGTCATACAGCTAAATAACTTAACAAACCTTTTTTGTTAAATGGCTTATAGGGCCAATCCCATCCTAAGTAATAGCCTGGATTTCATTGGGGTCCTGTGAGCATAACGGAAGGAAGAATTATGTCTGATGTCAGTGATGTGAAAGGAGAAATTGATTATTTTATAGTACCACATGGTGCTTAACAGAAGACAGAATGGAGAGAAATGGGAACAGATTTTTCTGTAGGGTTCTTGCTCCCTCTAGTGCAGGGGGATGTACTGGTGGGTGGAGAATGTCAATGGTGGGAAGGCTCTGAAATGTGGTGTACTTCTGCAGTCTTCACTGGCAACAAAGTTTGGTAGCCCTGAGGCTGCTCTTGTTTGCACCAGGGGCCAAACTGGATCAAGGCAAAAAGTGATGTAAAGCCAGGTATGTCTCCCCCTCTCCAGCTGCACCACAAGCTACTCTGATGCATCTTCAGAATGTGACTTGTGATCCCTCCCACAAATAACTTAAATTTTAGAAATAACATTATTTGGGGGGGGGAGGGTGTGACAGCAAATACAGAACAGATGTTGGGAGGAGGGTAACAGCAATATAGTTTCTCACTGTGAGACATGTGCACATCTTGGTGGATCTACAGTAGTTTTAGGTTAGTTGGTTGGTTCATCTGTTTGTTTCGATGTACCTGAAAGAAGGAGGGTGAAGCTAATTCTAGACCGTTGTTATGGGCGTTGCAGGAAAATTGACTTCTTCTTTTCAGGAGGGATTGACATGAGGGTGGCAAAGTGGTCTTGCAGACCAAGTCAGAGGGCTAGTCCATTCATAGGAGGTGGCATGGAAAATAAAGAGACTTTTGTGGGAGAAGCCGATGAATGGAGCATCGAGGCTGGCAAAAGTAGTGGAACCATATCAGTGTGGAGTGAGAAAGGGGTGAGAAAGCTGGGGAGAAAGGGAGTAACATAAAGCGTTGAAGGCAAGGATGAGAAGTTTACATTAGCTGCAGTTGAGATGATGTTGCTCGAAACAGGAGATTGTTTAATGAATTAACATTCAACGTTTTCTTATTGATGCCTGCCTGATCAGTGGGTTTCACTAACACACATACTATATGCTTCCCTCTGTGCCTCACCCATTCTGCTGCAGCTCTTAGCTAGGGGACTTAGTTCTTTAGCTCAAGCTGCAGAGGGTTATGGTTTTTGCTCTGGAGATCGCAGGCTCAATTGCCAGTGAGAAGCACGATGATGATGATGATGATGATTACATGGGTGTGTTTATAATCTGATTGATGGGACAAAGCATGATAAATAAACCCTGATAGGCTGTGTACAAAGGTTCCTGGAAACCGATGTTTTAACATTAAGAAAGATGGATGGTCTAGTGGGTAGGGTATTAGACTAGGGCTTAGGAGTCCTGAGTTCAAGTCTTTGCGCTGTTACAGACTTCCTATATGACCTTGGGCATCTCTCTGTGTCTCAGTTAGACTTTAAGGTCAGAAGGGAACATTAGGATCATCTAGTCTGACCTCCTGCACAATGCAGGTCACAGAATCTCACCCACCCACCCCTGCAATAATCCTCTCACCTATGTCTCAGCTATTGAAGTCCTCAAATCATGGTTTAAAGACTTTAAGATGCAGCGAATCCTCCAGCAAGTGACCCGTGCACCATGCTGCAGAGGAAGGCAAAAAACCTCCAGGGCCTCTGCCAATCTACCCTGGAGGAAAATTCCTTCCCGACCCCAAAAATGGCTGTCAGCTGAACTCTGAGCATGTGGGCAAGACTCACCAGCCAGACAGACACCCAGGAAAAACTTCTCTGTAATAACTTCTAACATCCCATCACCGGCCATTGGGCCTATTTACCACTGATAGTCAAGGGTCAATAATTGCCAAGATCATGTTAGTCCATCAAACCATCCCCTCCATAAACTTATCTAGCTTAATCTTGAAGCCAGATAGGTCTTTTTCCCCCGCTGCTTCCCTTGGAAGGCTGTTCCAGAGCTTCCTCCTCTGATGGTTAGAAACCTTCGTCTAATTTCTCCATCTGTAAAACGAGACTACTAGCACATCCCTTCCTCCCCTGGATGTTATGGGGATAAATACATTAAAGGCTATGACACTATAGTGATGGGAGCTATGTAAGCACTTGGGCTAGATAGAATATAAAAATCTATACTTGGGGTCTCATGCTAGTTACTAGCGTTTCAGAGAGCTTGGCCATGTGAAGTCCTGAGTGCATCCTAAATGGTGCTAAGAACCTTCAATTCCCACTGGAATCAATGCTTGACACCTCACAGGATGGCTCTGAAATCGGAACAGACCCATTCTTGCAATTCTCATATGCCCCTAGAAGTCAATGGGAGTTTATCCTTCCTAGGAATTGCTGGAGTGGGCCCCAGAGGTTATTTTACTTTAAAATACATCTTCATCACCTCCCAAGCACTATGTACAGCAGCTTCCTTGCTTTTCATCTTTGTGTCACCATGAAAAAACTTTAAGGAAACTGTGACGGTGTTCCCCATAAAACTTTCTCCCCATAAAGTTTTATGGGGAACACCATCACAGAAACCATTATACTTATTCCAAAATTTATGGGTTTTTTTTCTGTCTCATCATCTCCTATAAATAGTATTTATTGTAGGGATTGGCACAAGATGGCATTTAATAATACGTTAGCAAATTAAATTCCCACATGATTTCCAGCTAAGAGCGCTTCTTGCTCTCAGAATAAAAACCTTTTACACCATGTCAACATTGAAGATTTTTTGCAAACATCAGTTGGAAACCTGCCCACATGCTGCTATTCAAACCTGGAGCAGGGACATTTGTGGTTTGAAATTGGGCTCATTAAACACCTACCAGATTCCAAAGGGGAAAAAAATACTCTGGATAAATCTTAAAATGCTTCCCATCCTGCAATGAGGTGATTCCACAGACCATGGAAAAGAGCTCCAGTAATAAACTCTCACTGTTAGGGAAGCAAATATTGGGACTTCTTGAATGGAACTAACAAAGAAACCTCTTTAATATCAGGTGGTTGCATTATCCAGCATTGCATCATCAGCTGTTAAGTAGAGTGAATGTTAAAAATAAAGGGTGGGATTTTCAAAAGCCTTCACCCAGGGCCTAACCAGGGCTGGCTCCAGGCACCAGCAAAGGAAGCAGGTGCTTGGGGCTGCACATTTGAAGGGGGAGCATTCCAGCCATTCCTGGGGCGGCACATTTCAATGGCCATTGTTGTTTTTAGCTCCGGCAGTGGCTTTTTTTTTTTTTTTTTTGCTGCTTGGGGTGGCAAAAAAGGTAGAACTGGCCCTGGGCCTAACCCTGTTTCAAAGCAAAGCAATTCAGGAGATAGGAGTCCAAGCTGAGGTGAGTGATGCCCACTTCCTTGGATCTGTGTTCAAAGAGAATTCATGAACAGGTTTGGGCTCTGACAGTAATGGTACTTAAACATTGGAACAGTTTAAGAGTGGTAGTGGTGGACTCACCCCTGCTTAGAGTCTTTAGAACAAAATTAGATGTCTTTGTAACAGATAGTCTTTACTCCAGCTTCTGGGAACAATTTGATGCCCCGTGTATAACGGAGGTTCAGACTAGATAGTCATTAGTGGTCCCTTCTGGTTTTGGAGTCTATGAATCTATGACTCTTAGGGTACGTCTAATCCTCGATCGCTCTGCTGTCGACTCCTATACTCCACGGCGGCGAGAGACAGAAGTGGAGTTGATGGGGGAGCGGCGGCAGTCAACCCTGTGCCATGAGGACACGAAGTAAGTCGACCTAAGATATGTCGACTTCAGCTACGCTATTCTCATAGCAGAAGTTGCATATCTTAGGTCGATTCCCCCCCCTCAGTGTAGACCAGGGCTTAGTCTCATGATTTGCAATACTGTTAAACCTAAATTTGATTCAGAGCAGAAATGGCTGAGGTGTGTCAAGAAACATTCTAGGAGATCAGCCCTAGCTATTAGCTGCAGCAGCCCAGAGTGGCACTTGATAGCCCTGGTGGATATACAAGTTGTCTAGGTCAACTCAAAGTTCATAGTAGGTACAAAGACCAGAAGTAGACATGGTCTTGTTCCTGCTCTGTTAAAGTTAATGAGCATTTCACCACTGTCCTCAAGGGGAGCAAGATTAAGCTCCTATGTGCTTTCTTGCCTTCCACATTAATAAGGCCACCACAAGCAGCCTCTTAGAGCAAACCACAGCCATTGAGATGGGCCCCAGAAAATACAAAAGAGAAGTGTGGGTGGTTCAGTGAAAATGGCCTGTTTGAAGGGTGTGAGGCTGACATGTCAAATCTAAGAGTTCTCAGGCATACTTCTTGTATGATTATTTATAATAATACAGAAGTGCTCACGAGCTCCAACCAGGACTGGATACCCAACGTGCTAGTCACTGTTTCAGCACATAGTATGAAACAATCCCTGTAGTGAAGAATTTACAGTCTTAAGCCCTGATCTTGCAAATGCCTACGCATGTGCTAACTTCATGTGAATACGTGTGTAAATGTTTTCAGGACCAGGGTCTACACCAGGACAAGACAAACAAGTGGGAATAATAGGGACATTAAGGTGGCAGGGGAGTGAGGATGATAACATTCATAGGAACATCTGGTACATAGGCTTGCTGTATGTACAATACACAGGTTTTGAATCAAGTGTTTGGGTTGGGTATGTTAGAGGATATTAAAGCAAAAGAATGAGCTTTAGTTTGTGTCCTGAACTTAGACTTATTAATAGATAGAAATAGGTATGGACGGTTTATGCTTTACACATAACTAAATATCTTGTGGCAGTATTTCACAATTGCAAGAGAAAATAATAGGTTAACAACATTTTCTTTCCATGCAGCTAATGAGGAGATGCAATTTCTCTTCAATATGTTTTAGCAGCATAATTAGCATAAGTCCAAATGCTAATTGGTGCTGAGCACCTTGCGGCTTCCATTGAAGTTGTGGGTCCTTGACACCTCTGAGGATTTGTCCTGTGAACAAAACCGAACTTCTATTTTAGGCATCTGACAGTGAATAATAAGTACCCGCCATATGGAAGCACCATCTTTAGGACTGAACTGTGAGTCATAATAAGTACTGGATGATATTCTAAGCACTCACTAGTCACCTGCAAAACATTTTTATAACACTCGTTGTACTGTATAACAACCCATTTGTTGTTGAAATAGAACTTTAACTTTTTTAGCACAAGGGTTGAAATGATCCTTTATTTTATTTATATGAAACTGTTTGCATTTTCCCACCCCCACCCCCTTACCTGCTTCCTTTGAGCCTGCAATATCCACATGTAAGATAATGAGGCAATATAGAAAATGATCTCTCTTTCATTTATAGTATGACAATGTCATATCTTACTAAGTGACACTGATGATGGGTGAATCGCTAAAGGTTTTGGAAGTTTGGTTAGATATGCATGTCATAGTTTAGGTCAGGCCTGAACAACATGCGGCCCGGGGGCTGCATGCGGCCCGCGTGGGCTCACTGTGCGGCCCGCAGGGAAATGAGTAGTTGGGCTCACTGTGCAGCCCGGGGGGGTGGGGGGTAAGTAGGCAAGCAGCGGGGTGGGGCAAGCCAGTGGCAGGCTGGGGAGTGAGGGTGAGCCAGCGGCAGGGGGCAGGGGCAGCGGCAGAAGGTAAGAGGCCAGCAGCAAGCAGGCAGGTGAGCTGGAGGCAGGGGGAGCCGGCGAGCTGGCGGCAGGGGGGGCTGAGGAGGCAAGCCGGGTAGGGTGGGGGATGACGAGCCGAGTGGGCGGGCAGTGGCAGGGCGGCAGTTGAGCCAGCAGCAGGGGCGGGGGGCTGAGGAGGTGAGCCGGGGTGGTGGTGGGACGATGAGCTGAGTGGGCGGGCAGTGGCGGCGAGGCTTTATACTGGGGCGGGGGGTGAGGAGGCGAGCGGTGAGTCGGTGGCTGGAGGGGGGCAAATCTCCCACATTCAAAATCTGGGACTGTGTCCGTTGGTCCTTTTTGCTGCTTGTCTCTGGGCTGGGGGTTGTCCCAATGCTGCAAAGAGGGTGTTCCCAAAGGAAGGTGCTTGCTTCTAACCCCCGAGGACGTCAGTATGTCTGCTCTTCTCTAGTCAGCCCACTTGACAAGTTTGATTGTCCTTGGTCTGGTTCCCATCCCCTCTCCAAGGGTTTCAGCTGTCTGGAGGTGCCTGCCTTCCACGCCTTCCTAATTCACACCTCATTCATTCAACAGGGCAATTGAATACAAAGTGGGGGGAAGATCTTATTCTACTTCTAGCAAAAAGACATTTTTCTTTTACCTTAATTATACTACCTTAGGGGCCCGCTATAACATATGACCAAGGTTCAATACAAAGTCATATAAAAGTTATACAAAAATGCATAATGCAGAGATTTATCTACAGCTGCATCGATTGACTGTTGTGTGCAGTAATATAGTGAGCCCTGGGGGGATGAAGAGGGGTGCAATGGTGGGGCCGAGCGGGGAGGGGGTGAGTCCTATTTTACTGCTGTGATCTGGTCACCCTATGCGCGCTGTTTCTTTCCCCCTCTACAGGCTTCCACACCCCAGCGCTGGGGAAGGAGGGGTTGTTTCTGCAGGGTGGGCGGCGCTGAGGGGGAGAGTGTTTCCGCGGGGCCAGGGGGTTTCGGCTTTCAGCTGTTTTCTTTGGAGTAATATGGCCCTCGCTGCTTTATGAGTTGTGCAGGCCTGGTTTAGGTGCTCTAGCTAAACTGAACTTTGACCTGTTGGGTATTGGAAATATAGCAGGAGGAGAACAGCCTGGTAATAGTATGGTATTTTCACCTCTTGCTCAGCCAAGAGATGCCACACTTCCTTTATACTCAACGTGCAGTCATTTTGTTTTCCTGTCATGCTGGGTAAGAGAAAACAAAGGAGCCCAGGACAGGCTGAAGTATCAGAGGGGTAGCCGTGTTAGTCTGGATCTGCAGAAGCGACAAAGGGTCCTGTGGCACCTTATAGACTAACAGAGGTATTGAAGCATAAGCTTTCGTGGGTCAATACCCACTTCTTCGGATGCAAGCAGTGGAAATGTCCAGGACAGGCTGTAGTCACAGGCTATAGCTAGGGAGTAGTAGGCAGTTTTATGACCTTATTTTGGTGCATAGTTTCTGTTCTTAATAAAGGATTTACTTTGAAACTGTCCCTACTCATCAGAAAGTTACTGCTTGGTGCTGGAAATGGTGGAAGGCTGGAAGACCCAGGGAGAGAGGTAACATTGAAATGGCTGCTGTGGAGTCCATGTAACTGCAAGTAACTCCCCCACCAGCCCTGAGAATGGGGGGAAATGCTGAAGGTGCCTGGAAAAGGTTCAGGCAGCAGTTTGAGCTGTACATGAAAGCCACAGGGGCAAATAAATTGGACGATGAGAAAAAGGTTGCTCTTCTCTGAACAGAGGCAGGCACGGAAGCCCTGGATGTATACAATGCATTCCCTGACAACAGTGCGGGGAAGAGAGAAGAAAGCTTTGCATAAATAAAGAAAACATTTGAGAATCACTGTGTCTCCAGACAAAAAAATGTTACTTATGAAAGACATATATTCAGGATGAGAACACAGAAGTGAGGGGAAACAATAGAGACGTTTGCCACGGACTTAAAACTAAAAAGTCAGTCTTCCTGTGAATATGGAATATTAAAAGACTCTTTCATTAAAGACCCCTGTCCTGGGAGGGAATAATAAAAATGTCCATGAGCTGTTAGTAAGGGAGATGGATCTGACAGTAGAAAGGGCAATATGTATTTATCAAGCGGCAGAACAAACAGAAACATTAATAAAAGCCCTAGAAAACAGTACAGAGCATATTACTGTGGATGCCGTAGCTAAACCAGCAAGGGAAAAGTTCATCAAAATTCAATTGGCCAAGGAAAGAAAGACAGAAATCAGAAAGCAATGCCAGTGATGTGGCAACCAGCATGAGTGTCAAATGCTCAGCATTCAGGCACATATGCAGAAAGTGTGATAAACCCAACCACGATGCTAAAAGGTGCAGAGAAAACTTATGTGCAAAGTAAATGTAATAACAAAAACTAAAATAGAGAGGCATAAGGAGCATATAAAAAGTGGGAGAGGCAAAAGGGGCTGTGAAATACTATAATGGAGGGATAATTCCAGTGTTGGGAGTGTTCACACTGATACTTAAATAGAAAGGGGAAATTATAAAACAAGACTTTGTGGTGGTGCAGAGGCAAGCAACCACTTGGTCCTACACCTGCGCAAGGTGCTTGCTCTCGTTAAGAGAGATAGAAAAATAACCTAGAACAAGATATGAAAGTATTAGTAGCATCATATGAAGATGTACTCACAGGTGCCTCCCAGTAAGATACAAGATACGGGTACGAGAAGATGCAGAAACAGTGGAATGTGCTACATGAAAAGTAGCCTTAAGAAAGAAGCTAGAGGCAGAGCTTCAAAACATGACCTTAAATGGTATAATTAAGAGGATAAAAGAACCAACAGATTGTGTTCACTCTTCTGTAACTGTAGAGAAAAACGGAGAGGGACCATAGCTGCATATGGACCAGAAGAAGATGAACAAAAATGGAAAAAGAGAACAGAGCCCCTTGGACACTCAGAGTTTCAAGGCCTGCACTTTTGATACACCAGTTGGCAACACAGCAAAGTTTTGGATTATGGACAGCTTCAGAAGATGTTAAATCCACAGAATCTGTGCTCTGTCCCAGTCTGTAAGAAGGCCCTTTAAAGTGTGCCTGACCCCCCAAGGGTCACAGTTTTCCGAAACAGTAGGCCTCAATGCATCCAAGACTGAGCCTCCAGGCTCCAGCTCTCCTGCTTCAAATGGTGAGCTCTCCAGCATCTGCAGCTGAAATAGACTCCTGCCAGAGACTTTTACCCCTCCAGGGATCAAGACTTCAGCATGTATCTGCAGTCACTCCATGCAGCCTTTTCAAAACAGAATAGAGTATATTGGTCAACCGGAATACAGCACTGAGGAATCCTTGTTAGCCCAGACAAGAAAAGTTTAATACAGCATTCAGACTGGCCACCTCCAGGACTCCATCGAGACAAGTGGCTCTCTCTCTGTCTTTGTTCCTTTGTCTTAGTTCCAGGTGATAGCTGCTGTGTCTGTGAGTCCACTTCTCACCACAGATACCTAACACCACTTTCCTTTGTTCTCCAGACATAGCCATGCTATGTTCACATGTTCAGCTGCCTCTGCAGCTACCTGTTACTCTTTGGTCATTGGGGTTTCCATTGTCTCCATATGGTCTTCCACTGATATGGGGTGGTTCCAGCCAGTCCTTAAGGCTCCATCAGATCACCACAGAGAGTTCAATTAAACATACACCTCATGTCTCCTGCTCTGCCCTAGGAGCAGCATTTCAACCCTTCTGCACCCATTAGGTAGCAATACCAAGGTAATAGGTAGAGAGTTCATAAAAATATTACAGAACATTCCCACATTCATCCCACCAGTATTTCACTGTACAATGGGCCATAGGATCTAGTGGGCATGAAAGTGTATATGAATGACATAATTTGTGGCAGCATTGCCATTGAACATCAAGAATAACCAAGGAGCAGGAAGGCCTTGCGAGAGCCCTAGGCCTGGCTAAAAGTATGAATCAAAGCAAGCAGTGAGCGACAGTAGGCCTTGGTAAAATAACAGCACTACATATCAACTAACAAGGCAGCACATTCCTGAGAGGATGGTACAGGAACACCCAGACCCCTCATAAGATAAGGTGGGAATGGCAGGATAATGGATGAGGATGTTTTGTTCACACTAGCAGTACAAGGTACAAGGATGGTAACTGGTAACATCTGGAATGTAACTTGTTTATATCAATGTATAAAAGGAGAATGGAAAGAGGGACATCTTTGTACTGGCCTAGGGGACAACACTATTTTGAGAGAACTGATACTTTGTCACGGGCATACATGTGTTAGTGTGCCTGTAACCAGTCAGCCAGGGCACTGATACCAAGCTTTGCTCACAATAAGCCTGGCCCACCTTTCACCACCAAACTGAGCCTGTGGTCTTTCTTTATGATTAACATTGAGGTCTGTTGAATCAGCAAGCTGTAAGCTATGCTCTAGCAGCTAATGCCAGAGCTCCAAGACCACCACAGGAGAAACACAGAGATACAACAACAGCGAGTACTGGACAGTGCGAGAGCTAATAACCGTAAACTGACCAAAGCCAAATATCCATACTTGGAGAGAGAGAGAGACTGACCTCAAAAGAGAATCTTGCCTGATGAATCAAAGATTCTGGCAATACTGAACGTTCCAAGACCTGAAGATTAAAAAACAATCCATGTTGAATTATATCAGCAAGTTCATCCCTAAACTATGCAGTTTGCACAACTCACCTAAGGTATGAACTGGAATGGGTTACCTAGGGAGGTGGTGGAATCTCCTTCCTTAGAGGTGTTTAAGGTCAGGCTTGACAAAGCCCTGGCTGGGATGATTTAGTTGGGGTTGGTCCTGCTTTGAGCAGGGGGTTGGACTAGATGACCTCCTGAGGTCCCTTCCAACCCTGAGATTCTATGATTCTATAATCTCCTGCACAAAGTCACTGAATGGGCATGGATGCCAGAGGATGAAAGAGAGTTAAATGATTTAAAGCACATTCTAACTTCAGCTCCAGTGCTGCAATTTTTTTGACTCACTGAAAGGCATCAGACTATCCACAGATGCCTTGAATGGAGGGCTGGGAGGTGTACTATTATAGTGTCATTGAATTGATTGGTTGCCAGTCTCATCTGCATCTAGGCATCTAGTTCTATATAGATGTTATAGTTACCAGCCTAGAAGTTGCTCATGCCAAGTTACTGGCCAGGTAATCTGGGCATGAGGGTGGAGCCGAGTCCTTGTCAGATTCATCTGATGCTCCTGGAGGTTGGCAGCACCAGAGACTCAAAGTCCTCAGTTTTTAGAGGCCATTCTTATAGGGATTTATTCCTATGTCAGTGTAACCCTTCTGCCAGTCAGAGTCGGCAGCAACAAGGGCCGGGTTCCGTATCTAGGGGTTCCATTCCAATAACACAATGCAAAAACCGGCTCGAGCCCCCACCCAGTGACCTGGGACAAATATATATCACCCCCCCTGGGCGCCTCTAAGAGGCAGTACTTCCCCTCTCGCAAGCACAGAGTCTGAGTGTAGAAAAACCTTTTAATGACAGAGAGAAACAATGCAGCCTTTTGCTGGGGAAACACCACATCTAGGATTTGTAAACCAAACTGTGAGCAACGACCCACCCCAGCAAATTGGCCATGTCCTTTCCCTTTGGTTCTTGAGTCCATCAACCCCAAAAATCACCCAAAAGTCCAACAACAAAAGTCCAGACCCAGAGTTCAAAAGTTCATCTGCAGAGTGCTACACCCCCTCCAGTCTGGGTAGAAATGGGGAGGGGAGAGGTAAGGGGCACCTTACGTGGCTCGAAGCTGACTGCCCCATCCCTTCATGGTGCTTCGCTCGGCTCTGCTCTGCCAGCCATCCCACGAGTCACTCCGTTCAGCCGTCCCGCAAGCCGCTCCGCTCCGTCAGCCGGCCTGCAAGCCGCTCCGGCTGTCCCACCAACTGCTCCGCTCCGCCAGCAGCTCCGCTCCGTCAGCCGTCCTGCAAGCCGCTCCGGCTGTCCCGCCAACTGCTCCGCTCCGCCAGCAGCTCCGCTCCAGCTGTCCCGCTCTGCCAGCAGCTCCGCTCCACCAGTCGCTCAGCAATAGATCTTCTGGCTCCCCCACTACTTAACACAGTGATTTCAGCTCATAACAATTTCAGCTTGTAGTTAGGGGAGCCTTCGTGCTCATTTGCACACTTAGTCCAGAGTAATTCCAACTCAGCAGCCTGTGAATAGACTCCTAAGGAACTCAAAATTAGCTCTGATATTCCACAGTGGAGAGAGAGAGAAGGAGGTGCAATTGACATTTAGGACCCTCAGAAGAGGCCCATGCCACCAGATACAAATACTGGTCCCCAACCTCTCTCAATTCACTGGGTTTTGGAATCCATGTCCCTCGCCTAGCAAGTGCTGCTTAGCTAAGGGCGAGTCCCTTCCTCATAACAAAAGCCCACTGTCCTTGATTCACATAATCAGGGTAACAACACTTTAGTCTTCCTGCCCCAATAACAGAGAAACTGGGGCTCCCACAGCAGTCAAGGTGACCATTTGGGCAAGCGGTCCATCATGCTTTGCAGGGTGGGTGTGTCCATGCAAACAAGATTAGCCCCTGACATCCCTTTCCACAACTCACCACCAGATGTCAGGGTAGAGCTCATCCTGACTTTGCTTACATCAGTCTATGGGAATTGCTTCATCATGCTGTTGCTGAATCAATCAGCAGATGGCACATTCCTGGTGGCATTCCTGGTGGCTCCACGCTGTCCAAAGTTTGTTTTTCTCATCCTTCCAGGTGGTGGGGTGGATCCCAGTTTTACCCTCTGGGGGTTGTATCAGTCCACCCAAAACCTTTCTTCGGCCGATGGATACTCCCTTTCTATGCTGGCACCTCCCTAGCCATTCATGTATATCATGCATTCATCAACATACATTCTATATCTTAATTTACTGTCTCCACCACTTTCGGGGTGTGTGCTAATTCATTTGAGACTCCCGGCCCTTTAATCACAGAGGGTGCGGGGTCTGTTTCCAGGAGCCCTTGCTTGTTACAATGAAGTGAAAGTCACTTAACACCTTATAGCGTTTGTTTACATTGTATCAATTACAGAGTAAACTGCCTGAAGCGCAGAGGCAACTAACTTGTTTGTAAGTTTTACATAGTAAAAGTATCTTTCAAAAGACAGATGCAATCAATGTTTATACATACAGTAACTTACAAGTTTTAACATCGGGGTAGCCGTGTTAGTCTGGATCTACAGAAGCGACAAAGGGTCCCGTGGCACCTTATAGACTAACAGAGGTATTGAAGCATAAGCTTTTGTGGGTCAATACCCACTTCTTCGGATGCAAGCAGTGGAAATGTCCAGAGGCAGATATAAATGTCCAGAGGCAGATATAAAAGTTTTAACAGGAGATCCAAGAGACCTTTTTACTTGGTGAAGCTGTTGGGTTTTAGACAAGTTATGAGGGGTTATTTTCACTTGGGGAAATCAGTACCTTCTTTAATATCCCTACAATGTTTAACAAGGATCAATTCAAACAGGAACAGGTACAAAGAAGGGCTACTAGGATGATCCGAGGAATGGAAAACCTGTCATATGAAAGGAGACTCAAGGAGCTTGCTTCGTTTACCTTAAGCAAAAGAAGGCTGAGGGGAGATATGATTGCTCTCTTTAAATATATCAGAGGGATAAATACCAGGGAGGGAGAGGAATTATTTAAGCTCAGTACCAATGTGGACACAAGAACAAACAGATATAAACTGGCCATCAGAAAGTTTAGACTTGAAATTAGACAAAGGTTTCTAACCATCAGAGGAGTGACGTTCTGGAACAGCCTTCCAAGGGAAGCAGTGGGGGCAAAAGACCTATCTGGCTTCAAGATTAAGCTAGATAAGTTTATGGAGGGGATGGTTTGATGGGATAACATGATCTTAGTCAAAGGTCAATTAATTGCCATCAGTGGCAAATAGGCCCAATGGTCAGTGATGAGATATTAGAAGTTATTACAGGGACCTTTTTCCTGGGTGCTTACTCCTCTGTAAAGGGCTTTGTGATCTACTGATAAAAAGTGCTGTATAAGAGCTGGGTGGAATTATTATTACTTGCTTGGATTCACCTGGATCACCTGGATCGATCGGACTTCAGCTGTCGTTAAGACTGCGCCGATCACAACACGTCTGCCATTCTACTCGCACTCTTGCCTTTCTTCTCCATGTTCATCCGAAACATTTAACGATGTCATCTTCCCATCTTCTTGGAGGCCGACTGGGGGGTCTTTTCTGTTCTCACGGGTACCACTCAGCAATGATTGCGGTCCACCTGTTATCCATGAGCCGTGCTGTGTGGCCCGCCCATCGCATCTTGTTATGTCTGCTTTCCACGACAATATCTTTCACACCGCTGCATTCTCTGATGATTTCATTTGGTATACGATCCAGAAGGGAGATTCCCAACATAGCTCGTTCCATTGCCCTTTCAGCTACCAACAACCGTTGCTCTTCTCTCTTCGTCAGTGCCCACGTTTCACTGCCATACAGCATGGCTGGCAGCAATGCTGAATTGAAAATATTTTTACGTGTGGTCTTGTCAATTTTTCCTTTGAGGACATCCTTGATGGAATTAAACGCACACCATCCTGCCCAAATCCTTCGCGAGAGTTCTCTGTTCAGGTCTTGGCGCATATTAACTTCTTGGCCCAAATATATGTACTGTTTCACTTCTTCGATGTCTTCTCCTGTTACCATTATTCGGGCTTTTCGTAAGACGTCTGATCGCATATATTTCATTTTGCAGCGGTTCATTTTCAGGCCGACCTGACTACTTTTCTTGTTGAGTCTTCGTAGCATGCTCTGCAGTTGGTTGGTGCTTTCGGCAATTAGTACAATGTCATCTGCAAATCTGAGATCAGATCATCTCTCTCCATTTATGTTGACACCACTCCTCCAATTGATCTTGTTCATAACCATTTCGAGGCAGGCGGTGAATAGTTTCGGTGAAATTGTATCTCCTTGTTTTACGCCTTTCTCAATTGGGATGCGGAGGGGAGTTTCAAGGAGAGTAATGTCTGTTGTACATCCAGTATTCGCTTCCTTCAACAAACTAATGTACTGCGTGTTAATGCCCTGCTCTGTGAGCGCCTTTAATATTGCGTTAAACTCAACGCTATCGAAGGCCTTTTCATAGTCGACAAAAGCAATGCACAGCGGAAGTTTGTATTCCCTCGCTCTTTCTAGGAGCTGGCTAAGGGTAAATATATGGTTGATTGTACTGAAATTTCTTTGAAACCCTGCCTGCTCTCTTGGCTGTTGTTCATCCAGACTCTGCGAAAGTCAATTCGTTATCACCTTTGTGAAGAGCTTGTAGATGTGAGAGAGCAGGCATATAGGGTGGTAGTTCTTAAGATTTTCTCGATCACCCTTCTTGTGCAGCAAGATGGTATTCGACTCCTTCCAGCTTGATGGTATTTTTCCTTCTTCAAGATATCAACTGAATCTTAAAGCGAGGGCCTTCCAAAGTTTTTCACCTCCTGCATAAATCATTTCTGACGTTATTCCATCTTTGCCTGGAGCTTTTCCCTTCTTCATCTGGTGTAGTGCGCTTCGGACTTCGCTGACGATTATTGGGGGGACGCGTTCTTCTGACTCTTCGAGGGTTGGGAGGGGGACGTTGATTCTTGATTTGAACAGTTCTGTATAGAAGTCCTTGCAGACCTTCTCCATCCCTGCTCTGTTGATTACTGTCTCTCCATCCTTGTTCTTCAATGCTGTTACACTCAATCTATACTGCGTCAATTCCCGTTTGCATGTCCTGAGGCTCTTGCGTGATTCAGCTGTTTTAAGGAGCTTTTCTTTCCGGAAATTCTCGAAGTCATCCTTCAGTTTTTGCCGTATAAGCTTGCACAGAATGGAGTACTCGAGGTTGTTATCCGAGCTCCTTTTCATGTTTCTCCGCTTCTCCAACAAGCTTTTCGTTTCAATCGAGATTCTTCCCTTCGCCTTCTTCAGCTTTTTAATTTCAGCTGCTTTTATGCAACATCTCAACTTGTCAGCAAAGATACTATAGTCCTCATCACACTTTTCCATCTGGCTCCAGTCAAACCCAGAAATCGCTTTTTTCAGCTTTGCTTCATCGAATGTCTTCGGCTGCTGTTTCCTGTTTGCCATCTGTAACGCCTTCTTTTCCGCCGCTTCGTCGAAAATCCACTTCACTCTAAGCAGGCGATGGTCACTGCCGGTGTTGAATGGCTACACTACAGAGACGTCTTGAACGATGCGCCTTTTATTGACTAAAATATAGTCGATTTCATTCTTACTCTTCGCGTTTGGTGCGATCCATGTCCACCTTCTTGAGATCTTCTTTTTGTACCAGGTGTTTGCCACGTACAGTTCTTTCATTTCTGCCATCGCTACCAGCCTCTCTCCTCTTTCCTTCCTTTCACCGCTGCCGTATCTCCCTATGAACTTTTCGCCAGCTTTCCCTCGCCCGACCTTGGCGTTGAAATCTCCCATCGTGACAGTGTAAGTGGACTTTTGCGCGAGAGCTCTTTCAAGCTCTCGGTAGAATTCTTCCACTTCTTCGTCCTCACTTGCACTTGTGGGAGCGTAGGCCTGGCTGACCTTGAGGGTAGCTTTTGACTCCATCTGAAGATGCAGCACACCGATACGTGATTATGTTAGCTGGCATGATATGACTTTCGAAGACCAATCTTTATTGACGATAAATCCAACTCCTCCAACATTTCTAGCGCCATCTCCCTTTCCGAGCCTCACAGCACTTCCATCCTTCCAGTTGACTTTCAACTCCTTCTTTCGTCGGGTTTCGCAGACACCGAGAATATTGCATTTTATCCTTTTCTTCTCCTCCATCAGATGGTTCAAAGTTTCCTCCGTTGCCAGTGACCCACAATTGTAAGTACACACAGCGAGGATTGTCCTTTTCCATGTTGGCCTAGCACCTGACATTTTTAGCAACCTCTTGTCGCTCAATTTCTGCTCCGCCACCGTAGAACGTGCATTTACTCGTGTTGTTTTAGCCGTTAACTTCAAGCCATCCCACTGGCTAGGTGGGCAGGCATGCGTACCTCCTCAAGCTTAGCTAGCCTTCAACCTCTAAGGAGAAGGAAAAGCGCTCTTTCCTCTGAGAGAGCAACCCTCCTCCCTGGATTGGATAGTCCGACACCTTTGTAGCATGGTAAAACCTACCAGGGCATACGCCCCGCTACCATAGCTGTCAGACGGCCAGGGTCACCGCTGCACCACGTTGAGGCGCTGAGGTAGGATTTTGCTTGGATTAGAAGGCAAAATTTGGCTCTCTACATCAGTGCTTGTGTTTAATTCCAGTACAACAGTAACCTATGCTTGGTTTTAGATGTAGGAACTTGACAAGAACAGTTTCAAAATTGTAAGAGACTGTGCAAGCTGCCAATCAGATTCACAGCAATTGCCTGAAATTTTTTGGAGTTGATTATATAGGGTTGGACACTCTCTCTGGTGTTCACTTGAAGGCTTTCATAACAGTGCAGAACAGCCCACTGTTGACCACTGCGGCATACTGTAAGTACATACAGCAAGTGGGATTACTTTATATCCTTCTGTGCACTCCTTTGAACAACCATCCTAGCTGCTGTTTTGAAAATCCTGTATCCAGTCACAGATCTGCGTCAGTCTCTCCACATTTTGTTCAAAACTCCCATGTCCAGTGTCCTGTGGATAACATGAAGGGCTGATAAGACGCTATGGAAGCAAACCAAATCCATTGCACTTCAGAAATATTTAAATTGAGCCTGCAATATTGTGGAAGGCATAGGCTGCCAATGTAAAAGACTTAAAATGAGCAGCACAACAGGTGTTTATATTGTTATGGCTTCCATTTAATTCAATAACAAGAGATGTCAAATAGTTAGGTTTAATCAACTTTGTTAATCAAAGATGATTAGTTAAAGATTAAAACAGCACAATACAGAAAGGCAAACCAAGACACTACCATCGATCTGGGAGGGAGTGGTGCAGGTGGTCAGAGGTCTCAATATGTGAGCTGCACTCTGCCTTTATATCTACTAGGGTTGAGGGTTTCACCAGTTCTTTGCATTACTTCTTATCTATTATTTTTGGTATGTTTTGAAGACTTTTGGCTAGGCTTGCACAGACCCTGAAGTAAACAGTAACTACTTTATTACTTTGTTTTGCCCATAGTATTCCTGAAGGCAGCAAAACTTTAGAGACATTCTTCATCAGTTATAGCTTGGTACAGAAGTCATGTTAACTAAGCATCAGCAAAATTGCTTGTCTTGTTCATGTTCTCTGGAATGTCTCTATATCTATACCTAACACTGAGTTTACAATACTCCCCTTGGTTAAACAGCTTAACACAAGTAAAAAGCCTTGCAGGAAAATCTGAGCATGAATAAAATTCATTGTTAAACAAGAACAGCTGATATTATATGTAATATTGTATATAATATTGACTAACACTATAAACCTTACAGATGTTCTCTTATCTGGCTTCATATATATTTTGTAAGACCCAGAGGGTTTTTAGTAGCTATGCACAGCAGTGAACCTAAAGCTTGGTGGGTTTAGTGTATTTCTCAAGCCTCGTTGTAGTCTCCTACTGTATACTGAGCAAGGGTCATACAAAGGTTTCAGCATTTAATTATAGTTTAGTTTTAGTGTTCTATAATTCAGCATGACTATAAGGCATTCTAAACTATTGTGTACTATACGTATTTACTATTAGCTACTTATTTTGGTTACATAACATTTTATTTTTATATTCATACTTATAGCTATTCCACCACCTTCCATGCTTTGATTAATGTATTTTGTGCATGAGCTGAACGTCTCTATTATCTGGTGCTTAGCAAAGCAATTTACCTTCCTAGATAATAATTCTGTTTGGGAGTGCTGGGTTCCCAATAAAGTCTGTTTTACAAGAGTCAGCTTCACAAACCTCAATAAAGTCCCTTCCTTATATGATAACTACCCCAGCAGCATTTTAACAAGTTAAAACTTTGCAAGCTTGTTTTCTCCATTTTTCCTGGGCCTGTCTAGGAACACCATGGGGCTTGGCTTAGTTCAGTCAGCAATATGATAACTCACTTTTATTCTTCAGGCATTTGTTATAGCAGGCTTCAAAGCACTTTGCTTTTTTTGTTGGGTGAATATAAGGGCAGAGGGAGATAATAGTTTGAGCAGAGGATTGGGAATCAAGGCTCCTGGGATCTATTCCCAGTTGTGCCACTGAGACTCTGGGTGACTTTGGGAAATTCATTTAACTTTTCAGGGCCAAAAATTCTGCTCTCAGTTATAGTGGTGTAAATTTAGTTGTCTCCAGTCATACCTTCTATTGGCTTTACCACATTTACACTGGTAAATGAGAGCAGATTTTAACTCCGAGGGGCCTCCTTTTACTCACTACCATGGCTCTACACAAGCTCCCCAGCATAGGCGCCAACTTCGTGGGTGCTCCGGGGCTGGAGCACCCACAGAGAAAAATTGGTGGGTGCTCTGCACCCACCTGCAACTCCCCGCCTGCCCCGGACCCGCGGCAAACTTACCGGCACCGGGAGACGTTGCGGGGCCCCGCCCCCGACGCTGGGCAACGTCGCGTCGGGGGCGGGGCCCCGCAACGTCACCCGGCCTCGGGGGTGGGGCCCCGCAACGTCACCCAGCATCGGGGGCGGGGCCCCGCAACGTCACCCAGCGTCGGGGGCGGGGCCCGGCGTCGGGCGGGGCCCCGCCCCCGACGCCGAGTGACGGCACCCAAGGGCGGAATCGGAAGTCCGTGCCTGTGCTCCCCAGTGCTGGCTAGCATCTCTGCACTGTGCTACACACCCCTGAGTCCCTCACTCCATCTCTGCTGCACAGCTGGCACATCTGTCCTGGAGACTGGAGTTGCATGCCGTGCTCCAGACTTGAGTGACAGGCTGGAGTACTGGAGAATATAGCTGGATACTTTGAAGTGCCGGTTCTCAGCGCCCGCACCACAACTGACTGGCCTCATGCAAACCAGACTCCTCTGGGCCCCGACCCAGAGCCCTAACAGTGGCAGAATGGTCTGCCACTGGGTCAGCAGGGAATCACACTGAAACCCACTGACCTCACATGGGTGGGAGATATCACTCACTCACCTTCCCTGGGTCATTTACCGCTCTTCCTGAAGCCATAGTCCATGGGGCATCTGGGTCTTCAGGATCCTCCGTGTGATTAATTCCCTGGGGCTTGGTTAGCCACAGATCTCCAGCACTGTTCGCTCTAAGCTGTGCACGTGTGTGCGTGCGCACAGATCCTAAACCCCGCGCACAGAGCGAAACACCACACACACAAACATTTGCACAGAAGCACAACAATTTGCAAAGAAGAAATTTTTTGCGCATACGGCCTGTCAAAAATTTGCACAGAAGACATTTTTTTGCGCACACGACCTGTCAAAAATTAGAGGGAACATTGATCTCCAGTCCTAATCTCGGGATTTCCGGCTCCTGCAGGCCAGGGCTGTGGCGGCTCTTCCAAAGGTCCTTTCTCTCCAGCGGTCAGCCTAGAATGAGCTGGGCTGCTCCCTTTTATACTGAGGCAGCACGGTCTGAGGGGCGGGACGTCCGCCGCCCATAGCATGGTGTTAACCCTTTCCTGCCCAGTGCGGGGTATTCACACCCCATCATAGCCCTCCCTCTTAAGAGGGATCCTGGTGGGTGGTCCATCTCCCTCTCCTTTTCTCCCCTCCCAGACTGGAGAAGAAGTCCGCATTGGTGTGAGCCTTACCAGGTTGATGACACACATGGAAGTCATACTGTTAGAGGGAGAGGTAACAAAGCATAATCCTGGGGTTGGTGTCCTTCATGCTGTGTAACCATCGGAGGGGTGCATGATCAGTAATCAATGCGAAGGTGCTACCGAGCAGATAGCGTAGGGCATCGATAGCCCACTTTACCGCCAAGGCCTCCTTCTCGATTGTAGACTAGTGTGTCTCCCTGGGGAACAGCTTACAGCTCAGATATAAAATGGAGTGTTCTTCCCCATTGAGTTCCTGGGATAGGACAGCCCCTAATCCCACTTATGAAGTATCTCTTTGCCGTATTAAGTCTTTTGAGAAGTCTGGATATATGAGGACTGGTTCCTGGGCTAGCCATTTCTTAAGGGTCTGGGATGCCTACTCACACTTACTGAACCACCGCACATGCCAGAGTTGGGAACTTCTGGTTAGGTCAGAGACGGGGGGACCGCTATTGTCTCAAAGCCCAGTATGAAATGCGGATAGTATCTAGCCAATCCCAGGAATTGGTGTACTTGCTCTTCGTTGTCAGCATCGGGGTATCTGATAGAGCTTGCACCTTACCTATCAGTGGCCATAACTTGCCTCCTCCTACTATATACCCCAGGTATGTCACCTCTTCCAGCCCAAATCAACATTTCAGAGGGTTGGCCGTGAGGCCCGTCTCTCGACGGGCCCTGAAAACACTATCCAGGTGTCAAGGGTGGTCCTCCCAACTGCTGCTGTAAATCACGATGTCACCTATATAAGCTGACGCATAGCAGTCACAAGGCTGCAGCATCCTGTTCATCAACTTCTGGCATTGTTATGAACTGGAAGAGGCCATACAGCAGGGATCGGCAACCTTTGGCCTGCGGCCCACCAGGGTAAGCTCCCTGGTGGGCCAGGCCAGTTTGTTTACTTGCCGCGTCCACAGGTTTGGCCGATTGCGGCTCCCACTGGCTGTGGTTCGCCTTCCCAGGCCAATGGGGGCTGTGGGAAGCGGTGGGCAGCACATCCCTCGGCCTACGCCGCTTCCTGCAGCCCCCATTGGCCAGTGGGAGCCACGATCGGCCAAGCCTGCAGATGCGGCAAGTAAACAAACCAGCCTGGTCCACCAGGGGGCTTACCCTGGCAGGCCGCAGGCCAAAGGTTGCCGATCCCTTCCGTACAGTGTGGGAAAGGCAGTCTTCACCCTGGAATTTGATATCAGGGGTATCTGCCGATACCCTTTTGTTAAATTCAGGATCTGGGTGAGCTGATCAAGGACAACGATCTCCACTACTTGAGTCCCCAACTGTTTCTCTGGCTCTAACTATCGCCAGGCATTATACCACAGGTGTTGGGCTACCACCCGGGGTCTGGCCCCTGGCGGATACCTTTCTTGACGGAAGCGCCGGCAATGTGTCGGGGTTAATCCCTGTCTGGTTCATGATGGCGGCTTTCACTCTCTCATACACTAGGGCGTCCTGTGGTCTAACCTCCGGTAGGCTGCCTGACCCGTCAGATAGGGAGCTAACAGGGTAGCACAGTGCTCTGATGGCAACCTGGCTGCAGTGGCCACCCATTCAAATGAGTCTTTCCCCCCTGCTCGGGGTTCAGCTGATCGCCATATTTGGGGTCGGGAAGGAATTTTCCTCCACGGTAGATTGGCAGAGGCCCTGGAGGTTTTTCGCCTTTCTCTGCAGCATGGGGCAGGGGTCATTGTTGGAGGATTCTCTGCATCTTGAAGTCTTTAAACCATGATTTGAGGACTTCAATAGCTGAGACATAGGTGAGAGGATTATTCCAGAAGTGGGTGGGTGAGATTCTGTGGCCTGCATTGTGCAGGAGGTCAGACTAGATTATTATAATGGTCCCTTCTGACCTTAAAGTCTATGAGTCTATGAGTCACCAGAAATGCCTTGGGATTGTCGCTGGGTCCGGTAGCGCAGCCAGATCCGAAGCGCAGGGGGAGCGGTGCTATAAAAAGGCGCCTCCCCCTGTACTCACCTGGCGGCGCTCCGGGTCTTCGGCAGCTCACTCCGGGTCTTCGGTGGTACCCGCTGCCAAAATGCCGCCGAAGACCCGGAGCGCCGCGGGGTGAGTGCAAGAAGCGGCGCTTAAAAAGAAGCGGCGCCTTTTTTTAGTGCTGCTGAAAAAAGGCGCCGCTTCCTCCACTTCTGCTCAAGGGGGAGCGGCCACTCCCCCTGTTCCCCCCCTGGCTACTGGCTGGGTCCCATTTCGACAGTCGTATTGGCAAGCCAGTGGGAAGGGTCCTTGTGTCTTGCCCGGGCAGGCCGGGGTTCAGTGTGCCTGTCGGGTGCATTGGGGGCAGCCGTTTGCTGGATCAGGCATTCTTGTTGGGCCTGGTGTTGAGTGGCCAGCTCTCTCATCATTTGATGCTTCTGGGCAATAATTTGTTGCAACAGCTGAGCCTGGTGTTGCTGCTGTTGGGTAGCCTGTTGCTGTTGACTTTCCAACGGCCATTTCAAAATCTTGTGGGTCTCCATCTTGGGTAGACCGACAAGTAGGCAGGTGAAGGAAAGTTATGCTGCTAACAATATCCTTCTCCTGGGGCCTTTCAGCAAGGCCCAATCGATGCCCAAATTCTCTCCCACATGTTGGGGGGTATGCACACCCCGCCCTCCTTTGGGATGGGGTGGGTTCTGATACCACAGTGGTTACAGTCTACCAGACTCCTTAGGCTGAAAATGGCACTGCCCAGAGGCCAGAGTCAATATGGAGATTCTTGAAGTCAGGGCAGTGCAGCCTAATGGCCAGAGTCAATATAATGGCCCTTCAATTCAGGGCAGTGTGGTCTAGCAACCAGAATCAATTACAGTAGCCCTTGCATTCAGGGTGGCATGGCCTAGCGGCAAGAGTCAGGTACATGAGGGTCCGCCACAAGCAGGGGCGGGTGGCTCGGGTAGGGTGGCCCAGGCCTACCTGACTCCACTGGGCCCCGACCCAGGGACCTAACAGTGGTGGAGTAGTCCGCTACTGGGTCAGCGGGGAATTCCACAGAAACATGCTGACCTCACACGAGTGGGAGATACCACTCACTCACCCTCCCTGGATCACTTCCTACCGCTCTTCCTGAAGCCATAGTTCATGGGGCATTGGGTTCTTCAGGCTCCTCATTGTGGATAATTCCCTGGGGATCCTTTGGCCACAAATCTCCAGTCCTAATCTCAGGATCTCCGGCTTCTGCAGGCAAGGGCTGTGGCAGCTCCTCAGCTGGAATTTCTTCCAAAGGTCCTTCCTCTCCGGCAGTCAGCCTAGAATGAGCTGGGCTGCTCCCTTTTATACTGAGGCAGCACTTGGAGCACAGTCTGAGGGGTGGGATTTCCACCGCCCATAGAATGGGATTAACTCTTTCCTGCCCCGTGCGGGGTTTGCACACTCCATCACAAGCCCCATGGATCACATCTGATCTTTCAGTTAGGATTGGGGCCCTGTTGTGCTGTGCACTGTATGAACACCACAAAGGAAGACCTGATCTCTGGGCTGAGAAACATACAAGGTACAGCAGGTGGTTATATAATCTGAGGGAATAGTCATGGGAAGATGAAGGCAACAGTGATAGAA
Organism: Chelydra serpentina; assembly: GCA_037349315.1. Taxonomy (NCBI): domain Eukaryota; kingdom Metazoa; phylum Chordata; order Testudines; family Chelydridae; genus Chelydra; species Chelydra serpentina. The sequence continues at coordinate 19,335,961 of JBAIAC010000004.1, read as the reverse complement.
ATACATGATTGCATAGGTTCACCCTGGGCTCTCCTAGATTTTGAGTCATTAAGGTAAATAATTGTTTTATATTTAATCCCCACACTTACTGTCCATCTACCTAGCCCTGTTCTCTTCTGTATGTGTATGCATTACTTTCCTGCATTCATAAAAGACCTCAATATAGCTGGTTGAAATATTTTAAATTATTGTTCAAACAAATGTTTTCATTTGTAGGATAACTTCCATCAAAACTGTATTTGGAATTTTTGTGAGTGTTTGATAGTTTGCCAAAAAAACAAAATCACAATTTTTATTTTATTTTTTAATTATTTTACTTTTCAGTTTGCTACTATGTAACACTGAATTGAGTACAAGTGTTGATGTGTGTTCCTTGATATAGTGGTTGGAGGAGGATGCACATAAATACATTTTGTACTCTCTCCAGCTATGTCTCACATTGGGGTCTCTTTGTAGTTTGGAAAGATATTGGTTTTCAAAAACCACTAAAATTTCTGTAAAAATGTTTAAATTTGGAAACCTTTGAAATGGAAATACTTTTTATATTTTTTAAAATGTAAAAAAACCAACTGTGTTGAACTGCTCTTGATCTACGTTAGTAGAGCCAGCTCAGAGACATGATTCACACTATAGCTGGGTGCCTAGTCTTGCTGTTTTAAATCACTGTTCATTGGCTATAGCTTAGTCAGAAATGAAAACAGCTGAAGAAAAGAGCTCCTGTAGATGTGCACCAGCATGCACTTTGTTGCCTCTGGGAAATAATCACATCTCCTCCAAGGGAATTTATGGAACGTCTTATTAATTGAAATAATGAATTTTCACAGCAGCAATCTACTTTAGCATGGGGAAGCTATATCAGATAGACTTCAACTATTCCTTCCCCATATTTCACCTCCCGGAAAAAAATCCCCTTGCCCCAAAGTGTGTGTCTGTGTATAATTCTGGTACAGGTTTCATTGAAAGTGTGTCAGTTTCAAGAGACACAGTAAATACAATAATTATATGTATTATGGTGACATCCATGCTGCATCTACACTGCATGCTTCTTTCAGCAGCTTATAGAGTATGTACTTGGATAGCCCCCAAGTGTGGGTTTAAGTAGCAGTTTAGACAGTGAGGCATGGCTTCAGTGAGTAGAGTACAGCCATGCCTGAAGACGTGTGGATGTGTACCCGAGTACATACCCTACACGGCTCTCTGCTCGCCCAAGCTGTGCCCACCTGGCTACACTGCTATTCTTAGCTGTGTAGTGTTCTACTGCCTCCCAGGGAAAGACTCCGGCAGTGGGGAAAGGCTCTGGCAGCAGGGAGGTAATGGGGAAAGGCTCAGCCTTGCCCAGTTGCCTCCCCTGCTGCCAGAGCCTTTCACTGACACGTGTAGCTACACCCCATAGTGTGGACACAGCTTGCTTTGCCCTGCAACGTGTAGCTACACCTACCTTACATGCCACCAAAAGTGGTGTGTAGTGTAAACGTAGACCTAGAGGCCGTAATTGCAGGCCCATTGAGTCAGGCAGCATACAAACATACAGTCAAAGATGGTCCCTTCACCAAAGAATGTACAGTCTAGGAGACACAACATACAAGAAGAGCATAAATTATGATGATTAGTGCTATAGGCAGCATTCATAGTGCATTAGAGAAAAAAAGGTTGTCATTGATGGCTGACTAATTGGTTCTGCTAAAGTAACAACAAGTTCAAATAGCTTTGGTGCATAAGTTTCAAACTTAGTAACATTCTTTCAAAACTGTAATAACTTGAGGCTTTAACCAAAAGGCCATTGAAGTCAATTGAAGGGCTCTTGCTGACTTCAATGAGCTTTGGATAGGGCCTTGGGAAAAAAGTATGAAGACCATTTCTAATGACAAAGTAGAAATAGGAACCTCTTTAACAGACTGAACATCTGGACATGGAGATGGATGGTACAGAGAAGGCCTTAGGTCCCTGGTGGACACCTAGAATACATATAAAATAATCTCCATATCCTCCATGTCCCCCACTTGCTTAGGGCACTATTCTTTTTAGATGCCTTTTTATTGAGAAGCAAATAGGTTCACATGGCAAACTAAAAGGCCTATCCTTAAAGTAAACACTGACCATGAGATTAAAAAAAAAATAAGAAAGGGAGCTCTTCCAGAGGCAGTGGCCAGCTCCTCTCTGTACTCTAAACCCCAGCGCAAAACACCACTCACCAATGTGGAGAGCATGTATGTGTCCCTGACAACCAGGAATGTGCTAATTTATAGGGATAGTCCCAATAATCACTGTTTTACCACCATTTTTGAGAAGCCCTCAGACTGCCGAGTCAGTGGGAATGACAGTAGGCTGGCTGAATGCCTCAAAGTCTACTACCCTGCACCCATTTCCTGCACCCATAAACCACCGCCACTCGGTCAGACACATGATGAAATGCTGCCCTCCCTCTGCCCCCAAGAGGCTTCCCACCAGTGTGCACCATGATGAGTTGCTAAGTGTCCTCAGTTCCCAATGAAGTTAATGAAACATATGGATACTTAGTACCTTGCGGGGGAGGGATAGCTCAGTGGTTTGAGCATTGGCCTGCTAAACCCAGGGTTGTGAGTTCAATCCTTGAGGGGGCCATTTGGGGATCTGGGGCAAAAATTGGGGATTGGTCCTGCTTTGAGCAGGGGGTTGGACTAGATGATCTACTAAGGTCCATTCCAACCCTGATATTCTATGATTCTATGATACCTCGCAGAATCAGGTCTAAGTCATATGGATACAGTTGTGGAATACTGGATCAAGCAGAAAACCCCACATGGGCTCAGACATGGAATCATCAGAGCCTGTGATTACAGGAGCAGTGGATTGTCTGTGGGCTGGATTGTCTGTGGGCAATTTTATTTTTATATGTATGCCCCACTTTAAATTATTTTTGACATCTTGGAGCTCCAGACAACAGCTTCTGCCAGTGGGCTAAAGTGCAGAGATGTGTCTGAGAACAGGAATACATGCCTCCACGCCCCAAAAGCAAATGACTGAAGAACAGAAGTGACAAGGTTATTGAGGTCGCTGTAGCTGGGTTGCAGGTTGAGGTTCCATACGGCAGCTCCTTGTAATTGGATCTATGACATATGTGCGTAAATGCTACAGGCAGTGCTACGGCATCGTAGGCAGGCAGTTATCCTTGTGAAGCGCACAAAAGGGCATCTCCAGTAAATGTAGCAAAACCCCCTGAAGCTTGAATTCCAAAAGAGTAGTGGTGAAGCTGGTACTCTTGCCTATCATTAAGGTTGCCTGACACTTCCCATTATAAAGACCCTTGTTTTAGTTGCTTGTAAATTTGCCAAACATTAGCCATTTAGCCTGAAATTGTTCATGCAGGGTGTCTGCCTCAGCCTGAATTTATTTTGAAAGTGTCAGCTAAAATGGTTCAGAAAATACATTGCTTGGCTAGGTTAAAAAAATTCTTAGGTTATAGCTCACTATCTAATGAGGGGCTAGAGGGGAAAATGAATGCAAGAGTTAGTAATTGGTATATGCTAATTCCCCCCAAACATATTTATCGTGTTATTGAACCTTGCTGCTTGTTGCCTGGTGGATATTGCCCATTACCCCCTCCACACTTCCAGTTCCCCACCTAAATTGGGATAATTATATTTACTCTAAAGCTTTTAGATCTAAGGAGTGAAAGTGCTGTAGAAATACAAAATGTTATTTTTTTTAGTATTGTGTAGTGAGTGGGTAGTGAACAAAGAAGGACTGCTTACTCAGTATTGCAGTATTCAAGGTATTTCACACATTAAGTATAGGAAGGTCAAAGTGAATTCTACAGATACAAAGATAATTGTATTTTAGGGTCACCACAGTACGCTAGTCATACAGTATGTAGGCTTAAGCAGACTTTGCATGCCTATCCATGAGTCACATGTGGTGCAAAGGCCATTGAGACTTACAAGCATGGACCTGATTCACCATTGACCTATTCCAGTTTTAAGCTGGTGCAACTCCACTGAAACAGTGGAATTATACTGGCAAAAAACTGGAGTCATGCAGTGGTAATCCCAGCTCCAGAAAGTCTGGGAAGAAGACTGTGCCCAATTATCTGCTGGCATAACTCAATCACAACTCCACGTTGCCACTAGTGCCCGGTAATGCCAATTTGCTTTTCTTCTCAGGCTTCATTTATGGCTAATGTGCCTGTACAAAGTAGGTAACTAGGCCAGATCCACAGCTAGTGTAAATGGAGCTACACTGTTTTAAAGCAGCTAAGGATCATTGATGTCAGCCATTATGATCTCTTGGCAGATTTTTCCTTTGGGGGTCCCTCTCTCAACCCATCCTCTCCCTGACCCATGACTCTCTCCCCATGTAGATGCAGTGTTAAAATGAAAGTGACATTTAAAAATACATAGGGCTGAATACAAGCTACAGAAGGAGAAACATTAGTTTTTAAAGTTCCACTGCTTTAAGGGCATGGAGTGTCCACTGAACTGTCCATATAAAGGGGATAGGTATGTCCTAGGCATCTCTTGAGAGCCACAGGGCAATTAACGTATCTTGGGGCCTCCATATTCCTCTGCAAACAAACTCCTGCCATGGTGAGCTCCCCATCCATGTCTGGCTCAGGTCATTCCCTGAAAATTGAGAGAAGGATTTGATGGGGGAATGTGGCAGATCAACAGTATCTCGCACAAGGCAATCCATGAAGAACAGCCAGGGTATGATGCAGCAGAGAGAAGCAATTCCCCAGCTCTATCTCATTCCTACCTCGTCACATTTTCCCCAAACCCACTGTAGATGGCATGCCTCCAAATGCAGAGGGACTCAACAGCCTTGGACAGGTTTTTGGTCATAAATGTTGTTTTCCATTCATTTCATCTCCTCCATACAAGTTTAATACCATCATTCCATGAGGTTTGTTCCAGCCTGCACTGGTGTAAGAGAGAAAAATGAAGCACAGTGTGGCTATACAGAAGCCCAGAAGCTGTGCACAAAAGGGAGGGGGGCAGGAAGTTGGTTTTGGCTCTCTGATTCTGTGGCTGGCCACCACCCTAACAACCTACGGGCTCAAAACTGAGTCAGATGGTAAGAGTTCACAAACTCTGGCCATGTCCCTTCTAGCCCCCAGCACTGGGGTCGCAATGATTGTGGCATACACCAATGCTACACCCAGTGGGAGACTGACTCCCTCAAAACATAAAATAATGACTGATAAAGATTGCAGAGGACACAAAAATGGGGGGAGAGGTAAATAATGAAGAAGACAGGTCACTAATTCAGAGCAATCTGGATCATGTCGTAAACTGGGCACAAGCAAACAATATGCATTTCAATATAGCTGTGGTGCTGGAAAACCAGGTGCCAGCTCATGCCAAAGTCCCACGTCTTCCTGAATGCTTACAAATGCGCAGCTGGAAGGCAGGACAATTCGCTTGTGTATTAGTATAGATCAGAGAGATTGGTCAATGCATTTGGTGGTTAAATTTCATGAAAACTAATGGGATGTTACTAGCATTATTTCCACTTATCTGTATCCCATTATAATGTAGTAGCAAACATTTACATTGTGTGTACCCCTGTAACTAAATAACCCCTCAAAGGAGAAAAAAGCCTTGTATAATGCAAATGAAGAACTTTAACAGAAAAGTGCTTATTTCAAAGCAAGTGGTCATTGTGTGTGATGACTGGTGGTCAAAGGAAGGGCCCACGTGGGTAGTGACCTTGTAAGCTTGTTTTCTCTGAGAAGAAGTTATAAGTGTGGATTGAGAGAAAAACCTGCATCTCTGAACTGTTTGGGTTCTAACAGGGTGGAATAACTGAAGGAGAAGGTGAAGATCCCCAGAGTTATTCTGGGTAGCCCTGAGAGACTTTTGGGAAACTGGCAGAACACTAAATCTCTGTTATCATTTGGAATTATAGACTGTGACTCATCTGTGTGTACATTTTACCTGCTTTAACCTCTCAATAACTTTCATTTCCTTTTCTTAGCTAATAAACCTTAAGTTAGTTTACTATAGAATTGCCTACTGGAGTTGTCTTTGGTATAAAATCTAGGATACCAATTGATCTGGGGTAAGTGACTGGTCTCCTGGGACTGGGAACAAGCTAAACGTGGTGTGATTTTTTATGTAAGTGATCTTTTATCACAAAGCCAATTTGTCTGGGTGGCAAGATAGGCTGGAGAGTCTAAGGGGACAGTCTGTGATTCCATGACAAGACTGGGATAGTGATCCAGGAGATCATATTTTTCATCTAATTATAGAACACACCGCCAGTTTGGAGTGTCTGCTCTGTTTTCTGACAGTCTGCACTGCGGCCGGCACTCACAGTCGTGAGCCATTCCAGACAGCATGAAAATGGCTAAATATAAATGTCAATCTAGGAACAAAGAACGCAGGCCATACTTAATTTCTCCTGGGAAGCAATGATTCTGAGAAAAAAAAATGGGTGTCAAGGTGGATCATCGGCTTCTAGTGTTATGCTAAAAGCTGCAAAAGAGCTAATGTGATCCTAGGATGCATAAACGGGAGTCTCGTGTAGGCGTAGAGAGGTTATTTTACCTCTATATTTGGCACTGATGCAACCTCTGCTGGAATACTGTGTCCAGTTCTGGTGTTCACCACTCAAGAAGGATATTGATATATTGGCGAGGGTTCAAAGAAGAACCACGAGAGTGAGTAAATGATTATAAAACATACCTAATAGCGATAGATTCAAGGAGCTCAATGTATTTAGCTTAACAAAGAGAAGAGTAACGGGTGACTCAATTACAGTCGATAAGTATCTGCACGGGGAACAAATATTTAATAATGGGCTCTTCCAATTAGCAGAGGGAGCTATAACATGATCCAATGGCTGGGAGTTGAAGCTAGACATATTCAGACTGGAAAAAAGATGAAAATTTTTAATGTTGAGAGTAATTACCCACTGGAACAATTTACCAATAGTTGTGGTGGATTCTCAACTTTGATCCAATGTTTAAATCAAGATTGGATATTTTTCCAAAAGATCTACTCCAGGAATTATTTTGGGGGAAGTTTTATGACCTGTGTTATAAAGGAGGACAGACTAGATGATCACAGTGGTCTCTGCTGGCCTTAGAATCTATGAATCTATGCGGAGGGAACCCACGTAGAGAGATGCAGCCAGGTTTTAGTACATTTTGATTTACCTGAGTGGAATCTGCTCCGGAATTTAGATACACCTGCTAAAACAATATTTCTTCTTTATGTTGCAAAAAGTGCTGTCTGAATTTAGGGTCAGCTTCTGGATTTTGGCCGTGCAATTACATCCATGCTCAATGTGCCTCAGCAGAATTTTCCAAATCTATTTTCTCTTCGTTTAGCTTTTTGTTCCTCCTTTTGTGTTCAAGGTACAGCCTGGATCATAGGCGCCGACTCCGTGGGTGCTCCGGGGCTGGATCACCCACGGGAAAAAATTGGTGGGTGCTCAGCACCCACCGGTAGCTCCCCGCCAACACCGGGGCCCGCGCCCAGCTCCCCGCCAGCCCCGGGGCCCGCGCCTAGCTTACCGCAGCACCGGGCGATGTTGCGGGGCCCCGCCCCCGACGCCGGGCGACGTTGCATCGGCGTCGGGCGGGGCCCGGCGTGACGCCGGGCGACGGCACCCACGGGCGCCGCCGGAAGTCAGCTCCTGTGGCGTGGATGACTTTGTGGAATCACAGAGCAGACTGTGAAAGATGTATGTAATGAAATATCCTTGCTCATCCTTTCACACAGAGAAGACAGGTTTCTGTGTGCTGTGCTATTTGCTTTTTGCTACACAGATGCACAATATCCAATAAAGTCAGAGGTGCACCATAAAAAGCCCACCAAGACCAGAAGTAAGAAACCCCTGAGAAATAAACCATTTTTATTAAAGGAATTTTAAAGGGTTTTTTTTCCTGGTTTTCGTTAGCTGACCTCCCTCTGCAGCCAGCTTTGTAAAGCCTTTTGGGAAAGGGAATCATTGTTCACATGCATCAAATTTCAAATACTTTCAAAATTAAAAGTACTTTTAACCACAAAAATATTTGAAGCAGGTTTTTTTCTTCCCCAGTGATTACAGCATGTTTTAAAATGAGTTGAGTGTACTATTGTTTGTTTGTTGTGTATCTGCCTTCATGGCGTTAGCCCGGCCTCTCTTCCAGGCACCAGCTAAAATGACCACTTGTGATGCTGTGAAACTGAAGAGCTCACATGGCTCCAAAGGGATGAGCTTCTGAAGAAAGTGAAAGCCTTTAAGTTATACTTCTCCTTGGTTAGCTCCCTAAGGAATCCACTTTCTCCATGTGGGAGGTTAGTGAAATACATTAGTAACAAGAAGGTCGGTGCCCCATGTTTAATGATCCTTTGCCACACAAGACTCCTACTGCAAATGGGACATAAAGCTACTCTAAATTGAGAGATGAGGCCAAGCATTCTAGTTCACCTATATTTGCTTCTAAGCATCTTGCTTTTCTATATAGATACTTACATCTTATGTGCCTATTGTTAACTCCTTAGCTCCTTAGTCTGACATCTTGATTTCATGGACTACCTCTGATCTTTACCTATCCCTGCTCCAGTTCAGCTGTGTTTTCTGTCCCATCTTTTACTGGCTATTTATCATTATAGTAATCTCTAAGTGATGTCTATGTCCAACACAAATGCTCCTCTCCACTCACTGTCTTTCCCCCTAACTAAACAGTTTCCCAAAACTTTATTATTTTAACGTGCTTACAGTTAATTTTGGTCCAACCCTCCTATATAGGATGCTGTGGCCTCAGAATGTTCCTCAGTGCCTAATAAATGTAAACCCCTCTTATTCATGTCTTGTTTTCATCCTTGTACTGAGACCCTGCAATTCTTCCCAATGCCCTTAATCTAGTTGTCCCTGCACGTACATAGAACTGGAAGCATTTCTGGAAGAGCTGCCTAAGCCATCTTCCTAGCAATCTAAAGTTTGCTTTATCCACGACCTATCTTACATCATTGGTACCAATATATACAACTACAGATTGTTCCCCAGCACTCACTAAGAGAACTCATGAGACCCATCACTTTTGAAGTTGATAGGTAAATTGCTGACTCTTTCTTAAGGTCAACACATGCCCAGCTACCTGAATTTTTCAATAGTCTAATCCCTGCCACAAGAGCCTTCCCCATCCCTGCAGGCTCTGTCCCCACATCTACTAGCTTTCACAAAGACAACTTACTTGCCTGTGTTCCGAGAAGCAGACTTGGAGAACCCATCCAAGAGCTCTTCACTGTGCTCCTGTGGGACACGGCCAAACTTTAGTTAGCTGAGGGATATGGTTTACCAGAATGAGGCTGCACTGTACCACATTAATCATAAGTTCACATTTAATGATGGGCAAACCTTCAGAGATTCAGAGGATCATTACTGATCATTCAATAAATTTGATCCAAACCACCCAGACTTTTTGGAAATGCAAAATTGTGCTGGATATTTGGAAAGGATAGGCTCTCTTATGGTTGGGTAATAGTCCAAGAACAGTCTATTTTCATAGTCTGGCATTTGCATTTCCAGTCCCATACATAACCCAGGCACGGTGAGAGGCACAAAAGTGTGTGTGTTCATATATGTGTATAAAACCATGAAAAAGGTATGTTTCACATTCGGTTTTGAGTTTGGGGGCAAAGATTTGGAATAGGTCTTACTTTATCTGTGTGGGTTCACCCATCCTTAGTATGATAGTAGTGCCAGTGATAACCTTTGTCATCACCAAATAAAACTCTGATAAATCAATAGGTGAAGATCAAAATTCCTATTTAAATGACTGGCTCCACAAGATTCAACACTTGAATGGCTCCTAATGCAACCAATGGGAAGGCCCCTGTGTCAACATTCAATGGCAAAATTTGACCCTAAATGATCATAATGATGATGTTTCATTCAAAAAATTAAATAAAATCAGCAAAAAGTAGAACCAGCTACAAATGGACAACAGAGGATCAGCAAATATGCCCCATTTCAGGAATGTAATTAGGTATGTGTCTAGCTTTAAATCTATGAGGCTATGTCTACACTGCATTGTAAACCCAGGTCTGTGGGACTTGATGTTTCCAAGCCCATGCTTGAGCATCCACACTTCATTGTAAACCTGGGTTTACAGTTGCTGGACCTGCAGGGCCAGCCTTAGGCCGATTCCGCCGATTCCCCCGTTGCGGCAGTTTTTGTTTTTGTTTTTGCTCCGCCAATTGGCGGCGGGAGGGTTTGTTTGTTTTTTTGCTTGACAAAGTCAGCGAAGCCCCACCATCGTTCTTCATGTGGGGCCACACACCCGCTAAAGCCGGCCCTGTGGACCTGGGTCTCACAGCTGTGCTAATGTGTCCATACTGCACTACGCAGATCTTTTGACATGGATCTGTAGATTTGAGTTGTGTACACACTGCAAAATGACAGGGCTTGGACTCAAGTCACAAGGGGACTCAGGCTGTGATGCCCCTCTGCCAGCAGGTTCCCGGGACCCAGGTCCTGATTGCTTGTTGACCTGAGTCAGACTGATTTGAGTGTGGATGGAAGGGGGACTTGGTCTCCAACCTGAGTCAGATCCTAGGCTTAGTGAGCAGTGTAGACATACCCAGTGTCATCCCAATGGGCTAGGAACATGCTTCAGTACCTTGCTGAACTGGGACCTTAATTCAGGGGAAATGTAACCAAATACAGGTACTCATACATCATTTAAAAGGTAATAGAGGAAAAGGACTGTTCAGTAGATACAGATAGAGAATAAGAGACAAAAGACTTCTCTGTGTGTCATTACTCAATGACATGAAAGAGAAACAGAGAAGAAATACACATATTTCCATGCACAGAAGAATGACAATTTGGATAACTCCTTACCACACTGATCTATGTGAACAATCAAATAGTAACAAAAGGAAATAAGCAAAAAAGTCTATGGATCATAAAATAGGAAACAATGACAACTCTTGCCTACGTAATTCTGAGAAAACCATTTGAAACATAAAGATTATATGGATTGATTAGCACAATTAGGAATCTAACAACTTCAGAAGAAGAAATCGGAGCAGCACTAGCTAGGGTGATCAGATAGCAATTGTGAAAAATCAGGACGGGATTAGCGGGTAATAGGCGTCTATATAAGAAAAAAAGTTCAAATATCGGGACTGTCCCTATAAAATCGGGACATCTGGTCATCCTAGCACTAGCAGTCACTGGTAAAAACAGTCCTACCCTTCCACTAAGAAGAGAGTGTTCATTTAGGAATATGTTTGAATATTAACATTTGTGTTTCTAAAGCATCTTCTGCTTGTGGATGTCAAAGTGGTTTGCATAAATCAATACAACTTCACAACAGCCCTTCTGAGGAAAGTATCCCCTCTACACACATTTTAAAGATGGGGAAACTGAAGTAGAAAGAGATTAAAGCCCTGATTCAACACAAATTCAAGTGCTAAAAACTTCAGTAGCCATAAAGCATCTCCTTGATTACTACAAGACATGGATCAGGCCCTAAAAGCAACATTTTCCAACTTGGGTACCTAAATTTAGGCATACATGGGGTGAGATTTTCAAACACACAATGTGTGTTAGCACCTAATTCTCACTAAAAGTCAATGGGAATTAAGCACCTACTTGACATTTTTGTGCCTTTGAAAATCTCCTCAGTGGACCCTTAGTCAGCAAAGAACCTTAAGGCATGTGCTTAAGTCCCACTGACATTCACAGGACTGAATCACATGGTTGAATACAAGCATATGCTTAAGTACTTTGCTGAATAGGGATACACTTAAGAACATGCAAAAATGTTGATGAGCTGAGCTCAGTAATAGGTAACTTAGTCTTCAGATGTACCAAACACATCCATTTTCCATTGCTATCAATGGATGAAATTCACCCCTCTGCAGACGACACACTCAATAGCTACGCAACATTTAAGCATGTGCAAGGGGGAGAAAATGTGTGCGTTCAAAGGCTGCATTTGTATAATTTTGAGCATGGCTATAGATAACATTCAGGAGGTATATTTAGAATTCATCTTCACGAGGAATGACTTGTCAACTCTCTCTATTGAGCTGAGGAGAAATCTTGTGCAAAACTTTGCTGCTAATGAGTTGGCAATACCTCAGCAATAAACTACAACCTGCATCCGCGTAAGCTTATAAAAATATCTTTTGGAGATAAAATTGGCATTATTTATGTGTGTCACTTAATATGAATAATGTATCAGTTTAGCTTAAACTGAATAATTCAAATCAAATGTTGGTAAACTCTAAAAGCCTTTTTAAATGGAGCTTGGGAAAGAATCATATCTCCTTTGAGACTTTCACCAAATGAGTTTTCTGTAGATTTTTTAACTTTTTGTTAAGATCCTAGTTGAGATAATGTGCCTTTTCTTTTTCTAGTGGGAAAAAATAACTGTTGTTGCTGTACATCAGATGGCAAGCACAAAAGACATCATCTCAGATGTGTTTGAAGTAGATCATATTATTGTAAATTTTACATGCAGATTCCTCAGAACGTGCAGTTTGCAGAGAAAGGAGGAGACTAGAAAAGGAGGGAAGATATAACTTTTATTTGTGCATGTAAATAGCAGAACATGTAAGTTCTGGCGCGGTTACTTTCCACTTCAGCAGCAGTGATAGATCATTGTACAGTGAGGTGAGAAAACAAAACCTCAGTCTCTTTGTTAATGCTTTAAGGTCTGTTTTTAGACACCTAGCAAGGCAAGAGGACAAGAAGGATTACTTTATTATGATATTGAGACAGAGCTAAATTTTAACTTGGCATACATACCCATGCAAGGAAGCACACTGGTGAAGTGGAAAAAAATTCAAACCCAATAATAGAGTTAGTTGAATTTCCAATACTGAAATATTTTGGTCAAACCTCAAAATATTTTGTTTTGGAAATGCCCTGGATATGTGGGGTGGAGGCCTCATGCTCCCTTTTGCCAGACTCCCTGGTCAGCCTATATCTCATGGTGCACCTGGTCTTCCCCCTTGGCAAAGGGAGGCAATTCCTCACAGATGTCTGCAACAGGGTGGCTTGCTTGTGGGCCGGAGAGCCCACGCTAGGGCCAAGTCAGCCCTAATTACAAGATGAGCCTCACCTGACAGGAAGCAAGTTATTCCTGTATAAAAAGGCAGTCAGAAGCCACGAGAGGAGTGAGGCTAAGGTAAGTAGCTGAGGACTGCTTGAGGCCTGGCAGTGAGCTGGGGGATGCTCAGGAAGCAGAAGTCTGAAAAGCTGTAACTGGCTGGAAGATGCAACTGAAAGGAACAAGACTGGCTCTTGCAGAGACACTGAACTATGACCCAACTCTGGGAAGGCAGGCTGGGAATCCCCCAGTCAAGCGGAGAAAGATGCTGAACTGGGATCCAGAAGGCCAGTGTAGACTTGAGGACTGAATAAATTGGACCCAGGTGGGGAAACTTTTAATTTTCCTGTGTAGTTTGTTTGAGGAGCCCTATGAAGCAGAAAAGAAGGGTGGGGCAATGCCAAGGCAACTGTGGCCATGGACTGGTGTTCAGAAAGCAGTGAGGGGACACTGGCTGTGGTACATGATGGAAAACGTAGTCCAGCTGGGGAGCCTGGACAATAGAGGAGACTAGACATGAGATCACTGAACTACAACTCCCATGAGGCACCATTGCAGCATTTCCAAATTGAAATGTTTTGGTTTACAGGCATTTGTTAACAAAATAATTGCAAGGAGACACTTGTCATGGGGGATAACGGTGTGTAAAACCCAATTTTCTATCGAAAAATAGTTCAAAAAAAATGTTGACCAACACTAACCAAAATTGCACAGTGCAACAACAAAGTACATAACCCAAATAGAAAACAAAAGCAGATTTAACTTTCTCCCGAAGGATGCCACCTATGATGCTGGTATATGCTGAGGAGGAAGCTTTCCAGATATTCAGGCTTTCCAGTTTATACTTGGAGCTGGTTAGCTGTCTGAAGCCTGCAATCTCAGCTGCCATATTGGGACAGGTGACAAGAAATTAGACCTAAAATTACTGAAGGGTTTAAATGCCAATATCAAAACCTGGTATTACATTTGTTGAGTCATGGCAGCCAATGCTGGTTGCGAAGTATCCTGGCTGGACCATTAGGACAAAAGCAACAGTAAAAGACACCATATGTTTCCCCAAATTACCCCTTTTGAGGAGATCGATACACAGAACGTTATCTACAGTAACGCTAAATAAAAGCAAAGTTTACTTTACAACTTTCATGTTAATTATGCATCTTTTTATATGCATCAGTATCATCTTTCATATTTCTGTTGGATGAAAGCAGAAACATCCTGCCACATGTAAAACAAATAAAACTAGATTGTTTAGACTTGTTTTCGGGTTCAGCAAGGCATTTTAAAAAAATTTCTAATTAATTTGACATTTCATATCACACACTTCAAGGCACTGCCCCAGTGGGTTTCAGTTCCCCTTGAATTAAAGATAAATACAGAAAAAGTGGCGAATACTTTGGATGACCATATTTCCCTAAGCTGAATATGGGACACCTGGTAAAATTACTCATATTCAAGTAAATTCAATGGCAATCAATCTGAACTATGCAGAACAAATGTTCAAATTAACATCAAGTTGACTGAGCCCCTATTATAAAGAAATACTGCATCATTGGATTCTTTGTATTTACTTTCTTATCTTTAAGGCTTTAGGGTTCACACAGGGAGGGTGACACACACACACACTCCCATACACCTATCTCACAGAGGTGGGGGAGACCAATCGAACCAACCCTCCCTGCCCGGCGTTCTCCGCCCTCCATCCCGGGCTGGGCCCCCGGGACAGACCCCTCTCTCCTGGTACCTGGCACCATGTCTTCCTGATGCAACATGGGGGGTGGCACGCAAGGTCACATCCCTCCCCCCCCCAGATTTCTATCAGGGTTCACACCCGAATGTGGCCAGAAGCAGCCTTTCAGTCCTGTGAGGGAAGGAAGGGACAGGAGCTGCTTCCAGCCTGAGGGAAGGAGGGGAGAGAAGGGATGACCTGGCCCGTGTCTTTGCAGAGCTCATCTCTTCCCCTCCAGATAGCTGCTGGCCACCAACATAACCCAGCTACCTCCTGGCCCCTGGCTACAACGTGGGCAGGAAGGGGTTAAGCCCTAAGGATGCATTGTGCACCAGGGCCCAGTGAGCCTGGCCAGAGAGGTGGCTCAGCAGGGGAGGGTGCCTAGGGGATAGAGTAGCCCCGTGCTTCCTGGGGTCAGGGTCCAGGTGTGGCATTATACTCCATATTCTTCATAATAATATTATTATGATATGATTATGGCATAACGATGATGTATTTTATGCAGGATAGGTCATGTATGATATCATTGAAAAGGTTATGATTCACTGAATATGATTATCCTATTTGTATGCATGTATCATTTTGGTATCTAAAGTTAGGAATATTGTCTATGCCTCTATTACAAATGTGTTTATACCTGGGGAACACCCACTAGGCAGAATGCAATCACTCTAGCTGGCTGGTTGGGAAGGGCCATTAGGGAGAAAAATAGGTCTTAGAAGAAGCTAATCTCCCACCAGGGAGCCTTCCTGAGGATGCTACAAACAGCCTCCGAGTTATGGCTGCTGTAACTGTACAGGGGCATGTGACCAAGTCACCTGATACTGCACTCCATCTTGGAATACCAGAGTTTTTCCACTGAAAGGCATGGGAATCAATCCTGGAGACAAAGGGTTCCCGTCATGTGCAAAAGCTATTTAGGGCAGGGAGTGACATCATCAAGGTTCTTCACTGACTCCCTGCCCAAGAAGACTGCTGGAAATACCTGAGGAACAAGGACTGGACTGAAAGGCTGAACCCAGGCTAGAGGGATTTCTAGCCTATGAAAGGAATTATTTTTAAGCTGCAAGCAAGTTCAGTTTGCCCTTTAAGAATCTCTGCAACCGATTTAAAACATCATTTAGGGTGAGAATTTGCTACTCATATCCAATCTTAGTATATTAAGCTTAGATTGTGTTTTTGTTTATTTGCGAGGTAATCAGCTTTGAGCTGTTTGCTAGCCCTTATAATCACTTAAAATCCATCTTCTGTAGTTAATCAACTTGTTTTTGTTTTATCTAAAACCAGTGTGTGGAAATCATAACTGGGGGTGGAAAGCTGTTGCATATCTTCCTCCACATTGAGGGAGGGGAAGAAGTTTATGAGCTTATGCTGTACAGTTCCCTGTGCAGCTCAAGAGGGTATGATTTGGGGTTTTCCCTCTGCGGGGTGGGGGGGGGGAATGCGCCCGAGAAGCTGGTGAGTGCCCTAGCTGTACAGCCTTCCCATGAAGGGGCTGGTCAGAAAGCCTGTCTGCATGTTCCTACAACTGGATGTGTCCCTACCTGTGTGCTGGTGAAAATGTGAGACCGGGAGCATGTCTTCAGCTTGTCACAGCATTACAGGGTGACTGGGAGCCCAGGCTGGTGGGTCAGGGGGCTCAGTGGTACCCCAGTTCCAGGTGGCACCCCAGGGGGAACCCATCACACCAGGGCGCGGTGGTGGCGAAGAAGGTGCTGTGGAGCCTGCAGGGTTAGGGTGAAAACAGGCTGGAAATTGCTTTCCCTCACCTGCCACTCCAGAGCTTAGCTGAAGGGTGGAGAGGCATCTTCATGCCAGCGCTGTGCAGGCCTTGGAACAAGAAGGGCTCGGCTCCTCCTGGCCAGTGCCCTGGGCTGGACGGTCTTGGCCTTTCCCAGGGCACCAGGCCAGCCAGAGGCAGTGTGGGAAGGAAGGAGCCTGCTGGCCAGGCTAGTCATGAGCTGAGAGCTCCGACCAGCGGCTGGTTCTCAGCACAGCTCTGGGAGCGGGATGTGCCCCGCCGGGGGGCAGATATGGAGGAGCAGCAGGGATGGGGGGGAGAGTGAAGGGGCAAAGCATGGAGAGGACAGTGAGAGGGGGAGCATGTAAAGGGCCGATGGGTGGGCAGCAGAGGCGACATGTAACCAGCTGCCACCTGGCACCTGCCCGCACTTACCAGCCACCACAGCTCACAGCGCGCAGCGAATGCCAGCCGCAAACGGGACAGGAGGTGAGGCCCTGCTGGCTGAGGGCCGGCATGCAGTGGGGGCTTTGCTGATGGACCAGCAGGGGGAGCGGCCGGCCCAATGTGCTGCAGTTTTGCCCTGCCACCAGACTTGCACACCCACCCCCATCGTCAGCCACTGGACTTCCCCCTCCCCACACACACACACTCACCACTGGTGGGAGGGCAGCTGGTGAGCAGGGATCCGGCCAGCAGCAGAACCTGCCAGTACTGATGGGGCAGGGGGTGGGTCAGAAAATATGGGGAAATTGCCATTTTTAAGACAAAGTCGGGACAGCTGCAGGAGGGCTTAAATACGGGACTGGTCACCCTACGAATACTCAGATGTTGTAAATCAGCATAGATCCATTGACTTCAACTGAGTTACACCAAGTTACAACAGCTGAGGATCTGGCCTGAAGCATTTTTGGTTTTCCCCAAGATCCTTTGTGTTATATATTTATTTCAAAGATAAGATTGTGAGGTACCTTGGTCTCTGTGCATAGGTACTTACGCATGGAAAAGATATTTGACAGAACAGGGCTTTTCAATCTAGCAGACAAAGACATGACAAGATTGGCTGGAAGTTGAAGTTAGATAAATTCGTCCTTGAAATAAGCTGCAGTTTCTTAATAGTGATGGTAATTAAATATTGGAACAGTTTACCAGGGGAGGTGGTGGTGGACTCACCAGTGTGTCTTAGAAATGAGAGATTAGATAACTATTTAAAAAACATGCTTTAGTCAACCTTCCAGGGAAAAATCTATAGCCTGTGTATACAGGAGGTCAGACTAGATGATCATAGTGTTCCAATCTAGCCTTAGAGTCTCTGAATCTTTGCGTAATTGTGAGTTATGGGTGAAAAAAAGTAAAGTAAAGTCTCAATAACACAATAACATCTTTAAAGTCAACTCTATAATGTATGATACTATCCTATCAACTGTTCAAAATCATCATTATTCATAGTTACATAGAATGAGACCGCTGCTGAAATTAAATCCCATTTTCCATCTCAATTTCCCGCCCCCCCCCACCCCAGTACATATAGGACTAGATGTCATACATGCAGGTATGGGGTGTTGCATGTATAAGCATGAGATAAAAATGATATCAGCGTATAGAAGTGCAGAGGAATGCAATCCTGCACTAATGAAAGTGCTGCTTGCTGACTGCCAGTTTATTCCCACATAGGAAAAGGGATAAGGCCAAAGAGAGGCGTGTGCAGTTAAGTTCTTCGTTAGTACGATGAGGATCATGCTCAAGCCCATGTCTTCTCAAACGTGCTCATGCTCCACTTCCACCCTGTCCTAGTTCATCCTGTGCACTTGTGCATGAGGTGCTGAGTGCGTCCTGGGGGGGGGGGGGGCAATCAGGCCCCTCAACTCCCATACAAGTCCAAAGGGGTGATGAGTGTGCAGCAGCTTGAAAAATCAGGCAACATACATTTAGTGCCTATGGGAGATAAGTGCCCAACTCCCTTTGAAATCCAATAGGAGTTGGGTGCCTCACTCCCTTTTAGTCTCTTTCAAAAATCCCAAGCTCAGCATGCATTTAGGTTATTGACGTTAAGCACCCAGGTTTCTTGGCCATAGTGTGAGGGATACTGTTTGCCTAAACAATAATGATAAAGGTGCTAGTCCAGTCCCTCGACCTGATCATTACGAAGGCTGAAAATAAAGGAAAATGTTCACAGCTTGCTCTTCCTTCTAATAAACCTCCAGAACACTTTGGCAGATGTAGGCAGATGAAGGGGCATTGCAAGAGGATAATGAAGGTTTTAAGGTGAAGTTTGTACTCACACTGGGTATTGGACTGACAACACTGAAGTCGTCTATGTATCCGGAGAACAGGGAACAGTTGTACAGTAACCTGAAAATGTGCCTCAGCTGTGCCATGGAAGAGCCATCTCTGGAAGCAACTGGGCTGCAGAGATTGTGGACAAGGGTACTGATCTAAAGTAGTGTTGAGATATTGATACCTGTCCACTAGGAAGTGGGCTGAAAGCAGCAATGTATTTCCATGTAGGCCTCTGAACTGCCATTAAATGGTGACCACTGGAGCTGAGCAGAGATTTTTCATCAGAAGTGTTTCCATTTAAAAGCGTTTCGTATTTTTCAACCTATTCTAATAACTTTCAGCCCCTTTCAACCTGTACTTGAACCAGAGCCCCGTAGCCCATTAATCTTCTGTGCTATATGGCCCTAGCTGTTGAGACTTCTAGGACTGGTGGCTGAAATTTTCAAAGGGTACACAGCTCCTATTAAAAGGCAACAAAAGAGTTCACCGGAATGTATTGCTCACCCATTTCTCCATCTAACAGTATCTGTACAGAGTGCTGCTATTCAAATTCTTCTGCTTACTCCAGTAGGGTTTTTTAAACAAATCATATTCGTTTGCAGTCATTTTAGTGGCTTCTTTTTCTTAGCATTAGATTAATTACTAGATTGCTCATTTGATTTACAAGTTATTACATTTGCTCCCCCTCACCACTGAATTTGATTTCTCCATCTGGATTTATCTGCTCTTGCAACTCCAAGGCTGCTGGGTTTGTTTGGTCTTATTTATTTATTAATTTATTTTAACCACACGAAATAACTACTTAGAGACCTTTCCCTTTCTTCCCCACTTTCATTATTTTTACAACACAATAGAACTCCTAGAGTACAACAGCAAACCGTGTGTCTGCAACAGCATAATGAGTGGAATACATACAGCACTGTATATGATATCAGAATTGATCCCATGGCGATAAAACTAATATCACCAACCCTGGGTTGTGGCACCTCAGAATGAATCATGGGGGAAGCGCACACTGAGAATGAAGTAGAAGGCTTTTATTTACACATTTATCTTGCTAATCAGGCGTGGTGGGAAAAGGAAATTCAGAAAAGAAAGTGCCTGACAGTTTAACAGGAGCTCTGATGAAATATTATATTGTTTAAAGTTTGCCAGAGTGTGGTTCTCTAAGGAACAGAATCGCTCTAGTATTTTCTTCATCTCACAGTGTTTCCTAATGGAATCTGCCTTCTATAGAATGTTGCACAGAGTAGCATAGAGAGCATTACATCTCTCCATGTCTCTTTCACAAACAGAAGTTGGTCCAATAAAATATTTTATCTCACCCACCTTGTCTCTCATCTCTCCAGGTAAACAGACTAAAAAACTTTTTATTTGTTAACCTTTTATTTGTATTATAGTAGTGCCTAGAGGCTGCCCTGAAGCCTAGACCAGGTACCCATTGTGTACATGCGCACAGTAAGAGTAAAGAATAAGGTGGGTTTGTAGAAGGGCATATGGGCAGCTTGGCCAAATTGTGTTTAAGACAGGATTAAAGGGGAAATAGGAAAATGTGGCTTTAAACTACGTTTACATTAGCACTCAAATATATGATTTTTTCATTTGTATATTCCTTTGCAAATAGTGAACCAAAATGCACAAGGGGCACTATTCCACTGAAGTTATTGAAGCAGCATTGAATTTGACTCATTAAGTTAATCCTCAGCATGAACATCTCTGTGATGTAAGTAAGCAATTTCTAATTTCCCCTTCCGCAGAATGAAGATGATGCAAAAAGGTTTGATGACTTGCCCAGGGTCGTAGAGGCAGCCAATGTCAGCGCTAGGGTGACCAGTCATCCTGATATTTTGGGAACCATCCCGATATTAGGGGCTTTGTCTTATATACACAACTACAGTAACTTGTCGCTTAACGTTGTAGCTATGTTCCTGAAAAATGCTATTTTAAGCAAAACGATGTTAAGCAAATCCAATTTCCCCATAAGAATTAATGTAAATGGGGGGGTTAGGTTCCAGGGAATTTTTTTTTGCCAGACAAAAGACTATATTTTATTTAATACTGTACACAGCAATGATGATTGTGAAGCTTGGTTGAGGTGGTGGAGTCAGAGGATGGAAGAGGGTGGGATATTTCCCAGGGAATGCTGTGTAGCTAACTGATGAACTAGCCCTCAGCTGAGCTCTCAAGGGTTAACACATTGTTGTTAATGTAGCCTCACACACTAGGAGGCAGCACAAATGGAGGGAGGAGACACAGCATGGCAGAGAGAGACAGAGACACACACCGTGTGTGTGTGTGTGTGTGTGTGTGTGTGTGTGTGAGAGAGAGAGAGAGAGAGAGAGAGAGAGAGAGAGAGAGAGACCGTGTGTGTGGGAGAGAGAGAGACAGAGAGCGACACCATGTGTGTGTGAGAGAGAGATGCTCATTGCCCCTTTAAGTACGCAGACCCCACTCTAAGTACATTGCCTTTTTAAGTAGATCAGCAAGTTGAGACAGCAGCTGCTGCCAGCAAGCTCCCTCCCTCCTGAGCCCTGTTGTGTCCCCCTCTCTCTATGGAGATGGGGTAAAGGAGTGGGGGGGCAGGAGCGGGGGGAGGGGGACACACCGAGAGTGGCACCCCTCTTCCCCCCACTCCTCTGCACAGCAAGCAGGAGTCTCGGGGAGCAGTTCCAAGGCAGAGGACAGGAGCAGCACATGGCAGTGCGGGGAGGGACAGCTGAACTGCCGGCAATTGATAGCCTGCTGGGCGGCTGCCACACAGGGAACTTAGGGGAGCTGATGGGGGGCTGCCAGTCCACCCTGGTTCCAAGCTCCGACCAGCTAGCTCCAACGGGGCTGCTCTTCCTGCAAGCAGTGGACAAAGCAGGCGGCTACCAAACGACATTAGAAGGGAGCATTGCACAACTTTAAACCAGCATGTTCCCTGATTGATCAGCAACTTAACAACGAAACAACGTTAACCGGGATGACATTAAGTGAGGAGTTACTGTACACATACACAACAAAAAAGGTGTCTGGATTTTTCAAACTTGCTATCTGATCACCCTAGTCAGAGCAGAGACAAGAACCCACGAATTCCTGTTGCCCAGTCCTATGATCAGTCCAATGGGGTAGGTATTTTTCCTCTTTGTAATTTTGGGCACATTCATAATGGTTTGCAGTATAACTAGACTTGAATATTTTGTATATTTGTCTTATTTATGTTTCAGAAGCATGTAATCAATTAGCATACACACTTGTGTGTTTATAAGCAAGCATATGCAACTTCAACCCCGCCCCAGCTTTTTCTTTATAGACACTTTTGTGTTGTATTTTTATTTTAAACAGATGGCTGCATCAAATTCCACAATCATGATGGACAATTAACATGTTGGTAAATCACTATGGAACATTCCTATAGATAAATGCAAGATGAAATTACCTTTGGATATTTTAGAATCATGGAGACAATTTCCTTCTTCGTACTCCCTCATCTTATTCCAGCCATTTAAAATCTGTTCCACAACATTTCATATTAAGCAAAGTTTAAAAAATCCAGAAAGAAAAAAAACCCACTTCAGCTGTAGAAAATTGGAATCCAAGATTTTGAAAAATGGGCATCTGCACATAGGTTTCTTAATCAATATGTAGGCACCTAATAAGTGGCCTGACAATGGGAAGAAAATTAGGCCAATTTATTTAGGTGTGAAATATAAACTAAGATGCCAAAACGTAGACATTCTTTTTGAAAATCTTGACTCTAATATTTATTAACAAAAAAGCCTCCTACATTTTGGGACAGTAAAGTTTGTGGCGGAACACACCCCATCCAGACAAAATCTTAAAACACATGGAAATAAGAAGTTACGGTGACAGTGTGTGCATTTCCACTTTCCACTTTCATATTGCCTGCAACATATTCTGACACAGTCAGACATATATATTTCAGACTTTGTCTCCAACAGATACCAAAAACAATGCATACCCCTGCTTTGTCCAAGTTGTACTCTAAGGCAAAACCTGAACAGTGACTTCATATGCTCCACTACCACCACTGGTAAATTATACCAATGGTTAATTACCCTCGCTCAAAATATTATGCCATATTTCCAGTCTGAATTTGTCTATCTTCAGCTTCTAGACATTGGTCCGTGTTACTGCTAGACAGAAGAGCCCATTATTAAATATTTGTTCCCCGTATTATGTATAGACTGTAAGCAAATCTCCCCTAACTGTCTCTTTGTTCAGCTGAATAGATTGAATTCATTGAGTTTATCACTATAAGGCATGTTTTCTAATCCTTTAATCATTCTCATGGTTCTTCTCTGAACCCTCTCCAATTTATCAATATCTTTCTTGAGTGGTAGGCACCAGAACTGGACAAGGTATTAGAGCAGAGGTTGAACCAGTGCCAAATACAGAGGTAAAATAACTTTTTGCTCCTACTCCAGATTCCTCTGTTTATGCATCCCAGGATCACATTCAGACTTTTGACCACAGCATCATACCGAGAACTCATGTTCAGCTGATTATCCACCACGATTCCCAAATCATTTTTAGAGTCACTGCTTCCCAGGAGAGAGTCTCCTATCCAGTAAGTATGGCCTACATCCTTTGTTCCTAGATGTATATATTTACATTCTGCCATATTGTTTGCTTTCACCCGGTTTACCAAGCAATCCAGAGATCACTCTGAACAAATAACTCTTTGTTATTTACTACTCTCCCAGTTTTTGTGTCATCTGCAAACTTTATCAGTGATGATCTTATGTTTTCTTAAGCCTTACGCTCTTATGTTTTGTTCAGTCCTCAATCATTGTAGGCAACTAACGTGTTCATTTATATGCTTTTAAATGGAGTGAAGAGCCTAACATTGGACAATGTTGAAAATGTTGGCTGATTGCTTACATTTTTTTTTGCTGTAAACTCATTCTGGCATCTGAAAATTTAGTTGAGATTTTTCTACTTCTTAGGCCACCCTAGTAATAACCACTGATTATTTTGTTGGATAGAATCCAACGTGCTTTTTCATTCCTGCATCAGCTTCACCGTGCTAATAGTACGGCAGTAGATGTTTGCTTTGATCAATACCATATGCAGGTCTGATGAAGACACACACAAAGACTGAGGAGTCTTGGTAATTTTGACAACCTTCTCTCTTCCTCCTCTGAGGTCTCTAATGACACCTCTGCTCTTCCATTCTGCTGTTACTTTCCTGTTGACTTTTCCTAGAGAAATTCAAGACCAGTTTTAGGTCACACAGTAATTTCCAGGTAGAATAAGGTGTCAGTGATGCCTGCGCTATTTCCCCTCTTTCCCTGAATTTCCTAGAGTTCCCTGCCATGGCAGAAATTATCTATGAGGAAGCCAAAACATGGTAGTTCCTTAGAGACATTTGTTGAGGTAAAGAACTGCAGTTCCACTGCTTTGCATTACAGAATCTAAGCTTCAGTTGAGCATTATTGATTTCTTCAGCAGAACTTGCCACTCCATTCTATCTAAAGGATGTGTATACTCCTGTTCAATCATTTTGGCAGTCCTGTCTCATTGATCTAGTAAATCCACATACTTGAAGTACGGTACATTATTTCCCTTATAGATGTGATTTGTGTTTTATTCTTAGTAGCACTGACTAGAAACCATGTAGGTAGATCAGGGCATATTGAGATTACGATATTAGCATCACACTAATGTTAGAAAGGGCAAAAAATACAGAGTACAGCAGGTCCAGAATATGGTATCTCAAGCGAAAAGGGATATTATTAGTTTAATCGATGTGCTTTTAAAAATTTAAATACTCATATCATAATATGTAAAAATCAAGTTTGCCTATAAAGAAAGGGTCTATCCTGGCTCTGACAACAACTAGTAAATGACTATGACATTTAAACCCAAATTTTCAAACGGGAGCCTCAGTTTTTGATACCGTACTAAAGTTACCCAGGGGCTTGATTTTCAGAGCTGCTCATGGCCATTGACAGTCCCACTGAAATTAAGAGAAGGTGTAAACCAGAGGTGAGCAAACTACGTCCTGCGGGTCACATCCGGCCTGTGAGACCGTCCTGCCCAGCCCTTGAGCTCCCGGCCGGGGAGGTTAGCCCCTGGCCCCTCCCCTGCTGTCCCCCTTCCCAGCAGCCTCAGCTCACTGTGCCGCCAGCGCTTTGGGTGGTGGGGCTGCGAGCTCCTGTCAGGCAGCATGGCTGCGAGAGCCGCCAGGCTGCCTCGGTGCTTTAGACTGCACAGTGGTGTGGCTGGCTCCGTCCAGGCGGCGGAGCTGCCAGTCCTGGTGCTCTGAGCAGCATGGTAAGGGGGTGGGGAGCGGGGGGGTTGGATAAGGGGCTGGGAGTCCCAGAGGGCAGTTAGGGGACAGGGAGAACGGGGCAGTTGGATAGGCATGGGAGTCCTGGGGGGGGGCCTGTCAGGGGGCTGGGGTGTGGATAGGGGTTGGGGCAGTCAGGGGACAGGGAGAAGGGGGGGTTGGATAGGTGGTGGGGTCCCGGGAGGGCAGTTAGAGATGTAGCTGAATTGGAATTTCAGGCATGGGGCTAGATCCTGAATTGCACCAGAACTCTAGCATAGCTGAGGAGTTGGGAGGCAAAAGTGGCTTTAAGCCATCTTTCTGATCTTCAGCACTGCCATGGCCCACTCCAGCTTCTCACCTAATTTTGAGCAACCTCACATCTACTCTAAATTACACCCCACTGCAAAGGCACAAAAAACAGGGGTTCCACAGCCAGGAATTTCCAGAGTATAATGCTATCTGGCCATGCCTCCTCCCTCACCAGCATGCCCCTCCACTGGTGATGCTGGGAGATTGCAGCATACCGAGAACTATATCAGCTGAGTGCTATGCGGGAGTCCCTTTGTGCCAGGAGAATCCCCATCTGGGGAGTTTTACATACGCTTTGTGCTGCTGGAGCAAGGCAGGGCCTGGCTCAGTACAGGCAGCGTCTTGTAAACATCAATATAATTTGGATAGTTGGCCTCTATTGTTATACAGACAGGCTCAAGACAAATCTGGATCAAGTGTTTCACTTGATAAATGGGTCATGGCAGCACAAATTATATGTGTTACGTGCCAGAAGAGGGTGAAAAGAAATTGGAGCCTTATCCGGTGCCAAAGATATTACACACTGGCATTGAGCTGTGATCTAGGGAGCAATAAATTGGCCTCCTCAAACAAAACTGAAACAGCTGTTGTCTTTAAAAACTGTCAGACACCAACTGTGTTTTCAAAGTTTGGTTTCCCCCTGGGCAGTTTAAATATTTCATTAGAAAATCTTTAAAGTTAAAAATTTTAATGAATTGAAAATTAGCAAGCACAGAGCATACGTGCAACCATCCACCACATCTGGTTCCCTGAATAAATTTACCCTCTGATAATATCTAGCTCTGATATAGTGCTTGTCATCAGTAGATCTCAAACACTTTGCAAAGGAGATCAAAATTAGCCCTATTTTTAGATAGGGACTCTGAGGCACAGAGGCGACAAAATTTGCCCCAACTCAATTAGCAGGCCGTGTGAGAGCCAGGACTAGAATCCAAATCTCCTGAAGCCCGGTCTAGGGCTCTATCCATTAGGATGAGCAACAGCATTGGATAGAATTTCTAAAGAAACATTCTGCAGAGGCACTATGACCAGCCATGGCTTGAGCAGGACCTGAAGCAGGGACAGGCACAAGCTAGAGCAGTCTGTCATAACGGCCAGGGAGCATCCCCAACATTAAGGTAGAAACATTAAGCCAACTGGAGTTGCTGCTTTCACTAGGAGCCTATACACTTGCATGACCTCCTGTGGCTTTTCTTATCTTTCCTCTGCATCGGAATAGCTTCATGTAGAATTGCATCTTTTAGGAATTGCCAGCCCCCTTCAATTGCTTTTCATCATAATTGGTCAATTCCATGGGATCTTGACTATTATTTCTCTGAGTTGGTTGAAATCCACCTTTCTGAAGTCCAGTGTCCTTGTTTTGCTGTTCTCAATGTCCTCCTTTCCTTAGGATCTTGAATTCTATCAGCTCATGATCACCTCTTCTCAAGTTCCCAACCACCTTCTTGTTCACTCATTCCTGTTGGTCAAAACCAGATCCAAAATCGATGATCCCCTAGTTGTTTCCTCAACTTTCTGACTCAGAAAGTTGTCCCCTACACATACTAAAAACTTGCAAGACATGTTGTGTTTTTTGCTGTACTAGTCTTCCAATAGATATCAGGAAAGTTAAAATCCCCCATTAATACTAGTCCATGTGTGTTAGCTAATCTTGTTACCTGTTTGTAGAATGACTCATCCACTTCCTCTTCCTGATTTGGTGGTCTATAATAGAACCCCACCATAGCATCACTGCTGTTCTTTTCTTTTTTATCCTCACCCAGAGACTCTCAGTAGGTCTGTCACTCATTTCCTTTTGGACCTTGGAGCAAGTGTAGACATTCTTGATGTACAGTGCAACACCTCCTTTTTTTCTTGGGCAGTTGGCGTTTGAAGGCCACAAAGTTGATCTTCTGGATGACCTGGAATGGGCCATGGTATCTATAATCCACCTTTTGTGAAGGTTGGGTAGAGCCAAGGTGTTGTGTGGAGACTATCCATGATGTGAGGAGTTCCTTGCTGACGGAGGTTGGCATAGCATTTGTGATCCATTTTGGCCTTTTCTAGGTGAGATTTCAATGTCTCCTGAACATGTTGCAGGTGTTCAACTAGGTTGGAGGCTACAGAGACATGGGAAACTTGTAGCATGGATGGATGGAAGTGGGGGTAAAAGCTGTAGTTGGCAGAACAAGGACTCCAGTGGGTCAATCTGTGGTCAGAGTTGGTGTATGTATCACCCGAGGTACAGTCAGGACCATTGATCAGCTGTGTCCCCTTAATTCTCTAGCCTGGGATGCCTTTTACACTGCTTTTTGCTTTTACACAGTCTTCAGAATGAAAATTCACTCCCAGCTAAATACATGAGCACTCTGACCAGTTACTCATGAATTAAACTGCAGGGCGACACCCAGAAATTCTTAGTCTCAGGGTTGTTCCCCCAGAACTGTGCATCTTATACAGTCCAGCACACCACTGAACAATGCAAGCTAATAGACAGTCTGTCTTTTCATCAAAGGAAAATGACATATTCACCAGCTTTGTTATCCCAAATGGAGTTTCCCACACACTTTAATCCAAACACACTGGTTAAGATTAAACAATAAAATAAGTTTATTAACTACAGAAAAATAGAGTTTTAGTGATTACAACTGATGATGCATAAATGTCAGGATTGGTTACAAAGAAAACAAAAGAGTAATATGCAAGCAAATGCCTAACTTAACAAGCTAAGTGAAATTAAAAGCAAAGGTTTTATTTCACCATACACTGTTGGAAATTTCACAGGTTGAGCCCCCCTTCAGCCGGGACCACTCCCCCTTTGTTCAGTTCTTTGAGAGTTGTTGATGTCATGATCAAAGAGATGGGGTGAGGAGAGGTGAAGTCAAGTTTTTTCCTCCCTCTTTATAATTCAATTTCTTGTGTTAGAAACATCCTTGCTGAGTCATGGGGGCACACGGTCCATTGTGGATATGAGTTTGAATCATTCCTGTGATGAACTGTAAATTTCTTGTTTTCACCTTCTCCCCTTCTTGAGCATGGCCTCTTAAGTAGGTGATGGCCCTTTAACACCTGTCTGAGATGCTAGTGTGTCTTAGGGTAGGTCTACACTACCCGCCCGATTTGGCGGGTAGAGATCGATCTTCTGGGATCGATTTATCGAGTCTCATCTAGACACGATACATTGATCCAAGAAGCACTCCCTGTCGACTCCGGAACTCCTGCTCGGCGAGAGGAGGAAGCACAGTCGACGGGGAAGTGAGCGTGTGCCGCGTGGACCCGAAGTAAGTAAAATTTCTTTCGATCTAGGAAACGTCGACTTCAGCTACACTATTCTCGTAGCTGAAGTTGCGTATCCTAGATCGATCCCCCACCCCAGTGTAGACCAGCCCTTAGTCTCTGAAAAACTGATTTGTGTGTGTTATGCAGAATTACAACATATTTCTTTAACAATCATATAGTAGAATCTTATAACTTTGCATATAGTGTTGCTACACATATTTTAACAGGATAATGATATTCTGCAGATTATGATATTTCAAATGATACCTCATAAGGCATACTTTGTGCATAATTTATCATACTCTTGTAAAAGTGCTGACCATAATAGTATAGATTGTCACAGGTAGACCATGGAGTTTGAAGATGTGGGTGAAAAATAGTTTGACTGCTACTTCCTCAGTGAGCATTTGAAGGCACTGCATGAATGGAGACATTTTTGTAAGTAGGTTGACAATGATTAGCACAGTCATGTGGCCCTGGGAACTGGGAAGGTCAATGATAAAATCCATGAAGATTGACAACCAGGGTTGAGATGGAATGGGCAGGGGAATCAAAGCACCCAAAGGTTTGGTGCGTAGAGTCTTTTTTGAAGCGCACACATCACAAGAGTTGATGTAGGACTTGATGAACAAATTTAGTTGTGGTCACCAGAAACTTTGAGACACCAACCTCAATATTTTTCAGTGACTGAAATGGTCAGCTGGGGGCAACTCATGACATAGATGGAGTATTGCTAGGCATGGTTGACCATCAAGGAACAAATCCAGTCTTGAAACAAGAGGATCACATTCTTGGCCATGAATTTTGAATCAGGAGCTAGGTTCATATCGGACAAAGTAAGTTTATCCTCAAACTTATTGAGGAGTAGGAGGGATTTCACAAGAAACGGCAAGTTGTCATTCACATTCATGTTGGCAAAATGGCAGGGTTTCAAGATTGTGGCAGGTTCTGAAGTCCCATCTCTTTTGTCGCCATACTCACTCTTACAAGAGAACACATTCTTGGCATCAGGGTGATAGGTCTGGGCGAAGTCAAACCCAGGAGAAATGAAGGAACCAATGGATCTGTGGTTGATTGGGAGGTTTAGTGGTTCACAGTTTCTTGTGATTCATTTACACCTGGACTGGGAATTGTGTGTCTTACAGGTGATGATGTCATTCTTCAAAAGAGGCCTTGGTGACCAGCAGTTCTTTCTCACAGATCTCATAGTTTTGCTCCACGGTTGTCAGTTTCCAGGAACAAAATGCACATGGATGAAGCACACCTGGGCCCATGCCATTGTAACAAAACTGCCTCGATTGCAGGCATCTGCTTTGACAACAAAGGCTTTTTTGTTGAGTCCAAATGTACCAAGAAGGGCACTGATGTAAACACTCCTTTCACTGAGCAAAGGAAGATTGGGCTTCCTGTGTCCAAGCAAATATATTATTCTTCCAGAACAGCCCGGGAATCACCTTTGAAAACCGCTTGCTGAACCTCTGACAGAAGATGGCAAACCTCAGAAAACACTGGGTGTCACAGATGTTTCTTCAGGTTGCCCAGTCCATGATCGCAGACACTATTTGGGCATCCATACCTATTCGATCAAGGGAAATGACATAGTCTAAGAAGTAAACAGAATACGCTCAAACTCACACTTCTCAGGTTTCCCATTCAGGCCACGTGCTCAGAGGCACTCAAGTTCCAGGCAGACATACTGGTTGTGGAGGCCTTGATTTTCTGAGACAATGAGGATATCATCCGGATAGATCACTATGAACTGGTCCAATACATCTTTAAAAAAATGCCAGCTTAATTCAGGGCTGCTACTGCATTGACTGTGAATTAAATCTCAAACCACCAGAACCAACAGCTGTTGCAGCACCAAACTTTTTGTGATTGTTTTTCCAAACTTTTTTTTTCTTGCTTTTGTCTTTTTGAAATGTTTTTGTTTGTTTTTCATTTTGTGTTTTTGCAATGCTGTGTTGTTTTGGTTTTGATGTCAATGGTTTTTGTTGTTTTTCTGTGTATGTGAGACAGCATGGTGCTAATGTTGCAGGTTCAGTCCCCATCATTGGCCAAGTTGCAATGATGGCCATGCTGACCTCACAAATGTTGATGGTAAAACAGGTGGTCAGGATCTGTCATAGACAAAATACGTCTGCAATTTTTTACCGCTTTTGGGTGTTGCAAATGGCTCATGAATGCAAAAGTGGTTCCAAAAGAACATAATTTTGTTGCTTCTTTGTAAAAGGAAGTAGCACACTTGGTTAAAATGCCATCAGGGCTAAAGTTTTTTCTCCAAGTGAGCAAATGTAATGACTAGGACAAAATTTTTTTCATGGTTTGTGTAAATATAGTTTTAATGGTGTAAGCAGCAAAACAGAAAGGGTCCTCCCCCATCTTTATCCATCCTGGGTGTACAGCCAAGAAGCGATGAGAGCTAGTTTGTTCCTAAACAAATATATAACAGCAGTTTAAAATTTTGTTTTAGCTACATATGAAGTAAATTATAAATTCTAAGCTTTGATAACATCTAAAACATTTTAGTAATATCTAATCAAGTAAGATTTGTAAATTCCAATTTTAGGATAAGAAAGTTGCCAAATCTTAAAATATAATCAAGTACATTTTTCTTGTTCTTTTTCCTCAATGCTTAAACTAAAGTAAGGTTTTACTTTGTAATTGTGATTTTTATGAACAAATGTCCAATCCTTGGTGAAATGATTCATAGAAGAGAAGGATTATGTTGTGATAATTGGGTTTAGACATTAATCCTAATTGTAAGGTCAACTATAAAAAGTATGCAAATGTTTGTAAAGTGTCACAATAACCTATAATAACAAATGTTGATGGGAAATGGTATGTAAGAGAGACAGAAAAACAGACTTAGACCAAACAAAAAGGCCTACTCATACAACTCAAGGACCGTGTTAAGATAATTCTTGGTAAATAAGAAAAGTGTAGAACCAGAAATCAGGGAACCATATTGGTGTTGGAAACTAGGCCTAATTGGTGAACAAAATAATGAGAGGATGGGCTAATCCATCCATCACTTACTTTGTGGGTCTTTAAAGAAAGAAACTTTGGGAAGAAAAATTATCTACTGGAGCACGTTTCACCATGATCTCTTCCACTCCCATTGTCTCCTGGGACTCCAGGCCTTCATCATCCTGATCCTGAGAGATGTCATGACCAGAGCAGGCCATAGAGAGAAATATAGATGACATTGCCAACTCAACTAGCTCCAGCTGAATCCTAAACACCATGTGAGATGAAACAGGATCAGACTTTAACAACCGCAGCAAGAATAGCTCCAGCCCATCTCACTTCTTCTCTTTTATCCAACAGGACAGATATGGCCATCTTTGATATCATCTAAGAGACCATCAAACAAGGGCTTTTTCTTTCTAGAATCTCTCTCCAGCTAAAGGGAAAGGGAACAAAGGAGGTTGTTAAAATGAAAGCCTTACTGAATATGTTACATTTCAAATGCTTTAACTCTTTTTCCTTCTTTATCTTTAATAAAAGGCTTAAAGGATTTTTAATTATGTGTTTTCCATGGAACTAAACTGGCTAAGGTCCCTGTATACCAAACCCTGAACCTACTTTAACACTATTTAATATTAGGCAGTGACTGGGTTATTCTAACACCTTTGGCCTATTTATTCCATCTAAATTAATACTACACATCCCTGGCAGATTTGGTAGATCTGGGCTGCTTTGTTCCATGTGTACTGGTGACCAGGTGCTGAAAGTGGGTGGCATATGCCAAGATGGGCCAACAGCCTTGTGTGAAAAACTACAAGGCGGCTTCAGCAGCATGAGTGCAATTTGCTTGTTGAATATGACGGAAAAGGCGTAGATGAATTCACTGAAATTAGTAAGGATTAACCTCATCTGTTCCAGAAGTGGCAAGGCACCTTCTAGGGCTTCCCGGGTCAACAAACTGATGATAAGCCCCACCTAGGTCTCCTTATCAGGATACATCGTGGGACACATTAAGAATAGAAGGTTTGTGAACCACACAACTTCTGGTGGTCCCCATCAATTCATCCCAGCAGTGGAACCTTCAGGCCACATTCCAGAGAAACTGTGAGCTGGCGGTACCGGCAGCGCTACAGCTGCTGGTATTTGTGAGAGGAGGGAGGCATTCTCCCTTGCAGTTGAACAACCATGGCCCTAAAGATTGTGGACCAGCTCTATGATCTCAGTGACAGACATGCCATGGGTTTCAATCTTGGCCAAGCACATATGGAGGAGTCTGCTCAAACTTCCAGAACAGAAAGGCAACTGGCTATGGCGTGAGCAGGAGCAGACACAGGCTGGAGCAGGAGTAGTCTGTCAGGACTATGAGGTAGCATAGATCATCCCCAACATGGTAGCAACGTTGAGTGGGATAGAGTGGCTGCTTTCCTTAGGAGCCTAAATAGCTGGTGTGGTGTCACTTGGTTAGCCCCTTGCTTGTGGATTGGCTGGGCCCTTAGATCTTGCAGGGAATTATCTAAAATGACTTATCAAGCTCTGAGAACTCAGAATACTCAGACTCAGTGATGACTCACCAGGCTCAGAACACCCATCGCATCCAGGACGATCAATGTGCTTGCCAAAATATTGCAGATGTCTTTACCCTGCAGGATTACCTCTAGAAAAATATCTAATATACACTACTATAATCATGGAAATATGACTGGCTACTAAAGCATTGGAAAAGGAAAATAAAGAAGAAAGAT
This sequence comes from Chelydra serpentina, assembly GCA_037349315.1. Classification (NCBI taxonomy): domain Eukaryota; kingdom Metazoa; phylum Chordata; order Testudines; family Chelydridae; genus Chelydra; species Chelydra serpentina. Next base: position 19,302,622 of record JBAIAC010000004.1, on the reverse strand, counting down.
GAGTGCTGTTTTTAAAAAATGGGTTGATTTTGTATTGTTATGGGAATTTAGATGAATTACATGGGAAATGGTCTTCCTTTTGGCTAGCTTACTAGACTGGGGTTTCTATCTCTCCATTACAAGATAAAGTTGGGTCTCCTTTTACAGTCTATTACATTGCATCTTCACCTATGAAAAGCACAGAAAATACCTTAACACAATTTAGCACTGCTACTTAATGACAAACATATTCATTACTCAGACCATTTCTTATATTTTGTTCTATTTATTCATGATACTCTGAGCACAATGTTTTCCATATATTTTCTTCTGCATTGTTTACCCATTTTTTTAAAATTTAGATATGCATTTTGTTTATCCTAGCAATAAAGGAACTGGAATAATACAGCAAATAATTGTAAGATGTCTGGGATTGTCTGCACTGTGCAAAATAAGTAAGTTCTATTTATTATTCTCTTGAGAAACCAAACTATATTAATGCACACTAGAGAACTTTTAGAGCATGCCAGCACAGTATACACAGGCCAGCGAGCATATAACAAATGGTGCACTTTAGAATTCACACCCCTCTAGCGTGCATTGCTACACTGTGTAGACAAGACAGAAACTTACCAGGAAAAAGATCATGACCAACCACATTGGGTATGATTGTTTGGACAGTATTTGCCTGTAAAATAACTTGAACTGGATTTTTGATGCTGAGCAATTTTATTAAGTAAGAGAAAATCAGTGTGATATTAATAATCCATATGCTGATTTTTCATTTCAGATCTTGACTTAGTCAGATAAACTATATAATGATTACCATACAGTAAATATTTTTGATTGAACTGCCTAGAGAAATTAAATAAATGCTGTAAATCAAACTGAAAACAGCAGAGATATACGGTAATTGCTCAATAACCAAGTGCAAGCTTGTGAAATTCACAGTGAAATATTACCGTACTTCTCTGAGTGAAAGGAGGCAAGATTAAGATGCCCTGGGAGGAGAATGGTGCAATTGCTATGTCCCCATCCTATAGTTATAAAACATTTAAGACCAGTTTTTTTCTTTTTCTTTTTAATAAAAACTCTAATTTTCAAAAAGGTGGATGAGGTTAGTTGCATTTAGACATTTAAGTGGCTGATGTTTGCAGACACAGTCTGGTAGCTGGATGAATAAATGCCATTTATAGCACCCACTATGAATTGTTCCCCCATTATTAAGCGCTCAAACTTAGAGATGGGATTGAAACCCCTTTCAAAGTTAGTCCCTTAATGAACTAATCAGAAAAGTAAGGTATAAAAAGAGAGGTGGGGGGATGATAGTGTCGGATATTAAATCACTGTGTTATATGCTGTAGAAAACTCATTCCCTTCACATTTTACTATTACAAATTGCAATTACACATTACAGCTGTAAGAGCAACATTCATGGACCTCACATTGACTTCGATGGGAGATTTCCATGTGGAGGAACCATGGTTTGGGCTTTATTTTGCATCGTGTCATTCATATGAATTATAGAACATAGGAACTTAGCGATTGGCAAACTGTTTGAGATCCCCAGTGCAGTACATCAAGTTCAGTATTCTGCCGCCAGCAGCGCCCCGCACACGCTGCTTCCAAAGCTAGGGTCTCCTGCCCACATTCCTTTAATCATGATGTAGCCTTGTGCAGTGATGTGCAAGGATTTAGATAGCGTAAATGCACTGATCAGCTTTTTCTCCTGACACATCATTCAGTTGCCTTAATCTTATTACGGAGTGAAATAGCACAGTGCAGAAGGCGAAAGATGGTATAAATTACATGGAACAGTAATGTAAAGACATTGAGCTAAATTTCACACTGATTTGCTCAAGGTGCAGCCTCGTTAACATCAGTGTCATTGCACAGGATTTTTTCAGATGAACCTTGCTCAGAAATGAAGAGCTGGCATGGGGCACAGATACTGGAAGGCATTGCCAGAGAGAATCTACCAGTTCCTCCATCATCACATTCTTGGCATTTGCATAAAGATGCCAAGCAAATACCAGGGCACAGGAGGTGTCCCTTTCACCGTTACCATCCTCCTCCTTTGCCAGTCCTCTCCAATCATTTGTTACACCTCATGTCTTAATGTAGATTTTAAGCTTTTGCTTACAGGTCCTTTAGTTTGTGTAGGTACAATAGCTAGTACAACGGGGACCCAATCTTGGCAGAGACCTTTAAGTGCTATTGTAATACAAATACTTACCATTGAGTATATTCTTAAGTTGTAAAGATGTAGAATAGCATACAAGGGGCTGATTTTTTTTTAAAGTAATGAAAGAAAAATAGGAAATAACTCAAATCTGCCTGCTCCAGAATACAGGCTCCTTATCTTTGAGCTAAAGCATCATAGTCCCTATGCTGCTCAGCAGTTCTCATTTTATACAGCAGAGGCTAATGATATATATTGATTTATACCCTCCCCAATGGCTTACCTATTATTCTAGTTAGTTAGACAAAAATAGATCCTTGAGCTTCGGGGTATTCCAAATCCTTCAAATCCTGCTCTGAGACAAGAATAAGAAACCAATGGGCATCTAATGCTTCACACAAGATCTTCTACCACCTTCTAATGCCTGGCAGAGTCATTATAGATTCAACCTCCATGTAAACTGGTTAAAGAACTTGAGAGGTACTAACATTGTACAGTGACCTCTACTAGTTCACCCAAGATCCTTAGGGATGTGTTGTGTCCACATAATTAGTTGGTTGTGCCATTCATGCATTTTTTCATCTGGAATTATCCAAAGAGAGGCATATTTCCACTCTCTTTTTTGCAATTTTTTGTCTTTAATCTTGAAGAATGCATAGAGTAACTCATTAGATTTACATGCCTAGCAGAGTGGAGATGAGACGGGAAGGGGTCGACCTTTTCTCATCTCTCTTGCCATACCAACTTCACGCTTGTTGCTGAAGAGCGGAGACTAGAGATTACCCCTTAATTTCTTACTATGCTAGCCACTCTTCTTGACTTTCCAGCCCATGCAGCACTTGTGTGAACCCATTCCCCCTCCAGGCAAGGGTTGTTCCTCCTTTTCACTGCTTTTGTTCTTGAGATCACAGCTCCTTCAAAATAGCCAGAACCTTTTTCTCCCTTAGATTATTGACAATGGAGAAGAGTGTAAAAATGTAGGTTAGAGAAGAGTAATTGGAGGTGAGTCCACGCTAGAAAGGAGAGTTTTCTGGCTTGTTTCTGTCTCTCTATTCTGACTGAGCTGAGTATATCCTTCCAATTTCACGTTAGGTTTGTCAGGCACCAAGTGATTTGCATGGACTCCTGGTGGGTTACCTATTCCAGGGATTATGTAGGAATACCCTGTGGTGCTTTGCAATCAAAATAGATGCTTCCAGCTAGAACAGATTTTTTTCCGCAGCTGACTCTTGTAGTGAAGATGCACAGGGATTACAATGTATGTTGGGAACTTGCCTACACAATTTGGGAAATAGAACCATCATTGTTCTTAACTCACGGGCACTTCCTATGGAAGGTATTACCATGGCGCTGGCCCTGCTCTTTCTATGGACATCACCAGGGTTGTGCCCATGAAGAACATTTTCAAGATAAGGCCATGAAACCTGCTCATATTGGGCTGTAGCTGCAGTGGCACTCAATTTCTAGGGAAGTAAATGGAAAGTCACTGCATAGCAATAGAGACTGAATGTTCAGCTATGGGGAACCTTCACTCAGAGCGAAAAAATGGCCTCAGGAGGGCAAGATTCTGGGACGACTTGTGGAGCAAGTTTCTACTTATGCAATGTGAGCAAGGGTGGTCAGAAGCTGGCTCTGACAGAAGGCTCCACTGAATTTAGATATTGTTTTCCCCATGAGCCTCAGTCCTTATTCCAGGGTCACCAGGGAGGAAAAAAAAACAACAACCCCAAACTGAATAGAGTTAAAATCCCTTTTCTGAGTCTTCCCTGGATTTCAGCTGTGGGTGAACACAGAGGGAGTGGAGCAGAGCATGTTCTCCCCCAAGCTCCCAACTCAATGCAGAAGATCTGAAGAAGTGGCAGACTCCTTGTGCCCTGCCACCTACTACTGCACACTTATGCTAGGGCCAATCTGGCTGATTTTTAAACCTGAGATATTAGCATTCGCACTCTAATTTGTCACATGTCATGTCACCACCGATCATCTTAAAGCCCATTTTAAATAGAAGCAGGCTGTTGTGACATATGCTTAAAAATAACTGCTCTTATTGTACTCTTCAAAGTCAGTAAAGTTATTTAAATCTGAAATAGCAGGAGTCTGATTTGTGTGAAGCTGTAGCAAGCAAGAGAAGTAAGTTTAATTTATTTTAACAAATCAGAGTTGGGGGCCACACTCTCTGTCCATGTAAATTGGCCCTCACTCGATTGAAGTCAATGAACTGCACCGATTTATACCAGTGGATAAATTGGCCCCTAGAATCCAGAAGGACAGATGGTATATCTAAAAAAAGAAAACCTTGGAAAGCTCTAATAATTTTTGTCCTGAAGCTCTCAAGAAGGATTAAGCCATAAATTCAATTTATTTTTAATTACATGAAGTCCCTAAGGACCAAGCCCATAACAAACGGACTCCCAGAGGTGAACATACTGAATCAGTCCTGGCATGCGCTTAAATTAAATAGACACAAAACCCACTAATTAGCAGAGACAGAAACTAAAATTATTTAGCATTTTTATTTAATCAGAGGCAAATAGCTCTGAATATAACAATTATCTAATTATACTGTCTTAATACTGCAGAGGTTTTTATGCTTGTATATGAAGTGGAGCTGAATGCTTCGAACAAGGAGTAAATTCTTTACTTCCAGTAGAGCAAGTATATTATCATCTGCTTGACCTGAGACACAACAATTAAGGATGCAGAGCTCAGTTGTCTAGAGAGAGTATACTGAATTCAGTCAGTCAGTCGGAAATGTTTAATTAACATGCAAATCATAAGGAGAAAATATATTGTTCTGGTTTTTGGCATCCAATAGGGTTTTAATGGAACATAAAGATACCCATTCAAAATGATAAAATAATAAGTTAGTTGAAGGTGTTAATGCTGCAAGTCCTTGCATTGTGCATTGCAGATGGTGCCCTCAGTTCGCTAGAAGCTGGGAATGGGTGACCAGGGGCTGGATCACTTGATGATTACCTGTTCTGTTCATTCCCTCTGAAGCACCTGTCATTGTCCATTGTTGGAAGACAGGCTACTGGACTAGATGGACTTTTGGTCTGACCCAGTACGGTAGTTCTTATGTTCTTATGTGTGCAGCAGGGCATTCAGGTTTGTGGCACATGTGTGGGTGGGGCCTATATGTGGGCATAAATCGGGTTAAATGGTAGGAATAACTCTCATACAGTTGATATGCACCTGTTCCCTTAACCTCAGTAGCATGATATAAGGAAGGGGTAGAATTTAAGAAGAGGATGAGTGACTAGAAGAAGTGGGATTAAGTTTGATCATGCTAAGGGATGTAACCGTGCTTAACCACTTTAACCTTGCTGCAAGACAGGTAAATTGATGGCTGCCTACAGCGCTAACACTCATTCAGGAGCAGGTCCCCTGTCCTGCCCATCACCCATTATCTTTGCCCAGCACTCCACAACTTTATTGCTCATTTCACATGCAGGGATGCTTAGCCGCATCACCCACTTATGCATGTTCAACATAAGCCCCTATTTTTGAAAATTTGCCCCTAAACATTTGTTGTTGGTACAAGGAAGATGATTTTTTTTGGATGACTGGAATACAGAATGTGAAAGCTTGGGCTCTTCGACTCATGTGAATACATGAAAATTTCCTCACTGATTGTGAAAAAAAGAAAAGCTTGAAAATGTGACCCAAGTGCACCTTACAGGTTTCAAAACCAAAAGCTAAATAAAAATAACTGTGTGAATACACACACACACACACACACACACTTTAATGATTTTTGAGCCAATCCCATGCTTTTGGGGTGCCCAACTCATGTATTTTGCATGGTTGGGGTTGGCAATACTGGGAATGGTGCATGAGTGGGTTAAATTTTGAACACATTACTGTATTTTTACACAGAGTTGGAAGCCACTGGGTGTTTCCCTGTGTAAGGACTAGTTAAAAAGATTGTGGCTCTCAGGACGTGGCTCATTATATATAAATGTTATTTGCCATGAAAATTATCCAGCCCTTTTAAAAGTCCAGCTACAGTACTGGGCTTGAAGACCTGAAGAGAAGGTTGCAGTGATGAAGCTGAGAGATTATCAGGGTCTGAGCGTGTTAACAGCAGAAATGTATGGATTTTCGAGATGATGCAGGGAAAGAAAGCACAAGGATTTAGTGACAGCATCAGTATAAGGAGAGAAGGGGAGAGAGAGGAATCAAAGAACGACACTAGGACTGCATGGTCAAGATCTGGGGTGGATAGATGTATAGCTGACTCACCAGTGTAGAAATGGTTATTGATGCTATATGACCAGACAAGGCTGCTCTGGGATAGTGTTTTAGAAGGCAATAAGAAGTGAGTTAGGGCCTGAACCCTGAGTGACAGTGACAGAATCCAAAAGGTTGGAGGAATAGCTTCTGCAAGAGTGAACATACAGGTAGGCTAAGAGGCAGGCCAATCAGAGAGGAAAGATAATCCAGTGGTTAGAACCAATGGATCATAGGCGCCGACTCCGTGGGTGCTCCGGGGCTGGAGCACCCACGGGGAAAAATTGGTGGGTGCAGAGCACCCACCGGCAGCTCCCCGCCAACCCCGGGGCCCGCGCCCAGCTCCCCGCCAGCCCCGGGACCCACGGCAAGCTTACCTCAGCACCGGGAGATGTTGCGGGGCCCCGCCCCCGACGCTGGGCGACATTGCGTCGGGGGCGGGGCCCCGCAACGTCACCCGGCGTCAGGGGCAGGGCCCAGCATCGGGGGCAGGGCCCCGCAACGTCACCCAGCGTCAGGGGCGGGACCCAGCGTCAGGGGCGGGGCCCCGCAACATCACCCGGCATCGGGGGCGGGGCCCCGCAACATCACCCGGCGTCGGGGGCGGGGCCCGGTGTCAGCCCCCACCAGCACCGCTGGAAGTCGGCGCCTGTGCAATGGATAGTCCAGTGGTTGTAACTATGGACCGTTGGCGGGGTGCCTAAAGATGCAGCTAGGCACACCTACTGTGATTTCCTAAAGTGCCTATAGCCTTCTAACTCCCACCACTGCCTAAGTGATTTTAAAAACACTAGGACCCAAATCCTTAAAGGTATTTAGACACACAAATATCTTTAAGAATCTGGGCCTAGATACTTATCAGCATCTTTAGTCTTTAAAAATCTAGCCCTTAGTCTCTATCTCTGCTCCAGTTCCTCATCTGTAAAGGGGGCAGAATAGTGCTTCCCTATCTCTCGGGGGGTGTTGTGAGGATAAATACATTAAAGATTGTGAGGTGCTCAGATGCTATGGTAACGGGGAGCATATATATGTATTTGTGCATGCAGCTGTTGGAAGTGATTGGAGGCATATACGTATACACACCACAGACCCAGTCATGGAAATCAAGTGGCAGCTTCCAGGAGGGGAGAGAGTACACAGCTTTGTCAATAGGCTAAATTGAGGTGGATGAGAAGTGGAAGAGAGATCTGGAGATCTGGCCGTGAAGAGCCACTCAGTAAGTTGGGTAACACCACTTTCAAGAGATAGGAAAAGACAGAAGCCAGATTGCAGGGAACTGAAAAGAGATTTAATGGTAAAGGAGCCAAGGTAGTGGGAACAGGTAACACAATCAAGCAGCATGAAGCACTGGGGAGAAAGGTGTTCACTGAAAGCATTGAAATTCTGCTCTCTTTTGACTACAGTGATGTTGCATGGCTGTACCCCAGGGCCAAATTTGTTCCACTGTCAGTTTTAAGAGAATGTTCCCTAATGAGAGCACATGCTATTTTCCTGTGTATCTTTTCTGTCCTTCACAGTTACCTGTCGCTGTGGAAGGGACACATTTTTCCACCTCTTGTTGGAAAGCATAAGTGAAGATGGCATGTCTGCAACACCTACTTAGTTACATGAGTGACTGACTTGCTTCAGTAGCGTGGCTTTGTTTTAATCTCTGTTAAGTAATTATTTGCCAATAAAGCCGTTCTTTCATTACTTTAAAAGTCTTTCTGGTGTCCTGTGAGCATCGCCTACCTCTTAGGCATATGGCTTTTTTTTCTGCAGATGCCCCAGCTTCATCCCTAATTATTACTTCTGGAGACATTGGTTCTTATTCAAGAGAATGCTGTGTCGGGCCATGTGGGTTTTTACTTCCTTCAATCACTTCCAGCAGCTGCATGTGCAAACATAAATTAAACTATTATAAATCTAAGAAGATTATAATGACTGCAATTAAATTCCAACTTATTTAATAAAATGGGTGTTTTCAAAGAAGAGATTTATAAAAGGGATAGATTGCATGCAGTTAAAGAAATGAATTAGCTGTTCATACCAAAAGGGCTCGAAATGAAAAAATTGCTTTGATGTGGTCCCAAGGAGACCACAGGGAAAAGCAGAGAAACGTTTGTCTCATCACAGGCTGTGTTTTCACTTTGTGCAGGAGCCGTGTTAAATAATCTGTTAGGGTTGGTACAAAGACATTCTTGAAAGTCTGAGATTGGTGCCATGCAATAAATAATCAGGAGGAATATTCTTTGAGATCAGTAGCATGTTAAATTTAAAAAAAAAAACCCTTTCCAAACTCCATTATCACTAACAAGTTCTCTCTCTTTCTTTACAAACATTCCTTATCTTAAGCTTCTGAAGAAAGGATTTCATATCTACCTTTCTTTAATGGTGTGTCAAGTCATCTGCTATGAATATAGGTCATTTCAGTTTTCATACACCATGCTCAAATATGTATATAAATCCACACCTTTATTGGGTAATTGAATGGTGAAGTCTGTTTAAATACGGAATTACTTAATCTCGCACCATTGATTCCGTTACATTTGTGGAGATGTTGAGCTTTAAATACTGTACCTGTCAGTTTAGGAGCCAGATAATTAAGGCTTTGAGAAACTGGCAAAGGTTTCAGGAGAGCAAGATCAGTATTTTTAAGACTACAATCCTAAACAAACTTATCTAGAGTCAATGAAAGGCCAGATACCCTGTTAGTGTAATTTGGTGCTGGTCCAGTGAACTCAATGGAAATGCACCTGTTTATACCAGGAGCCCACCTGTCCTGTAATATTTAGGGCATTAATGAAAACTGAGGGGAGAAAAGAGAGGAGGAGTCAGAAATATTTTATACACCAGATCTTAAAGGGGCAACAGACACCCAATGCTATTTTGTGGCTATGGATTCAGATGCTAGATTATGTGAGAAATTAGAAATGTAATTAACAGCAGTAAAAATACTTACAGAGGGCTTTTCATTTGCAGTTCTCAAAGTGCCTGATAGAAGTGGATATCCCTGTTCCCAGTAGACAGTGGTTAAACCCATATTTTCAAAAGCATGCATTACATTTTGATGTTTGAATTTTGGGCACTCAATTTAAGACACGTAGGGCCTGATTTTTTCAGAGGTGCTGAGTACCTAGCCCATCAACGAAATTATAAACTAATGGTAATGTGAGTAAAACCAAAAGCAAATATCAATTATTCATTCCGAAATTAGTGAAGAGCTGGCCTGTCTGTATTTCAACTTTCTGATGATCAGGATAATCAGGGCTGCATAGTTTAAGAATTGTTCTTCTGACTTTGTATCTTCTGCCTGTGGGGAAAAAAAGGACATTTGTCTCTCCGTGTCATCATGAGCCATGTGGGCATCTGTGCAATGCTGCTTATTGATAAGAATTTGTTATCTTTGTTCTCTTGCAAACGTGGTATATGATTTTGCAGAGCACAATCGCTGTTACAGAGGATGTTACAGAGGCATGAGTCACCAAAAATCCTCCTAACGTTCTATGAGTATGGTGATCATGGAAATCTTCGTGGGAATATCTGTCCTCCTTAATCAGTAAACTGCCGCAGCAGGTTCTGACTTCAGTACGTAAAGGGGGAAAAGGGAGCGCAATTATCCTATTTCACCTTTTTCAGATTAGAACCCCTTTGGATTCAAATGGTATCTTGGAGAGCAAGCGTGCGGGAACTGGTCCAGTGCTACTGGCACAGGTACAGCTGCTCCTTTGCAACACATTCTGGGCCAGCCCTTGTTTATACTTCCAAGGATTGGTTTAGCCCTTTTTTGGCACAGTATCACAGTGGGCGTTCATGTCCAGTTGGTTGTCTGCCATTACCCATGTGTCCTTTCCATTGTCACTGCTTTCCAGGAGACAGTCATTCATTCAATAAGGATGGCGCACATTCTTTGTTTCTAGGTGCATGACCTTGCATTTAGCACTCTATTAAAATGCCCATTGTTTGATTGCACCCAGTTTACCAAGCAATCCAAATTGCTCCGTATCACTGACCTGCATTTACCACCCTGCCAATCTTTGTGTCATCCACAAACTTTATCAGCCGTAATCTTCTACTTTTTGCAGGTCACTGACTACCTTTGGGATGAGAACTGATTCCTCGAGATCCCACCAAAAATGCCTCCACTAATGATTTCTTATTAACATTTAAAAATGAAAATATTAGATCCCTCAAGCTGAGGAGAAACCCTTCTATACCTCGCTCAGGCTTTCCCCAATCACTTACAACACTCCATTCGCTGTTCCTGTAAGTTAGCCACACAACCCACTTGTGTCCAAAAGACACTTTCTTCTCTTCAGAAATCTCCTCTTGGTGTCCTGATATTGTCCCTCCACAGCAGGACCTGCTGTCCCCTTCTGACTACTCTCTTATTCATTCCAAATACTCTTGAATCTTTTGTAATGTTTAAATAAATATAAAGATATGCCTATCTCATAGAACTGGAAGGACTTTGAAAGGTCATTGAGTCCAGTCCCCTGCCTTCACTAGCAGGACCAAGTACTGTCCCCTGACAGATTTTTGCCTCAAATCCCTAAATAGCCCCCTCAAGGACTGAGCTCACAACGCTAGGTTTAGAAGGCTAATGCTCGCCCTATTGAGCTATCCCTTCTTCAGCACTCGCCATTAAGTTCATGAGCCTGTGATTCACTCTGATTCTGACTGCTCAGACTTCTAGAAATTTTTGTTCACACTGCACATAGTCAGAGGCTTAAAACAGCCACTCCCATACTGGTAACTTGATTTCTATCCTTCTGTCTTCAGTTCATAAAAGTGGCGGCAACTAGGACTCTAAGTATACTTGGTTTCACACTTTGGGTGATTCCCAGTACATGTAGACATACTCACGCTAGTAGTCATTAAGCTTGCACTCTAAAGATAATCGTGCAGTCAAGGTTGGGGTTGGTCCTGCTTTGAGCAGGGGGTTGGACTAGATGACCTCCTGAGGTCCCTTCCAACCCTGAGATTCTATGATTCTATGATTCTATGATTCTAAGGTAGCATGGGCAGTAGCAGCACAGATTGGCTACTTGCAATACAAAGCTGCCTGGACCTGTGGGTACATATTTGGGGTGACTAGTCCGTGCCACCGCTGCCTGTGATACCATGGCTACACTACTATTGTTTGTGTACTAGCTCAATGAAAGCTAGTGCCAATATGTCTATGAGAGCTGGAAATCACACCCCTAGCTCCAAATATAGCTGTAGCCTTCATTTTTCCTTAGTTTCCAACTCACTTTTGTGTGCATTTTTAGGCTAATATCTCCAGGCCTAAATAATGAAACATGAAATATACAAATAGCTGTAAAATGTAAGAGACACAGGAGAAATCCATGCAGCTAATTAGCTTTCTTATTAGCTTTCCCTAATGAGTGTGTGTGTCACAGTTTCTCAGTTTATCTTGAGTTTCTTAAAAAAAATCAGCAATATCCCATTTATGTTTCCTAAACCTTTTAAACCGTCAAACGAGAGATAGATAAGATGTCGCCTTTTTGGATTGTTGATATTAATTGCATTACTGTAATGCCTAGAGGTCCTAACCAAGACTAGGGCCTCATTTGACTAGTGGCGGGGTGAAAGTAATGTCGAAAACTTACCGCAGCAGCGCTTTAAAATCAGCTGGGTACGGGCTGGTACCGGTGGCCACTTTTTACCGGTACACCATATTGACCCGTACCAGCTTACTTTCACCCTGACTAATGATTATATAAACATATACTTAGAGACATTCCCTGCCTCAAAGAGTTTACAATCTAAATAGACAAGTCCAACTAAGTCTGAAAAGAGAGATGAAGTGACTTGCTCAAGATCACACAGGCGATCAGAGTCAGGATTAGAACCAAGGCTCACAATTCCCAGCCCACTACCTGCTTCACTAAACAAAGCTCCCTTTTCAAGACCTAGTAAAGGCTTTTCCTTCTCTATTTTTGCATAGAAGGAAAGGGATGGTGCATGAAATACAAGGAAATGATTCTTTTCACTATATCATTGCTGGTATTAATTTATAGCATATTTCAATACACATGAGCTCCCAATGAAGTAGAGATACACATGGCTGAATGGCAATGTATCTTCATAGAAGCTCTTTGTGCATTCATGGAATCCGGCTCATTCTAAAGGTCAGCAGTGCAATCTTGAACACAGTCAGAAATGTAACCGTATCTGAAGAGCAAGTGGGGGTTGGGGACAAGCATCTGTCACATTGTAAAGAAAATTTGACAAAATCATTGAAAGCTAAAACTCAGTAACACAAAGCTTATTCTAAGAGAAGCTTATTCTAACCCTTCAACCTGATGAATCACATTGACATTGCACTTAAAAAAAAGTTAGGTTTAATTGAATGCCTCAGAAAGAAACTGACGCAGAGAGCGAGTCTTCTTTCAGCTTCATAAATTGCAGTTAGTGCTCACCCCTGTCCTTGGATGTGATAGGAACAGCATTGTGTATCTTGTACAACCAACCGTTGCCCCCGTGTATTCATAATTTGTATAGACTGCAGTATTTTTCATGCACACAGCCGGTACAATACAGCCTCCTTCCGCATAGTGGCTTCTCATACAACTTCTGTCCCCAGATGCTTTACACAGTTGAGCAAGACAGACAGCAGTACGAGAAAGAGTGATGTGTAAACACACTGTACCCTAAATCTATTATTGTCATAAGATTAATAATAGAGCGAAACTAAGAGGCATAGGACGGGAGAAAACATATTGTTTCAGCTGATATTTTCAAGAGAGATGGGGAAAATAAAAAGCTTTTGTATTATTTTAGCATTTCTATTACCATAGTGCTTACAGGCTTCAACCAAGATTGGAGCCCCATTGCATTCAGGCACATGGAAAGAAAAGCCCTTACCCCAAAGATCATACCATCAAAATAGACAAGAGAGAAGCAGGAAGAGAGGAAAGAAAGAAGTGAAGTAACTTGTTCCAGGTGACAGGCAGAGGTCACCTCGCTTCCCAAAAGCAACTCCCCACCCCCAGACTGTAAATATGTTTTGATGAAATAGGTGATCAGAACACAAAAGCATTTCTGGGGCCAAATCTGACTTTAGGCTGTACATGCACATAAGTCTAATGACCACGGCTGAAGGCAGGGGACTATCCAAGCAAGATGTCACACTCAATCTTGACTTTTCCTAGTCTGTTGAGTTGATTCTTTACATGCCCTCCCCTAATGCACACATTTGCTCAGTTCATGAAGCCATATCAGATTGTTCTGGAAGAGGTTTAAGGGTGGAGAAGGAATGGTCTAGCATTTTGAATTTCAGTTTGCATATTGTATATTTTGCATTGATGCCGTCTGCACATGCACCCAGCACTTTGCCTGGATGCATTATAGTCACATTGAAATAAATACAGAAATTAATTATTTTGGATTACCGGTGTCTGCCAGCAGATGATATGTATCAATACCTACTTGGTGTATTCGTGTTCCCAGCACAATTAATCTGCACTGTGGGAGGGAGGGAGCATGTATGTGGGTGAGGAGGGGGAAGCTAAAGCACAGGCAAAAATGTAGTAAAAATTAATGATTCATGTGAGCGGCAAAGCGAGGACAAGCAAAATTGGGTCTTTAATGATCCAGTAACAACTTGCAGACAACATTGATAAATGTCCTATTTAGAACCAGTTTATGGAATATTATTATTTATATTACAGTTTGCCTAAAGACTAAGTAGACAAGAGTAGCAGCGGAAACAGAGACAGGTAAAATGACTTGCACAACTCAAGTTAACAGCAGAGTGGGAAGTAGAACTCAAACCTTCTGATGCCCAGCACAGTGCTGGCCACCACTACACCATCCTGGTGCTGAAAAACAGCAAGCCTCTGTTTAATGTCTTATGCAGAAGATTGGCCCAGTACCCCCTAATAGACTATAAGGGCAATGACCTATTAATCTGGCCCTTCAAGCAAATGCACCATTGTGCACCAGTTGAAATCACATTAAAGAAGAAATGATATCAGACTAGTGGAACAGAAGTAGTGTATGTTTGCAAACAACCTTTTTTAATTAAAATAGCTGAAGAGCAAGCTTTTATTTTTCCTTTAAAAACAATGAGGTTCAAACAAATGTTGATGTTGTTTGACATTGTTAAAATGACTTGGATTATTAATAGTCACTCTGTATGTAAAAAATCCCTTTATTTTTAATACTCATGCAATCATTTAGGTCTTGATGCAGTTATTCAAAACAAGCAAGAGGATCCTTGCACCTGCATTGAGTCCCATTTTAAATTGCAGGATTGGGACTATAATCATTGCCTTTTGTGTATCATTTCATACACAGACTATGCTGGCTTTTTTTAAAAAAAAACCCACCTAAGTAAACATTTCTACAGAGGGTCTGAACATGACTCGTAGTTTAAGTAAATCTAAGGGAGAACAGTCAGGATGCTTGCCTTGCAGGTCTGTCTTAAGGCGAGTCAATATTGCATGTTTGCATACACTATACAGAGGTGCTGAAATTTCCCTGAATATGTTGCAAGATGTTCTAGCTGGACCTAGGAGGCTTGCTGCAATACACCCATTGTAGAAACAAAGCATTTCAACCAACCATAGTATCTAAGAGATTTTTTGCAATGCACATTCAATAATGGCGTTCACCATAGTTAAAAACCTCCCTCAGAACAATGAGTCCGCGAATCACATCACAGTTGAAAGGCCAAGGATGGGATCCACAAAGGTATTTAGGTGCCTGAGTCCATTTTTAGGTACTGCTGCAATCTGCAAAATGCCCACTTGGCTGCCACCTAACCCTGCAGGCACCTAATCTTGTTTGGTGCCTAAGTTTTCACAGTGAAATTTCCCTGGATGCCTATGCCCCTGCCTGTGAGCATGCACTCCCCTGCCCCACTCCAGGCATCCAGGTGCCTACCACTTGCTTAAGTCCCAGAGCAATCCGTGAGCCAAGGGAAAGATAGGTGCTCCTCTGCCTAAGTCTCGTGCAGGGCTTGATGTGGTAGGTGTACTCGGGGGGCTGCCTGATGCTACACATCACTCAGGCTTTTGGGGACTCCATAGTCAAGTCCTTCTCCTCTGCCTGATGAGGAGAAGGAATTTAAAGAGGTTTCTTCTGTCTCTCAGGTGAGTGCCCTAACCACTGGCCTACAGGAGCTTTTGGTGGAAGGCTCCTCCAATTTCTCCTATGGAAGCTGTTCCACTTTAATTAAATACTAATGAGGCCAGAGAAAACGTTAGACTGGCTCTATAGCCTGGTGGTTACAGTGGTATGTACAGTACCGACACTACGCATGGGTATGAAGAGCAGTGTAGACACTGAGGCATGGCGGCTAAGATGGGTAGAGTAGAGTGCTCTATGCACCTTACCCAGGGCCGGCGCACCCACTAGGCGACCCTAGGCGGTCGCCTAGGGCGCCACAATTTGGGGGGCGGCTTGCCGAGGCTGCCTCCCGCCTCCCGGCTCCGCGGCTGAGCCGGGAGCTGTGGGGGGCGGCTCACCGCGGCAGAGCTGTAACGGGGCACACTGCTGGCAGGGGGCGCAAAAGCCTGCTGCCAGAGGCGTCCCCTCCTCCCCCGCCGCCGAAGCCACCCCAGCTTACCTGCGGAAGGTCCGCAGGTCTGTTGCCGCCGAAGCCCCAGGACCAGCGGGCCTCCCGCAGGCAAGCGGCTTCGGCGGCAGGGCAAAAGTGCTGCTAATAATACCCTCCGCCGAAACCGCTTCCGCTTGCCTGCGCGAAACTTCCTTGCACCGGCCCTGACCTTACCCACAGGGTATATACCCTACATGGGCTCGCTACATGCTCAAGCAGTGCCTCCCACATCTACATTGCTATTTTTAGCTGTGCAGTGATGCACCTCCTCTTCCCGTCCCCCCAACAGTGAAAGGCTCTGGCAGGGAGGAGCCAGCAGGGAAAGGCTCTGGCAGTGGGGAGCTGCTGGACTCTTTCCACCCTGCCTCAGCCTTTCACTGAGCGGTAGAGCTAAACATTGCAGTGACAAGTGTGGCCACAGCCTGCCTTTCGCTTCAGCACGTTACTTGCCTCCATTAGTGTAGACATATCAAGAGAGGTGGCAGGTCCCTCTTTAAATCCCTTTGTCTCATCAGGGAGAAGGAGGAATTGAAGCAGGGGTGTCCCACATCCTGGGTGAGTACTGTAACCACTGGGATAAAGGAGGGCTGCCTTACATCCCTGCCCTTCCCCGGCTGTTTTATGGGGAGTTAGGCAGCCTCTGAACATGCCTACTGGATCAGGTCTTGTATACAATTTAGGCGGAGGAGAGTTTGTGTATCAGCAAACAGAGATAGGCATCTCCCTGTGGCCCGGATGTAGGCACTGTCTAGAGAGGGACAGAGTTTAGCAAGCACCTCTCTCACTGGCATCACCCACTGGCTAGTTTTGGCAGCTCCCCACCTAGAGCGCTGGATTTGTGGATCATATTCTAAGGTTCTCTCTCTCCCCATTGTATCTGGAGTTTAGGCACCTAACTCCAGCTTTGTGGATTGTGGTGTTGTTCCTGTGCTTCTCTGGGCACTTGTCATCACAATGCCTAAGTCCCTCTTGTGGAGCTGGGCCCAGAAGGCTACAATGGGTTTTTGGTGGCACCTGCTCTCCAAGCAGGTGACCATTGCCCCCTTGCATTCTGAAAAGCAGGCAGGGAGCTCAGGAATGCTGTCGGTTAGAATAAAATGATGGCAAACCGCCATTCCCAAACAGTGGCACACCACAGTGCAAAGTCCAATGATGATACAAGGGGTCTAGTTGGGGGTTGCAAACAAAAAAAAAGTTGCACTGCAGTTGTAGTGGGGCTGACATGAGTTGTAGATTCATGGCAACTGTGAAGAGAAGAAGGCCAAAGCAAAGCCAGGAATCTGCTGTCCATATGAAAGGGACTTTAATTTTAATTTAAGATCTAACAAAAAGCCACAATGTGCACTATAAAGTGCCAACAACAACTCTTTCCATTTGTGCCTCTGTGTCTGTGTGTGTTATTCTCTCTATCAAAAAAATCCTACCTCTGGCTAGGAGGAAGCATGGGCCACTACCAACAAAACCACATAACAAAGAAAAAATAAAACAGAGAAGCCATAGTAGGCTCCCAGCTCTTCAGTTTGGAAGCTAGTGCTACCTTTTCTTGCAGTACTGCATTCCTAACACCAGATGGTGCTGTCTGAAGGTATAAATTGCAGAACTCAAAGTCTCTCTCACATGACCTAAATGGAGCTGAACAGTGACTAGTAAGTACCATGGCTTTTGCTTGTTCCAAAGAAAACTCTGCTGAATGTATTGTATAAGGTGAGAATGGCCTAGCCTCTATTCTTTGAAAAAAGCATTATTGTACGAAGGAAAGAAGATGCAGTCTCTGCGTGTTTACCCTGCAGTTGTGTTCTCCAATCCTATATCAGGCTATATCTATAGTTAGTCAATAATTAACAAATATATTAGAATCAACCCTTATAGAGCTACCTTTTGAGCATGCAGGGCTGGGGCATGGAGTGTTATGTGCTGAATCACACAGATGTTTTCTCTACTTAGCTTTTCAAAGAACGGAGAGGAGGAAGATGCTAATGATTTGCTTTCCATCTGTGGTGTTTGCTTTCTGTAGCTCAGGTGTGAACTGATGAACTTCATGTCTTGATATGGGATTGAAGAGAGGTGTGAACCTTATTTACCTCTCACATCAGTGTAAATCAAGAGCAACTGCATTAAATAAATTGAGATACACCAACAGAAGAAGGGTTTATACAAGAGAGGTATCAGATCAAAAGATATTTTCTCATTTTGTCACATTCACAATGGACACTTTACATTCTGAGGCATATATTGTTAATAGTGACACCTTTGGTAAAGTGTTGAGCTTTAATACTGGGCATTGCATTTTGTTAATCTCAGTAGAGTTCTGTGACACACAAGAAAAGATGCAACTTTCCAAAGAATTACTGAAAATATGCCTAAACTTTCACATGAGTTATAAATATTAGACCATGATTAGACAATAACAGACAATGTTTAGTGTAGTACAAACTAGAGAAACCACTATTGCTACTCTATTGCTGGAGAGAGAGAAAGATACAATATGAAAATCAGAAGCCGTGTTAGAACACAATCAAGGAGAAAATACTATCAGACGTAATAAAGGCCTGATCCAAAGCTCAGTGAACTCAGTAGGCGTCTTTCCACTTACCTCGATGGAACTTGGATCAGGTCCCTAGTAGGGGAATCTACTGAATGGGAAAGTAAGAAAAAAAATTGAAACCAATTTTTAAAAGATTCTTGTTGAGGCAATATTTTATTTTATTTGGCTTGTAAAGGCAAAGAAATACTTCACTCCTCAGAATTAATTAATGGAAGAAGTGTAGTGGTTGGAGCCCATGTTTGAGTGCCAGGACTCTTCTGGGTTCTATTCCTGACTCTGCTACTAATTCACTGTGTGATCTTGGTCAAGCAAAATAGGGAGTGACGGTGGACAATTATCCATCGTGACTCTTCAAGCTTTTCCAGTTATCACGAGGCAGAATTAATTATGCCCAATGTAATAAATGAGATTTTCACTTCACTTCGAAGTGTTTTGGATCCTGCCCTGAATTACATTTTTCTAGCTGAAGAGCACATATTACTTAGATACGCCCATATCCATGGTTCTAGCACTTCCATTTAGGAGTCATCCCAGCCCATCCATACTGGCTCTTACCCTCGCTCACCATATTGCATATATAATATTTAAATTGTCAGCTCTCTGTCTTCTGTCAAGCCCCTAGAACAATTTTTGAATTATAAAAAATAATAAATTTACACATGTGTATGTCTGGTGTAGTGCAATTTCAGGAGTGAATTGTATCAGTAATATATCAGTGATGACTGAAGTGGTATTTGTTAAGATTTCCATCCTACCTGTGAGATGCTAAGTTATTGACTGCCACAAAAGTACTTTATATATCACAGATAGGCCCGGTGTACATTGGGAAATGTGTGATGCACGAGTGATATCTAGCTAAGGTTTTTCTTTTCTTTCGGATGCTTATACAAACTTTAGTCAAACTCCAAACCATTTCAGGTATACCCATCATTACCAGCAATGCATTCTTTTGTTTTCGTGTTTCTTATTAGAGCTTGCAGAGAACAGAAATTCCATTTTGTGACAGTTTTTTGAGATTTCTTAAATTGGCTTTATTCCAAATTGGAAAGAAAACTGAGAAATCTGAAATTCTCCATAAAGGAAGGTTAAGAAAAAACTAGTTTAGGGTCAGGCGATGGAATACGATTCCAGTGAAGTCTATAAGGTGCCACAGGACCCTTTGTCGCTTCTACAGATTCCAGTGAAGTTTCTCTGATTAGCTCTATTTCTTTCTCAATTTCTATTATCATGCTGTGGATAATATCATCAAAAATCAACACCGAATTGTTATATCTTCATTTTTACAAGAAGTTTGAGTATTTAAATACATGTCAAGCAGTTATGGTTTCATCTGTCAGTTGAAACATCTGCAATTAAACTGGGGTGAGGGGGACCGACACGACCTGTTGACTCTCATAAAGCCAGAGTTCTCGGTTGCTGGTATTTATTGAGTTTGAAAGAATTCTCATCACCTCCAGGTCTAGTGTTGATGGTCTAGAACGTCAATCTGTCAAATACTGGCAAGGACTGGAAACACAATCTTGTTGTTTCCTGACTCCTTTTCTCCCTGTTGTATGTCTTATGCATTTGGGTCGGGTTAATATTGCTCAGTTATCTAAAGAAGGCAAGTTAGACCTGTGAGTATATGGTAGTATGTTCCATTTAGTAGCTTAGTAATTAAGTGGGCACTATAATACAAGTCAATAATCACAGCAAGCTTCAGAGCAGTAACTTATTACAGTAGATATTGTAAGTACACTGTGGTGAAAGTAGCAGATTAGTGGTATTGGTAGCAGTGAATGGACACTCAATGGCTGAGGTTAAGGAACATCATTCATTAGAATAATGATAGTGCGGCTAGCTCCCTGTGGAAACTAATTATAAGCGCCAGACAATGTTTCTGCATTTAAAAGTCTGTCAGTGTTGTCCATGACAACCCCATATTTCCAGGAGTTTATAGCTCTTCTTTGTTTTTTGTTTTTTTTTAAATCACTTTGGTCTCAGTGAAGACCAGATGTGCACACAAACAGCTCTTAGATTTTTATGCCAGAACTGACCATTATGATCATTACATCTGACCTGTATAACACAGGCCTTAGAACCCCACCCAGGAATTTCTGCATCAAGCCAACAGCTTCTGTTTGCACTAGGAAACCATCCAGTCTTGACTTAAAGACTTCAAGTGATGGAGATTCCACAGAGTTCCTAGGTAGATAGTTCCAGGGGTTAATTACCCTTAATGTAAAAAATGTGCATTTTATTTCTAGTCAGAATTTATCTAGCTTCATCTTCCAACCATAGGATCTCATGCCTTTTTCTGCTAGGTTAATTAAAGAGCCACCTACTCTCAGAAATCTCTTCCCCGGGTAGGTATCTGTAGCTCTTGAATAAGTTGCCTCTTGGACAGGGGTGAAAGTAATATTAAATTCTTACCAGGAAGGGCCTTGGGCAGAAGGGGTGGGACCTCGGGCAGAAGGGGCGGGGCTGGGATCAGCCTCCCTCAGCCAGCCCATCCGCGCTGCTTCACCTGTGCCGCCCAGAGCTCCAGCAGCGAATTAAAAGGGCCCGGGGCTCTGGCCACTGCCACAGTAGCAGCGGCGGCGGCCGAAAGCCCTGGGACCTTTTAAATCGCTGGCCCCACGGCAGCTGCCCCTTCCCCCACCCCCATCAGTGGCCCAGGAAGGGCAAAAGGGGCAATGACATTAAAGGGCTGCCACAGCAGTGCTTTAATGTCAGCTGCATACGGGCCGGTGCCAGCTTCTTACCGGTACGCCGTACCAGCCCACTTTCACCCCTGCTCTTGGATAAACTACATAGATTGAGCTTCTTTAGCTGAGTGCTGTAGGGCAGGTTTTCCTGACCTTGCATCATCCTTGTGGCTCTTTTTGGAATGTGTTCCAATTTCTCAACATTCTCTTAGTAGAGAAGACACTAGAGCCGGATGTAGTATTCCAGTAATGGTCTCACTAGTGCTGTATGCAGAGGTAATACCACTTCCCTGCTCCTTTGGAGGTGATGTTTGTCTGATGTCCAGTTAAGAGGTTAGTAAAATATTAGCACTTCTAACAAACCTAATATAGAATATCAGGGTTGGAAGGGACCTTAGGAGGTCATCTAGTCCAACCCCCTGCTCAAAGCAGGACCAATCCCCAATTTTTGCCCCAGATCCCTAAATGGCCCCCTCAAGGATTGAACTCACAGCCCTGGATTTAGCAGGCCAATGCTCGAACCACTGAGCTATCCCTACGCATTCCACATTAAAGAGCTCGAATATGGTAGGTAAGAACACCCTGACTCTTCTGAGTGGCCCTGCTGACTTCAGCGGGAGACATTGGTGCTCAGCAACTGACAGTCAGCCCTCTCCTTCAGTGGGTATTGCAGTGAGTTGGGATTCAGGCGACTGTTTTCTGGCTTGGACCTACTGTGTGACCTGGGGCTAGTCACTGCCTCTCTTCTTCTCTTCCCATCCTTTATCTGTCTTGTCTATTTAGATTGTAAGAGCAAGGGCTGTCTCTTACTATGCCTGTGTACAGTGCCTAGTACAGTCGGGCCACGGGTATGGTCAGGGCATCTAGGAGCTAGCTATGCAAATAATTAGTCATATTAACTTATTTAGGTGCCTAATGCTGGAATTCTATTAGATTCTTACCTTTAGACATTCCAATCTGAATATTTTGGTGCCTTGCATACACTCACCTAGCTGCCAGCCTGCAATCAGGTCATCCTCGGAGTCTCAGTTATCCCAAGTGCTTCAGTGATGTGCAGCTGTTAGAGATTAAAGGCTCTTTAATGTGACAGGATCCCAGGTTCTGGACAGCCATGGCAGCGAAGGCCTTTTTGGCATTATGGACATCCAGTATGTTCCTGGTGGAAAGTAAGTTGTTTCCCTATGTTTTGAAGACCACATTCTGCATCCTGGGTGCCCCTCCTGAGAATGAGAGGGTTGTCCAGCAGGCCCGACATTGATGAGCACTGTGGCACAGCCCAGAACTCCTGCATGGCTTGCTGCTGCAGGCTTAGCATTGCTGCTTGATCCTAGAAACTCACTTGCACATAAATCTCTTACACCCTGAAATAAGCCTCTATTTAAAGCGATGTCTACGCTAGCACTTTTGTGAAAACACCCTCCTGACCAACAGAAGTCACCAACAAAAGCACCGGTGTGGACAGTGCTATGTCGGGGACAGCGCGTCTCCCGTCGGTATAGCTACTGTCGCTTGTTGGGGTGGTTTAATTGTGCCAGCAGGAGAAGTCTCTCCCATCGGCATAGAGCGGCTACACGGGAGACCTTACAGCAGTGCAGCTGCAGAGATACAGCTGTGCTGCTGTAAGGTCTGTAATGCAGACATAGCCTAAGAGACAGCATCAGGATCGAGTAATTCCTGGCCTCTAGCCCTATCCTCAGATTACACATTGAGTGTTGGTTGCTCTCTTGTAGCTCAGATAAAGTACTTTGGGTTTCCCAAGTTAAAAATCTAACCAGGCCCGTGTCCTTCCAAACCTAATGCAACCCACTGTCCATGTCCATACAACAGAGGATCAGAGTCTGCTATGACTCTGAGCGAGAGAACCTGGCTCTTTAACTCAAGGTGTAGAGATTCATGCTTTCAGCTTTGAAAATTCCTGCTTCTGCTTCCAAGCCAAGATGCCTCGAAGAGAAAATGTCAGCTCTATTATGTATGGATTTTAGAAGTTCCCTAAGGGATCTGAAAGCCAAATGCAAAGTAGAGTTAATGCACTGAAGGCATTGGTCTCTGTGCAGAGTCCACCTGCAGGAGCCATTTGCAGGATTGGGGCCTACGTGAGGTAGAACATAATCTGGATTTTTTCTTTCTTGCTGTTCTGGCTCGACAATGCTAACAGCAGTAAATATTTGCATCCAGAAAAATAAGTGGATGTGTTTGAAAGGCCTTTGGGAAGCAAGTGCATGGAGTAAGAAGATGACACTTCTATTATAAAGTGTTTTGAGATCTATATATGAAAAACACTATACAAGAGCTAGATATATTATTAATTATTATTAATATTATTGCCACTTCTGACTTTACACGTAAGAATGTGAACATGTTAGTTTGGTAGCTGATCGATGAAGTGAGTACCTACTTTGAACTCTGACCTCAGTTTTGCTAATCAAGACGTGATCTCTGAGTATTTCTTTGAGGATTTTTGTTTTTTTGCTTCAACTGGATTTTTTCAGGCCATTCTTCTATAGCGTGCACGGAAGAAATAAATTAAAACTGATTAAGTTATTTGGTTATTGAAAAGCAGCAGCTGGATGTGTAGAGCAACATTTTTTTAACCAACAATTTCCTAGGAAATAATAGCACACAGATTTTGTGTGTGTGTGTGTGAGCGGCAGATAGCTTAACACTATAGATAGTAACGGCTTCACTGAAGCCCTTGCTGTCTATTTAGTCAATCATGTGTTTGGTGAAGAGTTCCTAAGTACTCATTGACATGACGGATCTTAGCAGCTTCAAAAGATTTGCTAGAGTCTATTTGGTCAACAATCCATGTTACTGTAGATTTGCATGATAAAATATAAGAGCTCCGCGGGAGCCATTGCAGTCTATTAGGTCAACTGTCATCCAGCCCAGCCATGTGAGATATATTTCGCTTTAAACCTTCCCCCATTTCTCTTTGAATCTGTGGAGGTGCTAGCATGAAAAGATGAGAGGATGTTAAAACAGCAGAAAACGTGAAATTAATTATCATCCTTTTCTGTCACAACAATCTGCAGAAATCACAGATGTTTTGCAAACATGTGAGGGTTCAGATTAATGTCTGTGTGAGGTAAAGAGAACAAACAAAGCTGAAAAGCTGGTGGCAAAATACTTTACAATTTATGGATGGCACGAAAATGGTGGGAGTAAATGAGAAAGGGCACGTTAAAGTCTTGCTCTTTAGGACAGGGTGTACTGTGGCCAAGTGGCAGGAGAAAGAAGGGAGAGAGGTCCATGTGACCACACGTCAGCAGGCACTGGGAGGTGGGTGAAGGAATCCAAACTCTGTGTGCAGCATCGTGGTGGGGTAGTCATGGTCTGGTCACCCAGCTGGAGTCGCGTGGGGAAATGAAGATGAAAGGGATCAAGGAACTGCTGCAGGTGAGGGGAACATGTGCAGTGGGAGGGTGAGAAATTTCATGAACTGCTGAGCACTCAACATGCCTATGCAAGTAGAGTGGCATAAGAATAGGCCCACTTCTCCCTGGTGGCGACTTTTACAGGCAGCGCCCTGCCACCCATAGGCCAATCTCAATGTCTCTTGTTGGTGTCAGGATTGGCCGATAGCAAACCCCCTCATAAGGAGGTATGTCATTGTTTTGCAGGCAAACGGTTCTGTGTCTTGTCCTGCTCTCCTGCACTGGCTGAGATGACCAGTACCTCTCTATGAAGAATGAGACTTCTGTTTCTATGGCAGCTAAGATTTGTGTCATATAGTTAAAACTAATTCACATGGAGATTAGCCATTAGTTCTATATAAAGCTGTCCCCATTAAATAAGCGGAGGAAAGGAGAATTCGAAATTTGTGAGGCTTGTCCAAATACCTAACTCTAACAATTTTATTGGACTCCAGTTTGAACAAAAATTAAAATGTCATTAGGGTTCTCCAGAGGCTACTAAATCCCATATGGTGTATCCAACACTCTTCCCTTCAACAATTTTTAAATAGAAAAGGCGCCCCCATGTAACTTCTCACAAGTAGAGTGTCCGTACATGAGCTGATTTAAAAGAGTTTGCTGGAGACCTGGGCAAGAATGGGGGTGGGGGTGGGGAGGCACAGAGGGCAGGGATAGGAGGAAAACACTGTGAAAGAGCCCTTTCTAGCAGAAGATAAAATTTGTACCTGCCTTGAGATGATTTTTGAGGGTCAACAAATAGAACCCCACCAACTTTATTAGCAATATTAAAGCTTCTTGGGTTCTTGGGCGGTTTTGTGCTTTGTAAAGGCCCAAGCCAGCACTTGTCTGGACTGTAAATACTTGGCTGTCAATTGTTCTTGCTCTTAATTAAGTTAGTTCTGAGAACCACCCTGCCCCAGGTGACCAGTTTCACCTCCAGCTGCTTTGGGATACAATGGTCTACATGTTACATAACTCTTAAAATATTTTCCATACGTACATCTGGCAATAGACAAGGCAATCAGCCAGTTCTTTGCTTTTGGCAGAGAAAACACATGGCCTTCTTTGGCAAATATCATGAAGATGGCCATCACAGGATAAACACACCTATCTGGGTATGCCTAGGTAAGTCCTCGGTATAGACTCATAACTGTGTACCCCCCAACTGCTGACAACAGAGGGCACCTGGGTCACAGTTCCCTCCCTTCTTAACTTTAATGATCAGCAGGTTGCAGAGAAGGACAGGACAATGGTGAAATATATGCCAAGGAAAAGAGATTTGCCAGGAAATGGTTGAAATGAAATGGAAGCAAAGGTTGTTCGCATTTTATTTAGCTGTTGAGTTATTCAGGGACATAGCTTTACTGACTGCACCATCATCTAATTCTGTATAAAGATCCCTAGAGTGATTGACAGAACCGGTCAAGAATGACCTATCTCAATTCCTTTTTATTGTTTTTCATTGTAATCTTATTATCCTGTGTCAAAGTGACATTGTTTGACAACCGCATCAAATTCACTGAGGTGCATATGAAGAAATATGTGCTTCACTCATTCCTTCTGCCCCCTCTCACACCACCCTGGGATTGTTTAGGCCAGCTGAGTCTCGGGAGGGATTTTTTTTTTCTTTGCACTGGTCTGGAGACTAACTGATAATAACTAATAGCTTTAATAGCTCTAATTAAACACTGCACTGTGGCACATATCACTTAGCAGTTAACTGGTACAGTCATAGCCTGAAAGCAAGAATCAACAGAGCCAGGCTTAGTGACAAATCTTGCCTTCAATTTTATGTTTAACAGCTTGAATGCCATGAGATGTGTTGTATACTGTAGGACCATGTACAAACACTGCTAAACGGTTGGTAACAGCAGGAACAACTTTGAAACAAGTGACTTTAAAATGTTGAGCTATATAGATAGATATAGATATCATTTTTTGTTGTAGCTAGATAATATACTTATGAAATATCTTTGCATGATATGACTTTCTTTAAGCTTCCCTGTTTATGATTAATGCATTTCAGATCAGATGGCTATTTCCTTACAATGCGACACCAGAGGCCAGAATGATTTTAGCATCTTGTCTCCCTTGTTTTGAAAGACTAAGGTCTGTAATCTTTTTATGCAAGTACTGTCCAAACATTATGGGAATTTATGAAAAACAAATAGTTCAGATTAGTTTGGATGCGATTGGAGATGGGAGGACAGATCTAGCTGATAAACTAGCACACCCCAAGTGTTTCAGAACTAGAGAGTCCGAAGATCCATTATTTAATATGAATAATTTTCCTGCAGCCAGATAATCAGGGTTATGCTCTAAGAGAATATATATATATATATATATATATATGGAAAGCTTAGGGGCTGAGAGAGGCGGTGTCGAATTTTCATTTGGTGTTGTCCGTCTCTCAATCTACGTCCCAGCATGGTGTGAAAGGCTAACATGCTTCTGGAGGTGATGTCTTTCAGATGAGATGTAAGATGAAGTCCTGATTCCATGTGGACACTAATGATCCCATAGCATTCTCTGTGAGAACATGAACTAGCCCAGGAGTCCTGCCAAAATTCCAACGTGGATCATTACATTCTGCCACTCTAAATTGCCCCTTCAGTTTCAGATAGATATGATATTCTTCACTTGCTGTACTAAGCTGTGTGTCGTTTTGTTGGAGTTCTCTGCCTTTCAGTGGTGAGTGAAGCAATTTCAGTATAGGATATGTATCTGTTTTAATTCCATCTGCTTTGGGATGGAAGTCACTATGAATGCTGCACCAAACTCCACTGGTTACTCTTAGAAATATGAGCATGGCCATGCTGATCGAAAAATGGGTGAAGGGCCATCAACAAAGGGTAATGACACCAGGGAAATGTCTAGTGGGCTACGATCGTCACAAGGACCCACTATAAATAGTATACTTATTCAAATACTTTCATTAATGAATTAGAAAAGAGGATTAGCAGATTCTACCAAACAGTGACACACCAGTGGAGACCAGCCCTACATCAATACCAGAAAGACTTAATCAAGTTAAAAAGAATTAATGGAAAAAGGACCAAAAATGACTAAGAAGCTGGAGAGACTGACTAATGAGGAAAAATTAAAAGGCTAAATTATAATTCTACTATGATGGAGGTAAATGGGAGTTTTGCCATTGACTGCAAAGGAAGCGGAATCAGCCCCTTCGAGCAGGACATAACTGCCTATAAATATTAGAAGAGTGTAAAAATTTAAAAAGAAGGGAATTTTTGTGTGAGGGAAGTAGCTACAACTAGGAGAGAAGAGACAGGACTTTGTTTAATAGGAGAAAGTGCCTAATGGTGAGTATAGATAGACTGTGAAATATTTTTTCAAGGGAAATGCTGGAAACCCTATTGCAGGGGTCTCAAACCAATTTACCTTAGGGCCAGTGCCAGTCCCCAAATCTTCCCAGCGGTCCAATAATGTCACTGAAGATGGTGTTCAGAAAAGAAAATTGTATTGTATTTTTTTTGAGTTTCTTAGAAATAATAAAACTGTCATACAACTTTATACAATTCTTTGCCTGCCAGAGAGTTCTTAGTGTTTGCCAGACACCTGGCAACGCTTCAGTTCTGTCAGTTTGTTGATGTTTGGCCTCAGTGACTGAGCAGTTGAAACCTTCAGGATTGCAGCAAGGTGAGCATCAGACAGTTGTGTTCGGTATTTTGACTTACTTTTTTCCACAATGAATATAAATGACGCTGCCTCCATGGCTGCCTCTGCCCGGCAACGAACGATGCTGCCTCCATGGCTGACTCTGCCTGGCGACTAGTGATGTTTTCTCTGTCCCTCTCCCCCAGCCAATGGGAGCTGCGGTGGGTAGCGCCTGCAGCAGAGATTGCCAGCCGCGTGTCTGCCTGCATCTCCTCTCCACGGGCCGCAGTGGGGAGGTTCTTGGGTCGCAGATGGCCCGCGGGCTGGGACTTTGAGACCCCTGCCCTGTTGGGTAAGATATGGAAAAAACTTGACTGGACAAAGCATAGTATAGTATAGTAAGGCATAAATATGCATTGGCAAGAGGATTATATGGATCTCCATGGCCAATTGCATCTCCCCATACAAGTAGCAGGGCTGACAGTGCTCCTTGGCTACCCTGAGGACCAGGACTAAGTAACATGAGCACCATCGCTTGCACTAACCTCTCCAAAGAAGGCAGAGAAGGGTGGGGTTCTGACATTACCAGACCCCATACATCAACCAGAAGAGGGGTTAGGAAAGGAGGGTTTTTTAAGGGAGGTAAAATGGCTGTGTTCACTAGACCTTTGAAAGGCATTATCGCTGCTGTAGGCACAATTGCTTCCACAGCCCACACTGGGGCAGGGTGCCTCAACACTCCCCTAATTCAGGATTGTGCTGTAAAGACCCAGCTGGGCCCTGAGATTCTGCTTCCATGAGCCAAGTTTTATAGAATGCAAAAAATTGAACAGTGGAAATAGAATAGCTCCAGGTTTCATCATCTATGATGGCTTTAGCAAGGAACTTTCTTCAAAAACATATTTTTGTTCTCCTAGAACAAATCACAGTTTAAATGATTATATTTTTAATGTATGACTCTTTTTTATATCTAAAAATGTTAGATCATCTTATAGCAGTAAGTGTGGTTAGTGGAATAGCAAAATTGTCTGCAATAAATATACGATAGCATATAATATAGTTCATTTGCAATATGGCCAACATTTAGCAAAGCACTTAAACTTATGCTTAACTTTAATCATATGAACAGTCTCATTGATTGATTTCAGTGCTCCCAATTTTATCTAGAAGAAAAACCCTGCTTTTATACTGGGACAAATCAACTCCCCTGATGAGCAGTATTTGACCCTGTGTTTGTGTTTAAGATCTCTGGGTCTCTCATCATCCCAATACATTTCCATTTAAAACAATCCTTCCAGCTCCTTAATATTCACGTGCTGAAGTGTTTTGCTGGATTGTGGCCTTGGTGTGGTGAGTAGTTTCGCAAATTATCAAGTTGATTTGTTGACAAAATTAGAAAAGGATAATTAGCAGGTTGGAAAATGGAAATGGCTTTGAATTTCACTGAAGGGAGGAGGTGTATGTCAGAGTGATAAAGCAGGCTTGGAGCCAAGTCCTAGTTCAAAATTTTGTTAAACAAATGTGCTTCTGTTCAGCAGACCCTGAACTAATCTCTGGGTGTTTCATAGAATTTGTCTGTTTAAATGCACTATAAATCATCCATTACAGAAAAGCAGGCATTTAGTTGGGGAAAAGATAGGAAATAAATCACATGAGGGATTCTCAATTTTATCAAGAGGAAAAACCAACTGAGCTACTTTTTTAAAGATAAGAACTACAAACATTCATTTCACTTTCCATCTCTCACACACACAATCTGACTACTGAAACTTTGATATGACATGCAAACATTTTGCTTTTGGTTGTTGGAAATTCTTTGAAATATATGCCATTAAAATAAAAAAAAAACTATTATCACAGAAAAATTGCTCTCTGGGAATGGGACAGCACTGATGGATAACACACAGTTTTGTGGCTTAGTTCTGATTAGGAAGCATCCCTTGTTTTGC
Organism: Chelydra serpentina; assembly: GCA_037349315.1. NCBI lineage: Eukaryota > Metazoa > Chordata > Testudines > Chelydridae > Chelydra > Chelydra serpentina. The sequence continues at coordinate 19,272,469 of JBAIAC010000004.1, read as the reverse complement.
CTATGTAACGATAAACAGAAAAGGAAAATCAATGAAAACTTCTATAGTAAGCTGTTGAAAAATATGGATAGAATACATCATAGAATCATAGAATCATGACATAGGACATAATGAGCAGGATAACTGATTAAAGGCCTGATTCCATTAACTTCAATGAGCTCTGGCTCATGAAACCAGGAGGTCAGTGTTGTGAGCTGTGTAGGTACTGTACAGCCATCTCAGAGTGAGGTTTCCTTCTTAGTATGAGCACATCGGCGGCAGCCATTTATTTTTGCTTCGGCTGGGGTTTTTTTTTTTTTTTTTTTTTTTGCTTTGGCACTTTGACGGTGGCCTTTTTTTTTTTTTTTTGCTTGGGGTGGCCGAAAACCTGGAGCCGGCCCTGGTACATATGGTTGTGGAGTCCAGTGTTTCCATTGTGGTGTTGAGTGTTCTCTGGAAAGGACTGAGGTAGGATTTGGTCCTAAGAAAACAAGTCAAGATGAGCAGAATCCCTGTTAGTTAGTTGGTCCTCTAAGATGTGTCGCATTAAGCAAAAGCAGGCTTTGCGAACAGGAGCTGCAAACAGGGAGTTTTGAGAGGGAGTTTGGAAGGGGAGTGGGAAGGGGACGAGGTATACTTGCCTTTCCTAAAGCCTTAACCCAAACTAAAGCCAGAGGCAGAGCGACCAGGGGAGCGGAGCGGACAGGGGGCTGCAGACAGGGGAGTTTGAGAGGGAGAGCAAGAGATCCTGTGGCTGAACAGTCTACCAGGTGAGAGTGAGTACTAGCTGTTGGTGGGAGTGTGTGTGTTTGACTGTTGGAATTTAAATTTTTGATTCTGATTGCAGGTGATTTCAGTTTCAGCTGTTGTGGCAGTTGGGACTGAGTGCCTGACCCTGTTCCCTTGATTGTTTGAGAGGGAGTTTGACAGAGGGAGGCCTACGATGGTTAGGAAGGCCCGCAACACCTGTGCCAGCACTGCTTCTGTCTCCTCCACCTGCGCCTGTAGCCAGACAGAGCGCCTGAACATGGATGCTTCTACCCAGATCCTGGTGTGGTTTTGCAGGGACTGTAACTTGCAATTTCCACTTACTGATATCCAGGCTGGGGGGACCATCCAATGTGACAGGTGCCTGCTGGTGGAATCTCTCAGGCAACAGGTGGGAGAGCTACAGGAGGAGGTGGCTAGATTGAGGAGCATCCAAGTCCATGAACAATTCCTGGACAGTGTCCATGTGGAGACAGCTGAGGTAGCTGTCCCAGTACACAGGACTGCCGACACGCCACTGGTAGAGGAGGAAATGGCTCAGGGTGGACACTGGCAGCTGGTTACTTCTGGCAGCAGGCAGTGCTCCACCCCTGCTCCAAACCCTGCCGCCGTGGTAATAGGAAACCGTTATGCTCTTCTTGATACAGGAGAGAAGGAATCTCCCCCTACAGCAGAGGATGGGAAGCCACGTACGCCTAAGGCTGGGAAGTCTGCTGCCACCACTGCGAATAGGAAACGTAGGGTAGTGGTGGTCGGAGACTCTCTGCTGAGGGGGTCGGAGGCACCCATCTGTCGCCCTGACATTTCATCTCGGGAGGTATGCTGCCTGCCGGGGGCCCATATCCGAGATGTTACGGAGGCATTGTCAAGGATTATCCGGCCCTCTCACTACTACCCCATGCTACTCATCCATGTGGGCACAAATGACACTGCGAGGTGTGACACTGAGCAGATCAAGAGTGACTACAGGGCTCTGGGAGTACGGGTGAAGGAGTTTGGAGCGCAGGTGGTATTCTCTTCGATCATTCCTGTCAAAGATAGGGGCCTGGGCAGAAACAGGTGCATCGTGGAGGTGAATGCCTGGCTGAAAAGATGGTGTCGCCAGGAGGGCTTTGGCTTCCTCGACCACGGGATGCTAATCCAGGAAGAACTGCTAGGCAGAGATGGCGTTCACCTGTCGAGGAGGGGGAAAACCCTATTTGGATACAGACTGGCTAACCTAGTGAGGAGGGCTTTAAACTAGGTTCGACGGGGACAGGTGAGCAAAGCCCACAGGTAAGTGGAGAACATGGGGACCTGGGAGATGGGTCGGAAATAGGAGGGGGCGTGGGCTCTAATGGCAAAGAGATAGGAGGGTCAGGGCAAAACTGGGAGGCAAGATCAAATCAGTATCTAAGGGTAGGTCTATACTTACGCGTCCCGTCGGAGGCGCGCGATCGATGTTCTCGGTTCGATTTATCGCGTCTTGTCAAGACGCGATAAATCGAACCAGGAAGTGCTCCGTCGTCGACGCTGGTAATCCAGCTCGACGAACGGAGTAGGCGGAGTCGACGGGGGAGCCTGCGCGCCGCGTCTGGACCCCGGGTAAGTGCTTTTTCATTCGAACTAAGGTACTTCGACTTCAGCTACGTTATTCACGTAGCTGAAGTTGCGTACCTTAGTTCGACAGGGGGGGGTAGTGTAGACCTAGCCTTAGATGCCTTGTATACAAATGCGAGAAGTATGGGTAATAAGCAGGAAGAACTGGAAGTGCTAATAAATAAATTCAACTATGACATTGGTGGCATCACCGAAACTTGGTGGGATAATACACATGATTGGAATGTTGGTATGGATGGGTACAGCTTGCTCAGGAAGGACAGACAGGGGAAAAAGGGAGGAGGTGTTGCCTTATATATTAAAAATGTACACACTTGGACTGAGGTGGAGATGGACATAGGGGACGGAAGTGTTGAGAGTCTCTGGGTTAGGCTAAAAGGGGTAAAAAACAAAGGTGATGTCATGCTAGGAGTCTACTACAGGCCACCCAACCAGGTGGAAGAGGTGGATGAGGCTTTTTTTAAACAACTAACAAAATCATCCAAAGCCCAAGATTTGGTGGTGATGGGGGACTTCAACTATCCAGATATATGTTGGGAAAATAACACGGCGGGGCACAGACTATCCAATAAGTTCTTGGACTGCATTGCAGACAACTTTTTATTTCAGAAGGTTGAGAAAGCTACTAGGGGGGAAGCTGTTCTAGATTTGATTTTAACAAATAGGGAGGAACTCGTTGAGAACTTGAAAGTAGAAGGCAGCTTGGGCGAAAGTGATCATGAAATCATAGAATCATAGAATCATAGAATCTCAGGGTTGGAAGGGACCTCAGGAGGTCATCTAGTCCAACCCCCTGCTCAAAGCAGGACCAACCCCAACTAGATCATCCCAGCCAGGGCTTTGTCAAGCCTGACCTTAAAAACCTCTAAGGAAGGAGATTCCACCACCTCCCGAGGTAACCCATTCCAGTGCTTCACCACCCTACTAGTGAAAAAGTTTTTCCTAATATCCAACCTAAACCTCCCCCTCTGCAACTTGAGACCATTACTCCTTGTTCTGTCATCTTCTACCACTGAGAACAGTCTAGATCCATCCTCTTTGGAACCCCCTTTTAGGTAGTTGAAAGCAGCTATCAAATCCCCCCTCACCCTTCTCTTCTGCAGGCTAAACAATCCCAGTTCCCTCAGCCTCTCCTCATAAGTCATGTGCTCCAGCCCCCTAATCATTTTTGTTGCCCTCCGTTGGACTCTTTCCAATTTATCCACATCCTTCTTGTAGTGTGGGGCCCAAAACTGGACACAGTACTCCAAATGAGGCCTCACCAGTGCCGAATAGAGGGGAATAATCACGTCCCTCAATCTGCTGGAAATGCCCCTACTTATACAGCCCAAAATGCCGTTAGCCTTCTTGGCAACAAGGGCACACTGTTGACTCATATTCAGCTTTTCGTCCACTGTAACCCCTAGGTCCTTTTCTGCAGAACTGCTGCCCAGCCATTCGGTCCCTAGTCTGTAGCAGTGCATGGGATTCTTCCGTCCTAAGTGCAGGACTCTGCACTTGTCCTTGTTGAACCTCATCAGATTTCTTTTGGCCCAATCCTCTAATTTGTCTAGGTCCCTCTGTATCCTGTCCCTACCCTCCAGCGTATCAACCACTCCTCCCAGTTTAGTGTCATCTGCAAACTTGCTAAGGGTGCAGTCCACACCATCCTCCAGGTCGTTGATGAAGATATTGAACAAAACCGGCCCCAGCACCGACCCTTGGGGCACTCCACTTGATACCGGCTGCCAACTAGACATGAAGCCATTGATCACTACCCGTTGAGCACGACCATCCAGCCAGTTTTCTATCCACCTTACCGTCCATTCATCCAGCCCATACTTCTTTAACTTGCTGGCAAGAACACTGTGGGAGACTGTATCAAAAGCTTTGCTAAAGTCAAGAAATAGCACATCCACTGCTTTCCCCTCATCCACAGAGCCAGTTATCTCATCATAGAAGGCAATTAGGTTAGTCAGGCATGACTTGCCCTTGGTGAATCCATGCTGACTGTTCCTGATCACTTTCCCCTCCTTTAAGTGGTTCAGAATTGATTCCTTGAGGACCTGTTCCATGATTTTTCCAGGGACTGAGGTGAGACTGACTGGCCTGTAGTTCCCCGGATCTTCCGTCTTCCCTTTTTGAAAGATGGGCACTACATTAGCTTTTTTCCAGTCATCCGGGACCTCCCCCGATTGCCATGATTTGTCAAAGATAATGGCCAATGGCTCTGCAATCACATCGGCCAACTCCTTTAGCACCCTCGGATGCAGTGCATCCGGCCCCATGGACTTGTGTTCATCCAGCTTTTCTAAATAGTCCCGAACTACTTCTTTCTCCACAGAGGGCTGGTCACCTCCTCCCCATACCGTGCTGCGGAGTGCAGCCGCCTGGGAGCTGACCTTGTCTGTGAAGACAGAGGCAAAAAAAGCATTGAGTACACTAGCTTTCTCCACATCCTCTGTCACTAGGTTCCCTCCGTCATTCAGTAAGGGGCCCACACTTTCCTTGACCTTCTTCTTGTTGCTCACATACCTGAAGAAACCCTTCTTGTTACTCCTAACATCTCCGGCTAGCTGCAACTCCAAGTGTGATTTGGCCTTCCTAATTTCACTCCTGCATGCCTGAACAATATTTTTATACTCCTCCCTTGTCATTTGTCCAATCTTCCACTTCTTGTAAGCTGCTTTTTTGTGTTTAAGACGAGCAAGGATTTCACTGTTAAGCCAAGCTGGTCGCCTGCCATATTTACTTTTCTTTCTACACATCGGGATGGTTTGTTCCTGCAACCTCAATAAGGTTTCTTTAAAATACAGCCAGCTTTCCTCGACTCCTTTCCCCCTCATGTTATTCTCCCAGGGGACCTTGCCCATCAGTTCCCTGAGGGAGTCAAAGTCTGCTTTTCTGAAGTCCAGGCTCTGTATTCTACTGCTCTCCTTTCTTCCTTGTGTCAGGATCCTGAACTCGACCATCTCATGGTCACTGCCTCCCAGGTTCCCATCCACTATTGCTTCCTCTACTATTTCTTCCCTGTTTGTGAGCAGCAGGTCAAGAAGAGCTTTTCCCCTAGTTGGTTCCTCCAGCACTTGCACCAGGAAATTGTCCCCTACACTTTCCAAAAACTTCCTGGATTGTCTGTGGACCGCTGTATTGCTCTCCCAGCAGATATCGGGGTGATTAAAGTCACCCATGAGAACCAGGGCCTGTGATCTAGTAACTTCTGTTAGTTGCTGGAAGAAAGCCTCGTCCACCTCATCCCCCTGGTCTGGTGGTCTGTAGCAGACTCCCACCACGACATTACCCTTGTTGCTCACACTTCTCAATTTAATCCAGAGACTCTCAGGTTTTTCTGCAGTTTCATACTGGAGTTCTGAGCAGTCATACTGCTCTCTTACATACAACGCAACTCCCCCACCTTTTCTGCCCTGCCTATCCTTCCTGAACAGTTTATATCCATCCATGACAGTACTCCAATCGTGTGAGTTATCCCACCAAGTCTCTGTTATTCCAATTACGTCATAATTCCTTGACTGTGCCAGGACTTCCAGTTCTCCCTGCTTGTTCCCCAGGCTTCTTGCATTTGTGTATAGTCATTTAAGATAACTCACCGATTGTCCTGCTGTCCCAGTATGGGGCAGGAGCCCTCCCCTCTTGCACTCACCTACTTGTGCTTCCTCCGGGTATCCCACTTCCCCACTTACCTCGGAGCTTTGCTCTCCTTCCCCCGGTGAACCTAGTTTAAAGCCCTCCTCACTAGGTTAGCCAGCCTGCTTCCATATATGCTCTTCCCTCTCTTCGTCAGGTGGAGCCCGTCTCTGCCTAGCACTCCTTCTTCTTGGAACACCATCCCATGGTCAAAGAATCCAAACCCTTCTCTCCGACACCATCTGCGTAGCCATTCGTTGACTTCCACGATTCGACGGTCTCTACCCTGGCCTTTTCCTGCCACAGGGAGAATAGACGAGAACACCACTTGCACCTCAAACGCCTTTGTCCTTCTTCCCAGAGCCACGTAGTCTGCAGTAATATGCTCAAGGTCATTCTTGGCAGTATCATTGGTGTGAACATAGAGTTCACAATTCTAAGGAAGGGTAGAAGGGAGTACAGCAAAATAGAGACAATGGATTTCAGGAAAGCGGATTTTGGTAAGCTCAGAGAGCTGATAGGTAAGGTTCCATGGGAATCAAGACTGAGGGGAAAAACAAGTGAGGTGAGCTGGCAGTATTTCAAAGGGACACTGTTAAGGGCCCGAAAGCAAACTATTCCGCTGGGTAGGAAAGATAGAAAATGTGGCAAAAGACCACCTTGGCTTAACCAAGAGATCTTGCAAGATCTAAAAAATAAAAAGGAGTCATATAAAAATGGAAACTAGGACAAATTACAAAGGATGAATATAGGCAAACAACACGGGAATGCAGGGGCAAGATTAGAAAGGCAAAGGCACAAAATGAGCGCAAACTAGCTGCAGGAATAAAGGGAAACAAGAAAACTTTTTATCAATACATTAGAAGCAAGAGGAAGACCAAGGACAGGGTAGGCCCACTACTCAGTGAGGAGTGAGAAACAGTAACAGGAAACTTGGAAATGGCAGAGATGCTTAATGACTTATTTGTTTCGGTCTTCACCGAGAAGTCTGAGGGAATGTCTAACATAGTGAATGCAAATGGGAAGGGGGAAGGTTTAGAAGATAAAATAAAAAAAGAACAAGTTACAAATCACTTAGATAAGTTAGATGCCTGCAAGTCACCAGGACCTGATGAAATGCATCCTAGAATACTCAAGGAGCTAATAGAGGAGGTATCTGAGCCTCTAGCTATTATCTTTGGTAAATCATGGGAGACAGGAGAGATTCCAGAAGACTGGAAAAGGGCAAATATAATGCCCATCTATAAAAAGTGAAATAAAAACAACCCAGGAAACTACAGACCAGTTAGTTTAACTTCTGTGCCAGGGAAAATAATGGAGCAAGTAATTAAGGAAATCATCTGCAAACACTTGGAAGGTGGTAAGGTGATAGGGAATAACCAGCATGGATTTGTAAAGAACAAATCATGTCAAACCAATCTGATAGCTTTCTTTGATAGGATAACGAGTCTTGTGGATAAGGGAGAAGCGGTGGATGTGGTATACCTAGACTTTAGTAAGGCATTTTATATCGTCTCACATGATATTCTTATCAATAAACTAGGGAAATACAACTTAGATGGGGCTACTATAAGGTGGGTGCGCAACTGGCTGGATAACCGTACTCAGAGCAGTTATTAATGGTTCCCAATCCTGCTGGAAAGGTATAACGAGTGGGGTTCTACAAGGGTCTGTTTTGGGACCGGCTCTGTTCAATATCTTCATCAATGACTTGGATATTGGCATAGAAAGTACGCTTATTAAGTTTGCAGATGATACCAAACTGGGAGGGATTGCAACTGCTTTGAAGGATAGGATCATAATTCAAAATGATCTGGACAAATTGGAGAAATGGTCAGAGGTAAACAGGATGAAGTTTAATAAGGACAAATGCAAAGTGCTCCACTTAGGTAGGAACAATCCCTTTCACACATACAGAATGGGAGGAGACTGTCTAGGAAGGAGTACGGCAGAAAGGGATCTAGGGGTTACAGTGGACCACAAGCTAAATATGAGTCAACAGTGTGCTGTTGTTGCAAAAAAAGCAAACATGATTCTGGGCTGCATTAACAGGTGTGTGGTGAGCAATACACGAGAAGTCATTCTTCCGCTCTACTCTGCGCTGGTTAGGCCTCAACTGGAGTATTGTGTTCAGTTCTGGGCACCGCATTTCAAGAAAGATGTGGAGAAATTGGAGAGGGTCCAGAGAAGAGCAACAAGAATGATTAAGGGTCTAGAGAACATGACCTATGAAGGAAGGCTGAAGGAATTGGGTTATTTAGTTTGGAAAAGTGAAGACTGAGAGGGGACATGATAGCGGTCTTCAGGTATCTAAAAGGGTGTCATAAGGAGGAGGGAGAAAACTTGTTCATCTTAGCCTCTAAGGACAGAACAAGAAGCAATGGGTTTAAACTGCAGCAAGGGAGGTTTAGGTTGGACATTAGGAAAAAGTTCTTAACTGTCAGGGTGGTTAAACACTGGAATAAACTGCCCAGGGAGGTTGTGGAATCTCCATCTCTGGAGATATTTAAGAGTAGGTTAGATAAATGTCTATCAGGGGTGGTCTAGACAGTAATTGGTCCTGCCATGAGGGCAGGGGGCTGGACTCGATGACCTCTCGAGGTCCCTTCCAGCCCTAGAATCTATGAATCTATGAGTCTATTAAACTCTTGCATTACACAGTTCACGCAATGCTTGCTGGGGAAGGAAATTAGGCACTGCACTGGGCTTCAGGACAGCTGGTTCTGTTCCCAGCTATGCTGCAAGCTTCCTGTGGGACCTTGAGCAAGACACACAATCTCTCTGTGCATCAGTAACCTGGGGATAATAAGGTGTCTTTTGCCCCATCCTTTGTCGCTCGTCTCTTTAGGTTCTAAGCGCTTCAGGATAAAGGAATGCCTCTTACTATGGGCTAGCCTTTCACAACCCTCACTCGACTTCACAGGAGTGTAATGGGGACCAAGGCCAACCTTGTGGCCCTGCTCAGATTGTGAGGCTCGGAGACAAAGGGCTACTCATCCAGTGTTCTCTCTTTTGCGAGCCAGTGGGAGGAGCCCTGGCTTCCGTGCCTCCATATGCTCCAGACAGAGTAGCTGGCTGGAAGCAAGTCACTCCATGCAAAGGGGAGAAATGATTTGTTCTTCCCCCAGAGAAGAATCACAATTCATGTTCTGGTCTGTTCTTTGGACAGTGTACCTACCTGCCCTTTGCTCAAGAGTTACAACTTCAGCCCTTGTCTTTGTACCGCACCTGGCACGCTAGGGCCCTGTTCTCAGTTGGGGCTTTTGGCTGCTACTGTAGTACAGATGATCTATTATCTGTGTTATAGTATCACTTAGAGTCCCCTGTCGGGGATCAGGGATCTGTTCTGCTAGGTGCTGGATATCCATGTAACAAAAAGACTGCCTCAGCCCAAAGAGTTCTCACTGGAATAATCATCAGGGAACAAAGGCTAGTAATAAATGGTAAATTTTCACAATGGAGTGGGGTAACTAGTGGTGTTCCCAAAGGGTCAGTCCTAGGACCAATCCTATTCAACTTATTCATAAATGATCTGCAGGAAGGGGTAAACAGTGAGGTGGCAAAGTTTGCAGATGATACTAAGCTGCTCAAGATAGTTAAGACCAAAGCAGACTGCGAAGAACTTCAAAAAGATCTCACAAAACTAAATTATTGGGCAACAAAATGGCAAATGAAATTTAATGTGGATAAATGTAAAGTGATGCACATTGGAAAAAATAACCCCAACTGTACATACAATATGATGGGGCTAATTTAGCTACAACTAATCAGGAAAAAGATTTTGGAGTCATCGTGGATAGTTCTCTGAAGACGTCGATGCAGTGTGCAGCGGCAGTCAAAAAAGTAAACCGGATGTTAGGAATCATTAAAAAAGGGATAGAGAATAAAACGGAGAATATCTTATTGCCCTTATACAAATCCATAGTGCGCCCACATCTTGAATACTGTGTACAAATGTGTTGGTCTCATCTCAAAAAGGATATACTGGCATTAGAAAAGGTTCAGAGAAGGGCAACTAAAATGATTAGGGGTCTGGAACGGGTCTCATATGAGGGGAGATTAAAGAGGCTAGGACTTTTTAGCTTGGAAAAGAGGAGACTAAGGGGGGATATGATAGAGGTATATAAAATTATGAGTGGTGTGGAGGAAGTGAATAAGGAAAAGTTATTTACTTATTCCCATAATAGAACTAGGGGCCACCCAATGTTCTTATGTTCTTATCATAATTAATAACAGAGTGACTCAACTTCTGAAATACAGAAGCATCCTTGGTGATCTTAACTGAAAATTCCTGTGTGATTAAAAGGATACATCATGGCAGGCAGAGTAACTAAGGTTGTGTGTACCTAATGCACCCTCCATTTTGGTCAATTTCATGGCTATAGCATTTTAAAATTAGTCAATTTCATGGTTTCCGATGTTTACATCTGAAATTTCATGGTGTTATAACTGTGGGGGTCCTGACACTAACACGGGTTATGGGACGGTCACCAAGATGCTGTGGGGGGCTCGTGGGATTGCCACGACTGCTGCCTTCAGAGGCCACCCTCACTTCTGTGGGTCTGATCTTCCCCCGAGAGTGGCCATGCAGGGAAAGAGGAAGTCCTGTCCTTCCCTATGATGCATTTTTCATGACCATGAATTTGGTAGGGCCCTAGTTATGTGAGTTTTATCATCCATGCAGTTATCAAATAAAACTGAATACAGCTGAGTATTCATCATATTATTATGGAAGAATGTAGATTGTCTCCTTTATGCCCAAGTATTTATACTTCCTTTATTTTTTCCTAAGTCTGTGTGAACTCATGTTATGCTAATCAGAGTAATGACTTCAAAAAGACACTTTCCTAATCCTTTAAATGCTTATCCATATTAATTGAGCTTAGATGAAGCACATTATTATTTGTTACTGGAACTGGAAGGCATAATTTGCTGTTATTCCTCACTTAATTCAAATTATTAAGGAGTCTGTTACATAAATTCAGCCCAAAGTTGTGATAAGCCAGGACAGTAATTACTGCACTTATATATCTACATAAATACTTTTTCCTCTCCAAGTGAATAGAAGATTTCAAGGATAACAAAGAAATGTAAATGTCTCTTACTGTCTGATATAAAACGTTGATAGTAATCCAAAAGAGAATGTAGCTCCAAAAAGGTGTCAGTTGTAGTTCATCTAATGCTTTCTTTTTTTTCCTAGACAAGAATTGATAATCATCATGGCATCTCTTTTTATGTTACTGTTGAGTATATATTGTTATCTATGGAATGGCTCAAAGCGGCCAAAGGGCCTGACCCAAAGCCCACTGAAGTCAACTGGAGACTTACCGTTGATTTTGGCAGCTTTGGTTTAAGCCCATAGTGAGGCCAGAGATCTGGCCTCTGTGATTTCAGTGAAGGGGAGGAAATGACTTCATTTTGGCCCTGCAAATCTGTAAGTCGCACCAATAGTCCTTACCTGTGTGAGTGGCTGTGTGAAAAATCAATGGAGCTACTGGTGTAACCCACTGTTCAGTACGCATCACATAGAGCTGAAGGCCAGAAGGGTCCATTAGGTCAGCTAGTCTGGTCTCCTGTATATCACAGACCATAGAATTTCTTTCATTTACTCCCGTATTGTGCCCAATAACTTGTGTGACTGAAGCATATATTGAAAACGCCCCCTTCTTTGTGATATGACTCTTCTCATACCGAGGGGAGGCTAATCCTTTTGGTCAACCAGGAGAGGCACATGCTTTCAGCCCCGGTGGTCCGATTTCAAGTCCCAGTGTTGACAAAGGTAGCAGTCATTACATTTGCGAGTAAGAGTATTCAGGAGCAGCTCTTAAGCTTTTTCAAGGATTGAGACGTATAGGACAGCTCCAGTAGAGCTTGTTTCCAATGATTATCTTTAGTCTGAAGAGCTATTTGGACTGTGTAAAGCATCATGGCAAATTTACATGGGTAGTAGAAAAAAGAGAGCCTGAAACATGAAGCCGTGTATAAGTGGCCTGGTGTAAGGCCTACACAAAAGTCACACCCTGCTGATATAAAGCAAAATTAGCAAGAATCAGGCTATGAGCTAAAGTAACCCTATTACAAAATATGCCTGCTTACAAGTTTCCTATCCAGTACATGAACTTCAGGAGAACATGGCTGGTTTTGCAAAAACAGAAACACTCCTAAGAAGTGCTAAGCACTGGATATTTGCATAAACACATTCCGGAAGGATCTTGCCAGAACACCCAGATACCAAATTATGGTATGAACACACTCCCCGATGATGATACAAGGACACGCTGACCCCTCCTAAAGATAAGGTCAGGATAGCAGTATGATGGATAGAGATGTTTTGATCGAACCAACAGGTACAAGGTAAAGGGTGGTAATTAACTACGTCAGAAGGGTAATACATAACTTGTTTATATCAGTGTATAAAAGAGGGGTCACAGAGGGGGTGTCTTTGTCTGGCCAAGGGGAAAGCAGAAAGTTCATGGAGCTGGTCCACTGGCACGGGCATACATGTATTGGTGAACCTGTAACCATCAAGCCGGGGCACTAGTACCGTGCTTTGTCGGCAATAAACCTGGCCAAGCATGTTTGCCACTGAACCGAGTTTGGGGTCTTCTTGGGGAGTTTGATTGATGTCTGCTGGCTATCTCCGCCAGAGGCAGTGCGGCATGAAGAGAGAACACGGTCAAGAACTGGCAACATAGGGTTATAAAAAGACAAAAAGGGGAATGTAGTAGAAAGAGAGAGACTGAGACATGAAGCCTGGTGTAAGGCCTAAGGCCCGTTATACGAACAGATAACAACATGAACTTTCCATATGATGTTGAAATGGCCAGAAAAGACTAATTAAAATGCATAGGCTGATGGGCAGAGCGATCTGTGTAATACTCATCCATGCACCGTAACCAGATTTTTCCCCTGTGTGGTCATTAATTACATAACCAAATAAACATGCAATTCTGCTCTTCATTATTCTGACATCTAAACCTTTCTACAGCCTCCCTCCCTTAAAAAATCATTAATTACCACCCAGACCAAACATACATTTGTATAATTATTGGCCCCATTATAAAGTCTCATTGAAATTAATTGGACTGCATTTTTATGGTCCTATATAACTAGTTATTAAGGAATGTGCCAATGAAATTGCATGATTACAGAAACGCAGCCCCATCATTCCAGTTGAGTGGATTGATAGGTTAATGGACTCATGTGCCAAGGGAGCCATTAGCTGTTTCACATTACATTACTATATCTTCACATTATAATAGGCAGTATAATGAGTCAGTAGGCTGAACGGTAGGATCAGAGATATAGGCCATAATTGTTATGGAAGGAAAATAAAGATAGAGGTGAGAGACTCGTAATGTGGACCATGTTTACCTGTGGGTCCAAGAATGAGCTCTGTTAGGTTGCAGATGGCACAAAGTTGTGATGCCACTGAACGATCCCCATTTTCAATATCTGTGGTACAAAGGAGAGCAGTCCTCAAGCTTTTAAAAATGATAGTGAACATGTGAGATGCTATGCGTTCCTTTTATAGCCATGTGATTCAAAACTATTTTAGGCTGCACTCCGGTGAACATTTGGGTTTATTTAACTTTACTCATTTGCCGCATGCATGTAGTCATGTGAGTAAACAGAAGCATGTGCATAAGTGTTTTCTGAATTGGGGCTTTAGTGTGAAAGTTAAAGTAATACTAATGGGCCAAAGGATAGCATGGAGTTTGCCCTGCCAGATTGGACCAGTGGTCTGTCTATTTTAGGGTTTTACACTGATGGCTGTCACCGTAGTATCTGAGCACCTCCAACATAACTTGAAAGCATTAGCAAAATCCCTAGTAGACTTAATGGAGTCTCTATCACTCATGCCTTTTGAGGTGAAAACTTTGTGTGGGATAGAGGTTTTGGTGTTGATTTGTTTGGATGTTATTAATTTCTTTTTTCCCTCTGTATCTTGTATCTTGCCTCTACCAGTGACCAGTATTGTACCGTGCGTCTTTTGGAAGCACGGTTTTCTCATTAGTGCATATGGCAATTCTGCTTTGCAGTATATGGTGCTGGGAAAGAGGGAATGCTTTCCCGACCTCAGTGGTGATCATCTCATGACCTGAAGCATGCAGTTTTTATTACCCTTAGTATTATCATGTGTAACTACAAGTGTTATTTATACGGTCATAAAATTATTGCGCAACAGCCCATGTAAATCACAATGGTTGCATCATGAAAGCCAAATGTGAACATATAATAAATGTTGTTTTTTCCTGGAAAATTATTGCTGTCATAAATTTCAATTTTTTTAATTTACAGCAGAGCTTCTTCATTTTGATATTTTTATTGCATCCACTAAAAGTTGTCTTGCGGCTGCTAACACTGGAGGGACATAAATTCGGTGTTTCCACAATGTGATAACTACACCCAGAATTGTTTCAATATTGTGAAAGTCATAATTAATCTTGATGCTTTGGGCGTTGATCCTGCAAATACTTATGGATGTGCTTAACTCTGAATAGTCCCATTGATTCAAATACTGGCCAGGAATTTACTCCAATGGGACACCTCAGCACATATCTAAGTATTTACAGAACCAGGACCTAATTACTCTAAAAGATGTTTTTCACAGAGGTTTAATATAGAGTTGCCAGATTTTCAAAAGAGCTCAGCTCTCATTTAACCATTTAAATGTGAAATGGTCAGATTATCAAAAGTGGTTAGGACCCAATATTTCCTATTGTTCTCAGTGGCATCAGTTCATCAGTCCATCCCTACTCAGCAAAGCACTAAGAGTGAGGAAAGCATTGTTCTCCAGGACAGTACTTAGACATGTGCCTAAATCCTACCAAAGCTAATAAGACTTGAACACATGCTTCTTTCCTGTCCTGGATGAGGATGGATTTAAGCACATGCTTTCACTTTCCTTAATTGGGACATAAATATGTGCTTCAGATCTTTGTTAAATTGGGACCAATGTGAGCTGCCTAGGGCTAAGCACTCATGAAAATCTGGCCATTAAAAGTTGAGCTACAAAATACATGGCCTGTGAATACAAACCAACTCAGCCTTAAAAATTATACTCATCTGTTAATAACAGGTGGTAATAGCCCCATATGCAAACCCCCCGTATTCCTCAACCCACCTCCGAACAAAAGCTGGTGAGAACAGAACAGACTTTGAACCATGTTCCAATGGTCAGCAAAACAACATGACTCTCTTGAACAGGACTTTCACTATAAGCATCTCTTTCCACATGCTCATAACTTTCTTAAACATTCACCTTTGGTGCTGTCACTGTTCAGACTTAGGGCTTGTCTACATTACCTGCTGGATCGACGGGCAACGATCGATCCAGCGGGGGTCAATTTATCGCATCTAGTTGACCGCCAAGCGCTCTCCCATCGACTCTGGTATTTCACCAGGGCGAGAGGTGCAGGCGGAGTCGACGGGAGAGCGTCAGCTGTTGACTTACCGCAGTGAAGACACCGCGGTAAGTAGATGTAAGTACGTCGACTTCAGCTACATTATTCATGTAGCTGAAGTTGCGTAACTTAGATCGATTTCCCCACTTCCCCCCGAGTTTAGACCAGGCCTAAGTCTCAACCTATATGTGAATTTGTTTGGAAAGTTTGAGGAAAATCCCTTCAGTTGCTTTTCAGAGTCTTTTTTGGATCACCAGTGATTCCAAAAGGGCTTGGTGGGGCTTCTAATTTTGGGGCTCAGATTGCCTCCTGCCATGGGAAGATGTAGGGGAGGGAGCCACCAACACAGGAAAATTCTACAGGGAAACATCTCTTCTGATGAGAGAACCTTGCAAACTACAGAACTGAAAGGCCACAACCATACCACTTAAAGACTGAAGATCTGCTGGGAACGGACCCACCTTCAGTGCAGAGCTAGGAGCTTTCTTGCTGGAATTGATGCTACTCCAGTAGCTGTTTCTGGTGGAAAACCAATATGTGTTAACAAATATAACGATAGTTAATAATACAGCCAAAAGACCAACATGGGTGGAAAGTTTACAATTCATTTGCTTTCACAGATTCACTGCGATATTTTCTGGCTAAATAATTCATATTAAAATATCAAGGGGAGGGAAGGGGAAAAGGAAAAAAAAACAAATAACCCATTAACGTCTCACGAAGAAACAAATACAACAATCATGGCGCTAATTATCCATACGATCACTGCAATTCTCCACGGGCTGATTTGGTTTGAGTGGAGTAGAAATAGATGAGTTCTCAAATTGCATTTGATTTGCTTCGCTTCTCGTAAATGTCACCAATCAATCAGAATAATAAAATTCATGTATCTCCGTGTGTATAATTAAAAAAAAAAAGAAAACTATTAAAAGGATGTTAAGGTTGCAAAGCCAAGCACTCAAAAACTGGGAAATGACAAAGTGAAGTTTGGCTGTGCAACTTTAAATCAGCCCCTTTATGCATATGCATGATAACACAATCTTTAATTATTTTATACTATTTTTTCTACAGGACCCCCAACTCATCCAGTGCACAGTGTGGACTTGCTCTAGAAATGTATTATGGTTGCATGGTGCAGGAGATTGTTGTGTGTAGAAACCCTGCATCATTTATTGCAGAAGCTGGAAAGTGTGTGTGGAATGAGGCAGGGATTGCAGGATGATGCTCTCATGGTTAAGGAAGTTAAACGCCACTGTGGAGAACTGGACTCTGTTCCTGCATCTGCCAGAGCTTCTACACAATGCTAGAAAAGTCACTTGAACCAAAATGTTCAGCTGGCCCCTAATTTCTGGGTCATTTTCTGGGTGCACAGCTTGAGACCCTGGGTCTAGATTTGCAGATGTGCTGAACACTCACCATGGCAGCTGAAGCTGACTGGAGCTGTGCTTTGAACATGTAGGATGTTATGTATGTAAATGTTGAGAAATAAAGGCCTTGGGGTTTCAAGGTGGGCATCCAGAATTAGTGTACATGGACAATTTTAGCTTTAAGCCCCATACCTCAGTTTCCCCGCCTGCGCGACAGGGGAAATAATGCCAATTTGCCGGGTGTTGTGAAGATAAATCATTTTTTGTGAAGCACTGAGTAGGATGAGATCACCATAGAAAGACCTAGGAGGGAATTAATAATTTTGTATTCAGTGCAGGGTTTAGATGGTAGGCAATCTCTAGGAGACTGAGTCTGGATGAGGAGGATAAAAGGAAATGGTGAATAATTACTCATTCACTGAATGAACGTGGACACAATGATGTGAAGTTTCCTTCTATCCCCACTTCCCCCACTTGTGTCTTGTGAGATACTCTGGTAAATGAATTGGGAGGCATGGAGTGAAGGCACCACATACTCTCTGCCCCCAAGCCAGAGAGTGGGGCTGTGCTCCCCACTGACCCAGACCCAAGGTTTGTGCAAGCTACTGAGATAGGGGGTGATTCTCTGAGGAGGGGAGAGGTCCATAGTGTGAGAGAGTCTGAACAGACTGTATATTATCTATATTATCTGTATAACTAGTCCATTATCTGATAACTAGCAAGGAGAACATACACAATGGCCCTTCATGTTTGTGAGGGAATTGTTGTGTCCGGTGTATGACCAATGCACCTCAACTTTCCAATTCACGCTGAGTAATATCCTGGTCTCTCTCAGCTGGAAAAGATGAAAATGAATGATCCAGAGACTTGCCATTCAAGTTTGCCGTATTATTAACCCCTCTGCACCAGCATTGCTTTGGAGCTGCATATTGGGCACTGTCAAAATTGCAGCTTTCATTCGCACAACACTGCTTATTAATAAGATGCATCTACATTAAAAAAAATCCAGGAAAACTCACCATCTGCCCAGGGGAAAAAATCCTATATCTCTATTTGGCTGGAAGAGATATAGATGCACCCATGCTCCAATGATCACATAGATACCGAGGAGTGTTGCACAGACCTTGATGCTGAATTGCCAACTAGCCAGCTTTACCCATGTTTAAATTGCTGCTTAACTGAACTTCACACAGAAAAGAATCATCCACGGAATTAGCTCTGAAAATTCCACTAGCATGGTGCAAGTTAAATTATCCTTTCAACCTCCACTGCCTTTGACTTTGTGTCATCATTTGTATCTCTACTAAGCAGGTTCAGAACATTTCCGGTTTGATCTGTTTGCATTTTACATGTACTTTTACAAACAGGAATGACTGTACAACAGGGCTTAAAGAAGTGGTGAATCACCCCCATGGAAGGCAGAAGAGATTATTGTTCTGAATTCCAAAATGCAAACGTTGGCTAATATTGTATTCTGTTAAATACCTTTATTAAACGCGCTTTGAGTTCTAAAAAAAGTGACAAACGCCTGAAAGCCAGGAAATACAAGCTCGGTGTAAATGTACTGAATTCTTTGACTGCTTGTGTTGTTCTTGAAATGGATGACTGAAGACATCCATCAATGTGATACTTTCTCTGGTTGAGTCACTGGCCATGGGGAAAAATACTGTGAGAAACACACAAGTGTTTTCGCTGAAGTTGGTTGCAAGACTCCCAGGGCTTGATTTTCAAAATTGTTTGCATGCAGTGTCCTGTCAGCAAAAGTAGTTGCTTGCCTACATTGTGTACACAGTGATATGCAAACTGAGTATTTGTGCACAGAAAGGGACAGCTATGCATCTAACTGGAAATCTCTATGCACAGCTATCCAATTTGCATATGCAGTTGAGCAATCACAGCCGCTGTGAGTGCAAATTAGAAACTTCTGGAAATCAGGCCCCTGTTGACTTTACTGGGAGCATGAACAGGCCTTTATTGAAATGTCTGCAGTGGACTTTGTATGATGAATATTAACATTAGGAGGAATGTACTATAGATCACAACTTTGTTATTTTTACCCTTTAAATGAGTTAATTCAAGAAATAACTCTTTCCTCATATATCATGGGAAATAGTTTTCTAGCACTGCCTGTAAGCAGAGAGCTGAAAGTGGTGAACAAAAAAAGGAAGTAACATGTTCCATGTATGGTCAATGTGAATATCTTTGCACATCTTTTGAAGCTTGGTTCCATTGCCTTGGGATAGAGCTGGGTGGTGGGAGACCCAAGTTTATGTCCTTTCCCCAATAATACACAGTAGAACAACGTCAGGGGGAGAGACTGAGAGCGCCTGATATCAGAATATCTCAAAGCTCAGTGGTTCGGACACATGGCTGCAAGGTAGGAGACCTAAGATCAAAGCCTTGCTCCACCTTGGGTGGGGGAGTATTGAATCAGGTTCTCCTCCACCTTCCAGGTGGATGCCCTAACCACTGGGCTAATGCATCTAAGGGAAGCTCCACCATCTTCTCCTCCCCTGGCCTTTTTATGAACCTGTCCTTCATTTCTTTTGTTTATGTACAAAATGCCCTAAAACTACATGTTTCATTAGACCCAAAACAAAATCTTTATTGACTTTTTCGATTGACGAATTTATTTTTCAGAATTTGTGAGTTTGATTTGCTCCAAATCAATTTTTTTTTTTGATTTTTTGGAATTGGTGGTGAACCAACAAAAATCAGTAAATATATATTATACATTACACAGTATGAAATTTAAAAAGGAGAGACACAAAAGAAATGTGTCAGTTGATCTAGAACTTAATTTTTGTACTGAATTTTCTTTCATGGAGAATTTTGAAACCTGCAGATTTTGCTCCAAATTGTAATAAAAATAAAGTTTAAAATTGTCCGTGCAACGAGATTTGCCCTCCATTTATATTTGTCCCTAAAAGGCGCGGAATGGGTGAAGCAGGGCCATTTCTCTATCCCTCGCCCCACCACCAGCTGCAGGCAAGGCTGCAAACTGCACTGCACCCTAGAAAGTGATACAGCAGCAGTTATGCAACCTGCACATGCCTAGGAACTCAAGAAGGTTGTGGCCGAATGCCTACTAGGGCTCCCTCTCGGGGGGGTGGGGGACATGTCTCCACACTGAGCCCCCAAATGATTATGATTACTTTCATTAAAAAATCAGTCATCTGGCAGAGGATTTCTTTGTCTTTCTCACTGCAGTGACATAAACTCCGACTGACTCTTCATGGTGCAATTGATTGGGATTCAGATTTCATTCTCTGCCAGTTGTATTCTGGTCTCTTCCCCTACCCTTTGTCTGCCGTGGGCCATCAGTGAACCATGGAGCAGGAGAAGGGAGGGGCTGGGAGTACTTAGGGACCAACCCCTCCACTAATTCCACACTGCTCATAAAGGGATACATTTCTTACTGATCTCTGTGGGAACTGGCCTGCCCCCTGAAGCACTCAATCCCCTTATCTTCACAAGTATACAGTATCTGCACATTTCATTCATGGCCATACAATTACTTACTATTTTAAATCCTCATCCAATATTTGACTCTTTGATCTGCCTCAGTGGTGGATTTCATACAGTGACTAAACAGATGCTAGGTCAAGAAATATTTCATATTATTTATTTTAAATGTTCCTATGAGTTTAATTGGCATACTCATTTGTTCTCCTTCTACGGGACAATATAAAATGGAAGCGCTGATCAGTTTTCACTCTACTCTTTGTGATCACTAAATACCTTGTACAAATCCTCGCTAACTCTTCTTCCTTTCATGTTTGACAAGCCCAGTAAAGCTTTAATTATCTTCACTGGCCTTCTTTCTGAAATGGAAAAGAACCCGAGATCTTTCTTAAAAAGAGATGACCAGAAATGGACAGCACACCAAATGATGACATATTATTGTTTGTACCGATATTGTACCGTATGCATTATTTTGTAATCCATCAGAGTTTCCCTTTGCTTTTTTTAACCGCTACTTCACTTAAAAATAAAATGCTAAATATGCTGCTGTCATGGAAACACTAAATTTAGTCCAAGTAAGCTACCGCTTTTATTAGGGTTTTTGAAATATGTGCCTTTTATTGCTGTATAGCTGTTTTCTCCCTTCGTGGAATATGCTTTTACTCTACTAATAATTCATGGATGTATAATATCGCTGTCCTAATACAGGATTTTGCGCACACAACAAAACAATGGTTCAAAATTTCAGGCTCAGCTCTCATTGACATTAATGGCATTTTGGTGTGAGCACAGCCTAAAGCTTTCACGTCAGTGGAGAGAGTCCCATGCAGAGGGAGTTGGACTGGATCCTAAGTAAGAACTACAGCATTTAGACTTAAAAATATAATGAAGAATTCATCTAGCATTTTCATTGCAGTGTCAACCATTCAGACTTCGACCTTTCATCTCAGATTTGTTCTTCATATCCTAAGGCTTGAATAATTGCTTCAGGAAACTCTTGCTGCATCGACTCCCGATAATCTTCTGTCTCAGATGACGATAACCTAAGAGAGAGCCACAGACAAAGTCTCCTTGGCCATAATCCAAAACAAATCATGAAGAGTTGAGGACCAAATTCTACCCTCAGATATATGGCTCCTGTACTGGATGGGTGGTCCAGTGGTTAGGGAGTTGGTGGCCTGAGATGTTGGATACCTGAGTTCAGATCCCTATCCTGCCTCAAACTTCCTGTGTGATTTCAGGCAAGTCATTTCATCTCTCTGTGCCTCGGGTACTTCATATCTGTAAAATGGGTGTAACAGTACTCCCCTAGCTCACAGAGGTGCTATGAGTATAAACATACTAAAGATTGTAAAGAGCTTTGATTCTACGGATAGTGGGGGCCAGATAGATAGTGATGGGTGCATTAGAAATACATTGATAAATACAATTCAAACTGACTTCACAATATGAGTGGATGTAAATGTGACCATTAGATTCCTCTTGATCTTTTAGTGACTTTCCTTCCTGTAAACTCTGAGAAAGGCCTCTGGAGAGAGGGCTTGAGGATGTTGTGAATTCCAGGATGTAAATGAATCAGGAAGCAAGTGATTAAGCAATCTGTTACCTGTGCATCTGGATAAGTGTGAAAGAGAATAGAGAAATGTTGTAATTCCACACAGCAGCAAGCTTCCAGAATTAGGATGGATCAGGAGATCATCTCTGTTCAGGACAGTACTTAAGCATGTGTTTAAGTGATTTCCTGAATTAGGGCCTCAGTATTTGTTCCTACGTGTGCTTGACATGCCAATCCAATTTGACATCAAGGGGAACTGTGTGCTAATGTCTCGCCAGGTCAAGTCATCGATGATTAAACAGAACCCCTGCTCACTGTTGTGCACATTGATAGACTTTCTATTTATCACTGCATTTTCATGCAATATTACCACAGGGGGAGTTCTCATAGACTTTAAGGCCGGAAGGGACCATCCTGATCATCTGATTTAACCTCCCGCACATTGCAGGCCACAGAACTTTAGCCCTGCAGAGCTGCAGTAAGACCATAATCTCTGGCTGAGATACTGAAGTCCTCAATTCTTGATTTTAAGGACTTCAAGTTACAAAAAACTCCACCATTCTAAGCAGCCTGCTCCTCAGGGCAAGAGTCATAAGAACATAACAGCCATACTGGGTCAACCAAAGGTCCATCTAGCCCAGTATCCTGTCTTCTGACAGTGGCCAATGCCAGGTGCCCCAGAGGGAATGAATAGAACAGGTAATCATCAAGTGATCCATCCCCTGTTGCCCATTCCCAGCTTCTGGCAAACAGAGGCTAGGGACAGCATCCCTGACCATCCTGGCTAATAGCCATTGATGGACCTATCCTCCATTAATTTATCTAGTTCTTTTTTGAACCCTGTTATAGTCTTGGTCTTCACAACATCTTCTGGCCAGGAGTTCCACAGGTTGACTATGCGTTGTGTGAAAAAATACTTCCTTTTGTTTGTTTTAAACCTTCTGCCTATTAATTTCATTTGGTGACCCCTAGTTCTTGTGTTATGAGAATGAGTCAATCATACTTCCTTATTTACTTTCTCCATACTAGTCATGATTTTGTAGACCTCTGCATATAACCTCTTAGTCGTCTCTTTTCCAAGCTGAAAAGTCCCAGTCTTATTAATCTCTCCTCATATGGCAGATGCTCCATAGCCCTAATCATTTTTTTGTTTCCCTTTTCTGAACCTTTTCTAATTCCAGTATATCTTTTTTGAGGTGGGGCGACCACATCTGCACGCAGTCCAGTGTTTAGGATGTCAGATCAAGGGAAGTGATTATTCCCCTCTATTCAGCACTGGTGAGGCCACATCTGGATTATTGCATCCAGTTTTGGGCCCCCCACTACAGAAAGGATGTGGACAAATTGGAGAGAGTCCAGTGGAGGGCAACAAAAATTATTAGGCGGCTGGGGCACATGACTTACGAGGATAAGCTGAGGGAACTGGGCTTGTTTAGTCTGCAGAAGAGAAGAGTGAGGTGGGATTTGATATCAGCCTTCAACTACTTGAAGGGGGGATTCCAAAGAGGATGGAGCTAGGCTGTGCTCAGCTAGGCAGATGGCAGAACAAGGAGCAATGGTCTCAAGTTGCAGTGGGGGAGGTCTAGGTTGGATATTTGGAACAACTATTTCACTAGGAGGGTGGTGAAGCACTGGAATGGGTTACCTAGGGAGGTGGTGGTATCTCCATCCTTAGAGATTTTTAAGGCCCGGCTTGACGAAGCCCTGGATGGGATGATTTAGTTGGTGTTGGTCCTGTTTGAGAAGAGGTTTGGACTAGATGACCTCCTGAGGTCTCTTCCAACCCTAATATTCTATGATGTCCCAGTTACTTCCCTGGCAATGAATCCTGATGGAATTTGCAGGCTTCCTCTGAGATGTGTGCATGTGTGTAGGCGCATTGGGTGTTAAAGGATCATTTCCCATAGATGTCCCTGCTACTTCTCCCCCACTCTTGCCCATTCCTCTACACACCCTCCCTGTAATTCTTGTGTCCAATACTCCAAGCTAAAGATAATGTCCCCCTGCACCAAGTTAAGCTACTGCCCATGATCGAGGTATGCAGCAGCAGGGGGCAGCAGAGAGATTCTTCTGTCTGCAACAGCAGGCAGCCTGAAACCCCTGATTTTCCCGTGAATCAGGCTTTTCTGGTATTCCAGTTTGCACCAAAGTCAATAGGGTTGTATCCACTGATGCCTAGAACATTTCCTGGAACTTTGGAATTGATTGGTTGCTGCCTTCCAAATTTATTGCATTCAAGACAAATTCCATTGAGTTGCATCTTAGATGTTGTATTGCTCAGCCAGGAAGACAAGACAGACAAAATAAAATTGGATACATTATTAGCCCCATTTTACGGAGAGGAGGGGGACAGCGAGATTAATTTCCCTACTAACACACAGGAATTATGGGGTAGAGAACTGAACGGAAGTCTCCTGCGTTGTAGACTAATGCTGAACTAGATGACCAACTTTCCTTTCTGAGGTTTGCCTGAAACTCAGACAGGTTGGGGTGAATTTTAGGTTTGTAACCCAAACCCAAGTTGTGACTTTTCCATGTTTTTAAAATTTTTTTTACAAATATTTAAATTTCACATAGGTCTAATCCATCAACACATTTTACAGAACAATTAACTGCATAGGAGAGTAAGTCTGGAAAAGTTACAGCACCGAACCGTTTAACTGGGTTTTGATAAAAGTTGTACTGTTACTCTCAGATAAGTGTTTTTTTCAGAAATATAGTTCAAAGGAGACAATTGATCACAAACAACTTAACAATGTCCAGTTGTTTTCTACTTGGAACTTAAAAGCCATTTTGTCATCATCTAGCTACAGTGGATTTCATATTTAACTATTATTTAATAATTCAGTTGCTGTGACACAGCTGGGAAGAAGGATTTTTCTTTATTTCCACATACTTACAGCAAGCTGTCCATTGTCATTTCACAAGACCATTGACGAGGTGGCTGGGGAAAAAAATGTTTTGCTGTGGAAAATGTAGATTTTTCTGTGAAAACTTGAGAACCAAAAAAGTTCATCCAAAAATTAAAGTATTTTGATTTGGAAATGCTTCTGGGGTATTTCAGGAGAACTGCAGTTCAACTGCCTCATGTTCCCATTCCATGGCATATGCCAGACTCCCTGGTCGGACTACATTTTCCATGATGCACCACAGTCTCCCCTCTTGCATCATGGGAATCATAGTCTGCCAGAGATCCTGACCCATATAGGAAAATGGGGACATTAGGCAACTGGACTACAACTCACATAAGAAGGGCCATGCTGGGTCAGACCAAAGGTCCATCTAGCCCAGCATCCTGTCTTCCGACAGTGGTCAGTGCCAGGTGCCCCAAAGGGAATGAATGAGGCATGGAAGCAGCGTACGCAAATTGCAATATTTTGGTTTGGGGACATTCAGTTTTTATGCAAAACCAAAGTATTCTATGGAAAGCAGACACACTTCACAAAAATTCAGTCTGTCAAAAACCCAGTTTTCCATTGAAAAACTGTTTTGATGTAAAATTTTCAACGAGCCCAACCACTGAACTAGTTCTCCATAATGGAAATTATTTTATTTATTTTAATTATTGCTTACATTATTCTTTAATTTTGATCATCAGTGAGGTGGAGTATGTAAGGGTCTTGTTCATATGGAGAACCACACCATATTTACAACTTTTCTTATATTTTGAGGATAATATTCTGAATATTTTTTACCATCTTGGGAGAAAATGGAGTCAGACTGAAATAATATTTTGGCACTGATTTTTCTGATTCAAAAAGCCTTCACTTTTCTTTGTGTCTAATCTGATACATAACAAATAGAGGCAAGAATAGGACATAGTGAATCCTGAAGTACTTATTCAGTTTCTATTCAGTCCCTACTGTATAATAAAACTCTCATGAAAGTCAATAAGATATTTCCCTGAGTAAGAACTAAGTAAAAACTCCAGGATTTTCCTTGGTAACAATAATATGCACTCAACTAGTACCTACAATCTGAGAGGACTTTGCAAACCTTATTTAAACTTCACACTACCTATATAATGTGGGTAAATACCTAGCTTTTAACTGTTTATTTTATCAGTATTAGCATATATGAACCGTCTTTATGAGTATCAACAAATATTATTCATATCTGGTATTTGTTATCTTTTAAAAGACCCATCTGTGTTTTGTCAGCCTCTTCTCATTATCTGTATATTTATTTTGTTCAGATTCCAAAAATGGTAACCATACATTATAAAACCAGTTTGATCCCCATGCATTTTCTCTAAGCCCCTAAGGATTTTATGGATAATAAAACTGGGAATGAAAACACTGATTTCATTTGTGGGAAAATGAATGACAACTGGAGTCTTTGAGGAGCTGGAGGAAAAGACAGTTTATGAAATCAAGATCTTTTATTAAGCCATATGGACTTTGGGTGCTAAAGTCAGGCATCTAAGTTTGAAAAATATGGTCAAACTACTTATACAATATTAAGTGTCAGGAATGGAACCTGAGATTCCTTGGTCCCAGTCCAAATGCTAACACACTAGATCAGCATGCTATGTCATGACTATCTGCAGCTTTATGAGATTATCTTAAACTTACGTTCAGTGTGTCAAACTTGAGATGTTCATTTTATTTCTTTTTCCTCAAGGTTTTCTGTTGGGAAAGCAATTAAACAATATGCCTCTACATTAAGATTGGTTTTCTCACAGATTAAATCTTGCTGTGAGTGAAAACTTTATTGAGAGTCAATAGCATTGCCTGCCCAATTACTCCTAAATTCAATAAGTCCTGCTTTGTCAATATCTTCCTCTCCTACTTCTCGCTCTGGATAATTACATGTGCTCCCTTAGGAATTCCCCAGCCGACATTTCTCTTCTCTTGTATGTTTGTGTTTGGTGCTCAGACTATCTGAGTTGCAGTTTTATGCATTTTAGAGCTGGTTT
The DNA here is from genome assembly GCA_037349315.1 of Chelydra serpentina. NCBI lineage: Eukaryota > Metazoa > Chordata > Testudines > Chelydridae > Chelydra > Chelydra serpentina. Next base: position 19,245,787 of record JBAIAC010000004.1, on the reverse strand, counting down.
TGAAAGCAGATCCTAAGGGATGAGGTAATATTGAGCAGCAGACATAAAAAGAGGTGTACTAGTAGCTAGCTCTGTATCCTTACTATTTTTATTTGGATACTCAGAGGAGCTCAGTACATTCCTGCTTGGAAGTCTTCGTTCAGGGGCTACTTGAAGATGGAAGAGTAATTACTTTTGATGGAAATTTATAGAATAAAAATCAGGATGATACATCTTGAGTATGAAGCTGTTATTTCTGGTGAACATAATAAACTGGGTTTGAGAAGCCTGTGTCTTGTCATGATTCATAATAAATAACCGTTTCCCAAGTTGTAACTAGCTATCCTGTTGAACACAATGTAGTATATGGCTTGCAATGAATAAATTCAGTTTAGCACATGTGCTGTTGGTTCAGCCAAGGGAAGAACTATCTTTTATCTCATGGTGTGGTTATTGCTTACCTCCTGCTTCACAAGGATCTCAATTATCTTGCCTGTAATCATGTGCAGGATACACATATAATAAATGCAGCTCCCTAATTGGTTAAGACCTGTAGTGTCTGGAAATCAGCTAGCAGACAAAGGGTGTTGTAGTTTGGGCAAATAGATTCTATGCAGGTTGGGCATTTGTATGGACAGCTTACATCCATCTTCCATTTAAAGGGTAGGGCACTGCTTAGAATTAGCTATAGACCACAATCACAGCAAAAGAAGAGGCTTTTAGAAATGTCTGGTTGGCCGTGGAAATCAATTTCTGGACAGGCCTAAAGGTCAGTGAAGGTTGTACTTGGAGAACATTTTCATATTGTGCAATGCTATGTATGTGAAATGGAAGTTAAGTGTTCTGTCAACATTGGACTCTAGAGTTTCCATTCCTGATCTAAGATCATTTACCTGGAAATGGTGCCTCATGTTTTCAATATCTGTCTTTCTAACTGAAACTACTACATTTCTATAGCATCCATCACAATAGAAGCGAAACACTGTTATAGTTTTTGGGTAGGGGTTATTTTACAGAAGCTTTGGTATATAGTGTGTTGATTTTATATTAAATGTTTGCTGATAATGTGTAAATGGCTTTTTCATGGAGGAATTAAGCATGGCTCGTTCAGGAGATATGTATTATTGCATGAAGCTGAATATTTCAGCATAGCACCTCAAGAATAGGACTTCACAGAATATAAACAATGAAAGTCTAAATTCGTCCCATTCATGTGTTTGTGGCTCAAGAAGAGTGGAACTGCACACACACACACAAAGGAAGAATATGACACCAAACTGGAGATGGGGGGAGAAACACCTCTTGTGCATTGATTTTTTTCCCGTTAGTTAGTCAGTGTGAGGCTCTTTTAGCCTGAACCTGTCAAATGTGGAAGCTAATCTTTTATCAAAACAAGGTCTTTATATTACGAAAAATATAGTAAACCAGAGAGTATAATTAATAAATAGATTATGTCACTCTAGGGTGTGTGGGTTGGTGTGTGTTTATATATGTATATAAAATCACCCTTGGTTAAAAGAAATAACTAAATTGATATTGTGGGAGGAGAACATAAGAGCATAAGAACGGCCATATTGGGTCAGACCAAAGGTCCATCCAGCCAGTATCCTGTCTGCTGACAGTGGCCAATGCCAGGTGCCCCAGAGGGAGTGAACCTAACCGGTAATGATCAAGTGATCTCTCTCCTGCCATCCATCTCTACCCTCTGACAAACAGAGACTAGGGACACCATTCCTTACCCATTCTGGCTCATAGCCATTAATGAACTTAACCTCCATGAATCTATCTAATTCTCTTTTAAAACTTGTTATAGTCCTAGCCTTCACAACCTCCTCAGGCAAGGAGTTCCACTTTTATTTGTTTTAAACCTGCTGCCCATTAATTTCATTTGGTGGCCCCTAGTTCTTATATTATGGGAACAAGTAAATAACTTTTCCATATTCACTTTCTCCACACCACTCATGATTTTATATACCTCTATCATATCCCCCTTAGTCTTCTCTTTTCCAAGCTGAAAAGTCCTAACCTCTTTAATCTCTCCTCATATGGGACCCGTTCCAAACCCCTAATCATTTTAGTTGCCCTTCTCTGAACCTTTTCTAATGCTAGTATATCTTTTCTGAGATGAGGAGACCACATCTGTACGTAGTATTCAAGATGTGGGCTTACCATGGATTTATATAAGGGCAATAAGATATTCTCTGTCTTATTCTCTATCCCTTTTAAATGATTCCTAACATCCTGTTTGCCTTTTTGACTGCCACTGTACACTGCGTGGACGTCTTCAGAGAACTATCCACGATGACTCCAAGATCTCTTTCCTGATTAGTTGTAGCTAAATTAGCCCCCATCATACTGTATGTATAGTTAGGGTTATTTTTTCCAATGTGCATGACTTAACATTTATCCACATTAAATGTCATTTGCCATTTTGTTGCCCAATCACTTAGTTTTGTGAGATCTTTTTGAAGTTTGTCACAGTCGGCTTTGGTCTTGAGCAGTTTAGTATCGTCTGCAAACTTTGACCTAGATTTTCAAACTAAAAAAAAATAGTTTGTAAAGTTGGCAAAAGATTATATGCCACTAGATTTACCCATTTTCAGTAGTTTATATAGTTCTTTTAAATCTTGCTGGAAATTTAACATGAGATCCTAATAGTATAAATCATAATCTAACACTAAATGACTGACACACCTAATTCAAAACCAGCCAATGTCATCTTGACAAACAAGTGTTCCTAACAATACAGGTATATAATTATGTAGCTATGGCTGCAATATAGAAGCTAATTTGAGAATGGTTACACGCAGTGGTTCTGTACAATATATCTTGTCTTTGCATAAAAATGTTACCTTTTGTGCCAGTAGCAATGTTCATTTATCTCCAGTTTTCATCCAGTGTGACCACAAGAGGCTCCATAAAAATACAGTAATGGCAAGGGTACTGATAAGTTATAGTTTCTCACTTCCAGTGGGAGGTAATAGATAGTGCTGAGATGTAATATGCATAAGTATGTTGGGCATTAAAGATGACCATCTGCTGAACAAATTCTAGTCTCTGTAAACTTGCAGTATATATCATCCTCACTAGGAACCTTTGCATGAAGGATTTTAGAGAATAAAGTGAGAGATGGTGAAAAAGAGAAAAAAATAATTACATTCTCCAATCTTGTGTCAGGTTCTGATATCCTTAATTGTGCCGTATCTTTGCAACAGATCCCTACCCCCAGCCCATACTGAGAATTTCCACCTCATGGTTTGGGATATCCCAGGAGCACTGCTAGCCAGGAGGTGCCTTAGCAGTGTGATTCTGGTAGAACCATGCTTCCTGGGAGCTGGGATGAGTTGAAGGCACTTGAGTTAATGGATGACTATGAGACTCCAGCAGAATTCCCGAAGATCTATGTGAATTGCTGAAATCTACAGGTTCCAGGGATGGTGAACACGCTGCTTGTTCCACAGCAGAGGGAGAGAAAATTGTGCCCTGACCTACCCCAAGAAATGGAATAACTTGTGGAAATCCCTGCACGTTGCCACTACTTCCCACCCCAGAATTTATGATGTGGGTTTCCCCCCCTCAATAGATAACTAGGCCTGTGCATTTCTCCTCTTTTCATCTGCCTTCATTGTTTTGTGTGTGAGTGTGTATGACATCACCACAGCTCACTGCATAAAGAACATAGAGTGTTTCAGCATTTTATCATCAAACTTTTTTTTTTTTAGTGTGTATCCACTTGGGATGGCAGGTGAGGGGAGAAGACAGCTGAATAATTTAGTAAGTCAATAGTGCTAGGGTTAGATTTTAATCATTATTATTGAGGGAGAGATCAATAAATCACTGTGCTTTTACCTAGGACTTTGTTCTTTCCCTTAGGGAACCTGTCCTTCACTTAAAAACTATTGTGTGACATGTTTTATGAGTTAAAATGGAGACATAATAAGAAATGACTTTTATTCCAATCTTGCTATGAAATAATGCTGAAAAGGATCAATAGAACAATGAATAAAAAGTAAAGATCTATAAGGATGATTGATGCCAGCTCGCTCCTGTATTTTCTTGTCTATAGCTAGAGCTGGGAGAATCTGTTCAGTACAAAGGAGAACATTACCTCCCCCCCCCCCCCCCAAAAGTCCTTTGCCTGTTTCTAAAGCAAAACCACTCATCGGTCCATTTTTTGAACTCTGTTGTTTGTCAGGAGGATTTCTTTTTGGTTAAGGCACTTGACTGGGACTTGGGTGATCTGGGTTCAGTTCCCCACTTTGCTACAAACTTTCTGTGGTACCATAAGTAATCACTTAGGGATAGATTATAAGAAGAACAATCCCATTGGAGTCAGTGCATTTATTTGTGTTACTGTTCTCTGTCAGGAGAATAGTAACAGGAGAACCGTGCCTCAGTTCTTCATCTGTAAACTGTGGGCTTAATAACACTTACTTTCTTCTAGCTGTTATGTCTGTGTGATCTATTTACATTGTAAGCTCTTTGGGGTTGAGACTCATAATTTACTTCTATTCATGCATAGGCCAATGAGGCCCCAATCTCAATTTGAACTGCTAGACACTACCATAATGCAAACCAGTCATCATGGCACCCGTCATTATGGTATCTGAGTGCCTCTTAGGTTAATGATATTGGCGTAGTGAGGTTGCTGGTAGAGTTCAGTCAGCAGCTTGTTGATCTTCTCTAAGGTTATTCAATATTTAGATTTTGTTTTTCACTTCTGATTCCCAAATTCAAGGAGAAAGTCTGTTCCCATGATAAAGCCCAACATCTCATTAAAAAAAAATACCTGGCTTAATGAGATGCAGAGTCAAGAGGTTTGAAAAAGCTTTGAATGTACAACCAAACTTTGGTGTACTGACCTGAATCCTAGAACTGCTCTTGAGTGGTGTTTTTTCTAATTTTGTGTCTCTCTGCGGGTAGACCCCATCAGTCTGGGGTGATAAGGTTTTCATTGTATTATTAAATGGCATGTTAAGATCCATTAAGAGGCAGCCAAATCTTAGAACTGCCTTCAGTCGGATATGCTTGCTGATTCATTACTGTCATAGTTCTTCCATAATTATCCTTATGTGCAGAAATGTTTAGAATGTGCCTGTCATTCCCATGCTAATTATAAGCTGTTGCAAAGCTCATTTTTCATGACGGGGATCATGCCATCTTTATTGGATTTGATGAGTTGTTTGTTCTGGATTGATGCACTGCAGTTTTGCTGAAAGTTTCACATTTGAATTACAAATGGATTTGGGGGATGTAATTTTTTTAACTTAGCATGCATTCCTGGTAGCATAACAAGCATAATTTTGACTGAAATAAACTAATGTCAGTAGGTACAAGTATAACCCTTTAACTGTAAATCTTGATTATTTATTCCATCTGAATAAAAGGAATGGGATTTTTGCAGACTTTTAGACATTGCCCATGTGGTAAAATCACAAGAAACATCTCTCATTTCCCGCCTTTTACCTGGAAATCTCCAGTGCCATCGTAACCCAATTCTTTCCACAGAAGAGGACTAACTTTTTCTTCTCTAACTTTTTCGGTTTCTATTAGCTATTTTCGTACATGCCTACGGGTGTCCAAATCTCATAAAATTAATGGAACTAAACATCCAAATCTCATAATTTGTTTAGAAAAATCTCAGCTGTAATATTTAATGGGGCTTTTCAAATAACTATAAGGCATGCATATGACACATTCTGAAGCCAGTTCACATAATTGGCCACTAGGTTAATCAACAAGTTGATAGCGCTAAAATGAGAACCAAGATGCCTATTCTAATTATTCTGTCTTTTTAACACTCAAATTTAGCAAAGAGGGAAGGTGGCCTTGTGGTTAAGGCATTTGACTGTGACTTCAGAGATCAGATTCAGATTTTGGCTCTGCCACAAACTTCCTAGACTTGTTTTTGCTAGGAAAATGTATGTTCTTTTTTTCCTAGGGAAGATACACAACCTATGTGACCTTGGCCAAGTCATTTAATTTCTCTGTGCCTCAATTTACCATTTGGAAAATGGGGATAAATAATGTTTCCTTTTTCTCACCTTGTATCTATTTAACCATTCATTGCAGGCTAAGGACTGTCTCTTACTACAGCTGATTATTTTAAAGGAGTTTAAGGGCATTAGACGCCCAAATACTGTTGAAAATCCACAAGAATTGTGCACCTTATGTCATGTCCACAGCATACAAACAGAGAACTTTAGATAAAAATATGGAATACTTTTTTATAAGGTTATGACAAAACACTACTTTATTTCTTAAAATCCGGAACCTTAACACACAAGAACAAAAAACAGAGGAAGAGAAAAGAGTCTGCTCCCTAAAGCAGAGAGACCACCCTGCTGTAAACTAGCTCTTTGCAGTGTGATTGCTGCTACACCTAGACACATAATTCCTTACAGAGTACCCTAGTCTGCAAGTAGGATCAGGAAAAATCAGAGAATTTAAAGCAATAGCTTACAGTTTTAATTAGGGCTGTCAAGTGATTAAGAATATAATTGTGATTAATCGCACAATAGAATACCATTTATTTAAATATTTTTGGATTTTTTTCTACATTTTCAAATATATTGATTTCAATTACAACACAGAATACAAAGTGTACAGTGCTCGCTTTATATTTATTTTTTATTATAAATATTTGCAAAAAACAAAAGAATAGTATTTTTCAATTCACCTAATACAAGTACTGGAGTGCAATCTCTTTATCATGAAAGTTGAACTTACAAATGTAGAATTATGTACAAAAAACCCCTGCATTCAAAATAAAACAATGTAAATCTTTAGAGCCTACAAGTCCACTCAATCCTACTTCTTGTTCAGCGAATCGCTCAGAAAAACAAGGTTGGTTACAATTTGCAGGAGAAAATGCTGCCCGCTTCTTGTTTACAATGTCATCTGAAAGTGAAACCAGGCATTCATCTGGCTCTTTTGTAGCTGGTGTCGCAATAAATCTATGTGCCAGATGCACTAAAGATTCATATGTCCCTTTATGCTTCAACCACCATTCCAGAGGACATACGTCCATGCTGATGACGGGTTCTGCTCAATAACAATCCAAAGCAGAGTGGACCAACCCATGTCCATTTTCATCATCTGAGTCAGATGCCACCAGCAGAAGGTTGATTTTCTTTTTTGGTGATTCAGTTTCTGTAGTTTCCGCATCAGTGTTGGTCCTTTAAGAATTCTGAAAGTATGCTCCACACCTCGTCCAATACAATTTTCAATATACTGCATACCTAATTCCTATCAGTTGCCTTTGAAATATTCCACCTATGTGTTGGTATAATGGCTAGCTAAATGGGGCCCCAAGAAGTTTGTACTAAGGATACTCTTTCTGGTTCAGATACAATAATGCCCCAAACAATCGCCCAATTTTAGAATTGAACTCAAACCAAACGTTTTCTGATGTTTTGAAATATTATGTCATTTTACTTCTAGTTGTTGGACAGGACAAGGAAAGAAAATGCCCAGACTCTGTGAGAGACATTGTTCTTCTTGGGTTTCCAGCTGTGACCAAAAGCAGAAGTATAAGCAATTTTATAAGAGCCTGTTTTTACAAGATTCCCAGAGTGATTTTTTTTTTGAAAGATTCAAAGTACTGGATAGTTCAGTTGAACATCTTTTGATCTTTTACATGTTAATTCAAAACCTGAACCTCATGTGTGACCCTTACAGTTAACTCATATTCTGTGTACAGCGAGGACATATTGCCTGATTTAACATGGGAAGCAATGCAGAATCATGTATTTTAGCAGTGCAAGAAGACCTGTTAGTTTACCCCCTCATTCCCTAGAGTATATACTCAAGTGTTCAGTGTTTTATTTATCCTCTATACAGCTGAGTGTCACAATAGGGTGAAAAGATCATGAAGAACATAGTACTCTGGCATAGAAGAAGAAATGACTACTAATTGTGATTATCCTTTTACCTCTGAGGCTGTTACTTCATTAAAATCCATACAGAGAACATGAACAGCATGAGAAACATGAACTCAGAGCACAATGCAATGCAGTAGCTGAAGAGCTGTTAAAGATCAGCTCTTTTCCAAGGACTTTAAGTTGCTAGAGCAGTCAGTCAGTAGTGAATGCATTAATTTCCTTTCTTCTCCCCACTCCCCCACCCCCACAATTATTTATCTAGCAATGGAACAAGAATATTTCAGATTTTGTTTTTGTTTAGTCCATTAAAAACACATTCCAGTCTGTTTGCTTGCTTGCTTGCTTCATCTGATCTTGGGAATGAAGAGGGAGGGAGAACCAGGTACAAAGCTGGTTCTGGCTGGAGAAGGAATTGGGATTAGGAACCACTGGGCCAAGGAGAAGGAGGTGGAAAGAAGAGAGACCAATCTGATGAGGCAACAGGGTGCAGAGGAAGAACTGGGACTGACTGACAAAGAGACTGGGACAATGAGGTGGGAGGGACACTGAGAATGGAGGTGAAGCTTGAGGAAGGAGGAAGTAGGACTGACTGTGTGAGGAGACTGGACAAGAAAATCTAGGGAACAGTGGAGGTGACACTTGGAATGGTTGGGCTAGGATAATGGTATTGGGAGTGTTGGGGGAGATTTGGACTGAATGGGGGAGTCTGAAGGGGGAGGGTAGGACAGATTGCCTGTGTGATTCAACACCCTTGTGCATATACATTAAGAGAGTGTCTTTAGTTACACCATCACATTCTGTTTTTTTTCCCTCAGGACCCCAAAGAGTTTACAATCCCTACAGACAAGGTAAATAAAGTTCAGCAGGGGAAACAAAGGTGAAGTCATTTGGCTAGCATCACACAGCAAATTAATGACCAAGATTAATAGACCACAGGTCTCCTGACTCCCAGGCCAGTGCCCAATTCACTAGTCCGCACTGGTCTCCTGAGAGGTAGCCGCAGTGAGACATATGCTTCTTAGGGCATCATAGTTTTTCCCATTTCTGCATCCAGTTAATATTTTTATCACAGGCCAGTTTTTAACATGCTGCTCCATAACCCAGTAGTAAATATTTCGCAGAGAAGCAGGGAAATTATATACTTTAGCCAGCGGGGATGGGGCAGGGGCTAGAAATAATAGAGGGCACTTCAGTAGAAAGTTTATAAATGTGAAGCAAGATTGTCTCTGCCCTGTGTGCTCATGCAAAAGGATGCGGAGGTGAACAGCACCACGTTCACAACCTTGCATGGGCTACCCACAATGCCGGCCCTGCATTACATGGAGGTAATAACAGGGCTGCTGCTATTCCACTGGGAGGGGAGGAGGTGGGAATGAGTGAAGCACTGCCACCTCAAGTTGTGAGCTGACTGATCAGAGCCAGTGAGGAGGGGGAAATAAACTGCTAATGGTATGGGGCAGTAACATACGACTTCCTCACTGGGCAGGGGGTGGCATAAGGGAAGGATGTGTAACTCTGTCATAAATCTTTTCCTGTAGCTAGGAACAACGTCTAGGTCTAGTTCATGCAGAGTATATTGTTATTATTTGTATTGCTGTAATGCCGATGAGCCCGAGTCATCAATTAGCACCTCGTTGTGCGAGGTGCTGTACAAACACAGCACACAAAGTTGCTCCCTGCCCCAAGGGGCTTACAGTCTAACTATAAAGCAAGAGACAACGGAGGTGTGCATCTACAGTTATGGATAGATGTGGTTTATATTATTTTTTTCTACTGTATGTCCAAATCCTGTGAGGCGCTGTGTGAATCGCATAGAGGTGAGGCATGTTCAGGGCACACAGCACCTCGCTGGATTGAGCCCATTACATTTCATTTTATTGCCCCAATATATCAAACCTCTCTAGCTCCCCCTCTTTTCCCCAGTGCTGGTCTCAGTCTATCTTTTCTCCAATGTCTCGGAGTAACATTTGCTTCTGAGTTACAGGGGGAAAGAACCTTTAAAATCATGTCAAGATGTAATAGTGCATCAAGTGTTTTTCATCTGTGGTATAATTTGTTGCAATTGTGCTGGTGCAAAATGAAGGAGGCTGTGCGCACAGGTGCTTCCTAATCAGAGCCCATCCTCTACAGCCTGTTGCAAAGAGCGCTCTTACATTTTGCAGGTTATTAATAGCCCAGGTGGCTTCATCCCTGATTGACAGGTTCAGGAGCTGATACTTGGTGCTAATGACACATTATTGCTGCAGTCGAAGTTCTCCAGAATAAAGTTGCGACTGTGGTGTCAATTTTCTCGTATGTACAATATATTTGGGTCTTGCCGGGTTCTGTCAGCCCTTAGCGTCAGGTGTGGTGGCCCAAGAATGTCACCCTTCCTGTTCTGTCCACAAGAAGCAAGCTGGGGTCGTGGTGGAATAGAGACAGCTAACGCAGCCCTCTACATGTCTACGTCTGACCTGGTCGAAGGGAGCTGTGCAGTTTCTGCTGTGATAATTTGTCCTGATGTACTCAGCTGTAGTTTATGGTAGAGTGCTGGCCACATTTGTGATGCTAGGCTCTTACTATTGATTATTTATCTCGTTGAGCACAGTAGCACGGGAGCAACAGAGAATGGGACCCTATAGTGCCAGGCACTGTACAAGCATATAATAGGAGATTGCTCCTGCCCCGAAGAGCTTACAACCTGAATAAAAAGCTCATCAAGGGACAATTTCGTCCTTCAAAGGAGGTACTTGAACTGGGGTTGCTGAAGGCAGAAGTTGGCACATACGGCTAGACTGTCACAGCCTTGCTTGACCCTGTTCAAATTGTGAGTCCAGCTGCAGTCAGGAAAGTATTTGCCCAATGCTCCCTGCTGCGAACAAGTGGGGAAGGAAAGAAGGATGGGTGGGAGAGTGGCAGAGAGAAGGATGAACCCCACATAGTTCCTGTTCCACAAAAAAGGATTAAATAATTTACTCCTCCCCAGAAAGAGGTGGGGAGCAGGGGAGGATACTGTGATGCACTGAATCACAGTTAGTTCTCTGGGCTGTAGCAGGTCTGTCGAGTCACCTTGTCCGTTTTTACATCGCTTTCTAATCTGTTTACTGTAAAAATAATACAATAGGCCAGGATTTCAAAATTGTTTAGGGGTTCGCAACTGAAAAAGAAGAACTGACCTGAAGAAGATCTCTGTGGAGCTCGAAAGCTTGTCTCTTTCACCAACAGAAGTTGGTCTAATAAAAGATATTTTCACCCACCTTGTCTCGCTAATATTCAGGGACCAATATGCCTACAGTACCACTGCATACAATGGATGAGTGACCACCAAAAGACACCCATCAAAGAGACTGTGAGATCATTAGGCCTCTGGAGGCAGATATAAGTCGAGTTAGGGCGGGGAGTTTCCAAGGTTTGGGTGAAATAGGGGTGCTTGAGGTAAGAGAATGTTTCTTGGAGATTTGGGACTTGAAGTATACAAGATGCGCCCACGCTTAGCGCTGGTTCTCCACTCCACCCCAATGTAAAACAAGAGTAATTCCAATGAAGTAGAGGGGAATCAGGGCCACAGAATCTCCAGCCATCATATGGGGTCTGTGCTAATTAAAAATTCTAGTTTCCAGCCCCCTGCTGATGGACACAACAAGACCAAAACACAACTATGACCACCCCTGCACACTGGAAAATCCAGATCTGGATGGAAATCCTGGCCTCACAGACATCAATGGGAGTTTGAGGCAGGATTTCACCCCTAGATTCCAACTATTAAAATTGGTCTCATCTCTACCATCTGTGAAATACAATAAGCTTAACTTCAATAATTTGTTAACGCTGCTCCAAATAATATATCATGATTTTAATGCAGAAAGATACATTTTTCAAAGCCCCCTGTACTTTGTAATGAAGCCCAGCAGGAATCTTTAAATCTTAATATAGGTATGTTGCATGAAAACATTAATTACAAATGTGAAAATTGCTGTTAAAGCATACTTTTAAAAAAGTTGTTTCATGAGACACTATACATCACATTTAGATGACTGATCAATCTAAAGGTGCAATGCGTGTGAATTGGCTAATTACAGTAGTAGCATAATAGGAAAAAGATTACAATAAGAAATATGAACACATGGCAAAAATCTGTAAGATAGTCATTAAATGTTTAGACACTCTGTCCTAAAGAACTTCTTTATCTGGTAATCCTTATAACCTTAAGTCTCAATCTTGCAAAAGACTTAAACGTGCTTAACTTCACTCAGTGTAAGGTAGTGACGGTGACTGCAGTGACTTCTTTCTAAAAGCTATGCTTTGGCTCAACCAGAAGTTATGGGCTCAATTCATGAATCGCTGGATGAAATTATATGGTCTGTCTTATATAGACGTTCAGACTAGATGATGGTCCTTTTGGCTTTAAAATCTATATACTCCATGCACAAGTGTTAAGTCTTTGTGGCACCAGAGCCTCAGTCCATCCAGAAAAATCATCAATTCTTACCTTATTTTGCCTATATTGTCTAATACTACAGGCCCCAATTCAATAATGTCATACTCTCAAAATTGACTCTAAATATAACATTGCAAGATTCCATGTTTATTGTCACTCAGGGCTTTGTTTTCAAAGGTACAGTAGAATCTCAAAGTTACGGATACCTTGGGAATGGAGGTTGTGCGTAACTCTCAAATTTTTGTAACTCTGAACCAATGTTACCTCTAATTTTTGACAGTCCATGTGCGCAAAAAAATTTCTTCTGTGCAAATTGTTGTGCTTCTGTGCAAATATTTGTGTGCGCGGTGTTTCGCCGTGTGCGCAGGGTTTAGGATCTGTGTGCGCGCGCACATGCGCACAGCTTGGAACAGTGCTCTGAACAAAATATTATGGTCATTCTTTCAAAAGTTTACAACCAAACATTGACTTAATACAGCTTTGAAATGTTACTATGCAGAAGAAAAAAGCTGTTTTCCCTTTATATTTTTACTTGTTTACGTGTAAAACAGTACTTTACTGTATATGGTTTTTTTTTTTCTTTTTTGTCTCTGCTGCTGCCCAATTGTGTACTTCCGGTTCAAAATGAGGTGTGTGGTTGATTGGTCAGTTTGTAACTCTGGTGTTCATAACTCTGATGTTCTACTGTACTTAGGTTCAAGTAGACTTCTAACTCATATTGTAATCTGTGCAGGAATGAAACACCTGGGTATGGAGGGCATACCTCAATGCAGAAAAAAATACATAATCAGTGAGACAGATATGCTCTTTTCACTCTTCCCCTAACCAGTCCTGGTAATACGGTCAGATCTATAGCAGTGGAGTCATTGGCTGTGAGATCAATTATGCTGTACAGTGAACCATAGGAGCAGAAAAAAGAGAGGTAACACTACAGCCCACAGATGCAATTTATGCTATTGTATGGGGCATCAACTTTGCTCCCATTTTACTGTATTTCTTTAGAGTGGTTCGTGCCCTGCTCCATGCACCACTCCCTAGCCACCTCCCTTTTTCCCATGTGGCTTGTTGACTGCAGTGACTCTATTGCACAGAATAGAAGGACATCTGCAGAAAGTGGGGATATCACCTGTAGGTGCCTTTGGCTGGTGTAGAACTCCACATTTGTTCCTCTCCATCATTCTGGGATGTATAAGCAAGAGTGGTGTAAGCAAGACACGAGAAGTAATTCTTCCGCACTACTCCGCGCTGATTAGGCCTCAACTGGAGTATTGTGTCCAGTTCTGGGTGCCGCATTTCAGGAAAGATGTGGACAAATTGGAGTGTCCAAAGAAGAGCGACAAAATGATTAACGGTCTAGAAAACATGACCTATGAGGGAAGATTGAAAACATTCGGTTTGTTTAGTCTGGAAAAGAGAAGGCTGAGAGGGGACATAAACAGTTTTCAAGTACGTAAAAGGTTGTTACAAGGAGGAGGAAGAACAATTGTTTTTCTTAACCTCTGAGGATAGGATAAGAAACAATGGGCTTAAATTGCAGCAAGGGAGGTTTAGGTTGGACACATAGGTGGTGAGTTATATGGGCCCGTGGTGCTTGGGCACCAGAAATATTCCTGGCCTGGGGCCTGGCTCCAGAAATGTTTGAGGCCGGGTCTCTCCCTCCACGCTGTCTTCCACCTCCAGGCACTCTTCCCCATGCATCCCCCAGGCGATTTAAAATGGCCCGAGGTTCCCACCCACCACTGGCAGCTCAGAGGAGTAGAGCAGCTTCCTACCTGCTCGCTACACTTGGTTTCTGGCCCCTCCCTGCAGCCCCTGGGCGGGGTGGGTCTGCGTCTACGTGCGCTGCTCCCACCCCAAGCACCCCTGCGGCCGATGGGAAGCTGTGTGGGCAGTTCCTGGGCATAGCAATGCGTAGAGGCCCCCCAGCCCGCCCCACCTAGGAGCCCCAGGTAAGCACCGTATTCCCCCCCACCCCCTCCCAGAGCCTGCACCCTCAGCCCCTCCTGCACCCCTGCCCCAGCCCGGAGCCTGTACCCAGCACCCAAATTCCCTCCCAGAGCCTTAGGCAGGTGGGTGGGGGGAGTTTGGGGGGGCGGCTTTGGGCGTTCTGGCACCACCAAAATTTCTACAAACCTGCGGGTGTCCCTGGTTGGATAGTAGGAAAAACTTTCTAACTTTTAGGGTGGTTAAGCACTGGAATAAATTGCCTAGGGAGGTTGTGGAATCTGCATCATTGGAGATTTTTAAAAGCAGGTTAGACAAACACCTGTCAGGAAAAGTCTAGATATTTAGTCCTGCCATGAGTAGATGACCTCTCAAGGTCCCTTCCAGTTCTATATTTTGATTTTGAATGAACATTGATCCATTTTACTCTAAAAACTGGGACGATTTTCAAGCCAAACAAACAACAACAACACAAGACCCAACAGGAAAACAACAACAATAAAACCTTCCCCAAACTCTGTAAAATGTTCAGGTTACCACAGAATTGGAACACACCTCATTTTCAGTCTTTCAAATATCACTGACTCTTTCACGCAACCCAGCAAGTCAGGATGGTCCTTACACTTTGGGAATCCCGTAACTAGCATCTGTAGTGTCACTCTGCCCCAGATGCTGCTATTATTTATAGTTCTGGTTTGGTTAATAGAATTTGTGGGTATTCTTTATGACTCGGCCATATGTTACCCCTCAACTGATTTTATTCTGGTGCCAATGTGATGGATGCATTTACTGCATTTTGGACAAATTGATAATGCCACACCTTTTCTTTTGTAAACTTCTTGCATAAGTTGATGGATGTATTTTTTATAATGTGTAGGCACAGGGGCCGCTGAGGGACATGGTCTACCTGAGAAACTTTTTAAAGCATGTGAATGGGTAAATACTGAACATTCAGTTCTAATAATTCAGCAGATAAGACATGCATTGTTGACTCCGCAGTAGAAATGATACAGCCAACGATATATCAAAATAAAGGGGACTCTTATTCATTTTGAGAATTATTATTTTTATTATACTGGTGCCTAGAGTGATCCCAACCATAACTGACAAAGAGTCCTGTAGCACCTTATAGACTAACAGACGTACTGGAGCATAAGCTTTCGTGGGTGAATACCCACTTCTTCAGATGCATGTATTCACCCACGAAAGCTTATGCTCCAATACGTCTATTAGTCTATAAGGTGCCACAGGACTCTTTTGTCGCTTCTACAGATCCAGTCTAACACGGCTACCCCTCTGATACCCAAGCATAACTGTGGACCCTTGATTCTAAGGGTTGTACAAACACATATTGGCGAGAGTCCCTGCCCCAATGAACAGAGACAAAGGGTGGAGGAGGAACATAGAAGGTTTACGGGCTCATACTACAAGGCTAAAAATAGCGGCATGGATGTTTGGGCTCAGGCTACACCCTGGGCTCTGAGACCCAAACATCTATTCTGCTCTTTTTAGCCCCGTAGCATGAGATCCGCAAGCCCAAGTCCGTTGACCCACGCTCTGAGACTCGCTGCCACAGATCTATTTTTGCAGTGTAGACGTACCCTCTAACACACACACCCTGGCTTCCATAACTCCATGTATAGCTCCTCCATTATCAGCCTCACCACGCACATACCTTGAAAAAGGCAGCAACCCACTGACTTTTCTGTTCTGAGTCCTTGATGTAAGACACAGAGCCATCTGTCAGGAGGAACCTAGCTCCAGGAACATTTACTTCAGGAAACAAATCTTCAGACAGCACAACCTAAAATAGATGACTCTACAACTAGTAGGTGACGACACTGTGTCACCTGGGAAATGGGAGCTATTAAAATTAACAAGGTAAAACACATAACACTTGTGAGTTATTTTAAGGTTTTTATTTAGATTATATACAGCTCTGCTGTACTATTATTACTTAGTCACCATTTTCCTCTTTGTCAAGTAACTTTTTTTCTTCTTTTGTTTGTGTGTTTGTTTCCATCTTTTTTTTTTTTTTGACCTTGTTAATGTATCTTGAGATACTTTTCTGCCAAGAAGGAAACAATTCATGGCATTTTCTAATAAAAGGAAACCATATTGCGGTGGAACTTAAAACTTTATTGACAAGGACTCTATATCACCATATAAAATCATTGCTAAATGTCTCATGAGATGATCTAAAAACCTATATTATATTAAAGCATTGTTGAGGACTGAAACCTGTATTTCTGGCAAGATATGGGCTGCAGTATTTGCTTCCCAAAAGTATGTGGTGGTGGGTTTTTTTTTATGATTTTGTTTTTGAGACAGGATAAAAGGCTATTTAACAAAACTCATTTAGCAGGATTCACAATAGGGGAAGAAGATACAAAAAGGCAGTAGTTAAAATGCTAAGCTCTCTTAACAATAACAAGCATTATAAAAAACAAATTCCACTCCCCTGTGCAAATTTTTCCTCCCTTCCCCCTTTACGCTAGCTGCAGTAATAATCCCTCAAAATACCTATTTAGTGCCTGCTATGGTATGTGATTTTCTGTGACGAGCGAGTTGTTTTGGGCTTGGCTGAGGCAATATCTAGGGACTTGAAAATTCCGAAGCTGTCTGACTTTGTTATGTACCAAGCAACTTTAAGCTGTAGCATGGCTAATTAAATTGAATTAAAAAGCATTTCACATTTGAAATATGCATGTGTCGGCATAACAATGCAACGGTAATACAATTTTTCTACCTATGGGCCTGATTTATACATTCTTTTGTTGTTTTTTAAACCAGTAGTTTGGCTGAATCCACTGCATTGCAGTGGGACCCCCAGAAGGAATTCTAACTGATCAATCAGAATTCCTCCTGCAGTAGAATCTCCCCTGGCCTTTCACCTAGAGCTCCCCTTTTCCCTGTACACAGCCAGTTCCTGTGGCTGAAATGGAGGGCACTGTTCTCCCCATCCTTATCCTTTTCTGGGGAGCTCGTGAGCAGTGAACCATGGTGGCATTGTTCCTGCCTCCTCAGCAACCTGTGGGCTGTGTTGTAGGAAAGGATCATTTTAGAATCCCTGTAAAGGGAAAGGGGGACTTATTTCAAGAAGAGCTCTGTTCGGCAATGGATGGGCCTGATAAGAAATATCCCCTATGCAAAGCAGCATAGCAGTGTGTGGGTGGCAAGAGCAATTTTTGCACTAATGAAACAGAAGGCATTGTGGTGCATCTCATTTACCTGTGCAAGTATCACACACAGTCAATATCAGGAATATAAATAAGGGGTGGGGGTGGGGAAGGGAGGAGGTTGCATCAAGCCAGTTTTAGGCATGATCTTGTTGTTTTGAGTCTTTCCATGTAGTAGTGTAGAAACGTTCACATGCAGTATCAGTTCTCCCTGGAAGTAGCACTGATTTATCTGTTTCCCCGCTAAGTGAAAAGAAGGCCTAAGCTAAAACAAAACACCCCCCAGCACCCCAACCCCCTGCCCAGCTCTGAGCCCCCCCAAACCCAGAGCCCCTCCTGAACCTCAAACCCCTCATCCCTGGCCCCACCCCAGAGCCCTAACCCCCCTACCCCAGCCCTGAGCCCCCCAACCAAACCTGGAGCCCCTCCTGAACCCCAAGCCCCTGATCCCTGGCCCCACCCGAGAGCCTGCACCCCCAGCCCAGAGCCCGGACCCCCTTCTGCACCAACCCCCTGCCCCAGCCCAGAGCTCCCTCCCACACCCTGAACCCCTCATTCCTGGCCCCACTCCACAGCCCTCACCCTTGCACCAGAACCCTGTGCCCCAAACCCCTCATCCCCAGCTCCATTGGGTCATGGGCATCAACAATTTTCTTCAACTGGGTCCCCAGAAAAAAAGTTTTAAAACCACTGCTCTAGATGGGGTCACTGGTATGTACGGAAGGGAGGAGCCCTGGGTCCTATCTACTTTCTCACAGGTAGTATTGGTGAGTAGCCCTGTGTGGCCAGTCTCAGAAGTCCTCATAGGAGATCCTTACTTCCCTGCATGGCAAAGTAAGGGTGGGGAAACTAGTCCTAATAGCCAGATTCTGATGCTCTGCAGTGATGTTTCTATAGCGAGCACTTGAAATCAGTAGGGTTAGTCAAGGAGAAAGGTACTGTTACCCTGTCTTTCAGTGCTGGTCCACTTTCAAATGGTGGCAGAATTCTGCAGTCTCATGGGTCAGCTTCCCAGTGGAGGAGAAATCAGGGATGCAGATCCTGAGTATACACTCAGTGTAACTTGGTTCATATACATGCACGTACATCTTGGAACAGAGGCAGTGACAAACAGCAAGCAGACAGTCCTCTCACCCAGAAATCTCAGCCTACACACCATTGCCTGATTCCCAGGAAGTAATGCTGTCCCAGGAATTGCCTCCAAATACAGAGAATAAAACTGAGACAAAACTCACTGCTGTCTGCCACAGCTTCTCCCCAAGGATAATTGAATTTCAAAACTAACAACAGCAAACATATCTTCCAAAGACTGAACACTTGCTTGCATGCTGAAGGGTCCACAGTGAGATTGCTCAACCAGGGTAAGCTGCAAAGAATGGGGCAGATGACCCCTCAAAACTATTGGTTTGTTCTAATAATTAGATTTACCAAGCCAGTAACAGAACAGTTTCTGTAATACCTTACTGGTTACCAAGAAGTCCCAAAATACAGATTCTCTTAAGCAGTCCAGCCCTGGGCTCTCACCCAGATAGCGAAGTCAAATATGGTGAGGATAATTTAAAATCTTGTTCACCATATATAAAATTCTTCCAATCCCAAGGGATCAGACACATTCCTTACCAGGTCAATGAATATTTCAGATTTTATCCAAATACACAGCTATAGCCAACTCTTATTAATGAATCTAAGATTTATTTTTTAAAAAAGAAAGAGTTATTGTGGTTAAAAACCACAATACATACAGATAGGAGTAAAATTCTTATGTCAGTTTCATAGTAGAGATGGTGAGCTGCTGAGTTGCAAAAAGCTCTTTCAGAATCAGTTCCATAGCTGGCGGGCCGGGCCGGTTTGTTTACCTGCAGCTTCCGCAGGTTCGGCCGATCGCAGCTCCCACTGGCCGTGGTTCACCATTCCAGGCCAATGGGGGCTGCGAGAAGCGGTGCAGGCCAAAGGCTGTGCTGATAAGGTGCCGATAAGGTTCAAGTAGATTTGAGATGGCAGGATCAGGCCCTAGAGTTCTTTTACAGATCTCTGACAGGGTACTATAGCCTCTTGACACAGATAACACAGCGGGCATTCCTTGCGTAAAAAATAGGTAATATACATAGTGGCTTTGAAGTCAATTCCTATTTCCTATGTATACACAGGTAATTAGTTGTATTGATTAGCATAAGGCAATTATGCTAATTAAACATTCCAAGGTTCACAGGTAGTTTACCACAAACTTGAAAGAGAACTAAAGGCAATGACATTATTACACCACATGTTTCATCTAATTGCTAATATTCCCTTTTGATCTCCGAATCAACAGAATATAGTAACAGACAGGAACAGAAGTTTAGCATCTACAAGCTAATCTGGTTACACTGTTAACATCTAACAAGAGATAGGTAAACACAGACAAATACAATCAGCATCTTCTAATTCTCTAACGATACAAGTTTACATTTCAAAGCTCTAGTCCAGGGGTGGCCTCCTGACCACATGCAACAATCTTCAGACCCTCGGAGCCACATATGACAATCTTCAGAGCTTCAAGAGCCAGGACGTGCCTGCCAGGGCTCGGGGCTTCACCCCTGCGGGAAGAGGAGTCTTGGGGCTCCAGCCCCATGTGAGGTGCCTGCCAGAGCTCGGGACTTCAGCCCCGCTCCTACTGAAGGGCCGAGACCCGCCTCAAACTCTGGTAGATGGAGAAGAGGGGAATATGGGGGGCTTTGCAAGCTGCATCTTAACTGTAAAAGAGCCACATGCTGCTCGTGATCCATGGTTTGGCCACCTCTGTTCTAATCTATCTAACATGGTTTTGTTAGGTATTTATAAGGTATGGCCCTAATTACCATCTATGTACTTTTCTAATATGTCTTTAAAGGTTGAATTTGGGTCATCTAGCCAGCTAGTTGCTTACCCCTTTCTGGCTCAGGTTCACAGTAACACTGCCCTCTGGTGGCTCCTGCCATAACAGTGCTATTCAATGTGAGTAAGGGTATCGGAATCTAGCCCAAAGACTTTAAAACATATGTTTAATAACACATTTTACATTCAGCTGGTATTGGAAATAGCTGCCAAAAATATGGCATGTTTGTATAGTTAAGGGAAGCTCAGCAGCTTAGATGCAAAGGCTGTGGCATTGCTAAGCTAACATGGGGCCGTGTCAATGTGTGTGTGAAAGGCAGAGGTATGGAAAGTTACTGCTGCCATAGGGTACTAGTGTTCTGCTCATAAATAAACACATCTCAGAAATAACCGTTGCCTTTCCCTTCTCCCACCCAGGAATTGTTCTCAGTCTGCACAGGGCAGTGAGTTTTGGGAGGCTTCACAGGGGCAGAAAGGAGGTACAGATTTGGTGAATTGTTGAATTCTACAGGGACAGGCATTTCATATACCCCTCATGCATCTGAGTCAAAATTCTCTTCATGATGCAATGATTATATTATATTGTCTCCCAAATAAACTGGGGATGGATGAATTTATTGTTATGAGAGAGGTTGGGTAAAGCCTCGTTGAAGCTGGTGGGCATGGCAGCTGCTCTTCATTCAGGATAAAAGTAAGATGCGGTTATGCTCCTTTTAGGAGTAAAACAATAGCTGAAACAATAGGAGTCACTGCCCTTAACACAGGCCATACCAGTGAAAAACTGAGCTATGCGCACAGAGGGGTTTTGCTGGATATTGTTTCTGGGAGCAGAAACAGAAGCAGCCAGAGATGAGGCAGAAAGATTTAGCCAAGCAGACAAGGACTGGAAACATGGCTCAGAGAAAGCCAAGAGAGACTACTTTTGGGGCTGAGTGCTGGCTGGAAAGACACTTGGGACTGTGAGGAAAGAAACTACCTCCTGTTGTTTGATTCCTGCTGTGTTCTAGGAAACAGGACTTGTGTGTACATTATTTGTAAATAAACAGGATTTCACAGAAGAAATACGTGCCTCCATCACCAGTTTCTTCTCCTATTGGAAACAACCCATAAGACCCCAAATATTGGCTAACTGCTCGGGCCAAAAGGGGTAACACTATTTTGACCTGATTTCAAGCTTACTTAGACACAATCATTCAAGCATCTCATTAGCAGCAGCTGGAGGACAGGAATAGGTTAAGCTTTGTGGACCAAGCGGGGAGGGATAGCTTAGTAAGCGGGGAGGGATAGCTTAGTGGTTTGAGCATTGGCCTGCTAAACCCAGGGTTGTTAGTTCAATCCTTGAGGGGGCAATTTAGAGATCTGGGGCGAAAATCTGTCAGGGGACAGTACTTGGTCCTGCTAGTGAAGGCAGGGGACTGGACTCGATGACCTTTCAGGTTGTTCCAGTTCTAGGAGATTGGCATAGGGGGGGAAGGATAGCTCAGTGGTTTGAGCATTGGCCTGCTAAACCCAGGGTTGTGAGTTCAATCCTTGAGGGGGCCATTTAGGGATCTGGGGCAAAAATTGGGGATTGGTCCTGCTTTGAGCAGGGGGTTGGACTAGATGACTTCCTAAGGTCCCTTCCAACCCTGATATTCTATGATTCTATGACCAGACTTCAGGGGTGCCAAGCCTCAGGAAAACCCACCAGGAATGTAGCCAAGACAGTAGGAATATCCCTAGATCAGCCAGAGGAGCGATCACAGAAGGCAGAGTGTGAAGCAGTGTCCCCACTTTGGA
Organism: Chelydra serpentina; assembly: GCA_037349315.1. Taxonomy (NCBI): domain Eukaryota; kingdom Metazoa; phylum Chordata; order Testudines; family Chelydridae; genus Chelydra; species Chelydra serpentina. Next base: position 19,223,753 of record JBAIAC010000004.1, on the reverse strand, counting down.
TGTCATTGATTTTAGCAGTTTGTGTTCTTTTCTCTCAGCTGATTGGTTGGTTTGTCCCACCCTCCCTTCTCCTTCTCAATCCTTTGGCTGACAGCCTCACTTCCCTGTGCTCCATGTTCCTCTCCTTCTGTATTTCTCTTTCTCCCATTCTTTCAAAATTGCTCCAAGCATCTCTTGGGTCTTTCTCAAGTATTTAGAGGATGATTTTAATTTACAGTGATGGCCACTAAATGTGATGCTCTAAAATGGCAGTGATTTTAAGGCGTTGAGTTTAGCAGGTGTAGAACCTGGCTACCTGTGGGACATTCTCTATGATGAGTGGAGGCACTTAGTATAACAACTTTGTCTTCTTTGTAAAGGGGCCTCAACAATGGAACAAACTTTGCTTGACCCAGGAGAGCACAAATGTGTTTAGCTATAGAACTCGGTGAAAAATTCGTTTGTTTTGGGGATGAAGGTGATAGGACTGGTTGAAAATTTTCTGTCAACAGATTTTTGACAGAAAATTGGGATTTTGGCTAAACAAAATCTTTTGGAAAAAGTGTCACCTTTCCACAGAAAATGTAGACTTCTCATTGAAAAACCAAATACTCCCATCTCCCATGGTGCACCACAGAGACACAGCAAGAGGGGAGACCATGGTGCATTATGGGCGATGTAGGCTGGTCACTAATGGGGGGCATGATGGATAATGGGGACATTCAAAACATAACACTCCTATTGCACTGTGGTGGTATTTCCAAATGAAAATTTTCAGTTTTCAACTCAAAATTTTCATTTTCAGTATTTCACTGAAAAGTCAAAAGTTAAAACTTTTTTTTGTTTGTTTTTTTTGTCAACATTTTCTGCAGGGGGAACAATACAATTCCTGACCAGCTCTGGAGAGTAGGTTAAGGGTGAGGATTTGCCAAAGAAGGTTGGGTTTTTTTAATGTATTGTACTAGCTTTCATATCTTTTTAATCTAAGTTGATTTAGTGATTAATAAAGCAAGTCAGCTCTATTGGGAACTTTCCTGAGGTTTGTTTATTGTATATACATCTTCTTACTATGACCTAGAATTACGAGGACCGGAGCGTCCAACAAATATTAAAAGAATAAATAAAAGTAAAATATATGTTAAAGATGTTGAAGTCTCTGTTCTTAGCAAGAATGTCACAAAAGTTAGGAGAAGGAGCATACCATTCTGATACCTCCTAACTAGCTCATCAAATATCTCCCTTGTAAACATTATTAGCAGAGTTGGCCGACAAACTAGAAAAATATTTCATCAACTTTTCAAAAAATTAAATCTTCTGTAAACATTTTCATTTTCCCTTTTTGTCTTTCATTTTTTTCAAAATTTCCACTCAATAGTAGGGGTTAAAGGATTTGTTTTTACAATAATCAAAATTAATATTTCTGTGACATTTTCAATTTAAACAAAAGGCCAGTTTTCAGCAAGAAAGTTTCTTTCAAAACGTTGATCAACGCCAACTACCAGTGTTCAAGATTTTGGTACAGATACATTGCATGTAAAGTGCTTTTTAGTTTTTATTTTGAAAATTGATCACATTGGCGTGAAAATAATGGATTCAAGTTCAGTTTTTATGTATCTATTTTGGGAACTTATCTATCCTCCATCCCCACACTATCTCAGCACTTCACAATTTTTGCAGTTTTTAATCGCCACAACACCTCTATGAGGCCGGGCAGTGCTTTTAATTCCCATTTTACAGATGGTGGAACTGAGACATGGAAAGGCTTAGTGACTTCCCTAAGGTCACACACAAACTCTGTGGCAAAGTAAGGAATTGACCCTTTCTCTCCTAAGTATCCAGCTAGCTTCCAAACCAGTGGACCATCCTTTCTTTAATAACGAAGCCAGATCTATGCTTTTCAAGTCAATCATCCAAGTCCAGAAACTAACTTATTTACTCTGTATGTGTTTACACTTATACAGACAGTCACTAATTATTAGCTGGCAATGGGTTATAAACCATAAAGCTGCAATCTGCACCGATTTTAAGGGGAAGTACATAGCTCCACCTCCCCAAGTGCAGGTCAGAGAATGAATGTTGATGCAGAAAGTCATAATTACTGCTTGCTTCCCCTTGCTCTGAGGTAGGGATAAGTCACTCCACCCTTTACTGTGAAGCAGTTTATTCCACCCTGTGGACCTGGTCAGTGTTTATAGAGGAGGGCTTAGCCAGGACTTCTCCCATGCGGCATCCCTTTAAGCCACTTCCCAGCCTAGTTGCTCACTGCAGTGAATACAGAGGCAACAGCTGTACTTCAGCCTGGGTCACAATCTGAGCAGGGGGGTAAGGAAAAGCCTTTCTCCAGCTAACTGCCCTGTGCAGCTGAGCAAAGACCGAGAAGCGCCATCCCTTTAGGCTGAGGAAGGATGGTCCTGCAGCTGAGAGACTAGCCTAAGTGCTTGGGAACCCCAGGTTCAATTGCCTGTTCTGTCACAGACTTCTGGTATGACTTTGGGGAAGGCCCTCGGGTCCAGATTTTGAAAGGTGTTTTAGGTGCCTGAAGATGCAGATGAGAAATGGGGTTTCCCAAAGCACCCACAAGGCTCCTATCTGCATCTTTAGGTGCCAAAAGCCTTTACACATATGGTCCTTAGTTTCCGTGTGCCTCAATGGAGGTAACAGCACGTGAGGATAAACTATAAGGCACTCACACTCTATGGTGACAGGCGCCGTATTGCTGCCTGAGAGAGACATCTTCAGTACAGTTGGGTTTCTTTTGCTTCCTTAATTGAGACTTTGATCAACACATAGTTCACTTAGTGACAAATAAATCACAGTCTAGGTGTTATTTAATATACATGAGTAATAGCCTCAAATTAGGGACCATACATCCTCTGTTGTCAGGGCTGGATTCTGACATTCTGAAGCCCTAAGCTAGTCAAGTGTAAGAGGCTCCATACCATAAAACAATGAATGTATTATTTTCATAGAAAGGACGTTGAGTATATAAACACAAAAGCTTTATATCTGCATATATAAAAAGCAAAGTTGTAAAAATAGAATAATAATCTTAATTTTCAGCAGCCCTGTCTGTAATGATGACATCGTGACAGAAATAAATTTTGGACAAATACTTTGAAATAATTGCATATGTAAATAAAGTAGAAGTAAACAATACAATATAAAATACAAAATAAAAAATACAATAAATAATACAATTTACTAGAAGAGTTCTCAGGAATGTTTTCTTCTCTGTTGGGATATTTACATTGTGAAATTCCTTGTCTGAATACACAATGAGCCTCTTAGAGGATACAAGAGGCAATAGGGGATACACGATGCAGATAACCCACAAGATTAAAGCTCAACTATTAGTTCTATTGATATGAATTACACCCAGGTAATGAGCAAACCATCAGCAAATGTTATGTGGGTTGTATTTTTCCAATAAATTGATTTGTTTTGTTTTTATAGAAGGTTATGCTGAATTACCTAATCTTGGTATTAAAATTAGTAGCAGAAAGTTTTTATTATAAACCAGTAATAACATAATTTTATATTACAAATACTGAGATTTATTTATCTATATAACAACAAATAATATTTTATGTATATTAAAACATAGTTTCATATTGTAAATATTGAGATTTATTTATCTATATAACAACAAATAATATTATTTTTATATATATATATATATATATATATATATACACACACACACACACCCCCCCGAAAACCTGTGTTAGTTTACCAGGATATTTCTGTGTTTGTATTTTGTCTATGTTCTCACAGAAAAACAAGAGAGGATATATAGGTTTTTTTACACCATGAATAAGGAAAATTATCCTTTTTTTTATATGGATAAAGGAAAACACGTTTGATTAATTTTGTTAGGGAAATGCAAAGTTTATCCAGACTATATATAAAATATATTTACAAATGTTTATTCCGATTTAATTTTCACTACGAACCTATGTATTGTTGGGATTTTTCTTTTGCCATACTATAAAAATACAATGTATTATGCATAGGATATGTGATTTATAAGTCTATATAAGAATTTTTACATAGCATACTACCTATAATAAAATATTATCTTGCGCTTTCCAAACCCGCCAAGCAGAAAATCCCAGTCTTTTTTCTAGGCAGACATCTCTCTTCGCGTTCGCTACTCTATCCTCTGTCTCTCCCAGGAGCACTAATTAATCTTGAGTAAACACCTTGGACACATAGAGTGACAACAAGCTATATGCGCAAAAGAGAGAGAAAGAATTTACCAGAAAAAAGACTGGTAATCTCTAGACAGGCATTGAGGAAGTGAGAAAAATTAACCTATATTCAAGCAAATATAATGAATATTATGGGCTTTAATAGCCTATAAATCATATATGCACATAGTTTGAAATAACTTGCTCACCAAGTACTCAGAATATTTGGATATATATGTAAATCTTCCTTCACTTCTCACAAAACCCTCTATTTATCCTTTCATCAGGACTCTCTGATATTTACTGTGAAGGTTCCCGAAACTGACGAAGGGAAGCCAACACAAATTTATCCTCCTCAAGATCCACTCGACCCAAGTCCATAACACAATCACTTGCAAACTCAGTCATGTGAAGCATGGATAGCGCATGAAGCAGAAAGCAGTGTGCGCACTAAGATATACAGTTGTATGTATGTACAGATTGAACAAAGAAAGAACACACTGACACATGAGTATGAGTTTGGCAGGATTGCTTCACAACACTGCTGTCTCTGACCTCACATTTTTCCAGATTTTATCGGCAGTGAGATTATGTATTTATTTAATTAAGCTATGAAGGCATGGTCAGAATTTTACCAGTAGCAGCTGGCCAACAAAACACCGCCTTAGGAGACTGATAGCAGGCTCACTTGTAGAAATACTAATTTTACAAGTGCAATTATCATTTTTTTTCCCCTCAGCCCTGGCCTCCCACCTGTCAATAATGAACAATTACTGAAGGGTTAGGGTAGGGTAAGGGTATTGCTGTATCCAGATGTACATATTTTTGTCATATTTGAACAAAAATGTCTATATATAGAGATAGATAAGCTTCTTTTTCCCATATCTCCTTTACTTATCAACTGATTTTTATAAAATTTGAAATGGAGTCAGTATTTTCTTTTTTAGAGGCCCCTCATATTGCGAGGCCCTAAACTGTAGCTTAGTTAGCTTATACCTTAATCCAGCAATGTCTGTTGTGCATAGGTTGATCTATTTTAGCTGTGATTAGCCTAGACTTCTGAGCCCTACCTAATGTTCTCTTTTAACAATTTATTAATCTATGAAAAACAGAATTTCAGAATATAATTCTTGACAAGATATCAAATGGTAATATTTTCACGATAGTGCTGATTTGGGGGCAATGTGGCCTAATGGACAGAGTACTGGATTGGGACTTAGAAAACATGGGTTCTATTTCTGGCTCTGCCCACTGGCCTGCTGGGTGGCCTTGGGCAAGTCATGAAGTCACCCTATGCCTCAGTTTTCCCATCTGTAAAATGGGGGTAATGGTACTGACCACCTTTGTCAACAGCTTTGAGATCTACCAGTGAGAAGTGTCATATAAGATCTAGGTATTAATTATTAATTTAGGACCCAATTCAGTACCTAGGCACTTGCCTAACTTTAAACATGTGAGTAATTCCAGTCATGTCATTCTAAGCACCTAGATGATTTATTGACCTCTCTCCTTCTCTTTCTGACTACTCATGGGTTTGAAGATATACATGTGCTTACGTACTTTGCTGAACTGGGGCATAAGTCTTGTTTTATAGGAGAGGTTGATATTTAATAACACAATAAGGTGTAGTTTCATATTGATTCTGCAAAGTTTCATAAGAAAACTGTTGTAATTAGAGTCAGGAACACAAATCCCTGTGCATCTGTAACCTACATTGGTCTTTATTCTTCTGTTGCATCAGATTGTGTTTAACCGGTCATTTGCCTATCCATCATATCTTCACTTGTTTAATGCCCCAAAGCGAGGGAATGCTACAGAAAGTCTCAGAAATTCTTGGTTCCATCCTCCATGTTGCCTTTTTTGCATGCTATGCAGATGTGTTCGCAAAACAATTAAATTTTCATAATAGCGGGTTAACATCTGTAAGAGACTAATATTTGTATTCTCTGTTTGTTTTCCACTTATTTGTTTTAAGTCTTATTTTTAAACATTAGATTTATTTAAATTTTTCATGATGACTTCTACAAGGTGTAGTGCTCTCTAATTACAGCCTCTTGTTGTAATAATTAGAAGGTTTGTGGTGGGATATGAATTCTCCTTAGGCTAACGGGAGACGGAGGTCATGCCATCTCTTATTACAAAACTAATTTCCTCCAGATTTGCAATAACATCTCAGCTTAAATATAGAACCTCAGTGTCGTGATAGTTCGGGCATGCGTAAAATACTTGTTCCTTAAGAAGGTAGCTCCACTAATATGTTACTGTATACAGGGCTGCTGGAACAATTTTTATAGTGGTGGTGCTGAAAGCGGAAACTATATATTTGGTTGTTATTATTACTTCAAGACAGGGGATGCAGCCACACCCCCTGCACTAGTTCCAGCACCCCTGAAGTCTATTTATTGTGGTTTGGGGTCCCCCTTTCTATAGAAAGCTCTATTTTAATACCTTGGCTCACTTGAAAACTATTCCTTATTCATAACATGCTCCTTATTAGAACTTGCCAATTTCTCTTCAGATCCCAAGACAAGTATCAAACAGAGAAATAAGCAAAGCTTTTCTATCATCATTATATTTCTGTCCTGAACAGATGTGGATTAGTGATGCATTATTGCCAAGACTAGAAAGAAAAGTGGGAAAAAAACCCAGTGAGCGTCTGAAATTTACCATGTCCTTTAATTCTTCTTCCAACAGTGTTTGCAATGACTAAGGAACGATAAAGGCTAACTGTTAAAAAACAGACTTCAGACAGGGCAGTCAGTTAATCAGAGACTGTCTCAAATTTTCTGACCCACTTTTAAGAAAACCACAAGGAAATCACTTGGGATTATAGGATCTATAACAATAGAACATTACTCTTATATAGCATTTTTCATCAGTAGATCTCAAAGTGCTTTAGAAAGAAGTTAAGTATTGTTATCTCCATTTTAAAGATGAGGAAACTGAATCTTAGAGGTGACATGTCTTGCCCATGGTCACCAGAGCTGGGATTACAACCCACTTCTGCTGAGTCATAGCCCAGTGCTCTACCCATGAGGCCAAGATGGGGGCAATTTCCAGGGGACAATTGCACCAGGGGACAATTTCCTGGTGCAAGTGCTGGAGGAACCAACTAGGGGAAAAGCTCTTCTTGACCTGCTGCTCACAAACAGGGAAGAAATAGTAGAGGAAGCAATAGTGGATGGGAACCTGGAAGGCAGTGACCATAAGATGGTTGAGTTCAGGATCCTGACACAAGGAAGAAAGGAGAGCAGTAGAATACAGATCCTGGACTTCAGAAAAGCAGACTTCGACTCCCTCAGTGAACTGATGGGCAAGGTCCCCTGGGAGAATAACATGAGGGAGAAAGGAGTCAAGGAAAGCTGACTGTATTTTAAAGAATCCTTATTGATGTTGCAGGAACAAACCATCCCGATGTGTAGAAAGAAAAGTAAATATGGCAGGCGACCAGCTTGGCTTAACAGTGACATCCTTGCTCGTCTTAAACACAAAAAACAGCTTACAAGAAGTGGAAGATTGGACAAATGACCAGGGAGAAGTATAAAAATATTGCTCACGCATGCAGGAGTGAAATTAGGAAGGCCAAATCACACTTGGAGTTGCAGCTAGCCGGAGATGTTAGGAGTAACAAGAAGGGTTTCTTCAGGTATGTGAGCAACAAGAAGAAAGTCAAGGAAAGTGTGGGCCCCTTGCTGAATGAGGGAGGGAACCTAGTGACAGAGGATGGGGAGAAAGCTAGTGTACTCAATGCTTTTTTTGCCTCTGTCTTCACAGACAAGGTCAGCTCCCAGACGGCTGCACTCCGCAGCACGGTATGGGGAGGAGGTGACCAGCCCTCTGTGGAGAAAGAAGTAGTTTGGGACTATTTAGAAAAGCTGGACGAACACAAGTCCATGGGGCCGGATGCACTGCATCTGAGGGTGCTAAAGGAGTTGGCCGATGTGATTGCAGAGCCATTGGCCATTATCTTTGACAAATCATGGCAATTGGGGGAGGTCCCGGATGACTGGAAAAAAGCTAATGTAGTGCCCATCTTTAAAAAAGGGAAGAAGGAAGATCTGGGGAACTACAGGCCAGTCAGTCTCACCTCAGTCCCTGGAAAAATCATGGAACAGGTCGTCAAGGAATCAATCCTGAACCACTTAAAGGAGGGGAAAGTGATCAGGAACAGTCAGCATGGATTCACCAAGGGCAAGTCATGCCTGACTAACCTAATTGCCTTCTATGATGAGATAACTGGCTCTGTGGATGAGGGGAAAGCAGTGGATGTGCTATTTCTTGACTTTAGCAAAGCTTTTGATACAGTCTCCCACAGTATTCTTGCCAGCAAGTTAAAGAAGTATGGGCTGGATGAATGGACTGTAAGGTGGATAGAAAACTGGCTGGATGGTCGGGCTCAACGGGTAGTGATCAATGGCTTCATGTCTACTTGGCAGCCGGTATCAAGTGGAGTGCCCCAAGGGTCAGTGCTGGGGCCGGTTTAGTTCAATATCTTCATTAACGATCTGGAGGCTGGTGTGGATTGCACCCTTAGGAAGTTTGCAGATGACACTAAACTGGGAGTAGTGGTTGATACGCTGGGGGGTAGGGATAGGATACAGAGGGACCTAGACAAATTAGAGGATTGGGCCAAAAGAAATATGATGAGATTCAACAAGGACAAGTGCAGAGTCCTGCACTTAGGACGGAAGACTCCCATGCACTGCTACAGACTAGGGACCAAATGCCTGGGCAGCAGTTCTGCAGAAAAGGACCTAGGGGTTACAGTGGACGAAAAGCTGAATATAAGTCAACAGTGTGTCCTTGTTGCCAAGAAGGCTAATGGCATTTTGGGTTGTATATGTAGGGGTATTTCCAGCAGATCGAGGGACGTGATCATTCACCTCTATTTGGCACTGGTGAGACCTCATTTGGAGTACTGTGTCCAGTTTTGGGCCCCACACTACAAGAAGAATGTGGATAAATTGGAAAGAGTCCAGCGGAGGGCAACAAAAATGATTAGGGGGCTGGAGCACATGACTTATGAGGAGAGGCTGAGGGAACTGGGATTGTTTAACCTGCAGAAGAGAAGAATGAGGGGGGATTTGATAGCTGCTTTCAACTTTCTGAAAGGGGGTTCCAAAGAGGCTGGATCTAGACTGTTCTCAGTGGTAGAAGATGACAGAACAAGGAGTAATGGTCTCAAGTTGCAGAGGGGGAGGTATAGGTTGGATATTAGGAAAAACTTTTTCACTAGTAGGGTGGTGAAGCACTGGAATGGGTTACCTAGGGAGGTGGTGGAATCTCCTTCCTTAGAGGTTTTTAAGGTCAGGCTTAACAAAGCCCTGGCTGGGATGATTTAGTTGGGGTTGGTCCTGCTTTGAGCAGGGGGTTTGACTAGATGACCTCCTGAGGTCCCTTCCAACCCTGAGATTCTGTGATTCTATGATTCACACCATGCTTTTTTTCCCAAGCAGATGGACAGATTCTAAAACACTGACTGTATCATAGATTAAATTAAAAAGCAGAGAAAACAATTATGTAAATCTGTATTAGTCTGATTAGAGAAATGTGAGATCCATCAATCAGGTTGTATTGTCAATTCTTAGTATACAATGACCATAAAACACTAGTGAAAAATTAATATTCCGTTTGAGAGGAGCAAATATAATCACAATCATTCAGCTAAGTAAGTAACAGAATTAAGAAATAAATTATGTCTGTGCCTCATTGTATTATTTTTCTGTGCCTACATGATTATTCAGCCTAATAAGTAACAGAAAATCAGTAAATAAAGTCTTTTTTGTAGATGAGGAAATTCCCAGAAGGAGAGCTATGTTAGAAAGAGAGTGTTTTCTATTGACATCTAGGGTATCCTTCTACCATCATTAGCCCTTCTAGTCGATTTCATGTTTGCATAATGAAAGTTTATGCCAGCTTTGAGTCTTACATTAGATTTTAATGAGTGGTTCTTACTCGTATAGTCAAATTAGGGTGGTCACAAGGGCTTTTTGGCATAAAAAAATAGCACTAATGTGCCTTGAGTTTTTGGTTTGTTGAGTATTGTGAATAACTATGAATAATATGAATAGTACAATCTGTAAACCTTATTGCAACATATATCTGAACATTGGGGAGTTAACTGAACTGTAAACAAATCTCTGGGTATTTTCAGGATACATAAATTTGAGCAGGGAATCTGAGGAAATTTTATATGGATTTGCCTGTGAAATCTGTGGGAATTCTAGGTGAAGCCTGTGGACCCAATTTTTCCCACTGATACACAGATATAACTGCATTGACCTCAATGGGAGTTGCATCCATATATCTGAGGATGGAGTTACACTCTGTCTTGGCATATATATATGGGCTACTGAGAGTCATACTTCTAAATTTATGGGCCTGAGTCTCCGCTCACTAACACCAGTTTTACTGTGGAGTAATTCCACTCACTTCAGTGTCAATCCTTGATTAACGTTATATTGTTATGTTGTTGTACATAAGGGGATCCTATACTCTTTTCAAATCTCAATTTATTAAACTAAATTGACTTGTAAATAGAAGCAGGATTTCTAGAAAACTCAGAAAATCTACAACTATTTAATTTAAAATAACAGAGAATTCATTTTTCATTCTGTGCCATAAAAATGGCTTTGCAGGGGCATTTGGGAGTAATGCATTAAGAATGCAGACTGACAGCACTGGAAATTATCCATAGTACAGCAATAGGAGGCGGCAGTGCAAGCTTTCTACAAAGCTGCTAGCAGTGTGCTTGTCACCAAACTCTGTCAAATACCACAGCTTCACATCCATCCAGTGCTTGCCCTTTTGACACAGGCAAATGTTGGAGAGAAGCACAAACTCTCTGACAAGCCTTGAAACGAGTTGTGCCAACTCATCATGAGCCCACACATCTTCAGACTATCCAACATGTCTTCTTCACTTGAGACAAGGAGACACCTTAGATATTGAGGTTGCCATTCAAATAGTCGCTTGCTCCTCCTGGCTAATGAGGACCCAAACAGATCTGTTTGTAACTGACACGCTTCGGTAATACACTCCAAAGAGATACCCTGTGAGAGAGGTACCATGAAATACAAAGGCATTCATTCTTTATTTTGCACAACTGACAAGATTAAAATACAAGAAAGGAAAATAAAATGTAGATGATGCAGAAAATGCATTACTACAAAACTAATTAGTATATTGGTGGTTCTAATAGCCAGTATTTTCTACTAAGGAAAGCAGGTAATATGCTTAACAAAACTTCAAATTGCTATATTTTATAATTCATATGATGATTTTGTGTCAGAGCTACATGTCTGTTCCTTGTCATGTATGTCAGAGAAGGGGTAAGGTAGTAGCTCGGATACTATGATGCCAGTGGAATAAAATCACATAGTCTAGCTTTAGTCAATGTCTCTCTGGCCCTTGTACCTCGCCTTGGTAGGAAGCTCCATCTGCATCAAATATTGACTGTTTAAGCCTGTGCTAGATCTTTATATAAAATTACCTCACTTCGAAAACAACCTTATGTATGGTGTGTGAAGAAGGAATGTTGTCCCCTAGTTGAGTTAAAGGCGTTTTGATTCTCTGCTGGCCGGCAGATTTAACTTTCATAATAGGCCTCAGGCATGAGAACGTGCTGAGCATGGTACAATAAATAGATGAAAACAAGGTCTCTGACCTAAAGAGATAACAGTCTACATTGAAGATCCAATGGAGGCCAGATGACGATTGAAGGGTCCAATGACCGGGTGGTGCAGCAGTGTTTTTTACCGCAAAAAAATGCAGACTTGGGTTGACTGAAACATTTTGCAAATTCGTGTCAAATTGTTTCAGTTGAAAAACAAATAACCACATTCTAAATTATCAAAATGTTTCCTGCTGACATTTTGGAAACAATGCGGCTTGATTTTTCTATTTGAAACTCTTTTTCCTTTTGAACTTTACTTCAATTTTCTTCTTTAAAAAAGCCTCAAAAACAAAGCAAAACATTTCATTATGGTCAAATAAAGCATTTTGTTCACTCTGAAACAATTTTTTTTGGGGGGTGGGGTTGCTGAAAAATTCAAAGCATTTTCATTTTGAGCTAATCTGAACTAACTTATTTGGCAATGTTTTTGGTTTCTCCCATGAACTAAAAAATCAGTTATTCACACAGCTCTCGTGATTATATGGTGGGACATACTAAATCTTTGTTGTGTGTGTTTAGCAGATAGGATAGTGTGATCTTGGGGTAACTGCTACAGTCTTTGTTTTCTGAGATGAATCGTACGAGTTTGCCAAGGGCACACTTCTCTTTAGTACAATACAATCTTGCATGAATAAATAACACTGGTCTACAATTTTTGAGAAGTCGTCTGCTTCAGAGATAAAATGTGCTATTTAGTATGTATTTTGATGTGCTGAATTCAAATAAGACAATTAAAACAACTGATTGGCTACTGTTTCTAAGATATTTAAGTTTTTACATTTTATGTCTATGTATATTGTGTAGATAGTAAAGTTTTAATCATAAATTGTAAACCTAGGTCTTTTCATGTGTTTATGGTTGCTTTACATGATACATAAACAGGACAGGTGAAATAGTAACACTTTAAAAATCAGCAAAGGGGTTATATAAATAAAATTTATTATGAAACAAAAGGCAAAAAACTATTATGTACATAGTTTAGTCCTATTCAGTGTCTACTCGGCGCTTCTTGGCTTGTCTCTTGTATTCATTAAATGGAGCATCTCTTGTCACTGTCCAGCAATAGTCTGCAAGCATTGATGGGCTCCATTTGCCCTGATAGCATTTCTCCATTGTTGCAATGTCCTGGTGAAATCGCTCGCCGTGCTCGTCGCTCACTGCTCCGCAGTTCGGTGGAAAAAAATCTAGATGAGAGTGCAAAAAATGTATCTTTAATGACATGTTGCAACCAAGGCTTTTGTATGCCTTGAGGAGGTTTTCCACCAACAACCTGTAGTTGTCTGCCTTGCTGTTTCCGAGAAAATTGATTGCCACTAACTGGAAGGCTTTCCATGCCTTTTTTTCCTTGCCACGCAGTGCATGGTCAAATGCATCATCTCGAAGAAGTTCACAAATCTCAGGACCAACAAAGACACCTTCCTTTATCTTAGCTTCACTTAACCTTGGAAATTTTCCACGGAGGTACTTGAAAGCTGCTTGTGTTTTGTCAATGGCCTTGACAAAGTTCTTCATCAGATCCAGCTTGATGTGTAAGGGTGGTAACAAAATCTTCCTTGATTCAACAAGTGGTGGATGCTGAACACTTTTCCTCCCAGGCTCCAATGACTGTCGGAGTGGCCAATCTTTCTTGATGTAGTGGGAATCTCTTGCACGACTATCCCATTCGCAGAGAAAACAGCAGTACTTTGTGTATCCAGTCTGCAGACCTAGCAAGAGAGCAACAACCTTCAAATCGCCACAAAGTTGCCACTGATGTTGGTCATAGTTTATGCACCTCAAAAGTTGTTTCATGTTGTCATAGGTTTCCTTCCTATGGACTGCATGACCAACTGGAATTGATGGCAAAACATTGTCATTATGCAGTAAAATAGCTTTAAGACTTGTCTTCGATGAATCAATGAACAGTCTCCACTCATCTGGATCGTGAACGATGTTGAGGGCTGCCATCACACCATTGATGTTGTTGCAGGCTACAAGATCACCTTCCATGAAGAAGAATGGGACAAGATCCTTTTGACGGTCACGGAACATGGAAACCCTAACATCACCTTCCAGGAGATTCCACTGCTGTAGTCTGGAGCCCAAAAGCTCTGCCTTACTCTTGGGTAGTTCCAAATCCCTGACAAGGTCATTCAGTTCACCTTGTGTTATGAGGTGTGGTTCAGAGGAGGAGGATGGGAGAAAATGTGGGTCCTGTGACATTGATGGTTCAGGACCAGAAGTTTCATCCTCTTCCTCGTCTGACTCAAGTGAGAATGATTCTGGTGCATCAGGAACCGGCAGTCCTTCTCCGTGGGGTACTGGGCGTATAGCTGATGGAATGTTTGGATAATGCACAGTCCACTTTTTCTTCTTTGACACACCTTTCCCAACTGGAGGCACCATGCAGAAGTAACAATTGCTGGTATGATCTGTTGGCTCTCTCCAAATCATTGGCACTGCAAAAGGCATAGATTTCCTTTTCCTGTTCAACCACTGGCGAAGATTTGTTGCACAAGTGTTGCAGCATATGTGTGGGGCCCACCTCTTGTCATGTATGACGCAATAGCAGCTTCAGATTGCATCATTCATTGTTTTACCTAAAAAGCAAGTACTGTCCAAACCCAGTCATAGATTTATTCATAGATCCAGTCAAAGATGTATTTTAGTCATTTCTGGTTTAAATTGAGATCCCTTCCCCTTATAACTCACTTATCCTCAGCCATTCCCAAGTCAAGGGTCGTATATACTGACCCAATAGCATGTCTTGAAAACTAGAGTCAATCAACAATTTTAAGCATCATTTTTGTTCTCAGTGACCCAGAATTAGTAAAGTTTGACTACATTTAATTCAGAAGCATTTTGGCTGTAGAGCAGGGTAATATACTGAAAACTGAATGTCTGGTTAGATTAATAGATTCATAGATTCTAGGGCTGGAAGGGACCTCGAGAGGTCATCGAGTCCAGCCCCCTGCCCTCATGGCAGGACCAATTACTGTCTAGACCATCCCTGATAGACATTTATCTAACCTACTCTTAAATATCTCCAGAGATGGAGATTCCACAACCTCCCTGGGCAGTTTATTTCAGTGTTTAACCACCCTGACAGTTAGGAACTTTTTCCTAATGTCCAACCTAAACCTCCCTTGCTGCAGTTTAAGCCCATTGCTTTTTGTTCTATCCTTAGAGGCTAAGATGAACAAGTTTTCTCCCTCCTCCTTATGACACCCTTTTAGATACCTGAAGACCGCTATCATGTCCCCTCTCAGTCTCCTCTTTTCCAAACTAAACAAACCCAATTCCTTCAGCCTTCCTTCATAGGTCATGTTCTCTAGACAATCATTCTTGTTGCTCTTCTCTGGACCCTCTCCAATTTCTCCACATCTTTCTTGAAATGCGGTGCCCAGAACTGGACACAATACTCCAGTTGAAGCCTAACCAGCGCAGAGTAGAGCGGAAGAATGACTTCTCGTGTCTTGCTCACAACACACCTGTTAATGCAGCCCAGAATCAAGTTTGCTTTTTTTGCAACAGCAGCACACTGTTGACTCATATTTAGCTTGTGGTCCACTATAACCCCTAGATCCCTTTCTGCCGTACTCCTTCCTAGACAGTCTCCTCCCATTCTGTATGTGTGAAACTGATTGTTCCTACCTAAGTGGAGCACTTTGCATTTGTCCTTCTTAAACTTCATCCTGTTTACCTCTGACCATTTCTCCAATTTGTCCAGATCATTTTAAATTATGACCCTATCCTCCAAAGCAGTTGCAATCCCTCCCAGTTTGGTATCATCTGCAAACTTAATAAGCGTACTTTCTATGCCAATATCCAAGTCATTGATGAAGATATTGAAGAGAGCCGGTCCCAAAACAGACCCTTGCGGAACCCCACTCGTTATACCTTTCCAGCAGGATTGGGAACCATTTATAACTACTCTCTGAGTACGGTTATCCAGCCAGTTGCGCACCCACCTTATAGTAGCCCCATCTAAGTTGTATTTCCCTAGTTTATTGATAAGAATATCATGTGAGACCGTATCAAATGCCTTACTAAAGTCTAGGTATACCACATCCACCACTTCTCCCTTATCCACAAGACTCGTTATCCTATCAAAGAAAGCTATCAGATTGGTTTGACATGATTTGTTCTTTACAAATCCATGCTGGTTATTCCCTATCACCTTACCACCTTCCAAGTGTTTGCAGATGATTTCCTTAATTACTTGCTCCATTATTTTCCCTGGCACAGAAGTTAAACTAACTGGTCTGTAGTTTCCTGGGTTGTTTTTATTTCCCTTTTTATAGATGGGCACTATATTTGCCCTTTTCCAGTCTTCTGGAATCTCTCCTGTCTCCCAGGATTCACCAAAGATAGTAGCTAGAGGCTCAGATACCTCCTCTATTAGCTCCTTGAGTATTCTAGGATGCATTTCATCAGGTCCTGGTGACTTGCAGGCATCTAACTTATCTAAGTGATTTGTAACTTGTTCTTTTTTTATTTTATCTTCTAAACCTTCCCCCTTCCCATTAGCATTCACTATGTTAGGCATTCCTTCAGACTTCTCGGTGAAGACCGAAACAAAGAAGTCATTAAGCATCTCTGCCATTTCCAAGTTTCCTGTTACTGTTTCTCCCTCCTCACTGAGTACTGGGCCTACCCTGTCCTTGGTCTTCCTCTTGCTTCTAATGTATTGATAAAAAGTTTTCTTGTTTCCCTTTATTCCTGTAGCTAGTTTGAGCTCATTTTGTGCCTTTGCCTTTCTAATCTTGCTCCTGCATTCCCGTGTTGTTTGCCTATATTCATCCTTTGTAATTTGTCCTAGTTTCCATTTTTTATATGACTCCTTTTTATTTTTTAGATCTTGCAAGATCTCTTGGTTAAGCCAAGGTGGTCTTTTGCCACATTTTCTATCTTTCCTACCCAGCAGAATAGTTTGCTTTCGGGCCCTTAATAGTGTCCGTTTGAAATACTGCCAGCTCTCCTCAGTTGTTTTTCCCCTCAGTCTTGATTCCCATGGAACCTTACCTATCAGCTCTCTGAGCTTACCAAAATCCGCTTTCCTGAAATCCATTGTCTCTATTTTGTTGTACTCCCTTCTACCCTTGCTTAGAATTGTGAACTCTGTGATTTCATGATCACTTTCACCCAAGCTGCCTTCTACTTTCAAGTTCTCAACGAGTTCCTCCCTATTTGTTAAAATCAATCTAGAAGAGCTTCCCCCCCTAGTAGCTTTCTCAACCTTCTGAAATAAAAAGTTGTCTGCAATGCAGTCCAAGAACTTAGTGGATAGCCTGTGCCCCGCCGTGTTATTTTCCCAACATATATCTGGATAGTTGAAGTCCCCCATCACCACCAAATCTTGGGCTTTGGATGATTTTGTTAGTTGTTTAAAAAAAGCCTCATCCACCTCTTCCACCTGGTTAGGTGGCCTGTAGTAGACTCCTGGCATGACATCACCCTTGTTTTTTACCCCTTTTAGCCTAACCCAGAGACTCTCAACACTTCCGTCCCCTATGTCCATCTCCACCTCAGTCCAAGTGTGTACATTTTTAATATATAAGGCAACACCTCCTCCCTTTTTCCCCTGTCTGTCCTTCCTGAGCAAGCTGTACCCATCCATACCAACATTCCAATCATGTGTATTATCCCACCAAGTTTCGGTGATGCCACCAATGTCATAGTTGAATTTATTTATTAGCACTTCCAGTTCTTCCTGCTTATTACCCATACTTCTCGCATTTGTATACAGGCATCTAAGATACTGATTTGATCTTGCCTCCCAGTTTTGCCCTGACCCTCCTATCTCTTTGCCATTAGAGCCCACACTCCCTCCTATTTCCGACCCATCTCCCAGGTCCCCATGTTCTCCACTTACCTGTGGGCTTTACTCACCTGTCCCCGTCGAACCTAATTTAAAGCCCTCCTCACTAGGTTAGCCAGTCTGTATCCAAATACGGTCTTTCCCCTCCTCGAAAGGTGAACACCATCTCTGCCTAGCAGTTCTTCATGGATTAGCATCCCGTGGTCGTGGAAGCCAAAGCCCTCCTGGCGACACCATCTTTGCAGCCAAGCATTCACCTCCACGATGCACCAATCTCTGCCTGGGCCCCTACCTTTGACAGGAAGGATCGAAGAGAATACCACCTGCGCTCCAAACTCCTTCACCCGTATGCCCAGAGCCCTGTAGTCACTCTTGATCTGCTCAGTGTCACACCTCGCAGTATCATTTGTGCCCACATGGATGAGTAGCATGGGGTAGTAGTCAGAGGGACGGATAATCCTTGACAATGCTTCCATAACGTCTCGGATACGGGCCCCCGGCAGGCAGCATACCTCCCGAGATGAAATGTCAGGGCGACAGATGGGTGCCTCCGTCCCCCTCAGCAGAGAGTCTCCGACCACCACTACCCTACGTTTCCTATTCGCAGTGGTGGCAGCAGACTTCCCAGCCTTAGGGGTATGAGGCTTTTCCTCCTCTTCTGTAGGGGGAGATTCCTTCTCTCCTGTATCAAGAAGAGCATAACGGTTTCCTATTACCACGGCAGAAGGGTTTGGAGCAGGGGTGGAGCACTGCCTGCTGCCAGAAGTAACCAGTTGCCAGTGTCCACCCTGAGCCATTTCCTCCTCGACCAGTGGTGTGTCAGCAGTCCTGTGTACTGGGACATCTACCTCAGCTGTCTCCACATGGACACTGTCCAGGAATTGTTCATGGACTTGGATGCTCCTCAATCTAGCCACCTCCTCCTGTAGCTCTCCCACCTGTTGCCTGAGAGATTCCACCAGCAGGCACCTGTCACATTGGATGGTCCCCCCAGCCTGGATATCAGTAAGTGGAAATTGCAAGTTACAGTCCCTGCAAAACCACACCAGGATCTGGGTAGAAGCATCCATGTTCAGGCGCTCTGTCTGGCTACAGGTGCAGGTGGAGGAGACAGAAGCAGTGCTGGCACAGGTGTTGCGGGCCATCCTAACCATCGTAGGCCTCCCTCTGTCAAACTCCCTCTCAAACAATCAAGGGAACAGGGTCAGGCACTCAGTCCCAACTGCCACAACAGCTGAAACTGAAATCACCTGAAATCAGAATCAAAATTGAAATTCAGACAGTCAAATACACACACTCCCACCAACAGCTAGTACTCACTCTCACCTGGTAGCCTGTTCAGCCGCGGGATCTCTTGCTCTCCCTCTCAAACTCCCCTGTCTGCAGCCCCCTGTCCGCTCTGCTCCCCTGGTCGCTCTGCCTCTGGCTTTAGTTTGGGTTAAAGGTTTTGGGAATGGCAAGTATACCTCACCCCCTTCCCACTCCCCAACACCCTCTCAAAACTCCCTGTTAGCAGCCCCTGGTCACAAAGCTCCCTGGCCGCTTGCTCGCTGCTTTATAAAGCCCTGGCCTCCCTGATTAGCCCCGCCCCCTGATTAAGGCTTCTAGGTTTCAAGCCTGGTGTAGAAGCTCACAGCTTCCAACTGCCAGCCACAGCACACAGTCCTTCAAACAAACAAACAAACAAACTAATGAACAAAGAGACAGACACAAGCTCAGCACACAGCAAGTACCCCCAAACACACACTACAGACAGCCACTTACCCCAAGGGTCCTGTAGTTTTTTGTCAGGTTTCTTGTCAGGTGACAACAGTAAATCATCACAGCCTATTTTTTTTTCTCCAACACAAAAAAAGAAATTTTATTGGAATAAAGTAGCAATATCCTAAAGAAATCTTTGCCTATTATTTTTTTGCAGCCCTCCTCCTTTTCTATGGCTTCCAACTATGGTTTTAAATAAACAGTGCACACATCCTGAGGCCTGTGCTCCTAATATGACAGGCACATCCTGATGTTCTCTGGATTTCAATGGAACATCTGTTTAAGGTGTGGGACAGTGTCTACATCCAGGAGAGAGAGGTGTCAATGTTCTCCCTGTAAAATGTTAAACAAAATTGTGTAGTCTTTACTTTCATTGATACACTCTCAAACACCCCATTGCTCATGATCTGCCTGCCTGTAATAGATACTTGACATAACTGACACAATGAAAATCTGGCAGAAGCACTGGGGTATCTCTTGTAACCAGCATACCATATAGTAATTCACTACGTTCATCCCAAATGATAGACATGTAGTGAATTTAAAGACTTATCAGATTTCTTTTTGTTCCATGCCAGTGTGCTTTCTATATAAATAATTTATTCTGCAGATTTGTGTTAATTTCGCAGATGCAATTGTTCGCAAGTGGCTACAATGTGTGTGATGCACAGTAGCTGCTGTCAGAATAGTACCTGCATGATTAGTGTGTATATTGTGCAATATAAAACTTTTGGGGTAGACTAGCTATTTTTTACTGTCTTTGTGTCTTTGTTTAGCATCAGCAATTTTTCAAGGTGTCTTAAGTTGGGACAATCAAATATCGAGGCACCAAAATTGGCCACTAATGAAAAACGTTGATGACAGTGTATTTCATCCAAGCATCTCGGTGTTTTAAAAAGGTGAATATGGGCTACATCCAACTTACAGATGAAAAACGGATATAGAGGGTAGTTAAGTGACCTGCCCAAACTCACAAAGCAGGATGAGAGAGCACCAACACCTTCTCAGCTTGTGGGATGTACTCATATACTCCAGTGATGAGGGGTGTACGAAATACATGAATGGGTGGACAGCAAGTGGGAGAGCTGAGATGAGAAACAAAAGTTTTTTGATCCTCTTGCCTCCTATTAAATATGGTACATATTCCAATCATATTATCTAATTGGGTAATTTCATGCAAATTTATAATCTGTTTGGGTTTTTCAGCAATGGAGCTATGTTGACTTAACCCAACTGAGAATCTGTCTCAGTTGTGTTGAATGTTGCTGGCAAAGCATTCCAGAGATAGCTGAATTTTGGCGGAAGGTAAAGTGATCACTATATAGAACCATGACAATTAACACATTGTGGTGTGTGATACCACCACCATTTCCCTTTCCTTTGAATAGAAAATATCTAGTATGTCATGGTGTGGTTACTGTTAACAAATTGACTTTGAATTTTCTTCTTTATATATGAGCTTTAAACTGTAATTCCCTTCCATTCCCTAACTCCCATTTAAATTAATGGGGGGATGACTGCAAATCCTAGTATGCTTGTTTCTAAAACTAATAAAATATAAAGGGTAAACTTTTCAAAAATCCCTATGACCTAGAAATTGACACAACTTTTGAAAATAAGACTTAAGATCCGAAATCATGGCCAGTCTTGAACATTTTAACCAAAGTCTTTAGGAATAACACAAAAAGAGTGACACTTTAATACTCTCTGTCCCTAAAAAACAAGGATGTTTAAAGAAGTGGTAGGTTCAAGCACAACAGAGTCTCTTTTAGAACCTGACTCTACTTCCATTGACTGTCATGTCAGAATCTCCATTAATTCTACATGACCAGACATTCACTTGCAAGGCCATTGGCCATTATCTTTGAAAATTCATGATGATCGGGGGAGGTCCCGAACGATTGGAAAAAGGCATATATAGTGCCCGTATTTAAAAAAGGGAAGAAAGAGAACCCGGGGAACTACAGACCGGTCAGCCTCACTTCAGTCCCAGTCAAAATCATGGAGCAGGTCCTCAAGGAATCCATTTTTAAGCACTTGGAGGAGAGGAAGGTAATCAGGAACAGTCAACAAGGATTCACCAAGGGCAAGTCATGCCTGACCAACCTGATTGCCTTCTATGATGAGATAACTGGCTCTGTGGATATGGGGAAAGCAGTGGATTTGATATATCTTGACTTTAGCAAAGCTGCACTTAGGAAGGAAGAATCCCATGCACAGCTACAGGCTAGGGACCAACTGGCTAAGCAGCAGTTCTGCAGAAAAGGACCTGGGAATTACAGTGGACGAGAAGCTGGATATGAGTCAGCAGTGTGCCCTTGTTGCCAACAAAGCTAATGGCATATCTGGCTGTATTAGTAGGAGCATTGCCAGCAGATCAAGGGAAGTGATTATTCCCCTCTATTCGACACTGGTGAGGCCACACCTGGAGTATTGTGTCCAGTTTTGGTCCCCCTCACTACAGAAGGTATGTGGACAAATTTGAGAGAGTCCAGCGGAGGACAACAAAAATGATTAGGGGGCTGGGGCATATGACTTACAAGGAGAGGCTGAGGGAACTGAGGTTATTTAGTCTGCAGCAGAGAAGAGTGAGGAGGTATTTGACAGCAGCCTTCAACTACCTGGAGGGGGGTTCCAATGAGGATGGAGCTAGGCTGTTCTCAGTGGTGGCAGATGACAGATCAAGAAGCAAAGGTCTCAAGTTGCAGTGCGGGAGGTCTAGGTTGGATATTAGGAAACACTTTTCACTAGGAGGGTGGTGAAGTACTGGAATGGGTTACCTAGGGAGGTGGTGGAATCTCCTTCCTTAGAGGTTTTCAAGGCCCGGCTTGACAAAGCCCTGGCTGGGATGATTTAGATGGTGTTGGTCCTGCTTTGAGCAGGGGATTGGACTAGATGACCTCCTGAGGTCTCTTCCAACCCTAATATTCTATGATTCTAAGGCAACATTCCACAAGCTCTTACATTTTCCATCGAAATTTCCTTTGTTCTTGTATAAAGAGCCAAGTGAAACTCCTTGTTTTAGTAAATAACACAAACTGCCATCACCACAGTACATATTGGTGAGCCCACTGCAAAAAAATGTAATTAATATCTCAAAGGAGTAGCGAATTCAAATAAAATCTCAATTTAATTAAGCTCCCTAAATAGCTACAAACATTTGTGAAAGGTACTGCAGGAAAAAAGCATACTAACCTAATTTTGTATCATGGGATTTAGAAATTGAAGATGAATTACCATTCCAAATAATTAAGTAGTAAAGTAATAAAGTATTCAAATTTCATTGGTCTCTAGAATGTACTTTACTTGAGAGTATAATTTAAAGATTTAAGACTAAGTGTTAAGACATATTTTAATATATCAAACTATGTTTGAAATAACATTAACTTTTATTTAGGTATTCTTGTGTTCCTACTAATACACATTACACTTCTGAGAACAATATTTAAATGAATAAAGAATAAAATTCACTTACCCTAGAAACTCAGGTGCTACAGGAAATGGTGATGACACTGTGAGCCAGTCCTACTTTGCAGAGTAATAAGCTTTGAAAAACATCAGTTCACATGTGCTCAGGAAAGACTTGTGTGAGAGTTTGACTGCTAAATTCTCCAGAGTCCATCCGCCCTGTGCAGCAACCAGCCCCACGGAGAGATTGAGCATGCTCCATCCCAGGGCTGAGTCAGCATTTCCCAATATCCCTGCAATTGCTGCTCCCAGCTGCTGTGGTGTTGGGCATCAAAACTGAGGCCAGGGAGATGGTCTGCCCTGCCCAGACAGCGTGGAGGAAAAAAAGAGGAAGAAGCCTGACTGAAATGTAGAGATTTTTAAAGGTCAAGGACTGCCCTTAATTAGACTCAGATGGCCATAATTAACCTGAGCCTAATTTCTTTCAGTTCACAGGAAAAAGGGGGTTTAACGATTCTAAGACTGATATGCCTGCTTTCAACCACCCTTACAGATTCGAGGAGCAGTGGGCGCTGTCCGAGGTTCTCTGCTCGGTGTTCCTGTCATGTTCCCTTCGTTTAGACCTGTGACCTTACTCCTGTTCTTGTTATCTCCTTAGTTGTCCTCCAGTTTGGAATCCTGGACCTGTGGATCCTCTCCTTAGGCTGGGGGGAGGTCCTTTAGCAGTGGGGCGGACTTCTGTCCACCCACTTCCTAGATACTAACAGGACCACCCTTCCAGATTCGAGGACCATTTGGCGCTGTCCAGGGTTCTCTGCTCGGTGTCCCCTTCTGGTTACCAAGTTTTGGCCCTTTGACCCCCTCACCTATTCCCATTGTTGCCTTTGTTGTCCCGCGAACTTGGTTGGGTTCTGGGTTCAGTAGCTCCTCCCTAGGCTGGGGGAGGGGCTTTTAGCAGTGGGCAGCCTAGCGCCTGCCCACCTCCTAGTGCTCAAAAGGGCCACCCTTCGAGATTCAAGGAGCACTGGGCGCTGTCCGAGGTTTTCTGCTTGGTGTCCCCTTCAGGTCCCATTTGTTTGACCTTCACACCTGCCCCTGTTACATTTTTGGTTGTCCCCCGTAATTATTTGAGATCCTGGACCTTGTGGATCCTCCCCTAAGGCTGGGAGAGGGTCCTTTAGCCATGGGTGGGCTTATGCTACAGTACTGCTTTAGCAATTACATACATATGAACATTTCTCAACTGCCTCTCAGCCACCTCCTTAAAGAGTCTTAAGAAGGTATGTGAAAGAGGAGAGAGAAGCTGTGTTCTGGATAAGTTACAGTGTTCCATGCTTAGGGGTAGCCTCAAAGAATATGTCATTTTGGTGAGCAGTATGGAAGGCTATTGGCTGCACTGACATGTGTTGAAGAATTGAAGAATTAACCTTTGGATGATATAGTCTTTGAATCCTTAAAATCCTCTATCCTGCAGGAAGGGGTGTCTGTTTTACAGAAGGGCATTGTTAATCAGTGGAACTCACCCTGCATGACAGGGAGAATTTGAAAGCTCCAGGGCCAGGGCTGTTAGGATGCAACCATTTCACTAACATGTATACAGTTTTTACAGAGGCAGAGAAAGAGAAAGAGAGAGTGAGTGTGAACAGTTGTGCAACACCAATATAACTCTTGGACATGGAAATTCCAACACCTCCTGAAATTGTGATGCATCTTTACTGTGGCCTTTTCTACATTCAAGAACAGCCCCAACTCAGCCAGAAGTGGCCAGCAGAAGGTGTAGCTGCACTGGTCTGAACCCTAAGTGTAGATGCAACCCATGTGTCTAATAGGGAGATATCTCTTTAAGAGACCCATTGGGGTGGGAAGTAGGAGTGAGTTGTGTCTGGGTCATTGTTGCTAGGCAGATTAAGCACTCCACATCCAGAAGCCTCTGGAATTGGGTGGGGTCGTTTTGGTTCTGCTCCAATAGGTTCCCTGTTGCTGGGGTCAGATGCCATGGGGGCAAGCCGTCAGGGCAGCTGCTTTGCAGAAGGTTATGTGCCCTGTGTGAGTTGGGAGAGGCTGAGCCCAGGAGCAGGAAGCAGGCTGTTGTCCCTAACCCTGAAGCATTTTGCACTAGGTCAGTGATATTGTTAACCCTCTAACAGGGAAGCCTGGGCAATGGTAATTATAGCAAGGGGAAACTGGGAGGAAAAATAACTTCTATTTTAATTGTATGCTTTGAATGTTGTTTTGTTTTTAGCCAAACTGTTCTAGTTAAATTGTCTCAATTAGTTTGAGTCACCAACTTTTCTTTAAGTGTAGTAATGGGGAAAGAGTCATTTATATTTTGCTATTCTCAGTTTTGTATTTTCTTGTAACAGGGTTTTCTTTAAATCTATATATGTAACAAGTGAGTGGTTAATCAGTTAGCTGAATGGCTAGCAGTGATTTCAGCAGAGGAGCAAGCAAGTGGAGGGAAGATGTTTTAGACTCAGCAGACTGTATAGATTTGGTGATCAAAGATTCTAACTGAGACTTAGGTGAACAAAACCTAAGCTTTTGGGACCTTTCAGTTCCTCTCACTGTATTTCTGTGGGGACTGGACTCTGGGTCTCCAGCTGCTCTTCTATGGGAGTTGGGGTTTTTTTAGGCCCTGGAGAAGGGGAATGAAGTGAACTCTAGCCCACCCAAAAGTTACATAGAGTTTGGTTTTGTACCAACTGAACTATTTTGAGTTTATTCTGACTACAAGGGGTGGTTGATACAAGGCGCAGTTTGCACTTGTTTAGCCTTAGAGCTTGACTACTCTAGGACTTGTAATGGTGTTTTCAAATAACACAATTTTCAATTCTAGTAAAGACATGCCAGATGATGTCTCTAGCTATGTTTAACTCTATTCTACAGTCAAACACAAGTAGTTTGTTAGTCTCTAAGGTGCTACGAGTTTTTCTTTCTTATTTTCGTTTTGCTGACACAGACTAACACGGCTACTACACTTAAAAGGGTCCTGTGGCACCTTATAGACTAACAGAGGTATTGGAGCATAAGCTTTCGTGGGTGAATACCCACTTCATCGGATGCGAGCAGTGGAAATGTCCAGGGGCAGATATAAATGTGCAGGGAAGGGTCAGGCTAGAGATAACAAGGTTAGCTCTATCAGGGAGGGTGAGGCCCTCTTCTAGCAGCTGAGGTGTGAATACCAAGGGAGGAGAAACTGCTTTTGTAGTTGGCTAGCCATTCATAATCTTTGTTTAGTCCTGAGCTGATGGTGTCAAATTTGCAAATGAACTGAAGCTCTGTTGTTTCTCTTTGGAGTCTGGTCCTGAAGTTTTTTTGCTGCAGGATGGCTACCTTTAAGTCTGCTATGGTGTGTCCAGGGAGGTTGAAGTGTTCTCCTACAGGCTTTTGTATATTGCCATTCCTTATATCTGATTTGTGTCCATTTATCCTTTTGCTTAAGGACTGTCCAGTTTGGCCGATGTACATAGTAGAGAGGCATTGCTGGCACATTATGGCGTATATTACATTGGTGGATGTGCAGGTGAATGAACCGGTGATGGTGTGGCTGATCTGGTTAGGTTCTGTGATGGTGTCCCTGCTGTAGATGGTGAAACTGCAGAAAAACCTGAGAGTCTCTGGATTAAATTGAGAAGTGTGAGCAACAAGGGTAATGTCGTGGTGGGGGTCTGCTACAGACCACCAGACCAGGGGGATGAGGTGGACGAGGCTTTCTTCCAGCAACTAACAGAAGTTACTAGATCACAGGCCCTGGTTCTCATGGGTGACTTTAATCACCCCTATATCTGCTGGGAGAGCAATACAGCGGTCCACAGACAATCCAGGAAGTTTTTGGAAAGTGTAGGGGACAATTTCCTGGTGCAAGTGCTGGAGGAACCAACTAGGGGAAAAGCTCTTCTTGACCTGCTGCTCACAAACAGGGAAGAAATAGTAGAGGAAGCAATAGTGGATGGGAACCTGGGAGGCAGTGACCATGAGATGGTCAAGTTCAGGATCCTGACACAAGGAAGAAAGGAGAGCAGTAGAATACAGAGCCTGGACTTCAGAAAAGCAGACTTTGACTCCCTCAGGGAACTGATGGGCAAGGTCCCCTGGGAGAATAACATGAGGGGGAAAGGAGTCGAGGAAAGCTGGCTGTATTTTAAAGAAACCTTATTGAGGTTGCAGGAACAAACCATCCCGATGTGTAGAAAGAAAAGTAAATATGGCAGGCGACCAGCTTGGCTTAACAGTGAAATCCTTGCTCGTCTTAAACACAAAAAAGCAGCTTACAAGAAGTGGAAGATTGGACAAATGACCAGGGAGGAGTATAAAAATATTGTTCAGGCATGCAGGAGTGAAATTAGGAAGGCCAAATCACACTTGGAGTTGCAGCTAGCCGGAGATGTTAGGAGTAACAAGAAGGGTTTCTTCAGGTATGTGAGCAACAAGAAGAAGGTCAAGGAAAGTGTGGGCCCCTTGCTGAATTTAGAAAAGCTGGACGAACACAAGTCCATGGGGCCGGATGCACTGCATCCGAGGGTGCTAAAGGAGTTGGCCGATGTGATTGCAGAGCCATTGGCCATTATCTTTGACAAATCATGGCAATCGGGGGAGGTCCTGGATGACTGGAAAAAAGCTAATGTAGTGCCCATCTTTCAAAAAGGGAAGACGGAAGATCCGGGGAACTACAGGCCAGTCAGTCTCACCTCAGTCCCTGGAAAAATCATGGAACAGGTCCTCAAGGAATCAATTCTGAACCACTTAAAGGAGGGGAAAGTGATCAGGAACAGTCAGCATGGATTCACCAAGGGCAAGTCATGCCTGACTAACCTAATTGCCTTCTATGATGAGATAACTGGTTCTGTGGATGAGGGGAAAGGAGTGGATGTGCTATTTCTTGACTTTAGCAAAGCTTTTGATACAGTCTCCCACAGTGTTCTTGCCAGCAAGTTAAAGAAGTATGGGCTGGATGAATGGACGGTAAGGTGGATAGAAAACTGGCTGGATGGTCGTGCTCAACGGGTAGTGATCAATGGCTCCATGTCTAGTTGGCAGCCGGTATCAAGTGGAGTGACTCAAGGGTCGGTGCTGGGGCCGGTTTTGTTCAATATCTTCATCAACGACCTGGAGGATGCTGTGGACTGCACCCTTAGCAAGTTTGCAGATGACACTAAACTGGGAGGAGTGGTTGATACGCTGGAGGGTAGGGACAGGATACAGAGGGACCTAGACAAATTAGAGGATTGGGCCAAAAGAAATCTGATGAGGTTCAACAAGGACAAGTGCAGAGTCCTGCACTTAGGACGGAAGAATCCCATGCACTGCTACAGACTAGGGACCGAATGGCTGGGCAGCAGTTCTGCAGAAAAGGACCTAGGGGTTACAGTGGACGAAAAGCTGAATATGAGTCAACAGTGTGCCCTTGTTGCCAAGAAGGCTAACGGCATTTTGGGCTGTATAAGTAGGGGCATTTCCAGCAGATCGAGGGACGTGATTATTCCCCTCTATTTGGCACTGGTGAGGCCTCATTTGGAGTACTGTGTCCAGTTTTGGGCCCCACACTACAAGAAGGATGTGGATAAATTGGAAAGAGTCCAACGGAGGGCAACAAAAATGATTAGGGGGCTGGAGCACATGACTTATGAGGAGAGGCTGAGGGAACTGGGATTGTTTAGCCTGCAGAAGAGAAGAGTGAGGGGGGATTTGATAGCTGCTTTCAACTACCTAAAAGGGGGTTCCATCCTAAAAGAGGATGGATCTAGACTGTTCTCAGTGGTAGAAGATGACAGAACAAGGAGTAATGGTCTCAAGTTGCAGAGGGGGAGGTTTACGTTTGATATTAGGAAAAACTTTTTCACTAGTAGGGTGGTGAAGCACTGGAATGGGTTACCTAGGGAGGTGGTGGAATCTCCTTCCTTAGAGGTTTTTAAGGTCAGGCTTGACAAAGCCCTGGCTGGGATGATCTAGTTGGGGTTGGTCCTGCTTAAGCAGGGGGTTTGACTAGATGACCTCCTGAGGTCCCTTCCAACCCTGAGATTCTATGATTCTATGTGGGCAAAGTTGGCATCGAGCTTTGTTGCATGGATTGGTTCCTGAGTTAGAGTTATTATGGCGCGGTGTGTAGTTGCTGGTGAGAATATGCTTCAGGTTGGCGGGCTCTCTGTGAGCGAGGACTGGCCTGCCTCCCAAGGCCTGTGAAAGTGAGGGGTTGTTGTCCGGGATGGGTTGTAGATCACCGATGATCCGCTGGAGAGGTTTTAGCTGAGGACTGTAAGTGATGGCCAGTGGAGTTCTGTTGGTTTCTTTCTTCAGCTTGTCTTGCAGCAAGAGGCTTCTGGGTACACGTCTGGCCCTGTTGATCTGTTTCCTTATTTCCTCATGCGGAAAAGTAGCAACAAATGCTTGTATCCCTTTGGTATGAGAATGTTCCAATCTTGTCCATTGTGTATGTGGTAGTGAAATGATCCATGCTAAGGTGAAACAAAACTATGAACAAAGATATGTGTCCTCTCTGAGAGTTTACTGTCATCGATCGGTCTATCAGCCCTCACAGAGAGAGCGCCGATCACAACATGCCAGATGTGTTGTTCTAGCCAGTCCTCCAACTACCCGCTGGCCAAGCTGTCAGTAGCACCGGACACCCGATTGACATAGCGCACAACAGCCTAGAACTCCTGAGCGATCCGCCAACCGCAGCCTCCCAAGCAGCTGGGATTACAGGCACGCGCCACGAAACACAATTGGAAGCTCTAGTGTGGACAAGCTCTTGGAGTCCGTCCGCTTCAGTGTAGAAATCCCAACTGATGGCAACTGATCACTGAACAGGATTATTCTTGACTATGGACCAGGCCTGAGATCTATTTATATGTTCAGTGTCAGAGCTATAAATGTCTCTTTTCTGTTTTTCATCAGTGTGTCCAGTGGCATAGTTGTACACACTACATCATAAAAGAAGCAAGAAAAGGGTTAGTATTAATGGGATACTGTTCTTCATATATTCTCTGCTGTAAAGAATGGGAGCACTTATGTGGAAATGGCCACATAATTTTTAAAGAGTAGGGTCTTTATTCTCTTAGGATTCTTGAGAGTGAAAGAGCTTTCATATTTCTTTCTCTGCCTCCGATAAGAATTCTAACCTCCCTATGTTCCTCTGCTGCAATCTGTTCCATTAATTCACAGCAGTCTGTATTAATTCAGGACTAGAACCCCCGGCACAGAGAGCAGATGGCTATCTATCTTTTATTCCCCTCTTTTTACATTCAATTTTCTCATGTTCCATCAAGATATTGTATGTTAAATCTGTCTAGACCATGCTCAAGCCAGAGGCATCTCCAGACATGCTAGTTTACTATGCTGTCATTTTTTTCCATCTTAGGAAAGGATAGCTGGTTTTGTATTAACAAATACAGCAATAAAATGTTCCCTGACAAGGAAAGGATTGTATCTGGTCACTCCCATCACATATACAAAGCCTCCCCCACCACTGAAAACACCCTATACCCTGTGGCAAGGGTGCTGGAACAATTTGTATAGTGCGGGTGCTGAGAGCCATTGAACCAAACTGTGAACCCTGTATATGATGGAAACCACTTCAAGCCAGGGGGTGTGGTAGCACCCCTAGTTCCAGCACCTATGCCTGGTGGATGAATGCTGAGGAACCTGTCTGAAAGGAAGGCAGCAATATAATGACCATCAGATTGCCTTCTTTTAAATATTCTGTGGACAATGGCTGTGCTATTTGTTTTGGGAGAAAAGAGGGATCTGTCTATGTCACCATAGGAACAGAGTGTATCTCAGGGTTTAATAGTATGCTTATGTTTGTTGTTTCTTTGTGGGTTTTTTTTAAATTACAGGCAATGACCTTTCCTATTAGACTTATTTAGTTAAAACTGTTAGATGTAAACTATAATTTCATAAATTTTTAAGGGCAGAAAGGACTATTGTGATCATCTAGTCTGACCGAGAGGCAATATGCACAGGCAATAGAACTTCCCCAAAACAATTCCTAGAGCAGATCTATTAGAAACACGTCCAATCTCAATTTAAAAATTGCCAGTGATGGAGAATCCACCATCATCTAGTCTCACCTGTTGCATAACACAGGACTTAGAATTTCACCTAGCAATTTCTGTGATCGGGAGCACTGTTGTTCCACACTATGTAAGTGAAAACTGTTGATCCTGATGATTGTGGTAGAACTAGAATATATAGTGGATACTTTGCTTCATGAGTTGATCTACATCTTTATAGTGACTTTCTTCATGGCACCCTTTACATGCCATGACTCACAGGAAAGACAAGTAAACAACTTGCAGGAACACAATGGGTCCAGTCCTGCACTCCTTACTCAGGCAAGATCCCCATTTACTTTAATTTCAAGCATATAAAAGGGATATAGACATTCCCATGTAGTGCTGTAAAATCCCAGAACAATAATAGAGCTGGAGAAGCAGGAAGTGAAATTCACCTCTCTAGTTAGTGTCCAAGCTGAGTGAAATGCAAAGTAAATAAACAGCATTAAATACTTTATTATATTCTAAAACAGTTTCTCCTCTTTGGAATCACAAGTCTGATTAATAAGACAGGCAAATATAATGATCCAGATCCCCACCTGTGGTAAGTCAGCACAGCTCTGTTAAAATGAATGAAACTGCATCAAATTTACATCAGCTGAGGGTCTGGCCCATGTGTCTTAGTCTCCTTCCAAATGCACTAAAGTCAGGTGCAACATTTTAAATATATTTTGCTGCTTTTAGGTGTTAGTGCTTTAAACGTTTGGACAGATGTGCTGCATGAAATTTGACATTCAACCGTTGTTGTTTTCCAGGGTTCAGCACGACATGTTTCTCCAAACCTGTTAGTTAATTTTAATGCCACTTCATTTTAAGATCTAGCGAAAGCTAAATAAAGTCTTTAACAGTCCATAACCATTAAGATTATATAGAGAATCTGAGTGTTCTTTGTTAGCTATAATCCCATCTTATTTTAAAGTAGATAGATAAATGAAACACTTAATTTAACAAAATGATCTGATCTAAAAAGGGATTAAAAAATACATTCCCAACCATCAGAGTTAACATTGTCTTAATGGTTTATATTTCTGCCATTAATGCCTACATGAGGCAACACAGAGTTAAAATAAAATATTTTATGACCATTCACTATATCATCAGGTATACATGTCATTACAATAACGTATGGAAGGAAATATGTGACTCTATCAGAAACTGAGGTCAATTAGGGACTCATTATGAAGAAGCAGTGAAATTGATTTGTAACTGTATCTCTTCAGGCTGCTGCCATTCTAGAGAGTTAATAATAAAATCTGAATTCTGACAAGGAGAGTCATTAAAGCACTTGATAGGCAAGAGTTATTCATTACTTTAAAACTTATTATCTGGAATTTATTCCCTTCTGCTAGCAAGATTTGTCATGTCCAAGAGATTAATGATTTTGAATACAAAGGAGTTGGCTGACATCAGTTGTAAGACTCCACATTTCAGTGGATTTACATGCAATATCGTTCCTTTGTACAATTTTTAAAACCACCACCGCTGAGCCACATACCATTATCTTTTTTTTTTTTCCTCCAGAAGCTTGACATCCTGGGATCTATTTGACACGATGAAAATGTTCAGCAGTTGCTTTTGCTTTACTAACGCAATTTGGTATCATATTCCAACCCCATCACATTTTATTTAAAAAGTCTTCAATGTGTTTCATTAACAAACAGTTTAGGGGACCTTGGAGGACTTTTCTAAGCTGTGTATATATATATATATATATATATTTTTTTTTTTTTTCTTGGGCTAGGAGTAGTAAGAACTTATCAAGGCTGACAAGCTATAGGCTTTCTTGCTGAATTTATCCAATGAGAAACTGATGAGGCAATCTCAATATCTCTGCAAATCAGGAGTCAAACACTTCAGAATAATTGGAAACGGGACTGAAGTTGCTCACTTCATCTCTAATGTCAAAGGTCTTATTCTTTATACTACTAAAATACATCACATGTGCCTATACAGTAATAACCCACACTCAGAGAGCGTGGCTCTTTGTCCCCTTAGACTGCCTGGTTCATAGAAGAGGCTTATGAGTTTGCTAATGCTCCCACCTAATGCACTTAATGCTTTGCCTCCTACAGCAGAGTCACATGCTCCTCTTACCACTCAGCGCCCCGGGGTTCCAATGCTACTGTGAAGCCAATCAGGTTGATTACAATAGCAAACTTCACCTAAAGATCTCACAGCATTGTTCTAACATGCAGGGCCAAATCAGGGTTGCTCCAGTGTGAGCATGCATACACAGGAGCTGGTTGTAATGGGAAAGAGCATCAAGGTCTTCTTGCAGCACTCCTGAGCTGGAAGAAGGAAAAGAGAACCCAATTTCCTCAGGTTCCCAAGCACCTGCATGAATGTAGTGGTCAGATTCACTAGTACTACCAGCAGCACTGAACCCCAAAATGAAGGCACGTCTGGGTGGGTTGGGAGTGTAGACAAGCTGCCTCCATCTGCTCGCAAAGGGGCCAGAAAACCCAGCCAGCTGGGCGACGGAATTCCCTAAGCATAGGGGAATCCTTGCACGATAGAGAACTTCTCATGATGGGTAAGGAGGCAGGGTAGCAAAACAGGGGGATTTTAGGACCTTGTAAGCATTTCTGTTTTAGACCCACTTGAGTCCAGTGGGTCTAAAACAGAAACGTCAGTGCTAGAAAAAATGATCCTATTTTAATGTAGGTGATGGGGGAGGTCACACTTAAAATGAGATGTTCTGTAGCCATATTGACACGGGATAATTGTGTGAGATATAGATATTGTGACAGACCCAGACAAGTGGGGTACAGAAGTCTGATCGAGGGCAAATATACTGGCCATTGGATGAATAGTTTTCTGTTCCCTGAGTGACCAGAGCAGGGGCTGCACTAGAACAAGCAGGAACTTTCTGGAACCAATTTAAGGCAGGCAGGCTAATTAGGACACCTGGAGCCAATTAAGAAGAACCTGCTAGAATCAATTAAGACAGGCAGGCTAATCAGGGCACCTGGGTTTAAAAAGGAGCTCCCTTCAGTTTGTGGGGTTGCGTGTGAGGAGCTGGGAGCAAGAGGCACACAAGGAGTTGAGAGGGAGAAGAGTTGAAGGACTGAGGAGTACAAGCATCAGCAGACCATCAGGAGGAAGGGCCTGCAGTAAGCGTAAAGGAGGTGTTGGGAGGAGGCCGTGGGGAAGTAGCCCAGGGAGTTGTAGCTGTCACGCAGCTGTTACAGGAAACCCTATAGACAACTGCAATCCACAGGGCCCTGGGCTGGAACCCGGAGTAGAGGGCGGGCCCGGGTTCCCCCCAAAACCTCCCAACTCCTGATCAGACACAGGAGGAATTTGACTGTGGGTTCTACCAGAGGGGAAGATCTCTGAGGCGATCAAAGTCCGCCAATAAGCGCAGGACTCACCAAGGTAGAGGAGGAACTTTGTCACAATATATATAGTCTCACACATGCAACAATGATGCTAAATTCTTCCCTTAATGCTATGGTTCTGGCCCGAGCTTCTTGCATGGTTCTACCTGTGAAATGTGCAGTCACATATGTTTACCTGCCTTGCATAACAGTGTGTTGTGTGTCCCCGAGGTAACTGTTTGCGCCAGACTTTGGCATGGGGCTTTGGGAAAAGTGTCCCTCCTCATGCTTCTCTACTGTGAAGTACGCCTATTGCTTCCCCATTCTGTTCACAGCACTCTTTCATACCCCTTTCATGAGCATGTGTTGAATGTATTGGCCTCCAATTAACTGTCATAAAAA
Organism: Chelydra serpentina; assembly: GCA_037349315.1. NCBI lineage: Eukaryota > Metazoa > Chordata > Testudines > Chelydridae > Chelydra > Chelydra serpentina. Next base: position 19,189,164 of record JBAIAC010000004.1, on the reverse strand, counting down.
GATGGTAGCTGAGGGTTACGTATGTGCCTGTGTAACTGAGTGTGTACATGCCCCGTCCTAGTTGGAAAGGACAAAGTTGGATAACAGGGTCCATATCATAGACCTGGCCAGGAGTCTAGGCAGCTCCGTACTGTCTCTGTTGATATGTTATTAGGCAGTGTTCAGCACGCAGTATTTCGTATATATTATACCCTAGGGTGCTTTAAAAAACTGTTCTAGCCTTCTGATTTCAGTCACTGAGAGAAAGTAATTGATATACCTGTCTGGTCCAAGTTTAGAAAGGTGGAGTTTGATCCCTATGCTACTTTTCAGAGCTCTGTCTTTTATAAAGCGCTTTGAGATCTACAGATAAAAAGCGGACTATTATTCAAGTATTTGAGTTTCACGTCTAACTATTATAGTCTGAACATTATTTCTACCCAAATGCAGCACTTTTCACTTAGGGCTCGTCATGGCAAGTTGGGGTGTGAATCTACCCTATGCTCACCTGCCATGCACGAACAGTCCATGTGGACTCTGCTGATGCACATCAGTTTGTCAGAGCACTTGGATGTAGTAGTCCTTGAAACGGGACTAGATCAGACCATAATAACAAACTGTTAATGTGCATCAGCAGGGTCCATATGGACAGAGCATGGCAGGATAGTGCAGGATAGATTCACACTCCAGCTTGATGCAAGCTAAGCAGGGCCAGTGCAAGGAAGTTTCGTGCTCTAGGCGAAACTTCCTTGCACCAGCCCTGCCCCCTCACCCCCCGCAGTGGTGGCTCAGCCCCCCCACCCCCATGGCAGCCTCCCCGCCCCCCTGCAGGCTGCGGCAAGCTCGGCTCCCCGCCCGCGGCGGCCCCCCACCCGCACCCCGCCGCGGCGGCCAGCCCCCCCACCTGTGGCAGCTCACCTCCGCCAGTGGCAGGGGCAGCAGCTCCTGGGAAGCTGCATTCTCGGCAGCGATTCGAAACGCCGCTGGGAGTTGCTGCCCCCCAAATCCTGGCGCCCTAGGCAACTGCCTAGGGTCGCCTAGTGGGAGCACCGGCCCTGAAGCTAAGTACTTATATAGCAAGCTCTTAGATGCAATTAATTTCATATTCCTCTACACCTTGCCACCAAATCTATTCAGGTCATCTTGCAAAAGAACTAGATCCCTCTGAGTCTTAACCACACTCTTTATTGTGGTAACAGTTCCAGTTTAATCTTCATGTAATGCAACGTCACATCATCCTTAGTAAAAATACTTAGGAGGGTCAGACCAATATACAGATCTGCTAGACTTGACCCATCACTGGGTCCCATGATGAATAAACATCTGCCAAGGGGAAACCTAGTTCTTACTTTACAAAGATTTTCATGGATTTTAGAATTAGATGTTGTTTTCAGGCCAGAATTTAATTGCATTGTGGAAATTTTGTGGGGAAGGCTGCAGAGAGCTGGCCTGTCATCCTTTAGCCGGTACTATTTACTCCTTATTTCATTAGCGCTACACAGGTCATTAATTTCATCCTGAAAAGTGTAAATAATAGGATACTATTGGATATTGCTTTGCTTCATATTTTATTAATAAACATTGCATTGTAGTGAGGGGATTTTTCCAGTTCAGGTTCAGTATTTTACAAATAGCTGTCAAATCCAAATCCTTGCCTTGTGGCGTTGTATCAGTTCTGTAATTTGCTTCTAATTAATTGGATCTATTTATGGTAATCTACCCTGTTGTTTTATTTGAGCAATTTCCAAGCATCTGGGCAGTTATTCAGTTGTGGGGGAAAGAAATAACATAATTAATTTTATTTAGCCTCAGTATCATCTGTAAGTATCAAGGAAAAAGCATCCTTCACTAGCCCATTCACCTTCAGAAAAGGGCTATCATATCTATATTCTGATATGGTGCTGATTCTAATCAGTGGATTCTATTATAGGCCTTTAAGCAAAAAAGAAAGTGCTGATGAAGGCCATAAAAATAAATGAGGCTTATTGCTTCTTGACATCTTTAGCACTTTCTGAGGTTTCCTGAGTGAGTAGCAGTAGCAGACAATAGCTAGGAGATTGTGTCTAAGATAATGAGAAAAATAAATGCATCCTCGGAAGCAGCCAGCAGGAACTACTGCTAACATTCATTACCCAGGTTCTTGGCTGCCCCCAGTATGATGTTATTAATTTGTAGAACGAGCTAAGAGGTGTGAAAGAAAGTTGATGTTTGCTCTTAACCTTCCTGACCATTTTTTTTAATATTAACAGAGAGGTCAAATGTGTTACCATTTTGAAGCTGTCTGTCTTTTTCTCTTCTTCCCCACCCCTCTCCTCACCTTGTGTGGGAAGCGAAGTGAAACATATTAGGTTAATAGAACTGGATTCCGGTATAACCCTTAAAGTAAAATAATAATAATAATTAATAAATTAGAACAGAGTGGGAAACATTTTAATAAGTTGTGTGAATCGTGTGGGGGGCATTCTTCTCACTCAAAAGCCAATGTCCGTTTGAATGTATTTTGCAACCCTTTCATGTTTTGCTTTCTGTGAACATTACAGCATTAGAGCTTTACTAGTGGAAATACAGTATTTACAAAAAGTGAGTTTTAGGTTTGAAAGTTCAACTTGTGACGTTCAGACTGTGTATTTGATTTGCAATTCACAGCCAACCAGTCATCATTTACAGTTTACACTATACTGGTCAATTACATGAGTCACACGGTATTGTTTCTGTTCCCTAATTGGATGACTTATGTGACCAACCAACACAGCATGATTTGCAATTTATATATTTGTTTGCAAAATACACAGTGGGCCAGATTCTCAACTGATGTAAATTGGCATGGCTCCATAGATATCAGTGCCAGGTAGCACCTATTGAGGATGTTACCTACCTAATTCCTGCCATGTTGGCTAGCTAGGAATATCAACCAATCAGGGAACAGCTGAAGACCCATATGACTTATGTAAGTATCCAACACCGTATGAATTACAAATTGGGGTATTTTAAAAGACACTATACAATTTGGAGTTTGTACTGTGTTGGTTACTTACATAAATAATCCCATGATGATGCAGATTTATATACCTGATGCCACATCATGAAATGTGATATTTGAAATTTGTAAACAGTCTGTTGACTAAGAATTATTCACTGAAAGTATTCGTAAATTACTTGAAATAAACGATCCTGCACAAAAAATACACATAGACTTCCCTTTATCCAGGGTGAATAGTCCCACTGACTTCAGTGGGAACACTTACAGTGAGCAACGTTACTGTGTTTGTGACAGGGTGTATAGACCCCACACAAATGAGGAAGGTGCCAGAGAGGCCTGGTGGTAGGAATAGCCCTGACTCTCCAGCCCTGTCAATATTGTATGATAGTGCGGGAGGAAGTTGCAATCAGCAGGGGAGGACCAGGATTGCCCCAAGTGGCAGATTGCAGGAGTTACTCCTGAAACCGCAGAGGGAACTCCAAGCCAGGGGATCTTCACCCTGACCCTGAGAAGAGTACAGTGGACTCCCAAGGTAAGACAACAGGCTGAGCCTGGCTCAGAGGTCCATCCAAAGTGATTTTTCCCAACCCCACACACATGTTGGTGTGCTGGATTGTTGGCAGCGCTGTGGACTCACTGTCCCCCTTGTTCCTGGGACCACGGACAGGGAATATCCCCAAATACATCCGGGTTTGTGACTTTCACTTTGATCCCTCATCTGAAGAGATTTAAGAAGATCCACAAAGAGAAGAGCAAGCACTTGCAAATAGTAAGGAAGTGGGGCCTATGCTGGGACTACCCAGCATACAGAACTGGGCGTGGTCAGGTCCTCCCACCCTATGAGGGAGGAACCACCAAAGACAATGTTCCAGTGTGCATAAATATTTGCAGAATTGAAGCCTATAATGATAATCTTGCAATCTGGTTATGGAAGCATCACAATCACAATAAAAGGCAAACATATCAGATAATTTATTTTTTGTCAATTATCCGCTCGGCTCAAATTTTTATATTAAAAGACTGAAACATGGCAAGTGGAAATATTTGCTTTTCTTTTACATTTATACCTCTTAATCTTGATTCACTAGGGAGTGTTTAACAGCACATACAATGAAATGGCAAAGTCAAATGTAGAAATGAATGAACTTGAGAGTTTTAAGGAAATATGCTTCTAATCACATCCTCTAACCTTTGTAATTCTTTTCAATTTACAGTATTCTGTTTTCTGGAAATGAACTTAGTGCAATAGGATGTCACTTTATCTTATTTGTGCAAATAGTGTCAGGGCTGTAATTTATTTGGCAATCTAAATGTAGAACAGTGGGAAGCAACCAGACTTAAGAATAGCCAAATCTCTTTGGGGGGAAATCCAATCCCCTTTTGAGTTCCAAAAGGATCATTTTAACTTATTTCCATTTAAAATGGGTTTACATCTCTGCCTTTCCTGTTTTGGAAAAGAATGTTCTAAAACATTACGAAGGAAACAATTTGTATTGTATTTTACACACACAGCTTTACCCATGCCCTCAGCATTTTCCTTTTTTTCAGATTTTCACTGTTCTTTTCTCCTAGAATGCCCTATCCTAAACATCGTCCTCCTTATAGAAACATGGTGCCACCTTCTGGCAGACACTGGTACAAAAAAATGTACATTAATTGTAACACTTAAAAACTAAAATTAGAAGTAGCTGAAAAACAGCTCTCGCCACGCATCCTACCTCCCAAAAAGTGAGAAACTATGGCAAAAAATTAGTAGTTTTTTTCATTAAAATAACTAAAATTTCCAACCATCATTAGTACTTTGTTTGTTTGTTTATTTATTGGTAGTATTGCCTTAAGATCCAAACGAGGATTAGGGCTCCATTGCTATATAAAACGAACAGTTTTTGTCAGAGACCACACAATCTCGGCTATTAAAAGTCAGTAAAGGAATAAATATCTCTATAGTAACATAATCTCAGCCACATTGCACAATCTGTATATGGCATTTTCGATTCATAGATTTATAGAGTTCAAGGCTTGAAGGGATCATTTTATCATCTTGTTTGATCTCTTTCATATCACCGGCCATTTAATGTTACCCAGTTAGCCTTTCTATTAAGCTCAATCATTTGTGTATTCCTGTTCTTTTTAAACATGTACCGTAACAATGTATTAGTCTTTGTTACGAAATATGTATCAGAAAGCAGAGTTGACTGAAATGTTTTCTTTAATTTTTTTGGACAAAAATGACTTGTAAAGAAACTAACATTTTTTTAAAGACAAAAGTCATTTCCTTCGCTTTTTTTGATAAAACAAATTTTAAACATTTTTTTGGATCAATTTGTTGAAAACAAAATCAATAAATTCCATTAAAAGTCTTAAAAGCAAATTTATTTCATTTTATTTTTGTATGAAGAATAGGTACCCATTTTTGACCAGCCATACTGTAAAATATGCAGTATGTGCTTCATGCCTGAGATAACAAAAGTTTATCAGAGGCGATCATATTCCTAATGTGCCCATTGGTCGGATATTTAAATGTGTCACTGGTAACCTTAACCCACTTCCCAGCAATATTAATTGTTTTATTTCCTAAATTCAGCAACCCCCACATAATAAACATGAGTGTTGTATATGTTACATCCTTTGAAGACCCCTGGTGTGTCACTGTCTTTCTTCACAGTGATAAGCTTCTCTGGTTCTTAAGAGATACCAAGTCCCTCTCACCTGTGATATCTAGTCTCTCTCTCTTTCTCAAACAGTTTGCAGGAGGATTTAATTAAAGCAAAGAGACACACATCCTCCAACACCCATATCAATATATATTCTAGCTCAGTTGGGAGCCAAACTTATCTCTGTTGTTCCAGTCATCTTTTCTAACAGACATCCAGAATTTATTTTTTAAAGCTGGTTCTTTTTACAAGTTGCCAGTGCATGGACATTTCAATAGAGTCCAAATCCTGTCCCCAGAGAACAATTTGAGCAGTCAGACTGCAATAGAGAATTCTTCTTGAATTCCTATCTGAAAGCTATAGAGTGGAAAGAGAGCCACTCCATGGCTGCTACTCCAGCCTCAGGGGGGAATGACTGGTGGATCCATGCAGTAGCAGACCCACCAGCGCCTCACCTGTACTGCGTCAGGCTCCCTGTCAAATCCCCAGTGCTGTGGGGATCCCCTCTTGAACTGAACTCCATAACACATAGGTGGCCTGCAGCCCCACGATAGGCTGCCAAAATCCTGTCTCTTTCACAAGCGGTAGTGCAGGCAGCTGTCTGCATATCTGTAGCCATTAGCCTATATGTGCATTTAATATTCTGTGGTGGGGGGAAACCCACAGACCAGATATAAATATGCATGCATATTCTGGTGATTGGTCTGCCCCATATAAAATGCTTTATAGATAAACACATTGAAGATTGGGAGGTAGCGAGTCAAGCTGGGTTGGCTGAACATTCCTTGCTCTTTTAAAATACAAATAAATAGATAACCTTATGGGGGGAGGGATAGCTCAGTGGTTTGAGCATTGGCCTGCTAAACCCAGGGTTGTGAGTTCAATCCTTGAGGGGGCCATTTAGGGATCTGGGGCAAAAATTGGGGATTGGTCCTGCTTTGAGCAGGGGGTTGGACTAGATGATCTCCTAAGGTCCCTTCCAACCCTGATATTCTATGATTTTCACCCTGTATTGCAGGGGTGCTCTGTGTGTATGGAGATAGTTTAATAATAGATAAGGTTCCAATAGATGGCACCCAAGAGTGTGTGACATAGTAGCAAGGTGTTGTAAGGTCTATAAAATATGGCTCTGTGCACTGCAGATGCCTTCCTCTGGAAGCGCTTTACATCCGTTCTTAACCATGTGGTTTGAATGACCCAAACACATACCCTATGATGATGTTACCCATGGCTACCTGACGTCTTAGGCACAGTCCTGAGGGAAGGGTGAGGTTAAGCGGCTCCACCCCAGAAGTAGCACCAAAAGCCCTTGTGACTTAGGAGCACAATTCCTTCCCCAATCGACCCTTGTTGTTGGGGTGTAATCTGACATCACAGTCCTCCTCTCGCATCCAACCATTGCCACTGGCCAACACGTAGGGGAGGTGGTACCAGGGTTTTGCTTTGCTTGCTCGCTTGGAGGACAGGATGCAGCCCTTCCTTTCCTCAGTACCCAGAGCCATGGCAAAGGAGGGTCTAATGTGGCCATGCAAAGGAGCCAGGAGTGCATTAGGTGTGGCCAGAATTGAGGCCCCAATCAATGTGCTCTGATACATTTTATACATTGGACGCATACGCAATGTGGAGGGAATTATCTCCTGTTGCTTTCTTCCCCTTCAAAGGAATTTGGCAAGGCAGCTTCTAATTGCATGGCTGGAGTAGCACCCCCTTGTGGACCACGTAGGTTCCCTGACAAGGTTGTGGGGTCTCCCTGTCTCGGGTGCCCATTGTGGCAGGGCTCCAGCCTGCCAGCCAATTGTCCCTTCAGTCTGATTCCCCCTCTGTGGGGGCGTGGAGGTGCTCAGCCCCCAAATGTTCCAATATAGAAAACAAGACCACCAATACTGGGCCATACCTCACTTTTCTAGAGGGGGCATCCTTGCCCTTCTCTTCAGGCTTGGTTCCCAAACAGTCTCTTACTGGTGGATCATGTCATCCTTGGGGTCTAACTGCGCGTCCCCAATGGCTGCTCTGGCTGGCAAGTTGGATTCCCTGCAACTTTGCAAGCAGAGCTCTCTTCAGGCACAGCACTTCCTGGCCAGCCAGCCATGGCCCATGAACTGAGCCAGGCTCTCTTCTTTATTCCCCCGCCCCCTCCATTCTTGGCTTTGGCTGCAAGTATAGTAGAGTGGGTCTTGTTGGGCCCATAGGTTCTCCTTAAGTCTACTGGTGTGAGGCCTCTCTGTACCCATCACATAGCCACAGCTATATGAAAGGGGAAATGTGTATTTCATTTTTCAGAATATAACAAATCCGTACCTGTTTTCAAATGTTGTTAATAGTCCCAGTAATGGCTAATTTTCTGGATTTATAGAAAACCAGGTCACTACACCATTATCTAATTGTTCAATTGCTTACATCTATATCGATTTGTCCTACTCGTAATCCCAATGAAATGGCTGCCTGGATATTTTCCAGCTATGCCTTTTGTTCATGGAATTCATTGCCTGCCACTATTTAACATTTAGAAGAAGGTTGAAGAAAAAAAATTGCTGTTTTCTCTTATGAATTATTTGTCATTCTATAGCATTTAATTGTACAGCAATTTGCAACTCCTCTGTGGGGGAAGCTATCTAAATGTATGTGGTTGGCTGTGATTGTCATTAAGTAGAGAAAATGTGTCTGTTTGTGGAATAGGCAGACATTTGGGATGACGTATATAATGCCATAAGTCAAGATATGACACACTGGACAATAGGTGAACTGCATAAAAAAGGATCAATTAAAAAGTCCCTGCCCTAATGACTAAATATTAAGGCAAAAACAGTTTAAAATGCAATGCAGAACAATCTGAGGCTCCAATACTATGAGATGAAAAGTGCTCGCAGTCACCACTGACTTTATGTACAGTCATTGGAGTAGTGGGCCTCGCAGCATTGGGGCCATAGTATGTGGATATTGTAAGCCTGATAATGTTCCTACTAAGAGTATTGCCAGTGGGCAGTCAGTCAATAAATACATTAAGTAAAACAGAATTGATAAAATAGATCTCATAACTTTTCTACCATTTTGAAAGTTTCACCTGCTCATCTCATGAGACTTCAGTGTTACTGAAGCCAAGCGCCGAACCATACTCTTTCATTCCCAGGTCTGAATCTTAGCACTATCTCCTTAGCCTGTTATGCTAATAACTCCTATGAATACGAATAAATTATGTACTTTTATTATACCCTTTCCTGGAAAAACGGGACTCTTATAAATCGATAGCATGTATAACACATTTATTTACCTAACACCATGCCTCATATTGGTGGTGGTTCTTAAAAAAGAAAAGAAAAATAATAAGCTAGTTCAAACAATCAGTACGTGAATAATTAAAAGAATCCCCTTGTATTTTCTTAAAACTCAGTTAATGAAAAATGTCTACAATCGCTTCTCATACTTTCTTCTGTATCCATAGGACTTGAAAGGACTTCCTGTCCTCTGCTATGGCAGGCAACCCCATCAGATCCCATTCATAAATGTATCAAGCTGCTTCTTAAAACTAATTAGGTTGTTTGCCCCACTCCTCCTATTAAAAGACAGTCCCAGAACCTCACTTCTCTGATGGTTAGAAACCGTCTTCTAATTTCCAGCCTAAATGTATTCATGGCCAATTTATACCCATTTGTTCCTGTGTCACCCTTGTCCTTGAGCTGAAACATCTCTTCTCCTGCTTGATGCTGTCCCTTGGTTAGTCACACAGCCAGGTTGACTGAGAGAGAATGTGGTGTTTCACCCTCAGCCTTTGAGTGGAACTCCTTAAGAGAAATACTGTCAGTCAAGCAAAATGTAGCTTCCCATATGAGGTGAACATAGGCTACTTTCCTCTCAATGTGACAATCTGTAGGCATCCACCATGACATCAACATGTACTCTATAGCGGAGCTGGCCAGGAATTTTTTGACAAAAGATTTTTTGTCAGAAAACACTGATTTGTCTGGTTCCGTGAATTTCCATTTAGAAACAACCTTCTCACTGGATGGGGAAACTATTTCCTGCTCAGCTGTACTACATTTTGCATTGAGGATATACCATCAGTCACAGAGAAATATTACGGGAGCCTTTTTTAAAAAAAAGCATAAATCCCTCCAGGCTATGCTTTATAAACCTTTATAATATATAGATATATATTTTAAATAGTGTTTAACAAATTTCCATAGCTCTCCTAATTACTTCTGTGGCCCTCCCATTACTGTAGGATCAGTGCACTTCACAGTCTTTAAAGTAATGAACCTCACAACACCTCTGGGAGGTAGTGAACTGCTCACAACAGCTCTGGGAGGTAGTGAACTTATAGATGGGGAATTAAGGCACAGATTGAGGGCAGAGCAGATGTTTAAAGATGTGAGACAGTCCTTAGTGGGATTTTCAAAAGCGCCTAGGCTCTTTTGAAAACCCCACTAGGTTTCTATCTGCATCTCCAGGTGGACAATAAGACCTTTAAAAAACTGGCCTTCGTGATTTGCCCAAGGTCATACAGGAAGTATGTGGCAGAGGAGGAAATTGAATCGACATCTTCCAAACCCTGAATCAGTGCCCTAACCATGAGACAATCTTTCCTCTCTAGGGAATTAGAACAGGTCTAAATTTTCCAATTCTTAAATGTAAAATTATGCCCCTAAATACGTGGCCTAATTTTCAAGGTGATGAGCACCCACAATCTAACTTGGGTATTAAACATAAAAGCTGGGATTTTCAGAGAAGGCCTAAAGGAGTTGGGCCCTTACTCCCTTAGGCACCATGGAAAATTTCTCAATTTTTACCCGTTGATAGTAACAAGAATATAAAAAATAGGCATACAACCTCACCCAAATATTAAGTAGAAAGAATGGATGGGTTAAATCTTGGCCCCGTTGAAGTTAATTGGAATTTTTCACCCAGCGCTGCTATTACATCACAGCTACCTGTTAATGCTGCCTTTAGCACCATTCAGAGCATATGGGAAACTATTTGGAAGGGTGTCAGATTTTTTTCATTATTTATAGTTGATATATTACGCCATCTACATGTTAAGGATGAAATTGTTCAGTCGATTCCCCAAGGGTGCTGGATCTGATCTTCTAGGAGATGACTCTGCGGAAAAATATGAATTGTTGAGAAGCTCTCATATTTTGAGGCTGGGAGAAGGAGGCTGTTTCCTAGGGCTGGGCAGCATATGTTCGGATGCACAAAGTCATTAATTTGTTAAGGCACAAATTAGAGATTTATTCAGAATATACATGATTCCTGGTAAACTCAAATTCCCTTTCCCAAGACTGCTGGAAAATCTGATCAGATAAAAGCTCTTTTTCTCCACCTCTGGTGGGCTCGTCGTTTTATTTCTACTTTCTAGCAGCCTGTGAAAAAATGAAGAACTTGTTAATTTTCTCCTCAATCTGTCTCTCTCTTCTGACCAAGTTTATCCCAGCTCCCCTTGAACTCAGCTGAGAGACAGCCATTGACTTCAGTGGTAGCTAGATCAGAGCCTTAACGAATTATTAAAAAGACGTGTGTTCACATCTTATTTTGGCCACAAAGAATCTGATTACCAGATTGTGGAATCAAGCCAACCTGCCTACACAGGCAGAGCGGACTAATAAGACTTGATTTATTCATGCAATGGATAAAGTGACTGCATCTTTAGAATAAACCAAAGTTAACCTCTGTGTTACTCCAGTTTTGTGTACCGCAGAAATAAGATACTGTTTAAGGATGGCCCTTTGTTTAGGATGCTAGTATGGAATTTGGAAGACCTGGATTCAATTTCTGGCTCTGCCATGACTTACTATTTGAGCTATGTAAGTCATTTCCTCTTTCGGGGCCTCAGTTTCCTGTCAGTAAAATGGAGATGATAGTACTGCCCTACCTCCCAGCAGTGTTGAAGATAAATATATTAAAGATATTGAAAGGATCATATACTTCATTAATGGGGCCCCTATAGGTATTATAAACCACTGTGCTACTCCAGTTTGATGCTATCAGACCCAAAGACTTTTATTGTGACATGTCTCCCCTGGTAGGGAGAATATTATTTATATATTATTTATAATTTTATATTTTATTATATTATAAATATAATATTATATTCTAAATTATTATTATATTTTCAGTGTGGGTTGACTCGAAAGGATGTAGCTGTAGGCAAAGATTTTCAGGAGTGCCTAGTGATTTTTGAGTACCCAGTTTGAGACACCTCTAACGGGCCCTTTCTTTTTTCAGAAGGGCTGAACACCTACCCACTTACAGTCAGGCCCCTGTGAGATATCTCAGATTCAGCACCCAGAATCACTAGGCACTTCTGAAAATGTTGGCCAGGGATTTTTAAAATATATTGTGATTTTTTAGAGAGAGAGCAGTGGGACCCTGTATGAAATGAAGATTGTGTGCCACAGAATGTTACATAGGACTTTATCTTGTTGTAAGGAGTTTTCTTTCCTTCTCTTCCCCTTTATTGATGTACTGAGGTTCATAGATAGAATCCATTGGGTTTGCTGGTTGTGTAGAAATGAAAATAGGAAATGGAGATTTGAACCATCATTCCCAGTGTAAGTATTAAAATGGGCAGGTTGGCTAACAAGTTCATGATCAAAGTTTGTTTAATCTCTTAATAAAACGTGCTGTACTAATAATGAGGCCCATGTTCAATTTGGGGGTTGGCCAGAAGTTTTAACTAATTCTTATGGTGCCTGAATCAGTTTGCTGGGCATTTTGCATGATTGTTCAAGGCCATAGGTATACAGTGATTTCTGTATGGATTCTGTGCTATTTACTTTCTCACATGCTGCTTCTTTTTGTAGTTAAAAAATAATCAGTGACTGTACTGCTAGTGAAAGATGCCATATTCAGAGCCCTGGAGGTGGAATTGCTCTTTGTCCACATGTATAGCGCCCTGCACGGATACGAAAATGTGTATCCACATCCAGTCTGTGATCCGCAAAAATTGTCTGCGGATATCTGCGGATTTGCAGGGCTCTAAACAGCTCCATGGGTCATCGTGCAGCAGTGACCAGTGGCGCTGGAACGGGGTGGGGGGTGGTCTCGCCTGTCCACTTTTCATGGGGGTGGACCCCTCCCCCTTTGACTCCGGCCAGGCCAGTGTGGATCCCAGCTGGGAAGCCTGGGCAGCCGTGGGGCGCCGCAGCGGACCCTGCACCTGCCCGTGGTGCAGGGTGGGCTGAGAGCAGCCCCCAGCCGTGTCCCTGCACTCCAGGCTCGCTGTCCAGCTGAGGGCAGGTGGAGGGTCCATGACTCCACACCGGCTCCCCACAGCTGCCCTTATGGCTCTCCCCGACCTGGCTCCGGCGGGGGTGCCTCGGAGCCCCAGCCTGGCCACGGTAAGAGCTGGGCAGGAAGCTGTGAGGAACTGCGATGCAGACCCTCCACCTGCTCTGGGCGGGGTGGCAGGGACATGGGCCAGGGGTTGCTCGGGCCCCCTGCCCAGGGCAGGTGGAGGGTCTGCCGCTGCTACCCACAGCTGCCTGCCTCACTCTTATGATGGCTGGGCTGCGGCTCCAAGGCCCCCACCTCGAGCCGGAGCCGGGTTAGAGAGAGCCGCACTGGCAGCTGTGGGGAGCCTGGGTCCCTCCACGTGCTCTGGTGAGTCTGTGCTACAGCTCCAGAGCCCTGCGCAGATACAAAATTTGTATTCTCATCCAAACTGCTATCTGCAAAAATGGTCCACGGATATCCGCGAATATAAAGCAGATACCCGTGGATTTGCAGGGCTCTACACATGTAAACTCCTGGATGTGGTGTTCTGTCCCCCCAGTGACACCGAGACCACTTAGAGATTAATGAGTCTGCTACAGCCTTAGCTAAGAGCCATGTGGCTTTTAGCTCTTGGGTTCATGCATTTAGCTCTAGAGGTCCCAGGTTTGATCACGTCCACCAACAACCGGGGTCTGCCAGTGTTACGCACAGAACATTTGCAGCATAGAAGGTAACAGTACAAGCTTCCATGTCTAACTATGCCTGTAGAGTCTGCCTATGAGGTTGAGAGTTAGGCTACATCCACACTACCCGCCCGATTCGGCGGGTAGCGATCGATGTTCTGGGATTGATTTATCGCATCTCGTCTAGATGAGATAAATCGATCCCAGAATCGCTCCCCGTCGACTCCGGAACTCCAGCTCCGCACGAGGAGTAAGCGGAGTCGACGGGGGAGCCTGCCTGCTGCTGTGTGGACCGCGGTAACTATTTTTAAAAATCAATCTAAGATATTCGACTTCAGTACGTTATTCACGTAGCTGAAGTTGCGTATCTTAGATCGACCCCCTCCTCCCCTAGTGTGGACCAGGCCTTAGAATGCCAGATCCTCAGTTTGGGCAAAATCTGACTTAAAGTGAACTGGGGGGATGGGGAAGGTGTGCAACATGGAGTGTTCTGTTTGTTGTAAAAACTGATTTTGAGTGAATTGGTTTTTTAGGTGTTTTTGTTTTTGTTTTGTTTTTCCTACGAGGAATGGAAAATAAACAGAAAACCAGAACAATAGAAGGTAACAGAAGGTAGAACAATATTACTGCTACTACTACTGAAATTCCTTGTTCTCTATATAGGTAAACCATGTACTGGATCATATAGCGCTATTACCAGAGCATTATGCACTGGATCCTGCAAAGTCCTGTGCGCAGTTGAGTGTGCAAAAGTGTTGTGCTCCAAGGCAAATGGAGGTGAGTACGTTCAGATGCTCGGCATGGTTCTCTGTGCTCTGAGTAGGGTTATGTCTGTGTGGGCCCACTCCCTCAATGGAAAATGCAACAGAATATGACAAGGCTGGAGAATAGACGTGCAAGGCGGCATGGGTTTACGCGCAATTCTCATTCTGTCAATCGGTGCTTAGCTTCCTGGGATGCCAGTGTGAGGAATGTGCCCGGACAGGAGCACTCTCATCAGTGTGGTTCTTCGGCACTGTCATGCTTTTACTTTGCACAAAACTCCGTACCTGCAGCGTGCAGGATCAAACTACAATAGCTTAGTTATTTCGGTATATAAGCAGAGGCTTCCCTTCCCCACCCCCAGCCTCCCTGATAAAACAGTTAGCCCCTATTCTTGAAAGAGTATTTTTGATCTTGGTCTTGGACTACAAAATCCCTTTCACATTTTAAGAAGCCTAATGACTCCCAGTGGGGAAGCGATGTGCAAAAATTGCTATTGAAACAAACAATGCAGGTAGTTTATTTTATGAACAGCTTTGCCCTACATAGAGCAGGTTCCTTCTGTTTCAGAAAGAAAAAAACATTATATTCAATGCATTAAAGTGCAGGTTGATTTACTGCATTCTTTGATCAGATGATCAAAACCCACTTTAACATTACTCACAGGGCAACATTTACTCCTAACAGATATATCATTCATAACATGCTTGACATATATACCGAGCATCCCAGTGCTTGCTAGCTGAATCAAGGATCATAGTTTTGGTTCAAGTGCTTGCTTTCTGAAGTAAACAGCAATAAAACTAAAATGAGATTCACTGATATTGATTGTGCTAGCTCGGCCTGTGTGTGGAGGTGTTGTTTTTTCCCGCTGTGCTAAGTAAAAGAAACTAATTTGAGCCCTAGGAGGCATACGTGCAGGGCCCACTGGAATTGCAAACTGGTTGCTGAATTAGCGGGTGAGACAAGGAGGCTTAACTATCAAATCTTTTATTGCCCCAGTGTGGGAAGGGAGCAATTAAAATGTGGGGAAAACGTAGCCAAATGTTAAGGGGGGAAAATTGGTAGAAAACAGAGACTATACAAAACATAGCAGATTAGAATGTTGTGGAACTACAGGCTTTAAGTTACACAAGAGACTTGGTTTAAAGCAAATCAAGTGTAATTTTTTTCAGCACTACAAAGTCAGGAGTTGAAATGGATTGTTGCCGCGTATAGGTTCTAGAGGGATGTGTTAACACACAGAATAGGGCTTTTACTTTTCTTCCGACTGTTTGTATGTTGTAATTTCTCTTCATCCACCGGAAAATCAATTTCACCTTCCAAATATGGTTTGTGGAAGCTCAAGTTTGCTTGTTGATCACATGCTGCTGGTGGTGTGTATGGGATGGATCTGAGGTGTTACACAGTGAGGCAGCTTCTTGCTTGAGGCAACTTCAACAACTCCTAAAGAGACAAACATCCTGTTCCACCTTTTTGTCCTAAGTGGCTAGTCAAAGTTCGGGGCCCTGAGCCTGTTCCATCTAGGATCCGAATTTGGTGAGAGTCAGGTATTTTCTTTTATGCAGTGTAGTTTATTTACAATGCTCTGCTTCTCCGACTACAGGAGGAACCAAGAACCAAAGAAACAGTTTCTTAGCCCAGGTCTACACTAACCCCCCCGTCGAACTAAGGTACGCAACTTCAGCTACGTGAATAACGTAGCTGAAGTCGAAGTACCTTAGTTCGAATGAAAAAGCACTTACCCGGGGTCCACACGCGGCGCGCAGGCTCCCCCGTCGACTCCGCCTACTCCGTTTGTCGAGCTGGATTACCAGCGTCGACGACGGAGCACTTCCTGGTTCGATTTATCGCGTCTTGACAAGACGTGATAAATCGAACCCAGAACATCGATCGCGCGCCTCCGACCGGACGCGTAAGTATAGACCTACCCTTAGCTTACAGCCCCAAGCCTCTTTAGCCCACAGCTTCTGATTAACCTGTCCTGACAGTTATGTTAATTGAAGGGTTTGTTCACACCCAATCTCAAAGAGCTTTGGGATGGATGCAGTCACCAGTATCTCTCTGCAAAGCAATCCTTCTATAGAGTGAAAATCTGTGTCCGTTTCATGTTCTGGACCTGATTTTCCACCGCCTTGCACCTTGTGTGATGACATCTCTGCAAAGTGGATGTTATGTGCTACCAAGTCAGAATTATTTCACAGGTTTAGTTAAATCTACTGATTCATCAGTGATCTGGAAAGGGAGAGATCAGGAAGGGGGCAAAATTTACAGGTGGCAGAAAATTATTTAGGAGACTAAAAACTAGAGATCATTGTAAGGGTAGCCCCATGGCTAATGACATTGTTGACAAATACAAGGCAATGTAGAATGGAAGGATGAATTTGAATCACCTGTGCACATTACTTGGTTCTAAATGGATGTAAGGACTCAAGAAAATGTCCTGGGACAGAATAATAGATTGTAAGCTTACTTAGAATATAACTTCTTCAGGGCAGGGACTGTCTTTGTTATGTGTTTGTACATCACCTAGCACAATGAGGCCTGGTCAGTGGAAACCTTTGCTCAGTGCAGTGGCCAAAAAAGCAAACTATGTGTTAGAATTTATAAAGAGTGGTATAGTAAATAATTCTGAAAATATTAGCTTGTCACATAAATGAATGGTGTGCTCTCAGCTTGAATGCTGTATGTTCAGTCTGGTCAACCTGTCTCAAAAAACAAAACAAAACACACACCTTAGCAGAACCTGGAGTATTGTGTCCAATTCTGGGTGCCACATTTCAGGAAAGATGTGAACAAATTGGAGAAAATCCAGCGAAGAACAACAGAAATGATTAAAGGTCTATAAAACATGACCTATGAGGGAAGATGAAAAAAATGGGTTTGTTTAGTCTGCAGAAGAGAAGACTGAGAGGGGACATGATAAAAGTTTTCAAGTACATAAAATGTTACCAGGAGGAGGGAGAAAAATTGTTCTCGTTAACCTCTGAGGATAGGTCAAGAAGCAGTGGACTTAAATTGCAGCAGGGGCGGTTTAGGAAAATCTTGCTAACTCTCAGGGTAGTTAAGCACTGCAATAAATTGCCCAGAGAGGTTGTGGAATCTTCATTGGAGATTTTTAAGAGCAGGTTAGATATACACCTGTCAGGGATGGTCTACTTAGTCCAGCCATGAGTACAGGGATCTGGACTAGATGACCTCTCAAGGTCCCTTCCAGTCCTATGATTCTACAGACTAAGTACAACACAAGATACAAAAAGTAGATGCCAACAGATTGGGGAGTACAAGGAAACAGTGAAGCAATATTGCTGGCATGATAGGGAGCGGTCCCTGCAAACCAACAGTCTAACCATTGTCAAGAAATGTTTTACTTTCATCTGAAGCATCTGTTCCTGGCCTCCATCAAAGTTGGGATACTGGGCTAGATAGCCCACTAGTCCGATCAGGGATGGCAATTCCTATGCTCCTATAACCATGTAACATCCACCGATTTAATATGGAATATATGGTAAAACAGGATTATTATTTAAAAAACACAGGAAAAAACCCTAAAGGCATCAAGGAGCGATTAGTGGAAGGGGCCTGCCAGCACAGAGATGAGGATACAGGAATTGGTGGGAATGTTAAGGAGCATGTAGTTGTTAATAAGGGTCCATTTTAGTTTGTCCTCTTGTTTGTTGCCTGTTTGTTTTGCTTGGACCATTTGGGCCAGTTTTGTTTAAGTATTGTGTTTACATTGTGCAGTGTGTCACTCTCAAATTTAAACAATGAAAAGACAAACATAAAGCTGTCAAAAACGGTGTTGGATCCTAGTCAATTGTAGCTCATTTTACCTTGGCTGCCACATCTCCAGAGCTGCATTCCATGGGTACATGCTTGAAGGGTGAAGTGCTAAAGGACTACCCCCCATGCTCCTCAACATGATGTGGGGCCTGCTGTGGTGGGGTGTATAGATGTTACACGGCAACAGCAATCAAGGGGTTAATAGACAGAACAGCCACTTTCCCACCTGCCGCTAATTGTTTGACCATCAACAGCTGAGCTAAACGGCTGCAACTCAGGCAGCGAGGGGCAGTCTGGGAGGAAATGGCGTAAGGAGTCAGAACCTCCAAGGGCAAAGCACGGGAATGAGTCGCTCTTTGAAAGCGACCTGGGGGCAGATGGAGGTGAGGAGTGACCCAGCAGTGAGTCAGAGGGAGCAGAATTTAGCTGATTAGTACAGGGTACCTTGCTGGAACCCAGAGGAGAGTGGGGGGCCTGTGTTGCCCAGTCTGCCTCCAAGGAAGGGGATATAAACCCCTCTCGACACAAGGTGGCAAGGACTATTGAGCCCAGGATGGGGCTGAAGACCTGGCATAAGGTTCTTGGATTTGTTTGTTGGTTTGGACTCTTCCCTCCTCCAGAAAGGATGGGACTATAAGTAACTCGGCTGGAGAGCTGAGTGCTGAGGAGGGGCAAGCCACTGCAGGCTTGGAGTGGCTACAGCAGGCCTGCACAACTCGTAAAGCGGCGAGGGCCATATATTACTCCAAAGAAAACAGCTGAGGGCCGAAACCCCCAGCCCCGCGGAAACACCTTCCCTGCCCAGTGCTGCCCAGCCCCGCAGAAACAACCCTCCTAGCACTGCCTGCCCCACGAAAACAACCCCTCCTTTCCCAGCGCTGGGGTGTGGAAGCCTGTAGAGGGGGAAAGAAACAGCACGCATAGGGTGACCAGATCACAGCAGTAAAATAGGACCCGACCCCTCCCTGCTTGGCTTCACCATCACACCCCTCTTCACCCCCCAGGGGTCACTATATTACTGCACACAACAGTCAATCAATGCAGTTGTAGATAAATCTCTGCATTATGCATTTTTGTACAACTTTTATATGACTTTGTATTAAACCTTGGTCATATGTTATAGCGGGCCCCTAAGGTAGTATAATTAAGGTAAAAGAAAAATGTCTTTTTGCTAGAAGTAGAATAAGATCTTCCCCCCACTTTGTATTCAATTGCCCTGTTGAATGAATGAGGTGTGAATGAGGAAGGCGTGGAAGGCAGCACCTACAGACAGCTGCAACCCTTGGAGAGGGGATGGGAACCAGACCAAGGACAATCAAACTTGTCAAGTGGGCTGACTAGAGAAGAGCAGACATACTGACGGCCTCGGGGGTTAGAAGCAAGCACCTTCCTTTGGGAACACCCTCCTTGCAGCATTGGGACAACCCCCAGCCCAGAGACAAGCAGCAAAAAGGACCAACGGACACAGTCCCAGATTATGAATCTGGGAGATTTGCCCCCCTCCACCCCGAGTCACCGCTCACCTCCTCACTCCCCCACAGTATAAAGCCTCGCCGCCACTGCCCGCCCGCTCATTTCATCATCCCCCCACCGCCCCGGCTCGCCTCCTCAGCCCCCCGCCACCCGCTCGCCTCCTCAGCCCCACCACCACCAGCTCGCCAGCTCCCCCTGCTGCCAGCTCACCTGCCTGCCTGCTGCTGGCCTCTTTCCTTCTGCCGCTGACCCCGCTCCCTGCCACTGGCTCACCCTCACTCCCCAGCCTGCCACTGGCCTCTTCACCAGCCCACCCACCCGCCGGCCGGCCAGCCGGCCGTTGGCTTGCCCCACCCCACCGCTTGCCTTCTCACCCCGCTGCGGGCCGCACAGTGAGCCCACGCGGGCCGCATGTGGCGCCCCAGGCCGCATGTTGTGCAGTCCTGGGCTACAGACAGGAGTTGCCAGAGTCAGAAGCTGCTATGTTATCCCTGGCCACAAGGGGGGTACATTGGCTGGTGAGTGACCTTTGAAGATCCAAACAAGGGATTATCCTAGTCACACTCCCTACATCTGGTGAGGTGCAGGAGCTGTCTCCCTATATCCGCAGGTGTGCACATCCCTCCACTCAGGCATTGTCACAGGCTGGGCTGGCCCTTTAAGGGCAATGGGCTCGGCCCATTTGTGTCTTGTTAGCTGCCTCCCCCGGTGATGCGTTTTGAGGCAGATAAGAGGGAGCCTGCTGGTGTGACTGAATCCAAAATTAATAGGCTGATTTCTTTTTCCCTCAGCACCACTGTTCCTTGTGTGCCATGGTACGTTATTAAAACGGGTTTTATTAAAACTAGACTTGCATAGCCAAGGGGAAGCTTAATGGGAATGTCTAAATTGCACGATTTCAACCATGTGCGTGTACAGCACACGCAACATTGCACCGAGCAGACTGGATGAAAATGAAATCCAAACTGCAGATGGAGAATAAACACTTTAATTAATGCTAACTTTTTATAGTACTTGGAGGACCCACAGGCTCGAGGATGTAATTCTATTCCCATTTGGTCATGCAGAAGCTAATTCTGATGAATCTGCTAATTTTGCCAGAGAGAATTCGTAGTTGCCTATCTTCACCCTAGTACTTCCGCCCCCCCCCCCCCCCCCCACCAATGATTGTTGTTTGACAGCTGTTGTTTTCATGTAAATTTCACAGTACAGTTTATGCATCTTACTGAAGAAGTGATATAACTAGGCAGATAGTTGTTTTTTAATGCAACTAAATATAGCTAATACAATATTTCTAAAATGCAGTTTTATCCATCATATTCCTGTCACATTTATCGACCACATTCTGCTCTCACTTATACCTGTCCAGTCCTGCTGAGATCACTGAGATTAGATGAATGTAACTCAAGGCACATTTGCCCTGTTTATATTGCTGAACGTTAATCAGTTCAGCCACTGAATAGTCTGTGAGCTTGTTTCTTCCACATCCTTGCATCTTCTGTAGTCATTTACCTCCCTGCAAAGGGAGTTGCTAGTGTTTTATACCCACTTTGCACAGGTGTAAATGGCAACGCAGAGTGAAAGCTGGTGGAGAATCTGGCTCTGCGCCATGTTCAGAAATTATATGGCAGGAATGTGCCTCTTAGTCTTTCGCTACAAGAAGTCCTTGTCAGGATTAGAATGGAAATAGTCAACATAGTTGATATATGTGTTCAAGCACTGCACACAGTTAACACAGACTGATGGTGGAACTGTATATCTCCAATAAGGCTCAGATTTTATCACTGATATTTTTAGTAAAAATCACAGACAAGTCACAGGCAATAAACAAAAATCTGATCTGTCCGTGATTTTTATTAAAAATATCCCTGACAAAATGGGGAGGGAGGAGAGTCCAGCACCCACAGCAGCTGGGAGCTGCAGGTTCACCACCACCACCCGCGGGGGCTGGGAGCTCTGGGATCCCCCAGCTGCCCAGGGGCTAGGAGCTGCTGGGGGCCCAAGGCAGAAAATGTCATGGAGGTTTCTGGACGTCACAGATTCTATAACTTCCATGACCTCTGTGACATAATCACAGGCTTACTCGTGCATAAGAACATAAGAACGAACATGCTGGATTAGACCAATGGTTCATCTAGCCGAGCATTCTATCTTCTAACAGTGGCCAATGCCAGGTGCTTCAGAGGGAATGGACAGAACAGGGCAATTATCAAGTGATCCATCCCCTGTCATCCACTCCCAGCATCTGGCAAACAGAGGCTAGGGACACATCAGAGTATAGTGTTGCCTCCCTGCCCATCCTGGCTAATAACCATTGATGGACCTATCCTCCAGGAACTTATTTAGTTCTTTTTTGAATCCTGTTATACTTCACAACTTTCCCTGCCAAGGAATTTCACAGGTTGACTGTGCACTGTAAAAATAAGTACTTCCTTTTGTTTGTTTTTAACCTGCTGCTTTTTAATTTCATTGGATGACCCCCTACTTCTTGTGCTAATTTAGACCCATCATTTTGGGGATGTATAGTTGGGATTATGTTTTCCAATGTGCATTACTTTGCATTTATCAACATTGAATTTCATCTGCCATTTTGTTGCCCAGTAACCCAGTTTTGAGAGATTCTTTTGTAACTCTTCACAGTCTGTTTTCGACTTAACTATGTTGAGTAGTTTTGTATCATCTGTACATTTTGCCACCTCGCTGTTTACCCCTTTTTCCAGATCATTTATGAATATGTTGATTAGTACTGGTCCCAGTACAGACCCCTGGAGGACACCACTATTTACCTCTCCCCAGTTATTGATCCATGAGAGGACTTTCAAGGATATCTGGGGCAAAGTTGTTCTGAGTAAGTGGCTAAATATTATAACAAGTGAATGACAGTTACCTGGCACTAATCTAATGCCTTTCCATCAAGTTAGATGGAATGTGAAGCAACACTTTACAGTTATTAGCCAGATCTAAACACTGGCAAGATGTTGCTAATATGAAATATAAAATGACTTACTCATAACGAATAAAGGAATATTGGATTTTGTGTAAGGTATTAACTTTCACAGTTCAGTCTGCATAAAGTAATAATGTATAGACATCATTCACACAAAGCCACGTATGAGAGACTCCCTGTAGACAGGGCCGGCCCACAACATTTTGACACCTGAGGCGGGGAGCTCAAATGATGCCCCCATGCCCCCTCGCTTGGGCCAAAACTTTGAAAGGTCTCCGTTCTGCCTTCTTCCTGTTCTCCTCTCATGGTACTGCTCTGCTACCTACCCCAATAAAGGAGAACTAACAACTTAAAATGCTTTGTTCAAAAATTTTAAGTAACACAACTTTCAAACGCTTGAACAGCAAATGTAACTTTTCTTGTCTGCATAGTAAACACTGGCATTTTTATCCGTTTGAATAATCAAAATGGTGCTTTCCGTGCCTTCTTGATTGCAAAGATTTGAACTGTTTCCTGAAGGTCCACAGTCTGGGCCAGCTCATGCTCTATTGAGATGGTTGCAAGGCCGACCAGACTTTCCTGTGTCATTGTGGAGCGTAGATGTGTTTTTATTAACTTCAGCTTGGAGAAGCTGTGTTCTCCACTGGCAACTGTTACAGGAAATGTTAGAAGTATGTGCAGAGCAACAAAAGCATTTGGAAAGAGGGTGGTCATCTTCGTTGTGCACATATATTCCAGAATAGCTTTTGGAGTTGATCCTGCTGAAATGTATCTTGAAAGGGCTTTCAGTTCACCTAAATCACTCGGATCAATATTGCACATGTCATCATGTGTCAACACTGTCTCTAGTGCCCTGCATTGCTGGTGTAGGTCTTCTTCAGGTATAGTGAGGAGTTTTGGAATTTTGGAATACAACATCCCAAATATACTGCTGTGTTCCTTGAGCGGCATGAAACGTTCTTCAACTGACTGTATTACACAATCTAGCACCTGGTTAAAGAATTCAACTTTGAATTGTTTGGGGTCTCTTATGAGATTATCCCGTGCCTCGTAATCAAAATGTCGTCTTCTTCTTCGGTGACTCTTGTATTCTTGAATGGGTGGGAAAATAGCTTCAGTGTGAAGTTCCTCTGCCAACTTCTGTGCACTTTTCAGAATGTTTTGAAATCCCTCATCTGACCGGTAAGACTGTAGGTATGACTTTGCTTTGTCCAGTTGTTCCATTGCTCCAGATATATCAAGGTCAACACGTTGGAGTCTCTTGCTTACAAAATTTATTTCAAACAGTATGTCATGCCACAACACTAAGCCACACAGAAATGTGAAGTTATGTATGTTTCTGGTGATTCCATTTCCCTTTGCCACTGTTCTCCCACGAACAGTTCCTGTCATAGCTTTATCCTCCATAATGGCAACTATGGCATCATCTATCTTCCCAATTTGGTGTTTGATAGGCTTTATCACCTCCAATTTTCCCATTGTGTGGCACTCAGTGGTTTCAGTGTCAGAAAGGATGTTCCCAGGTGTTGCTTCAAAATTTGCCATCGATGAGTTGATGCAGAGAAAAATACATAGATGCTTTGAATTATATTAAAAAATTCAGCAGACTCACTAGAAGCTGATGCTGCATCACTGACCACCAAGTTCGATGAATGAGAACTGCATGGGACCAAAAAAGCTCGAGGGTTTAACTCTCAGTTCTGTGTCTGCACTCCTCTGTTCTTTCCTCTCATGTTGGCACCATTATCGTAGCTCTGACTTCTCATGTCAGCTCTCGCAATTCCCGTATCTTCCAGCTTTTTAAGAAGCACATTTGTCATGCCAACTCCTGTAGTATCATCAATGTCAATAAATTCTAGAAAATGCTCTCTGACAGTCACCATTGCAGGGACATTTTCACTAGATTCTGTTGTTACAAAATGCACCATTAAAGTCATTTGTTCCGTATGGCTGATATCAAGTGTGCAGTCCAGAGTAATATCTTGCTGACTTCAGATCTGCCAGAATCTTCTGTTTGACTTTTGTTGCCAGTAACTGTATGATCTCATTTTGAATTGTTTTTCCAAGGTAGTGGTGTGTGTACATTTCTTGGGTGGTGACTCTTCTTAAATGCTCCTGGAGTACAGCATCAAACTCAGCCATCAGCTTCACAATTTTAAGGACGTTTCCATTATTTGGCACATACAGCTGATCTGAAGTGCCACGCAGTGC
The DNA here is from genome assembly GCA_037349315.1 of Chelydra serpentina. Taxonomy (NCBI): domain Eukaryota; kingdom Metazoa; phylum Chordata; order Testudines; family Chelydridae; genus Chelydra; species Chelydra serpentina. Next base: position 19,164,483 of record JBAIAC010000004.1, on the reverse strand, counting down.
TAGGTTTTGGGTAGCAAGCATTCTCATAATGGCAATGAGCCTTTTCTGAACATGTTGCCAGTAAAGAGACTCTGATGCAATCTTCTCTTGATGCTGATCATCTATGGTGGCCTTTAACCTTAGTCTCATCTCAAGCTCTTTCCATCTATGGAATGCTCTCTGCTGATTTGCTGCCTTCTCATGGCATGCCACATTTCTAGACAGATTTTTCCAGTCCTTTGTTCCTGTAGAACCCAATGTGGCTGGAACATTAGGCTGGAAGAGTTTGCAACAAGAACAGTATGCAGCATTCTGAGTTTTTGAGTACATAAGCCATGGCCTCTCCACTTTGTCACCATTGCGGATTTCATGCTAGTGATGTGTTGGATGGAAACTTCTGTTTTCATTGTCTTTGGGGAACATGAAGTTTTTCACTTGCTGTGGCCCATGCAGTACAAGGAAGTCCCTCAGGCTACTGCTCAAGTGGGTCCACAGTCCTGGATCATCTAGACTTAAGGAACTAAACTCAGCAGCAGCTGTATCTTGCGTCTCCACCACACTGTTCTCCACTTTTCTTCAGGAATGTGCATGGTTACATCCATTTGAGATGGAGATATGGATGCTGCAGTAGCTGCCAGGTCACCTGCACGCTGACTAATTGGAAGATCAGGCATCTCCTCACCACTCACATCCTCACTGGGGCCGGAAGGCTCACTGTGAACATTTACAATATACAGAGATATGCCTATCTCATAGAACTGGAAGGACCTTGAAAGGTCATCGAGTCCAGTCCCCTGCCTTCACTAGCAGGACCACGTACTGTCCCCTGACAGATTTTTGCCCCATATCCCTAAATGGCCCCCTCAAGGATTGAACTCACAACCCTGGGTTTAGCAGGCCAGTGCTCAAACCACTGAACTACCTCTCCTGCTCCCCGCCCATTTGTTGCCATGTATCTCAGGAGAGCTCCTTCCTGCTTAGATAGAAAAGTTTCCTTTGCTTGCTTTCATTTTCTGGATGCTGCCTCAGAAGGGCGTTTTCTTTTTTCACTCATGACTGCTGTTCTGTGACAGCTATAGTGGCTCTCAACACTCAGTTGAAGGGGACAAATAAGCAGGCTGGTAGCAGGGCCTGAATGAGGGAAGATATCCGTGTCTTAAGGGCATAACTAGCTCCTACTACTTCAGTTGACTGCCTGTTCTCCTCAAGTGGGTTCAGGGAAGCAGCAGGAAACACGAAGCTCTCTGAGAATCTGGTGTTAATCAGACCAGGCTCCTGGGGGTGCTAGAGAGGTACATAAGAGACTCCTCCTCCTCTCTCTCCCTCCAGCTCCTGCTGCTTTCTGCTATTCCCTCTCACCTTTTCTCCTGCCTGCCTGTTATGTCTCTTGTGCCCTCCTTCCTCCAGCACAGCACTCCACCATCTCTGTGCATCTAGAGCAGAGAGAATACAGATGCATCAGCAGCAGACACAATTTTTTACACTCTGGGTCCTAGTGGCGCCTCCCCCACACAGTCTGGCACCTGATGCGTCTGCCTCAGTTCATCTCATGGTAAGGCCAGCCCTGCCTGTAGACTGGAGAAACCTGTGCAGTCAATTACATATCAGATTAAGAGGAAAAGCAGAGAACTTTTGGCTGCTGTCTTTTACAGTTAAATAGCAGTCCCAACTACTCATAGCTATTAAATGATAAAGTGATCCCATGGTCCTTTTCACGAGAGTAAGGGTCCTAACCTTGGTGTTCTGGCCAAATTCCAGCTCTGATGATTACATGCTCCCTGCCTAAATTAATCCTGCAGTTTCAATTAGAAAAGTTATTCTTCACTTCCCCTCCCCAAACCTGTATTACTGCTCTGTTTCAGTGGAGAATAAGCAATTTTAAATACCAGCAAATTTAAATACCAGCAGTCAGCTTAGCACTTTGGGGTCCGTCAAGATGATGCAATTGACAATAGTGTTGTGCTTTACTGTAGTCAAAGAGCAGCCATATACTGTACTTTCCTTAATGGATTATTTTATTTTAGTATGAAGAAAACAACAACCGAACAGATATGAAGCCTTTTTTTGCCAGAGCTCAGACTGGATGTGTGATTCACTCTGTCACAGCAGCCATCTGGAAATAACTCATGGGGTGTTATACAGAAGGTAGAGGGAGTCCTCTTGAAAGGTAAAGGTGTAGTACAGAGGAGAAAACTTTGCGGTTTCATAATTATATACCTCATGCATATAATGCCATTTAATATTAGCAGTATAAATGACTCTCCTGTATTAACATGTGGGAATGCAGTAAGACTTTACATAGAAAATGATGTAGAGTTGTGAAAACAGTAAAATGTTTGTGTCATGGACAGAGTAAAAATACCTCCTTTGCAAAAGCAACAGCTTCTCTGTACCCCTCGGGGTGCTTGCTAGTGTATTTTAATCTACTTATTCAACTCTGTGGTAGCAATTCAAGGAAGAGGGGCTTTGCCCAATTACAATTTGGTTAGTTCAGAACAACAGGATGGTTTGTATTGTTAAGAGCAGGACTCTGGAAGTAATTTGCAGTGGATAACAGCAGCAGCAACAATTTTATTTAACATTAATGTCAAAGTTACATATTCCTATGTGCCAGCAGATGGTGCCGTTTTTATATTAACTAGCTACATATATATCTATGTATAGATATCTCTCTCCTATCTGACTCTTCTGTAACAGTAGTTTGTATGTTAATTGAGACACTGTCTTGGATCCATAATTCAGAAACAGTCAGCCATCGCCTCTCCTTCCAGCTGTCTAGCAGCCTGCGTCTGTTGGTAATGTCCTATCTCTCCATGTTCCCCCTCCATCCCTCGCTGAGCTGGACTGGCATTTTCAGCATGGTGAATCAGCATAGCTGGCATTGAATTAGCAATTCTTAGTATTTCTGGGTGTTCAACTGCACTTCGATGAGGTAATAACTTCTGGAAATACCTGTTCAGCACAGCCAGGGACAAACGGAAAAGAGATGCAGACTTTCCCAGCAGGGACAGCTGGGGCTGCTGATTAAGGATGGATGAATCTGTCTGGGAAAACAAATCAACCTAAGCCACAGTTCTGAAAAACTTCCAGATGAGTTCCTATCTTGGTGAAAATGTTTCCAACAATTCCAAAAAGAGATTTGGAGTGGTTGGTTTGTTATTTGGTTCTTTTGCCATTGTTACTCTCTAGTTTTCTCAAAGGCCCATAATCTAATGATCGCAAATGCTAAATTACTTTTCTGGTCATATCCCTGCAGTGTTGCTAATGATGCTGTACTTGGATAGTCTCTTAGGAAGCCCCATGTGGCTGCATCTTCAGGAGCAGCAACGAAGTTTGCTCAGAAGATGAAATGCACATGTGTGGTGCAATGAAGGATGATATGGTGCCATTATGAACTTGGTGACAGGTTGCATTGTCACTGTCACCAATCAGTCTATCAACCCTCATAGAGAGAGCACTGATCACAACACCTCAGATGCATTGTTCTAGCCAGTCCTCCAACTACCCACTGGCCAAGCTGTCAGTAGCACCGGACACCCGATTGACATAGCACACAGCAGCCTAGAACTCCTGAGCGATCCGCCAACCGCAGCCTCCCAAGCAGCTGGGATTACAGGCATGCGCCACCACATCGGACGGTTGCAATGTATACCACCATATATTTGTACCAGTGCTGTCAGCTGTATGGCTTAGTTTATTAGTGGAACACCACCATACTATATTTTAAACAAAATAGTAGTCAAGTGACTGGGAGGATGTCATGTTAGTGTTGAAATGGGCAAAAGTAATGAGGAAAAGCTGTAATAAATGATACTTTATGGCATGCAGACTTTACTTAATAAATGCACTAATCCGAAATGGATTTGAGACCCACATTTATATGGTAGTTGTTCCCAATGAAAGAAGTGGTACTGTCCATCCATATCAGATTGTTGTGGTGTGAGATTATCAGTACATGTAAACAACTACTTCAGAGTCATATGAAATCTTAATTGGACTACACATCTGGCATTTCCCCATAGAACACGCCCACATCAAGAGGATCAGGTGCTTAGGACTATAAAACTTAAACATAGTAAAATTCCCATTAAAAGATCACTTGGTGGGTTATGTGAAAAGCAATGTTCTAGCCATAGAACCTATTCTTTAAAAAGTCAGGGAATAGGCTGTCTTGTCTTCTGAACTCTCTCAAGTATTTCTCCAGCACCCATCCCACTGATTTTCTAAGCATTGTGATATTTATATATGTTGCTATATAACTGTGAGGCAAGTGGGAATGCCCACCCACTTGTCTCATATGTTGGATGCTTTTGTAATGCTGAAAGATAAAATGAGGTTGCAGTGCAGAAGGGGAAAGGAAAATAGTGATTCCATAGCCAAGTATGAACAAACGCTATTTACTAATTGATTGAAACAGTCTGGAACGAATATCGTCCCATGCTGCTATACAAGTGATGATATTAGCCAGAGACATTGTACTGCCATTTTGCTACATTAACATTGGGTTTGTGTTGATCCATGATCAATTATCATTGGTGAGACCAGTGCTGGTCAATGGGAATTTTGCCATTAGCTAGAATTGGGTCTCAGGTGGAGTCAATTCCTAGCCTGAATATCTTTCTGTCACAGATCCACAGGACGTGTGCTAGGCCCTGGCTTTAAGGAATTGCTTGGGAGGACCCCTTCAGTGTGCCAGACCCGCAAGGAGGTCAGACTTTCCACAAGGATAGATCATGGGACCTCAGCGCCTCCTAATCTGAGCCTGGGGCTCCACCTTTCCTGCTTCTCACTGTGAGCTCTGCCCAGTGGGAGGCAGATTCCTGTTCCTCTTCAGGGATCAATGCACTTTGGCAAGTATTCATCTCCGTGCAGCCTTTTCACAACAGAGCCTAGGGAAGTCCTTGTTTTCACATAGCGAAGCAAAGGTTAAGGCAGAGTTCAGACTGGCCAGCACCAGGGCTTCCTCAAGCCATCCTGCTGTAGGAACCATCTTCACTTCCTTTCTCTGTCCCTCTTGTCTCAGTCCCAACTAAAAGACCAGTGTATCTGTGAGGCCAGTCCTTGCCACTTCTGCCCATTGTTATCCTACTACAAAGCCATGCTGCATTCCCATGTTCAGCCTGCTGGATAAGTGTCAATTGTTTCGTTGTTGGGGTTTCCATTGTCTTTGTAGGGTCTTCCATTGAGATGGGTTGGTTCCAGCCTGTTCTTAGTGACCCATTCCAATTGACCGAGAGACAGCTATGTAACAAAGCACCTCCCCTCTCCTGATTTTGACCCAGAAGCTGCGTTTTAACCCTTCTGCATCCATTGGGTGGCAATAGCAAAGTGAGAGGTACAGAGTCATACAGATAGTTCATAAAAATATTACAGAAAATTCCCACTTTTGTCGCATCTTATTAGGGAGATTATGTAGTTCAGACAAAGACAATTGCATCTACTAGTTACTTTTGGAGATATCACTGGGAGTTGGTGTCAAAGGAAAATAAATTAAGCAAAACATATGCAAAGACAATTAGCAACATAAGTAGGATTATGCTGAATTACAGTCTTGAGTGAAACAAGTTGTTCAAATACCCAGCATGCTGTAGAATCTGAATTATTCTTTGTGCAGGGAATAGTGATAAGATAATGGCACAGGCATTCCCTTTGACTACAGGAAAGCTTTGCTCGTGTTTGTCTAAGAGTGTATTTTATTATCATTAAGAGCGATGAAAGCAACTCAATAGGTAAAACCAGAAGATCAGAAGAAAACTTTTTCCAAGTCAAAGTCGTCTTCCCCATGCTGCTTAGGTTGCAAAGAGCTGCAAGTCACAAGTTGCTATTTCACTGACTCCACAAACATGAGCAAATTCATGTACACCTTTGGAATAAGCAAACAAAAGGTCAGTGTAGGGGAGTATAGTAACATTATGAGTCCTTCTCTAACCTCTCAGTGATTGGGAAAGAGTATGAAATATTCATAGAAACCAAATAACCAGTTTGTGGGCCACTGTCCCCCTCTAGTGGCTGGTCCATATAAGAGGTCTGAGTTTGCAATAGCTTCCTCCTAAGGAATATACTCTTCTGTCTCAAGCCATAGAAGCTCAGGTTTTTAGTGCTAAAGGTCCCAAAGTATAAATCCTGCTATTAGCCCAACAGCACTGGTTATACTGACTTTCCCCTCCATTCCTGCACACGAAAACCAGCTGTCCATTCTTACTCTCCCAGCAGGAGACACTCAGGCAGTCCTCATGAAGAAAAGACCCCTTGCCCACCCTTCCAAAGCTCCCTGTGAGTTGGTTAGATTCACCAACCCTCCCACCGCCCACAACGTGCCCGGACTGGGTAGCTGCACATTGCCAGACAAGTGGCTCCATAGGAAGAGAGAAGAGAATGTTCAGGGAATGCAGTGAATTAATATATTCTCCAATAAATCTGGCTATGCCCCATATTTCCCAGCTAGTTTCCCCTTTCTCTCTACCCTACTTTCCAGGCTTTACTTGCCACCTGCAGCCACACTGGCAGGGGGAAATTGCAGCTGCTTTTGGGTACAGCTAAGCCCCCAGCAGAGTTTCTGCCTGGGTGAATTTATCCCACTGTATATAAATAGCTGTGGCAGAGAACATAGCAGTAAGTTAGGCTCTTTTCACACAGTGGAGTCAAAATCTGTCTGACTCAACTAATGTCCCAGAGGGACTAGATTAAGGGACTTTGGTGTAACATAGGAAAGGGCATGATTTGAAGAAACCCTGGGAATACTGCAGAGAAGGGAGTCAGCACCATAGGAACAGGATGGAGTGGAACAAAGTATGAGAGAAATTAAATATCTGTCACTAGGGGGCAACACAGTATCAGATAAGGGGATGAACGCTCCCCTGGAAGCCACTGAAATATGGGGACAGGAGCATAACATCCTATGGAGGGCAGGCCCGTGAATCACAGCAGAATGACAAAGTGGGTTTTGCTGCCCTTACTCATCACACTGAAAATATTCAGCAAAGGAGGGGGTTAGAGATGAGGAAGGGATTCCAGCTGTTGTGATTGGATCAATAATACCAGCTGCTATATGGTGTCAGATGTGAGCCCTACCTGTCTGAAGACATGACAGAATCATATTAATTACCAAGGCGGTGAAGGAGTACAAAACTGAATGGCTGGCTGACTGAGTTTCAAGCAGTCAGACAGACTCAGGACTTAAACCTATAGCAACAAATCCAGTTTGTCTCTCAGGAAACTAGTTTAGCTCTTAGGAGGAGCCAATTCATAAATTCTCAGCAGACCATCTGCACTGCTTCTCAACAGGACTCAGCCAGCAAGGGTCTGGAGATACTCTTTTCCTTCCTTTAAATTCACCCCAACCCCTCTCTCTCTGAGAGACAAAGATTGGGAAGGGGGCCAGGGAGACGTTGCAGGGGGTGAGGTTACATTCTTGTAACCTTGACTAACTTCAGTAAAGTCAATGGCATTACACTGGTATAAAACCTGTATAAATCTGATCCAAAGTTGGGCCCATTGTTCAATGAACAGTTTGACGCGTTTTGATTGTAGAATACCCAGCAATTGACACGAAGGATACATGCTACCTACCAAGAGACACTATCAAATGGTATTTAAGAGGGATGAGAGGGTAATAGGATCTATTATAGTAAACCTATTTTTCCTGGTTTTAGTGTTCATTAGTTGATCTTTTGGATTTCTGTAAAACTTCCTTTATCTTTACAGTATCCGTGCTATTAATAAATCATGTCAGCCTTTGGAAGTGCAACCCAAGACCCTAAAAAATTCTGCTGTGTCAGCTTCAGCCGTAGCAGCAAAGTCAACAGAGTTTTTGTACAGAACTTGGAGAAAGTGTTTAGCTGCCCCTGGAAAGGTGCAAGTTTTTCAAGAGGGAGTTTCCATGGCCTTTGTAAATCTAAACCTCTTGGTCAGACAGAATCCATCTATAGTACGCAGATCTTGAAGCTCAGCTGTTTTGTTTTTAAGATTTGCTTTTGCTAGACTGACATTTCTGTCTTTTGCCATTTTTTTGGTCAATTAAGAAATTGAGAGAATTTTTGAAATTAAAAAAAAAGGGGAAAACTTTCAACAAAGTTTTTTTCAGATTTCCCCCCTCCCCGTAAAACTTTTTAACCAACAATTAATCTTGCTGAAATTTTGTCAATTTCAAATTTCAACATTTTGATTTCTGAGGGGAAGGGTAGGAAATCAGGATGAAAAAATGATTGAAATAATTGCTATTGCTGTGCCTCATTTTAGACCTGACCAAACTCAGAGGGTGTGAAAACATGTGAACTAATACCAACAAGAAGCCCCAGTCAGCACACAGTCATACTGAAATTAGAAATAGGTTTGACATGATGAAGACAGCCATGAATGATTACCTGTGTGGCTGACCACAGTCAATAGTAACATGTCCTGAAATAATGGGCCTTATTCTGATTTATACTGCTGTAAGTGAGAGTAGGAGTAACTCTACTGAAGTCCACTGTTAGCAGTGGTATAAATGAGTGGAGGATCAGGTCTACATGCTCTCACTTCTTTTGCGAGTAGTTATAACCCGAAATTCAATATCTGAATCCTTTTCATGGTGTAGACGAGGTTTTAGTGGGAGGCCATTCTTGGTCAGATCCAAACCAGGATGGGGCCTATTTTCTTGTTTTATACCTTTACATTGTAAACGGTTAGGGACAGTTCTGATTCTTATTTTGGTGTGTGTGTTAGGGAAGAGTACAGTGCCTAGGACAATGGGGCCCAACCCTTGATTGCCTGTAGATGCTAGACCAATACAAATAATTATTGTCTCCCTTTGTTGTGGTTTGGATGCAACCAAAATCATGTGAGAACAGCCATTCTTATTAAACTCCATTCCACAATGGTGAAAAAAATCACCGTACAGCTTATCTTGCGAGACTTCCACTTTCAGAAACAAATCCATCTTGGCATTGACTGACCTCGTACTTCCATCATTTTGGTATAAAATCTTGTAAGGGCTGGTCTACACTAGCCCACAAGTTCGAAGTAAGATACGCAACGTCAGCTACATGAATAACGTAGCTGAAGTCGAAGTATCTTATTTCGAACTTTAAAGTACTTACCCCTGGTCCACACGGCGGCGCGCAGCTCCCCCGTCGACTCCGCCTGCTCCGTTCGCAGAGCAGGATTACCGGCGTCGACAGGGGAGCACTTCCTGGTTCAATTTATCGCGTCTAGACAAGACGCGATAAATCGAACCCAGAAGATCGATCCGACGCCGCCGACGCTGCGGGTAAGTGTAGACTAGCCCTAAGACTCATACAAGAGTTTGGTGCCCATTGAATGAATCCACTTTGAAGCACTTCCACTGGGTTTAATGAAAACCCTCCCCAGTGGTGCAAGTAGAAATCATTCCTTGCTGGTACTGCACTCATGGGAGGGACACAAAGGGGGGGGGGGGCATGTGACCTCCCCATGTGACCCTCCCTGTGACCTCGCCCTGCCCTGCCCCCAGCCCAGGGTCCCCACACTCTCCCCATCCCCTCTGACACCCCGCTTTGCATATACAAACATCAACATGCTTAACTACTCTCTTTCCCCCAAATATGTAGTATTCAGTCTGTTTTATAGAATATGGGAGTTTGGTGAGGAGCCATTTCAGCATATGTAGGACTTATTAAAAGAAAAATTTTAAGTAGAACTGTATCCTAAACTGCTTTATGGTATTGTACCTAAACATTGCATTTCAATGGGGGATTAAACTTCCTTTATAGGAACTGACTCCTGAAACTCTTACCAGCCCACAAAAGTGGTTCATTGTCATGCAAATTGTCCCATTGTCTTCAATGGGATTGATCAAATAATTAAGGGTTTACAGGATTAGGTTTCAAATTTGTAAATTGTTCTGGATGAAACTGACAATGCCTCAGCTATCAGATCAGAAGGGGCTTCATTCGAATAAAGGTGGGCAAATGTGTGATAAATCGTAGCTCCATTGCTAAGACAAGGAACATATTTTCAGCAAAGTTCTTGGCAGATTCCTGAGGCAGCTGGTTTAAGGCTGTCAGTGTCTGGCATTATAATCTTCACGTATAATTCTCTCACACACAAAGCTGGAAAATGAGGCATTTGTTTTCTTTGTTTTGCTGTTCCAGTTCCAGTTAACAAAATGCATGTTAGACTAGTTTGGCTGCAAAGAAGAATTCTAGGTACACTGGGGACAATACCTGATTCCCATCAACCTGCAGAACTGGTCTGACATCAGAATCCAGACATCCTCTTGGTCAGTGCAAGCAGAGGCATTCCTCTAATGATTTTGACTTGATGTGAGGCAGTATGGATGTCATGGATAATTCAGACCAATGGGGAGAAAAAGAATCAAAAACACTGTTTAAACACCTTCCTCCCTCCCCCACCCCCCACACCTCCACCCCTTCCCTCTTGAGGACTCCTGACCAATGTAACAGCACAATACATATGCTAACAAACTTAAACAAAGCCTTTGTTGAAGTTTGTTAGCATATGTATTATGCTGTTAAAGCCATATAAAGAATGAATGTCCTCACTAGCCATGTTCTGCTCCTTTAAGGAGCAGCGTGCAGCCCTAGCCCCAAGTCTTTCCGGTACCCCGTTCCCCTTAAAAATCTCTTGCCAGTACTGCATACTGGAGGGTACCGTTCTACGTGCACCCCTGGCCCTCACCTTCACTCAGGATCGGGTCCAGCATGTGCTTTTCAAGCTCTATCAGCTGATGTCCGTGACCATGTCTGTGTCACTGTGTTGTGTATTCTGTAGGCTTTGGACAGCTTTTGATTTCATGCACCATTCCCCACTTGCTGTAGTAATCCTACAAAGTAATATTTCATTAACACAGTTAAAAAGCTGAAAGAAAATTGAGAAATAATTGTACTCAGGCATGTTGGTAACAGATTTCATTGCATTCTAACACCACAGGCTGCGCTCCCATCCAAGTGACATCTATTGACTAAAAAACTAAACAAGAGTTAGCAAGATGGTTTATTTGTTCATTTTCTTTGTGGCTTGGGAACTTGGACCCAGCTAAAAACAGCCCAATTAACCCACCTTATGGACCAGATTCAGAAGCAGCTGTGTAAAATTGTATATATCTGAGCTAGGCCAATTTCTCTTCCCACTGAAGTCTGTGGAAAAACTCCTCTTGACTTTCACTGCGGAGATTTGCCCTCACATGTGTCGCTTACAACACTCTAGGTGTAAGTAAGCAATGAAAATCAGGATTAATCTAAATTTGCATCACACGTGATATAAAGTGTTTACAGAGGGATTTGAACTGCAGTCAGCTGTCAAAATGGCTCACTGGTTGTGTAAACAGTCGTGAGACCAGCACAATATCAATGGATAGCCGTTTGCTGATAATAGCTCTAAAATGGCTAGTGTCTGCAAACAGCAATGTGTTCTAAAAATGGACATAGCACAAATACTTCTTAAAATTATTTAGGTTGCAAAGAGAAGAACTAGTTGGAACAACAAGTTGGAAATGCCAGAATTGGGTTGCCTGTGCAACCTTAATTCAGCCTTCCTGTGTCATATGCATTGTGATACAGTCTTTAGTTATATGATCACATACTATTTTTTCCACAGAAGCCTTGCCTTATTCAGTGCTATGGGATCATGTGGCTTTCCTCCTGCTGAATTTCAAAGGCCTGCTGCAAAGAATGGACATGTAAGCACATCTCAAAAAAGGTTGCAAGAACCCTTTATTGTTGAAAATATTAAGCAACCTAAGCATAGGGTTCACTGCCAGCTTCTGTAGTAATTGAATGGTGACTGGATACTGTATTCTATTTGGACAACACTTTTTATTTCTTTACAGAATGTGGTGCAAAGAGGCTACATAGTAACTAGTATAGATGAAAAGAATAAAAATTGTCAGAAATACAGAATGTGTAAAATATTTCTCCCCACTTTTCTCTCTCTTAAGAACTGCACCATCCCCAAATGTTCTCTGTCCTTCTTGCCACAGTCAACCCCCTTCATACCCTGAACCCCTTTCTGCCTCCCAGAAGAAAATGTTCAGCCTCATTTGGAAGGAAAAACAGAAAAATGTGGACTGTCAAGTCGAAAGGAGCTCTCAGCTGCTTCTCCTCTCCATGGAAGGTGGGTGGGGTGGTGCCTTCCACTGGCGGCCCACATGGCTGGTGGTGGCACACATTCACGTTACCACCTTTAAGGAATTTGGGGCCATCCCCACCTGGGCCTAGTTATTTGGTCTCAGGCAATGGGTTAGGACTTCGGTCTTGGGGGAGGGATGTCAGGTGACCAGGCATCATGTGATGATAGCTTGGGATGTGTCTTCCTACCAGAGAAAGTCTCCTCAGTCAGAGAGAGGATGGCCAAGGTGAGGAAGGATCTAGGAGGGTCTCTTCACAGAAGCCTAGAATGGGCCTGGCAGAGCTCTCCTGCTCAGAGGTATCGGGGGGAGCTGGGTCCTGGTGCCCTGACACAAGAGTAACTGAGACAGACCTGTAGAGAGGCTCTTGCAGGAGACCCAGGTGGGACTCGGAGTCAGGGAGGACTTGGAAAGGGTCTCTCCACACCAGCCAGATGAAAAGGGTTTGCTGGATCTACCTGAAGTAAGGGGCAGGAGCAGAAGTCATAAGAGGAAGAGGCTTGAGGATCTGCCAGGCAGCCGGATGTGGAAAACAGAGCCACTGATACTCTAGGAAAACATCCGAGAGTACTACCTGGAAAATGCAAAGCTGCATGAAGACATGTGAAGAGGCAAGCAGAATACAGAGCTCTAGATAGAGAGGCAAAAATAGAGCACTAGATGACATAAAAGGGCAGTTGATAGAAAATGTCAAGAGGCTGAAGATGCTAGCCAAAGAGATGACCTTATAACCTTGTATAAGACAGTCAAACAGCCAAGAAACTTTAGCAGCAATGAAGACCCTATGAAATATATAAATAGAAAGATTCTTTGTACACAAGAGTAACAAAGGAAAAGATGGTCAGAACATTTTCAGATTGTTTTAGGGGATGAAGCCCAAGCAAACTACTAGAAATATGTGATGAAGACTTACCACTAGACGTTAGTGTTGATTTAGGAGATATTACAATGGTAGTTGGAAATGCCATCAGTAAACTTAAAGATGTGAAAACAAATGCAGAGAATATTACTACTGCAGAAATGCTTAATGTGAGTGATGAATCTGCCCTCCAGACTTTCCTTGGGTTTCAGATCCAATGCGGCGTGAAGAAAAGTACTCCGCCCAGAGAAGGAAATTCCTTATAGTAAAACTGTGAAAGTAGGTGGACCTTACCAACTGTGATAATGGGAGAGGAATCACATTAATCTCAATGTCTGGTAAAATCATGTGCAACATCATCCTGGAATGTATCAAGAAACAAATAGATCTCCAACTGAGAGAGGAACAAGCTGTTTTTAGAGCAGTGAGATCAGGTGCAGACAATATCTTTGTTCTCAGGTGAAATAAAGAAAGTGCACAGTTGCAAGCACCTCTCTTGGTAAATTTTGTTGATTTCCAGAAGGCTTCTGACAGTGCACACAGAGACAGTCTTTGGAAAATAATGGCATACTACAGAATACCAGCAAAAATAATTAGAATAATCAATGCTCCGTGGGATAATGTCGAATGTGCAGTTAGAGATAGTGACATCACCCAATGGCTTGCAGTGACAACTTCAGTGAGGCAAGAGCGTATTATGCCCCCGTATTGTTCACAATGGTCATTGACCATGTCATCAAGATAGTAACCAAAGAACACAAAGGAATATTCTGGACATATGTCCTCTCACTGTCATCGATCGGTCTATCAGCCCTCACAGAGAGAGCGCCGATCACAACACGCCAGACGTGTTGTTCTAGCCAGTCCTCCAACTACCCACTGGCCAAGCTGTCAGTAGCACCAGACACCCGATTAACATAGCACACAGCAGCCTAGAACGCCTGAGCGATCCGTCAACCGCAGCCTCCCAAGCAGCTGGGATTACAGGCACGCGCCACCACACCAGGCCCTGGACATATGATAAATCACAATTGGATGACATTCTTTTTGCTGATGACAGTGTCCTGCTTAATTCAATATATCAGTTAATGGAATAAAAGACCCAGTTATTGGCAGAAATGGCAAAACACTTTGATTTGTTCATCAAGGAAGGGAAGACAAAATATATGACTATCAGTGTTCCAAAAGCGACAACCAGAGTAGACAGAGAAGTGCTAAAAGAAGTAAGTTCTTTTACTAAGATCTAGGGAATGAGATGTACAGTGACGGTGGCACCATGCTAGTTGTCAAGCAATGAATATCAAAAGCAGCAAACAACTTTTATAAACTTGGAAAGATTTGGAAAAGTAGCATGATTGACACACACAAAAATGTGAATTTTTCATAGTGGAATCACATCAGTCGTCCTTTTAAGAAACAAAGTCATGGAAATCTAGAACAGCAATTGATTAATTCCAACATGAATGCATGTGGAAGATCTTCAGAGTTCATTGGAGAGTGTTTCTTGCAACATCAGCCAACATGGTAAGAAGGTGACAATGAACTTATTTAGGACAAGCTTTAAGGATGGCACCAACATGATTCCACGTCAAGTGACGATAAGGATACAACATGCAAAGAGAAAGAGGGTAACCTGGAGAAACATTACACAGAACAATATAGAGAGAAGCCAAATCCATCAGCTTGACAGCAACCTGAAGAGACTTGCACAAGACCACATTTTAAAAATGGCAGAAACTGGTGGATGCCACGTACATTCAAACGTGCAGGAGGGTAAAGAAAGAAGGACTTGGGGTTTGGGGAAAGAATTAAGCCACGTAAGAGGCTAAAGACACCCTGGAGTGGGAGAGAGGCTTGTTTTGATTGTAAATTGATGTTTGAACCATGATGTTTTAGTAAAGGAGATTAGGCGTTTGACCGACATGAGAACCTGGCTACAGTTATAGGAAAACACAAGAAGGGGAAAGTGCAGCAATGGCAGGGTTGGATGCTGGGCTAACAACAATCCTGTTACACCTTTTTTTAAAGCAGACCGACCCAACGTTAAGTTGCACCATTGCTTGGACTGCTTGCGCTAGCTGTGAGTGTGCCGCTACTGGTCATGCCCCAACCATAGAATCATAGGACTGGAAGGGACTTCGAGAGGTTATCTAGTCTAGTCCCCTGCACTTGTGGCAGGACTAAGTATTATTCAGACCATCCCAGAGAGATGTTTGTCTAACCTGCTCTTAAAAATCCCCAATGATGGACATTCCACAACCTCCCTAGGCAATTTAGTCTAGTGCTTAACCATCCTTACAGTTAGGAAGTTTTTCCTAATGTTCAACCTAAACCCTCCCTTGCTGCAATTTCAGCTCATTGCTTCTTGTCTTATCCTCAGAGGTTAAGTAGAACAATTCTATGTACTTCAAAACTGTTATGTCCCCTCCCAGTCTTCCCTTTGTCATCAACCTCACCAGTCCTTAGCAGTTTCCTGGTGTTAATCCTGGTTCTGCTGCAATGCACACTCCCCAGATGTGACGCTTCTGTATGAGCTTTGTTGCTCCATGAACCTCCAACTATGAAATTAGCCCAAAGTCCACATTTTGGCTGACACACTAGTAACTGAATTTAGGACTTCTGCAGCTTAAAGCATGAGCTCCTATAGCTGGAGATAAAAAGGAAAGGCTCCCTAACTGGAATGGTAATAGACTCACATCCTCTATGGGCCAGATACCGCGGAGGACTTGTTACACAGAGTCAGTAGTGCCTTATGTATAAACTCAAATTAGCTTCCTGCTCAACCACCTATAACTTTGGAGAATGGGCAAAACTTTACATTTGCAGTTTGAGAGCATAATTATTAAAAGGCATTTTCTCAAAAATAAAAATGATATGTATGCAGAATCAGATGGTATATATGCAAACCATTTTGGGACAAAATGAAGGGCAATTTAGGTGTATTAGATAATTACACAATTAAACTTCAACATCATGGCTAGCCACCCCTACTTTTGAGGAAAGTGTCCTAAAATCTTTGATGCACAGGAACAGATTTACATCTCTTTGGAAAGAAAGCCATAGTATTCTCTGAGTCTGTTTGAACCAAGTGTTACTCTGCAGTGCTATTAATAATTCACTTTTGTAAGTATTAAAAACACTCTCAATTCACATTAAAATAAAGAATAATCTGTGACTTTGATTAAACAATTTCTTACTATCCTCTAGATATTCCATTATGTTAAGATCTATTATTCCAAGGCATCAGGTTCTACACACTTTCCAGATGCAAAAAACATCCACCACAACTCCAGTAAAAGTAGATAGGAGTAGAGTGTTCAGCACTCATGAAAATCCAGGCTCATTAACCAGGCGTATCTTATAGGTGTGGGGCTGTTATGTCAATGGCAGACACCCCCCTGCAAATGCAAGTCAATATGTAGATGTTGGTGGTCCATTATTACCTCACATTGACAAAGCCATACCAAGTAACGTCAGCTGTAATCCACAACACCCCTACTCCTGAGATACAGGAACTCTTGTAAGCAGAGACCATATAAGTCTTGGTAGTATGTGTTTCCTTTTTTACCCATATGGCTATGTAACACAGGAAGCAGATGCACCTAATCAATGAATCACAAAGGCTGAGGTAGTAAATAGACTTTACTGGTGATATGCACAGTTTCTAAACAGAATTGCACCTCACCTTACAATAAGCATTTATCTGATATATATATATATATACACACACACACACACACACACACACACTGATAGACAAAACTCATAAACTGTCTGTCTGGTGATACTCCATAAAGTTTCTAAGACACTCAGTTGTACTGAATCATGCCACATTGCGAATGGTGATGGAGACCTATGATATGATTGTCACACTCATTTATACTTTTGGTTCGATCCTGCATTTGAACTCATGTCCCTAAAATAAGCAATACATGTCAAGGCAGAAGGTCCAGTAATGTGGAGATTTTGTGGAAATGACTTAATACCCTAATTTGTACAGAAATTATGGCAAATGTTCTGGTTTTCAGAACTTAAGCCTGACAAAGATGCAATGTAGAATGAGCTTTAGGAATGCCAGAATTGCTATAGGATTGCCTGGCTGGCTCTCGCATCTCCTTTGGTTGGTCCCCAGGTAGCTCTGGTGGTTCATTGAGGCTGTGCTTCTGGCTGCTCCTTGTTTTGAGCTGGGTGGATGCTGTAGTTGGGGTGCTAGTCCCTGCTGCTATTTGCCTGGGTCTTCGAGAGGGATCTGGCTACTTCCTGCCATCCGCTGGGGATGCTGTGGTCTAGTCACGTGGTCTAGATGCTGTGGTCTGACGAAGCCTCTGTGTTTCATACACAAATGGGTCACTGGAGTCCTCTCAATCCATAGCAATTGGGAACATCTGATGTCAATAGGACGTTGTGCTTCTGAAACCCAGTCTGGTTTTTATTTAGTGCTTATGAGTGTATTTAGATCACTAATGCAGGCATGAAAATGTTTGCGATAATTTCTCAGTGTAGCCATTTGCAATATGAATATGACTAAATGTAGTTAACATGGATGCTGAGTCTTAGCTGCAGTAAAGCACATTGTCACGTGTAAGGCGCTGTACCTGCACAAAGTAGTGCGGTTAATTCTCTAATATTTTGTGCTGTTGTTAGTGCCGTGTTTGTGTGCTAGGAATTATGGGGGTAGTAGTGAAACACAGAACGTTTAAATCTTGGAATTTATCTGTCGCTGTGGCTTTGCAAAGAAAATCTGTGGTAGTTTCAGACAAGTAGGTAAATCTGACTGACTCATGTAGATCACTGGATGGGCTAGAGCATTCTTTCCTGAAATATCTCTGCTTGACATAGACAAGCCGGAGAGAATACTGCTAAAGCCAGTGTTGCAGTTGCAGCTGAACAACTGTTTAGGTCTTGCATATGGCTGTCTGTGTGTTCTCCATTCAGTGTGTATATGATCAGCTCATTTGGCTCAATTTCCCGTTTGATTTATAAAGAGCATCCTGCACACTAACTGACTTTATCTATGAATTGGTTCTCCCATCAGGTTTTCTAGCTTTGTCCATTTTTCTTCTTCATCCCTTTACCTAAGAGAGAAAAGCATTTAAGTTTCATTTCTCCCTGTGATTCAGCACTGCCTGTCTCAAAGCATAAAATGTCACTGGGTCCCCTGGGCTGAGCAGGTGACTAAGGTCTATTGCGCTGACTGATGCAATTAGAGATTTTTTCTTCCAGGTGCTGTGTATGATCACTAACATTTTTGCAAGTTTTCAGCTGAATGGAAGGGAGATTTCAGTGACTATAGGAACTTGGAGAGTTAAAATAATTCAGTAACATTTAAAAGTACTTGTATATTTCTCAAATGCCTTAATTATAGAGAAGGAAAACGTGAGCTATAGGTATAGAGAGCTGAGGGACAGCATGCATGCATGGGGTAGCTTTTCTTCCACAGAGATGCTTATTATTAGTCCGTATTAATTATTAGTCACTGACGGTACGATCAGTATTGTGCAATACACGATGACAAAAAACCTACCCTGAGGCGTTTACAGCCTTAGTGAGAGAGACCAGCCAAAGATGCCACAATGTCCAGAGAAAGTGATAATTTAGAATTCTGAAACAGAAATGAAAGCAAAGGGGCCCAGTCTTTGACCTCTGTTAAAGGGCTTTTGCATCCCTAGTTGATCAGCTACAACTGTGAATTTTGTGCAGCCCTGTGTCTGGCCCAAGATCGGGGTAGGCATAAAGGTGGCTTAGGATATGTCTTCACTGCAGTTGGCAGCGTGCCTCCCAGCCTGCTTGAGCTAACAAGCTAAGAATAGCTGTGTAGATGTTGCAGCATGGGCAGCAGCTCGGGCTAGTCACCTAAGTCCAAGCCTGCCTACTCCCTAGGTCTGCTCATGTCACAATGTTCGCACTACTATTTTAAGGTGTGCTGGGTGGAGCAGAGCTAGTGCGGCTCTTTCTAAGGCATGGTCTCAGCTGCTGTGTAGACATACCCTTAGAGGCTAGTGCAGCTTAGGATTGCACCTACACTTGGGGCAGAGTGGGAAGAAGACGAGTGGTAGTGTTACAATCATAAGGGTTAGTGGTTTTGAAGGCCTCACGGAGAAAGTGGGTTTGAGGACGCTTAACTGGAGAGGTTGGGAGCCTGAGGTCATTTCAGGCATAGGAGAAGATGAACAAAGGCACAGAGATAAGCAGGGCCAGCCCACAACATTTTGGCACCTGAGGCGGGGAGCTCAAATGACGCCCCCATGCCCCGTCACTTGGGCCAAAACTTTGAAAGGTCTCTTGTGCCCTCCTTCCTCCAGCACAGCACTCCACCATCTCTGTGCATCTAGAGCAGAGAGAATACATATGCCCCCGCAGCAGACACAATTTTCTACACTCTGGGTCCTAGTGGCGCCCCCCCACACACACAGTCTGGCACCTGAGGCGGCCGCTTCAGTTCGCCTCATGGTAAGGCCAGCCCTAGAGATAAGTGGAAGAAGGAAAGGAAGGGAATAGTGACGCTGGCATTGGAGGGACAAGGGAAGTTCAGTTAAGCCAGTTTATCCTTGACATGGTGTGAATCAGCACAAATGTATCTTCGCTAACATGTTCTCTCCACTGAGCTAATTCTCCTCAATAAACCTACCATTATAATCTTCCTGTACGCGTTAGCATACAAGTGGCACGAATTGGCCACTTACTTTCCCCATCTCCCATGCACTCCCTTCGCTGTAGCTCATGCGCAAGTATGGGCTTGTGGTTTTGCCTCCTTAAAATTCTCTTCTTTTCCTCTATTTCGTCTCTTATTTTACGTAATTTTTTCACCTTTGTGCGTATGAGTCACTCTGCCCGTCATTCTGAAGGGCTCTTTCTCCATTAAGTGCCTCTGTGCGATCCTCCATAGGGAAGACACTGTTTTGAAAAAACAAGTTGTATTGTACTGAAATTAACAAGATCTCCAGCACAGTAATGACACTGGGCATGACAACTTGCAAATAAACATTAAAAGGGATTATCACCTTTCCACACGTGCTTTCAACAGAGTTTGCAAAACTTTCTATGTGCAATAAATGTGCTAAATGGCAGCATAATTTATTACTCCTTACCATATGGAGGCTAGTTTATGAAGGCAAGAAAGACATTGGTTTTTCACAAAATACAGCAGACACCTTTTGATACAATTACTTTACAAAGTGTTTATGGATACAATCAGCCATGTTTAAAGTAATAGACAAGGGATGTTGTATTTCTCTGAGGACAACCATCTAAACTCAAATGCTGATGCGTCCACTCTCCTTTGTGAAAGCTTTCTTCAGCAGTGTTATTTTCTCAATCTCCTCATGTCCTTACACTAGGAGTTTTGTCCCATGTATTATGTTATTCAGTTAGGCTGTCAGCATTTTGAGGCAAGGGTATTTTGGTTTTTTTGTATTATGGTAGTGCTAGGAGGCTCAATTGGTAGCAGGGCCCATTGTGCTTGGTGCTGTACAAACACTTAGGAAGATACAGCCCATTTCTCAAGAAGCTTACAATCTAGATATGAACAGATATAATGAGGATAGATGGTCTCTTGGCTACTGTATTGCCTTGGAACTCAAATTTGGGATTAATTGTGGCTCTGCCACAGACTTACTGTGTGTTCTTGGGCAAGCCACTTACTCTCTGTGCCTCATTTCCTCATCTGCGAAATGGGAATATCACAACTCATTTCTCCCACCCTTTGTCTTGTCTCATCAGCTTGTAAACGTTTTGGGGAAAGGACTGTCTTTTAGTATATGTCTTTGTAGTCCCATGTACAGTGGAGTCTTGATTTCGGCTGGGGCCTGAAGGCACTAATATAAACAACAGAGACACTGAACCACAATTTCAATGGAAATACCCATAACCTGACTAATCAACAAGTCTGGTATGAATCCTCTCCTAATAGAATACATTATTTGTTGCACTCACTTGAGTCCTGGAACAAAAAGTGGAAAGGGAGGAAGAGGGAAACAGCCATGGTATCCCTTGGGTACATAGGGTAGATATGTGTACATCTTCAGTCATTCAACAATTATTTTTTGTGTGAGTAGATAATTATCAATACTCCTGCCAGTGTTGTCTTTCTATGTTTTAATCAATAGTATGCGCCCTCTACTGGCCTGAGTTCTGTCACAGGTGCCTGCCCTATAGTGCCCCCTTCTGGCTGAGCAAGCCCCTTCAGGGAATAAGTCAATTGTCTCCAGAGACTTTAACCAATATTTTCCTTTTCCTGGGGTCTAATTTATTTAGTTCATACAGCTTTCCCCAAAAGAGCTCCCCTTTAAGTTCAGCAGTTGCCTTCTTGAGGCTGCCCTTCCTGACCCATAGATTCTCCCCTCAGATTTGAGTATCTTCCCAGTCCTCCCCCCTTGGGATTGGGGTTTTCTGTTGAGTTCTCCCTCCTCAGCACAGGCGACCCACAGCTCCTCTTGCTGGGGCTGTGCTTGTTATCTTGGTCAGCTGTGGCTTTCACTACTTCTTTGAGCTAGTCCCCTGTCCCCAGTTAGTCCCTTCCTCGATTTATTTTCTCTGTACCAAATATGTCCCTTCATTTCTCCCTAAAATACAACTCTTCTTAGTCTTCTTTGTTTCTCCCTCCTTCCCTCCCCAGCCTCAGATGTGGTGAAGAAGCATCTTTCTCACTTCACCATACCTCAGCTGAAAATTATGATGAGACATTTCCCCTGTCCCATAGTATAAGAGGTCTGTGTATCAATAGCTTCACAGGGCTCACGTTTTATTTTCTATATGTATGAAGATGAAAGACAGGGCAAAAACTGGGAAGAACAGCTAAATGCACTTGACATCCTCATCCAGCTTCATGAAAGACAGTGTCTAAATAATGTATATGTCGGTAGAATGTAGACTTAGTATGGAAATCCTTCCAAGATTTGCATCCTCAGGCATAACACCAGAAGGAAAAAAAACAGTGTCATTTTCAGGTTTTCTCCTGTAGCTAGGCGGAAGACAGGTGCCTGTAGTAGCCAGGTGTCAGCTGTTTAGTGCTGTAGTGATATCTGATCTCCTGGAATTTCCCAAGCAATGGCAAGTGAGAGTGGCCAGATGCAGATTCCAGGGAACACATCACTAATCATTGTAATGATTGAGACCATTCTAAGGATGATGGGAAAATGATTTATTGTACTTGCTAATTGCAGTGGCTGGATTAAAAATGGAAAACTCTCCTCCTGTGACACAGTCCTGACCTGCCAGAGCACCTGTCCCTTACATTTGAATTAATCATGGAGAGCATCAATATGGAAGACAATATCTAGGACAGGGGTAGGCAACCTATGGCACGCGAGCTGATTTTCAGTGGCACTCACACTGCCCGGGTCCTGGCCACCGGTCCGGGGGGCTCTGCATCTTAATTTAATTTTAAATGAAGCTTCTTAAACATTTTAAAAACCTTGTTTAGTTTACATACAATAGTTTAGTTATATATTAAAGAGTTATAGAAAGAGACCTTCTAAAAATGTTAAAATGTATTACTGGCATGCGAAGCCTTAAATCAGAGTGAATAAATGAAAACTCGGCACACCACTTCTGAAAGGTTGCCGACCCCGATCTAGGATATCTTATATATCTTTATTCTCGACACTGTGGAGTCTTTCTCCCCACCCGTTGTCATCAATTTGGTGTCTTCCATCCTGTTAATTACCTCTTCATGGACACAGACCAAGTAGATGCAAACAAACACACACAAAACCTTCTTTAGGGATCCTAGGACAGGTTCTTGTGCAAAAGCCGCTAGAGCTCTGATCCCTTTCCTTTATCCTGTATGTTGCCAGTTTTGTAGCTCAGTTTCTGCTGGTATTGCCTGCCTATCCAGCTGTCACAGCCATTGAACACCTGCAATCGCTGCTGCTGCATATCCTGGTGTACACTCTGTTATCTTGATTCTAATTAATCAAACTCAGACAGACATTGCAGAGGATTCTCCATCATAAAAAATGCTAATCGAGATGAGGGACTTCTTAAACCTACTGCAAGACCTCAGAAAAACTCTCTTGCTCTTGCAGGAGAAACAACTGGAATCAGATCTGGAATCCACATGTCTTCCCTTCCCTGTTCTATTTCTCAAACAAATATTTCCAACTATTAGATATTCCAGTAGCAGGTCCTCTGTAAATGCTAAAGACACAAATAGAATCTGAAACTTTCTGTTGTTTTTCTTCAGAAAGACCTGATGAGAGGAAGCTTATAAGGCTCATTTATAGATCTGACCGGAGGACAATTCCATTTTGCAGCAACTTTCAAGGTTTCAAATAGGCTGATGTTTTCCTTCCATGTTGGAACAAAAACCAAAACACTGTTTTTGCAAAAAATAGAAGTGTGTGTGTGGTACTGGCCTGGGATGCAGGAAATCCAGATTCAAGTTCCTGCTGTACTTGATACACAGCAGAGATTTTCATTCCAGGTCACTCCAAAACCTGGGTCTCCCATATTCCAAGCCAGTAACCTAACCTAACCACCCATGTATCATTGGCCATATTTTGTCGAGAAGGAAGTTGTGGTCCATGTTAACATTAGTTTCCACCTTGGAAAATATGGCTAATGCTACTTAACCTCCTTTATAAAATGCTCTGCTACCTTTGGGTGAAAAGCACTGTATGAAATGCTAAATTCATTGATTTGCTTTTAGGTTTTTCGTACACTCATTTTGAAAGCGCTTTAGATTTTTTTTTTTAATATTTGGGGACTCAAATATGATGCTATTATATAAACATTCAAATTGCCTCCTAACTGATCTTTTGGAAAAGTATTGAACTATCGCCCTGCAGCGTGTAATATCACATTGTAAAAAACGAGCCTCTAGTGTTTTCGGTTGCTAAGCTATAACCTCCAAAATATAAATTGATTGTAACTAGGTACATCTGCACTGCAGCTGGAGGTGTCATTTCTGGCTTGGGTAGACACGCTAGGTTTGAGCTAACGAGCTAAAATATAGACGTGTAACCCTGGTGGCACAGGATAGCTGGCTAAATATGTACCTAAGGTCTTGGGCAGGATTGTATTCGAGTGGCTAGCCCAGGCTGCTGTCTGCACTGCCACAGGTTCACAGCTATATTTAGCTCACTAGCTTGATCAAAGGTAGCATGAATATGTCTACTGGAGCTGAAAATGACACCTCCAACTCCAGTGTTAACTTGTCCTAGTGTTGTCTGCAGACACAATACCTCTGAGGAAGGTGTTAATTGCTTGTTTACATCACAATAGCATTTAAACTATACAGTCTATTTGTGGTTATCTAGATTAACTATTTCATTGCTGGTCATGATAGTAGAAAAAATTAAGTTTGGATGTAATGGCAATATTTGTACATGGGGCTGCAGAGTAGCTAGTGCTGGCTGGGTTTCTAGGCTTCAGAACTGAGGAATTTAAAACTTTCTCCTCCTCCTATTTAAAGTCACCTCCACCTTGCCAAAAACGATGGACAGAAGAGTTGTATCACCACCACCCAATGACTTAGTGCCAAAGAACTTCCCATCTCTTTCTATGTGCCAAATCCCCTACCCACCCATCAAAATCTCTAGTCCCCCCGCCCATTTATTTCTATAATGCATGGAAGGAATTTAACGTCAACATTAGTGAACGCAAGGGGATACCATATTAGATTGAACTAGATGGGACTATGAGGGGAGATTACTCCATAAATCCATGATTCTTGCCACATCAGTTATGTCTAATGCACTGCCC
The DNA here is from genome assembly GCA_037349315.1 of Chelydra serpentina. Taxonomy (NCBI): domain Eukaryota; kingdom Metazoa; phylum Chordata; order Testudines; family Chelydridae; genus Chelydra; species Chelydra serpentina. The sequence goes on along the minus strand of JBAIAC010000004.1, from coordinate 19,139,839 downwards.
TGGCCTATTGCACAATGCTGCACACATATACCTCACTACGGACCATTGTCCTTATTGCAGCACTCAGCCAAAGGGAGAGCAGTCTTCCTCTCTCCAAAATACAGAGCAACTTCACAGAGGCTGATTCAGATTTTGGACAGATGAAGATTCCGTATGTGATATGATTCCCCAGCACAAGGCCGAGGACTGGAAAATTCACACAGTGGTAGAGCCCCTGATTGGCCCCTGCTCTGTCCTCTTTGCATTACTCTACAGATATCCTCCACTACTAAAACCTTCATGGCTGTTATAATGGTTTGGTGATAATTGTTAGACATTCAAGGTGGTAGAAATGGACAGAAAATAGATATATTAGAAAGGTATATACATTAAAATGTGGTTAGACAGAATACTTTTCCTTTGTTCCCCTTACTGTATTATATTCAATTTTTTTCGGTCTATTTTTTTTGCCAAATTAAACTTTGTTTTCGTATTACAATGGTGTGAACGAAACTTGCTGAGAACTTTTCAGAGACACAGATCACCAGCTACTCTACTTGAAGATAATGAGAGCTGTGGGCACTCAGCCACTTAAAAATCAGGCCAGGAACTTTGCTGTTTCATATTCTACTTCTGCTTAGTTATTCCTCCCTTTCAGCTTTCCCCTTTTTTCCCCCACACAACTATATGCAACTCTTCATGTTATCCCCAAAGTTAGCTCTTTTCTTTCCCAGCTGTTCCCCAGGGATCTCTAACTTTTATTTTTTTCTCCCGAGTTGGGATGAGGGAGCATCCTTCTCTCTCTCTTCCCCCTACCTCTGCCCTTGCACATCCTCCACACATTTATACACTTTCTCCAACATTTCCCCTCTCCCACAGTATAAGGTACATTCAGAAGCATAGCCACAGAGGTCTCACCTCTCACTCTAAGCAGGAATATCGATGGCAGGGTAAACCCTGGTGAGTAGCAGATGACCATCTGTCCACCAACCCATGGAAGAAAATATGTAAATACCAGATATGTGAGTAGGATGTGGATTCCAGAATTAAACCATTTCGAGATTTGCATCCCAAATATCAGCACTGACACAATGCTTCCCACTGTCGCTTTCAGATCATAGTTAAAAGGCAGGCGGGCCGTGCATACAGCTAGCTGAATACCAACGGATCCCGGGGAGATTTATTCTGGAACTCTGCAAGAGGCAGGCTGTGGTGACTCAGAATAGAAAAATGTTTCCTCTGTTTAGCATTCCACTAATTATTATAATAATTTTGGTCATTGGAGGGTTTGTTGGAAACGGATTTATTGTAGTCATTAATTGCCTTGACTGGATCAAAAGTAGAAAAATCTCTTCCTCTGATATGATCCTGATCCCTCTGAGCACATCAAGATGTGTGTTGCAGGGGACGTTAATATTGTATATCTACAGTCTCTACTTTTCAGATATACGCAAACTGGCTCCTCTGTATACAGCATGTGTTATCCTATGGATGTTTGTAAACCATGCCAGTCTCTGGTTTTCCACCTGCCTCAGCGTCTTGTACGGCATGAAGATAATCAGTTTCACCCAACCGCTCTTACTGCGAATGAAGCAGAGAATCTATGGGATGGTTCCATGGCTGCTCCTGGGATCGGTGCTGGTTTCTTCTGTCACCTCTATCCCATTGTTGTGGACTCTGTGTGCAGTTCAGCCCTGCAACTCAACAGGGGATCATCTAGAGAACAACTCTGTGGCAGATGCTCATTTGCATAGCCCAGATCTCTTTTTTTTCCTGTACATTGCAGGGAGTTTCTTTCCTTTTACAATATCTTTGGTGTCTTCAATCCTGTTAATTACTTCTCTATGGAGTCACACCAAGAAGATGCAACAAAATATAGCCAGCTTCAGGGATCTCAAGGCAGATGCTCATATAAATGCCATTAAAGCGTTGATCTCTTTCCTTATCCTCTATGTTTCCAGTTTTGCTGCTCAAACTGTATTATTACTGCTTAACAGGGTAGATAACTACATCTGGACTTTTGAAATCTGTGCAATAATGGTTGCTGCATATCCTTCGGTACACTCCATTATCTTGATTTTAATTAATTCCAAACTAAAAGAGGCATCAGTGAGGATTCTCCAGTGTACAATGTGCCATCTGAGAAAAGAGACTTCTTAAACCATATCATGAGACCCCAGAAGGATGCCATCCCTCCTGAAATAGAACTGGAATCAAGCCTGACCGCCCTTTTCTCAACATTTTTCTTTTCCATCCTATCCCTCAATTAAAAATGTCTTCCCCCTCTTAGGTATTAGTATGACTGGCACTCTTTACAACCTCAGAAAATTGGCAGAGATTCAAATTTTATTTCCATCACTTTTCTCCATGAGCACATCACAAGAGGAATCCATTTGAATTGGTCGTCCATGTGGAGACAAATCATCTCTATCATCATGAAGAAGAATATCTGAGCATGTGGTTTCTAAAGACCAGTAGGAATAAATTGAAAGGAAACCAAACATGAACATTCTAGGCATCTTAAATGACACACCATAGACAGGATGCAGTGTGGGTGCAGTCTTCCAGTTTTATGGTGTTTGAATCGGACAATAAAAGTATATGCACAGCTGGAGGTGGGGGGAGAAAAGCAGTCAAACCTTACACAGGGATCAATGAATCTGCCATCAAACGTCATCTCATTGCTGCACGACCTGAGACCAAAGAAAGATGAGATTTGGAGGAAACATGCCTATATTCGTACATAACTGGCTCAGTATGTACACAGGATGTGTTTCCCAGCTTGATGATTCAGCTAAAAATAATACAAAGAAGAAAACTAGGCATGTGAAAATATGCAGTTGAATTGTGTTTCTAGATTATAACCTGAAGAGAGTTTATATGCATTAAGCCTCTGAATGCATTTAGCAATTTTGGGATTTAAATAGCTGATTCAAATTCACCCTCTTGTGCAGGATATACTTTATAATAGCTTGCTTTTTAGACGTTTATTGCCAAAGTGATGAATACGGTATAGGTAGATATAGGCACAAAGACTGACTTTCACGGTTGCTTTAAAAAATTCCTCTCTGCATTGAATTGTCAATGTTCTAATCTAGTCCCTGCACTGTCATGTGATTTGATAACTGATTGCTTGTTGTGAGCAGTCATGAGCTATTTCTAGTACTGCAGCCTTCTCTATTGTACATTCATCTGCGGTTTCGCATACTGTACAGCCACTGGAGCTGTGGAATACTTTTGATCAAATACATAATTCAACAAATGTTCCCGTGGTTCATCAAATAATGTGCTGAATTGTTCAATTTTTAAGGTATTGGCCCAGCTCCAGGTTTCTCACACTGTATGTTCTGTGTGCAGAAGTGTGGTTGGGTACAGGATTGTAAGTCTGAAGGGTCCCAGTCCTGGAATTGACTAGCAGCAGCATGGTTTAGGGTAAATCACTTGTTCTTGTTGTGTCTGTTTCCATCTGTAAAAATGGGGTTTTTACCCCTATTTGTAAAATGTTTCTAGATCACCAGCCAAAAATTGCTATATAAATGGTAAATATATCAGTTTGCTTTGATTTTTTTTCTTTTCTTTGTTTTTCATTGGTTTTGTCGAAGGAGCTTTTATAGGTAAACAAACATTTAATCAATATACTGAATGTGTAAATGACCACATAGTTGCTTTTTGGTGGGTAAGAGAGGGAAATTCATTGCTTAATTTTCTGCAGAATCTAGGTTCATAATTTTTTCAATGATGAAGTTTGCAATACTTAGAATTGCAAAGTTAACTTGCAAAATGTGAGCTTAATGTGAAATGATATGGTGATATCTGCCCCAAAGCACAAAAACAATAGCTCTGAGACGAGTTAAGTCCTCTCTCTCATCTTGTTAGTCTTATCTCTGAAATCTACGAATAATAAATAATAAGTGTTTTACTGCTGATCAACTTAGCAGAAAAAATGTGTGTATGATTTTCAATCACTGCTGGATAATATAGCAGGTATTGGTGCAGGGTGTACTGGGGAAACTAGTTGCTGTCAATATATCTTAGGTTGGTAAATGTGGAAAGAAAAACCTTCACTTCAGTTGTAAAGTTCTCTGCACTTTTGATGGGGGGAGAGTTTGGGGGTGCAGTGCTCTGTCAGAGTTCCCACTACTAAATCTATGAGGATTTGCTGACAGCCAGAGCCCTGCCACCCGGCTACAGCTCTCAGTGCCCCACAATGACAGCCGGTGCAAGCACTCCTGTTGAGGATGCGCACTGCCAACAGAAGGAGTTAGTGTGGACATACAACACGGATTCAATTACTGCAGTGACGGTCACTGATTGATCCATCAGCCCTCACAGAGGGGGGCGCTGATCACAACACGTCAGATGCATTGTTGTAGCCAGTCCTCCAATTACCTACCCGCTGGCCAAGCTGTCAGTAGCACCGGACACCCAATTGACATAGCGCACAGCAGCCTAGAACTCCTGAGCGATCCACCAACCGCAGCCTCCCAAGCAGCTGGGATTACAGGCGTGTGCCACTACACCAGGCCCCAGTGACTGTACATTGGCATAATTTAGGTCACCTTAATTTTGTAGTGTAGACATACCTACAGAATCATAGAAATGTAGGGCTGGAAGGGACCTTGATGTCATCAAGTCCCCTGTGCTGAGGCAGGACCAAGTAAACCTAGACCCTCCCCAGCTGTTTATCCAACCTGTACTTGAAAACCTCCAATGATGGGGATTCCACAATCTCCTTTAGAAGCCTGTTCCAGAATTTAATTACTCTGACAAAGTTTTTTCCTAATATCTAACCTAAATCTCCCTTGTTGTAGATTACTTCTTGTGCTACCTTCAGTAGGCATGGGAGAACAATTGATCACAGTCCTCTTTATAACATCCCTTAAAATATTTGAAGACTCTTACCAGGTCCTCCCTCAGTGTTCTTTTCTCAGAACTATACAGGCCCAGTTTTTTAACATTTCCTCACAGGTCAGGTTTTCTAAACCTTTTATCATTTTTGTTACTCTCCTCTGGACTCTGTCTGATTCATCCACATATTTCCTAAAATGTAACACCCAAAATTAGACACAATACTCCAGCTGAGGCCTGTGCTAAGTAGAGGGTCACAATTACCTCCCGTGTCTAGACCTAGCCCAATGGGAAATTTCTATAGGAACTTTTGCAAGTATGGCAACTGTGGTGAATCTCAGTGGCAAGATGTTGACTACAGATGAGCTGCAATTGGAATTTCAATCCCACAGGGAATTTCCCAATTTTGTAAAAAAATGTTCCAGTTAGGAATGAAAGGTCAGAAATGCAATCTTTCCCACGGAATGGAAATTGTCAAGAAATAATGTTTCCACCTCCCAAAACTCCTTGACTCTGCAGAAGCCTTCCAAGTGGGCTGCCCAAGAGCCTGGGGCTCTGGTTTTGTGGCAGCCTGCCTGGCTTCCATTGAAATCAACACATTCCCGCAGAACATTTCTGTTTCAACACATCACCATTTTCCAGAGGAAAAAAGTTCTGTTGGAAAATTGCTGACCTAGCTCTAATGCATTTCAGGGGACGTCTCTGAAATGGATCAAGTTTTCCTGCAGCCTCACTTGTCCAGTGTACAATATCAATTGGTTAGTGTAGAAAATGTTCATCTGCCTTTTGTCTAAGAGCAGGAAGAAATTTGAAAATGATATACCTGAAAATGTTTTCTGTTATTGTTCCTGGGGATGCAAATCTTGGAAGCATTTCATTATTGAGTTGACATGCTACTCAATGGTATTTGAATATTTTTTTCACACTACTGCTTACAGATGCCCAGCTGCATTTTATCTATTCTCTCTAGAGAAAGTGATTGGGTGACCATCTATATTCCAAGAAGGGGACAAGGGGTGCTCCCATACAGTGGGTGAAGAAAAACGTTTGGGGAGTGAGTGAAAGTAGGGATTAGAGTAGTAAGATGGATAGAGAAGCCTTCCCTCCTTTACTTTTCACATTTTGGGGAAATAAAGAAATAACAAGCCTAAATAGGACAGAGAAAATGGCAATATATATGTAGACCTCAGCTATAAAAGTGGCAACACAGAGGATAAGGAAAAAGATCCGAGCTTGTATGGCCTATATATGAGCACCTGCAGTAAGAGTCATGAAGCTGGCTGCACTTTTGTTACAGCCACCAGGTGTACCAAAGAGAGGTAATTAACATTATGGATGCCTCCAAAAATATTACAAGAGAAAAGGAAGGGCCCATTTCATACACAGAAGAAAGATGTGGAAATTTGAGATGTCCCAGTTAATATCTGCTTCCCTGTTTTCTCTGAGTTCAATAGGTAAGTTCTATAACTAACCCAGACAAAAGGGAGAGAGGTGACAGAGGGAACAGCACTAAAACCAGGAGCACAAGAAAACCATTCTAGCAATTCTCAGCTTCAGTTGCAGAAAAGTTAGCTAAGTGAAATTGACCATCTTCATACACCTAGAGGCGCTGAACCAAGTGGTGAACCAGAGACCATCAGGGTTTGGAAAATCTATATGACAGTGGTTGTTTTATACACGAGACTATCTAAACGTCTCTGGAGAGAATAGAGATTAGATGATCATATAGCATGTCAGTGGCAAATTCAAGAGGTCTGATTTCCAGCTCCAGATTGAATCCACTAACCCACTGCTGCCCTTTGAAGTCACAGGAATTACAAGGCAATGCCCCTAAACCTCTCAGATTTGCTTTGCTTCTGGATCACTTTCCGGTCAGTTCGCTGTGTAGTAATCGTGATTTGTTTGCAGAGCTCTCCGATCAGGAAATACCAAGAAGCAGTGGTATAAATGAGAGCTATTGCAGAATCCTTTTCTGATTTGTACTGTGCATTTGGGTGTGTGGGCAGAGTTCCAGAGTGTGGCCAGAGATGGAAAATGGCATCTATTATCCTCTGAAGAGGTTAAAAGTTGGCATGGTTAAGGGACCCAAGATGTCTGGGTTCAGTGTCCATCTCTGTGACCGTCTTCTGCTGTTTCCTTGGGCAAGTCACTTAGAGCCAGACTTTCAAAGTTAATTATGCATCTAAACATGCAGATAGGTGCCTAGTGAGATTTTAACTGGCAGGTAGGTACCTAACTCCCATTGACGTTATTGAAAATCCCATTAGGAGCCTATCTGCATCTCTAGGAACTTAAATACCTTTAAAAATATGTCCCTTAATCTCTCTGTCCCTCAACTCTTTGTCTAAAATGGGGAAAATAATACTTCCTTCCTCTAGGGAGTGTTGAGGACAAATTGATAAATACTTGTCGGGCTCAGATTGTACAGAGATAGAGTTTCGTCTTGGGGGAGGGCGGGAGGATCATCAAGATTGGAATGGGGAAGACAATACCTCATTGGTTACACTTGGTTCATATGTTCAAGGTTTTTTTCGTGACCACTGGAGCTAAAAACATAACCTTTTAAATATGACAGTTGAGACTCTCAAACATCAGTTTCACATCAAAAATATTAATCAATGAACACAATCACAGATGATGAATATTGGTAAAATTGCCAATTTAACTAACAAAAATTTAAAGACCGCCTATTCTTTACATGCTCTCAACATCAACAAAATGAGCAAATGTTCTAATTGCAACAGCCAGTGTGAGGGGTATGGAGAAGGGGAGGCAGGCGGATAAGATAAAATAAAATATAAACTAATAATAAATGAATAAACTGTAAATTCTTAAATTATGCACTCAGGCCATGATCCTGCTAATACTGAAATCTGTGCTTAACTTTAAGCATAGGAGTTGTACCAGTGAAGTTAAGTTTGAGAAGGATACATTATTCATAGGTAAGGAAGAGGTTTAATTCCTGCTTTTTTAAGTGCAAAAGTCAGTTGAGCCCAAACTATGGATTCAGGAGCAATGCCTCCATGATATGTTAGGTTTTACTTTGAGTTATGGAATAAAGACACATTGACCTTCCTCAGCTTCCGTTCAACCTGTCCATTATCATTACCCTTTTCTTGAAAGCACGACAGAAGAAATGGATCTTCAGGAAGGATTTAAAAGAGGTACAGTTAGGTGCTTTACAGATCAGTTCCGGGAGAGCTTTGTATAAGGGTCAGTTCAGGAAGGACGCATACTTACAGTAAAACCCAAACCCCTGGGCACTTAATATCAGCCTATCAATATGTCCACATAGGACACTGAACATTTTTTGCTGGAGAAAAAAATGGGCATTGGTCCAAGAAAGGAGACTAGTGTCATTTTTTTACAAGGTCAATGTGCTTGTTCCTCTGAGCAATATGCCTCCTATTTATGAAGATGGTGGTCTATTTATAACAGTAGAGCAGAGCTTCTCAGACTGGTATGGAGATATGGAATTTTGTTTTAGGTGCTATCCAGCAGCATACTATGGTGTTTCTTTTCCTTTTATTCAGTTTGCTAATTCAATATGAAAGCTACTTAAGCAATAATGCCCTGGAATTGTGTTAGCAAACAGAGCCACTGATATGACATTAAGAACACAATAAACAATACATTAAAGAATATTATAGGTCTGGCTTGAACTGATAAAAGCCAGGACATTCAGCCTTGAGGATAGTCCTGTATAACAAGCACTCCTGAATAGTGACAATGGGTCATGTGAAGGACAGAGTTTGAGCCTGCCCTCTGCTACAGGACATTGTTGGATTGAAAGAAATGTACTTTGCTTGTTCACTAACTACTTTTCTATATTAAATAAATTTTATCCTTCATTTTTTTCCCTCCCAAATCATTTATATGAAAAAGGACTTTATGGCAGGAAAGCTGGAGATGAACCAGTAGGGTGTCAGGGGATGCTCTGTGCTTCAACATAGATTGAAACCATAGGAGTTGGCTGGTTGCACCAGCCAAGGAGGACATGAAGTAGTGTGAGGAGCCAAGGTCCCCAAGCCAGGAAAAGGAGGTAGCTCTCCCTTATACTTTTTAGCACAGAACTGTGAGCTGTGTTCCCCATAACCCCACTTACTGTATCCCCTTGGGATGCTGCTCTGGCTTGATCCAGTTTGCAACACTTTCTGCCCTACTTAACTTTTCATTGCTGTGTGCTGCTAGATGGCTGCCACTTTCCACCCCAGAGCTGGCTTCCTCTTGGTAGTGGAGGAAGAAATTCTTGTATATATAGTATTTACAAAGCATTTTGTAATATAGTATAGTATATGGAGGTATAGGCACTAATTGAATCACAGGTTACTGGCCATGTGTTATACAAAAGGTCAGACTAAATGGTCTAGGAATCTGTGTTAACTCTGGTCACATAGTTTTAGAAAGAATCCTGATTTCTGAATATTTGTGTAAATAAAAGCACCAGGTCTGATTCACCGTGGTTGTACTGTGAGTTACTTGTGAGTATTTTGATAACCACTGGCTGCCCATGAATGTGTTTGTGAATCTTGGAAGTTTCAGTTTTTTGGCTGAAAACTCCTACTGAAAGTATGTTGTTCACAATTATTATTATTATTCTGTTTTAAAAGTTTCAGTCATCCAATCAGATAATAGGAACCACACTGTGTGACTCGGGTAACCAACCACACACCACAAATGGTAAATAACTGAACCACAAATAACAATTGAACAATTCAATAATTGCGTGACTGGCAGACTAAAAATTTATCGTGCCATCTGGTCAGTGAATACTTAACAATAATGAATACGTTCATGGAAACAAGGATCAGCTAGTGAATGATTTGTGAACCAAATCCCTGATTCTGCAGTTGCATGCATGCAGAGCCCCACTGAAGTCAAAGGTCTGTGCATGTCAGTCTGATTGGAAGTTTGGGGCCCAAAGGAGAGGAAGGATGGCCTTGTATTTGAGGTACAGGACTGGAAATTGGGAGATCCAGCTCTGTCTGAGACTGACTGTGTAGCCTTGAGCAAGTCACATTGGGTATAGCTACACAGCCCACAGGAGTGAGCCTCCCAGGTCCACAGACTTGGGCTAGTCCTCTAAAAATAGCTGTGTAGGATTCAGAGCCTAAGGGCTTGTCTTCACTACCCGCCGGATCGGCGGGTAGCAATCGATCTTTCGGGGATCGATTTTTTGCGTCTCGTTTAGACGCGATTAATCGATCCCCGAAAGCGCTCCCCGTCGGCTCCGGAAATCTACCTCATCGAAAGGTGGAAGCGGAGTCGACGGGGGAGCAGCAGCGATCGACTCGCCGCCGTCCTCATGGCCAGGTAAGTCGATTACGATACGCCGACTTCAGCTACGTTATTCACGTAGCTGAAGCTGCGTATCGTAGATCGATCCCCTCCCCTAGTGTAGCCCTGGGCTAAGTTCCAGTCTGAGCTGCAATTTCAAAGCACTGACCACACAGCTATTTTTTTTAGAGCGCTAATGCGAGCCTTGTCCACCCAGACTGGGAGGCTTACGTCTGCAAGCTCTACAATGCTGTGTAGTGTCCCCTTTAACAAACATATTTTTAAAGGCATTTAGTCACCTAATGATGCCTATAGATGCCTAGGCACTTAGGCATATTTGAAAATCCCACTAGGTATCTAACTTCATTTTTAGGTGCCGAAATACCTTACCAGTCTTAGTCTCTCTCGCTGTCCCAAATCTGTAAAATGGGGACAATAATACTTCCTATTGTCTTATCTATTTACATTGGCCCTTACCCTCTGTCTGTACAGCACCGAGCACAACAGTGCTTCAGTTTCAATTGTGGCCTCCAGATAACATGAGAATACAAACAATAATGAAAGGGGACTGACTAGTTTTGTACTCTATTATTTGAGACAATAATTTTACAATAAGTGCATACTTTAATTTATATGTGTGTGTGTTATAGATACACACACTGTGCGAGTATATGAAATATAATAAAAATGGAAGAATATGCCAATAAATGTTTCTCTAAGTTATTTGAAAACAAGCTACTTTCATGAAATCCCATTTGGTAATGGAAATAAGCAGTTTTGCTTTTTTAGCCAATCCATATCAACTAAAAACATTTCAGTAACTTAATATTCTCTCTCAGTGCAATCAACAGGAATTTATTTGAAGCAATGTATTTTTGTTTATTGGTTTAAATCAATACATTTGAAATAGTTGCATGTTAGGTGTAACCAATATATTAGTCTTTAAACCAGCAGAGTGTATGTCTTTATTTAAATCTAATGTGATGTTCTTAACCAGCACATTTTTACTTAAAATGAATATAGATTTGCTGAAACCAATACAGCTTAGCACAGGTATCATCTCTGAAGTAATACAGAAAATATATTTTAATGTAAACCAGTATGGTCGCTACATGGCACTTAAAATCCTCTCTTTAGAAAAATCAATAGCAGTTAAGATTCATTCAGGAAAGACAGCTGTGTGTTTGTTCTGTAGAAGCCCTCAGCTCTCCTATGGAGACTGATGGCCTGATTCCCCATTCTGCCCTGCCCGCTCCATACCGCTCTGGATAAAGGAGGTGTATATACTGGGTGATAGAGGCCCCGTGGAATGCACCTAATTTAAGGGGATTATTTGGTTGACAGAAAGATGATTACCTCTCCCCCCGTCCCAGTACCCTTTGGGGGCATTACAACTATACACTTTCTTCTGTTTATTTGCTGCTGCTGCCACCACCATTATTACTTCTGCTGTATTTGTATTGTGTCAGCATCTAGAGGCTCCAGTCAAGGATCAAGGACCCCATTGTGCTATGCGAGATATTGATTATAAGGATAGCAGCACCTGTAGTGACATATGTGGCTTTTTAAATTGTCTCCACATGTTAATAAGTCTTTACATTGTGGACCTAGCAAATTCTGAAACTCCAATGCTACAATTCAGTACATGACTCATGCTATGATACAGTACTGACTTTCTTCCCCATGTCTGTTACCATATTTTGATTTCCCTCACAGTGATTTATTAGGGTTTTCTCAAGCCCCTTGTTAGTATAGCCAGTCTTAGGGATCCAAAAAGGAGACTCTTAGCTTTCATTGTTTTTTTAAAAGTGAGCCCCTAGCCCTTTTCCTGACGAAGAAGGCTTGTGGTTTCCAAACCCAAGTGCCCTTCATGAGGACTCATGGCCAGCATCTCCTTCCGCCACCCCAATTTATGTAGAGGGCTCTCCAGCCTGCCTCCATTTGATTTTAGCTGTATGTAATGTGGAGACAAGCAGTTTCTCAAGTAGTTGGCTCCCTACATTTTAGGTCTTCAAAGGTAACAACCAACACCATGAATTGCACCCAAAACTTATCAGCAACTAGTGCTGACCTTGGCAATGCTGGTGCAATGTGCTCCTGACTGTAATGTTGTTGAGTAAATAGCAGCCTCATTCTGTGTTAATCTCCGTACCCAACTGATCTTAAAATATAGCTCCATGTAGAACATGTTACAGCAAACTAATTTCAAGGTGATAAAGCCATTGATAACTATGGCAAGGTCTGCTTGGGAAAGGAAATGTCACACACTTTGTACAAGGTAGAGGTGGAATACAACACTCATAGCCAGGTCTGCAACTTGGGCATCTGCTTATGGCCCGGAACCAAAGCCCCTTCAAGTCACTGGGCTTGGGATAAGGGTTCTGCTTTACAAATGGTCCTCAGTTTGTTGGTCTTATATAATCTTCAGCAATTCTCCTGCTGCTTCACCACTGAATCCCACCACTATGATCTCACTCTTATTTGGATTGAGTCGCAAGCAACTAGCCCTCATCAAGCCAGCTTATCTAGACACTGTTGTTCATTCCACTGCACTAGCAAGGTCATATGTGACAAAGATGTATATGCATCTATCTAAAGTATGGATGTGGGCTGAATTCATAAAGAAAATGCAGTGCTGTATCAATTCTTCTGAAATTAACCAACCCTTTTGAAAAGAAACCCAGAAATACTTTATTACTGATCCGAAAGTGACAGGTTCTGACAGCTTGTCACCCACTGCATAAAACTCAGCTGGAGCCTGCTTTACTCCCATATTCTATCATCCACTCAATCATTATTTCTGAAACGTTAACCTCAACTTCCAGCTGATGGATTTGAGGGGGCAATAATCAAGCAAACCTAATTTAAGGCAATGGTACAAACCACTCCTGGCTTTTTCAACCACTGTTGTTGTTTTTTTTTATCCAAGGCATTGGAGAGATTTTCGGCTGGTTCAGAATGTTATAGATTTCTCATTATAAGGTAGCAGATCAAAACTGCCGAATATAGCTGTGAACCAAATATATCAGATCAAATGAGTTCCGTATAATGGAGGTTATAACACAATCTTTATATCACCTTCCAGAGACGTGTTTTATCTTTACAGTGAAAATGTCTATAATGAAAACAGGACAATTATATTCCTTATGCCCTAAGATGTATGTATGGATATGGTATAAAAAAAATCCTAGTGATACGATTGTCATATAAACCAACAAAACAGAGCTAAGATTGTGCCTTTACTCATGGTACGGAGCACTGATAGTGCAGCAGTCTCTGTATCTGCATGTAATCCCATGTTTATAATAACTCATAATGCATACACTCAGCAATTGCATTAAGGTTGCCCGGGCAACCTTAATTCTGGCATTTCCTAACTATTGAGTACTTGGCTTTTCAACATTAATGTTCATTTAGTATAGGAAATTGCATCCAAAAACCCCTTATGTTTTCTAAAAACTTAAAATTGAAAAAACAAAATGTCATCCTTTTGAACCATGGTGCATGTCCCTCCTCCTCTCCCCCCATGGATCATCCGCAGGGTTGGGAAGTTGACATCCACAATGTAGCGCTTTACTTGAACTAATGGAGTAACTCGACTTCCGTAACTCAGCCACAGGTTAGGGATCTATTACAGGAGTGAGTGGGTGAGATTCTGTGGCCTGCTGTGTGCAGAAGGTTCGACTAGATGATCATGATGATCCCTTCTGACAAGAGTGTATGAGTAATGGGTAGCAGTAGAAGGCTATTATCTTCTATATGGCCCTGCCACAAAAGGGGGAATGGAGATCCAAAATTTGACATTGGGTTTCACGGCTATTTGCTAGATACCTAGAAATGTTGACTCTCTGCACTCCTGGGTTCTAGTCCAGAGAAGTGTGCAGTAGGGGTTAGACCCGTCTGCCCTGTCCCCTCTCAGCCTCTCTCTGTCCCCTTTTGTTCATATACCCTCCCTCCCACTTCATCTTCCCCTACTGCTCTGACCTCTGGCTCCAGCTCCTCTTTCCTCATACAACTCCTATCCTCTCCCCTCCATGGCCTCTAGGATGGAGCGTGCTCAATCATTCTGTGTGCATGGATGGCTCATGTCAGTCCATTTGGCACATACGAACTATGAGGGGCTGGAGCATGTCCAGTGCAGAAGGAATTTTGTGAAAATTTAGAAGTGACAAAGAGTCCTTTGGCACCTTATAGACTAACGTACATATTGGAGCATAAGCTTTCGTGGGTGAATACCCACTTCTTCAGATGCATGCCTCTGAAAAGTGGGTATTCACCCACGAAAGCTTAGGTTCCAATACGTCTGTTAGTCTTTAAGGTGCCATGGGACTCTTTGTCGCTTCTACAGATCCAGACTAACCCGTCTACCACTCTGATACTGTGAAGACTTAGTGGCCAAACTCTAAGAAGTCTCTGCAGAGCATATGTGAATGGAGACTTTCAGAGGTTCATAATTAGACTGATATTAGGGAATTTTTTCCTGGGCATGCCAAAAGGCACACCGCTGGCACCAGGCAGATCCCCTGGCAAATTTCAAGTCTCTGCTACAAAACATGGAGGTATGGGAGCTTTTCACCAAAACAGGTGTAAGAATATTTTTAACGTGGTGAAAACAATATGTTTTCCCTTTATTCTCATTCTTTAAAGTGGCAGAACGGTTTAGGTGAAACTTTAAAAAAGAATCAGCGTGAGGCAGACACCTGGCGTGAAAAATTTCAGATGGTTAAAAGTTAAAATTTGACCAAGTTATAAGCAACTGGAGACTGCTTCTTATAATGAGAAGCCTTGGGCAACCTTTGTTACATGTGTTGTTGCCTGAACCACCTATAATATTAATCCGCAGTAGTTCAATAATGGGCACAAAATATACTCCTCTCTCTCATGAATATGGAGCAGCACCAGGAGAGAGCATGCCTGCTGGAAGCACAATCTCTCAGGTGCTTCACACTTCAAAGTTGTGACTGAATGCCACAATCTAGTGGAACTCACGGTGACATCTACGAATCCAGCTGCGTGTAAAGTTCTGTCAATCTGTGGCATTTCCTACTATGCTCCAGCACCCCTATTTATTGGGTGAAGCAGATCTCCTTCTTTAAGCCACTACCTCAGGTTGTGGTGGCATGATACAAGGTGACAGTGTGACACCATGCTAGCTACCAGGTAGGAAACAGCTGATATTTTCATTACAGCCTTAGCTTTAAGCTGAAGCCAATTTTACTTCAAAGCAGTTTTGTTTGCAAAACATAATAGATATTTTTCTCTCCCACAAAAGCAGGAACATGCAGACACCAAAATACTTATTGCCTACTTTCCCGAAGAGGATCTTAAATAAAACTGCTCACTTCCTACAGGTCAGTGTCGCAAAGGCTAACGTTGTGGATACAAATATTATCTACTAACTCTGGAAGAAAAATATCCTTTCCTCATATCCCTGCAGATGAACGAACTTATGCTGTAACTTTACAGAGAGCACCTCATCCTTCACGCCACTTGTCCCTTTTGGGGACACACTATTAATCTCTCTCTGCTTCTATTCTTTTTCTGAAAGCACTTATACTTTTCTTTTCATGTTCTCCATCTGCAAAGGGGGGAATATATAGCATTTCTAGACATATAAAGAAATTTCAGTTGATCACTATATTTATTACAGCTGGGTGAATACAACAACCAAAAAAGGTATCTGAGAATATTCTTTTGTATAAATCTCACTGCTTCACTGAATTGATATTCATGACTCCCTTGTATTCACTTTTCTTATACTTTCCAGTGCACATTTTTGTTTTCAGGAATGTTTGCAGAAAGCACAAGCATTGTGAATACAACAGGAATAAATGTGCATGAGAGAATTTGCCAGGGAGTACTTCCATTTTAAAAAAATGGTTTTTGAATTTTTTTCTAATTATTCACGCAATAGATTTCACTAAACAATTATGAATGTTTGCATAGGGCGACCATACTTCCAGGTTTGGCCGGGACAGTCCCTTTTTAAAGAACTGTCCTGGATGACTTTTTTGGCAGAAGTGGGCATTTGTCCCATTTGTCTGTTGCCAACTGATCAAATTGGCAAGAGCAACTGGGACAAATGCCCATTTCTGCCAAAAAGTGGGGGTGCCATGTGGAGGAACATGTGGGAGGGCAAGCAGCATTCTCAGTTCGCACAGGGGGGAGGCAGGGCTCGGGCAAGCTGCATCAGCCTTGTGCGGGGGACAGGCAGGGCTCAGGCCAACCCCGTTGGGGATGTGGAGGGCTCAGGGCAGCCCCTTGTGGTTCCCCATTTTCCCTTTGGGAAATATGGTCACCCTATGTTTTCAGGTAATAAGTAGAGCTGTCAAGTGATTAAAAAAAATTGCGATTAATCGCATTGTTAAGCAATAATAGAATACCATTTATTTAAGTATTTTTGGATGTTTTCTACATTTTCAGATATATATATTTCAATTATATTACAAAATACAAAGTGTACAGTGGTCACTTTGTTTATTTTTATTACAAATATTTGCACTGTAAAATCAAACGAAATAGTATTTTTAAATTCACCTAATACAAGTACTGGAGTGCAATCTCTTTATCATGAAAGTTGAATTTACAGATGTAGAATTGTGTACAAAAATACTGCATTCAAAAATAAAACAATGTAAACCTATGAATGTGAATCTATTGTGTCCACTCAGTCCCATATCTTGTTCAGCCAATCGCTCAGACAAACAAGTTTGTTTACATTTGCAGGAGATAATGCTGCCCACGTCTTGTTTACAATGTCACCTGAAAGTGAGAACAGATGTTCTCACAGCACGATTGCAGCCAGTGTCACAAGATATTTACATGCCAGATGTGCTAAAGATTCATATGTCCTTTCATGCTTCAACCACCATTCCAGAGGACATGCGTCCATACTGATGACGGGGTACTGCTCGATAATGATCCAAAGCGGTGCGGATCGACACGTGTTCATTTTCATTATCTGAGTCAGATGCTACTAACAGAAGGTTGATTTTCTTTTTTGGTGGTTTGGGTTCTGTAGTTCCCACATTGGAGTGTTGCTCTTTTAAGACTTCCAAAAGCATGCTCCGCACCTCATCCCTCTCAGATTTTGGAAGGCACTTCATATTCTTAAACCTTGGGTCGAGTGCTGTAGCTATTTTTAGAAATTTCACATTGGTACCTTCTTTGTGTTTTGTCAAATTTGTAGTGAAAGTGTTATTAAAATGAACATGTGCTGAGTCATCATCCAAGACTATTATAACTATGAAATATATGGCGGAATGCAGGTAAAATAGAGCCAGAGACATACAATTCTCCCCAAGGAGTTCAGTCAAAAATTTAATTAACGCATTTTTTTAATGAGCGTCATCAGCATGGAAGGATGTCCTCTGGATTGGTGGCAGAAGAATGAAGGGGCATACAAATGTTTAGTATATCTGGCATGTAAATACCTTGCAATGCCGGTTACAAAAGTGCCATGTGAACACCTGTTTGCACTTTCATAGAATCATAGAATATCAGGGTTGGAAGTGACCTTAGGAGGTCATCTAGTCCAACTCCCTGCTCAAAGCAGGACCAATCCCCAATTTTTGCCCCAGATCCCCAAATGGCCCCCTCAAGGATTGAACTCACAACCCTGGGTTTAGCAGGCCAATGCTCAAACCACTGAGCTATCCAGTTGACGTAAATAAGAAGTGGGCAGCATTAGCTCCTGTAAATGTAAACAAACTTGTCTGTCTTAGTGATTGGCTGAACAGGAAGTAGGACTGAGGCCTTGGCTACACTTGCACTTTATACCACAATAAAGCCACCTAGAGTCCTCTACCTTACTCCCCGTCCACACTGGCAAGGCACGTAGAGCGCTCCTGGTACTCCACCGCCCCGAGAGGGATAACGCCTGTTGTGTCTTGGCTGAGACGCCCCAGGGTCAGTGTGAATGAGGAGTTAAGTTACTGCGCTCTGATTGACCTCTGGAAACATCCCATAATCCCCTTAAATCAAGTGGCCTCTCTTCTCTTTGTTGTGAAATCGGCTGACGAATGCGGAAGTGCCGTTTCAAAGCTCAGTTTCAAAAAGCTGGCTGCTTATCTCCTCCTGGCTGCTTATCTGCAACAGTAGATATCTGCTGTGAGGGAGGGGGAGGGGGAGAGAGGGGGGGTCTGAACTTACAAGACAGTGTGCTGACACAATCTCAGCACTCCAAAAAACCCACTCTCTCTCTCCCCCCGCATACACGTCACACTCCTGTCACACTCCACCCCACCCCCCACATTTGAAAAGCATGTTGCAGCCACTTGAACGCTAGGATAGCTGCCCATAATGCACTGCTCCCAATGCCATTGCAAGTGCTGCAAAGGTGGCCACACCAGTGCGCTTACAGCTGTCCGTGGACAGACTGCAGCGCTTTGCCTAATGCACTCTCCGAAGGCTGGTTTAACGCAAAGTGCTCTACATCTGCAAGTGTAGCCCTAGCCTGAGTGGACTTGTAGGCTCTAAAGTTTTACATTGCTTTGTTTTTGAGTGCAGTTATGTAACAAAAAAAATACATTTGTAAGTTGCACTTTCACAATAAAGAGAAAACCATCAAGTACCTGATAAACTCACATATAAGAAATTAACTTCCTGGACTAGACTAGGAGCCACGTTCATTTAATCTGTCCTCCAATTGTGCAAGTCCAGTCTAGCAGCTCCGAATTAAACTACTGGGTTTCAGACCTAATGGGTCGGGACATGATTCGAACATGGTCTTTCTGCTTACACAACCTCAAAATCCCACGTGCCCTTGTGCTTGTAAACTCTCGACTTATTTTTGCTGGGATTTCAATCTGCTCATCTGCAGCCTGATCTCCGGCTCTTGGAACAAACACTGTCCTATTTCTCTAAGGAAAAGGTCATCGCATAGCAAATGTTTCTCTTGGAGTTTTATTGCTTTTCAGAATCAGTGGCATGTAAATGGTCAATCAGTATCAACACTCATCGGTTATTAACAGTGTACTTGAAGGAGAGCTTATTAGAGGTGATGCCTTTAAATCTGATATTGAGACCTTATGGTTTAAGTATAACACACAAAAAATGGCACTACTTCAAGATTCTTGGCTGAAAGACAAAGTTCCTTACAGATGTTTGTTAATTGTGTGTAGGTAATTCTTACCCCAGTTATACAGTTGGGGAAAGATAGATTCAGAGAGATTGTGACTTGGTCCAGTCAGACTGTAAATCAGAACTAAAGCTCAGCAGTTTGTCTACACAGTGGATTAGTGCACACCAGCTGGCGTGTACATTCTAATGCACCCCAGAGCGTCACATACTAACTGTCCACATGGACCTTGTGGGTGCACGCTAAAAGTTCCCTAGTGCATGTTGATGTAGTGCAGTTTGAAATAAACATTTGAAAGGAACTTTGCTGATAAGGAACCCCCAAATGGAGCATCCTACCCACACCATCTAGCAAGCCCTAAATAACTTGCTTACTTCTCAGCCTGCTGCTGGAGAGATACACCTGGTCAGTCTATAAGTTATGAGGAGAGCTGGTAGAGAATTTTACGACAAAATATTTTTCTGAGGTCCAAAATGAGAGAAAAAAAGAGATGCCCCTCCCCGTTCAGAAGAGCCCAGTAGTTAGGGCACTCACCTGGGATGTAGGAAAGAAGATCCGGATTCAAGTTGCTGCTCTAAATCAGGCAGAGCATGTATTTGAACCGGAGTCTCTAACATTGCAGGTCTGTGCCCCAGTCACTGGGCTATTGGCTGTTCTGGGGTGATACGTTACCCCTCGTGTTTTATTTCAGGAGACCTTTCCGAAGGTCTTGGTTTTGTTCAATGCTCAGTGAAAGCAAATGCCATAACTGCCTTTTTTTCCAAAACAGTTCTTGTTTTCTGGCCAGCCCTATTACAAGTATATTTGGGACCCTAAAAAGCCAGACATCCAACCATTTAAGGCCAGTCTTGTATGGCTTTAAAACTAAAAAATAGTTTAAAAATAGTTTTAAAACTATTAAAACCTGCAGAGGGGAGAAATATTATTTGGATCCCAATTAAGCCTTCCACTGGCCTGCTGCAGAATGGTGAATTTCAACTTAAGTACCACAGAGTTTTAAGAGGACTTAGTCATGAAGGTGAATCTACTTTCAAAGAGAAGTGGAAACTAATTTACAGTTTACAGCCATGCATCTGAAGAAGTGGGTTTTTTACCCATGAAAGCTTATGCCCAAATAAATCGCTAAGACTTTAGGGTGCCACCGGACTCCTTGTAGTTTCACTTGGGTGGTTTTTGCAGTTTTTCCAACCTGCCTGCACTTATTTGGCTTTGATTTAATGTGGAAAAACTGAAAACAGAAATATATGAATACTAGAGATGAGAGGTGTGCAAACTGGAATGGAGATGTTCACATTTGGATTTGACTCAGGACTCCCGCATTGCTGGCCAAGCACCCCTGTTTTCAGTCTCTGATTAAAAAAAATTAATATCTCAGAGTTGTGGAATCCCATGCAGATAAAGTTGAAGCAGAGAATAATCTCATATAGCCATGAGTTCCTGAGGGCTACCTTTTCATAAAAAGCACATAATTCATTCCCTTAGAGGAAGACTATTAATCACGATGATTTATTTTGGTAAAACTTGGTGTTTGCATACATGTAATTCTCAAGTGGATCATTAAGAATACACAATTATTCAAGAGGTAACCAGTACAGAATTGAAAGACATTTGATTACCACATTGCTGATACATTGAAACATTGTAATTTAAATACAATAACTAATCACAGTTATTTGAGAGGTGCTTATTATTCAAAAAAATTGCTTGTTTATGAAAAGCGAATAACACTTTTACAATAAGATGCTATTTCTCTAATCCAGATCACTTGCCAAGGAACATCCCTCTAGCAAAAGGAAGTAATACTGATGTTCCACTATATTTATCTCCATTGTAATAACAATATTCATGGTGCACCATTTGACAGGACTTCAGTCTAAAGCCAGTGTAATCTATAGTCTGAATAATTAAGGCAGCATTTCGAAAACTTTTCAAAGCTGAGGCCTCCTAACATAAGAATGGCCATACTGGGTCAGACCAAAGGTCCAACTAGCCCAGTATCCTGTCTTCCGACAGTGGCCAATGCTAAGTGCCTCAGAGAGAATGAACAGAACAGGTAATCATCAAGTGATCCATTGCGTCGCCCATTTTCAGCTTCTGGCAAACAGAGGTTAGGGACACCATCTCTGCCCATCCTGGCTAATTATCATTGATGGACCTATCCTCCATCAACTTCTCTAGCTCGTTTTTTGAACACTGTTATAGTCTTGGCCTTCACAACATCCTCTGGCAAGGAGTTCCACGGGTTGACTGTGCGTTGTGTGGAGAAATACTTCCTTTTGTTTGTTTTAAAACTGCTGCCTATTAATTTCATTTGGGGACCCGTAGTTCTTGTGTTATGAGGAGGAGTAAATAACACTTCCTTATTTACTTTCTCCACACCAGTCATGATTTTATAAACCTCTATCGTATCCCCCCTTAGTCATCTCTTTTCCAAGCTGAAAAATCCCAGTCTTATTAATCTCTCCTCATATGGCGGATGCTCCATAACCCTAATAATTTTTGTTGCCCCTTTCTGAACCTTTTCCAATTCCAATATACCTTTTTTGAGATGGGGCGACCATATCTGCATGCGGTATTCAAGATGTGGGCATACCATGGATTTATATAGAGGCAATATGATCTTTTCTGTCTTATTATCTATCCCTTTCTTAATGATTCCCCACTTTCTGTTTGTTTTTTTGACTGCCGCTGCACATTGAGTGGATGTTTCCAGAGAACTACCCACAATGACTCCAAGATCTCTTTATTGAGTGGTAACAGCTAATTTAGACCCCATCATTTTATATGTATAGTTGGGATTATGTTTTCCAATGTACATTACTTTGAATTTATCAACACTGAATTTCATCTGCCATTTTGTTGCCCCATCACCCAGTTTTGAGAGATCCTTTTGTAGCTCTTCGCAGTCTGCCTGGGACTTAACTACCTTGAGTAGTTTTGTATCATCCGCAAATTTTGCCACTTCACTGTTTACCCCTTTTTTCAGATCATTTATGAATGTTGAATAGGACTGGGCCCAGGACAGATCCCTGGGGGACACCACTATTTACCTCTCTCCATTCTGAAAACTGACCATTTATTCCTACCCTTTGTTTCCTACCTTTTAACCAGTTACCAATCCATAAGGGGATCTTCCCTGTTATCCCATGACAATTTACCCTGCTTAAGAGCCTTTGGTCAGGGACCTTGTCAAAGGCTTTCTGAAAATCCAAGTACAATGTTTCTACTGGATCCCCCTTCTCCACATGTGTGTTGACCCTTTCAAAGAATTCTAGTAGATAGGTGAGGCATGATTTCCCTTTAAAAAAAAAAACCATGTTGACTACCATGATTGGTGAGGCATGATTTCCCTTTACAAAACCATGTTGATTGGTTTCCCTTTACAAAAACCACATGATTTCCCAACAAATCATCTATATTTCTGACAATTTTGTTCTTTACTATAGTTTCAACCAGTTTGCCCGGTGCTGAAATCAGGCTTGCCGGCCTGTAATTGCCGGGATCACCTCTGGAACCCTTTTTAAAAATTGGCGTCACTTTAGCTATCCTCCAGTCATTTGGTAGAGAAGCTGATTTAAATGATAGGCTACAGACGACAGTTAGATGTCCTGCAATTTCACATTTGAGTTCCTTCAGAACTCTTCGGTGAATACCATGTGGCACAGGGGCTGACTTCCGGCCCCGCCCATGGGTGCTGTCACCCAGCATCGGGGGCGGGCCCCCGCCTGACGCCGGGCCCCGCCCCCGACGCTGACGCCCCTGCCATGTGGTCCTGGTGACTTATTACTATTTAGTTTATCAATTTGTTCCAAAACCTCTTTTAACGATACCTCAATCTGGGACAGTTCCTCAGATTTGTCACCTAAAAAGAATGGCTCATGTTTGGGAATCTCCCTCACATCCTCAGCTGTGAAGACCAATGCAAATAATTCATTTAGTTTTTCCACAATGGCCTTATCGTCCTTGAGTGCTCTGTTAGCATCTCGATCATCCAGTGGCCCCACTGGTTGTTTAGCAGGCTTCCTGCTTCTGATGTACTTTAAAAATGCTATTACCTTTTGAATCTTTGGCTAGCTGTTCTTCAAATTCTTTTTTGGCCTTGCTAATTATATTTTTACACTTCCTTTGCCAGAGTTTTTGCTCCTTTCAATTTTCCTCACTAGGATTTAACTTCCACTTTTTAAAGGATGCCTTTTTGCCTCTCACTGCTTCTTTTACTTTGTTGTTTAACCACAGTGGAATTTTTTTGGTTCTCTTTCAATCTTTCTTAATTTGGGGTATACATTGAAGATGAGCCTCTATTATGGTGTCTTTTAAAAGTTTCCATGCAGCTTGCAGGGATTTCACTTTTTGCTCTATACCTCCTTCAGAGAAATGAAAGCAATTGAACCCCCATTAGCCCTATCACGTGGTCTTTAACACCTACCCAAAATGACTAATAGCTCATAGTGGATTGTGTAGATCTTCATAGTAAGATACTTCCTCTCCTTTAGTACATGTGTTGATGAGCAATGAAGTAGTTAACAATGTTGATACTGAAAATGTCATCACTGGCATCTGAGTTGTGACTTTAAAGTTGTGACTTTAGAGCTATTGCTCCAGACTCTCTGCAAACACTGAGCAGCGGCTGGTGTGTGCGGTTGTGGGGCCGTTCCAGTAGTGGATGGTGCGGCTGACTACAGGGCCCTCCAGCAGCGGCCGGTGCAGCTGACTGCGGGGCTGCCCAAGCAGCTGGCTGGGGGGCTGCTCCATCAGCGGCCAGTATGGCTCTCCCCGGGGCCACCTGAGCAGCTTGCCCTGGCGCCACAGAATCTGTGACTTCCATGACCTCCATGACAGACAGCATAAATGCTGGAGACTAATCCTGAAAATCTGGAGAAGTGAGAGGGCGCCCCCCCCCCCCCCACACACACACACTTAATTTTTTGCTCTCCCTCCCAGGAAAGCATGCTCCGTGTCGTGGGAAACACTACATTCACACGTGTATTACAGCATAAAGTTTATCGTTCGTCTGTAATTTTGTATGTTCCCGCCATCTTCCCTCTTATATTCCCACATTTTTGCCCAGGTCTAGGATCAATGTCCAACTCCTCTACAAAACCTGGGAAGTGTTATCCCTTGCAGATGGGTATAAATTGGGGGGTGGGGGGATAGAGATCCTACACACTCCCCCCACCCCCCAATTTGTACCCATCTGCAAGGGATAAGACTTCCCAGGTTTTGTAGAGGAGTTGCACATTGATCCTAGACCTGGGCAAAAATGTGGGAATATAAGAGGGAAGATGGCGGGAACAGACAAAATTACAGACGAACGATAAACTTTATGCTGTAATACATGTGTGATCTCTCATATGGAGGAATTGGAGGTGATTTGTTCATTATCATAAGACTACCAGGTAAATTTACTTTTCCCTCTAACCACTTTGCTCTCAGATACACAAAACTGTGTAATGTTACAGTCCTCAAACTTTAATACCTAACATACCATATCTAAACCTCCAAAGGACTTTGGTGTATTACCTCAAAAGTCAGTGTAGTAATAACAGACTTATTCTGGTACCATAAAAATTATTTTAAACCTGTCTGCTTACCACCTGCTTGCAGCCTGCATAAGCTCCATACTTACTTTGTGTGCTCATCTCAGAATTTGAGATTTGCTGGGGTAACAACTTTCCCCTTCTCTACTAGGTGGGTTGCAAATGGATGTGATTTGAGACAAGCTGGGAGAAATGAAAGAAAATTATTCTTGAGCCTGCTGCTGCCTGTTACTAGTCCTAAGGGGGATAAGCCTTTGAATATAAAAGCTCTTTGGGTTTTAAAACAAGGTGGTTTCGCGTCATTTGTTTGGATACCATTGATGTTACAATAGATTCTAGAAAGTCCAGTTAAAAAAAATGTTGAGCAAAATGTGACCAAGCCCTTGGGGATTGATTCTCCCCTGCCCTGCACATTGTGTGGTCATTTACATCTGAGCAATGTGGCTATAAAATGCTAGCAGACCAGATTCCCCCACTTGTGCACACTTCTGTTGTTGCACGCCCACTGTGGAGCCATGCACAAGGTGCCCTGCAGTGCAGAGTCCGGTTTCTGGAGTCTGAAGTCCTCTACTTAACCAAAGAACAGGTACAGCATGGATACAAACAGTGCATCTTTTCCCTCACTTACCCAGAAATGTCTCACTCCAGGGAGGGGGGAGGAATAGCTCTGTGGTTTGAGCATTAGCCTGCTAAACCGAGGGTTGTGAGTTCAATCCTTGAGGGGGCCATTTAGGGATCTAGGGCAAAAAAAAAAAAAATCTATCGGAGGACAGTACTTGGCCCTGCTAGTGAAGGCAGGGGACTGGACTCGATGACCTTTCAAGGTCCTTCCAGTTCTATGAAATAGGCACATCTCCATATAATAATAATTAATAGTTCTCACAGGCCAACTCTGGGCATGAGAGGGTAGTTCTACATCCAGGCCTCATTAAAAATCCTTGGTGTTTTTGCTGTGCCTGAAGACAATACCATACATTGGTGTGATGTTTATAGATACATTGATGCTCCCAGTGGGACCGAGGTGACTGAGGTAACCAAGTCAACGAACTCATTTTACATAGATCATCGAACAGCCATTGGAGAGTAATAACTTTACTAGTGAACCCTACTACAGAAGTGAGGGGCTGTCCCATTACCAAGTCCCCCCATTGCAATCAAGACTAAAGTTTTTAGAACCAAGTCCCCGACAGCATAAGGAGAACATGTTCCCCTTTCCAACCCTGTCAACCTTCATTCTCTCAAGAACCCCAAATTAATAATTATTTAACTGCTGAATAATTATGAATTGATCATAAGGAGGTCACTATCATGGTGCTATTAATCAGTATGTCATCATGCAGAAAGAGGGATAAGCAATCTATATCTGTTACAAATGGTGTAAGGGATGCATTATTCAGGCAGCATGAAAAGGTCACTGTGCTGCTGAAAGCAAGATGAGTAGATTTGGTTAGATTGATGAGAGAGTATTATTTTGTATATTTATTATCAGGGAAAAACACACCATTACATCTGTACAAACACCGTAAATAACTGTTTAAACAAAATGCTAATGAAAGCATGAGTTCGTCTACAGTATTTTAATCTCAAACACCACTGGGTATTTTACAGGGCCATGGCCACTTTATGATTTTGATATTTTCCCATCAAAGGAACATGCTGAGTTATCTCTGCTTGCCCCCCAAGCTGTCTATCGTCCACTTTACTTCACTACCACAACACGTTGTATCACACCAGTCGCCATCCACAACTTACACATTTGGAAGAAGATAGTTTGATAAACTGGTGTGCTGAAAAGAGTGGGTTGAGCAGGGCAGAGGTCACGTTGTGGTACATGGTCTGGGGAATAGGGAAAGGGAGGAGGAGTGGAGAGTATGTACAGTTGGGTAACTTCACAATTTATTTCAGGTATGTCAGGCATGTTTTGTGTGCCACCCTAACTGCTTCACAGTGAGTTTGTGTAATATATGTAGTATTGTGTACATATATACACTGTAGATTATTAATGTATGTAGTACAGCACTGCCTAGGGTCACCAGAGGTAATGGTTCCATTGTGCTAGGGACTGTGTAGACATGCAGTAAGAAGAGCTCACAAATTTGGTTATGACAGGACACAACAGGAGGCTGAGACAAACCAACAGATAAAAAGGGAAAAGGGGTGAATATGATAACAGTGAGAAAGTTGTCATACAGTGGACAGAGCTCTCAGCTCAAAGCCTAGCCATTGTCAGGTGGTATGCCCCACACAATACAGTAAGGGGAATTTTTGAAAATGCTCAGCATTGGCCTAAGTCTCTTGAGGGCCCCAGTCCATCTTCAGTCCAATAGATCATGCTGCCTCTATGATAACCATCCAGTTTATCTATTTATTTACTACTACTACTACTGAGTGAAAATCCAGATTTAATCTAGCCAGGGAGCCAGGCACGTAGGGGAGAATGGAGGGGCATCGGGCACCTAAAATACAACTCCAGTCAGGCAATGTGGAACAATAGGAAAAAACAGTTTCAATGTTGAACTGACTCAAAATGAAACATTTTTGGTCAGTTACCGAGCAAAAATATTCCAGTTTTCCCACTGGAAAGTTGAAAATATTCAGGACAATCAATTTTTTTTGAGAAAATTTTTTATTTTGCAGAAACTAAATTTTCCATTTAAAAAAAACGGACAGAAAATTCCTGACTTGCTCTATTATTTACTTTTTGTAGCACAAAGTATGTGAGCTGGGCACTCTTACAAACATTCAAATAGATATTTATAAACATTACTATGACGGTGTACCCCATAAGGCTTTATGGGGAGATGCTTATAAATGTATATATGGTATAACTGGAATATGTTTTATGCTACATGTGCCATGTAACATATCTTTGTAAAGGTTATGATCTACTGAACCTATTCCTCCTGTTTGTATGCATGTATCATTTTTGTAGTTGAAGTTATGAATATTGGTTGTATATTTGCTGGTTTTCTACATAGCCTTAGTAAGGGCATTTGATCTGTGTCTGGAGAAAGGAATGTGCAGGTTAAGCACACAATCAAGAAACACTTAACAGACAATAGAACTTGGGGACACCAATCCACATCTGAGCTTTGCTAGGAATGTGGCTTGGCTGGTAAGGAACTGAGTTGTGCATGGACATGTGACTTGCCCATGTGACCCCAAAATTCCATTTTGTAACTAGATGCTACACAGGGAGAGGGAGGGGTGTCCACCCAGAGGAGAAAGTCTATTTAAACCCCTGGGAGACCCCTCAATTTGGTCTTGATCTGGCTAAAGAGAGAGCCTCTCCACCTCCCAAGGATATACCTGAAAGAACCTGGAACAAAGGACAATAACAAGGGGGTGTGAGTGATTGCTGGACACAGGCTAGGAGGACCATAGCCTGTAAAAGGACATTTACTGAAACTGGTGAGGTTTTTATCTGTATTCAGTGTGATTAGACATAGGCTTGCGTGTTTTATTTTATTTTACTTGGTAATTCACTTTGTTCTGTCTGTCACTACTTGGAACCACTTAAAATCACTACCAGTATCTCAAAGCAATCAGCTGTGCACAGATCCTGCCGACTACGCCACTGTGACAGGTTGGTATCACAGAAACCTCCTTGGGGCTGCCACCTGATGTGCCAAGACTACTTCTGCCCCTGCTTTCCTGCCTTTTCCAGCTTGGGACTCCAGAATCCTGTCTGGTTTGAGCCAGACCCGCTAGCCTGCTGCAAACCCAGACCCAAGTCTGAGCCACGTCCCCTAACAGCTGTATACAGGGTAAACTCATAAATAGTTCGCCCTCTATATCACAGATAGAGAGATCAGTACAGCTCTTTGCCCCCCTCCAGGTACTAACACATACTCCAGGTTAATTAATAAGTAAAACATTATTTTAATTAGTACAGAAAGTAGGATTTAAGTGGTTCCAAGTAGTGACATTCCTAGCAAAGCTCAGATGTGGATTGGTGTCCCCAAGTTCTATTGTCTGTTAAGTGTTTCTTGATTGGGCACTTAACCTGCACTTCCTTTCTCCAGACACTGAACAAATGCCCTTACTTAGGTTATGTAGAAAACCAGCAAATATACAACCAATATTCATAACTTCAACTACAAAAATGATACATTCGTACAAACAGGAGGAATAGGTTCAGTAGATCATAACTTTTACAGAGTTATGTTACATGGCACATGTAGCATAAAACACATTCCAGTTATACCATATATACATTTATAAGCATCTCCCCATAAAGCCTTATGGGGTACACCATCACAATTACATTGTAATGGTTTTAATAATCTCGTCTCCTATAGTGATATGTTTATATTTATCAACTACTTTACAGCCAAATTGCCCCATGTACAGATTCTTGTCCAACATTCCTTAACCCAAATTCTTCAACTTTTCTTTCCCAAATGCCAGAAGTCATACGCGCACTGTAGAGTTTGTAATTTTCTTGATACTCAAACTGGTTTATGGACTTCACAAATTTTGCCCAGGTCAGGAGTGGATAAACAGATCTGTGAGTCATTGACATAAAGATGTTAACTGAAACTGCATAAGTGGATTGGGTCATTGGAAGAGAGCTCTTAAATATAGATAGAGAAGGGGACATAACTCTGAGCTTCCCTGGCAGAGTGTAGAAAAGGGGATGAAGAAGATCTTTTAAACATTGAAAGAGCAACCAGTAAGATAATATAACCAACAGATTCACAACAGCCAAGGAAGACAAAAAAATTCAAGAAGGTTGGTAGGTTCATGTAATTGGCAATGTCAAAAGGAGCAGAAAGGTGGAGGAGGTTAAAGAGTGAGCAGATGTCCTGAGATTTGACCATGCAGAGGTTGTTAGACATCTTGGTGAGAGAAGTTTTGGAGGACTAAAGAGGGAGGAAGCTGGAATGGAGGGAATCCAAGATAGAGCTGGAGGAGAGGGGCTCTGGGCAATGGTTGTAGATGTTACGATTGAGAAGTTTAGAGGTGAAGGAAAAGAAGCCAGTAGGTGAAGAGAGGCAAAGTTGAAACTGATAAAAGGAACTTATCGAAGCTGGTCAAAGTGTCATGGTCTGTCCTTAACTGATGCAGTTTGTGAAGAATGAAATAGTTGGGAAAGTCTTTTAATAAAATGAGGCTGTGCTTTTAGCATATTATTACTGCACACCTGTAGCTTTTGAGCCATATCTGTTTAGTTTGCTGATCAGTTATTTTACAATTACCAACATTACAAAGCAAACAGAAGTGTAAATCACAGGCTGTATTCTCTTCTGCTTCATTCATTAGCAGCTAATTCCAATTCCAGACTTTGCTGTGAAAGGAGTGTGTAAAACAAATCACACAGTCAGAGTAAGTTCACAGCGGTGGCAATTATACAAATCTAGGTTTTACTAGTCAACATAAATTTTATATAGAAGTCACTAATGGGAAATAAATATGGAAGCACAATTTATCATTTTACTCATGATTTTTCTTATAAATAAAGCTCCTTAGGAGAGTGTAAATTTTCCATTTTAGTACTGGTATTAAAAACTATAGACAGGTTATTATCAGAGAGCCATATGAACACAGTACCTGTTTTATCTTATTATAACTAAACTTGTAGAACCACATTCACCACTGCGTTACTCCAGTATGATGCTGTTGTAACTCCACTGGTTTCAATGGAGTGACATATGCATAAAGGTGAACTAACAGAGTTATGAATCAGGCTCAGATGTGTCTATAATAAGATTTCTATTACAATTCTGTTTAGTTGAAATACCTCATCTGTAACTTTCCCGTTTGTTTATTTATTTATATATTAAAGATAAGGGGAGTAGACAATTTCGAGGCAAAAATAATTGACCTAAATAAAATATTTGCTATCTGAAAATACATAATCACTAGTAAACTTATATTAGGAATATGTAATAAAATATTTTATGTTATGTGCACTGATAGGTGAACATTAAAAATTTGAGGGTTATGAGAAGCATCCCAAAGCAGATGCTTCTTTCAACCAGGTGCGGGAAAAGCAGTCCAAATCAATTAAATATCACCTCAGATTAGACATGAGCAATGCATTTGAGCAACATTTGGATGGCCTCAGTTCATATGCTGTTCAACAAGTGCATTCCCAATACAAAATAAGGAATACAACATTCGCTGATGAAGAACACTGCATTGAGAACCCAAGTTGAGTGCTCTCAAAGGTAAGCCTTAAACTAATTTGAAAACCTCCTGATGGTCACGTGAAACCTTGGGAAATATTCTAGTGGAATATATTTGGAAATTCTTATTTCCAAAGAGGAGTAAGACTGGGATCTTCCCTGTTGCTGGGGGCACACTTACACAAAAGAACAAATGCTGCTGCTTATTTTCCATCCAATTCCATAATCATTTATAAACCCATCAACTGAGATGTCTCAAATACGGGGAGGATGTGGCTTCAGGTCGGGTATAAACAGCAGGAGAAGATGAACTTTTAAAAAGCCACGATGCTGTTTTCATATGGCTCAGATCACCCCTTTCTGAGCCAGAGCGTTACTACTCCAAAATTGGTTTTCATTAAGCACCTGAGGGAGGTATTTAAATTTAATTACATTCCACTTCAGCCCTCATCATGGCGGCAGTTAAGCAGGTGTGGACTGAGGGAAGGCATGGTTTGCTGATTTGTGAGATGCTCTCTCCCAGCATATACTAGCCAGATTGCCATCCATGCTTCCTGCTAAACCATGCCTTGTTATGGTAAGGGAGCATGTCATGACCTGCGGAAAGTGACTGCTGAAATGCAAGTTCTGGAGCCCAGATCTCTGCAGGAATCAAACGAAGAAATTGCTGTCTGATGATCTGTACTGTCAAATCTCAAGAGTTCAAGAATCAGAAACGGTGACTTGGATCATTATGGATTAAAAACTTCACAACCTTTATTTTGCTTGTTCTATCTTCTGGGTGTGGGGAAGCACCTGATAGTGGTCAAAAGGGAGTAATACCTTACTGAAATACACAGAAGGTATTGCACATAATGCAGATGAGACTATGGAATTTATTACCACAAGATGCCATTGGGTCCAAGAGCGTAACAGGATTCAGAAAAGATTTTGACATTTGTATGGATGATGAGAATAGCAAGAACTAAAACAGGAAAAAAACCCAGAGTTTTTGAAGGTATATAAACCCTCATGCTGCAGGACATAAGACAATCTCAAATTAATGGGGGTTAGGAGAAAGCTTTCCTTGTGGCCAGGTTATTTCATAATTGCCTACTCTGTGGGTTTCTTGCAGCTTTTCCAGATGAAGGTACTATTGGCCACCGCCAAAGCCAAGAACCTGGACTAGATAGCAATTCCTATGTTCGCATATGCTGGTAGCAGGCTCATTCTTCCTCATAGGTATGAAGGGGAAGCATAGGGCAAAAGGGAGGGGAGTTTCACATCTCTCTCTCTTTCAGAGAGCCACAGCAATTCCTCCTTCATCAGTATATTGTGCTCTCTTTCCCGTGTCCCTTTGATTTGCCTGTGTTGGGACAAAGCAAGTGGTCCAGATCATTGTTCACTGGAGCCTCCTGTGTTAAGTGAAACAGAGAAGGAGCACTCCTGTGATCAGAGCTCCGCTCCCTCTGTCTGATTTAGGCAAAGGGGGTGGAGCACAACTCAGGAATATTCCCCACCAACCCTTAGGAGGAAAAGAGAGAGAGAAAGATGTCAACACAAGCTCAGGCCACCAGCAGGGCCACTAGGTGCTGTTATGCTTGTCTAAATCGTAGCCTGTCTGTAGCACTCATGAGAATCCCTTGCATTGTGTGTGTATGTATGGGTGTGTGTGGTGGTGGGGGGATATAAGACCTGGGAGTTTTTATGAAATCCATTTACATTTAAATCTTCCTCAGCTGTAAAAAGTTGCATCACACCTACATAAAGCAGGGAAACAAATGCAGCTTCATGAGTTATTTAGCCACAGCAGGACAGATTTTCAAGTGCTCAACACCCACAATTGGGATTAGCTCTTCAAAGGACCTCTGCTCCTATTTATGCACCTAAATAAGGTCCAGATTTTCAAAAGGGTTCAGCACCTTACTTTAAAAAAAAACAAAAAACAAACAAACCTGGCCACGTCGGTGGGAGCTGAGTTCTCTTAAAAATGTCATGCTAAAAAGCTTTTCAGTTAATCTTTAATTAAGGGCATTTTAAGAGCACAAAATAAAGAAAATGGGACAGCCTCAAGACATTTCACTAATGTAGAGCAGCTTTTCAGCCTGAGGTAAAGTTGATAGGCTGAGATAACTTCTTGATGAGGAGAAGCAGTTTAATATTGGTTTACAATCAGACAATATGCCAGTCTTCTGACAGGAATGAAAATAGTTTATGTCGGTAAACTAATTAGATAGTTTCAAATATTTCATATTTCCGGCAGGTTAGTTGCATAAATGAAATAAAGATATTGGTAACCAGGCTGTTAAAAGCTTTTAGTGGGACAAATAACATAAATTTGCCTGAGCAGCTACCATGAATTTAATACAAACAGCTGATAAAACATCCAGAATGACAACTTAGTGCTGACCCAGATTGTTGCCAGAGACTGCCCTCTGATTCCTCACAAATACGGCCACCACACCTTGTTCCCCAAAGCAATGTTACTGTACATTTGGTATAATATTTTTTTCTCACTGATAACAAGATGCTGTGAACATTGTCAAAGTATCTATGAGATGCTTAAATTTCTCTTCAATAAGCTGTATATACCCGCTTGAATTCACACTTTCTATTTGACAGGTTTCAGTGTAGTAGCCGTGTTAGTCTGTGTCAGCAAAAAGAAAACAAGAAAAATACCTGTGGCACCTTAGAGACTAAAATTTATTTCAGTATAAGCTTTCGTGGGTTAAGAACCCACTTCATCGGATGCATGGTAATCAGATATTTATACATTCAGAGAAACATGAAAAGGTGGGAGTGTCTATATCAATGTTAAGAGGCTAATTAATTGAAAGGAATCAGTAGAAACTTTTGAAGTGATAATAGGTTGAGAAATTTAAGCATCTCATAGATACTTTGACAATGTTCACAGCATCTTGTTATCAGTGAGAAAAAAAATGAAAAAAAGGAACTGTTATCAGTAGAAACTTTTGAAGTGATAATCAGGTTGATTATCACTTCAAAAGTTTCTACTGATAACAGTTCCTTTCAATTAATTAGCCTCTTAACATTGATATAGACACTCCCACCTTTTCATGTTTCTCTGAATGTATAAATATCTGATTACTGTATGTTCCATTCCATGCATCCGATGAAGTGGGTTCTTAACCCACAAAAGCTTATGCTGAAATAAATTTGTTAGTCTCTAAGGTGCCACAGGTATTTTTCTTGTTTTCTTTTTACTTTTTATTTGAAATTTCAGCTTAGTGTTGCTGTGTAAAACAGCTGCTATGCTACAACTCAGAGGCAGCTGCATTTCAGTGGTCGGCAGATTATATGGAGGAAGCATGGTCTTGTGCCTGAAGTACTAGATTGGGACTCAGGAGATCTGGTTCTGTGTTCTGCCACTGAGTTTTTGAGCAACTTTGGTCCAGTCATTTCATGTCTCTGTGCCTTGGTTTCCCCCATCTGTAAAACAGGGATAATAATACTTTCCAACCTCACAGAGATGTTGTGAGGATAAATCCTTTAATGTGTGACAGGCACTTAGATGCTAGGGTGATGAGTAGCTGTATAAAATACTGATATATATATATATAAAAAATCAGGAGTCACCCATGCAACTAAAACAATCTTTTCATTGCAAGATGTAATACACAACAATTATATTAGTATTACAACAAGTATGTTTTAGTGCCATCTAGCTATCTCCCAAGGTAATTCAGTACCCTATACGCCTCCAGTGAAATCTGTCCTTTTCTTAGCAGAAATAATAGAATTGCTTAAATTCTGCTATATGCAGTGGTGTTGTAGACATGTGGGTCCCAGGATATTAGAGAGACAAGGTGGGTGAGGTAATATCTGTTATTGGACCAACTTCTGTTGGTGAAAGAGCCAAGCTTTTGAGCTTATATAGAGAAGAACTATGTGAGCTTGAAAGCTTGTCTCTCTCACCAACAGAAGTTGTTCCAATAAATGATATTACCTCACCCACTTTGCCTCTTTAAATTCTGCTTACATTTTTTGCAGCTGTCAGTCATAAATACAATGGTCACCATTAAAATATTTACAGCTGCCATTGGTAATAAATTAATAACAGCATGGCATTCCGTAGACTAACATCTCTGTACTTTAGTATAGGACATAGCATTCAGTAATGTTAATTACTTGCCTCTGGCAACTGTAAATATTTAATAGGTGTGAATGGAATGGAATGAAATAGCAATTTCTAGTATTAAAACATTGTGATACAGCAGTACCACACTGCATAAATATGAGTAAGCAACCACAGACTGTGTATGCGTTTGGAGTCTGGTCTCTGATGCATACAAATGCTCTGTGGATTCCCTTGCTACTGTAATAGGGTATGACTTTATTTTGATTGAGAGAAACATCTGAAAGGGGGCAAAAGCCATGTGTTACCTATGCATTAAGACAAGCATGCATGGGGATTGACTTTCCTTATCTAAGCAAGTTGCTACACACAAGTTTAGGTTCTATAAGCTGTGAACTGTAAAAATGTGGGAGGCAAGTAGATTCCTGCAAAATTGCCACAGATGAACCAGCATCTCCTGTAAGTGGAGTGTTTCTGTCTATATAGCAAAGATCCACACTCAGAACAGTGATCTCATACACCTGATTTCAGAAATGCTGCATTCTGTTTCCTTAGTGATGGCATTGGGCATCTTTTGCAAGTCACAATGTGCAGCGTAGATTCACTGTGAAAAGCATGACCTTAATGTAAAAACACACATTGCTTATTAGCTTCCATGATATCACTTTGTGGTAATTATATGTCACAAAAATTAGAAACATGCTATAATGGTATTAGAAATATACTGTAATTAAATATATCTATATTCTAAAGTGTATCCAAATATTATATCCATTTACCACTGTCTCTTTGGAGACTACAGTGTTAACGCATCCGTGGACTAATGCAAAAGCCCGTTGTAGTCAGGAGTCTTTCCATTGATTCAATTGGGCTATGGATTAGGCCCTTACAGTAGAACCTGATCAATAGTCCCTGAGTAATTACTTTAGCCTTTGTCACTGAAGACTCAATTTATGGGTTGGTAGGGTGAGGGGCCCACTCTGCAAATTGGCATTAAATAATCTCTTGAGGCACTCGGCATGTAATGCCAACTTCATGAAAAGAAGCAACATGGGTCTGTAGATTCACAAATACATGCTTCTCTTCTGCTCACATTGGCAAACTATGCATCTTTCTACAACAGTATTTATTTCAAGCAAGTTATTTTTAAATTAGCTATTAGCAGCTATCTAATTATTACCCAGTTATAAACAGGATGCAGCAGAAATTGGGCTATCATGAAGTAGAAATGTATGTGATGTATGCTGGCCTCCAATACCCATAGTGAATACTGTATTAGCAAACATTGCTTTCTAGCACCATCCTCACTCATTGCAAGAAGAGTTTTGAAACATCTGAGACCAGTTTTCGAAGGAAGTTATAAAGCAAAAACTGAAGAAGAGGGTGCAAATGGGAGAGTAGCCATCCTCACTCAAGAAGGCAAAATGTGGGACTCCCATGGATTAAAGCAGGTTTTGAATCAGAGCCACCTACTGAGCTTATGTTCTGTCTAATATTTCTTTAACACCTCATACCTTTTATAAAAACCTCTTTATTCCTGTTAATTCCTTTGAGTAATGAAGTTCTGCCCATTTCCTGGATCTAACTGACTGCTGTTTGATTGCTTTCATTTCCCATGAAGAATTGTGGTTTTTTTGGGGGGGTGGGTTTAAACTTTTTTAATCTGCAGTACTTGAATAGTCCATTGCTTCCTGTTCCTTGCAATGGGCTATTCATCTTTTTCATAGGAACCGTAGTCTCTTTACCTTAATTATAGTGTATTTTGTAGTTCTCTCCTCTGCTGACTACACTGGTGGATGTTAGTACTTCTATCAAATTCACTAGGTTTGTTAATTCCTCAAAACTTTCTTCCCCGAAATCGAATACCCTAGTGTCGCTTCATTCTGGTAACCCATTCGATATTATGCTGAATTCAAGTAGCTCATGGTGTCTGTTATGAAGCTTCTCTTACTGTCCCATTTCTAGCTGGTGTCTTTCAAATAGCAGTGGTTAAAGCAGATTGAAACAGGAAGGGATCTCTCATTGCACTTGCAGGGGGAGCTGTGGATAGAATCCTGCTTACCCAAGCCAAGGAAAGGAGGGAGGCGTTCCCCCATGTTTTTAGACACAGAAGGAGGAGCTGTAGTTTTCTCACACTCACCTCCTCTTTTCTGCACTTTAACCACTGCCCTTTAGAAAGCAGCAGACTATCCAGGGTGGCTTCTCTATTAACTGGTGTCTACACTCTTTGTGTTCTGCAAAACGTAGGGGCCTCTTTGATGATGCGTATTTGGCCAAGGGAGTTGTTCAGATATGACAGTGATGGGGACTGTATAAACACATAGACATGAATAGATCCTTTAACCCAACAGATATCTGCGTAGATAAGCTCCCCACTTGAGAATGGCATCCTGTGATTTTAAGTACCCTGAGAGTTGGATCATACTTCCTACTTACTTCTTCAATTATTAAATGTTGAGGAGGTGCTCAGATACTACAGCAATGGACAAATGCTTTTGGGGTCTAGTGCCTACATCTTTCCCACAAATATCTTTCTATCGCTTTCTTGACTATCTGCAGTGATGGAGCTTTAGCATCATCTATTCCACTAATCAACATCTTCAGTGGAAGCCACTCTGAAAGAACTGGAGAAATGCAACTTTTTGTTCACTTCTTTATTCCATAAAGGGATAATAATATATCTTAGCAAACTCACCTCCATTATGAATGAAATATCAAATCAAGAAACTATTATAATGTATTTGTAAAACACTAGCAGATAGTCTCTTTTATATTGGTTTTTAGGTCATACTCTTAGGGTGTGCTGGAACAATTTGTATAGTGAGGTGCTGAGAGCCATTGAACCAAACTGCAAACCTTGTATATGATGGAAACCACTTCAAGCCAGGGTGTGTCAGCATCAACAGCACCCCTAGTTCCAGCATTTATGTACTTACCAACGTAGCATCTGAGTGCCTATAATAGTGCATTAAGTGATGTGACTCACCTCTGTCGAGTGTGGTTTGTTTTCTTATCCTTTCCCTAGGGGGACAATTGTGTATGCAGTTGAGTGTTTTATTTTGGTGTTTTTTGTTTTTAATGGACATGATACTGTGTATAGGAGAAGGCAGTTTGTAGAAATGTGCCTTGCACTTGGATTTGAAGGTGGTGAGGTTTATGATGCTCTTTATTTTCTGCTGGAGTTAATTAATCTCAGTCTCAAGATGCCCCCACAAAAGCTCTATCTCTTGTACAGACAAACTTTACCCTTATGGTAAAAAGTTCCACTGTGCCTGAGGAGTGAATTTGTGTACCTTGGTCTAAATTGCTGGAGTGCCTTGAAGATCACTGTAGTCCCTTCTAGCCTTGGAATCTATGCATTTATGAAAGATATAGTCTGAGACCTTTAACTCGATTCAATGTTCTATGGGAAGCTAGAGATCAGAGGACAGATTTGGTGTGCATGCAGTAGCCCATGTTGCTGAGGAGCTGCACTGCTTTGTTCTGTTCTAGTTGGAATTTCCTTGGGCCTTGTGTCCAGGAATATCTCACTGCTGTAGTCTTGATGGGAGGTGACAAAGGCATGTGCAACTGAGGCAAATGATTATCTACCAGGATGGGATGGGACGGAGACTCATACCCAAGTGGAGTGTAGAAAATGTTATTCACAGATGCAGCTATGTGAGAGCTTAGTATCAGTGAGGAATCCAAGAGTACTGCTAAAGTATGGACTGAACTGCCCAGTTCATAGAATCATAGAAGATTAGGGTTGGAAGATGCCTCAGGAGGTTATCTAGTCCACTCACCTGCTCAAAGCAGGACCAACCCTAACTAAATCATCCCAGCCAGGGCTTTGTCAAGCCGGGCCTTAAAAACCGCTAAGGATGAAGATTCCACCACCTCCCTAGGTAACCTAGTCCAGTGCTTCACCACTCTCCTAGTGAAATAGTTTTTCCTACTATCCAACCGAGACCTCCCCCACTGCAACTTGAGACCATTACTCCTTGTTCTGTCATCTGCCACCACCGAGAACAGCCTAACTCCATCCTCTTTGGAACCCTCCTTAGGTAGTTGAAGGCTGTTATCAAATCCCCCAACACTCTTCTGCAGACTAAACAAGCCCAGTTCCCTCAGCCTCTCCTCATAGGTCATGTGCCCCAGTCCCCTAATCATTTTCGTTTCCCTCCACTGGATTCTCTCTAAATTGTCCACATCCTTACTGTAGTGGGGGGCCCAAAACTGGACACAGTACTCCAGATGTGGCATCACCAGTGCTGAATACAGGGGAATAATCACTTCCTCGATCTGCTGGCAATGCTCCTACTAATGCAGCCCAATATGCTGTTAGCCTCCTTGGCAACAAGGGCACACTGTTGACTCATATCCAACTTCTCATCTACTGTAATCCCCAGGTCCTTTTCTGCAGAACTTCCGCTTAGCCGGTCGGTCCCCAGGCTGTAGCAGTACATGGGATTCTTCCATCCTAAGTGCAGGACTCTGCACTTGTCCTTGTTGAACCTCATCAGATTTCTTTTGGCCCAATCCTCCAATTTGTCTAGGTCACTCTGGACCCTATCCCTACCTTCCAGCTTAGTGTCATATGCAAACTTGCTGAGGGTGCAATCCATCCCATCATGCAGATCATTAATGAAGATGTTGAACACAACCAGCCCCAGGACCAACCCCTGGGGCACTCCGTTTGATACCGGCTGCCAACTAGACATCAAGCTGTTGATCACTATCCGTTTAGCCCAACGACCTAGCTAGCTTTCTGTCCAACTTATAGTACATTCATCCAATCCATACTTCTGTAACTTGCTGACATGAATACTGTGGGGGACGGTATCAAAAGCTTTGCTAAAGTCAAGGTATTTCATGTCCACCACTTTCCCCATATCCGCAGAGCCAGTTATCTCATCATAGAAGGCAATCAGGGTGGTCAGGCATGGGGGGGTAGGATAGCTCAGTGGTTTGAGCATTGGCCTGCTAAACCCAAGGTTGAGAGTTCAATCCTTGAGGGGGCCATTTAGGGATCTGGGGCAAAAATCTGTCAGGGGACAGTACTTGGTCCTGCTAATGAAGGCAGGGGACTGGACTCAATGACCTTGAAAGGTCCTTCCAGTTCTAGGAGATTGGCATATCTCCATTTAATAAGGCTTTGCGAACAGGAGCTGCAAACAGGGGAGTTTGAGAGGAATTGCTCCAGGTAAAGCAGGAGCAAATACAGGACCCTTGGGGCTCTTCTAAAAAGACAGTCAGTCAGCTGCGAACCAGCTGAGCAGCCAATAGCAGAGAAGCAAACAGGTGGAGTTAGCCTGGGAGTTCGCCTGGAGAGAGCCTACTGCGGCATCCCCCTTGCAGGTTCCCTGAGTAGCTTCTGCCACAAGTGAGGAAACTCTTCGAAGGAAGGGACTATGGATGCTGAGCGATCCGCTGTCGTGACCTGCACAGGATGTGCCATCTTTGTCTTTCTTCCACAGGAAAGAAGCGACTTTGTCTGTACAAAGTGCAAGCTGATCTCCATATTGGAGGAGAAGATTCAAGGTCTGGAGAAACGAGTATCAACCCTGCGTTCCATAAAAGAAAATGAGGAGTTCCTGGATAGACGTAGGGTAGGCTTCAGCGGGCACAGTGTTCTGAGGATTCAGAGCAGGCTACGCAGCGGGGACAGAAGGCCAGTGAGGATAACTGGCGGCATGTGACCTCCAGAAGAGGAAAGAATATGAGACAAGTCCATGTACCAGAAACGCATATTCAGATGAGCAACCGTTTTCATGTTCTCTCCACAGGTACTAGTGCAGAGAGTGGAGTGAATGATACATCTGAGGGAACAGAGCAGAAGAAGACTCCACTGACTGGAAGGCATGAGATGCACAGTCCTAGGGATGGGGGTTCCATGACCACCACTCCCAAGAGGAGGAGGAGGGTGGTGGTGGTCGGGGACTCTCTCCTCAGGGGGACTGAGTCATCTATCTGCCGCCCTGACCGGGAAAACCGAGAGGTGTGCTGCTTGCCAGGGGCTAGGATTCATGATGTGACGGAGAGACTGCCGAGACTCATCAATCCCTCAGATCGCTACCCCTTCCTGCTTCTCCACGTGGGCACCAATGATACTGCCAAGAATGACCTTGAGCATATTACTGCAGACTACGTGGCTCTGGGAAGAAGGATAAAGGCGTTTGAGGCGCAAGTGGTGTTCTCGTCCATTCTCCCGGTGGCAGGAAAAGGCCGGGGTAGAGACCGTCGAATCATGGAAGTCAACGAATGGCTACGCAGATGGTGTCGGAGAGAAGGGTTTGGATTCTTTGACCATGGGATGGTGTTCCAAGAAGAAGGAGTGCTAGGCAGAGATGGGCTCCACCTGACGAAGGGAGGGAAGAGCATCTTTGGAAGCAGGCTGGCCAACCTAGTGAGGAGGGCTTTAAACTAGGTTCACCGCAGGAAGGAGACCAAAGCCCCGAGGTAAATGGGGAAGTGGGATACCGGGAGGAAGCACAAGTAGGTGAGTGCAAGAGGGGAGGGCTCCTGCCCCATACTGGGACAGCAGGACGATCGGTGAGTTATCTTAAATGCCTGTACACAAATGCAAGAAGCCTGGGAAACAAGCAGGGAGAACTGGAAGTCTTGGCACAGTCAAGGAATTATGATGTAATTGGAATAACAGAGACTTGGTGGGATAACTCACATGATTGGAGTACTGTCATGGATGGATATAAACTGTTCAGGAAGGATAGGCAGGGCAGAAAAGGTGGGGGAGTTGCGTTGTATGTAAGAGAGCAGTATGACTGCTCAGAGCTCCAGTGTGAAACTGCAGAAAAACCTGAGAGTCTCTGGATTAAATTTAGAAGTGTGAGCAACAAGGGTAATGTCGTGGTGGGAGTCTGCTACAGACCACCAGACCAGGGGGATGAGGTGGACGAGGCTTTCTTCCAGCATCTAACAGAAGTTACTAGATCACAGGCCCTGGTTCTCATGGGTGACTTTAATCACCCCGATATCTGCTGGGAGAGCAATACAGCGGTCCACAGACAATCCAGGAAGTTTTTGGAAAGTGTAGGGGACAATTTCCTGGTGCAATTGCTGGAGGAACCAACTAGGAGAAAAGCTCTTCTTGACCTGCTGCTCACAAACAGGGAGGAAATAGTAAAGGAAGCAATAGTGGATGGGAACCTGGGAGGCAGTGACCATGAGATGGTCGAGTTCAGGATCCTGACACAAGGAAGAAAGGAGAGCAGTAGAATACAGAGCCTGGACTTCAGAAAAGCAGACTTTGACTCCCTCAGGGAACTGATGGGCAAGGTCCCCTGGGAGAATAACATGAGGGGGAAAGGAGTCGAGGAAAGCTGGCTGTATTTTAAAGAATCCTTATTGAGGTTGCAGTAACAAACCATCCCGATGTGTAGAAAGAAAAGTAAATATGGCAGGCGACCAGCTTGGCTTAACAGTGAAATCCTTGCTCGTCTTAAACACAAAAAAGCAGCTTACAAGAAGTGGAAGATTGGACAAATGACCAGGGAGGAGTATAAAAATATTGTTCAGGCATGCAGGAGTGAAATTAGGAAGGCCAAATCACACTTGGAGTTGCAGCTAGCCGGAGATGTTAGGAGTAACAAGAAGGGTTTCTTCAGGTATGTTAGCAACAAGAAGAAAATCAAGGAAAGTGTGGGCCCCTTGCTGAATGAGGGAGGGAACCTAGTGACAGAGGACGTGGAGAAAGTTAGTGTACTCAATGCTTTTTTTGCCTCTGTCTTCACAGACAAGGTCAGCTCCCAGGCGGCTGCACTCCGCAGCACGGTATGGGGAGGAGGTGACCAGCCCTCTGTGGAGAAAGAAGTAGTTCGGGACTATTTAGAAAAGCTGGACGAACACAAGTCCATGGGGCCGGATGCACTGCATCCGAGGGTGCTAAAGGAGTTGGCCGATGTGATTGCAGAGCCATTGGCCATTATCTTTGACAAATCATGGCAATCGGGGGAGGTCCCGGATGACTGGAAAAAAGCTAATGTAGTACCCATCTTTAAAAAAGGGAAGAAGGAAGATCCGGGGAACTACAAGCCAGTCAGTCTCACCTCAGTCCCTGGAAAAATCATGGAACAGGTCCTCAAGGAATCAATCCTGAACCACTTAAAGGAGGGGAAAGTGATCAGGAACAGTCAGCATGGATTCACCAAGGGCAAGTCATGCCTGACTAACCTAATTGCCTTCTATGATGAGATAACTGGCTCTGTGGATGAGGGGAAAGCAGTGGATGTGCTATTTCTTGACTTTAGCAAAGCTTTTGATACAGTCTCCCACAGTGTTCTTGCCAGCAAGTTAAAGAAGTATGGGCTGGATGAATGGATGGTAAGGTGGATAGAAAACTGGCTGGATGGTCGTGCTCAACGGGTAGTGATCAATGGCTCCATGTCTAGTTGGCAGCCGGTATCAAGTGGAGTGCCCGAAGGGGCGGTGCTGGGGTCGGTTTTGTTAAATATCTTCATCAACGATCTGGAGGATGGTGTGGACTGCACCCGTAGAAAGTTTGCAGATGACACTAAACTGGGAGGAATGGTTGATACGCTGGAGGGTAGGGACAGGATACAGAGGGACCTAGACAAATTAGAGGATTGGGCCAAAAGAAATCTGATGAGGTTCAACAAGGACAAGTGCAGAGTCCTGCACTTAGGATGGAAGAATCCCATGCACTGGTACAGACTAGGAACCGAATGGCTGGGCATCAGTTCTGCAGAAAAGGACCTAGGGGTTACAGTGGACGAAAAGCTGAATATGAGTCAACAGTGTGCCCTTGTTGCCAAGAAGGCTAACGGCATTTTGGGCTGTACAAGTTAGGGGCATTTCCAGCAGATCGAGGGACGTGATTATTCCCCTCTATTCGGCACTGGTGAGGCCTCATTTGGAGTACTGTGTCCAGTTTTGGGCCCCACACTACAAGAAGGATGTGGATAAATTGGAAAGAGTCCAACGGAGGGCAACAAAAATGATTAGGGGGCTGGAGCACATGACTTAGGAGGAGAGGCTGAGGGAACTGGGATTGTTTAGCCTGCAGAAGAGAAGAGTGAGGGGGGATTTTATAGCTCCTTTCAAC
This sequence comes from Chelydra serpentina, assembly GCA_037349315.1. Taxonomy (NCBI): domain Eukaryota; kingdom Metazoa; phylum Chordata; order Testudines; family Chelydridae; genus Chelydra; species Chelydra serpentina. The sequence goes on along the minus strand of JBAIAC010000004.1, from coordinate 19,095,849 downwards.
TACCTGAAAGGGGGTTCCAAAGAGGCTGGATCTAGACTGTTCTCAGTGGTAGAAGATGACAGAACAAGGAGTAATGGTCTCAAGTTGCAGAGGGGGAGGTTTAGGTTGGATATTAGGAAAAACTTTTTCACTAGTAGGGTGGTGAAGCACTGGAATGGGTTACCTAGGGAGGTGGTGGAATCTCCTTCCTTAGAGGTTTTTAAGGCCCAGCTTGACAAAGCCCTGGCTGGGATGATCTAGTTGGGGTTGGTCCTGCTTTGAGCAGGGGGTTGAACTAGATGACCTCCTGAGGTCCCTTCCAACCCTGAGATTCTATGATTCTATGACTTGCCATTAGTGAATCCATGTTGACCTGATCACCTTTGTCTCCTCCAAGTGCTTCAAAATGGATTCCTTGAGGACCTGCTCCATGATTTTTCCAGGGACTGAGGTGAGGCTGACCAGTCTGTAGTGCCCCAGGTTCTTCTTCTTCCCTTTTCTGAAGAGGGGCACTATATTTGCCTTTTTCCAATCATCCGGGACCTCCCCAATCGCCATGAGTTTTCAAAGATAATGGCCAATGGCTCTGCAATCACATCAGCCAAGTCCCTGAGCATCGTCAGATGCATTGCATCCAGCCTCATGGACTTGTGCATCTTCAGCTATTCTAAATAGTCCTTAACCTGCTCTTTCACCACTGAGGGCTGCTCACCTCCTCCCCATACTGTGCTGCCCAGTGCAGCAGTCTGGGAGCTGACCTTGTCTATGAAGACCCAGACAAAAAAAGCAGTGAGTATTTCAGCTTTTTCCACATCATCTGTCACTAGGTTGCCTCCCCCATTCAGTAAGGGTCCCAAACTTTCCCTGATCTTGTTGCTAACATACCATTAGAAACCCTTCTTGTTACCCTTCACATCCCTTGCTAGCTCCAACTGCAAATGTCCTTTGGCCTTCCTGATTTACACCCCTGCATGCTCGAGCAATATTTGTATACTCCTCCCTAGTCATCTGTCCAAGTTTCCACTTCTTGTTAGCTTCCTTTTTGTGTTTAAGCTCACCAAAGATTTCTCTGTGAAGCCAAGCTGGTCACTTGCCATATTTGCTATTCTTTCTGCACATTGGGATGGTTTGTTCCACAATAAGGCTTCTTTAAAATATAGCCATCTCTTCTGGATTCCTTTCCCCCTCATATTGGCCTCCCAGGGGATCCTGCCCATCAGTTCCCTGAGGGAGTCAGTCTGCTTTTCTGAAGTCTAAGGTCCGTATTTTGCTACTCTCCTTTCTTCCTTTTGTCAGGATCCTGAACTCAACCATCACATGGTCACTGCTACCCAAGTTGGCACCCACTTCTACTTCCCCTATCAATTCTTCCCTGTTTGTAAGCAGCAAGTCAAGAGGAGCACAGCCCCTAATTGGTTCCTCCTGCACGTGTACCAGGAAGGTGTCCCCAACACTCTCCAAAAACTTCGTGAATTGTCTGTGCGCCGCTGTATTGCTCTCCCAGCAGATGTCAGGGTGATTGAAGTCCCCCATGAGAACCCAGGGCCTATGATCTGGAAACTTCTGTTAGTTGTCTGAAGAAAGCCTTGTCTCCCTCATCCTGTCTGTTGGTCTATAGCAGATGCCCACCTTGACATCACCCTTGTTGCTCTCACCTCTAAACTTAACCAAAGACTCTCAACAGACTTTTCTCCAGTTTCATACTGGAGCTCTGAGCAATCATACTGCTCTGTTACATACAGTGCAGCTCCTCCACCTTTTCTCCTCTGCCTGCCCTTCCTGAACAGTTCATATCCATCCATGACAGTGCTCCAGTCATGTGAGTTACCCTACCAGGTCTCTGTTATTCCAGTCACATCATAGTTCCTTGACTGTGCCATAACTTCCAATTCTTCCTGCTTGTTTCCCAGGTTTGTTTCCCACATCCCAATTGTGGACGTGTACTGTCGATCATTGGAGATGTGGAGAGGAAAGATGGCCCAGTGGTTAGGATACTGGTCTGGGACTTAGGAGAAACAGATTCAATTCTCTGCACCACTAAAAACTCCTGTGTGACCATGGGCAAGTCACTTAGTTTCTCTGTGCCTCAGTTCCCCAACTGTAAAATGGGAATAATAGTACTTCCTTATTTCACAAGGATCTTATGAGAATAAATTCATTAAAGGTTGTGAGGTGCTCAGACACTGTAATAGTGGAGGCCATATAAGTACATAACAGATAAAATTCCTGTCTCTGCTTAGTCTCTTTGTGCCTCTGTTCCCCATTTTTAAAATGGGGATAATAGCATTGCTTCACAGTGGTATTGTGAGGCTAAATACTGTGAGGTTTGCAGATACTGTGGTGATGGGGGCCACCTAAATACCTACACACTCTTCAAAGTGCTTTCCTCTGTCCCCCAGCATAACCCCTGTCTTTGTTGGGTTCATCTTCAACCAGCTCTTGTTCGACCATGAGATGATCTTGTCCAAGCCATCATGGTAGTAGTGGTTGTATGGCCATATATAGTGAAGGATAAATAGAAATGTGTGACTGCTAGGGGCTTAGAGGTCCTAACTGAGATTAGGGTCCCATCGTTTTAGAAATTGTACAGATATGTAGTAGAAAACAGCCTCTGTTCTGAAGAGTTTATATTGTAAGTAGATAAGATAGAAGGAAGGAGAAAGGAAGTTATATTATCCTCATTTTACAGATGGGGCGCTGAGTCACATAAAAACTAAGTCACTTAGTGACTTATCCAGGGTCTCCCCAGAAATCAGTGTCAGAGTCAAGAGCTGAATGCAGCCTTCTTACAGTCAACCACTGCACCTTCCTTTCTTACAGATACACTTATGTTGGTTTTTAAGAGATGGGCCCAAGCAGCAAAGTTTGGAACCCGATCCATATTTTTCCAAAACTTGGTAGTGATCAGATCTGGATTCTGGTCTGTCCTGTCTCTCATGGATATTTTACACATGAGTATTTTTACATGGGTTGGGAACCCGGTGACTACTTAAGGGATTCAAACTTCGGTCTGAAGTGGGTTCCTCATTTTTTAAGGCAGCAGAGAAATACCCCTATATGCAGAGTATGGGTGAAACATGGCGTGTCCTTAACATCTGAGTGCTGTGTTAGCTCCAACTGCCAGTTGAGGCTCTAGTTGACCTTTACAGTTGAGTGCTGTCTAAGAGCTCCAGTTCAACAACATTTTTAGCAGAGTGCTACTCAGTGGTTCCATTCGAGTGCTGGCTGAGAGCTCCTGTTGAGGATGCCGGCTGAGATTGAGAACAGACATTGGAACACTCCAATCAGCTGAGCATTCACTAAATTGCATGGAAAAATGCCAACAAGCCAATTAATATTCAATTAATATTGAAATGAAACCTTGCCGAATGTTAGATGAGACATTCCAGTTGAAAGATCTTTCTGTTTTTCTTTCATTTGTGATCATGTTCTCACAGTCCATAGAGTAGTGATTCCACGATTCTCACAATACTTCCGTGGGGGTAGAGCTAGCTGGCTGATCAGGACTGGGTATTCTCCTCCCCTTAAAAGGGAATATCAGTCTTCGTGCTCCTCCTACACCAGGGAATCCCAAAAGGCAATTTGCTTCTTTGGTGAAGAATGTCTCTGATGTGTCCACTGGGGTGGTTTGGCTGGGTTCAACTTACATGATCTAATACACAGAAATCCATGAGTATTCTGGAAGTGTAACGTACTAATCAACATGAGTCAGGGTGGCAGCACTGAGTCCTGTATGGCTCCATGTCATGGATGAAACTTTTCCATTGTCATACAGGGGGGTTATAAACAATTGTCAATGTTTATGGAACTTGAGGGCTTGATTCCCCTCTAATTTCATTGTCTTCTGCGAAGTTGTTCCTGATTTAGTGAGAGGAGACTCAACCCCTTGGATCTACCTAAACTTCAGAAGGGAGCAGGGCCTGTATAGTTTGAGAACTGAGTGGCTTAGCAGGAAGATAGAGGGAGAGAACTGACTTCAGATACAGGAGAACAGGGAATCAGCTGAATTCTGAGCCTGACATTTCTATGCTACACACGTTAACACAGAAATCTACCTTTGTAACTAAACGTGCTTATTGTATACTATTAATACATTATATTTAATCGTTTCCAGCACGCTGCAGATACTGTAACTGAGCAAGAATCCTTCTGCTGTCAGGATAACCATAGGATTACAGATGCTCAGCATGCACGTAATGTCAAATTCTCCAGCCACTAAAATATTATGCCTGAGGCATTACAAGCCTTGTTCATTTCCAACTTGGCAGTTCAGATTGTTGCATAGCCGTTAACAGAATTTCACAACATCATACTGGATTTCCCTGTTACTACAGTAGGTTGCTGTGATAAGAACATACATTGAAGATTAGGCTTATTTACTGAAGGTTACTGTGAGATGAAACAGGGCAGCATGCTTCAAAGAACAGTGGTGAAGCAGATCAAGAGAGCGAAAGGGATATATTTTCTGGACACCCAACCAAAAAAAAAAAAAAGACTAATGTTTAGATAGAAAATGTTCTATTTAAATAATGGAAATATGACACAAAAAGATTAAGAAAGTTGGATACATTTCTGTAGTTAAAGATGAGAGTGTTCAGTGAAAATACAAGACTATAAGTGAACTGTAGATTGTCAAGTCACCACTAACTTTGAAGTTCCTGGCTTTTTTAGGTTGCGGGCATTAATCTTTTAAAATAAATGTTTCAAATTTGTCACTCGAGTTCTAATTTTAGTGCACAAGATTGCCTCAGAGTAAATACTCCCTACTAAGGGAATAGGAAAGAAATAGTTTCGGATCTACAGACAAGAGAGATCAAATTGGTGCAGAATGAGTCTGTTGATTCAGTATATGGCAGAGCTCGTCAAATTACGTTAGTATTAGTGGATATGTTATTGTTTATTCATTTGTATTGTGGCAGTATTCCCATTGTGCTTGTCATCTGCCAATATAGTGTTGCCCATTTGCAGAGCGGTAACAGAATCTGGGCCTTTGTAGGTCAGTTTCCTATGTAAAGCAGAAATTGATGATGCACAGTCTTTCTGGGTGTAATTTGTTTATTTACAGAATATACACAAGTCCTGTTTCATTGCACAGGGGTGGTAACAAGCGCCATACGGACAACTCCCTCTCGCAGATAGCTCAGGTTCAACTCCTCTGCCCTGTCCCCAAAAGCTGCTGCCTTGTGTCACTGTCTCTCTTCAAAGGCCATGCACAAATCTTACAGCTTCACAAACAGTCTCCTTTCCCCGCCACAGTCCCTGAGTTCCTCACCTCGGCTACTCACAAACCATATGACCTGAAAAGATGATCCTGGATGGGTCTACCCTTTTTGTGCCACTGCTCTGAGATACCAAGGAACCTCAGAGCTTCAAATGGCAGACAATAGAGAGTTTTCTAATCCTCAAATGTAATCCTTAACCTCTGGATGCATTTACCACCTGGCATCTTTATCACCTCAGCTGGTCAAGTCAAACTCCACCACCCCCACTGAGCTGGAGAGGAGGATTATATCATTTATACAAGTGTTCAGAACACAGTGTACTCAGTGAACCTACAGTGGCTCCAGTGATAGAAGAGAATAGAGCTTAAGGGCTAATGGGATAGACTTGTTGCGTAAATATGGGGCATAAAAGCATTTGTTGTTACAACATTCAAATCTTGCATTTAAAAGATCTCTTAGAACCTCTGTTCTTCTCTTTAGGCATCTTTCTGTGAGGAAAAAGAGAGGAGAGGGTTTTTTGCTGTGCAAGTTTTTACACATGGTCCTACTTTGTAAAGAATAATGATTTTCAGCTAATAGGCTGCAAGTGGTCTATGTCAATGTCTAGGTTGTGTCTCAAACCTCTCAATCATTTTTACTTGTATGTAAAAAAGAATTGGTATAAAAAAGAATCAAACTTTGGTACTCATGAAAGGTAAGGTAAATGGAAAAAGTAATAGAGATGAGCAAACCCATTTCCTTTAGGTTTTGCTCATCTCTATCTTTATAGGTTCAGGATGAATAGTTTCTATACGTGGACCTATGGAAACCTGCTGAGTAATATTTGTAAATAGCAGTTTTGTTAATAAAAATACACTTTATATGCATGGAAGGAACATTTCCACAGTGTGTGCATATGTGGCAGGTTGTCTCCTATATAAAAATATATATCTGGGTGGGAAATGTTTTATATGCAAGTAGTTTTCCGTCAGTTGTTACCATTAATCAAATTAAGCCATGTATGTAATAAAATGACATCTCATGAAAATTCATGATTGCTGCTACAACAGTTGTCAACAATTTCTGGGTGCTGCTGACTCTGAGCACGAGTTGTGCATATATATATATAGATATATAAATATATATCTACATATAAATAAATATAAATATATAAAAATATGGGATTCCCAGTTGTTTTTATAATGACACCACTCTCAGATGCACACTACTTTCTGCTTTATTTCAGGTTCCTAAAGTCAATTTTGGCCTCAGGTTGCTTCCTGGGTAGGAGGGCCTCTTAGGTTTTCCAGTGAAGAAGCGAGCATCATTGTAATGGCATTAAAGAAAGCAAAAACTATTTTCTCCACGCTACAAATTATAGCAACATTAAGCAACAATTACTATAATGAAAATTATTGAAGCAGCAAGGTAGCAGACAAGCTGTGTACATCTGGTCTGTTCATCTGCTTCTATGGAGAGTACTTCAGAGAGCGGGAGAGCTGATCATGACATTTTAGTAGTGTTTTAAGTAGAGGAGAACAGAAAATGTTGTTCCCTCTCATAAACTTCCATTTTGCCCTCTTGAAGAAAAAAGCTTATGAAGTGTACACACATATCTGCATCCTATAACTACAGAATAACATCTCCCAGTAGCAGATTACATAGTAACATCCTGTTGTACTATGAGATGAGCTCAGTAGGGTTGGGATGGGAAAATCTAGGTACTGCAAGAATGGGTCTTTAATCATTTAGTAGCTGAGTCTGTGTTAGGAAGCCGCATGCTGCTAGAGGTGTCATCTTGCAAATGAGATGTAAATTTGAGGTCCTGACTCTTCCTGATCATTAAACATTGTAGAAAGAGTAGTGGTGATTAACTCTAATATCCTGCCAAATTTGAATATGAATAATGATTGTATTCTGCAGAGAGAAGTGAAATTCCCCTTCAAGCTTCAGTTGAATTGTATTCATCTCTGCTAAAGTTTTGTAGATTTGCTGTGCAGTGTTGGTTACCGCATTTCACTGAGAAATGACTGATCATTAGTGTCTGTGAAGTGATATGAATGTCTAGTTTGTATAATCAGTTAGCAGTGAGTAAAGTAAAATCCGTAGGTGCCCTATCCAAATGAAAGTTAAGATAATCTTTATTGCATTTGTCCAACTAATTGATCAGATTTTGGTGATATTTCTTGATCCACAGTATATAAAAATCAGTCACTTTTTAATCGATACATATTTCCCTTTTATTTATTTATATTTATTTATTTATTTATTTTATTTATTTTTAATTTCTTTTTTTTTTACTGGTGCATTTGAAAAATCTTTTTACCCATGTCCTAGATTCTTCTGTAATGGACTTTCAGCCTGTTCGGAAGCAGGAAGTACCAGAAAGCCCACAAGAGACAGCCCTTATGAAATTTGAGCCAAACTTCTGAATATTTATCAGAACCAAGCCTCCACATTTTGTAAAGTTTCCTCCAGGCTATAGGCTCTGATTCAAGAAAGCACGCAAGCAAGTGCTTAACTTTAAGCATTTACTTAAGTCCATCCCTGTTCAGCAAAGCCCTGAATCATGTGCTTATGGTTCATCATTTGGTTAAGTGTTTTGCTCTACTGGAGCCTTTATGACCAGTATTGGCTAATCTGGCTCTGGATTCACCTGTTTTAGACACTGGCATAGGAAGGAAGGGGGAAAATGCATTTTGTTAAATCCAGAATACTCAAAGCTGCAAATCCTAATGTCCAGGTGCACTGGGGATGCTCTCCTGTCCCCCATTCAATATACCACAGGGAAGGTTTTTAAAGTCATCAGGTTGAATCCCAAAAGAGAGTAAGAAGGCAAAATCTCCTTTACAGACAACATTGGCTTTGAACTTCCCTTTGCCCACTTTCATAGGAAGGATGAAACTTTCTGATCATAGGAATTACCAAACTGGATCAGACATAAGGATCATCTAATCCAGTATCCTGTCTTCCACACTGCGAGAGACTTCAGACAAAGGTGTAAGAACCCCACAGTAGGGAGCTGTGGGAAAATCTGCCCTCATCCCAACTCATTTAATCTGATCCTTGTCTCTAAGAGTTAACGATTGGTTAACCACAGGTTTAATGTCCTCTCCAAAATTATAACTTTAGATTACTGGACATTTTTTATATCTATATAAATATCCAGTCCCTTTTGGAATCTTGTTAATTTTTTTATCTCCTTCTTCCAGCATGGCATTGTAGGATATGTGGTTAGTGATGAGAAAGTCAAGACTCTCTTATGCTTAGCCAATGAGTTCTTTGATCCTGACAGTTGCCAACGAATTATAATCCATTTAAAGACACTCTGGGGCAGATTCTTCCACTCATGTGTAGGCTGGATAATTCCTTACCCCTCCCAAGGTGCCTTGGAATGAATGGGGCTGCTTGTGGAGTAGGGTTATTAAGGGAGCAGAATCTGGTCTTTGATGAGAAAGTAAGGACTTTGATGTTGTCCTAGATGATCTGATTGTTGACCTCTGTCAAGGCTTGTAGGTCTGGAAAATGGCTTGTCTTAATAGTTGTCCCATAATACTGCAGACTGGTTGTGGGGGGAGGGATAGCTTAGTGGTTTGAGCATTGGCCTGCTAAACCCAGGGTTGTGAGTTCAATCCTTGAGGGGGCCATTTAGGGATCTGGGGCAAAAATTGGGGATTGGTCCTGCTTTGAGCAGGAGGTTGGACTAGATGACCTCCTAAAGTCCTTTCCAACCCTGATATTCTATGGTGACTGGGGTGTAGAGCTTTGACGTGTGTTCCATCTCAATCCATAGCGAGGATTCATACAATGATACTGGTTCTATGACCAGTTCTAATTTTTCTGCGGGAGAATAATAATAAAAATGGTAATTGTAATTATAATAAACAATTATTTTTATACCACAATAAGTTATTGCAATTTTCCTAATGGAGGGTGAGATTCACTTGGGAAAATACAGCCAGCAGCACTCCTGTGCACCTTTTAAATCCTATTTAAGTGCCCTATTTTGAAGCCTGAAGTGGGACTTAAGTAGTGCATAAACTGTATGCTGCACCTCTGCACAGGGTTGAATTTTACCCTTAGGTCAGTGACCAACTCTATGCTCTTATCTAGCCACATGTTGACTTTTCTCTGTGTGTATGCGCATGTGCACACATACTTTTTATGTAAAGAGACTTGGAGTCTTAAATATTTTTAAAAATACTGTACATTGTTGCATACAGTGTTGTTCGGGCCATATCGGTCCCCGGATATAAGAGAGACAAGGTGGGTGAGGTGATATCTTTTATCAGACCACCGACTATTGATGAGAGAGACAAACTTTCAAGCTTATACAGAGCTCTTCTTCAGCTCTTCACAAACCTGAAGAAGCACTCTGTGTAAGCTCAAAAGCTTGTGTCTCTCACCAATAAAAGCTGGTCCGAAAAAAGATATTACCTCACCCACCTTGTCGCTCTAAAAAAGATACGAGTGTTTTAAAAAAATAATTGAATAACCAGGGAACCTTGGAATTAATAGACTGTAAAACAGTCTCACATTCTGAAAGAGTTTGCTTAGTCTCTCACACACACATTTGTTGATGTTCAGTGTAGAGGAGACCGTGGCTCTGGAGAATGTGGCCTCTGAAGTTGCACTTATGTTTCTTCTAACAGGGGGGAAGTTGGGTATTTTTTTTCTCTACATATACACACAAATTCCTGGGGTCTAACCTTATCTTGCAGGGTGAATTCCACTGAACACTATTGAGGCCCTCCATTCCTGCAGCACAGGTGGTGTTTCCAATCTGTGTATTTTCTTACATGTAGCTGTCACTGGCATGAATAGCGAGTATAGGAATAGCGTCTGATCCAACTCTCATTAAAGTCAATGGGAGTCTTTCCATTGACTTCAGTGGGGGTGGAATAGAATCCCAGGGTCCTGACCGCAACCTGCTCCCTTCCCTTTCTTTATGCTTTAGACCACGCTCCCATCCCAGAGCGGGGAATACTTCCTTTGTCTGTCTTCTCTGTTTATATTAAAAGCTATTTGTGGCAGGAATGACTTTCTCTCATTATGTGTACACACAGCGTTTAGCACAATGGTTCCTTGATGTTGATTGGGACCTTTATAAACCACTATAAGAATTGGACCCGGCCCATGAAAGATACATAGACTCCCCTGAATTGTATTATTTTCTACTTTAAAGTGAGCAGTTCATAAAGCTCTTACATACAGTTGCTGGACACTCCAAATGCATGCTGGATGTGAGCACACTTAAAATAGCATTAAATTAATTTGTACTGGATATACCATGCCTCCCTGGGAAGAGTAACTTGCAGACTAACAACTCTTCAATATGACTGAATCCTTTTGTTGAATATCGAGAAATAGACCTAGAATTTCTCTGGTTGGAGGACAAAAGAAAAAAAGTAGTTTATCTGTTCTGAAGAAAAAGTTATTTACTGCAAAGCTGACGAGCTGTAAGCCAGAACTCTTTTGAATGATGCCATTAACACCTGACCTGTTGCATAAGGCTTTTTTGTAACCCCTGAAAATTGGTGATGGCTCAGTGTGACCGTGTTTATTCAAACCCATAATTTTTCATTCCATGGTCATGCCATTTGTGTTTCAACTAGTAACCATCTTTCATCTCACCACTGGAGAGACAGGTGCTGTATTGAAGTGATGTTGCACTGTGTATGCTGTCATAGGGTCAATTGTGTTGATTGCTAGCAGACTGGATTAAACAGAAAGCACATAGTACTTCAGTTAGCCTTAATTAGGGTATGCAATACATGTGTTCCATTCCAGATGAGACAATTTAATGAAAAAAGCAGCAGGAAGTCATTATAAAGCAAGTAAATAAGGCATTGTTAGAGCTGCAAAGAAACTAGCAGAAATGCTTTGAGAACATATTCACATTAGAGTTTGGGGGAGATGAAAATTTAAAAGGATATTTGTTCTTTAATTTAACTTCAGGGGTCCCATCTGTGAGATGGAGCTTTCTTTTTCTTCCCTTCCTTGTAAACACATACATAAAAATGCACGTCAGTAATTGAAAACATGGGTGTTCCAAATTAGAATGGCAGCGTCTGACACTCTTTTTGCGCAAGGGTAAATAATTGCAGTAGGTTTAAAGGCCGTGGAGAATCAAGCCCTTAGTGTGATAACAGTCACAAAAAATGCACTGTATATCCTCTTTAGACTCAGTTCGAGGAAGGTGTCACTGACCAGACAAGGTGCAAGGCAATGGAGAATCAGGAAAAAAATGGATCTTGAATGTGTTTGGGGATGGAGTCAGAGTCATTCAACTGAAACACTGGGGCCAAATCCCCAGCTGGTGTAAATCAGTCTAGCTCCATTGTCTTTAATATTACTTCAGCTAAGGAGAAGCTACAATAAAGTTACACTAATGTGGATGGAGAAGGAGAATGGGAGGAAGGAAGTAGCAGAAGGAGAAACTGCAGCTGGCAGATGGAAGGCGTTCGTATACAGCTACTTTAGCTGGCATTCTCAAAGGGGAGATACAGCTGTGAGTTAAAAGCTGTATTGCTACTTTTCCCCCTCAGCATGTAGGTTCAGAAGTGTAAATACTGCTGTTAACTAGCAATTCTGTATTGACATCCACCCACTCCACAAATGGCCAGCCCCTATCCTGACCCCTTGGAAATTGTGAAAGTTGGATTCCAGAACGTTCCTTAACCGGATATGCAACCTCTAGACAGTGATAACCGAGGAATGAAGCTGTGCGTTGTGCTGTGAGCACTGGGAAAAAGAACTGTTCCTAAGCCCATTCGTTCCTGCTCTCCTTGAGAATTCAGGCCCAGAGAAGTGGAGAATGTGGAAATCCACAACTCCACTGGGCTCAGGTTGGTGGTGTGCCATGTAGGTTTTTAAGGCCCGGCTTTACAAAGCCCTGGCTGGGATGATTTAGTTGGTGTTGGTCCTGCTTTCAGCAGGCGGTTGACCTCCTGATGTATCTTCCAACCCTAATCTTCTATGATTCTATGAGGGGGAACACACAGTAAGGGGTAAGGTGCAGGATTAGTGCAGAGCCAGAGGACAGAGGATGGAATAGGAGTGACTCATAGGCTGAGGAGTTACTGGAGGAACTTGGATGGGACCCAGGAGAGAGGTGTGACGGGATAGATGGGCAGCAAGTTGGTGGTGGGGAAATGATGTGGGCAGCAGCAGAAGAGAGGAAGACAGGCGGGGAGCAGAATGTGCAGGAGGAGAGAGCGATGCTATATTGGAGTGGGGACTACTGAGGAAAAGGAGGCTATAGGATCTGGTGAAGGAAACCAGATTGTGTTATTCTGTTCTACAAAATGTACTGAGGGGCACAGTGGGAGACTGGGGGACCTGTGGTTCAGTGGACAGACCCGGGAGCTGCCTGGCAAGAGCTCTACATCTGTGCCAGCTGAAAGAGGGAGTGTCAGGAGAGCAGGAGCATAGGAGCCAAGAGCAGGAGCTCCTTCTCAGCTGGTTTTGTAAGCAGCAGACCTGTGGTTCACAGTGGCTCACGTGTGTCATTAAATGACCTGTTAGAACCAAGGGATAATATGTTTTCATTAGAATCACAACTTAGAGCACAAATCTCTAAGAACGTTTTGGATCTGATTCTCCACTGCCTTGCTCCTTGTGGAGTCAGTCCCACCAATCAGAACGCTTGCATTTTATGCCCACTTTGCCCCGTTGTAAATGACTACACGTGATACAAGGCAGTGGAGAATCAGGCCCCGTTGCCTGCATCCTAATTGTCTCCTGCCTCAACTATGGCAATCTCCTCCCCTTGGGTCTTATTTTATTAACCTTGCTCCACCCATGCAATCCATCCAAACTGCAGTCACCAAAGCCAAAACACCCACTTATTATTTAGCAGAATCTCATGTTTCCTTCCGCTCTACCAGTGACACCAGCCTTGAAACCCCTTTCATCTCTGTCACTCTCTCACCTTGGTAGTACTGGCATGTTCTCAGCACTTCTAGAAATCAGGGCACTTATCTAGTTGCCTAAGTGTGGAGTCAGTCATCCAGGGTTGATAATTGTGGCCATTATTGGTACTGACAGTGTCCTTTATGATTCATGTCTCTGGTAAAAGGTTGGCTTACATGGAAGCTTTACTCTAAGAGCTTTATTCTATACAACTAAATGAAACATCTTTGAAAACTAGCACAAGTGTTGATTCCTCTCATCCCCATCAGTAGTGTGGCAATACACAACAGCATTTGTCTCCACACCAGCTGTTTGGGGACTTACAAGAGTGGCCAAGCCAGACTGCTTGCATATGTTTCAGAGTTGCTTCCTTCCTATTTAACCTTCCAGCTAGAAAATTAGTAAACACAGCTTCATCCATTAAGTTGCCAACCACTTTGCATTCTGGATTCACTATTGTATGGAGTCTTTGAGGATTGTGACCATGTGTTTCCTTGGCATCTTAATTACTTATGCAATTATGCATAGTGCTCAAATTAGCAATGCATTTTCAAAAACGGTTGCATATCTAATTCACCAAGGTGATCTCATGTCCGTGCAGGATTTGAATAGAAGATTTTAGAATGTTTTTAACCTGTGGTGTCAGTACTGGATGTGGGCTGCAGCTGTGATTGGAAGTATTGGTGGAGCTAAAAGATAATATCTGAGTTCCAGTGCAAGAATGCTTAGAAAGTTGTAGTCTTTAGAGTTACTAGCTAATCAGAAAGTTCTTATTAATCATTTACAGTGAAGTAGCACCTAGACACCACAACCAGGTCATGGTTCCATTGTGCTTGGAGCTGAACAGATAATACTAAATGATGGTCTCCTCCCCCTGAGAGCTTACATTATGTAAGCTTGGCCACAGGTCAATGGTGTGTGTACGTTAACTCTAAATGTAAATGGACATGTAGCACTGAAGGTATTACTCATTGGTATCAAGGAATAATACTCAGATACTACAGTGATGAGTGCTAATACAAAATCCTAAAATAAATCGGTGTGAATGAGTATGAGAATTGCAAGAGCAAAGTTGAATTATCCTAGGCTGGTAACCAAACCAAATACTAAGATACTATAATATAGAGTCACTCTGAGGTATCAAGTATCAGACGGGTAGCCGTGTTAGTCTGGATCTGTAGAAGCGACAAAAAGGGTCCTGTGGCACCTTATAGACTAACAGAGGTATTGAAGCATAAGCTTTCGTGGGTCAATACCCACTTCTTCGGATGCAAGCAGTGGAAATGTCCAGAGGCAGATATAAATGCGCAGGGAAGATTCAGGCTAGAGATAACGAGGTAAGCTTAATCAGGGAGGGTGAGGCCCTCTTCTAGCAGTTGAGGTGTGAACACCAAGGGAGGAGAAACTGCTTTTGTAGTTGGCTAGCCATTCATAGTCTTTGTTTAGTCCTGAGCTGATGGTGTCAAATTTGCAAATGAACTGAAGCTCTACAGTTTCTCTTTGGAGTCTGGTCCTGAAGTTTTTTTGCTGCAGGATGGCTACCTGCAATTGTGTGTCCAGGGAGGTTGAAGTGTTCTCCTACAGGCTTTTGTATATTGCCATTCCTTATATCTGATTTGTGTCCATTTATCCTTTTGCGTAAGGACTGTCCAGTTTGACCGATGTACATAGCAGAGGGGCATTGCTGGCATATTATGGCATATATTACATTGGTGGATGTGCAGGTGAATGAACCGGTGATGGTGTGGCTGATCTGGTTAGGTCCTGTGATGGTGTTCCTGGTGTAGATATGTGGGCACAGTTGGCATCGAGGTTTGTTGTATGGATTGGTTCCTGCGTTAGAGTTATTATGGTGCGGTGTGTAGTTGCTGGTGAGAATATGCTTCAGGTTGGCAGGTTGTCTGTGGGCGAGGACTGGCCTGCCTCCCATAATAACTCTAAAGGTAGCCATCCTGCAGCAAAAAAACTTCAGGACCAGACTCCAAACAGTGGCAAAGCTGGCATTGCTGTGACTTAATAACATTTCTGTTTATCTTAGTAACTGGAACAATTAATTACCTGGTTGCCTAGGGAAAATAAATACAATTAAATTTCTATATTATTTTTCATTGTTGTGTGTATAAATAATGTAAAATAATTTATCTAGCCAGGGAAAACGCCTCATCTAAATGGTTGACTCTTATGAACTCATTGGATAAAAGAGACCTTTATTTTCCTCATTTGAAATGTTACTACTGGGCACTGCACATAGACCATTGTCTGTGTGTTATTCATTCTCTAGTGAGTTAAGATGGATAAATTAGAACATGAATACCTGAGACACCACTAAAATGGTGGCTAATACAGACTGGATAATATGACACTGGAACTGCATCCCTTGCTGGAATATCTCATGTGATCTTGGAAAAATGTCGTGAAAGAATTAATACAGTAAATGGACTTTCGTCATATAATCAGATTGGATAATTCTTTATTCAAGCAAAATTCCTGTTCCTTATCTGTTACGACATATTTAAATGTAACATAACCAGTGGATTCTAGATGGTTGTATAGTAATGGTATATCTCTTAAGCTGCATGAAATTGCAAGATATAATTAATAAGATACCCAACACATTCTGATAGCACCCCCAAGTTATTAGAAGTAAAAGGAAATGCAGTGAAATGGCATCTGAAAGTACTAATGTCCAAGGTTGATTAGGGCAATAAAAGGTTATGGACTAGATCATTAGGTGATGTAAATCAACCTAGCTGTATTGGCTTCTATGGAGCTAAGCTGATTTATACCACCTGAGGAGCTGCCTTACAGTCTAAGGGCTTGTCTTCACTACCCGCCGGATCGGCGGGTAGCAATCGATCAAGGATCGATTTTTCGCGTCTCGTTTAGACGCGATTAATCGATCCCCGAAAGCGCTCCCCGTCGGCTCCGGAAATCCACCTCATCGAAAGGCGGAAGCGGAGTCGACGTGGGAGCGGCAGCGATTGACTCGCCGCCGTCCTCACGGCCAGGTAAGTCGATTATGATACGCCAACTTCAGCTACGTTATTCACGTAGCTGAAGCTGCGTATCGTAGATCGACTATCCCCCCTAGTGTAGCCTTGGGCTAAGAAGCAGACTGGGATTTCCAAAGAAACCTAATTAAGTTAGGTGCTGAAATTCCCAGCTGAAATACATACAAAATTAGTAGAAAGATATACTCTGCCAAATTATTGAAAAGAACTGCAGTACTATATGGCTTTATTGTCTAAATGTACTATTTCATACTAGCAAAGGAACTATCCATTATAGAGTATGTAAGGCACTTATTGAGCTCCATCACAGAAACAAAAATATCTCTGGTTATCGTTGGAAGCAATGTGAGGCCCAAGGTACATAGATTCATCTCTGGTGGGTTTTGGTTTAATATACTGAGATTTTGTAGATGCAATCCAAGCACTAAATGTTTTGATTTGCTGTATGATCCTTTGGTTATCTTATTAGGACTATTTCTTTGCATGCCGTTGAAGTAGTAGTAGTAGGAGGAATCCCTCAGTCTTGAGAGACCATGGGTATACGCCCCTGAGAGGTAAATAATGTACTCAATTGGTTTTATGGCTGCCATGAACGTGGATGAAGAGACCCACTCATGGGAGACAGTCTCTGCTGCAGCTGTCACATTTGAAGGTGATGATTCGATCTTTTGGGCTCTGCCTTCTGCGAGCTCTTTTCTCCTCCGCTAAGCTGGACTGCTTCCTCTCGTAACGCCAGAGACTTTTGTTAAGCTCTTGTTTCCTAAGGGCTGGTCTACACTAGCCCCAAAATTCGAAGTAAGATACGCGACTTCAGGTACGTGAATAACGTAGCTGAAGTCGAAGTATCTTATTTCGAACTTAAAAGTACTTACCCCTGGTCCACACCGCGGCGCGCAGGCTTCCCCGTCCACTCTGCCTGCTCCGTTCATGGAGACGGATTACCAGCGTCGATGGGGGAGCACTTCCTGGTTCGATTTATCGCGTCTAGACAAGACGCGATAAATCGAACCCAGAACATCGATCTGACGCCTCCGACGGGTAAGTGTAGACCTACCCTAAGTCTGCGGTCTTGAGTGTGATCTTCCCAGTTGTCCACATCCAGGTCCAATTTTTTGAGGTCTTGCTTGCACACATCCATGAAAAGCAATTCTGGGCGCCCTTTGGGTTTTTTCCAGATGCCAACTCTCCATACAGGATGTCCTTTGGGATGCACCCATCATTCATTTGGCACACATGTCCAAGCCAGCAGAGGCATCTCTATTTGAGGAGTGTTTTTATGCTGGGTATGCTGGCCCATTTGAGTACCTCAATGTTGATGATTCTGTCCCTCCAGGAGATTCCAAAGATTTGACAAAGGCAACACATATGAAAGCTGTTGAGTCTCTTTTCCTGATGAGAGTATAAGGTCCATGTCTCACTCCCATACAAAAGTGTGGGAATAACACATGCACGTTACACAGAGATCTGTGTGTGTTCTGTCAGATTGTTGTTTTGCCATATCCTCTTGCTCAGTCTAGACATTGTTGTGATGGCTTTCCTAATGTGGGTGCTGAGTTCCGTTTCAAGTGAAAGGTTGAGTGTGATAGTGGACCCCAGATATGTGAACTCATTCACCACTTCAGGTTCATGGTTGTGGATCTTGATGGAGGGTGCTTCCTCAACTTTTTGGCACTGTATATTCATCTTGTTTAGGCTTATGGTAAGCCCGAAGTCTTGGCAGGCTTTGGCAAAACTCTCCATAATGCTTTGAAGATGAGCTTCTGTGTGGGTTGTAATTGCTGCATCATCAGCAAAGAGGAAGTGTTGGCTAAGGGCTTCCCGAGTCTTGGTTTTAGATCTGAGTTTTGCAAGATTGAACAGCTTTCCATCAGATCTTCTGTGCAAGTAGATTCCCTCAGTTGAGGAACCAAAAGGTTGTTTCAGTTGCAAGGAGAAGAAGATCCCAAACAGACTCTGAGAGAAATGGTGGGAACTTCAGCTTATGATGTAGATTGCTTGCAATGTCTCATGTGACTGAATAGTCCAATCTGAGATTTGAATGATCTTTGGCAGTTATTGCAAAATGTATGTATCGTGGTTGGGAGCTGCTTGCTTCCTATGGGCTCTTTTCTCTTCAAGCTGTAGAAGCCAGCTCCTGTCATGGATTTTAATACCCTGATGGAGACGATGGAGCCACTTGTTACGATCACTTGCCAAGATTTCCCATTGGTCAGGATCAATTCCAAATTCTTTCATATCTTGCTTGCATGTGTCTTTATAGGGAAGCTTGGGACATCCTGCTGTTCGTGTTCCCTCTGTTAGCTCCTCATATAGCATGTCCTTGGGTGTGCGTCCATCTTCCAACCTACGCAAATGTCCCAGTCGGCGCAGTCATCTTTGCTTGAGCAGGGCTGTCACACTTGGTAAATTTGCCCTTTGAAGAACTTCTGCGTTGGTGACTTTATCCTGCCATTTGGTGTTGAGTGTGCAGCGTAAACAACATAGGTGGAAACTGTTTAACCTTTTCTCCTGATGAGCCTAAGTTGTCCATGTTTCCCCACAATACATGAGTGCTAAGGACACAAGCTTGGTGCACTAGCATTTTGGTCTTGATGGTGAGCTTCGAGTTGTTCCATGCTCTTTTAGTTTGTCTGCTAAAGGTGGTGGCAGCGTTTCCAATGCAAACATTTACTTCTTCATCCAGTGAGAAGTTGGTGGTCACTGTAGAACCTAAATAGCTGAACTTTTGGACTACTTCTAGCTGGTTTTCATTTAAAGTAATTGAAGGATCTTGTGGAAACCCTTGTCCTAATACAACCATTTTCTTGATGCTGATGATGAGAGCAAATGCCTGACAGGCACTTGAAAGGCGGTCCATGAGTTCTTGTAGCAGGTCTTCATTGTGGGCTATGAAGGCAGCATCATAGAATCATAGAACTGAAAGGTACCGCAAGAGGTCATCTAGTCCAGTCCCCTGCACTCAAGGCAGGACTAAGTATTATCAAGACCATCCCTGACAGGTGTTTGTCCAACCTGCTCTTAAAAATCCCCAATGATGAAGATTCCACAACCTCCTTAGGCAATTTATTCCAGTGCTTAACCACTCTGACAGTTAGGAAGTTTTTCCTAATGTCCAACCTAAACCTCCCTTGCTGCAATTTAAGCCCATTGCTTCTTGTCCTATCCTCAGAGGTTAAGAAGAACAATTTTTCTCCCTCCTCCTGGTAACAACATTTTATGTACTTGAAAACTGTTCTCATGTCCCCTCTCAGTCTTCTCTTCTCCAGATTAAACAGACCCAATGTTTTCAATCTCCCCTCATAGGTCATGTTTTCTAGACCTTTAATAATTTTTGTTGCTCTTCTCTGGACTTTCTCCAATTTGTCCACATCTTTCCTGAAATGTGGCACCCAAAACTGCACACAATACTCCAGTTGAGGCCTAATCAGCACGGAGTAGAGCAGAAGAATTACTTCTCGTGTCTTGCTTTACAATACTCCTGCAAATACATTCCAGAATGATATTTGCATTTTTTGCAACAGCATAGCACTGTTGACTCATATTTAGTTTGTGATCCACTATGACCCCCGGATCCCTTTCCACAGTACTCCTTCCTAGAGAGTCATTTCTCATTTTGTATGTGTGCAACTGATTGTTCCTTCCTCAGTGGAGTACTTTGCATTTGTCCTTATTGAATTTCATCCTATCTACTTCAGACCATTTCTCCAGTTTGTCCAGATCATTTTGAATTTTAATCCTATCCTCCGAAGCACTTGCAACCCCTCCCAGCTTCGTATTATCCGCAAACTTTATAAATGTACTCTCTATGCTATTATCTAAATCATTGATGAAGATATTGAACATAACTAGACCCATAACTAATCCCTGCGGGCCCCCACTCGTTATGCCCTTCCAGCATGACTGTGAACCACTGATAATTACTCGCTGGGAATGATTTTCCAACCAGTTATGCACCTACCTTATAGTAGCTCCATCTAGGTTGTATTTCCCTAGTTTGTTTATGAGACCGTCATGCAAGACAGTATCAAAAGTCTTACTAAAGTCATGATATACCACATCTACTGCTTCCCCCTATCCACAAGGCTTGTTACCCTGTCAAAGAAAACTATCAGGTTGGTTTGGCATGATTTGTTCTTGACAAATCCATGCTGACTGTTATTTATCACCTTATTATATTCTAGATATTTGCAAATTGATTGCTTAATTATTTGCTCCATTATCTTTCCAGTATAGAAGTTAAGAATAGAATAGAAGTTCCCTAATTAGCACCTTTTTGACTTTGGTCTTTGACTTAAGTCGGGACAGGTTGAAGAGTTTTGAGGTTGAAGAATTTCCTGTTTACACATTCCCGTTGCTGAAGAAGGGATGCTTAAACTGGTAATAGCTCTTTAACACCTGGCTGGGGTCAGTGTGTCTTTGTCTCTGAAAAACTGGTTTGGGGTGTTACCCAGAATTACGACCTATTTCAGTAGCAATCATACAGTAGAATTTTATAACCTCACATATAGTGTTGCTATGCATATTTTACCAGGAGAATAATGTTCGGCAGATTATGATGTTGCAAATGATACCTCACAAGGATACTTTGTATAAAATTTATCAAAGGGCTGGTCTACACTAAACCCCCCTGTCGAACTAAGATACGCAACTTCAGCTACGTTAATAACGTAGCTGAAGTCGAAGTCTCTTAGTTCGAACTTACCTGTGGTCCACACGCGGCGCGCAGGCTCCCCCGTCGACTCCGCCTGCTCCGTTCATGGAGCTGGATTACCAGCGTCGACGGGGGAGCACTTTCTGGTTCGATTTATCGCGTCTAAACAAGACGCGATAAATCGAACCCAGAAGATCGATTGGACTCCTCCGACGCGACGGGTGAGTATAGACGTACCCATAGTCTTGTTGTGAACATAATAGTATAGACTTCCACACCCACACAAGAATTGTTCCCATATCTCTCAGATGAATCCCAATTCAGTGTTTTAACCACAAGAACATGCTTATGGTCTATGGACCAGCACCAGCATTAGGACAATATTTTGACATGTTGCCAACTCTACCCCTTTTTTATTTCTGTGTGCATGTGGTATGGGGAGAATTCTCAGTACTGAACGTCCAAAAGCTACTTGTCTAGAGAAGTGTTGAATAGAGAAATACCTACACTAATTAGAAATGAGAGAAATAAGCTTACTGTAAAAAATGATTTTGGTAGCAATCTGGTTTCTGAGAATACAGCCAATTTCCTCTAGTTTTTAATTAATTGTTCATGGTTTAGACCGATGTAAGTGAGATAGTCAGATGTAATATATTATTTTCTTAACAGAAATAATAGGATTTAGTGGGACTTCATGTTCATAGACTCAGAATCTCAGGGTTGGAAGGGACCTCAGGAGGTCATCTAGTCCAACCCCCTGCTCAAAGCAGGACCAACCCCAACTGTTCTTCCTTTATTTTTAGTAGAAATGATGCTGAATAACAAGTAGCAAATATTATGTTCATTGTTTAATTGTCTTACCACATGGAACATTTGTACATATTGAAGCAGATCAGTATCTTTTATGCAACTAAGTAACCAAGGGCCATGCTGGATTCTCCATCACTGATAATTTTTTAAATAAAGATTGTATGATTTTCTAAAGGATCTGCTCTCGGAATTATTTTGGGGAAGTTCTATGTCCTGTGTTACGCAGGAGATCAGACTAGATGATTACAGTAGTTCCTTCTGGTCTTGGAAGCTATGAAAAATTATTAAATTTAGACTGCTGATTAACACTTAGGAAAATTATGCAGAATCTTAGTGTGACCAGCAATATCTGATACTCTCAGAACTCTTTTTATTAGCTCCAAGCATTGTTTTTCATAGCATATTACTGCTCTGACCAATGTCGTTTAAACTTTAATTTCTTGAGCAGCATAAATCAGGAGTATACATTTGAAAAAAGAAAAACAAGCTAAATCTATAATCAGGAGTAACATTTAGCAGTTACTATTGGCTTCTGCATTCATTAATTAAGCGAGGTTTTCTGTTGAGTTATAACACTAGTCAGTTTGCCTAGATGGTTCATTAAAGGCCAGATTTTATTACATATTACATGCTTTATGCTTTTCACACAAACTTATTATATTGCTCAGAGAAGGTGATCTTTTAAAGCACATTAGACTAATGTTCCTGAAACTCAATCTAATGTAAGTTTTATTGAATTGCTGTAACTAAAAAAGGTCACATAATGATTTGTTCAGATAATGGATTTAGTGAAAGGAAAACAAAATGAATGGGTTATTGTAGTAAGTCTGACCTTGATATACATTTATAGTTTCTGAGATTTATGGATATTGCTACAAATGAAGAAACTAAAAATATTTGTGAGCAGTATTGCTGCCATTTTTTAACAGATGCTATAATACAAGACAAGCACAAAGGTGCTTGTCTCAATACTGTGAGGTTTATTAGATATAGTAATAGCTTGTCTGGTGCAGCAGCTGAGAATTTTCCTCCTGTGGTCTACAAAAAGCTGGCAACATTTGTTGCCGTGTGCAAAAATGAGTATCTAGGAAGCTATTATATGGAAAAACTAATCAATAAACTGAAGAAATCCACTAATTTATCTAAACTAAACAAAAATACCCAGCAGTTATAAAATGAAGAAAGGCATAACAGTGATCCATTGCTTAGGGCATTAGCTAGGGGCTTGAGAGACCTATGTTCACTTCTCTGCTCTGGTACAGACTTCCTGTGTGACCTTGGTCATGTTGCTTAGTCTGTGTCTTAGTTCCTTGTCTGTAAAATGGGGAAAATAGCACGATCCACCTCACAGAGGTGTTATGAGGATAAATCCATTAAAGACTGTGAGATTCTGAAACCCTGTGGTATTGGGGGCAATAGAACTGGCTCAAATAGGCAGAATTCCTGGCTCAGCCACAGACTTCCTGTTGGACCTTGGGAAAGTCACTTCGTTCCTCTGTTCTTCAGTTGCCCATTCCTGCAAAATACAGATAATGATTCCCTCTCCCACCTTTTTGTCTTATCTGCTTAGTCACTCTCTGTACATGTGTATGTACAGCACAATGGGGCCCTGATCTCTCTTGAGGTCTCTGGGCTGTGAATACTGCTTATAATCAATAGGTAAATATATTAATATGATCAGAATATAGCCCCTTGACTTTACATAAAAACAGATTACGTTAAAGGGATTTTTTTTTCTTCTAGCACTGAATGCAAAAATATAGTATACTGCTAACAGTGAGATAAGAAAGTCTCAACAATCTGTTCCTAGTCATTCTGCTTGTAATACCTTAGGAATCTCATAAGAATTCTACAGGATGTTTCTTCTCTATAGGAATCTTTGCTATCAGCAGTGTTCAGACACTCAAGTGGAGAAGCCTCAGAAAGGAAGGATTCTGAATAGCAATGAGAAAAATGTAAACAGAAATGACTTCACAAATGGCTTTAAATGGCAAAAATTAACTCAATCATCAATCTTCCTTTAGTTTCCATTTTGCTATGTTTATGAGGTGGGGGAGGGGGAATTAAAGTTACTTAAAACTTTATTGAGAAGGAAAATGCACTGTATTAGTAATCATGATTACACTGACAATATAAACTAGTAGAGAATGGCATAACAAGAATGAGAGACTGGCAGATGAAGCAGACAAATTCAAATTAGAAATAAGGTCACATTTTCAACAATGAGGGTGATTAACCATTGGAACAAACTACCAAGGAAAGTGGTGGATTCTCCATCTCTTGAGGGTCTTCAAATCAAGACCTTTTTGGAAGATAAGCTTTACTCAAACACAAGTTATTGAGTTCAGAACAGGGGTAATGGGGTGAAATTTAATGGCATGTGATATAGACAGTGCTGAGCCCTGGCGCCTCTGCGGGTTGCTGCGTCAGTTATGAAAGTAAAAAAAATTGCTTGAGTCCCAGCACCTAATTGTTTCAGCCCTGACACCTCTTTCATTACAAATTAATCACTGGATATAGAGGAATCACACTAGATGACCTAATAGTTATTTCTAGCCTTAAACTATATGAATCTAGAAGTATAGTCATTTGCTGTTCCAGTACTCTCTTGAAAATACAGAGCAAGAATTGGGTAGAATTTTATGCATGAGCATTGATGAGGCCGGGAACATGTCTTATTTGTCAGCGAAGTGCCATGCAGATCAATGGTGCTGAATATGCTGTTTGTGTTTTAAGCTTATGTGCTAGCCTTCACATCTATAAATATATAAATAATATAATATAGACAACTGGCAATTTAAACATTCACTTTGCAGGTGCTATAAATGAGGGTCCTATTAAGAGAATAGTTAAGCTCATTCAACAATTGCAAAGTCTCTGTGGATTTTCAAGTTAGGATGTTGTTCCATTGAAAAGCTGTCTGAGGACTGTGTAGGTGGTATAATGTAGAGCTGTGAAATGAAATATCAGCCAAAACTAGCCTGGAACTCTCTGAAGGCTGTCTCTTTAAAATAGCTGACTTACAAATGCACAACTTTAGCATAAATATAGTATCACTTGTGTTTTACATGTCTAGGGCACTTACTACCTTAGGGCCGGATCCTGCTATGAGCACCATGTGGAGCTTGTTAAAGGGTCGAGTGTTAAAGTCACCAAGTTGTTACTTGGTTGAGCAGTTTTGTTTATTCTCCAAGTCCCTGAGGCCTGATCATCCTCC
This sequence comes from Chelydra serpentina, assembly GCA_037349315.1. Lineage (NCBI taxonomy): Eukaryota > Metazoa > Chordata > Testudines > Chelydridae > Chelydra > Chelydra serpentina. The sequence continues at coordinate 19,071,066 of JBAIAC010000004.1, read as the reverse complement.
CAGATGTACATGGACAGTTTCCACTGAGGTCACTGGAAGTTAGGTGCATATGCCCCCTTTGATTAGTGGCTGTGAAAATAGGATACACATCTCTCTCCCCCGTCCACACGTCTTAGTTAAGGCACTTCGAAAAAGCTAAGTTTTGCTGAGGTGCCTGCATCTCAAAAAGAAGGCAGTGTGGGCTAGCGGACAGGTCACTGGAGAGCTGGGTTCTGTCCCTGGCTCTGCCACAGACACGCCGTGTGACTTTCTGCAAGTCATTTCTCCTCTCTGTGACTCCTTTCCCCTGCCCACCTCTTGTCTGTCTTGTCTATTTAGACTGTAAAACCTTCAGGACAGGGATCATCTGTTATCGTGTGCTTGTAAAATGGCTTGCACAATGTGCCCTTGAGCTCAGATGAGGTCTCTCACTGCTATGGTAATAGAAGTAATAATAATAACCATTCTCTGTGCTAAAAGGAAAAAGATGAGTATTTATTTCATGCTTCATGCATGTTGGGATGGATAATAATATTCATTGTGGAGACCGCAATACTTTTATTTCCTGCTGGTTTCATAGATTCATAGATTTAAGGCCAAAAGGGACCATTATGATTGTCTGGTCTGATCACCTGCATAACACAGGCCATAGACTTTCAATACTGGCAATCATTTCCCTTCACAGAGCTGATAGCGACATTTTGTCCGGGTTGTAGTTCAAACAGAGCCAGGCTTCCAAGGCTGCTTGTCTGTGCTAAATCTGACTGTACATAACTACACTATGGAAATCTTTGCATTGGCTGCTAGGTAGCTGACAGTACAATATGGATTTTCCTTGACATATAGAGCTGCTACATGGTCGGCCTACATTTTTTAAAATAATCTATTGACTCTGTAGTTTTGCTCACAAGCCCTGAAGTCGTGCGATCAAAACTAACGGCCTGATTCTCCTCCCTTTTACACTGGGGTGACTATTGAGTTTAGTGGTGTTATTTGAGATTTAAATCAGTTGTAACTGAAAGAGGATCAGGCCTTGCTATCTGAACATCTGTGTTTTGTGGAGTCTTATCTTGATCAGATATTCCCTTTAAGCTCAGATAGTCATGAGGCCACCCACTTGTCTGGGGCTGTGTGCCGGTGGCTGCACCCCGAGGGCTCTGCCGGCCCCGGAGCCGGGTCCCCACCTGGCCAGCTCTGACTGGCTGGGTGAGCAGTCAAAGGGGGCTGGGAGCTGAGGATCAGCCACAACCCCGGGCAGCAGATGGGGGAATGCCACTGCTGCCCACTCCATGGCACCACCAGCCCGAGGAGCAGCTGCACCGCACTGCCTGGCTCTGGCTCCCGCCTAGGACCTGACCAGAGGGCTGGGCCTGAGGGCAGCTGGGGAAAGGAGGAGGTGGGGGGTGGAGCTGCCCCCAGGACTGCCCCATTCTGGGTAAGGCAGTTTTGGGGGGCAACACCTTTGTGCCACTCCAATTCTGCCCATGGGTTCAAGGTTTCTGTCTGCATCGGGGTTTTAGCCCCCCCGCTCCCGGGTTCAGGAGTGGGGGAGCTCGGGGTTTCAGCCATGTGCTGCTCCTGGCTGCAGGGGGAGGGGCTTGGGGTTTCAGCCCCATGCTGCTCCCAGCTGCAGCATGGGAGGGGGGAGCAGAGAGCTTGGTGTATCAGCCCTGCGCCGCTCCCGGCTTCAGTCCCGTGTGTGGGGACCGGGACTTGGGACACCGGGTTTCAGCAGTGGGGTCCCACAGACCCCCTGAAAGGGCTCACAGACCCCCCCCCCCCAGTTGAGAACCGCTGCTTTAGCTTATACCTTGCCTTCGAGAGTCCAAACAGGATAGAGATTTGAGATACAGTTTCTACTTGTCAGGGATTTTTATTCCCTTTCCCCCTTCTCTGAGCTGCCAGTTCAGCTGCTGGGAAGGAATTTACTTGCTCGTCTCGTTTTCATGGCGGGGAGGGTGCGTGAGAGCAATCAACAAAATCTTTTGCCCCCTGATGTTCCACAATAGTTTGTCTGGTGTTGTTGTTGGGCCTTCTTTACTGGGCAGGAGATAACACCTACATGCTAGCTAATGCCTTCCTCCTGTTTGTTGATTTACATTTACAGAGGATTACGATACAAACCCTTTAATATTACCTTATAACATGGAATACAGATATTATAATGGAGATTAATGCATGAAGCAACTTACAAGCATTCAATAAAGTCTAAACACAGAGCACATTTGTTATATCTTCTCATGTCTGTTTTAACAATACTATGACAGGTGAGCCAGACTAATTCCAGCTATGTATTTGTCAGTAACCAAGTGAGGTACATGGACCTTGGCATAAACTGGCACTTGGTTTACCATTGTCACAAGGGCGTCTCTCAGGATCAGGATGATGAAGGCCCAAGAGTGTTATTGTAGATCCCAGGTTCCTAGGAAATGGTGGTGGGGGACAGCTATGATAGTAAAGGTCATTGCAGCGCTTGTTCAAAAACAGCTGCTTCTTCCTGATATTCCTCCCAAAATCTTTTCTTTTAAGTTCTTTGAAAGGGGAGTGATGGGCGGAGTAGACCGTCCCCTCATTATTTTGCTCACCAGTTAGGCCTATGTCTCAATACACCAGTTTTGGTTCACTAATTTCAGGTCCCACACTTTTCTAGTTTTCCAGGCATGACCTTACCCCTATCCTTGAATTATATCAGTAGATCTTTTGTGTTTGTACTAATTCAGTCATTCTGTCTACTTTGTGCACTTTTTCCCATCAACATTTATTAGTATAGATTGTGACATTTTATGAAATGTCACTCCCTTCTTATAGGTGAGCTCACAATTAGGGTACATTTTTTGGCCAATTATTACAGCAGAACTCCTGTCCCATGTGGTGACCCCAGAATGGGGAGGGCTGTTGTGGCTATGTTCTGGGTCTGACGGTCTTATGGGAGGAACCCATCCTAGCTCTCTTCCCTCCCACTCCACTGGGAGTTGTGGGTGCTCCTGCTCCATGTGTTGCTTCTAGAAAGGGTACAGATTGTTGGGGCCATGTTCTACGTTAGTTGTTACAGCTGCTCTAACAGCTTCCAGACGTTGAACTTGATCTCAGCGAGAGAACACAAACTGATTAAGAAGGTAGGTAAAGTCCCAGAGTGAAAGAGTTTTAATAATCCTATTCTGACCCACCCTGACCAGTCAGGAGCATATGTCTCTGTCATGACTGATCAAATCCAAGTCCAAAGATCCTGAGGAAAGATTATCATTTTTCTTTGTTAGCTCTCTGATATCCATAATGGGAGACAGTTTCAGAAATGTTCACCTTCCAGGCACTTCGTTTTCCCCTTGTCCAGTCTCCATTGCCTTAGGGCTTGTTTACATTACTGCTTAAGTCGATATACCATACATCACTTGGGGTGTGAAAAAGCCGCCCACTGAGCGACGTAAGTTACATTAGCTTAAAATTGTGTCTACACTGTGCTATGTTGCCGGAAGATGCCCTCCTGATGACACAGCTTCCCCCTCTCATTGAGATGGAGTAATTATGCTGACGGGAGAGCAGTCTCCCATCAGCATAGCGCATCTTCACCAGATGTGCTAAAGTGGCACAGCTGCATCGATGCATCTTTGCCGATATAGCACGGTAGTGTAGACTGGCCCTTGGTGGTCGAGGGACATCTACATAGAACACATCACCGGACATCGGCAATATCAGGAGGGATGAGCTGGAGTGCTGATGAGAAGCGCAGTTGGGAAAGGAACAAATACTTTCCCCATAGACTGTATTTTCTAAATGGACAATTGACCTAATTCTCAATTACTGAGGCACAATCTCCATTTACAGATATATTTTGCTTTCCACAATCAAATCTCTGTACAACTTTTCATGAGTGATGTACCCGAGTACTCACATTCTAATATCTAAACTGTATTGTTAAATCTATTCACCTAAATTTGGGTTATTGTTGATTATGCACTCTATGTATCATATGACTTTAAAAACAAACTTTGTATTTGGGAATAATCTAAGCGTTACACCTAGATGTACAGACACTCTTTCCCCAACCTATGTTTATATAATTTTTTTAACATTAGCTTCATACTTGCTATGTTTTACTACTGTGTTCTGTGCATTGTAAAGTTTAATTTTATCCATCTTTGTTAATCAAGATAAATTTACATAATTTGCTTATATTCTAGTAAAATAATTTGGAGGGCTCTATTAGTTCTCTCTCTTGGTAGCACATTAGTACTTTCCCTTATTTCAAAGGTTGCACTTGCAAAAATTGAACATTACATTCATACTCATAGTATTCTAGGACATTTTGTGCACACAGACAGAGCATGATGTTAAGGTAACAATTAACTGTGAGACACATGGAGAGATTATCCTTCCTAGCTGGAATGTAGAACAAAGGCGTTGTAAGGAGACACAAAATAGTTAGAATATTCTTCACCTTGTTCAACAAGGGTTATGTTTTGTCTTTAAGTACAGCCTTGAGCAGGGGACTGTGCAGAAGTTGCACCAGCCCAGGGAGTAACCCTGGGAGACAGTTTGAATCTGAAACAGCCCTCTGATTATCTGTAGAGCAAGACTGTGCTCTGTACCCGATCAGGGTACAAGATTTGGATATGTCTTACTTTGCCAAGTAATGGGGAATCTTATTCCCTTCTTGGCCAAGTATCAGTATACAGTCAAGCTCTTACTATACAAATCTGGAAGCCTAGAAGTTACAAAGGTGAAAATACCTTTTGGATTGTCCAGTCCACCTCCTGGAAATGCAGGATGGTTCCTTACAGACCATTTTTACCAAGCTAGCTTTAAAAGTTCCCAGTGATTGAGCTACTACCACTGCCATTTGGAGACTATTCCACAGCGTATCACAGCTGTCTGTTGGGAAGACTTTCTTCTTAATATTTCTCTAAATTTTTCCGTCTTTAGTTTTATGACTTTTTTTCCTAGTTATACCTCTATGTTCTACACTAAACGGTCCTTCTTCCTTGGTGCAAGCACTATTCAGATATATCTAGACTGCTCATGAACATAGTAGCAGTGCTAGTTATATTTATTACATGCTAGATTTGGCAATGCTTACACTAAGTAATACCTCGCTTTGTAGTTACTTATTGTGAGTAAGAGTGACCAAATCTGCCCTTGTGTGATTTGCAGAGATTAGCCCAGACCAAAAACCAGGATCAACAAGCACACGTAAACTCAGGATGGGATTAGAATCCAGATCCAAATGCCACAGTTTGTGGGGGGGAAATAAATACACATAAGTAAAAAACCTCTCAGATCCAAGTACCCATAAAATTTAGTGTGTTTGAAATGCCGAACAGAATGTTGCATCTCATGCCATCCCTAGCAAATAGTAAGAAAAGTTTAGGACTTATTACAATGGTAAATAGAAACATTTACCACTTTCATGCATTTGTGATGTTTGTCGCCATATTTTTAAGATATGATTGGTTTGATTGAAGGGAGAAATTTATAAAAGCTTAAACACATACAATTTAAGTAGCTATTTATTCAGCCTTCTTATCCCACTGAGCTTCATAGAAGTAATGCAATCTAATCCATTAAAGTTCTGAACCACAGAGGCAGAAAATGATGTCGGCCTAAAATCCCATAATACTTACCAGTGTTTGTGAATGACTAATGCAGTTAGGGATATTGCCTGTCATTATCTTCTCATGAAGGAGACTGAGTGGGATTTCTTCAGATAAGGTATTAAGCCTTTCTACACAGAGTACAGAACTGACATGGTGAGTGGTATTAAAGGAAAACACAGTGGAGATTATATTCCGTGGAATGCCATATTTTCCTGTCTTCACTTTTTAAAGTACCTTAATGGTCTTCGTGACAGCTGCTTAACCTTCAGCTATAGAACATTTCACCTTCCCTTTTAAAGGGCCTTGCATTCTGAAATAATTAGTTTAGAGAAGCTCATTTCAGCATCACATTTACAACGAATAGGCAATCCAGTGTAGTCTGGCAACATATGGGAACCTCAGAAGCTGTGGTCTACACTGACCTTATTAATTGTATTTCGGCAGTTTAATTAAAATCATTCCAATGCAGACTTCAGCCACATGAGCTTTGGCTGTGATCCCTTATCTCCAAGCCAGTCAAGGGCGGGTTCATCAGACTTGAACAGGAGGCCTCCAGAGAAATCAGAAGGCCAGCCTGATTCTCCTATTGAAGCACACTAATAACCCCCATTACCCCCTCAGACTGTTATTTGTATCAGGCCTAATTCAACTTTCACTGAAATCAATGGCAAGGCATCCACTGGCTTCAATGGAAGTTGGATCAGGCCCGTACCACAGGGAGACTAGGGCCAATAGTTTCACAGTCTGATGCATTGGTTGCATTCTTCCCTATGAGGCAGTAACAAATGACTCACCATGCTATTTAGTCTGCAGAAGAGAAGAGTGGGGGCGGGGATTTGATATCAGCCTTCAACTACCTGAAAGGGGGTTCCGAAGAGGATGGAGCTCGGCTGTTCTCAGTGGTGGCAGATGACAGAACAAGGAGCAATGGTCTCAAGTTGCATTGTGGAAGGTCTAGGTTGGATACTGGAAAAAACTATTTCACTAGGAGGGTGTGCAGCACTGCACTGGGTTACCTAGGGAGGTGGTGGAATCTCCATCCTTAGAGGTTTTTAAGGCCCAGCTTGACAAAGCCCTGGCTTGGATGATTTAGTTGGGGTTGGTCCTGCTTTGAGCAGGGGGTTGGACTAGATGACCTCCTGAGGTCTCTTCCAACCCTAATCTTCTATGATTCTATGATGATTCTATATTAGAGCTACTCTGTGACTAAAGGTACCATAGTTCAGGTGAGACATAAACCTTATGCCCTATTTGTTGTGACCATTAAACATACCATTGCGCTTTTAAAATACATTCTTCCTGCTTACAGCAAATTTCCCCTACAGCTTCTGTTAGACAGTATTTTTCACTTCCAATCCTAGGGCCCATATATTTAAATCAGTGGGAATTTCTCTCTAAACCATTGTACAGTGCTGTTGTGTTGCATCCCTGAGGGGGCAGCATTTCAATAGTTAGTATACTGATTCCTGAATGGACAGTTATAGTGAAGGTTGCTGGAGGACTTCCGTTCAAATCCCCTGTTTCCAACTGCACATACAAACATGGAAGCAATTGGTAACTGTACTCAGTTGTTGGCTGAGTGTTTGTGTTCTCGGTCTATGCTGTCCCATCTCTGCGCAGATAGCTGATATAGCAGACCTCAATCAAACTGCCCAGAAAGACCACAGACTCAGTTCCATAGTGAAGGCACTCGCCCAGGTTTATTATTGATGAAGCCCAGTAATAGCTTCCGGGAGACTAAGATATGTATGCCCATTACAATGGACTAGGCTCAGTGAATGGTGGGACTTTCCATTCCCCTCTCAGCCGGACAAAGACATCCCGTCTGAGACCCCTCTTTATACACAGACACAAACAAGTTATCTGTTGCCCAGCTGACATGGTTAGTTACCATCCTTTACCTTATACATGTTGGTTTGATCAAAACATCTCTATCCATCACGCTTCATCTTATCCTATCTTTAAGTGGGGTTCAATGTGTCCTTGTACCATCTTTGGGGAGTGTGTTTACACCATAACCTGGAAATGGGGTGTTCTGATACCATCCTTCTGGAATATGTGCCTAGGAGTGCTTGTGTTTTTGCAACACCAGTACTGTTCTTGCCAGGTTCTGTGAACTTGCAAGCAGGCATGTTTTGTAGCAGGGCCTGACTTCTGCTCACAGCTTGACTTTTGCTAACTTTTCTTTATATCAGCAGGGCCTGATACTTCCGTTCAGGCCTTAAACCAAATACGAGGCCTCATGTCTCAGGCTGTCTCTTTCTACTACAGTAATTTATAATCCCAACTATACATATAAAATGATGGGGTCTAAATTAGTTGTTACCACATTTCATTGTGGATAGTTCTCTGAAAACATCTACTCAATGTGCAGCGGCAGTCAAAAAAGTGAACAGAATGCTGGGAATAATTAAGAAAGGGATAGATAATAGGACAGAAAATATTATGTTGCCTCTATATAAATCCATGGTGCGCCACATCTTGAATACTGTGTGCAGATGTGGTCGCCCCATCTCAAAAAAGATATATTGGAATTGGAAAAGGTTCAGAAAAGGACAAAAAATGATTAGGGGTATGGAACGCTTTCTGTATAAGAGATTAATCAGACTGGGATTTTCATCTTGGAATGATAGAGGTCTATAAAACCATGACTGGTGTGGAGAAAGTAAATAAGGATGTGTTATTTACTTCTTCTCATAACACAAGAACTAAGGGTCACTAAATGAACTTTAGAGGCAGGAGGTTTAAAACAAATAAAAGGAAGTATTTCTTCACACAACGCACAGTCCACCTGTGAAACTCCTTGCCAGAGGATGTTGTGAAGGCCAAGACCATAACAGGGTTAAAAAAATAACTAGATAAACTCATGGAGGATAGGTCCATCAATGGCGTCCCTAGCCTTTGTTTACCAGAATCTGGGAATGAGCGACAGGGGATGGATCACTTGATTATTACCTGTTCTGTTCATTCCCTCTGGGGCACCTGGCACTGGCCACTGTCGGAAGACAGGATACTGGGCTAGATGGACCCTTGGTATGATCCAGTAGGACCATTCTTATGAGTGATATTTTTAAGTCCTCTTTTTTAATGATAATGCTACATACCACGTTCCACATTGTGGCTAATTGAAGGAAAATCCCAACCTGCTGAATTTATCTCTTTGAATATCAATGAGTTTCAGGTTGGTGGTAGGTGTAGGGTCAAATTCAATTCCTACTGAAGTCAGTGGGAATGTTGTTGAAGTTAGTGGGGGCTGAACAGGACCTAGTTTCACTTTAATAAATCAGGGGACTGAAGTCAGGACTCTTGGGTTATATCTCAGCACTGTTATTGACTCACACTACAACCATGAGCAAATTGCTTAACCTCAGTGCTTTAGTCTACACATCTGTAATATAGATTCCACACTTCACCATGGTCTAGAAGATTTATCTAGTATAATTAACGTATGTTTACAATGTATAATTAATGGCTTTGTGATTGCAATATGAAAGGTGAGATAGAAGTGCAAAAATATTACTATTCCCATTAAAAACATATGGTCAAATCTTCTGCTGGTGTAAATCAGTGTTTGTTCCATAAAAGTTAATGGAGCTACACTGATTTACACCAGTTGAGGGATCTGGCCCATGTAGTTATGCTTCCGTTATTACAGTATAATATGGAAAAAAACTCAGCGAGCATTTTTTTTACTCCTCTTCTCTCCTCAGGCTTCAATAACTGGCAAGGAAAACTGACGTTAAAATATAAATGACACACTGGTAAGTAAGATTTGATTAAATTTGTACATTTTATTTTTGGCACATTATGTTAAATAATTTGTTCTCATTTGTCAGCAGCTGATTCTTTCAATATTGCCTTAAGCATAATATTCAATTTTGTTAAAGGAAATGCATACTTTTGTGAATTTTCCTATATAATCGACTAATGTGGCATACATCTTAATACCCACGTCTCTTCCTTTGCATCATTACTAGGTGACTGACAGGCCAGTTGAATGTAGCACTGAACCATCTAGAAATTAGAATGATTTGTAGCTTCTCACAGTGATGCTGGTTGCCTATCACCCCTGAAATTCAAATTATGCCATTGGCATGGAATTCAACCTCCCTTTTTGAACTCTGTAGGAAATGTTGCATGTCCAGTGAAAATCATCTCACACCATAGGTCTCAACCTGGTAAGCCATAAAAAAATAGTTCCATCTTTGTTTTCGTTATTGGTAGTGTCACTGCTCTAATTTGTACCACACATCTCGGATATATAAATTTTCCAAACCATGATTTTGAAAGACTTTGTTAAGAAATACAGCATCCAAGTCAATGAAAAGGCTCCTGTTGATTTAAGTGGAAATTGGATTGTGCCCTTATAAAGTTGTACAAGTGAAGGTTCCAGGGTGTTATTCATATTTGATAATATTGAATATATTTTAAATCATATTTCAATTATACTTATAACTTACAAATTTCCATTACCTACAGTGGGAGGTACCTACGTGAGTACTGGGGGGATTTGACCATTTAATCATTATTTTTAATTTTTATAGGCTTTAGTGATATTGACTAGTACAGTATGGGCCACCATCAAACTCAATCTCTCTCATTACTGTACATGAATAATTATGTCATCCACAAGCCTAAATAATTAATAAGTCAATCAAGAAGCTGTTAAGGTATTTGCTGAGATATGCTCTGGGTTTAAAAAACAAAACTGATGTTTATCTTTATTCTTACATGTTAGGGTATAAAGGGTATTACCTGCCCTTATGTCAATAACATTAAGGATTGAAAAAGTTCATAACCTGTAATGTAAGCATAACAAAGTCTTAATTCTAAAATATTTAACATGCCATACAAGAAGGAAGCAGAAAAATTAGCTTGCATTCTATGGTATCTATTGATGATTGAGAATATATTTGCATACTGTGCGATTAAATGCCTTTTTATTGCTATATAAGCCCAAAGACTTTTTTATAGGCTATAAATAGCAGAGTGACCAAAACAGATGCAACAATTTAGGTAGATAGAGCTTTGTAAAATTGCCTACATGGGAAAATGTTTTTATTTGAATGTTTTACCATTTTGTTTGTCTTCTCAAAGAACTTTTCTTGGAAAATGATTTGGCAAAGCCAGTCAACCAAATCAAAAGAATAAAAATGTATGCACTTAAAAAAAAGTGAAATGAAGAGGAAAGGAACACAGGTGGCATTATTAAAACAGAAATCCTCATTCGCGGAGATATTGGTTTTAACCTTTTTTTTTCTTATTAAGTTCAGCATCTATAAAAGACAATGTGACAATCATAAAGTTATATTAAGACTCAATTACGTTTATTTGAAAACCCTCAGTGGTAATGAGACTGGATCCTTACCATGCATTTTAAATGCTTTATTCATTTTTTCCCAAAAAGGGAAGCATTAAAATCATAACGTTTCAAGTACTGTGATATGTTTGTACATTTGTAAAGTACTCTTCCATTTCCTTCAGAGTTAATATACGCAGGGAAAGGGGGAACTTGCTCAGTTGTGGCATTTGCAGGTCAGTGGACTCCTAAGGAGGAAGTTGTAGAAAGTAAGTTGAGTTTCAGTGTCACAGTTTGTGACTTGGGCTGGTCATACAGTTGCTGATTGTACAAAACATCTGAACAAACAAAAGGCTTTAAGAAAAACACCAAGTATCCCAAGAGGTGGCAACACTAGGGAGGATTCTTTAAAAGCACGATACTCATACCAAGGCACTGGGGCTAAGAGCCTGCGAGCTGTGCTCAGTTCAGGACCAGATTTGGTGAGCAGAGATGGCTTAAAGCCCTGGGCTCAGCCAGCAAAAATTAGAGCAAACTGAATAAGAGATTTCTATTCCCGGCTCTGACACAGATGTCCTGTGTGATGTTGAGCACTTAGCTGTCACTTAGGTCTGGACTACACGAGGAAAGCTATATGGTATAACTTTGTCAATTAAGGGCATGCTATTTTTTACCAGTAGTTGTACCATTTATAAGCTCTAGTGTGGTTGTACCATTATAAAGGTGCCTTATACAAGCAAAGGTTATTTCACTGCTTGAACCAGAATAAGCTATATTGGTATAAGCACTTATAAACCACTGTATCTACATCCACGCTGGCGAGCCTCACCTCAGTCCCCAGAAAAATCATGGAGCAGGTCTTCATTTTGAAGCTCTTGGAGGAGAGGAACAGTCAACATGGATTCACCACAGGCAAGTCATGTCTGACCAGTCTGATTGCCTTCTGTGATGAGATAACTGGCTCTGTGAATATAGGGAAAATGGTGGACGTGATATATCTTGACTTTAGTAAAGCTTTTGATATGGTCTCCAACAGTATTCTTGCCAGCAAGTTAAAGAAGTATGGATTGGATGAATGAACTAACAGGTGGATAGAAAGCTGGCTAGATTGTTGGGCTCAACGGGTAGTGATCAATGGCTCAATGTCTAATTGGCAGCCAGCATCAAGTGGAGGGCCCCGAGGGGTCAGTCCTGGGGCCGGTTTTGTTTAACATCTTCATTAATGATCTGGATTATGGGATTAATTGCACCCTCAGCAAGTTTGCGGATGACATTAAGCTGGGGGGAGAGGTAGATACGCTGGAGGGTAGGGATAGAGTCCTGAGTGACCAAGACAAATTGGAGGATTGGGCCAAAATAAATTTGATGAGGTTCAACAAGGACAAGTGCAGAGTCCTGCACTTAGGACGGAAGAATCCCATGCACTGCTACAGCCTGGGGATCGACTGGCTAAGCAGCAGTTCTGCAGAAAAGGACCTGGGAATTACAGTGGATGAGAAGCTGGATATGAGTCGAGAGTGTGCCCTTGTTGCCAAGAAGGCTAACAGCATATTGGGTTGCATTAGTAGAGCATTGCCAGCAGATCGAGGAAGTGATTATTCCCCTCTATTTGGCACTGGTGATGAAACGTCTGGAGTACTGTGTCCAGTTTTGGGCACCCCCACTACAGAAAGAATGTGGACAAATTGGAGAGAGTCTCGCGGAGGGCAACGGAAATGATTAGGGGGCTGGGGCACATGACTTATGAGGAGAGGCTGAGGGAACTGGGCTTATTTAGTCTGCAGAAGAGAAGAGTGAGGAGAGATTTGATAGCAGCCTTCAATTACCTGAAGGGGGGTTTGAAAAAGGATGGAGCTCGGCTGTTCTCAGTGGTGGCAGATGACAGAACAAGGAGCAATGGTCTCAAGTTGCAGTGTGGGAGGTCTACGTTGGATATTAGGAAACACTATTTCACTAGGAGGGTGGTGAAGCACTGGACTGGGTTACCTAGGGAGGTGGTGGAATCTCCATATTTAGAGGTTTTTAAGGCCCATCTTGACAAAGCCCTGGCTGGGGTGATATTTAGTTGGGTTTGGTCCTGCTTTGAGCAGGGGGTTGGACTAGAGGGCCTCCTGAGGTCTCTTCCAGCCCTAATCTTCTATGATTCTGTGAGGAGTGGTTGCCACTTCAATTACACCAGTGCAGTTACAGTGGCAAAACTTTCTATTGTAGACAAGTCCTTGGTCTCTCTCTGCCTCAGTACCCCTTCTGTAATATGGAGGTAATACTTCTTTTCCCACTTCTGCCTTGTCTCTTTAGACTGTACTGTCTTTGGGGCAGAGACCATGTCCCTTAATATGTGCAATGCCTAGCACAATAGAGCCCTTGTCACACCCAGAGAAAGGTCTATTTTCAATTATTATTATTATTAATTATTTATTATTAATTAACTAATTTACATGGGTGGTTGGCAATATTTTGTTTGAAATGAGTTAGCCTTTGTCAAGCACTGCTGATTAATTGAATAATTCACTGTATTTATGCTAAAAGGAGCAGTTACTTTCATGGGAAAGCAGCTAGTGTTTCCCAGATGTTTGAGGTATGTATTTAATTTGAGATGAGAAAATAATGCTACGTGGGAAGAAAATATTAGAACTATGACACACAGAACTTTGACGGCTTTGGACAAACATGTTGCATTTCTTTATTCTCTGTAGTAGAGTTCAAAAATCCTTCTATCATATTTCTCCAATCTGCCCTGTTGTAGGTTGTTTAACTGATCGCCATTGCCTGGAATTCTGTCATAAGACAGGACTCTATAGAAGAGAAAAATGTTTAATTCCTGGAAATCATACCAGCCATTTCAGATGCTGGCTCTGAAATGATAAAGTAGAGATAAATACTATTAATAATTAGGGCCCTACCAAATTCATGGCTGTGAAAAACATGTCTCGGACCATGAAATCTGGTCTCCCCCATGAAATCTGGTGTGTTGTGTACTTTTACCCTATGCTATAAAGGTACCATATACTATAGGGTAAAAGTATACAAAAGTATACAGCTTTGCTCAAATTAGGGGTCCCGACTCAAAAGGGGGTCACATGGCTATTGTTGGGGGGACAGTATTGCCACCCTTACTTCTGTGCTGCTGCTGGCAGCAGTGCTGCTTTCAGAGATGGGCACCTGGCCAGCAGCCGCTGCTCTCCAGCCTCCCAGCTCTGAAGACAGTGCAAAAGTAAGGGTGGCAATACCTTGACCCCCTCTACAATAGCCTTGTGACCTCCTTTTGGGTCAGGATCTCCAGTTTGAGAAACGCTGCGTCTTAAGGGCTTTACATGTTTATGTTTTGCCATTTTAAAATACATAGTCATGTTTGTTACAACACCGTGAAATTTAAGATGTAAATATCTGAAACCGTGAAATTCAAGTTTTTAAAAATACTATGACCATGAAATTTATGAAAATAAACCATGAATTTGGTAGGGCCCTATTAATAATTTGTATTACAGTAGCACTTAGCGGTTTCAGTTGAGATTGTGCCCCATTGTACAAACACATAGTGAGAGACAGTCATTTCCCCCCAAAATGTACAATGTGAATAGACAAGAAGAAGAAGAAGAAGAAGAAGAGGGGGAACAGAAGCACAGAGCAGTAAAGTGACTTGCCCAATGTTCCCACACAAGGTCAATGCTGGAACCAGGAACAGAAAGATATCTAGAGACCCAGCCCAATGCCCTATTCACTGGACCATGCTGCCTCTCATATTGCCTGCCACATTTTGCAAGTCTGTTGTCAGTGGTCTCACATGACTTCTTCTAGTACTACATTAGTCACAACAGGAAAGATTTGCAAATCAGGGCTCTCGAGGTAAGAACTTCTAAAAACTTTAAAATACTATTAATTTGATCTATTATGACTTTGGGTGTCCAGCAGGAATAAATACAGGAGACAAATTTTAGCATTTCTTAGTAATTATCTGAATAAGACTTAAAATCATCTGAGTCGTTTGGCTCTACTGCTACCCACCATTATTCACCAATCCTTAATGAGTATTATTGATGAGAAAGCATAATGACACAGCATAGACGGTTTCTTGCTTGAGGCACCAAGACTTGTGAAGCTCATGTTTTACAGTAATTGTAGTGTGGCTCATGCAGTATTTGTGAAAATAATTCCTAATCTGGTTTGATACTGCTAAATTATGGAAGAATAATGCTAATACTAAGTGATAGACCCTCAAGTCAGTTTTTCCTGCAATTTTCTACTTACTTCTAACTTATTTCATGCCTATTTTAAAAAGCAAAAGGAGACTACATTCCAATATAACCTTTGGCAGTGGTCACTGGCTTTAGAGCTGTTATTAAAGAGTTACATTAGCTACTCTAGTCTAGAACAGGGCTAAAACTTAATTTTACAATCTGCCCTGAGCAAAGGAGGTATATGAATAAGGGAAGGACAGTAACCAGATGAACCTGATCAGGGAGAGGATTCCAGGTGAAGCGGGCCCCTTGGGAAAAGGTACGCAGATGGTTAGTGGGAGAAGCAGGATAATGGGTCATTGAACCAGGCATGATGAGTAAGAGTGAAAGGGGTAGGTGAGGGAAATGTGAGAAAATGTGATGTAGAGAATGGCAGAGTTATGCAAGACTTTGAAAGCATGGAAAGGACTTTTTAACTTGACATTAAACCATTCACATGGGTTTATATTATATAAATGCAACACGTAACCATATATATTATTGCAATTTTACAAATTATATATATATATATAATTTGTAAAATTGCAATAATTTCCTTTATGAAGTCATGGTATTGAGTATGATGTCTCCAATTTGGAGCCATGAAGGTTATCTGAAGTCACCAATTCTACTGGATTTAATCAAGGATATTTCCATAAATATTAGATAGGGGATGACAAAACATTCATTGATGGTTACGTGTTGCATTTTAAGAGCCGCTTTACAGATAGGGAACCAAGACACAGAGAGAGTGAATGATTTACCTAACATCATTCAGGAAGTCTTTGGCAGAGTGGAAAACTGAACTCTAATCTCCTGAGTCCCAGTCCAATATCCAATGCCCTGTTACTGATAGTACAGTGTTAGTGGTAAAACATCAGTGACCAGAAGGTGGCCTTACTCCCTGTTCTCCAGCATTTTAATACATAGTGAACTTATTCCATTCCATTTTCTCCAGAGTGTTAGTTGGAGGCTGGAAAGCTTCAGAGGAAGGGATTGATGAAGATAAAAGCATCATTTCATTGATCACATTTTGCCCTCTTCACTTAAAACAATAACTTTAAATGATGTCACAACGTTATAGTGTGGGAGCTCATCAAAAGAAAAAGGCTGCACAGCAGGCAGCAACATCAGTAGAATGTCTGGCAACGGAGGAGGACCTTGACATAGTAGGTATTACTGAACCATGACACAAATCAATGGGATGCTGTAATACCTGACTGTAAACTATAAAGGAAGTACAGATTAGGTTGCAGAGAGGTCAGAGTGTAGCACTAAAAGATTCTTCATAGACTATAGTGAGAGAAAATTTCTGAGTGGAGAAGACCATACTGTGGAATATGAATGGAAAACAAATATACTAGCTGAGTGACACTACCAGCTTCCTAATCAAGAAAAATATGTTGTGTACACTTCTGAAGGAGATCAAGGAGGCAACTAAATCTAATCAAAACAGTATTTTCAGGGTCTTCAACTTTCCACCTATAAACTGGTTAAATGTCACAAAGGGAGAAGGTTTAAAGAGACAAATTTTTGACACGTTAAATGATTGCTTTTTGGTAAGGCCAGTCCTAGATTATACAAAAAGAGAGGTTATTCTTGGCTTAGCCCTAAATCAATGGACTTACTCTGGTTTTATGTGAGACAAGAGTTTGGCCTTTTCAGTACAGTTAAGAAACACCTACCCACACTCAACAGAAGGGTGGGTTGTACATTTTCCTTTGGCACTTTTTTGAAGGAAAATTGGAATTTTTGATTAAGTGTTTTTTTCTGAAAGTGACTGAAGGGAGAGGGATGTCAGAAAACAAAAATGGAAGAAAAACTTCTGGAAGAAACATTTTCTACAGAAAAAAAGTCCTGTTCTTGAAACAGCTCTCATCAACAATCATGTACCACCTCTTCACCTTGACACCAGAATTTCAGTCCACTCGTCCTTCCATCCATACCTACACATCCCCAACACTCCCACCTCACTTGAACCAACTAACATTCTTGCGATCAATTCTCCTGAGTGATTGAACACTGTACATACCATGCAGTAACCCCTCTTGGCTCACCTTAATGGGCTAAGTGATACTTCATGGCTCTCATCCTCCGCTGACATGGTCTTGGGGTAGGAAAGTTCAGCAGTGGTGTCTGACACATCATGGGAGCCATGATAGAGATTCCCCTTCACTCCCTTAAGGGGAATAGACCACGTGTTAATTGTGTCTGGACTATGTATGCACAATTATAATTATTGTTATATAATACAGGTATGTATAAAGAGCCCATCAATGTGATGATCTGGACAGTCACATTACATAGGGTAGAATAGTAACAAAGTCACCTTTCTCACAGATAGGGAGCACATACCAAGTTCTCTATGAGGACCAATGGTAATGACTAACAGTTAACAGATGAAGAGTGAAATCCTCATCCCAGGTCCAACAAGGTAAATTAACTCTTTCCATTGACTTCCATGTGATTTCATCTAAGTATCAAAGGGTTCCAAGGACTGCATTTAGTGGAAGACATATCCCAAACCGATGTTCTCCATCTCTTACTAACAGCCTACAAATAAATAAGTGGCCAGGCTTTGGATCGGGCATATTCCTGTTGGATAAAAAGTCCAATAATCAGGAGCCCCCAGTGAGAAGGCTACTGAAAGGGAGTATTTATGTCACATTCATGCTAGCAGATAGTACCTGTTGATGTTTGAGTCACAAATGCCAACAGGTAACGACATAACTGCTAAAAGCAGCAGAAGAAGGTAGCAGACGAAAAGAATAAGTCATAGAGAACTTCACAGGGGTAGGAAGAAGACACTGAAACAAAAACTTCCTGATAGTGTCCTCCTTACAAGTTACAATGTTTTGAGATTGTGCAATAGATGTAGAATAGGCTGATGATATGTCATGGGACATCTTGTATGTCAACTGTTTGCTCCTCTGGGAAATGGGGGAAGGAAGTGCCACGTGTGCCATCTGTTTAGTGTAATTCTATGCCAGCTGTACATATCAACGATATGACCCGTCCATGCATGTACAGGAAGAGATCACTTTTCTCCAATGCTCATTTGATTTTGCATTAGAAACAAGTTTATAGAACTATATCACTGGTGTTTTATGCCCATCTGCTTGGCAGACTGTGTTCACACCTCTAAATATGCATCAGCAAGGCAATCTTTTTACACTGAAAGGTGATTCACCTTTCTAAACTAACAACTGCAAATACAATTAATCTCTTTCCCCTCTGGGTCATTTATTATGGATAGCTCATACAGTTACTGTGTAGAGCATCCTTGTAGGGTGCCATGATAAAGAGAAGGACTTTACAAATTGGATTTTTGCTTGGCTGCTGATCATATCCACTAGCCACATGAAATTTCATGGTCGATTTTTGCAGGTCATAACATTTTGAGAAACAATCCTAATACCCATAACACATATACCGATACATATAAAAAGATGGCGGTATAAATAAGCTGTTACTACTCAAGAAGGAGATCTGGGAGTCATTGTAAATAGTTCTCTGAAAACATCCACTCAATGTGCAGTGGCAGTCAAAAAAGCGAACAAAATGTTGGCAATCATTAAGAAAGGGATACATAACAAGACAGAAAATATCATACTGCCTCTATATAAATTGATGGTAGGCCCACATCTTGAATACCGCATGCAGATGTGGTCACCCCATCTCAAAAAAGTTATATTGGAAAAGGTACAGAAAAGGGCAACAAAAATTATTAGGGGTATGGAACGGCTGCCCTATGAGGAGAGATTAATAGACTGGGACTTTTCAGTCTGGAAAAGAGACAACTAAGGCGGGATATGATAGAGGTCTATAAAATCATGACTGGTGTGGAGAAAGTAAATAAGGAAATGTTATTTACTCTCTCATAACACAAGAACTAGGGGCCACCATATGAAATTAATAGGCAGCAGGTTTAAAACAAACAAAAAGAAGTATTTTTTCCACACAAGACAGTCAACCTGTGGAACTCCTTGCCAGAGGATGTTGTGAAGGCCAAGACTGACAGGGTTCAAAACAGAACTAGATACATTCATGGCGGATAGGTCCATCAATGGCTATTAGCCAGGATGGGCAGGAATGGTGTCCCTACCCTCTGTCTGCCAGAAGCTGGGAGTGAGCGACAGGGGATGGATCACTTCATGATTACCTGTTCTGCTCATTCCCTCTGGGGCACCCACTGTCGGAAGACAGGATACTGGACTAGATGGACCTTTGGTCTGACCCAGTATGGCCATTCTTATGTTCTTATGAAGGAGCAATCACCTACATATATATGCCAAACCTTCCAAACATTTTGAACATGTCAGCAGGTCCACTATTTCAAATTCATCTGTTTAGCCATTGACATCTGTATTTAAGAAACGAAAGGTTCTGTAAGCCCAGATCCAATAATCAGGAACCTCAATGAAGCTTTCCCCATTGTATTACAAGTACAGACTTAACTTCACTTCCAGTCTAATACAAACTACTTTCATTTAGTGACAAATTTTTCACTGTGGTTGAAGGTGAAATTATGCAAAAATGTATATGGTTCGAGTGAAGTATAGTGTACATTATGGTATTTATTTTCCCATAAATTCATAGTATTTTCCTTATCTTAGAGCAGGGATCTCAAACTCAAATCACCACGAGGGCCACATGAGAACTAGTAAATTGGCCCGAGGGCCGCATCACTGAAACCTTTACATACAATGATACAAAGTACAGTCAAAAATGAAAAAAATGAAGAGTAAGATAGTATTCTATTAAAAGTCAATGTATTAACTTTTTATAAACTGTAATGCAAAGAGGGGTTTTAATAAAATATAAACACTCAGTAATGTTTGGAGTTTGGCTGCCAGTGGAGTCGGCGCTATGGCGGGCCGCAGGAAAGAACTCCATGGGCCGTATGTGGCCCGCGGGCTGCGTGTTTGAGACCCCTGTCTTAGGGTATGTCTACACTTACCCGTCGCGTCGGAGGCGTCGGATCGATGTTCTGGGTTCGATTTATCGCGTCTTGTCTAGACGCGATAAATCGAACCAGGAAGTGCTCCCCCATCGACGCTGGTAATCCAGCTCGACGAACGGAGTAGGCGGAGTCGATGGGGGAGCCTGCGCGCTGCGTGTGGACCCCGGGTAAGTACGTTTTCATTCGAACTAAGATAGTTCGACTTCAGCTACGTTATTCACGTAGCTGAAGTTGCGTATCTTTGTTCGAATTGGGGGGTTAGTGTAGACCAGCCCTTAGAGAGACTTTGTCACTGAGATTGATGGGAAGTATAGGACCACAGTGATGAAATGAATAGACCCTTAAGAGCAGAGCAAAAATCACCCATGGTGCTGTCCTAAATTCCCCTTTGTGTCATCTTGCCACTTTCAACTATGTACCTTCCCTTCAAATTAGAGCTCCCTCTCTTCTCATTCATAACACAACCAAGGTTTTTTCATTGAAACTCTAAATGAGATTTCATCTGCAGAGTCAATCAGCATTCATCCAAAGAGGAGCATGTTAAACTGGTGAAGATAAAATTGTGAGATTAAAGAGGATTTTGGTATTCAGATAATCAGCTGCATTACTGTATGTGCCTGAGCTACATTGTCTGTCAGACACTTTTGAATTTAAGATCTTTGGAGAAGAGACTGTCTCCCTCTTTCTTTGGCAGAGCACCAAGCACAATGCAGGCATCCATTATATTGTTACAGGCTTGATTCTGGCATCATTCATGTCAATGGCAGCTTTTCTACAGACCTCTACAGGATCAAGGCCTGTAACAGCAAAAACAAAAAACAAAACAAAACAGAAAACTAGTTCATTTAAAACTGCCACACCTAGAAGCCCCAAGTTATCGTGGCCTGTATACTTAAAGCATTTCCTAAGCAATTTAAGGTGCCCCTGACGCTCGTACTCTTCTTGCTGCAAGGATGAGATTTCCAATTATGTTGACTGAAGTGCATGAAAAACAAGGATACTACCTGAGCCTTTAGCTTGCTAAGGCTTGTAAATATTTTTTTAATGACTTGATTTATACTTTATAGAAACATCCTTAAAATGGGATTTTAACGTATTCAGAAATAAAGGCACTAATATTTATACAATTAATGTTCTTAAGCCACTGTAAAACTGCATAGTATAGATCATGTACCATATATTTAATAACCTCAGTACCACTTTCACTTTGATCCTGGATTCAAGTAAAAAAACCTGTGGTCACTGGCTGCATTCTGATAGGTGCTGAGGGCTTTCAACTCACCTATTGACTTCACTGGTCACTGAAGATGCTCAGCATTGCACAAAATCTGGCTATCAGAGTCACAGTATCACAAACACGGGATTATGGATTTCTCTGTCAGAACAAGACAAAGACATGCTGTGTGGGACACCAGTACCTTTAAGAGTTAACAAACATGTATGTGAGATATGAAAGCTGTGAAGCGATTTATGATGAAAGTGTGAAATATTTGAAAGTTTTCCTCAGCATGAAATAAAGGAGGAGAAGAAAAATCCTACCGATTCCGGAACACTTTAGAAGTCTAAAATAGATTAAGGGTTTTTTTTCCCTCCTCAACGCAGATTTTATTTTTCTCCTAAGAACCTACTTCAAACACATTAAAGGCCACATGATTCCAAGACACAAGCTGAGTTTGAATAGGTGGGTAGGGATGCCTTTCAATGCAAAAAAGCCTCGCCTCTTGGCTTTTAGCCTCTACTTTCTTGCAAAGGGAACCACTTCTCTGAAAGACCTCTAATTTTTTAATTCACAGGTACTTGAAATTACTTGTCTCTTCACTGTGGATCTGGGTCTGCAGTTAGTCTACCCCTCCCCCCTTTACTCAAGTCTTTAGAGGTTTATAGCTGTGTAACTTTGTCATTCCTAGTCTGAACAATTCTGCAAGGATAGAGATATGGATAAGATGGTAGTTTTTTCCCCCCATCTTCCATTTTTATGATTCTTTAGTGTAGTTCGGATTAGAGATTAGTGAATGATGACAGTGAATAATTTATTAGACCAAGTTAGTTGATTGTTTTGTTCACAAAGGCCAACATGTTCAAAAGTGACTAGTGATCGTAGGGTGTCTCAGTTTTTGGGTTGCCACCTTGAAGTACATTGAAGGGGCCTGATTTTCAGAGGAGTGGGGGCTCAGCACCATCTGAAAACTATGCCCTTTCAATGTGTCTGAAATTGAGCACCTCAGACCATTAGCCACATTTGAAAATGTAGGCCAGAATGTCTACACTGAGATCAAAATTCTATCTAATGTAATTGTTGTTCAGCATTACTCAATTTCTTTTGAAAAATGTTAATCATAAGCGTACATTATGGGTATCAAATACTCTATTTTAAGACCGTGCCTTATAGGTGGAGTAACAATAGTCAGTTATAAACAAACATTCTTAACATACTGGAATAGCAAAAAAAAAATTATGTACGTATATGCAAGAAAAAAAAAGAGAGATTAACAGTGTAGCACACCATTGTCTTTGTTTACTATTTTCTATTTGATGTGTTGCTAAAGTGGGAACCTAGAGGCGGAATAACAGTAAGACTGGGGGGAAAAAAAGAAACAGTGAGAAGGGGGAAGAGTAGAGGACCAGAAAAGAGGCAGAAAGATAGATAGTGGATTTGTGACCCCCAGAAAAAATCTCCCCCCTCCACAGCCCTGAGGCTAGAGTTGCTCTTGCTCCCCGCTGTGGCCCTGGCACAGAGCTTTTCTATTCTCGGGGCCGCAGCGGGGTGCGGGGAGAGCAGGGGGCAAGGCCTTGGTGGGGGAGAGTTGGAGTGGGGACAGAGGAGCAGGGCCACAGGGGAAGGGGTGGAACGGGGGCGAGGATGTGGGTGGAATGGGGGCGGGGCTGCAGAGGAAGGGGTAGAATGGGGTGGGGCTGTGGAACAGGGGGAGAGACTCCGGGCTCAGTGCTCCAGCAGGGCCGAGAGAGCTCTGCAGAGGTCCTGGCCGAAGTTGAGAGCTCGACCCCGGATGGGGCCAAGCTCTCAGCCCTCCCTCCTGCCCTGGACAGGACCATGAGGGGAGGGAAGAGGTGGGGACTTGGCAGGAGAAGGTTGGAGCAGGCTGCTAGCATCCTCAATAAGAAGCTTCTTCCGCCACCCATGAAGAGAGGAAAGTTAGCTAATTGATGGAGAAAGGTGATGTATCTGTGCCTTGGTAGATGTTATTTAGAGGCTGTGATTTCTTTTGGAAGTTCTCAGGTCAAAAATACTTCCAAGTTATTATTCTTTGAAAGATAATCGTCTCCATCATAGGCATGGAGACCTCCAGATTCCATTCACTTAGAGAGAGCATCTTTCCAGTGGCCCTGGAGAATTTTTACAGCAGGTCTAATTTTCTGAAAAAAAGTCTAATAGACACAGTTTGGTGGATGGTACTATGGGGAGATAATAAGTTGCTCAATGTTTGGAATTCGAGTTGTATTGGTTATTTTGATTGGTCACATGGTGTAATTTTTGTTCTCTGATTGGATAAATAGAAGTTTTTCATAGCCATTTCTGGATGTAAATATTCAAGTGGGTGTGATTAAAATTTGTTTTCTGCCAGCATAATATGAATAAAATGTAATCTCTCAAATGCTGACAGGAATCAAAAATACAAGGGCTGCAAGCATAGCTGAAGTGAACAAAGTGTGAAGTTAAAGTGAAAACAATCAGTGTTTTTGTCATTTCCCAGCTCCAGCTTAAACATTAAGCAGTTTTATTTTGCATACAATCAGTATTTCTTTCCTTTTTTTCCTTCTCCATCATTTTTCTTTTCCCCAATTCTTCTGCATTTATGTAAGCCCTGAAGAATGTAGCAACCATTGAACCATATACTAAACAGTTCTACAGGTAAAATCAATGGAAGAAAAACAATGAGTTAGATTATAATTTAATAGCTAATAGAGAGGCAGATACTAGTCAAGCACATGGGAAACCTGGAGTCAATTCCGTGCTCTACCACATACTTCCTGTATGACCTTGGGCAAGTCTCTTAGCCTCTCCATGCCTCAAGTGTAAAATGGGGATAATAGTACTACTTCACAGGGGTGATGACAGGATCAATACCTTAAAGATTGTGAGGTGCTCAGATACTATGGTGATGGAGAGCCATAAGTACCTTATCTAGATATCATATGTCTCAATAGTCCAGTTCTTTTGAGCACTTAAGCACATGCTTATATCCTATTGACTCCCCAAACAGCTATAGTTTCTCTTTATGCTTGTATATAACATCCATTAGTGTTAACAGGAGTTATGCACATGCAGTGAGTGAAAGAATATAATGGTCGAAAAGACATGTTATATAGTTTCTTCTGCTTCAAACCCTTTTTATACAGGAATATTTTGCTTTTTGTAATACCTCTCAGGGACCCTCTTAAATTACTTCCTATTCTTTTGAAAATAAAATTTAAAAAACCTTTGAATTCAAGAGCTTAATTTACAAAAGAATAGTTTTTACATGGCCTTCCACTAGGATATCTTTATTCCCTGTTGATTACTGCCACGCTCTTGTCTTTATTTTCAGTGAGTAAAATGCTTAAACTTATTATTACAGCTTTGCTGTTGCTAAGGTAATAAGACACCAGCTAGGAAATTAGCGGTATTCTTCTCTTGAAGTGAATGCATACACAAAGACCTCCTATTAGTGAACAGGCTTTAAGTACATAGTTTAGTTTTTACAAGGCAAATCCTTGTTCTGTCATGAAAGATCAGAATTTTTGGGAGTTCTTCTCACATAACCCATAGCATCTAACCCAATGAAAGTCTGCTATCCTGACTGAGCCCTCTAAGTGCTAATGTAATATTATAAACAATGATATCTCACATCAGTATCCTAATTCTGAAATGTTAAATAAATTTGAATCCACGTGCTGCTATGTTTACGCTGCACTACACACACAATTTCCATTCTTTTTTCATAAACATACACCAGTCTACCCTAGAAACTTACAGCTGGTAGATACCAGCCTTTGCATAAAGACAAATAATTAGACAAGGTGACTTATTTGTGTCTTATGAAGATTTAGTGGCTTCTGTTCTGTATCTTACTGATTCAATGCCACAAGATGTCAGTACAGTTTAAGCAATGACAGAAAACCCTATATTGTGAGCTGTACTGAAAATGGGAGGAGGGTGCTTTAAAAAAAATCACATTGAATTCTGAAGCATTTTCTGAGAAGAAAATGGCCACGAAGTGGATATGTTTGGAGGGAAAGGTTTTGTCCTAAATTCTGTCCTGTGTATTTAGTACTGTAATGAAAATCAAACTCTGTATAGCATCTACTTTATATCCATGTCTGCATTCTATTATATTATTAATTCTACAACTGTGATGGGGTCGAGACTCACCACTGCGGCGCCTCCTGCTGGTTAGTCCGGGAATTAGCTTTGTCAGCTATGGCACGCCCTCCGCACATGGTCTCTCGCCCGCTGTCTGCTCCGCTGATTCGACGGGACCCGCGTTGCTCCCCGCTCGGCGGCATCCTCTTCAAGACAGTCCCCATCTGTTTCAGGACACTGCCCTCCGGCAGTGCCCACTACTCCAGTCTCACCCCCTTCCGGGGCAGAGCGGGGGAGTAACAAAAGTCCTTTGCATGCCACGTGCCTCGGTTTGGCCGGCCACAATCCCAAAGTCTAGCCCCTCACCTCAAGAGCCGGTTGCAGTTCGTCTCAGCCACACTCCTCCGTGGCCATGTGCAGTACAAGGAGAAAGGGGAGGACTCTGGGTCCCGACCCAGGGACCCTCTAGTGGCAGCCTCTCTGCCATCCTCTCCCCTTGTTAGCCAATGTTCCCTGGGTCACTTCCCCTTTGGCCCCTTGCACCTTCTTAGCCCTTCCAGTCAGGGCCACAGCCTGGCAGGTAGTGGGCTGGAGTTCTTCTCTATTCCCCCAGGCCTGCCCAGCACTGCTCTGTCCCACATGCTACTCCTCATCTCAGAAGTCAATCCTTCTCCCTTGCTAGCCAGGGAAAGAGAGCCTTCTCCTCAGCTAGGCAGTCTTTATGTAGGGGCCTAGCCTGGCCCTGATTGGCTGCCTGTTGCTTGGCCCTGATTGGCTCCCCACAAGCCCTTCCTGATTGGCTGCCGGTCTGCGTAGCCTCTCTGGCCAGTTCTAGCCAAACTTTACCTGGGGTGGGGCAGCTGCCCTACCATAACATCTAATAAAAAGCTGCATCTAAATAAATGTTATTTCTCCACAGAGCAGGGTTTGTGTTTCAGCAGTTGGTTGGATTTCAGTGATATTTTCCCAAAGCTGTTTTCCTTTGACTTCATAAAAAATGAAAAAAATTAAGAAAAAGACAAACCAAGCTCACTTGTATTAATGACCCTTTACACAATCACCTCACTTGTAACAGGAGCTAATACATTTCCTTTACAATGGCAACATATAACGGGTAGTTAATCATCAAGAATATTCATTAGCTGAATGTCACCAGAAATCTATGTACTGTAGCAAATGAACAGCGGACAACAGTTTGAGGTTTAATTCAGCAATGAGCTCCCCTCATAATGCTGCTTTCCTCTGTATTAAATTGGGCACAGAGTTCATGGTATGACAAATGGGTATTTGAACTCAGTAAGCTTCCTTGATTACAAGGACAGCAGTTACTCCTGCATAAGTGCTGGCAAACATCTCATGGAGAGTATTCTGTACACCTTTGACTATTGCAAACTTTTATGACGACTGTTTAGGCACTCCACAGATAGAGGGTAGAGAAATCTGAGGGAGAGAGAAGGTTCAGAGCCAGCAAAGAGTGTTTGTTTGATGTAATCTTCTGGGCCAAAATCATTGCTGGTGAAATTGACCCCTCTATGTTCCATTTTCCATAATAATGTACAAAACAATGTAGCGATTCACACAGTTTATCCTTGTCCGTGTAAGTTAAAACAATGTTTAAAAACAGCTATTGCTAGTAGTGTTCTAACATAGGTAGGATTTTTTTTTTGGCCTGAAACATACTCACATGTTGTAAAACCACTTTGGGGGAGGACCACAGCTTGTTGACTATCGGTCTTAAAAATGAACATATATCTCTGTCCATAGTCTCAGGGAATCAACAATATAGCTTAGAATCTTGAAGGTATAATGCAGGAGAGGAGAAAGGAGGTGGTACTGACAACTCAAGATTACTGGATACCTGCCGAACAAAAGGACCTGGATGGTGGATTGCCAGAAGAGGCTGGTGATCCATGTAAGTATGTGACCACAAGGACAAGTCAAAACAAGAGAACAATGAGGAGGAGAAACAGGCAGAAGATGGAGTGGCAAGAAAAAAAAGGATGGGAAGACAGTCCCTGCAGAAGATATGAAGAGATAATAGAGAGAGTCAGGGACTGGAGCCCAAGGTAAAATGATGTACATGGGGCAGAAAGAGAGAACATAAGATGGATGCATACCAGCATCAGGAAGAGACACCTCTATATGACTGGGGACTCTGTACTCAGAAGAATTGACAGACCTGTCAACAGAGCAGATCTAGAGAAATGAAGAGTGTGCTGTCCACCAGAAACAAACATATGAAATGTAGGCATGAGGCTGAAAAGGGATCCTGATGGGAGCAGGGAAAAATCCAATGATTGTACTGCATGTCAGGATGAATGATACTTCCAGATTCCCACCGGAATGGATCACGGTCAACTAGACTCCTCTGGGTAAGTTACTTAAAGAAGTGGAAGCTTGGGAGATGTTTCAGCAGAAAACTTCTGGTCCCTAGAGAAGGAGGGAGAAGGTGTAACAAGATAATGAAGATCAACGGATGGCTTAAGAATTGGTGCTGTTAAGAAGGTTTTTGGATGATTGATCACTGGTATGCAGTCACAGAGAGAAGACTCTTCTTGACAGATGGGTTCCACTTGAGAACCTGGGGTATTAACGTTCTGGGATCAAGGCTGGCATGATTGATGAGAAGGGGTTTAAACTAGGAGCTGTGTAGAGAAATTTGGGAGAGACTCAAGAAATCTTCTTGCCTGGCTTCAATACATAGGAGATGGCAAATCAGATAAACTGAGATATAGTAAGGGATAATGGAACAGCAGAAGGTAAGAATATAGTGTATCGACAGCAAGGAGAAAGAAAGTACACATATTGATTGGAGTGGTGTTACAATTAGTGAAAGGACTATACCTAATCTGGCTAGAAACCTGGGAGAGGTACAAGGGAAATAACTGAAGCACTTCTGCATGACTGCAAGGAGTCTGGGCAATAAAATGGAGGATTTAGAATTACTTGTAGAAGAGCTTAAACCCAATATTATAGGGATTACAGGAACATGATGGAATAGCACTCATGACTGGAATACAAGTATTGGAGGGTATATATTGTTTAGGAGGAAAAGGAATAAAGGTAAATTTGGTGGAGTAGCATTGTACATCAATGAAGTGGTAAATTGTGAAGAAATAAGAAGTGATAATGAGGACAAAACAGAATTAGTTTGGGTCAAAATCACTTTGGGGAAGGCCTGTAAAAGAGGTTCTGTTAGGATAGTTAGGTGTCTGCTATAGACCTCCAGAGTCAGATCTGGATATGGATAGAAATCTCTTTCTTATTATTAGAGACAGAAATACTATCAGGAATTGTGTCCTAATGGGAGGCTTTAGACCCATGGATATAGATTGGAGAATAAATGCTACAAATTCTGGTAAGGCTCAGCTATTCCTGGATGTGATAGATGACAATTTTCTTCATCAAATCATCACAGAACCAATAAGAGATGCTACTATTTTAGAGATGGTTTTGGTAAGTAGTGTGAACATCATAGAAGAACTGGTCCAGACTCAGCCTAGTGAATAAGTATCTCCAAGGGGTTACTAGGAGTAAGCAGAGGGAATGAAAAAAGAGATTGATTAGCCAATAAATCTGTATCTTGGAGGCTAGAAAATGTTGGAATAAAGAAAGAATTGCTAAAATTTAAGCTGAACTAGCTTTCGCCAAGGAAATTTAAAATAAATAATAAGAGGATTTTGTTATATAAATAAAAAATTAATAAGGAAGGATGAGGTTGGTCCACAATGCAGTGTGGATGGGGAAAAGATTTAAATAATTTAGGTATGGCCCAAACACTAAATGAATATTTTGCATCGGTTTTCAATAAGGATGATAATATGGAACATGAGCATGAAGGCAGGACAGCTGATGGAAATCAGTGTCTAGAAATGGAAAGTACCACAAATGAGGTGGAAGAAAAACTTAGAGTTTTATGTGCTCAAATCAGGGGGGCTGAGTAATTTCCATTCCAAAATATTGAAAGAACTGGCACATAAGATTGCTTGTCCAGTAGCAAGGATTTTAAATAAATCTATCCATTTGAAAGTTGCAACCCTAAGAGCACCCCAACACCAGATAGCAAGGGATGCTCTGGTATGTAGCAGTGAGCTTCAGTTGCTCTGACCATCTCTGCATACCCCTACTCACTGTTATAATAATCTGTATCTAAAATGGGTCATGTAAGATATCATATGCAAACTGGTGACACACTGTGATTTATATAAATGTGAAATGTATGTGTTCACACTGCATGAAGAATTATGGAAACTCACTAATATTATGCTTTAAAGTCTGTGACCAAACAAAGGGAGATAAACAGGTTTTTCCCAGATGGGAGGGAAGACAGCTATCTACCTATCTCCTATGTAAATGAAGTGTGGTGGATCATATTGATCATATGAATCAGCAGAGGGATTCGAAGTCTACAGGAAGGTAAGAACAGCATGAGGCCATCCTGCCTCTTGAAATAGAGTCAGTGAACTCTGAGAGATATAAGGGGAAACAGAGAGCCATTTTGGCATATTTCACCTAGGAAGACAAGGGAAACCAGCACTTTGTACTTCTGTGGCAGGTTCTGACTGAGATAACATCAGCCATGGCTGGGAAGAATAAGATTGGTAAGAAATCTACCTTGAACCAACAAGGCTGTAGCTTGTTGAGTTAAGTCTTAGACATTAGAAAGTGTATTTTACTTTTATTTGCTTGTAACTAGTTTTTCTGTATCCCTTATACTGGAACTCACTAAAAACCTCTTTTTGTTAATAAACTTGTGTTACTTTAATCTGAACCAACCCACTGTTGTGTCTGAATTGCAGTGACTGTTTACTGCATTTAAAGTAATGAGCTGTGCTTTTGTCTTTTTAAAGGAGCACCAAACCTTATTAATTCGCTGAATGTTTCAGGAGAGGGCTAGACACTTCAGGGCAAACAGTTTGGGGGAAATGTGGGGTGTGTTGGTGTCACCCTACAACTAGTAACCTACCGTGGGCTTTTGTGTTGTAGGCAGGCTGCCAGGGTCAGAGTACTGAACCAGGGCTTCATAGCACACACATACTCAGGGTCTTGTATGTTTGTCTGTTGGTGTCAGGCTATGAGCCATGGCAGCAGAACATTGAAGACACCCAGGTTTACAAGGGAGGTGGTGTGAATCTCAGTGGTCTGAATTGACCAAAAAAGGACAGGGGTAGTACAATGTGACTGAAGAAAGGGAAAAAAATCATCCAGGCAATTACAGAATTGTTAGTCTGACCTCAGTAGTATGCAAGGGTTTAGAACAAATTGTGAAGGAAAGAATAAGTAAATTCATGGAAATAAATGGTAAAGGGTTTTCCAAAGGTAGATCATAACAGATTAACCTGATTTCATTCCTTCAGAAAATAATTAATTTTGTAGATAAAGGAAATGCAATAGATCTAATATACCTGGATTTCAGTGAAGCATTTGGCACTGTACCACATGGGAAATTGTTAATTAAATGAGAGAAGATTGAGATTAGTACAGGAATTCTAAGGTGGATAAGGAACTGGCTAAAGGGGAGAAGGCAATGGGTTATGCAGAAAGATGAACTATTGGACTAGAGGGAGGTTATTAGTGAGTTCCTCAAGGTTTGGTCCTGGGACCAAACTTATTCAGTATTTTCATTAATGACCTTGGCATGTACTAATGAAATTTACTGATAATACAGAGGTAGGCAGCAGCATCAATATAGAAGAGGACTGGAATATTATGCAGGAAGATCTGGACAACCTTGATGCCAGGTGTGACAAAAACCGGAGGAAATTCAATAGTACAAAGTGCAAGATGATGCACTTAGGGTATAATAAGAAATTCTGCTATGATCTTGGGTCTCATGAGTTGGAAGTGACAGAAGAGGAGAGAGACATGGGTGTGGCACATAATAGTCTAGTCTCCTGTGGGGTGAAATACTAAGGTCTCATTTCAGTTGTTGGGGTTGGTGTGCAGGTGTGCGTAGTGTTGATGGCCTGTAATATACAGAAGGTCAGGTTAGAAACTCTGGTGGTCCCTTCTGGCCTTAAAGTCTATAACTCTACAGCTTGACCTGTAATCATGATTTCTGTTTAAATCCTGTTTATGTTAATCATGTCAGCATACATGCATTTCGTTTTTGCCATATTCGGGGTAGTCCATGTTCCTCACTAACTTCTCTTACACACTCCAACTATTTGTTGCATTTGTTGCTGGTTGTAGCAAAGAGTGTTCTGCCGTCAGCACATCTGAGGTTGATTAAGAAGTGTCCACCTAGGGAAATTCAGCTCATTCAACTTCAACAAAACCTTCGTCAAAACCTTGTTTCATACTAAATGCTGCATACATCTTGACAAGGCCTGGGGGCATAATACACCCTTGTCTCACACCCTGCCCAGTGGAAAACAGCTCATTATTGCCTGATGCTGTTCGCACTATGATCTGTGGTCAATGTTAGAGACTTGAAATGAGTTCAAGTAGATGCTTTGGAATCCCCATATCTGTCAGAATCCTCAAAAGCATTCAGTACCATCTGACATGACTGTCTTGGCAGGATTCTGGCAGATATGGGGATTCCAAAGCATCTCTTTTAACTTATATGAAACATATGGTCAATGGGTGACTGTACTCCATGCATTTTTCAATGTGACAGAAGTTCACGATTTGATCATGCGTGACTTGTCCCGCTCTGAACATCTTGTTGTGATGATAGTTCTGCTTCTATCATTTGCTTCATGCAGTCTTGGATTACGGAGAGCAGAGTTTTGCTTGTGTGTGATACCAAGGCAATGATACAACTGTTACCACACTCTGTTATGTCTCCTTTCTTTGGTAAAGTCAGAAAGATTCCCTTTGTCCAGTCGTCCAGCTAATTTGTAGTCATCCATACATTGTTGCAAATTTTCCACTGAAATCAATACCACTTTTACCAGTCACTTACCAGTTCTGCTGATATGTTATCTATCCCTGTGGCTTTCTCATATTTCATTTTCATAATAGCACACAGCACTCTCTCTCACAGAATTGATGGCTGTGGCGCTGTACGCTCCTTTCCATCATCCTGTTTTGTGAGGGGCTATAATGAGGCCTACAGATTGGCACAATAAGCTTTGCAGACATTCTTCATCTCCTGCAGATCCCCTGAGATTACTAGGGTGTGAGGAGCAAAGCACAGCTTATTCCATGTGGCAACACCCTCCCCAACAAAGAAGTTTCCTCCTCAGATCTCCTCTCAACAGTGGAAATACAGGTGGGAGTCATCAGGTTCAGTGTAATTTGGATACACTGATCCAAGTTCTTCTCGGATATAATTCCACTGACTTCAGTGGAGTTATGCCAGGCATAAACTGGTGCATTATATTTATATAAGTTTCTTAGGATAATATTTTCCAAAGCCCTTTGTTTGACTTAATTCTGCAACCACTGAAATGAATGGTAAAGCTCCCAGTGCAGAGTTTCAATGGGAGCAGAATTAGGACAACGTAGAGTTGTTCTGAAGGTCCCATGCTTAGTTTTTGGTAAATTGTTGTTGTTGGCGTCCGTTAGTCTCGAGAGACGATGGATATGCGCCCATGGAGAATATTTAGTTGATGGTTGTGCAGCGTCTGTTATGGCTGTGGAGCCCCACACGAGAGTGGCAGTCTCGAGTGCATTTGCTGCATTTGAAGGCGGTGTCAGCTGTGGGTTGGAGCCGCTGCTTCCTTTTTTGTTGAACCCGCTTTTCCTCGGCAAGCTGCCGCAGCTTGTCTTCGCCAGTTTTCAATCCAGTGGTCAGAGCGTGTCTCCATCTGCATCTGTCCTGGGCGAGCTCTTCCCAGCTGTTGATGTCGATTTGAACAGTCTTCACTTCAGGTCCCTCTTACAAACATCCTTGAAGCGAAGGTGGGGCCGTCCTGTAGCTCTGTTTCCGGAGGCAAGTTCGGCATACAACAGGTCTTTGGGGATCCGTCCATCTTCCATGCGACTTAGATGGCCAAGCCATCTGAGGCGGCGTTGACGGAGGAGAGTGAACATGCTGGAGATCTTGGCATGTTCCAGCACCTCGTTGTTCGTTATTCGATCACTCCAAGTGATCCCGAATATGCGACGGAGGCAGCACATGTGGAAGGTGTTCAGTCTCTTTTCTTGAGAAGCGTAGAGGGTCCAAGTTTCACTGGCATAGAGAAGAGTGTTTAACACACATGCACGGTACACAGCGACCTTTGTGTTGATGGTCAGCATGTTGTTGTTCCATACTCTCTGTGACAATCTGGCCAAAATTGTGAAGGCCTTGCCAATTCTACGGTTGATCTCAGGGTCCAGTGAGAGGTTGTCTCTGTATTTTGGTAAATATGCATAAAATAATGGCACATATGTGGGGAAGAAGTTGCATAGATAACATCCACAGATGTAAACTCAGAAAGTTTGCTTTATATCCTATGGGTCAATATGTCAAATTAATATGAGCATGAAATAGGTAATGTTTCTAGCTAACACATTAGAATGATGGTTGGCTTAGGTTGAAACAAAACAAAAACAAAGCACAAAGAGGTTGAGAGCTATCCAAGGAGAGTGTTCAGGACTGGGTGCTATTCACTCTGGCCCGAGTCCAGCGAAGTGCTTCAGAATGTGCTTAGTTTGAGCACACGAGTAGTCCTATTGAGTATTTAAAATTAACCATTTGCTTAAGTGATTTGCTAAATAGGAGCCAGAGTGCTCAAAACCCTATAGGTTCAAGCCTATAGAATCCACATGATAAGATTCCAGGATTATCACTGCATCACTCTGAAGCCTAGAAGGTCTGTTGAGTCAGTGTGCAGTAATGTAAACAGCTACAAGCATGGCTGAAAGCTCTCTTTGTTACCAGATTCGACCATCACAAGACTGTTACCTTCCAAGTTTTAAGTTCTCAGCCATTTTTGACTTTTTTACACTTTACAAATTATATCTGCCCAGGCTTTCACCTACTTTAGAGAAAACTGATTGAAGTGACTCTAATTTGGATTGCAAGCTCCTTTCTGTATGGGCTCTGTCTTTCACTGGCTTATACAGCACCATATACACTGACTTTCAATTAGGGCTTGATTCTGCCAGTTTTACTCAATTGAACTTGTTGCAGAGTAAGATACTACCGAAAAAAGGTTTGCATAATTGGGCCCTAAATAAACCATATCAAGATTTTGCAGCCTAGCAGGTAATTAGTTTTGTCTCCGAATCTACAATGTGTTAGCCATTTTATGGTCAAGTTCACTGAAACTAGAGTAGCACCTAGCGGCCTCTACTGAAATTGGGGAAGCATTGTGCTAGGTAAATGCTTTACAAACATACAAACAATCTTGCTGATGTTTCAGTGAACTTGACCATAAAATGGCTAACACATTGTAAATTCGGAGACAAAACTAATTACCTGCTAGGCTGCAAAATCTTGATATGGTTTATTTAGGGCATATATGTGCATGTGAAAATTTGTGTCAACATTTACAGAGGCAGATAGGTGAAAAAACTCCTACCTGACTTGTTCATGGTTACATGACACATCCATAGAAGTACCTTAGACCAGGGCTTTTAAGAATTTACCCATTTTCATATAGGCCTTGTCTACACTAGAAATTTAGGTTGGGTTAACTGTCTCAGTCAGGGATGTGACAGATCCACATCCTTGAGCAGAACTGTTAAGCTTACCTAAGACCCTATGCAGACAGCAGTAGGTTGATGGAAGAATTATTTCATGGACCTAGCTACCGCCTCTCAGGCAAGTGGCTCAGCTATGCCATGGGAGAATCCCTCCTGATGGTGTAGGTAGTGTTTACACTGAAGCAGTACAGCAATACAGCTGTGCTGCTTTGACATTTTAAGTGTAGACAAGCCCGTAGTCACTTTTCTTACCTCAGCTGTAAGTTAAACAACTAAATGAATGGAATCTGTGCTACTTTCCGTGTCTTAATCATATTGGACTTCCTGAGCATGATTTTGTTAAAGATGAAAATGCAATGAACTCTTCTGCATGTTTTTATTTCTACTGCAATGTGGTTAAACAAATGTTGGATACCTTTTAGTTTTTGATCTTGTACACACAGAAAGAATCATAAAACACAGGATGATAGAAAATACAGAATGTATAGTTCCATCTACTGTTGTGTTAATCCCTTGTTAGGGTGTATTAACTTGTAAGTATGCCTGCTAGGAATTAGTCATTAGAGATATACTAAACGGGTCAATATTCCATCAATAATTTAAGATATAATTTGGTAGTATAATTATATTTTCTTGCATTAGTGCTCTCTGCTACTTTGATTCAAGACTATTTTAAATGGCACAATGATCTTTGTTTATTTATTTTGAAAACAATACACAACGTTCATTTATACTGCACATGTTACAATTGTTTTGTGAGCCAAAGAACGGGTTACCTGAACCCATTACATAATATTCTGATCTTTAAACTATAGAGACCCATTCCTGATTCAGTACTTAGTAGGGATCTGAGATCTTCTAATCAAAGACATAGTGGTATTAACTATGGCATCTAGCTCTTGTCCACTGCACAGAAAACGTTGATAGAGCTACTTGGGAAATGTTTGTTCAAACAATTTTCCTTTGGAAAATGCCATTTTGATGAGACTGAGTTTTTTTGGTGACATTGTATGGTTTCCAATTAAATGTTCTGTGAAAAAAATGTAGGACAAAGCTTGAATGTCATATTATGTGCAATTACTACTGACATCTCATGAAATAATGTAAAAAAATAATATAAATAATATAAAAATGAAAACACTTAACATAAAATACATTTCTAAATGAACATTTCATTTTGAAACAAAACTGAAATTATTCCAAAACAGAATTTTCTGAATAAATATTTTCAAAATTTTCTTTTCATGGGAAATTTCAAAAATATTTGCCTTTGTTCCAATTTGAAATGAAAACCATTAAAAAAAATATCATGATTTTCTGTGGATTGGAAATTCCAAGTTTTGACGAGCTCAAATCTGTGACCATTGAGACTAATGTTCTTTTTATGTCTAATCTGAATCCTTCCAGGGTGGTGTCCAAATAATTTAGGTACATCATTTGTAGTGTACGCATCGGCGTGCTAGCTATGTGCCAAAAACAAAATTAAGAATCATATAAAATCTGTTTGTAAGGGTACGTCTACACTACAGAATTAGGTCGAAATTATAGAAGTCGATATATTAAAACCCGAATTTATGGAATCGATTGTGTGTGTCCCCACTAAAGAGCATTAAGACCATGAGGTCGATTGACTGTGTCCACAGTAGTGAGACTAGCATCGACCTTCGGAGCATTGCATTGCGGGTAGCTATCCCACAGTTCCCGCAGTCTCCGCCGCCCATTGGAATTCTGGGTTGCGATCACAAAGTCTGATGGGGCAGAAAACATTGTCGCTGGTGGTTCTGGGTACATGTCGTCAAGCCATCAAACGTCCCTCCCTCCCTCCCTCCTTGAAAGCAATCTTTTTCGCGCCTTTTTTCCGGGGTTTCCGTGTTTGCTACGGAAGCCTGCTCAGCTCACAATTACCGTACATCTCCAGCGTACGCCTGGACATTAGGTCTAGTGGGGATTCAGTCACGCTATAATACGGGCAGAGGGATAGCTCAGCGTTCTGAGCGTTGGCCCGCTAAACCCGGGGTTGCGAGTTCAATCCTTGAGGGGGCCATTCTGCCTGAGGCTGGTAGTCGCGGGACTACACAGCATAAGCTCCTTGCCTTCTAGCTGCAGATGGTGCAATATGCTATAAATGGTTGTGGTCGCGGGACCATACAGCAGCAGCTCCTTGCCTTCTAGCTGCAGATCGTACAATATGCTTGAAATTCGTGTGCTCCTGGCTGGCGGCCTATGTTGTGGCTGGCCGGGGGCGCTTGGACATAAATGGGAGTGACCAGAGTGACTCTGGTCATTCTCCTTTTTACATTTTGTTTAAGGGAGATTCAGCACTGCCTGGAACACGGGCAGAGGGATAGCTCAGCGGTATGAGCGTTGGCCCGCTAAACCCGGGGTTGCGAGTTCAATCCTTGAGGGGGCCAGGAGATGAGGATGGCTATCAAGCATATTGTCCCATCTGCTGCTAGAAGGGAAGGCGCCTAACCCTTGCTCACCACATATTGTACTATCTGCAGCTAGAAGGAAATGAGCCTAACCCTTGCTCCCACCTCCCTCCGTGAAAGCAACTGAGGGGGGAGCCAAAAATCCTTTTGCGCCTTTTTTCCTGCAGGCGCCATATTGCTGACACCATTGTTATCCACCCGCCGCTTCTGCTCCCACTCTGCTGTCCTGCAAACAGGGAAAGCATGGAGCACGATCAGATCACCGCAACTGTTATCGCCGTTATGAACACCACGCGCATTGTCCAGGAGTATATGGCGAACGAGAACCAGGAGCTGCTAGAGCAACAGGAGGCGAGGAGGGGACAGCATCAGCCTGAGGACAGTGATGAGGACATGGACACAGACCTCTCTCAAAAAAGGCCCCCCCGCAAGGTGGACATCATGGTGGTAATGGGGCTTGTTGATACAGTGGAACGCCGATTCTGGGCCCGGGAAACAAGCACAGACTGGTGGGACCACATAGTGCTGCAGGTCTGGGATGAATCCCAGTGGCTGCGAAACTTTCGCATGCGTAAGGGCACTTTCATGGAACTTTGTGAGTTGCTGTCCCCTGCCCTGAAGCGCCAGAACACCAAGATGAGAGCAGCCCTCACAGTAGAGAAGCGACTGGCGATAGCCCTGTGGAAGCTTGCAACGCCAGACAGCTACCGGTCAGTCGCGAATCAATTCGGAGTGGGAAAATCTACAGTGGGGGCTGTTGTCATGCAAGTAGCCAGGGCGATCACCAAGCTGCTTGTACCAAGGGTTGTGAGTCTGGGAAATGTGCAGCTCATAGAATCATAGAATCTCAGGGTTGGAAGGGACCTCAGGAGGTCATCTAGTCCAACCCCCTGCTCAAAGCAGGACCAACCCCAACTAGATCATCCCAGCCAGGGCTTTGTCAAGCCTGACCTTAAAAACCTCTAAGGAAGGAGATTCCACCACCTCCCTAGGTAACCCATTCCAGTGCTTCACCACCCTACTAGTGAAAAAGTTTTTCCTAATGTCCAACCTAACCCCCCCCCTCTGCAACTTGAGACCATTACTCCTTGTTCTGTCATCTTCTACCACTGAGAAAAGTCTAGATCCATCCTCTTTGGAACCCCCTTTTAGGTAGTTGAAAGCAGCTATCAAATCCCCCCTCACTCTTCTCTTCTGCAGGCTAAACAATCCCAGTTCCCTCAGCCTCTCCTCATAAGTCATGTGCTCCAGCCCCCTAATCATTTTTGTTGCCCTCCGTTGGACTCTTTCCAATTTATCCACATCCTTTTTGTAGTGTGGGGCCCCAAACTGGACACAGTACTCCAAATGAGGCCTCACCAGTGCCGAATAGAGGGGAATAATCACGTCCCTCGATCTGCTGGAAATGCCCCTACTTATACAGCCCAAAATGCCGTTAGCCTTCTTGGCAACAAGGGCACACTGTTGACTCATATTCAGCTTTTCGTCCACTGTAACCCCTAGGTCCTTTTCTGCAGAACTGCTGCCCAGCCATTCGGTCCCTAGTCTGTAGCAGTGCATGGGATTCTTCCGTCCTAAGTGCAGGACTCTGCACTTGTCCTTGTTGAGCCTCATCAGATTTCTTTTGGCCCAATCCTCTAATTTGTCTAGGTCCCTCTGTATCCTGTCCCTACCCTCCAGCGTATCAACCACTCCTCCCAGTTTAGTGTCATCTGCAAACTTGCTAAGGGTGCAGTCCACACCATCCTCCAGGTCGTTGATGAAGATATTGGATGGCTTTGCAGCAATGGGGTTCCCGAACTGTGGAGGGGCGATAGACGGAACCCATATCCCTATCTTGGCACCGGACCACCAAGCCAGCGAGTACATAAACCGAAAGGGTTACTTTTCAATAGTGCTGCAAGCACTGGTGGATCATAAGGGACGTTTCACCAACATCAACGTGGGATGGCTGGGAAAGGTACATGACGCTCGCATCTTCAGGAACTCTGGTCTGTTTCAGCTGCTGCAGCAAGGGACTTTCTTCCCAGACCAGAAAATAACCGTTGGGGATGTTGAGATGCCCATAGTTATCCTTGGGGACCCAGCCTACCCCTTAATGCCATGGCTCATGAAGCCATACACAGGTAGCCTGGACAGTAGTCAGGACCTTTTCAACTATAGGCTGAGCAAGTGCAGAATGGTGGTGGAATGTGCATTTGGCCATTTAAAAGCTCGCTGGTGAAGTTTATTGACTAGGTTAGATCTCAGCGAAAACAATATTCCCATTATTATTACTGCTTGCTGTGCACTCCACAATATCTGTGAGAGTAAGGGGGAGACGTTTATGGCGGGGTGGGAGGTTGAGGCAAATCGCCTGGCCACTGGTTATGCGCAGCCAGACACCAGAGCTATTACAAGAGTACAGCAGGGTGCGTTGCACATCAGGGAAGCTTTGAAAACCAGTTTCATGAATGGCCAGAATGCTGTGTGAAAGTTCTGTTTTTCCCCAGTAATGAAAAGCCCCACCCCTTCATTCACTCTACTTCCCTTTACCCAAACCGCCCTGTCCTCCCCCCCTCGGTCACCGCTTGCAGAGGAAATAAAGTCATTGTTGCTTAAAAATCATGCATTCTTTATTAATTCGTAAAACACAGAGGGGGAACTATGGGGGTAACTGACACAGTCTCCCGGGATAGGTGGTGGAGGAAGGGAAGCACCAGGATGGGTGGTAGAGGAAGGGAAGCACCAGGATGGGTGGTGGAGGAGGGGATGAGGGAAGGACAAGGACACACAGCACTTTAAAACTTATTGAATGCCAGCCCTTTCTTGCTTGGACTGTTCTCTTGGCTTGAGTGGTTGGGTGCACGGAGGCCACCCAAACGCGTTCTTGGGCATCTCGGGGATGAGGTTATGGGACTCGGGAAGGAGGGCTGTTGGTTACACAGGGGCTGTAGCGGCGGTCTGGGCTCAGGCGGCCTTTCCTGAACCCTACGCCTTTCCTCAGCCATAAGCCGGAGGATTTCCGTTTGATCCTCCAGTAGCCTCAGAATTGCATCCTGCCTTCTCTCTGCACGCTGACGCCACCTACTCTCTTCATCCCGCCGCTGTCTCTCTTCATCCCGCCAGTCATTGTCTTCAGCACGCCACCTGTCCGCGCGATCAAATTCTGCCTTCCTGGACTCCGACAGTGTCTGCCTCCACGCATTCTGCTGGGCAGCTTCAGTGTGGGAGGATTCCATGAGTTCTGAGAACATATTGTCTCGATTCCTTTTTTTTTTACTTCTAATCTTCGCTAGCCTCTGGGACGGTGATGAAAGGGGTGGCATTGAAACATTTGCAGCTGCGGGAGGAAACAAACGGGAGAGGAGTAGTTTAAAAGACACATATTAGAGAACAATGCTCCAAACATTACATATCACATGTGCATTTGGTCCAAGGTTGCACTTTGCCTGTTATATTGAGGGTCTGCCGGTTTGGTGTGAGAGATCACACAAGCAGGTCCGGCGGGCAACAGAATTCGGCTTGCTGGCAGCCATGGTAAGACACAGTCTATAGGCTTCTTTAACCTTCATACCATGTGGGATTGTTTTCAAACAGCAACCCCCTCATTTCCCATAACAAACATCCTTTGGGCTGGCAATTTAAAACAAACAGGTTGGCAATTGAAAAGGGAGGGGCGGCGGTTTTCGGGTTAACATGCAGCGCGAACCTAATCTACACACACCCCCCCTCACAGACACACATCCAAGATGTTCGCTGTTCCCCCTCCCCCCACCGCGTGTGTCACAGCGGGGAAGATTTCCGTTCAGCCACAGGCAAACAGCCCAGCAGGGACGGAGCCCCTCTGAATACCCCCTTAATAAAATGTCCCGTATTTCAACCAGGTGACCATGAATGATATCACCCTTCTGAGGATAACACAGACAGATAAAGAACGGATGTTGCTTGAATGCCAGCAAACACCGGGACCATACGCCGCCATGCTTCGCAAAGCAATGATTCCAGACTACGTGCTACTGGCCTGGCGTGGTAGAGTGTGTTACCACGGAGCACAGGATAAGGCTGCCCTCCCCAGAAACCTTTTGCACAGGCTTTGGGAGTACATCCAGGAGATCTTTCTGGAGATGTCCCCGGAGGATTTCTGCTCCATCCCCGAACATGTTAACAGAGTTTTCCAGTAGCTGTAGCTGTACTGGC
Source organism: Chelydra serpentina (assembly GCA_037349315.1). Taxonomy (NCBI): domain Eukaryota; kingdom Metazoa; phylum Chordata; order Testudines; family Chelydridae; genus Chelydra; species Chelydra serpentina. The sequence continues at coordinate 19,029,522 of JBAIAC010000004.1, read as the reverse complement.
CATGAATTAATCATTAAACACGCTTGCTTATAAAACATGTATTAATTTAACAGAGGTACACTCACCAGAGGTCCCTTCTCCTGCATCGAGCACGCCTTGGGAGGGTTCGTAGGGTACTGGCTCCAGGGTGACAAAGAGTTCCTGGCTGTCGGGGAAAAGGGCTTCTCCGCTTCCTTTCTGTGTCTGTGTGCTATTTTCAGCATCATTATCATCATCATGCTCCTCTGTGGTTTCTGATGATCCACATACGGAGTCATACCACATGGGTGGGTCAGTGCTGGCTGCACCTCCTAGAATGGCATGCAGCTCATCATAGAAGCGGCATGTCTGGGGCTCTGACCCAGAGCGGTTGTTTGCATCTCTGGTTTTTTGGTAGGCTTGCCTGAGCTCCTTAATTTTCACGCGGCACTGTTGTGCATCCCTGTTGTAGCCTCTGTCCTGCATGGCCTTGGAGACTTTGGCATATGTATTGGAGTTTCTTCTTTTGGACCGTAGCTCTGCTAGCACGGTTTCGTCTCCCCATACAGCGATCAGATCGAGTACCTCACGCTCGGTCCATGCTGGAGCTCGTCTTCGGTTCTGGGACTCCATCATGGTCACCTCTGCTGATGAGATCTGCGCTCACCTGCAGCTCACCACGCTGGCCAAACAGGAAATGAAATTCAAAAGTTCGCGGGGCTTTTCCTGTCTACCTGGGCGGAGCATTCGAGCTCAGACCGCTGTCCAAACCGGTCAGATGTTGCACTGTGGGATAGATTCAGGAGGCCAATACCGTCGAATTGCATCCTCACTAAGCCTACATCGATTCGGCAATATCGCTTTAAGCGCTAATCCCCTCATTGGGGGTGGAGTGGCGAGATCGATTTTAAGAGCCCTAGAAGTCGATGTTAAGGGCTTCGTCGTGTGGATGGGTGCACGGATCAATCGAAATAACGCTAATAAATTCGACCTAAACTCGTAGTGTAGACCAGGGCTAAGAGACAGGATTGTCCTATTACTTGATTCTACCATTATTTGGAATATTTCCCCTCCTTCTCTCTTTGTTCATTCTTTTGTCATAAAGTTGGCCTTCATTATTGAGGGAGGCCTTGTGCAGAAAGCATGGGCATTATGTTCTGAAGATAATCGGTTGAGGCGCATTCTGATCTCTTGTGGTAAGGATTTGCACAGACATCTAGTTTCTGACCCAATACCTTCAAAATTTCACCCTGTGTTTGTTCCATCTATCATCATGAGCAAGTACAGCTTTCTAGGTGGGACTCAAAGGGAGAGGTGGAGACTCCATGATAGCCCGAGCCTTGAAGGTACATTGTTTTGGGTCCATAAGTGAACGGGGAGACAGTGTGTAACACCAACAGACCCCGGTTGTCGGTGGGCGGGTTCAAACCTGGGACCTCTGGAGCTCAGTGCATGAGCCTCTAACTCATGAGCTAAAAGCCAAGTGGCTGTTAGCTGAGGCTGTGGAGCAGACTCATTTTATCTCTCTTTAAGTGGTCTTGGTACTACTAGATGGGACAGAACACCACACCCAGGAGATGTGTGGGTTACAAGAGCAGTACTACTGTGTGTTGTTTACATCAGTTATTTCTTGCTTAGAAAGTGTGTTATACAAGCCAGAGTTTTGGTGTAACTGTCACCCACTACTGAACTGCAGGGTTATATCCTCGAGTTTAGTGACAAAGGCATGAATAACAGTACCTAACTCCTTATCTGAGATAAGTGGGCACAGTTTCCCTGCAAAGAGATGATGATGGGAGAAGGACCACTGACCAATTTGAGACCTATAGCTGAAGCATGTCCAGGAGCAGAGATAAGACCAAGAGGATTCCAAGACTCTAAACAGCCCAGCTTCCAGTTCTTTGATGCTATGAATCCATAGATTTAGTCTCTCCTCTCTTTCTTGGCAGTTCAAAAGATCTTCCTTAGAGAAATGTCAGTGTTAGGGGTGTGGGAATAAACAATGCTTTTCCATTCCATCTCTCTAATGCAATTTCAACTGTTTTAACAGACTTCCACTTCTAAATATGAAAGTCACTTTTTTTTCAGAAGTTGAATTTTAAAAGTTTCTCCTGAGGCTCTTTTATTCCCGGAGAACAAACACCCTGGAACTGCTTTTAGCATTCCTTCAAAAAGCCGGAATTTCTTAATAAATGTCTTTGCAGCCACAAAAGTCAAAAGCCCTTGGACATGAATTAGGGTAAACAGAAAAAAGGAGGAGAATTCTCTCTCTCTCTCTCTCTCTCTCTTTTTTTTTTTTGACGGTGGAAGTTCAGACGTAAAGAAGATTATGTGAGTGATATGAAATGTCCCCACACAAAAAGAAATGTATTGTTAATATGAAAGGGGCCAATCCCACTTGGGAGATTAGCTCCCATCTTGAAGTAATGTTGATTATACCCATTCTTCTTTTTTTCACCTTGTACTATTCCTTTTTATGAGCTCTCATGGGAATGTGTGTCTTCTCTCCTTAGGTATTTAATCGACCTCAAAAGCAGTTTTATACCTTTGTGTACTTTTTTAATTCCACACACTTGAACCTTTAAATAATGATAATTTTATAACACAGTCAATCAAGACTGGACCTCTCAAACTCAGGGATTTTGGTTCACAGTAACTTCTCTCTGTACCCCAAGTTTCACTTTTAGTATCAGCTTTAAAGATCCTCCCCTCCAAATAGTCATGAAAGATAGTTGAAATAATTGACCATTGCCTGGTTTCTACCCAAAACTGTAGCATGTTTGCTGAGACTGGCCCTGGTTTATGGGCTGTTATGGAACATACAGTAAGGTTAGATCTGCTGGCTTTGTTTCAAATAGCTTTCAGATCAGGAGGGGAGTGAAAGCATCAGATAAGAGTTAAGCCTTAAACTAAGATTTCTTAATACCTTCAAACATCACTAATCTAGACTGTGGTTATCTGAAGGTAATATATGTCATCTGATTCCTGGTTTCCCCAAGGATGGGCATCTGAAGAGGAAAAAAGTTACTGTCTGTGTCAGTCTGTGGGCTTTCCGAAGGCTGATCAGCAGAAACCTAGGGAGGTAAGAGCAACTGTCTGTACTTTTCTTTCTCTCTTTATCAGGCCTTTTGGGACTTCAAAGTCTGTGACCTCCAGGGTTCATATTGAAAAGAAAGAGGACAGATTTGGTGCCTGCAACAGCTGAGAGTGATTCAGACTAGGTTCTCTGATTAACTGAATTCCCAATTATTCAAAGGTTTCAGATATCCTTTAGTACCAATTCACTGTGGTTTGACTACAAAGTATTTTTCAGGTCATCCAACACCATAGTATCTAAGCACCTACAATCTTTATCCTCGTAACACCCCAAGAGATAGAACAGTGCTATCATGCCCATTTTACAGAGGGGGAACTAAGGCACAGAGAAACAAAATGGCTTTCCCAGGGGCATATAGGAAGCCTGTTGTGGATTGGGGAGTTGAATCTGGGGCTGCTAAGACCCAGGCCAGTGTCCTGACCACTAATCCATCTTTCCTTATGTTTCAAGGTATGAATATTTCAGCCTTATAAATGTACCCACCATTGCACCATGTATCCATGGCAGAGCTGGAAATAGAGCAGAGATGTTCTAGCTCCCAGCCCCCTGCTCTGCCCACTAGCAAGCACTACTTGGCTCCTTTGTTTGTGACAACCTGAACAAGATTTAAATATGTGGGGAGGTTTGTATTTTATTCACTTGTGTTTTTTTTTTAAAATAAACAAATACCCAACTTCATGCCGAGCTATTCACTGCTATTAAATGCAGAGAGGAAATTGGTTACTGCTTTTAACCTACACCTGGCAGTTTCCCTGGTGGGTAAATCATTTTAGCAAATTAATCTGGGGAGAAGAAGGGGGCATATTTGACAGCTGCATACATTTTGTCCATGCCTAACTGTGTTTGCATTATGATTTTTTTCACTAACAGTTGTTCTCTGCTGCTATGCTAAACCAAAAAAGATTATTTTTGGGGAAAAAATATTCTGAAAAGGACAAATCACTTGGAGTTTCCAAGAAAAAAAAAAGTACTAGCCTTAAATGTTTGTGCAATTTATAGAAAGCTCTTTTGCCACCATTGGTTACTTGATTTTCTCCCACTTGCTTCAAATGAATGGTGTGTGATAAATTGTAATGTTTCACACTGGGAATGCTCACGTTCTTTTTGTTTTAGCATTTTAAGCCCAGATTGTGTTCATGCTCAGATTGCTCATGTAATAGTAATAATAATACAGTCAGAGTTTTCTTTGCCTTACTCTAAGAGCCTGAGTCTCAATTATACTAAGATCCTTTGCACCTCTTCAATATTAGCTCTTTGTTCAGTATTAAGTACAGTAGAACTTGGGTCTCTAGTATCTGACACAATATAAATAATAATAATGTTGAATATCATTTTACTTCAAAGGGGATTATACTTCCCTGTATTCATGTGCGGAACTCCTGTTAAGGAATCTCTTCATGTCGGATGAGTGGAGTTCATGTCATTGAAGCTAACCACCCCTCTCCTAAGTGTCTCCAAAGATTAAGAGGTTTTCTGGGGCAGTTGCTGCACCCTCAGATATAAATGTCTCTCCCCTGCCTTCTTCCTTGTCACGTAATTTAGATTTTCCTCCACTCTTAATTAATGTGGCCTTATCCCTGATTCTCAGATTTATAAGAGAAGGAAAGTTAACCCTTAACATTTGCCTATCACCACTTTCATACTATTACCATTTATATGCCAGTGCTTCACCTCTACTTCTGAAATCTTGTTCTTGTACCGTACTCATAACCATGGTAGCTGAGTATATTCTCATATGTGCCTTCATTTTATTCTTGCCTTCACTACTGCCTCTCTTACTTGTGCAAGTTACAGCTCTGCAAACTCCAGCCTCTGCAGAAAACTGCTGCCTTTTTCTTCCCATGCTCCTAAAAGTATGACCACATCATCCATGTGTTCAACAACTCCACTGAATGTGCAGCCTCCATATCCATTTAAAGGTCCAGTTCACAACTGCTGTCCATAGGCTTGCTCTAGGTTTCCTTATTAATCTAGTCTCTTTCACCTAACCTTCCTTACCCCTTTGCTCATCCGGCAGTTGTCCTCCTTTATGTCCCGCTGCTAAGCCTTCTCCTACTATTTGGAAGAGTCCTCTTCTATCTCTCGCCTCATCAATATTTCATCTCATCTGAATACATACTGTATCATTTTTCCATTGCATATGCTTCTTAATTTCTCTCAGACGATTAGTATTTGTTGAAGTATTGAACCATCCAAATCTGTATAGTATTTGGGGATACACTTTACTCCTGGGGGAATTCTGCACTACTGTGTGTGCATATGTAACGAGCCCCGCATATTTTTTATTTTTTTGCGCAGAAAAAAAGCTTTTGCTTTTTGCTGAAATGTTGCTGCAGTTCTGCCTTTTTACCACTAGAGGGTGCTGTGGTGATAGAACAAAGCAGCAGCTCCCCGCTAGTGAGGGAAGAGAAAGAGCTGCCTTCTTTGCAGTGGACCAGGTCAGGAGACGGGTTATAAGGAGACAGACAGTGTGGGGTGCTGGGCGGTCAGACAGGGGCTCATAAGGGCTAGTGCAGGAGGACAGACTGGGGAAAAGGCTGATTGGGAGTGGAGGCACAGGGGAGAAGGAGGTGCAGGGCCACATGGTGATGGGGGAGGGAGTACAGGGACACATAGGGACAGGGGAGTGGCTGGGTGGGGACACATAACAGAATTCATTCTGCACATGGGTGGGAAAAATTAAGGGAACACTGCCCAGCTCTGCCACAAATGTTCTGCATGATCTTATGCCAAAGTGTTAATAGGAGTGGCCAGTGAACTAAAGTACCTCAGACACCAGGTTTATACATCAAGAGATTGATTTCCCACAGAGGCTGACTATGTAGAATCCCAACTGAATTGCATGGGAGCTATGGATGATAAGTATGGACATTCTGTATCCAGGCTCCTGATCCATTTGCCTCCCTAATCCTGTCTCCCAAGAAATGAGGCCTCACCCATGTCCGATTACACACGTCAAGCCAGGCCTATAAACAGGTTTGGCAAAGATGTTACAAGTGTATGGGACAGTATTGAAGAAGGCACAGAGATATCTGTGAAGGAAGGAGATAAAAGGTATGTTTAGTATGGTGTTATCTGTGAAGTGGAAAATGCAAAAGAGGGACACCAAAAAAGACCAGGTCTGAGATGTAGACTGGCTCCGTGTTTTGTATGGCATTGAAGGCAGACACCCAAAACAAGGACGATGAATGATTTGCGGGGCAGCATTTTGGATGGACACATTTAGCATCAAGAAGATTGTAGCAGAAGACAAGGTGGGATGGGACTAGAAAGTGGGCATCAGGACAGAAAGATGAGGATGAATTTTGACAGATTGTGGAAGAAGTGGTGTCAAGACTTGGCCCGAACCTGGATATGAGAGGGAAGGGTGAGGGAGGAATTGAACAGAGCCTGCCGGCCTGGGTAATGGGGAGGCTAGAACCATAGACTGAAGTGGTACATATGTCTGCAGGGCCTCCGAGGATTAGTGTTTGCAGAAAGCTGGGAAAGCATAATGTGCATTAGGACTTGAGTTTTCTAGACTTCCAAATTGTTCCACTATTGTTCAAATAACAGAGTAACTGAAATGGACACCTTTTGTTCGCAGCAGACTAGTTTACAGGCAATTTCATCTTGAATAAGAGGATGTGTCTATCTTGTTCTGAATTCCATTAGAACACTATATATTGAGCTTTAGAAACCATATCACGGCAATCCTATTTAAATTGACAATTGCAGTGAATTTTGCTTATGGGTGGCTTCGAAAACATGCTGCACGATTCACTAATTGATCAGGAGGGAAATACTGTTTGCTATATGCAAATTTATTGTAGCTCAGACTGAATATTAGTATTCTCTGCCTACTTAAGCTTACAGATATGTGAAAGACCTTTAGAGAGGGTTTCTTTAAAGCTTCACACAGTTTACATATAATTTCTAAAACTATTCTGTACAGTGCCAGAATTACTAAAGAATCACAAATGCCTGTACACAGCTTTCCAGTGCACTTAAAAATATACAGGGCCTGAACTGATCCAAAACTGGGATAAAACTTCAATGAGTAAGTTCATTGAAATCAGTGGAGTTACACCAGTGTAAAACTGGTAGAAGTGAGATCAGAAGCATGCCCATATAATATGGCCACGATGTGTGTAGGGGTTTAAAATGTATCCCTTTTTCTTAGTAGCATTTTCATTGCTGGACAGATATTTGCTACAGAACATGGAATCCAGACAACCCTTGGATACTGTTTTACCCACGTTGTAGGTGCCATATGCTCCAACTGGCCAGTTGTCTATTCTGCAGCCTGCTTCCAAAACATGGCACATCCAATATGGAGTTACTGTGCTTTGCATTATAACAAAAAATTGGACCTTTAAAATTCTTGCATTGTTTTCATTTGCCATTGCTTATTTATGGTAGCATTTAAAAAAAATCGCTACAACACATACGGAACTAATTGAGAAACTTATTCAAAGAATGAATACATTAATGATGTTAAAATTACCATGGCATTGAGATCACACAATGGTCACCATTAGAAACTCAGCATACCAAAAGAGATACCATACAGTAATTTCCTGTTCTCATTCTAGGATTTAAATCTGACACTTTATTATTATGAATGTTTTATGACCCGTAGAGCTCTTATGCCAACTGGAAAAGTACATGTGCAACACACTGTTGTCAGAATATTTAGCCAGTGTCTTGTAAGGTGATATAAAAACTAGGGACACGCTGGTCATGAATATTATTGAGTGATGTGTGTAGGGGTTGTGTACAAAGAGTTATGTAAGCGTACTGGAAATATGTTCCTAACATATGTTTTTGAGGCAGTGGATAAAAAGCCTGCCCTAGACAAGAGAATGTGAATTTACCAGTCTGTCTGGCTTGATTACAGGCAGAGGACAATGAAAGTATATTTACATATAAGGTAAACAAAGCAATCAAGCTAAATAGCTTGACACTCCAGAGTCTGAACCCTCCAAAGGTTTTCCTGGCTCTTAAAGAAAAGACAATGGACATATAGGGGGATCAAAAAGACATTTTGGTTATCCATCATTTAGGGAACAAATGGGACAACACCCTCTGATTCTGTGAACATTAGATGCTATTGCCAGGAAAGGCTAGAGATCCTGGTAACTTGATGTAAGTGAGAAAGCTGTTTAGGCAAACACTGTAGCATGTTAATTGTTTTGAACACTAGAAAAAGTGTTTTATTTTGTTTTGCCTGTAACCATACCTGTCTCTCTTGCTCTTGCTTAGTCTCACTTAAATTCATGTTGTTTACTAAACTTATTCTTGTTTTACTACAAAACCATCTCAGTGTGTATAGTAAAGTGAAATCATCTCAGTACTGTCAACTAAACTAACAGACTGGGTGCACACTGAAGGAAGCAAACTTCATAAGTTCTGTGAGTGTCCAGTGAGAGGAACTGGACACTGCAGAGGGACATCTCTGGGGAACTCCAAAAATGAATGTTACTTGAAAGGCAAGATTTAGACTGGCAGAGTCTTGAGTTTGCAAGGGAGGTAGACAGACTTGTGTGGCTGGGAGCTAACACAGTCTAAGTTCCAGAAAAACGCTCTCTTCCTGAGGCAGAGAAGTAACATAGTGGCTTATTGTTCTGTATTCCTTGAGGAGAGCATCACCTATTTCTCGTCCTCCTCAGTTTTTTCCTCTTGTGAAAGAAACTAGAAAATCTACAAGATTCCTATAGAAAATAAATATTATGTGGATTTCTCAGAAGCTTCCTAATGCATTACAAATGGAATGAGTGGGAACTCATTGCATAGGCTTCCTTATCTCGTTGTGTTTGAGCTGTATATTATATTTTTGAGTTCTGTTCCAGAAGCAATATTTTCTTGTATCTGATCTGTTCTTATATAAAGATATGTTGCGATAGTCTGGTAAAAGGCCCATGTACTAATTATTCACAGATTGCTGTTGTTTATTGGTAGATAGAGTAGCACCTAAAGACTCCAACAGAGATCAGGCACCCCATTGTGCTAGGTGTTGTGTGTACACATAGTAAGAAACAGTCCCTGTGCTGAAAAGTCGACAAAGCGAGGAAGAAGGGGAGTATTATCCCTGTAAGCCTTCTGCCAGGTAGAGTTGGCAGCGACGAGTGCTGGGTTCAATATCTAGGGGTTCCTTTTTGACAATACAACACAGAACCGGCTCGAGCCCCCATCCTGTAACCTGGGGAAATTACATTTCACCCCCTGGGCACCTCTAAGAGGCAATACTTCCCCTCTCACAAGCACAGAGTCTAAGTGTCGAAAATAAACTTTTAATAAAAGGAGGGAAGTAACTCAGTTTTAATTTGGGTAAACTCTACAGGCAGGATTCATAAACATAAAACCATGAACAAAACACCCATCCCACAGTATGTCGGGCAGGGTCTTTTGCCTCAGGTTCTTGAGTCCAACAACCAAAAATTCCTTTAATGTGCCCCTCCCATCTCCCTCCACCACACTCCACTCACAGTTGTTGTCCTTGGTTAGTAAAGACCCAGAGTTCAGAGGTGTATCTGTGAGAGTTCACCTCCCCTCCTGCTGAGGGGCGGGAGGGCAGAGTGGAAGGCACCTTGCTTGCTCCACCATCTGAGTGCTTGCTCGGGTATCAGCCGCCCTGCTGGCTGCTCCACTATACTGGCCTTCACCACTCCACTCGACCGGCCACCCTGCCGGCCACTCGCCACTCTGCTCTGCTCCGCTGGTCGTCATCAATGCACACCATCATCTTCTGTGGCCACCTGTTTCTCTACTGTGACCTCTGTGGGCCATTCTCTTGAGGTTCTACCCAGCTCTCAGTGATTTCCAGCTCTTAGTGGGAGAACCTCACTGTGGAAGCAGGGTGGGCAGAAACGCTGTCCCACAACAAGTGATTTCGGCTCTAGTGATCACTTAAGAAAGCAAAAAGACTCCAAACGGAGCCTTAATTCACTCTATCCTTGAACAGTGGGGAGGGGCAGGTTAAACAATGCCTAAGACTCTTAGGAAGAGCCCACACTTCCAGGCAGGGACACCATCATCACCCCCTCTTACTCTTCACAGGGGTCTGGCATCCAAGCCTCTGCTTCACAAGCTCATTTCAGTGAAGGGTGAGCCCTTTAACCCGGACAAGCTAAGTACAGTTCTGCTACTCTTTACTCATACAATAGGGATAACAACATTTCATTAGCCCTGCACTCAATACTGAAGTGATTTGTAAACTGACACTAACCAAAGTTCATCACAAGTTTGACAACACAGCTCTGTCTGCTGGATACCTAGGCAGAGTGGGTGTGTTCATGTAAATACAGTCCGGTCCTGAAGTCTTTTCCCCTCCACAGCTCATCACTAGCTGTCAGGGGAGAGCTCATTCAGGTCCTGCTTACCTCCCCATTTCTCAGACAGGGAACTTAGCCACAGAGAGATGAAGTGACCCTTGCTGCACATCCCAAACTATACTAGGTGCTGCTAAAACACACAAAAAACAGCAACACCATCCCTTCCCCAACGAGATTGTAGTCTAAATGACTCCAGTAGAGTTACTTCAGATTACACCCGTCTGGCTGAGATCAGACTCTCACACAAGGGGTGAATTTATTTTCACGTTGTAGTTTTAACCATGATGTTTCCTTTATTATCCACAGTCCCGTCCGTTGATCTTGGAAAATAGGCCCCAGAGAAAGAAATGTGTTAAACGCTTATCAGGCTTTGCAGTGTACTAGTTTGAGGACTGCTGTCTGCACCAGCAGATTGCAGAGATGGCAAGTATACCACAGGGCATTCCTTTACCTGCACAGATGTTGAACAGGTCTGTTGTTTCCTCACAGATATAAAAGAATGACAGTACAGGTGCTAATCAGGCCTGTGGGTTTGAGCAGGATAATATTTGGCTCATCTGCTGCAATCTGACAGCTGAAATAGCTGAAGGAGTTTCAGCCCCTAACAGAGATGTGCGTTGCCTAGAGAGCATTCCAGTGCCATTTATCTGCCAATCTGCTCGGGGATCATGTTGTTGTTTTCCAGAATGCACAGAGACCATGAAAAAAGACCACATTTGTATTCTAGTCAGGATTTACTCATTACAAAATAGCACTGAGGGTACTCAACACTTTAAAGGATGTGACCCAATGCAGTTTACCTGAAACTGATTGCATGCTCCTGGTGGATGAGAAAAGCAGTAAGCTCCTAAGTGTTGTGAGGTGGTGAACTCTTGTAAATAGGACAAATTGATTTTGGACTGGTGCATCCCTACCGTGAAGTACTGACTCTTTATCTCCTATTATTATAATTTTTTTTGGTAAACTTTACATAGCTTAAATAGTGGGTTGAGTTTTTGTTTTTGTTTAAAAAAAAATCCCAAGGTTCAGATTCTGATATCCTCACAATGAGTAGGACCTTACTCTGTGAGTAGTGCCATTGGCTTTATTGACTTGTGGGGAAGTGGAACGATCTTCCGTATCAGTAAGTGTGTCAGAATCTAGCCTTACGTGTTCGATACTGTCAGAGAACAGGAAGTGTTTGTGTCCATGCTCAAGACAAGCTGCATAAATTCCAATTTTCAGCTGTTCCGCTCTCATTCAGTCTGTGCATAATAACTTTAATGGGCCATCTGCCATCTAGGAAAAGGGTCCATAACCCAAAACATGAGTCAGTATTTGGTGCTAAAAATATTGGACCAGATTCTCAGCCTTTTTTAAATCGATGAAGCTCCATTAACTTCAGCAGTATCATATCACTATAAAACAGCTGAAGATCTGGCTCAACAAGCACAAACTCTTCATAGTCTCTGTATCTTCCAGATCCTCACACATCTTAATGCACAGCCATGGTGTTCAGGCTGTATTGTATATTATAATGCAATCATTCCAATGTTGGTTACAAAAATAAAATCTGTATGTTTCGCTTGTACCTAGTGTCTGTATGTTGTGTTAGACTTTGGTTGGTAGCCCTATCTGCTTGCAGTGTGTAATTAAGTATTTGGTCATATTTATTCAGAAGAAGCTGAAATGCTAGGGTTGACATTAAGGGTTTATATTTACCGAACAACTGAGCACTAAAGCTGATCACAAATTGAAACCTGTATTTGAATATTTTCATTGAAAATTTTCCAATTTTTCCCTTTGTAAGTTTGGAATCAAATTGAACTGAACTTTTGTGTTTCACATTCTGAAATAAAATGGAAATTTTAGTTCCATTTCAACTTAAAATGTCACATAATTTGGGGGGGGGGGTTGATTTCATAAAACTGAAGCAAATCATTTTTAGTTGCAATGAAATTGACACTTTTGTTTCAGTTTTGAAATGTCCGTTCAAAATCAAAATGGTCATTTTGAAATTTTCAATAGGAAAAACCTGTATTACCCATCCGTGTTGACAATTTCAGCTTTGGTGAAACCATGTTCTGGGGCAATAACACTTTCTTAATGAAAAATGTCAGCTGGTTGTACCCAGCACTTATGTTTATGTGATTGTTAAATTCTGACAAAGAACATAGCCCCTAATGCTAGGCACTGGGCTACATTTTTAGACACTGAAAAGGAAGGAAAAGAAACAGCCCAGATCCTGTTGTACTTACAGTTTAAATAAACACATAATACAAAATACACTCGAGAACCACAGGAAGATTATCTTTAAAAAAATCCCCTTCTTAAAAGCAATTGGGTAATGGGTGTATAATAGTACTTTTTTATGCTCTGGGTTAGTTTTGGAGCAAAATATTCAAAACTGTGTCAAATGATTTAGGAGTCTAAATCCAATTTTCAAAAGGAATTTGGCCAGTAAGACTGTTGAGAGCATTCAGTGAGAAAAAATTTGCTTTGAATTTGTTAAGTTGGGCACTAGTTGTGTTTTATCTTTATTTTTCTTGTAACCATTTCTGACTTTAATGCCTTACTACTTGCGTTCACTTAAAAACAATCTCTCTGTAGTTAATAAACTTGTTTTATTGTTTTATCTAAACCAGTGTGTTTGAACTGAAGTGTTTGGGGTAACAAGATTTGTGCATGCCATGTCTATTAATAAAATGGCAAACTTTATGTAAGCATATATTATCCAGGAGAGAGCTGGGCAGTACAGGATATACATTTCCTGGGAGGAAAGCTACTAGAAGTGTGTTGGGGTCACCCTGCAGTATAACAAGGCTGGTAAGAGATAAGGTGTGACAGGTGCAGCACACACCCAGACATAACTGGGAGTGCCTTGCATGCAGAGTGTTATTTTAAATGAGGTAATATAAATAATTTAAACTAGAAGGATTACAAATCACATTAGAAAATAAGTGTGTGGGTCTGAGAGGGAGAAGGCGAGAAATGGAGTCACTTCTGGAGTGGAATAGAGTAACTACTTAGCAGCATACAGCAACATTAAATAACTGTGTAAAAAAGGACATGAAAAAGAATACTTTCTCTGTTGAAATGGCCTGAAGGATTTTAGGTAGTTAAATAATTAACCAGTTGGAATTTGGGCAGGTTATTGGGGTTTATTCTGCTGCTGTTGTAAAAATTCTCCTTAATGACCACAAGTTGTCAAGACCTCGGTTATACAGTTCATCAGAAGGCAATACCTCCAAGAGCAGAGTGACCCACCCACCCCATGACCAAGGCTATGGCATTGGTTAAATGCCTAGGAGCGAAGAAATGTGCCAGCTGCTGAACTACCAACAACACAATTTGTAGCATCTGGGTTTACCATGTAGGTGTCCTATTTGAGTATTGACCCAATTGCTTGTTTTATGAGACTGAAAAAGATCGTAGCCCCAGATGTTGTGGCTGCAGGCTATCATGAGGATTTGGTTCTATCTCCTATTTTTCCTTAGATCCATTTTCTCTCTGAAGTATTCCATACCATTTTATTTACAGCAGCACACAACATTAGGTGGCCTTTGGTGATACTGCCATAAAAGGTTAACTATAGAAATATTAAATTATCTACACCTTAAAATGTCATACAGCCAGGTTTTCTTTAACTTTCATACAGAAAATAATGTTGTTTCCTTACATTAAAATGGGCAGAAATGACATCAGAAAGAAAACATGATTTTAAGTATTTCTCTTCTTACCGTCCTTCATTTTTCTGTAAATATGCACCTAGTCTACGTTTTTGACTACTGCAGTTTCTTCTCATCCCCAAATTGTTAGCTCTCCTATTTTCCTGAGATTGTTTTTGGCACTTACATTTCTGTTATTCACAGATGTGATCTTTAAACAAGCTAGTTTGAAAGCCATTGCTAATTTTTTTCCTGAGAAAAACAATAACATCTTCTCATACAAAAAGATTTATTTATCATTCCTTGCACTTTCTAATTAACCTCTGGGACCTCACAGCACAAAATATTGATTCTTCTTTATAAAAAGATACACATTTTTTTTCTAGACGTATTGACTTGGAAACCTAATAAGTAGAGCAGGCATTCTTAGTTGATTATACAGGTAATTTTCATGCCTATTAAGTGTCATTCTATTATATGGAAATTGACTTTCCTAGATCTGCTTGTTACAATGTTCACCAAAAGCACAGCCTCAGCTTATAAATAGTTGATCAGGGCAATAGATTTCTAAGGATACCAAAGACGGATTCTCCCCCCCCCCCCCCACAGAGGAACTTATACCCTTTCACCCATACCAACCTTTTTTTTGCGTGGGAGTAGCTCCTGGAAAAAAATCTGAAAAAGCCACTACGTTATCTTTCTCCAAAGCTTTCTTTAAAACTCACCTCTGTTGAAATGCCTACCGAATCCTCAGCAATGGTGAGGCGGCTGGTGCACTGTGTCCACTGCTTATTATGGTAGTCAAAATCATCTGAGTGTTATCCTGTGCTCCCCTTGTGTCCATCTGTTGTCTACCACATACTTAGATTATAAACACTTGGGGGCAGGGACCATCATTTTTGTGTGTGTTTGTGTGTGTATAGTATTTAGTACAATAGAGGCAGGATAGGAGGACTCTAGGCATTACCATAATAAATGTCTGCAAACACCCACTAGTACCGTCACACTGGTTCAGGTATCATCTGTCTTCCAGTGCTGTGGAAAGCAAGTAGGGGACAGCTACAGCTGATTTCGCCAGTAATGATTCCAAGGAGATGTTTCCAGTTGGGGTGAACATAGAGCCATGGCTCTACCTCACTGCACACTGATGTCAGTGAAGCTGTGTCACCTTACACCAGTTGAGTGTCTGGCTAGCATTTGTATGGAAAATGGTACGCATAATAAAGTTGCCTTATATTGTAATAGACTGGTTTTAAAAAAACATTGGTTGAAGTAGACATGTTGCTTTCAATCTACTCTCCCACCGAGGCAGCTTCTGATTGTCCTTAGAAGCTGGAATGTCTCTTCTTCATTTGATTTTTCTGGGAGGATATTTTAAATAGTCACTCTTTTCCTCCCCTCTTCCTTCAAATTCTCTTAAGATTTTCCCTATTAAAATACTGCATGTAAATATTTCCTTTTGAAGACCAGCGAAGGGATTATAATGCTTCATGAGTCATTAAAGTGTGACACATAAAAGACACAGTTCCTTGCTTCCTTTCTTAAGAGGGTAAATAAATAAGCTTTAGTATGTTTTATAACACAGTAAGTTCCTGAAATGATGGCAAATTCAGATGCACTTCAGGTCACAGGAACAGTCTTTGTTGGTTTCAGATTGTCGACAAAATAGATTTAAAGTAGATCAGGTATGATTTGTCCTGCACAATTTATTTTAACCATTTTTGTCTATTTCTTGCATTTGCTCCTGTTTTTTTGTCCTGGCAAAGGGTCAATCATTAATTCTTAAATCCTTAAACCTAGACCTTTTTTCAGCGGTCATATTGCTCTCCAAAAGCAGCCAAAATGTTAAACCCTCAGTGAATTTCTTCCTCAAATTAAAAGCAAATACTGATTATGCACACATATACATATATATTACACAAGAATTTTTCCATTTAAAATTAATAAAAGATCGTCTGCCCGTTTGGGATGTTTTTAGGAATGGTTGGGGGAAAAATAAAATTTTTAACTTTAAAATACCCCTGAAGAAAAGAGGGATTTTTAGAAAAATATTTTTGGAATTCTGAGTGCAAGCAGGAAATTATGAAGGATTTAAAAAGAAGACGGGGGCTAGTAGGGGGTGTGTGCAGATTATCACACGCCATTCCTTTGTTACTCCAAGGTCTTGTCTACAATGGGACACTCAGGGAAATTAATCTGAATTCACTAAAGGTGTAAATTTCTACAAACTGCATTAAACTTCTGTGTGGACACACTCATTCAGAATTATAGTTGCCTTTAATTCAGTTCAGTTTAAACTCAATTAAAGCCACTTTAATTCTGAATGAGAGTGTCCATGCAGGGGTTTAATGCAGTTTAACTAATTAATTAAAATTGTGAATTTAAACTTGATTTGGAATAATTTTCCTGAATGTCCCCATGTACATAAGTCCCAAAAGGTAGACTACTGTACCCTTATATGCCTGATATAAAACCAATTGAAGCCAATTTAAGTCTTTTAGTTGACTTCAGTGGTCTTTGGATAATCCAGAACCATGGAAGGAAGAGTAGACTGACAAAGAGAAATGAATGGTAAATACTAATGAATTTCTAATGTCTCAACTATTAGTCTTTATAGCCATCAAACTTCACCCAGAAGCAGCAAAGACGGTTTCTAGCCATAAACTTCACAGTTGTCCCCAGACATCCGAATGTCTTCTTGACCCTGCAATCTACCCCACCGTTCTGCTTCCACCATTATATGTGGCACTAGAGCTGGTTGGGATTTTTTTTGACAAAATGGATTTTCATCAGAAAATGCCTGTTGTCAGGAAGGTACAGTCACCCTGTGGATCTTGTTGCCAGGGGGTGTTGTGAAGGCCAAAACTGTAACAATGTTCAAAACCGAATTAGATAAGTTCATGGAGGATAGGTGTATCAGTGGCTGTTAGTCAAGATGGTCATGGGTGCAACTCAATGGTCTGGGTGTCCCTATTCTCTGACTCCCAGAAGATGGGAATAGACAACAGGGGATGGATCACTTGATGACTGCCTGCTAATTTCATTCCCCCTGAAGCACCTGACATTGGTCACTGTCGGAAGACAGGATACTGGGCTAGATGGACCATTGGTCTGACCCAGTATGACCGTTCCTATGTTCTTAAGGTTTCTCAGGTCCTCAGTGGAGTTCTGAGAGAGCGGAAAAACTGGGCTATTGGCTATCCTGGGAGCGGGCCGGGGGAGGGCGTCTCTTTCTCTAGAGTTTTTTTTATGAAAAATGTTGAAAGGTTTCACTCATACATAAGTGCTGGATCTAGGGGTGCTGCCGCACCCCCCCTGGCTTGAAGTGGTTTCCATCATATGCAGGGTTTATACTTGGTTCAATGGCTCTCAGCACCCCCACTATACAAATTGTTCCAGTGTCCCTGCACTTAGGTTCTGATGCAGAAAGACAACAAATCCTGATTTGTGAGACCTCAAAATTGTTTGGTGAAACTGAATTTTCGTGTTCCAACCAGCTCTGTGTGGTGTGGCAGAGATGCACAGGCACAATTTTGCCTTTGGTCAGGCAGTAGTGTACAAAGACAAGTATTATTATTGGTCATTTTTTAATGCAATCATGACCTGAATATGTTTCTTTCTTCTTGTCTGCAGTTATGCTTTCAAGAGACGGAGGGTTCATTGCCTGGATTCTGCTGGTGGAATCCAGGCTCTAGGTCCCCAACAGTGAAAAGCCCACACAGGACTTGATTTTAGTAAGGCTTTACGTTTTTACACAGCCCCACATGACATTCTCAAAAGGAAACTAGGGAAATGTCATCTAGATGAAATAACCATCAGGTGGGCATACAACTGGTTGAAAAATGGTTTGCTGTCAAACTGGGATGGCGTATCTAATGGTATTCCTCACGGGTCACTCCTGGGTTTGGTATGAACATTTTCATTGATGATTTTCATTCATTGATTTTCATTGGTATCAACATTTTCATTGATGATCTGGAAATAATTATAAAACAACTTGGTAAGCTGGGCTCATTCAAACCAATTGTGTTTTAATAGAGCCATATGCAAAGTTATGCATGTAGGACCAAGGAGTAGAGGCCATACTTACAGAATGGGGGACTGTGTCCTGGAAAGAAATTACTTTGAAAATGATCAACAGGTAATAGAAAAGCAACTGAACATGAGCTCCCGGTGTGACCAGAAAGGGCTGATGAGATCTTTGGATGTATTAACAGGGAAGTAGCGAGTAGGTGTAAGAAGGTAATTTTACCTCTGTATACAGCATTGGTGAGACCAGTACTACCGTACTGCCTATGGTTCTGGTGTCCACATTTTTTTAAAAGGTTGTTGAAAAGAGAGTGCAGAAATGAGTTACAAAAATAATTAGAAAACTGCAGAAAATGCCTTACTGTGAGAGACTTTAAAAGGTCAATCTGTTTAGTTTATCAGAAACAAGATTGAGAAGTGACTTGATTATAGTTTAGAAATCCCTTTATATGGAGAAAATACTGATTACTAAAGGGGTCTTCAATCTAGCACACAATGCCTAACAAGAACCAATGGCTGGAAGCTGAAGCCAGGCAAATTCAAATTAGAAATAAGGCTCAAGTTTTAACAGGGAGGGTGATTAACCATTGGAACAAACTACTAAGGGAAGTGGAACTAGCAATGTAAGGCATGTTTTCTAATCCTTTAATCACTCTTATTGCTGCTTTCTGAACCCTCTTCAACTTACCAACTTCCTTCTTCAATTGTGGGCCCCAGAACTGGACACAGAATTCCAGCAGAGGTCTCACCAGTCCCAATTTCCAGGGTGAAATAACCTCTCTACTCTTACTCAACATTCCCCTGTTTATGCATCCCGGATCACATTAGCTGTTTGGATCATAGCACCACATGGGGAGCTCATGTTCAGCTGAATATCTGCCAGGACTCCCAAATCTTTTTCAGAGTCACTGCTTCCCATAATGGAGACCCCGTTCCTGTAAGTATGGCCTGCTTTCCTTGTTCCTAGATGTATACATTTACATTTAGCTTTATTAAAACTCATATAGTTTGCTTGTGCCCAGTTTATCAAGCGATGCAGATCACTTGATGTCTTTCAAACAAGACCGGATGCCTTTCTGCAAGATATACTTTAGACAAACACAAGTTATACTTTAGGGTATGTCTGCATAACCCATGAAAATTAGTCTTCCAGCCCAGGCCAACAGACTCCGGCTCACACTAGTATTCTAAAATTCAGTGCATGGGGCAGGCCCCAGGGCTGAAGAATTGTCCCCCTCCCAGCCCCCCTGGAGAACCGGGGCAAGAGAGCAAGTCCCCACAGTGTGTAGACAGTGCTTTGAAGCTGCATTTCGGGCTCTGAAGCCTAGGGAGAGGGGTGGGCTTCAGAGCCCAAACTCCAGCCCGAGCTGCATCTTTAACGCTGTCTACACAGCTGTTTTTAGAGTGCTGGTGCGAGCCCTGATAGCCCAAGTCTGTCAACCCAGCCTGGGAGATTCCCCACTGTGGACTGTGTAGATCAGTGGCTCTCAACCCGTGGCCCATGGGCCGCTTGCAGCCCAATCAGCACACATCTGCGGCCCGTGTGGCATCCTCAGGTAGTATATAGATTGTGTGGATGTGGCCCACATAACAAATAGAGAGCTGCATATGAGGCCCACAATGGTAAATAGGTTGAGAACCACTGGTGTAGATATACTCTTCGTTATTATGATGGGGTATGTGAACCACACAGTGGCCAACAAGGGTTATTGAGTTGCTTTGGGCTCAATCAGCATTGCCTTGCTGCACCTGCAGAAGCTGTCCGGCTGGGTGAGGGCAGTTGAAAGGAGAGAGCCTAGCTCAGGTGGGGACCGACTTGGCAGGAGAGCATATCTGCAGCTTCCGTGTTATATGAGAAGCCTGCGTGGAGCCAGTAGCTGACTGAAGACTATGGTCTGCTGAGGCCTGCTTGCGGAACAGTAGGCCCAACCCAGGCTGTTAGTTTGATTTGTTAACTTGTTGATGGGCAAGCTTCTGCAGCTCGTGGTTGACTGAAAATAAAGGGCCAAAGGGCCAAAGAGCCAAAGATTATTTTGATTTGGAGACTCTGCTACCCCGGAAAGGGTTGACTGCTACCCTGGAAGGGGTTGACTCTGCTACCCTGGAAGGGGTTGAACTCTCTCAGTGGCTTGGCCAGAGGGCTAAGCCATGTCCGTAACTGATGTTTGCTGAAGACCCTGAGTGAGAGCTGCTGTGCCACACCACAAGGGGGTGTGAACGGATGGCACCACTGCCAGAGTCGCACACAATTTATTGGCCTCAATAAAGGGGTAACTGCGTGAAATTAACTGGCTTGTGATATTCAGGAGGTCAGACTAGATGATCTAATGGTCTGTCCTGGCCTTAAACTCTATGAATTACTTTCAGATTGTTGGCTGCATCTCAAGCTGACTCTGAGGGCAGTCAAGGTAACAGGTAAGTGGGGAGAAGGGACCTGTACTTACCTGACTTATGAAAAAGGAACATTACAGCTGCTCAAGGATGCTTTTGAGGAGCAGTGAGTGCTGTCCTGGGTTCTCTGCTTGGTGTCCCCTTCCGGTTCCCTAGTTTTGCCCCTTTGACCCCCACATCCGTTCCTGTTTTTTTTCTTTGTTGCCCCATGTCTTTAGTTGAGTTCTGGGCTCAGTAGCTCCTCCCCAGGGTGGGGGTGGGGCTTTAAGCTGTGGCCGGGCTTGCGCCCGCCCACTTCCCAGCACCCAATAAGACCACTCTCCCACTGCTCCCTGGCCCTGCTGTAGCACGATAGATAGATAGATAGATATTCTCAGCAAAATGACTGGCCAAGTAGTCTACAACTGGTTAACAACAGAATAAAAGCATTCTGTTTGGTTAATAATTTAGATTGGTTAATAATGAAATCACTCAGTGTTTTAATATCAAGTGCTCCAAAGAGCCGCAGGAGACACATTAAAGAGCCACTTGCAGTTCTCGAGCCTCAGTCTGAGTATCACTGTATTAGACAGTATATCTACCGGTGTTCCTCATGTGGACTTCCCCACTTTGTTCCTGGTATATATATATATATATATATATATATATATATTATTCAGAAACAAGGTTTCAAATTAACATCTGCACTGCTATAATGTAGAACCCACATTTTAAACACATTCCCCTTTGATCTTCTATGAGATGATTTGTCAGTCTTTATAGTATGACCATAAGGTGTAGTGTTTGTCACCTGGACTCTTCAGAGCTTGAGAAGAATGGCAGCATCTCAGTTCTTTTCCAAACACTTTAGAGCCCAACGAGCCAGGGAATCTTCAGAGCTAGCAGCATTCCAGCCTTTGGGTTAAGAGACTAGTCCTCAATTGCTAGTGAAACAAAAATCTGTAGCCTGTATCCAAATGGATACACGTATTGGGATTCAGCCCTCATAGCAGACACATCTCGTGGTCCTGCATCCTTCAGCTACTGAATCCACAGTCTTTACGTCTTATAGTTGTAGCCATTCTCCCACTCTGCACTTTAATTGGCTCCTGCCAGGTGGATTGCCCACAATGAAAACGTCCTGTATAGCTGAAAAACAGCTTCTTGAACATGTCCAGTAACTGCCACTCTCTCTCGATGTTTCCATGCCTTCTAACTGCGTTGTCCTGCCCTGCTGTCTCTATACGTGCAGAGTCGCTGAATTTTCAACTAAAATCCATATCTCCCCATCTCCTCCCCCTCCCCCACAAAGTCTAATGCTGCAGTATAAAGCATGCCAGTTACACTTAGTCTCTCTGTGCCTCTGTTCTCCATCTGTACAATGCGGATAATAGCACTTCCCTACCTTACAGGGATATTGTGAGGATAAATATGTTAAAGATTGAAAGCTGCTCAGCTACTACAGTAATGGGGCCATATAGATTCCTTATATAGATGATATAAACAAAGCAGGGATCAAAACAAAAGTATAGAGCATACAGTTACACTTCATAATTTAGTTACTATAGGTGGGACTGGTTGCACGTCCTAATTATTAATGTTGCCCAAGACTTCTCATTATAAGACGCTCTTTTCAAAGGCTGATAACTTTGTGAAACTTTAACCTTCATCCTTTGGAGTAGGGATTTGAAATTTGGCAGAAGAGAGGCCTTTGTGTCTGGGGAAGTGCCTTTCGCTGTCCCCATGAAAATGTGCCCATATTTGGCCCAATCATAAACCTTTCGAAAAGTGCAGTTTGCACATGCTCAGATTAGACTTCTGACATTATATCGGCTAAAATCTCCAAAGATTCTGCCCTCACTGAGCATGCTCCATCCCCTCACAGCTCCTAGCACTGATCAGACTGTACATGTGCTATTCCCAGAGAGCTAATAAGCATACTCTGTTCCTTCATAGCTCCTACGTAGGCCAGACAAGTCAGATGAGGAATTTTATACTTAATACATTACACTGTACTTATTCTGAAGTTTTCCTTTTATGTACATGAATCTATTACATAGTATTATTCCCAGATGCGATGCTACAGTCTATGGGTTATGGTTTTTAATTACACTGTCATTGAAGTCACTGACCGTTTTATAAAGTGTAAGTGAATATTGTAGGGAACATTTCTATGTTTACAGAAGGATGAAGCAGATGACCTAATAGGTCTTTTCCATCTTTAATATCTGTGTTACCACATGTTATATGAAAAAGGAAAAACACCCTTAACTAGTTTAATGGAAATGAGATTTAAGCATAATGTATCTTTGACTTCATTTGTCCTCAGCAGAATGTAATTTTTTAAAACAAATAACCAACTCCTGTTTGTACAGCTATGGACACAGTCAGTCATAGATGATAAAGATATATTCACAACCCTCTAGTAAAGTTTTTTTCTCAGGATTATCAGGAGAACAGTTGTAAAAAGACTATTTTTTTAAAAAAAATAGCAGGAGTTAGGAGTCCTAGCTTACCTGCTGAGAAAATTAGCTCCAAACTGTCCTAGAGAAATTGCAGAAATCATTGAAACATGAGAACAGCTGCATGAAAAATTCTCCTTTCACCATCTGATCATAATAAAGCTATTTGCAAATACATGGAACAATCCAAGGAGAGAGCATCATGTTCCATTTCTCTCATTGTAGTTGTAGCTATGCTAAAGTGGTAAATAGTCAGAACCTGAGGAGTTCAACCAACATGCAGTAGGTTATCTTTGCAAAAAAACCAAAACTCTCAATGGAAAAGAAAATTAGAGCTTTAGAATTGCAAATATCTTCCCTTGGGCATGAGTGAAGATGGACTTCACATCAGCCCTGTTTTAGGAGTCCTCGCTTCCATTGTTCTTGTGTTTAACAACTCTCCAGTGGTACTTTGGGATTTGGGCCTGCTTGTACATGTGCATACTTAATAGTTAAATTTCATTGAAAGCCACAAAATTAAACCACCCTGGAGGCTTCATTAGGAATCTAATTGGGAGCAGGAGTTCAGCTGTGACCCAAAGGACGGGATCAGTAAACCAAGGGGTCATGAGACCAATTCAATCCTTCCCCAACATTACAAAATAAACAAAACCTAATCTTTTCTAAATGTTAAAAACAGGTGGTATTTACTGAGGTCCGTTCCGGTAGGACGCCATCTGTGTTCAGAACTGTAATCATAGTGCATGCTATGTTCTTATTGTTTACTGTAAAAATGGGCACATGTAGTTAGGTTTGGGCACATAGCAAAAGGATGAACCTGCAGAGGTCCAAGTGCTTCCTATGGGAGCTCAGTCATTCACAACCCCTATTGAAGTCAGTGTATGTGTGATGGAAGTGACCACCACAGAAGGATGTGATAGGGTCTGTACCTCACATAGGCCCGGAAGGAGTTAATGTGGGCCTGAGAGGCCAATTAAAATACCTGGTAGCACCTGTGAGAGAGAGCGAGAGCCAGGCAAAATTGATAATGAAGCCCAGCTGGGGAGGTGCTGGGTGGTGATTATAGAGCCAGGAAGCTTGCAGCAGAAAGATGCTGCAGGGAGGCAGTCTGCTGTCTCTCTCCTTGGGGGATAGAAGATAGAAAGCAGTCCAGGGAGGCAGCAAGGAATCTGAGGGAGTAATTATTTGATCGTGCCCCACTTCTTTGGGTCTGTAGTGGTTTACTCCCCCTTGCCCCCCCAGAAAACCCTACAAGTATATACACCAGTATATGTAGTGGTGGTGCTTCACTTGAATCAGTTTCGGCTTCTTTGTTTTTCATTTGAGTCTTTTTTTTCCTGTTGCATGAATGAGCCAACAATCCATTGTAATAAGAGCAAAAGCAAAACTGCAATTGTGATCCCCGCCTACAAGTAAATGTGTACACCGCGTCAAAACAAACAGATTAATGTATAGATGGCAACGACTTTGTATAATGCTATGGAAGCTTAACAGAAATTTGTCAAAATGCCCAGTGCCAACTGAGGACCTAGTATGTCTGGAAGAATCAGCGTTGCTAGTTATTCATCGCTGTGGGTATAATGTGCGCAGTAAGTTTTTTTTCCCCCGAAAGCTTCTCATACCTCCCCAGAATACATTCTGTGCGCCCCGCAGTTTGAGAACCTCTGCTGTAGGCAACAGTGGGTGCCTTGTGAGTTAAGTTTAGGCTCTAGAAAGTTTGTTTTGGTTTTGTTTCATATGTAACCATGTGTTTCCAATATCTTCACTCTCTCTTACTTGAATCTCTGTTCTTTAATGATAAACTTGTTTTTCCTATATATGAGTGCTGTGTGTTAAATAAAGTGTGGATCCTGAGTTGAATTTTGCAAACTGGGGCATACTATTCCTTGGGAATAGTAAATCTGAGAGTTCTATGAGTGTTCAGTGGAACAGGGTCTGGGCGCTCCAGGGGGATGCTCAGATGACTCATTGGTTGCTGAGTGCCTGATGCTAAACCTGTATAGCCAGAATGAGGCCTGCAGAAGCCTAGAAGGAAATGCTTGTGTTGCCAGACAGACTTTCTCATGCTAAGGGCAAGTGGTTGCGAGATACCTCACAACCCTGGGTACCCAAGGAAACATCATAGGTTTTGTCAGGAACTCTATAGTGAAGCAGAGAGAGACAGTATATTCAAGGATAATATGATATTACTTACTCTATTTAAGTTTCCTTGTTCAGTTTTCGAAGAAAGCAACTCTTTCTGAATTCTTTGCTGTTGTCACGGAAGACCATAGAAATCAACATTCCGGATCAGCGTTATGGTCCATGCCAGCATTTTGTCTCCAATAATGGTCATACTAGATGCTTCAGAGGAAGGTGCAAGAAACCCTATAGAAGGTAGATAGTAAATGATCTGCGACCTATGGAAGTCTCCTCCCAACCACAATAGTTACATATTATCTTGAGCTCTGAAGCATGAGGTTTTATATCCCTTCTATAATTGCTTTTTAATGATTTATTATTATAACTCTGGATAGTCTTGTTATCCGTGTAACCATGAGACTTATTTATTTATTTATTTATTTATGTATGTATTTCTTTAACATGTTTATTACAATAGTGCCTGAGGGCCAGGCAACAGTGTGGCCCCGTTGTGTTAGGTACTGTACAAACACAGATTAGTAGGTGATCCCCAATTAGTTTACAATCTAAACCAGACAGACACAGGGTGGGGAAAGGAGTATAACACACACGGAGAGTCAATAATGTGATGGCAGCAAATGTCATGTTGGTTCTATAATATTTGGGGGTCAGTGGATATTTAAGAGGGGATATTCTAAATAGAAAGAAAAGGAGGGGAGATGGGAGAAACACTGTTATTCTAAGAGTTTCAGCAAAAGCAGGCAGAACTGGAGTTTTGACTTGTCTTTTGCAGTTTCAATTGATAGCTCAACTGAATATCTGTTTGTCTGTCTAGGTTCAAACTCAATAGAAGTTCTTTTTCTCATTTGACAACCAGACTGCTAAATAATAATTTTATTCCAAACATAAATCTATAATTTGATTGTATTTAACATTATTTTCATGACTTTTCATCTTTCACCTTGACCAGCCTGTGACATGCCCTAGAAATTGTTGTCACAAAATTAAAGCAATAGTATCTAAAAGGCTCCTTCTTCTGTTCTCTTTCTCTGTCTGTCTCTCTCTTTATGCCACACCAATCAGCATAATATTTGAGATTTTAATCCATTGTAACCCCTTTGGGGTTTAGAGAGCATGGCTCCTTTAAATCTTTTTCCTGATGGGGGAAGTGCTGATTGTTCCAGAAGGAGGAAGTGCTGTTGGCGGGGTCAGGTGTGGGGGAGGCAGAGAGAAAGGAAAAAGTAGCACTGTGTGTCTGGAGCTCCAGACAGAAGGGCTGCAGCAAGCAGGCCCTTACAGAGTGAAGCACCGAGATCCTGCCTGAGGCCTGGGAGGGACAGAGCTGCTGATTGGGGACACTCCAAGACACGAGCCAGGAGGAGCACTGTGCTAGGGAGGAATCATCCAAGAAGGACAAACTGTAGCTGTACCCAGTATCACTGCTGCCCAGAGCTGTATGGAGCGGTGAGCAGAGGTACGGACTATGTGGTGCTCCCGGGCTGGAGCACCCACAGGAAAAAAATGGTGGGTTCTGAGCACCCACCGGCAGCCCCTCTATCAGCTCTGATCTCTCCCTTCCACAGTGTCTGCCGGCAGGCCCCACCAATCAGCTCCTCCCTCTGGCCTGCCTCTTGACATGACTTCTGACTCCGATTCTGGCTTTATCCTTCATGTGACTACCAACTTTGATCCTGGCACTGACCCTTGGTGTGGCTCCTTAATCTGGCTTTGACCTTTGTTATGACTTCTGATTGCGACCCCCACTCCGCTCCTGGCTCTGACCACTAGGTCAGATGGCCCTGACTGACCCTCACAGATGCCAGCAATTGTCCATAAACTGTGGCATCAGTTTCTGTGGTGCATCTTTCAAGTATATTGGCAACTGGCACTTCCTGTTAAACTTCTCTGGGACTGATGCAATGGATGGTTCGGTGCATCTTAGAAGGATGAATGTACCAAACACAATAAAAAAGGCTGGGCACAGTTAGGCACACCTCAGCAGCTTCATTTGCATTGGTTCATTTGGACACTACGTTTTCCAGTATTGATCTGCCTTTGACCCCATGGTCTGCATTTCCCTTTTGAAATTTTGGGTTTGAATGATCTCCAAGAAAAGTGTAACTGAAACCACTGTGTTTCACTTGCTTTCATGTTCCAACCTCTGAATAAGCCTTAGCTGAGAGCCTGTAACAAATCCCACACCATACGATTTACATTTAGTATGACAAAAGTAGTTTCTAAGCATTCTAGGTAGGGTGACCAGATGTCCCGATAAAATCGGGACGGTCCCAATTTTTGACCATTTGTCTCGCGTCCCGACCTATGGTCGGTCGGGACGCCTTTTGTCCCGATTTTCAGTCTTCTTCCTTGTTTTTTTTTTTTTTTTTTGCTCAACAGTTTCCGGCATCAGAGGCTTTTTCATTTTTATTTTATTTTTTTGGGTGGGAAGTCCCGATTTTCGGGTCTTCTCATCTGGTCACCCTAATTCTAGGGCCCTGATTCAAAGCTCATGAGATCAATGGGAATGTATCCATTCATTTCAGTGTGGTAGGTTTCATGGTGTAGTGACGCACCTTTGCCATAGATTTAGCCAGAAAGTCCTTGTCATAGGGTCACCATCTCAAAGCAGCCCTTCTGGTGGGGGCAGGCTGCAGGTTCCGTCCCCTCAATTTCCCAGTTTCCCGCAGTGGGTTAATTTCTTAATATGGGCACTTCAAATCACAAAGTATAGTTCAATACCATAACTCAAAAGGTTCTGATTCCTTGGTCTTCTGCGACTCTAGGCTCTTCATCAGTTTCAATCATCCTTCTGATCAGAGAACTTTCTGGCTTTCCCCTAGAGTCCTATACTAGAGTTAAAAAGCGCAAATGAAGCAATAACATAACCAATGTCCACCTGCCCTTCCCTGACTGACTCTCAGTGCTAACTCACTCAAGCTCCACCCCCATTTTTAGGGCACAAGTGCCTTCTCTTACAGCCCAACTGGGGGTCAGCTGACCAGTCACCGATGCACTGACTGCTTCCCTCTTAAAGGGCCACTGCCGCCCTGTGACAGACTTTTAGTAAAACTTGTATAGAAGAGCACTGTCCCCACAACTACAATTCCATCATCATGATCTAGATTTTGTGGCATCCATAATCCTTTTTTTTTAAGTATGAGAGAGTCAAAAGAAAAGAATTTTCAATCTCACTGCACTGAGCTATGACAGCATGTCTTTTAATTTATAAAATAAACACTGATTGATAAAAGTGATAAATAAACTGGAAAAAATTGGTCTCTGTTTCTATCTTATTTGAACCATAAAATCCAATTTGCCATTTGCTATTTCAAATTAAACTGGGGAAATGAGACTGCATGCAATCACAACTGCTCATGTCCTGTGGCCATCATACATTTTGAAACTCTATTTTCTTATCTAAAATATGAGTAGTGTCTAAGAAAGATCCTTTGACAGCTGTCACTGAAAATTAAAAGACCTTGACAACCATGTCCCTGTTTATTCCAGCAGCTGTGACATGGTTCAAAGAAGATTAAGCCTGGTAATATGACTGAAATTATAACAACTTTGTTAGGACTGTTTCAGATATCTTAACTGAGGTTCATCACTGACCCTTTGTCACTAAGCCAATGCGTCACTTTGTATGTTCTTGCTGTGTGTTAATTTAGGTGTGAATGGGTCCAAAAGAAGTCTGTCTGAACTGCAATGAATGTTGTTTATTGTCATTATCCAACTTGATAGGTTTGAAAGCCATGTGCTACTGTATACTTAGTGATAACATGCAGCTTTGCACTTCTAAACAATTCTCATTGCTGAGTTTCAGGGTGAAAGTCTAAGGATTATCACCAAGCATATGTACTGTTTGAACCATATGAATTTAGCCCTCAATTAGGTGTCACAAGACAATTGAAAGATTGATATTTTTATCCCCATTTTATATACAGATAAATTGAGGCACCGAGAGTTTTTGACTTACCAAAGGACAGAGTGAATTAGTGGCAAAATAGGAAGCTGAACTAGAGTTCTGCTGTAACCATTGAATTCACTACTGTGCATGCCCGTATAAGCCAGTTCCTTCTGTTTATTCTAATTAGATCTGTGCAAGAACTAGAATTTATGTTTCATGAAATTCCTTGATTTTGACATTTTGTTTTCATCCTGAATTGGAAGAAAAAACAAAGAATTTCAACATTTCCCACAAAATGAAATTTTCCAAAAAAATAGTTGTCAGTCAGTGTTTCATTTTGATAAAATGGAAACATTTCATTTCAGTTTGAACATTTATTGTATAATTATAAGTATATTATAATATATAATAGAAAATACGTTTCAAGATGAAAAAGTAATTTTGAAATGAAAAATCAGAATCTTCGGTTCTGTTACAGTCAAGTTAATCATTTCAATCTTATTGAAATGCTTCATTTCTAATTCTTTTTCTAGATGAAATTTCATTAAACTTTAACACATTCCCATAGAATGTTTTGATTTTGAGGAATTACTATTTTCTGATGGAAAAAAATTCCACTGAAAAATTTCCCCTGAGCTTTAATACTAATCCTTCATGGGTTTCTTTCTTCATATACATGGCAAGTGTCTTGCAATACACCCCAAATTCCAGGAAGACAAAGTATGATAATGCAGTGTCATTAGACACTGAGGTTTTCAAGAGTAGATACCACAGTGATGAGTGTTATATTTCTATGTTTTTTTCTATAATGTGCAAGAATTCCTGTGCCAAAAAGGATACATGATGCATCAAAATACTTACTGTACTTCTTTTCTCCACTTCCTTACGTATTTTAATATTAGTCACATTTTAACTTTGGGCCACAGAATTTAGATCTCCAGATTGGAAAATTACAGCCTGTATTATGACCATATGGATGTATATCTGCTCCATTTCCAGCAAATCTATTCTGGCTAGTAAAGTAGTTTTATAAGTCAGAGAGGTACAGTTACAAACTCTTTTGCTTACAAAGATCAGGGTTAGATTTCAGACCGTAGCACAGTATAATTAAAGCCATATTCGCTAGTTGGTGAGACAGTGCTTAAGGGTCTACACTGTGATAAAAGACCTAGGTACAGCCACAGCTGACCCAGGTCAGCTGACTCAGGCTTGCAGTGCTAAGGCTGTGAGGCTATACAATTGTAGTGTAGATATTTGGGCTCGGGCCAGAGCCCGGGTTCTGAGACCCAGAGATGGGGAGGGTCTCAGAGCCTGGGCTCCAACACGAGCCCAAACATTTACATTGCAATTTTATAGCTCTTCAACCCAAGCCCTGCGAGCCCAAGTTAGCTGACCCTGGTTCTGAGATTTGGGGGTTTTATCACAGTATAGACGTACCTTAAGTGATCCAGAATATACAAAGTTCTGGATTTGCCTCTCCCTTTCTTAGGGAAGAGAAATCAAGAGTAGGTGTTTTGGGGGAGTTTTTTTTACTAGAGACAGGAGGGATGACAAGCATGCTCTGCTATGGGGCCAACTTTACATTTGGGACAACTTTAGAGATGATTGTATAAATGAAATACTGTACCATACATCCCTGTGAGTACCAAGTTCTAGCTTGGAGGCATTCATCTCCCACTTCGGGACCCTGTAACTGGAAATGACTAAAAAAATAGACTTACTGTCTGGCCAAAAATGTATGGAATTTCAATAGTCCTAAAATATGGTATTGTTAGAAATATGGGGGTAGAGGGATTTATCAGGAAGGAGAGAATAGGTAGGTCAGCTGGTTGGACAAAAAGAAAAATTGGGTGCTTTCTTAGGGGGTTGAGGTTCCTGTGTCACTGACTTTAAATTAGTATGTCTTAGATTTGAGCTATATTTGCATTAGGGCGTGGTACATTTACATCTATATTAACTATAAATGATTCTGATGAAGAATAGGGCTAGCAATAGCTGTTAATTTTTACATGATAACTCTTTCAGTTCGTTATTGTAGTTTTTCTGACAAAGCTCTTCAATCTGGATCTGGTATGTATCTGACCCGAGACACTCTAGTGTTGGGTCTCCACTGTCTGCCTACCTTGTTTTTTGTCTCAGAGGAGTATAGATGTTTTATTTTTGTCCTTTAATACTATCACGCAGATCAGTGTCAAGTTGGGTACACAAATGTGGTTCCACCATTTGTTCAGCATGCATACGTTTCATAGAACTATGTGTTAATTTCAGCATGATAGCACGAAAGACACCCCTTTTCTGATCTCCCCAACAGTCTGCATAGCATATTTTTAATTCTCCAACAAACTTTTAAGCTTCCCTGGTGGAACTCAGCTAGTTGGGTTAAATAAAACTTGCCGTTGATTACTGTTAACCAGGGGGAAAAAAGATCTCCTAATCTTGAGCTGTAAACAAGGGCCCATTATCAGATATTAATTCTTCTAGCAACCATGGCTCTCAGAAGGAGGTATAATACTTAAATGGCACAGAATGTATTGATGGGAGTACACACAGTCTAACTGATTGGAAGTTATCCGTATATCCCTTTCAAAAAATTACCATCTGAGGAAGAACTATGACTATGAAGTAGACCCAAGAGTATGATATTTGTGTCCAGTGATTTACGGGTATACCTGTGCCATAGGTTGAGCTTGGCCGTACAAACTGAGAAGTTAGTTACAAAATGTCTCTTCAGTACCCTGTACATGTCCGACTGCCACGCATGTTGTCTATGGCATATGTGCTCTCTCTGTATCTTGTACCTAAAGTTCTTTAAAGCCTGAAGACAGAACTTTTTCTAGTCGGTGATGCTTAAAGCCCCACAGGAGGTATCCTTCATGTAATAATAAGCTCTTCTCTCCTGAGTTGTTTCATATTTGTCTGGCCATTCCTTTAATGTAAACTTCTGAACTTTAGTAAACAACTTACTATATTTTAGTGTGGTCAGGTATATTTGTTTTACTGCGCCAGACAATTAGTTGGTTTGGACAATATTCAGGCCAGTGGCCTTTTGTGTTCAAGATAATGTATGTTCAGAACGTATTGCGTGTTCCTCTCAGGGCAACCTCAGAAGTCTCTCAGCATTAGCATTTTGTGCTAGTTGCTTTCTTAATGTTTCCTATGACTGTAACTCAGATACAAATCTGTCACATCAATCCTCTTCTAAAAGCCTGTCCAAGCTGACAATGCACTGCCATCTTCTTTATCTCTCATAAAAAACTATACTGCAGATTTATATCATACCACCCGTGCATACAGCAGAGGAGAGTTAATAGAGCCATAGGCTGAATTAAGTTTCCTGCAGAGCTGACTCTGCCTTGGAAAACCTCCTTAAAGGCACCATCTGAAGAATACATGGCAGTATGGCTCTAAAGGGAGCTTGATAGCCACAAGACCTCTCATTGGATAATGCTGTACCCATTGTAGATCCCAGAGACGCACATAGGTCTTGAAGGATTTGCAGGTGAGACCCACTAATCCTTCTGCAGTGAGCAAACCCTGCCCCTATGCTCTCAGAAGAATTTCTAGGAAACTCTATAGAATTGAATGACATGGAGTTCCTTGGCCCCAACATGGATATTTCCTCACGGGGCACAATCTGGCCCTGAGAGACTAAGAGATTTGCACAAGAAAGGCAGTGATAGAGCCTGGATTAGAACTCAGGTCTCCCAGTTCCCAATAGTTTGCTTTGTACGTACGTACGTACGTACGTACGTACGTGTGTGTGTGTGTGTGTGTGTGTGTGTGTGTGTGTGTTCAAAATACAATAGTACTAATGCAGTACAAAAGAATATTTAGTGGCAGATCCGTAATTAGCTTTCTTTTCCCTGCAACTCTTCCAGTTTAATTTTTTTTACATCTGGGAGTTTAAGCAGATGGTTATTAGCACTACTGAAAATTAGTGCAGTAGTATGTGTATGTGTGTATTTTTCTTTATTCTATTTTTCACCACCTATTTCATTCTTCCATATGTAACAAGATTCTCAACACAGTCACCTAGTTCTAAGAGGCAGATCCCACGTACACCAGGTATGTGAAGAAGAAATATAAACCAGCCTAATTAGATTTTCTTTTTCAAAGTCGCCCCCACCCAACCCTACTCCTGTCTTTTTGTTATTAGAGTCTTCCTAAGGAACTGCTGTGAAATGCACAGTACAGTTCCCAGTTCTGAATAGCATAGATAGACCCACCATTTTGCATCAATCCCCGTTCCTATTGCTGCTTTTGTCACTTCTCCCTGAAGTTCTCACTTATCACATCAGTTGGCTTTTGGCAGGTTTTAGCTGCTGCCAAGTAGTTAGTGAGAACTATTTTGAAGTGTGGGCTGATGTCTAACTGAGAGAACATTCGGGAGCGTGATTGATGCAAGGCAGTGGATCCCTGTTATGTCAGTGTCAAGGCTTATAAATCTCGTATACTTTGCAATGAAGGACTGGAACTAAAGAAAAAAAATGGACAAAAGTGAGGACTTGGGGAAAGCAGAGGTTTTTGCATCAAGGCAATTGTGTAACCAAGGATTAGAAAGAAGTGCAAGTTAAATGATGTACATGCCCAGCAGTGGTAGGTAAAAAGCATTTGGTACTTAGTGAGAAATCTTGCATTTGGTGCTTGGGGTCACTACTGGAATATAGGACACTGAGAAGAGGAAAGAGAGAGAGAATGTGATGATCTGCTTCTGTAACTGGCTGCCAGAATCTTTTTATTTAAAAATAAATGAATTAATTAAATTAAGTCTAGTAACATTGCTAGGAAGTCCATGAAAAAGTAGGGAGACGTGAACAGTGACCAAGTATAAAACAGACATCTAAACTCATCAAGGGGTGAAATTCTCTACAGTACAGAAGGAACATACTCCTTTGCAGGTAACACACTTAACACATGTCAATGGCTTAAGCAGGAGTCAGCTTTTGTTTAGAGCTTTTGTGCAGAACATTTGCACAACGATGAATTTCACCCCAAGGAAGGTTGGTCTGGAGTGGGGTGTGACGGGTTGGGGCCACAGAGACCTGCTTGGTGCTGCCACCTGGTGTGCCACGGCTGCTTCTGCCCCTGCTTCCAGGCCTTTTCCAGCTTGGGACTCCCGAATCCTGTCTGTTTTGAGCCAGATTCCACTGATCTGCTGCAAACACAGACCCAGGTCCGAACCAAGTCCACTCACCACTGTAAGGCCCCTGGAAGCACTCTTGCCTTTGACACCCAGCTGCTCAACTCCAAGGAGGCTCAAACCCTTAATAAATCCGTTTTACCCTGTATAAAGCTTATACAGGGTAAACTCATAAATAGTTCGCTTTCTATTTCAAAGATGGAAAGATATGCACCACTGATCGCTGTCCCAAGGCACTAACTCGTACTCAAGGAAACTTAATAAGTAAAAAGTGATTTTAATAAGTACAGAAAATAGGATTTAAGTGAGTTCAATTAGTGACCGACAGAACAAAGCAAGTTACTTAGTAAAATAAAATAAAACACGCACGTCTATGTCTATTCAAAGTTAACACAGATAAAAGCCTCACCAGATTCGGATATTTTCCTTTTTACAGGCTGTAGAATTCGCCTGGGTCCAGCTGAGCTCAGCAGACTCTCACACCCCCTAGTGTCCTTGTCCTTTGTTCAGTTCCCCTCAGGAATGTCCTTGGGGGGGTGGAGAGCCTCTCCCTTTAGCCAGCTGAAGACAAAATGGAAGGGTCTTGCAAGGGCTTTTATAGCCTTTCTTCCTCTCCCTGCGTAGGATCCAGTAGCCCTGGAGTTTTGGGATCACATGGGCAAGTCACCTGTCCATGTGCCCTAACCAGTCTAACCAGTTGCATCCTTGCCTGGGGCCCCGATGTGGATTGGGGTCTGCACCTTCTTTTGTCTGTTAAGTACTTGTACTCAACTTGCACATTCCTTCCTCTGGACCTGGTCCCATGTTCTTACAAAAGCTATGCATAAAACCAGCAAATATAAAACCAATGTTCATAACTTCAACCACAACAATGATACATGCCTACAAACAGGAGGAATAAATTCAGTAGGTCATAACTTTCACAGAGATATGTTACATGGCACATGTAGTATAAAACGTTACACATATATAGTTATAAGCATCTCCCCATAAAGTTTTATGGGGACACTGTCACATGGGGCTTTCAAAGGGAGTTACATTTTAATAGGAGCTGAGCACCTAATTCCCTTAGGATACCAGCCTGTGTATTTAAGAGACTAGCTTGGGCAACACAAGAAACAGGATCATTTCCTGGCTCTGCTGGAGACTTTCCCCTATGTGTCTCTGCACATGTTTCCTGTCTGTGCCATAGCTATATTCAGTTGCCAGTTAACATGGTCTCTGAATTCACTTCCTTCTGCTTTTCACACCACACTTCTTAAATATCATTTTCACCTCCAAAGCATAAAAGTTCCTAGCTACCTTGATGTCCTGATGCTGTAGCAACATTGAGAGAAATATCAAATGTTAATAACAGTCATGTACAGCAGTTAATGGCTTAGACAGAGACACACAATAGAGAGCTCTGGTACAGAAATCCATTTTATTTCGTGTTCTGTTGATTGTTAATAATCAGATACCACGTCGCCTTGTGAATCTTGTGATTTAATGTTCAAACTGAGAATCAGAAGTAGATAGTTACAATGAAAATTTGATTAACCTCTCTTTTCTCTTTGGTGCAGTGAGGATTGTTTTAAATTAAAAAAAAAAATTTGCTTTTTAAATGTGTTTTATTCTCAGTGATAGTATTTTTTCCTTATCAGGGATGGTTCTGATTACAAAAATATGAAATGTAGGTGAAGAGGGAAGTATATTCATTCTCTTACAAACAGATTCCAGATAGTCATACTTTGACAGTCTCTATTCTATTATTATAAAGTGTATGGCATTTCTTTATGCATTACGGATCTGATCTAAAGCCCATAGTGTTAGCCCAGAATTTGACATTCCTGTGTGCACCCCAGAGCATGACAGTACTGCAGTCAGCCATTTTGTATGTACAACCACTGCCTGCTGAAAACCAAACATCACATAGCTAGGAAAATCTTTGGCCTTTGTAAGTCAAGGTCAGACAGGTGCATACTTGCAGTTTGTTAATCAGAGTGGGAGGGTGGGACAGAAAGTTATGGAAGAGAGTGAGTGAATAGTGACCTTGGTTTTAGGTGCTCCTGACATATTATTGTTATGACTAGAAAGACTAGAAATGTTTTGAGATAATGAAAAGTTTGTTGAAAGTAGGAGAATTGGTGACCCACTAGGAGTCAGTATAGGTTATTTGCTTTTTTAGACGTTCGCTATAAAGGATTGGGTGAAAGAATATGCTTTGGAGGAAGCTTTCTTTGGGCATCTAAATTCCCCATCAGCTGGACGGAAAGAGGGCCTCTGGAAGCCCATCTGGTGATCACTCAAAACAACCTCAGAGTATGCATAACTATATCTGGGATGCCCTAAACCTACTGTGCATGTGTGTGCTTAAAATCTAATAAATAGTAGTTTTCGATAAGAACACACTTGTTTGTATCAATCATTTATCAAATGATAAGTTGTGCCCCATATTGATTTATTCCTGACACCACTTGGAGAGAAACGGTTAAGTTACTACTGCATTGGGCTCTGAGAACCCCCAGGTACCAGCTGAAGTCAAATCCAAAAGCCCATTGAAGTGAAAGTACTCTCAGTGGGCTTTGGATGAAGCTCCATATAGTAAATATGGGAGTCACTTCCAAGAAAAAATGCTTATATGTGTTCAGTTCTGTACAGACAAGAAGAGATTTGACTTCTTGAATGGACTGTTTCCCGCTTGGGGGAGAGATGTGTGGGACTGAGATCAAGGATATGCTGTACTACTTTATTTTATTTACAACATGCTCATAGTTCCTGTTATTGCCTTGAGCAAGGATGTATAGAACGGAAAAGATTGCAGCAAAGCAGATTACAGGTTGTAGTAGAGAGAGAACGAGAGAGAGAGTGCACGAGCCTGGAGCAGTAGGCATGGTGCAAGACCTGAGGCCTGAACCTCAGTCATCAAAGCCAGGCCATGCTATGAGCAAAAGTCAGGCTCTGTCTTAAAGCACGTTTGCTTATAAGTTCACTGTCCATCACATGAACTTGGAAAAGGTACGACAAGCGTTGCTAAAACACAGGCACTCCTAGGTGGTACTAGGCACTGTGCATTCATTGCTAGAGAAGGTGCAGGAACACACTGACCCCAAGTAAGAATAATGAATAGGGATGTTTTGTTCGAACCAGCAGATAAAAAGTATAAGGTTGGTAACTAATGACGTCAGGAGTGTAATATGTAACTTGTTTGAATCAATGTATAAAAGGAGAAGTCTTAGGAGAGGCACCTTTGTCCAGCGTAGGGGTCAGCAGAGGCTCTTGTTGCTCACTGAGCTGGTACAATTGTCACAGAAATACATGTGTTAGTGCACCTGTAACCGCTGAGCCAGGGTGCTAGGACTGTGCTTCATTGACAATAAACCTGGCTGAGCACCTTCGCCACTGAACCGGGTCTTTCTTTATGAGTAATATCGAGGTCTGCTAAATTAGCAGGCTGCACTCTCTGCTAGTGCCAATAACACCAGAGCTCCCAACACAGAAGCACTGAGCAGCCGCAGCAACCTGGCAGCAGTACCAACGTTCTTCAGCAACATTCTTAGCAACCCAGCTGTTGTTCCTCTGAAAAAGCAATCTGAAAACCTTCAGCCATCAGCACGGGTTTCTTTGAACAAACTGCTTCTCTGTGTCCCTGCTAAGAAACAGCTCTCCAGAACTTCTCTGTGTCCCCGAACCCACACTCAAAAAGAAAATGCTTGGCTGTAACTTGGGATATAGGTCAACTTCAAATCATCCTCCCCTGGAGGTTTAACTGACGAAGTGGTTAAAAACACCAGAAAATGCAATCTTGTCTATATTAGCTGGTAGAGCCATGTATTGTTATGGCTTCCACTAGTGCAGTTGTCCCGGTAGAAGCATTGGGGGGGAATCTTGGTTAAAATTTCATGGTGGACACAGAGGTTGAATGATTTGCTCAAGGTCTTTTGGGAAGTTTGTAGCAGAAGGAGGAGCTGAACTTGCTTTAACAAGACCATGCTCCTGCTCTGTCTTTCAGTTACTGGTTGCAAGTATGTTTGTTTCTTTGTGCGTTTTGGTGCAGCACTTTGCTCAGAAAAAAACCCACCTGGTCTGATTAAAGTAAACTAGTGTGTTGCATTTCTTGTAGCCTAGTATTACAATGTTTTCTCATGAGCACTCACTGATACTTCCAACCCATCTATCCTGTCACTTTAGTAGTTTGTGCAAATTAGCTTTAGAAGATTAAAAAAAAAGAATAGCACATGCTTTACCATTATAGGATCGTGTCGAATGGCATTCAGACTCAATACATCGATGGTACCATGCCACAGAAAAGCATTATCTTTTGTAAAGCAATAGAACACTGAGCAGCACGGACAAAGTGCCTTCTCGGAGGGGTACATATATCTGTACAATATCTATTGAGTGTTCACCTGCTTTTTAATTTATGGGTTCTTGTAATGAGTGAGATTCACCCTTCTGAGCCCTCTGTACGGCAATAGGGTTGTGCCGGGCACCGGTGGAGCAGCCTGGGCAGGGATGCATTTACAAACCAGCATACTCTGGAGGGTATCTCTGTGCTGGTTCTACAAATGCCGTTATGGAGAGTGGCAGTATGGGCAAGTCAGTAATTGAATTATGGGACACCCAATTGCTCCCAGTCATTGATCCAGGGCCCCATTGTGCTATGTACTGGGCAAACACATAACAAAGAGACCATCCCTACTCTGAACAGTGTTCTCTGGTTGATGTTCATATACACTGAATACTGTGGTCCCACACAGTGTAGAGGGCTTACATTGCAGCCCTGTTCCTTGGACCTTAATTGGGAGGCAGATTCCATTTTACTACCCCACTCCTCCAACCTTCTCCCAGATAAAGCCCCTATTGTTTGGGGATTATGTGGCTGAAGCTAATTTCTCCTGGTTGTGAATGTCCTATTCATATTTTGACGATAAAAAATCATTGTAGGCAGCTTTTGACAGCTTCTGGTATTTTACTGCTAAATCATATTGAAGATTGATCTACATTAAAGACAAGAAAGTCTCTAGTCAAACTCTTTTTTAATGGTGATTAATTTACCAGCTACCGTATATCTTTAGAACACTGTCTTATTTCTAGGCTCTTCCAGGCTGCTGAAGTCATGTGGCTACTCAGTCTAAGTATGAATCATGTCACAACAGACACTATAGTAATGTTATTGGGCATGCTCAGTTGATGTCTTTCACGCAACTGTGGACAAACAACCCAGACAGGATGCTTGATTAAACAGCACAAGTGTGTGCTGCAGAGCAAATTATGATAAATTGCTAATATTGATTACTTTTAACCAGAAGGAGGATACCGTCTGGTGTTTAAATTTAGGAACGCAGCCAAAGATACCTTGACCTCACCTCTGCACTGGGAACTGATACAAAATTAATTGGAGCTGTCATTCAGGTAGCAGTCACAATTAAGTGACAGTTGATTTATTAATTTAAAGGCTAAGCTGGAAACCAGATGCGTTCTCCACTGGAATATAACTCTAGTGGCTTTGTCGAGTAACATAGAGAGAGCTTGAAAATGTTGTTAGTCTCAGTTTAATCACGGTGACATAATACATTTGTCACTTGAATTGCTGTACTTTCTGATCAAAGATAGGGTTGGTTTGTTTCTTTATTTGTTCTGTACTGCTGAATGCATAGCCAACTACAATATATGTAGGTGCATACAATCTTTCAGCGACAATGCATTTGTAACAGTAATTTAGAATCATATATATATAGTGTCTATTTATACTGCTGGCTTTGTGCTCTCTCCACTGCACATAAACATATTTAGGAGTACAGTATATTTTCAAAGATGATGAGACCCCAATTCCTTTCTTGGTTCCCCCTCCTTGTTCCAGAGGAGTAGCAATCTTCTGCTACTGTTTATCGATTATAGGTTACTGCCTCCGCACTAGCTCAGCTGGGTTTGTGGAGGAGATATGGGAGGCAGACCCTGATAACCACCCTCCAACCCAACACATCCACCCCAGTGATGTGAGTTAGGGCAAATCACAATCTTGTTTATTGTAATAATTGTCATATCATTTTTGTTTAGAGCTTTGAGGTCCTTCCTTGACAGACACTGTCTCTCCACACATATACATATGTATATAAAATTTTCAAAATTGTACAGTATTGTGTAATAACATAATGAAAAGGTCAGATAATCGTATCTAGTGTAACACAATAACTCATGCACCAAGAAAGAGCTAACATAAGAACGGCTATACTGGGTCAGACCAAAGGTCCATCTAGCCCAATATCCTGTCTTCCGACAGTGGCCAATGCCAGGTGCCCCAGAGGGAATGAACAGAACAGGTAATCATCAAGTTATCCATCCCCTGTTGCCCATTCCCAGCTTCTGGTAACCATCCCTGCCCATCCTGGCTAATAGCCATTTGATGGACCTATCCTCCATGAACTTATCCAGTTCTTTTTTGAACCCTGTTATAATCTTGGCCTTCGCAACATCCTCTGGCAAGGAGTTCCACGGGTTGACTGTGTGTTATGTGAAAAAATACTTCCTTTTGTTTGTTTTAAGCCCGCTGCCTATTAATTTAATTGGTGATCCTTAGTTCTTGTGTTATGAGAAGGAGTAAAGAATCTTCACAGTATTGAAGACAGGGAATCCATTCGCTGTCAGATAAAAACTCAGATATTTCAGTCAAAGTATTTTAAGGAGAATTGCATAATTTTTGTGGCGTATAATCTCAAACATCAGCATGATGATATGTGCCTCCATAATGCCTGCTTCAGTTAGACCACGACCCTGTGCTCTGCATTTTGTCTACTTTCATTTTGCTTTATGCTACTCATGCGGGACACTGTAGGGAGGGAGGACATGTGTCAGTGGTCAAACATGCTGGAGGAGTATGCAGTTAGAAAGTGGGACCCTATATTTGTGAGGGACCATGGGTCTTGAACACGAGTCCACAAGTCCTCAGCAGCTGCATCCTAGCAGTTTGTTAGTACGCTAGCATGAGCCGCTGGATCCTAACTCACCATAGGCACTGTCCACGAAACTCCCAGTTGGAGGAAATATCCAGCATCTCCTATTGGTTCAGACTCACTATCATAGAATCATAGAATATCAGGGTTGGAAGGGACCTTAGGAGGTCATCTAGTCCAACCCCCTGCTCAAAGCAGGACCAATCCCCAATTTTTGCCCCAGATCCCCAAATGGCCCCCTCAAGGATTGAACTCACAACCCTGGGTTTAGCAGGCTAATGCTCAAACCACTGAGCTATCCCTCCCCGAATGTAAGCCAGAAGTAGGCACAGGAAGTTGTCTGAGCTGCTAGGTGAATCCCTGGCTGGCTGCTACATCAGACCCTGCCACCTGAGGCCTGCCTGATTCCTGCCTCCCTGTCCTGTTCCTGCCTTCTTACTTTGTTCCAGATATGTGCTTCTAGGCCCAGCCCCTGACTACTGTCTGCGGCTCTGACCCTCGCCTTGACTCCCATCTCTTACTCCAGCTCGGACCACTGGCCCTGACCACCACTGCTCTGACTGCTAGGGCTGACCGCGCATATGCTAGTCTATGACAATCGTCACATGTGAGGCATATGAAAGAAGAAGTGCCTGATGTTATTACTAACTGGAGAGTATTAGTATTAGAGCTGGCTGGAAAAATTCCGACAAAACATTTTTTCAATGGAATTTGCCAGTTCATCAAAATTGAAACATTTTATGGAGGGGGTTGATTTCCTCGACATTTTGACCAAACCCAGGCAAATCTGGGTGGGACACGGTTGTCCTATCCCATAGGAATTGCTGCCTCTTCTGCATCAGGGATTGGAAGAAAGAGATCCACCCTAGGTAGCCTGGTGACTAGACTTAGGTTCAGGTTCTTGCTTCACATTAGGCAGAGCAGGGACTTGAATCAGGGTCTCACACAGCCTAGCTGAGTGCCCTAACCACAAGGCTATTGCTGTTCTGAGGCAGGACCCTCTCAATTCCTTTCCTGTTGAAGCTGTTCCACTTTCTATAAATAATTAAACAGGGGAGATGTGGGAAAGTCAGGTTCAAGTCCCTGCTCCAATGCACTTTTAATTATTTATGCAACATGGACCAGTTCCAACAGGAGATATTGAGGGAGACCCACTTCAGAATAGCGAATAGTCCGGTGGTTCAGACAGTCACATGAGCTGTAGGAGATATGGGTTCAATCCTCTGCTCCAAACCAGAAAAAGGTGAGACTTTCACCCAAGTTTCCCACATTCCAGGTGAGTGCCCTTCCCACCAAGATATTGACTATTCTGGGGACTGAGGCATGCCTGTGTGTCTGAGCCCCACCCCCAAATCCTGCCTGCCTTTGGTTCAGGGCCCAATCCTGTAGGTGTACTCTGAGGATATCTATTGAATCGGGCCCCATTGGAGAGAGAGGTTGAGAAACATCTAGTCTAAGAAAGCTGCCAGGCTTTAGGCGTGAGCTAGGCCTCCGAGCAGCTCATTAATTGTGGGGCTGCTGGGGTTAGGACTCATGTCAACTGTCAGAAATGTAGGGGCCTTTGGGATTAGGCAGCCGCTGAAACGTGGCTTTGAGAATGCCCATGGTGTCTAAATTTTAGACGTAGGTGCCTAAAGAAGTAGTTAGGCATCTAAGTACCTTTGTTTATCTAGCTTTACTACACCCCCTGCCAGTGAAGGCTTACCCACTACATTGTTTTCTTGTGCTATCCTAGATATTAATGTATTATCTTGTGTGTTTGTGGTTGGAATTGTGATAGGCCGCAAGCCATTTTCAGTAATGAGAGCTCACCAACATATATATACTGTACAGTGCACTGTTGCAGAAGTTTAGTATTGCTAAGAAAGAGGTCACTGCTCCACAGCTGAATGTAGTAAGCCCGTGACCTCAGGACAGCATCATTTTCAGGCCTGGCTTTTTTTTCTGAGTGCGGTTGCCACATGTGGTGGAAAAGAAGAAACCATTATTAACAAAAGAAAACAGCTCTGAAAATACACTGCTTGACTGGAAACTTAGATATAGCTATAATGAAGATGCGTTGGCAGAGGACAGGTGGATTAAAACACATGCACACACCCCCCCTAGGTGATCATAATAATGTGGAAAAAATGTTGTTGACTTTGCACTTGTCCCTTCTTTATCTGAAACTCAATCTTCCAAGGTGCTAAGCACTATTGAGTACTCTCAACTCCATCTGACTTAGCATCTTGCATAGCCTAGTCCAGGGGTCTCAAACACGCGGCCCCCGCCCCCTCCCCCCTTAAAAAAAATTTTTTTTTTTTTTTACTCACCCAGGCAATTCCCGCCGCCAGACAGTTGTTCTGGCAGCGGGAACTGCCTGGGGGTGTAAAAAAAAAAAGAGGGGGTGGGGTGCGGGGAGCCCAGCAGGCTGCAGGGAAGAGCTCTGTGGGTCGCATGGGAAGAGCTTCGCGGTTTCTGGGAGGGAGGGGGGAGGAGCGGGAAGCCGTGCACACAGGGGAGGAGGCGGAGAAGGGGCGGGGCCTAATGGAAGGGGTGGGGTGGGGACGGGGCTGGGGGCAGCGAGGGGGCGGGGTCAGTGATGCAGCCCTCGGGCCAATGCACTAGTCCTCATGCGGCCCTCATGGCAATTTGAGTTTGAGACCCCTGGCCTAGTCCCTGACCTCTCCCCAGCCCTGGCTTCTCCTAACAGTCCTGATCTTATATTTATATAAAATCCAAATGTTCATATACCAGTTGCTGCTGTTTTTTAAATAACAGCTAAAGGTATTCTTCTTTCTCGCTCTCTCTCCTTTCTCCTCCATTTCCACCCTCATCACACAATTGCGGATCAGGTCAAAGTAGAGTTTCAATCAGAGGTCTATTAATACAATATCCAACCTTGTACCACCATTTATTTTAAGGTCCAATCCCGAGAACCATCAGAGTTAAAAACAGGCTCTTTATCCCATTGAAAAGCTGGAAATTCCAGCTTTTCAGATATATCAGGCATTATGCAGAATTTATTTCTGGACCTGGCAGATCATGAAATATTTCTCCCTAAAATAGTAGTGACACTTTTTGATTTATATGAAACGGGATTGATCCTTCCCTGACTGATGCCATTTTTTTACACTGATGTAGCTCCACTGACGTCAGTGGAGTTACTCCTGATTTACAGTGATATGAATGAGCAGAGAATCAGGCCCAGGCTATTTTAAATATTTGTATTGGTTTTAGAAATGCTGTACTGCTCATTTTCCTTTCCTACCACCAGAACAGCTGGGCTCCTGGTATCAAGGTCACCCAGATTTTACAGATATAAGAACGCAACCGTTAAGATCAGAATTATGGTATTAATACATTTTTTAAAGACTCGATATTTTATTTTCTAAAATAGCTTTTCG
Organism: Chelydra serpentina; assembly: GCA_037349315.1. Classification (NCBI taxonomy): domain Eukaryota; kingdom Metazoa; phylum Chordata; order Testudines; family Chelydridae; genus Chelydra; species Chelydra serpentina. The sequence goes on along the minus strand of JBAIAC010000004.1, from coordinate 18,985,160 downwards.
ATAAAATGTGAGACTTAGACAAAATATAAAAAGGTGGGATATAAAGATTTTTATTGGCAGAAGTTTGGAATGGCCTGCATAATTCACTTGCTCATTCCAAATGTGTTCCAATACAATCTTTTTATCATCACATAACATTGTGTTTTCTATAGAGAGAGGCCGACCTCTGAAAACATTTGACATGGATGTTCTTCTTGATGAGGGATTATAAATACTATGTAACTGTACTCTTGTATTATGTTTTATTATTGCAATTATTAATAGTTGGGAGGAAGACATTTTTTTCTTTATGTCAATTCAAGACAATTTTTTCTACTTGAACAAATCCCAAGTCACTTTTTGAGTTAGTCCAAGATATTAAACACATGGATAAACATGGTTGACTGGAAACTAGAACTGAAGCACCAGGGACCATGGGTGGGATATCTGACTGGGACTCATGAGACCTAAATTCTATTTCTCGCTCTCCCACTAATCTGATGTGTTAGCTTGTTGGGCAAGTCACTTGACCTTTCTATACCTCTGTTTCCTCTCCCATTCCTTCTTGGTCTTGTCTATTTAAATTGTAAGCTTGGAGGGGAAGGGACTGTTTCTTATGAATTTGTACAGTGCCTTGCACAATGCTATCCTGATCATAATTGGGGCTTCTAGACACTACAGTAATACAAATAATAAAGTTGACATTGGAACTGTATCTGTGATATAGTGAGTGGGTTTAGCAAGCTGGGTAGAGGAAACGAGAGGTAGGGCAAGAATTACATGGCAGAATACCACTCATTGATGCTATAAGCGTGACTTTGTGATTTGATTAAAAGTAACTGGATGTTCCCCTGGAGCACCCAGGGTTAGGAGACACCTCACCACCACTTGCCTTTAGTGTGAAGGAGACTGCTCTGTGCTTGCTGTAGAACTGCTCCCTGAAAATAACAACCTCTGGCAGCACCAGCACTACCTTGTAGGCCTCTGCAGACTTCGCACTGTACAGGCATACACAACCCCCCAGTACTCAGAGTGTTTCCTGCAATTCCAGCCCCTTATCCACTGAACACTCACAGAATTACCAGAGCTGCTATTCCCAAAGGAACAACATCCACCAGCTTGTAAGGTTCAACTCAGGACCAGCACTTTGCTTAATACCACAGCACTGACATATATTTATAGTGAAAAGAAGAATACATTTATTATCAAAGAACAGAGATGCAGGATACAGTGAATACGGCTATTGGAAACAAACGGTTACATATAAAACAAAACCATAACATGCTTTCTAGAGACTAAACGTAACTAACATGTTAACCTCCTCCCTAAATAAGTTTCTCTCCCAGAGTCCTTCTCAACATTTTCAATCAAGACTGGCTGAGACCCCGCTTTCATGAATGCGAACACACTTTCTAGGTGCAGGATGCCAGGCGGTTGTCTTTGCCTTCTAGAAATACCTGTGAAGTTCATTGTCTTCACTCATAGACAAGATAATCCCCTATGACTTGTTTTTTCCTTTGTACTCCTTTTTGGTTTTCACATCTTTTCATTAACACATGACTTCTTATGTAAATGGGCATCCATTGTGTTAACTCCCAATGCTTAATTTGGATCCCAACAGAGAGATGCATCTTTCTTACCTCCTGTTCTGGAGTAACTGGTCTAAGGCAACAGCTTTGGTTATCTGCTTTTAACTTACATGCTTAAGAGCATAATTAACTGGTACATATACATAACTCCTTACATAGTACCTGTACGTACATTCCAGAATGATACTGATTACTACTGTGATACAAGCTTTCATTTGAGACCTCACATGACATTCTGTAGTGAACCAGAATGTACATACTAGAACCAGGAGATACCTGTACCCCTCTGCACCCACTTGTCAGCTGTCTTTAAGAGATTTTTGGGTCACAGTAACTGTTATTTAAATAATAATGATCTGCTATTGACACCCTACTTGTAAGCATCATGTCAGAATGATTTTTATGGAAGGATTTGAAGTAAGGAAGGTGTTTTGGTAGCTTTATAATAAAGATATCTGAAATGAAGCTGTATCTCATTGTAAGCAGAGAATAGAGACCAAATTCTGCTCTCAGGTACCCTAGGGTAAATCTGTATTTGCTGCATCAACTTCAGTGGAGTTACTCCACTTTCACACAAGTGTACGAGAGAGCAGAATTCAGCCCTCTGATATTCCATTTCAGCAGGGTTTCGGCTTCTTTTATGAGACCAGACCATCACTACTAGCAGTTTATCTGACAACTTAATCTTTTTTTGTTATCATCAAAGCTCACTAATTCCTTCCACCAACTTTGTCTGTTTTGATACTTGCTCCAAAAAAAAATCTTCCTATTGAGCATGAAAATATGTAGCTGATGAAATCTGCTCTGCATTGTCTTGGTTTGCAAGCATTCAACAGAACCAGCGAACAATAGCAGTCTCCTGAGTGAGTGGCATTGTACAGATTTAACACATGACTTTGAATTATTTTGTCAAAAGTCTCTCTGAAAAAGTCAGCCACAGTATGACTTCCAGACTATTTTGAAATATTTAATCATTTGCACATTCTGTTATATAGAGATACAGATATGGTCATCTATCAATGACCTTCAACAAACACTAAGAGGCAATTCATTTCTTGAAACAAATGCAATGAAGGGTCATTTGGGCCAAAATATTGGAATGGCTCTCATTCATCTGGCACTATGATTGCATGTTTACACAATTTCCTTTTTAATCTCTCCAGCACAGAGTGATTCTTGCAAAAATAAGTGAAATCCACATAAGCAAAACAGTAGAAGGATAGCAACGGAGTGTTACTGGTGTGAATGCAGTGTAACAGAGTGGAGAATCAGGTCCATAAAATGGGACTACATGTATGTTTAGCAGGGAAATATTTTCTTGTTTTAGACAAATATGTGGCATTCTCTAAGGAAGAAGGTTAACATTAGATATGGTGGAGCTCTCAGAAAATAATTCATTCACCTTTTGTAATTATAATTATTTGACTCGATTGTTTTGCAAAGTCTCTGCCATAAGAATTTCAGGGCTGGGGCTTGCTGCTTCTCCAGCTTTGGAAACATCACATGCTGCTGCACTGATCATGCAGCCTCAGAGGGGCTCTGCTGAAATGTCTGCCTTCCCAATGACAGTACAGTGTCTACGGGGCACAAGCACATGAGGGCAGGTTCTCAGCAGCAATGTACTCGTGGTCTTCTCTCCTCTGTTTTTAGCCTCTGTCACTCACTGAAGTGCTACAGAGATGCTACAGCCTGTGCATTGTAGCCATGGCCTTGTGGGATGACGAAGGCTAGTGACTAGTTGGCTCTGTTGATTAAAATTGTCTGACTTCTTTTTGTGGGGATGGGATTGGTGAATGCCAGCTGAAATTAAGGAAGCTATTGCTATGCTGGCACCAGGAGTGTCAGTGTGTGGCCATTGTTTGCAATATAGGGTCTCTATTTATGTGTCTTGTTTACAACATTGACTGCTCCTGGATACGGCTGTGGCCAAGAGCACTTTTTCTGTATGGCCTTTCCTTTCAGATACAATCCTGTGTATAGTTATCCATAACCCACAGAGGTTTATATCTTGAGACAATTAGGAACCTGAAGTTAGTGCATAATGCGGCTGTCCCAGTGCATAATGCAAGAAGCACATTACAATTGCGCCGCAGTATTTGTGCTATGTACATGAAAGGTTCTGGCTGGAGATTAAGATGTTACTTTTAAACAATGAAGATGTAAATGGCTTAAGAGACAATCACCGTTTCCATGCAAAGCTGCTAGAGTTGTGACCAGTCAGTTGAGCTGGTATCCCTGGCGCTCACACACTTGGTTTAAAAGGGACAGGGTTGCTGGTAAGTCATTTGCCATTAGAACTTCTCTCTGGAACTTGTATTACCCATTGGTCCTCCAGAGCTGGGATCACCTTTGCTTTTGAGTGTATGAAGAGTGGGTGGGTTTGTACAAGTGCTCAGATATGAGGATTATTAGGGTTATTTTAATTCTTGTTGGGCAACAATTATTGTGATATTTTATGGGCAGTTCACTATGTATTGTGTGGCTTTTATTCTTTGTATTGTGCATATGAATTACAGTATTGCAAAATGCCAAGAACAAAGGATTGGTGCGTAGAGGTTCAAGGAGAGAAATTAATAAATCTCTCTGCTCTTCCCCAGAAAGCTCTCTGTCAGGATTCCTCATATAATCTGGAAAACTGGCCAGCAGGCTATGAATGAATGAATAAATTAATAAATGAAGAGCAATAAATATAATTAACATGTATTTGTTTCTTATCCCATGGATCTCAAAGCACTTTACAATATCTGTCCTTCATACTTCTGTTTGCTAGGTTCTGACATTTTGACTTGAAAGTCCCCTGAAAACTTTGGAGAAATAAGATTTCTTTTGTACCAACTCTCTGACAACTCTTGCTGCTGGATCTTAGAGATTTTTAAGGCAGAGTCATGGAGATAAAATGTTAAAATATTTTGGGCTCAGTTTTATTTGAAACTTAAATATGTAACATTTATAAGTAAGTCTTTAGCCAATTTGAACTTGCAATAGTATTGGACTAAAGTAAGCTCTGCAGCCCTCACAATAAAACAGCTGGTAAGGTTTGGTGGTTTATATATCGAAAAGGGCTTGAAGACCATTATTCTAACATTACTAAAAGACAATAAATGGAGGGCCCCTTTATGGATCTCTTTAAATGGCTTCATTAACTTTACTAATTGAAAAATAGAGATTTATAACTTATCTACTCGCAATGATAGAAGACAAAGCTATCAATGTGAAAAGCGCACAGGCCCATAAGATATACTTTGGCCGAAGACACTCCATAAATTGATTGCACACACAAGGTTTTTATTCTGATATTCTGGCAAGATTCAAAATCTGAGTATTGAGGAAAACTACAATGACGTGGGTCTTGAAAGTTGATAAATATGTATTTTAGAAAATGTGTGTCCTCTAAGTTTCTAGTTAGTGTGAGGAAATGGCAGATCAAGCTGTATAATTCAGGTAACTTTAGCAGAAAGGAATCATTGGTGAAGCTGGTAGCAACATCTCTAGTTAAAGTTGTCGGACACTTTCCATTATAGGCCTGTGTTTTCAGTCTCTATTTATTTTGTCAAACTTTCGCCATTTGAAGTTGAAATTTTCCATGCCAGATGTCTGCTCCAGGCTGTGTTGTTTGTTTTGTTTCATTTTGGTTTTTGTGGGGATTTTTTGTTTGTATTAAAGTTTCAGTAACAATGGCTTAGTCATTTTGTGGTGACAGAGATGCTCTAGTACCGCCAAGATTCAGAAAAGAGTCTTGAAATTTAGCAGAAAGGTTGTATTTGTGTTAGGGATGTGCCATTTGCTGTTCCTAGAGGGGTGGGAAATTGTTCGAGAAATCTCAACTCTCACATGCTCAAGAGGCCTGTTAGAGTTTGTCAGATAAATTCTTCAAAATTTCCCTCTGTCTTGGGTATACTCCATCCCAGGGGTGAAGGGGCTAAGCAGGACTTTACCTGAAGTTGCTGCTCCAATGACTAAAGGCTGCTGTGGTGCCACACAACAGAAACGACAAGAGCAAGACCACCTTTCCTGTTCTCACAATGTTCCAGCCCCGGGCTGCTGGTGCCCTGGTGGCAGTGGGGAGGAATCAATCTGACTCGAATGCAAAGGGAACGAGAGCTGAACCAAAGAAGGTGGGAGGGTGTGTGTGTGTATGTGCAGTATATTGGGACAAGGAGAATGGGGTTCGGAGCTGGGAAACTTGGTATAGGGTGAACACAGAGCATGGGGCTTGGACAGAGTGCCTGGAATGGGAAACTGGGACTGGGATGAAAAGTCTGGCATGAGCAGGGAAGGAGACTGAAAAGAGACATGACTGGTACAGGGTGAAGGCGAGAGGCAGAAGGGATCATGCTTGTCGTAAATAGGGATTCTAGAGTACATTCCCCTCTAGAACCTGACTCTCACTATTCCCTTGTCAGCAAATATCTATGAGAGTCACTGGAAAAGTATATGGCTCATCCCCTTTTAATGCTTATCCACATAGGGGATGACAACCTACTACTGTTATCAGTTACTCCTTTAGATCAAGTGGCAGTGGTCTGTGTTGTGGATCTAAAGGTTCCAATTTTGCTGATGACCCATTGGGTGTCAATATGATTCCACATGATAGGTTTTTGGTGGGTTTTTTTCAGTTTGCTTTTTTAAAAGCATGGGGAATGAGACAAAAATCTATGCTAAAAGAATATTATTAAGAGTGCAATGTGACGCACAGGACCCCTGCCTCATTCAGTGCACAGGATGGACTGCACTCGGTGGATTGTGTAGCGAAGGAGGCTGTTATCTTTAGGCCCCTACCTCATTTGTTGCAGAAGTTGGAAGGTGTGAAAAGAAAGAGGCAGGGAACTGCAGAAAGAGAAAAGAGGGTCTCATAGTTAAGGCAGTTGGAGTCTATCCCTGCATCTTCCAAAGAGATCTTATGTGATGCTGGCCAAGTCACTTAAACCAAACATTTCATAGCTGGTCACTAATTGCCTGTTCCCCATTTTCTGGATGCCCAACAAGAGAGCCTGAGGTTCCATTTGCAGAAGTGCTGAATGATTACAATTGCAACTGAAGCCAGTGGGATCTGTGCTTTGAATATATAAAGTGCTGTAGAATACTAACTCGATACATTCAAAAGTGTAACACTCCTTTGCAGCTGACACTGTAGGCTTTTTTTTTCTGTTTTAGGGATGCTATTTTATTTATTGTGCTTTTTATTTGAGGATTACACAAGTGGGGGTATTTTATTTCTGGACATGCTTTGGAATTCATTAATTTGACCCTCCTCCCTTTGGTTTTGATTTAAATTTGATAATTGTTGTTGCTTTTAAGCACCCAAAGACCTTCAGGTAAGGGAACACCTTATAGATAAAGGGGCTGATTCTCCTTTTTTACACTATTGTAAATTTGGAGTGATTCTATTGAAGTCAACAGAATTACATAGCTCTAAAATGGACCTCGGAAAACATTATTAATATTCTGTAGAATGAAGATGTCAGTCAACAAAGTGTTAATGCTGATATGCAATATTAACTTCACATTAAAATGTTATTCTCCCAGTTGAGGATATTGCACCCAAGTGAATAACCTCCAGCTGCATTAAGACTTGCAATAAACTCTTGATGATGTTCACAACCAGATGTTCACATGGTTTTACTTGGCTTTTCATCAGTTCCCTGAAGATGCCCACAAGATCCCTGATGAGGAAGAAAATCTTAGCATATTTTTCTTCTGAGGAAATGTTTGGGCTAAATATGCAAAACGTGGCCACCTGGTACGTGCACAACTTTTTGCTCACAAATGCACATACATTTGTAAGAATAACCATCTGTGCATGCAGGAATGAGTGTCCAAAATACATGTATAAGTGCCTGCACATGTAACCTGCATGCTTTAAGAACAACAAACATAGGAATGGCCATACTGGGTCAGACCAATGGTCCATCTAGATCAGTATCCATCTTTCGACAGTGGCCAGTGCCAGATGCTTTGGAGGGAATGAACAGGAAGGGCAATTATTGAGTGATCCGTCCCTTCTTGTCCAGTCACAGCTTCTGGCAGTCAGAAGTTTAGGGACACTCAGACCATTGGGTTGCGTCCTGGACTATCTTAGCTAATAGCCATTGATAGACCCATCCTCCATGAACTTATCTAATTCTTTTTTGAACCCAGTTATATTTTTGGCCTTCACAGCATCCCCTGGCAATGAGTTCCACAGGTTCACGTTTTACACTGCAGCAGATATATATGTGGCCCAAAGAATGTAAGAGCAGTAGTGAGGTGGAAATATGGATTTTAGTTGAATACTCTGTCTCTTTGCACATGAGCAGCTTTCAAAGCAGGTTAGCTCTGGAAGGGCCCAGAAACATCCAGAGGAAGGGTGTGGCCATTACTGAATGTGCTCAGGAGCTGTTTCTGAAGCTGTGTTAAAAGTTTTCATTTAGGGAAATCAATCTTGCAGTTTCTCCACATATTCAGCATTTGAAAACTGACCCAGTCAAAGAGCAGAGGGAGGAAACAGAGTTATAGGTTATAAATAGAGGAGTTAAAGACAGCCCTGTGGACTCAGTGGTTTATCAATGCAAGACCGAGAGATGGGTCTGCTGTCAGAATTAGGTCCTAATCCCTGTACCACCTTGAATACAGACTACACACTTTTGTCTCACCAGCACCTGAGGAGACCACTCAAATATCAACCCCAGGGATAGAATGCTACTAGCAGTAAGGATCTGTTATTATAGAAGCTGGGAGTTAATGACAGGGGATGGATCACATGATGATTGCCCTGTTCTGTTCATTCCCTTTGAAGCACTGGCCACTGTTGGGAGACAGGATACAGGGCTAAATGGACCATTGGTCTGACTCAGTATGGCCGTTCGTATGTTCTTATGATCCCAAACTTCTAACACAGCTCTGAAGTGTTTGGAAAAGAAAAGATATGTTGCCATTCTTCTCGCGCTCTGAAGCGTCCAGGTAACACACACTACATATCTTGACCACGCTATAGAGAAATAATCTCTGAAAGCAGATCACAGGGGAAAGTGTGTACTAAAGTATAGAACTTGAAATGTTATATAGAAATGTGTAACTGCAACCATATATGGAAGTTTGTATAAGACCAAATATTGTAAAATTTTAAAAGTTATTCATAAGTATTCCAAATACTATTTATAATATTTGTGTATTAAATGTTTGTTTAGTGAAACATTGTATAGTACCCTGTCTTTGAAACTGCCTGGGAACTGGGAACATCTGCATATAGTATCCCTGTAGTAGTGCTTTCTGAAAAGACAGAACTCTTACCTGTGCATTTTCAAAAAGCCAAGCTGAGATACAGGACAAAGCAGAGTAATAGAGTTAAACCTATTACCTCAACTCCCCTTCCCCATTACACACGTAGTGATGAAGGCTAAGCTGAACCATCCGTGAAAAGTTGGCCTAATATTACTGCAAGAGCCAATTCCACAATAGAAAATAGACACCTATGTACAGTACATTATCACAGCATTATTTTGATTGGAAGCAGATTGCTTAAAGGAGAAGGGAAAGATGAGACACTTGTGATGCATCAATACAAAGCAGTACTTATAAGAGATGTGAAAAGGAAAATAACATGAGAAAGGAAGGGAAGGGGCAAAGTGTGGACTGAGAGAGTTGAGATAGAGGTGGGGAAAAAAAGAAGTGAAGATATCCCAAAAGTGGAAATTTGATATGCATTATAGCAATTACAGTATGAAAATTCCATCCAGTTCTATGCCATTCTCATTTCAATTTCAAATTGCCCTTTTCAATGATCTGGATGAGTCTTGTATTGAGACAACTCATGTTAGGTTGTCAGCTGCATCACTTCAAATTCCATAATGTAAATTAATCCCATGGACAGAGCCTGTCACAACACATCTGTTTTGTAATATATGGCATGTGGGCTGCAAAAAGTAGCTATCACAACAAAAAAACCAAAAAGAAACCCACCACAACACCACAATCACACACCCTTCTCGAAAGATAAAATAAAATGTTACTTTTATATGAAAATATGACATTATTTTCATACGACTGGTATCTGAGGTTATGTTTCATTAGTGGGATGACCTGGTTTGCACCTGGTGTCAGGACAAACCACTAACAAGTTGTCAGTCAGCTATGAAGAAACAAGGGGTTTTTATTGGATTGTCAGTCCCTTCAGGCAGGGCACCACGTGCAGCTTACTTCCTCCGCAACTGCAGGTGAGTCACCAGTAGCAAATCAAAAGAATACTCCATTAGGGCTACCTTCCCTCAGGGAGGGTCTGACTGACAGCAATCTCTTGAGCAGTTCCTGGCCCTAGCCAGGCCTCTCCCACAGAGTGAGACCCGGAGATCTGCTCTCTTTCCCAAGAAGCCACCATCTGAGCTGTGTTCTCCCCTTTTAACTCTTTCCTCCAAGTATGACACCTATCAAAGGTATAGCCAGAGTGGGCTGAGTAATGAGCTACCATGTGATCAAACTTTTCCTGTCCAATGTGGGGTTTGTGTACTCCATCACCAGTGGTATTCAGCAAGGACCTGAATGAAGGCCCATTGAAATCAATTAAAAGACTCCTTTTGACTTCAGTGGTGTTTGGATCATGCCTGATTCTGTACTAATCAACTGAAGTTGGAAGGGTTGTCAATGAGTGGAATTCTGTGGGGTTTGTTTGGGGATGGACGTTTTGTTTTTTTACTACCTTGATTTTAGCCTTAAGTCAGTATACTGTTGTTTAGAACTGTGTGCGAAGGTAACTTACATGGTAAAGACAGAGAGACCACACTGTGAGGTAATATCTTTTACTGGACCAAATTCTGTTGGTGAGAGAGACAAACTTTTGAGCTTACACAGAGCTCTTTGTCAGGTCTGGGAAATGTAGTCAGAGTGTCACAGCTAAATACATAAGTAGTTAACCATATTTCAAGGGACCATTCAAGGTGAAGTCATCAACACTGATAGATTGGAACTCACAGAAATGCTGAGTGACAGGGTGGAAAGGGGGCTGATGAGCAATGCTGAAATGATCTGTTGTATTAATTTAGCTGGAATAAAGAGGCTCAAAGAGTGAAAGGTGTCAGCAAAACCTTGTCACTATCCAAAACTAAGCAGTGTTAAATAACGTTCAAGTTTTGGTATATAGAGACCTGGGTTTGTTAGTTTTATGGCAAACACAGTAAGATGCTTATGTCAAGCGTATAAAATTATTAACTAAAATCCGGGGGGGGGGGGGGAGGATTTAAAACCAGTTACAATGCAAAACAAACTTAAACAAAACTGATCAAAGTCCCTTTATTGGAGTCTATCGGTTAGAGTTCCTTATTTAGTTGGATAGCCCAAATGTTACGCATGTTAGCCTTGGCACTCTGTTATTCAGTGGCAGAGAACTGCGCTCCAATATGGGCTCGCTCATCTCACACAAAGATGATTGACGTACAACTTAATTCCAGCATGCGCATTTTTTCAGGCACACTTAAATCTACTCCTCTACCATGGTTACCGGTTCTCTGCAGTATTGCTCTGCCCAGTGTTTGCAGAGAGGAAAGCAAAGCAAAGCTTGTGACAAAATTGCTTGATATGCCATATCTACCATTAATTAAAGACTTGTTCAATCCACCACATGGTCATCTGCCCTCACAGCACCCGTTGTGGATAAATTTACAGGATGGGGATTTAAAGTAGGGGATGCATGGCAAGCTTCATGGTCCACAGAGAAAGTGACAGATAATTATCTTGTCTCAGACCTCAATTAATATTAACTGGGTTTGATTTACTGTGAAGGCAATGGAGCCTTCTGAACTGGTTTTGTGCCGGGCATGGAGTTTGTTCTGCAGCAGAATTTCGATGTCGTTTTAGAGACAGTCAACTATGTCAACCTGGGCAGCCACAAACCATGACACACATTGTTGAGAACTGCAACATGACTCAACTTCCTGGAGATCTTCATGCCTTGAACATTGGTGATAAGAGCAATGTGGCTTGGCTTGACCGGATTGCGTACACCAAATAAATAAATATAGTTGGACAGCCCTTAGCGATGAGGAGGAAAGCTTTATTTTGTTGCTGAATCCTAGATGTTTTAACAGACAGGTAGTCAAGAGGGGGAAAAGAGACAGGACAGTATAGGTGGAGGATCAGGTCAGTCGCAGATGAATGCTCTGGGTCAGCAGGTCAGCCATGATAGCAGTGCTAGAGGCTGTGACTCATCGCCTGGTCTGTGGGCTGGAACGTCGTCTGTTTGGTCCGGTTACATTCGTTCACTGGTTTCTCTCAGGCTGAGCAGAACTGGATGGGCTACCTTATCTCATTGAGCTGGTGCCGTGTGATACAGTTGTCCTCAGGATCAGATCAGAGAAAGAGAGAGAAAATAGGAGACAAAATAGTGAGGCAGAAAGTAACACACGAGGTAATGGGGGACAAGCAGGACCTCACGTGTCCCCAGCTGGTCTGGTAGTGATGACCTCAGCAAACCTGCGGGTTTGCTGAGGTCCAGACTTCATGATGATGCAGTAATCTTTGGGATCCCCGGATGAAGTTTGAAGTCCTAGGATTGGAATGGGACAGAGGCCTATTGGTCTTCCCCCTCCTGCAGGAATTCCCTAGTTGGTTTGCCCATCCTGCTTCCAATATTTGCTTTTTAAAGTGTCTGGATAGTAATGGACAAACCTCAAAATGTTTGGAGATCCAGTTCATTTTGGATAGTCATCCATACGTTTCACTTTTTGCAAGATTTCTCATATTTTTCCTTTCTGGTTGGGTCAAAAAATCTCTTACCACCAAAGTATTTTAGAATATCTCAGGATGTTGAGGGACATTGTGACAGATCAGCTGATCTGTAAGCAATTGAGTGACTAACAACCCAAAGACTGGAGTTCAAATGAAGATTTACAGCTTCATAAGACTTGCCAAACTAGATCAGACCCAAGATCCATCTAGCGCAGTAACCTTTCTCTGGCAGTGGTCAGTACAGATGCTTCAGAGGATGATATACGAACCACAAAGTGAGTAGATGTGGGATAATCTGCCCCCACATAGGGCTCATCCGGATCTTGAGGTTTAAATGCTTCTTGTATTCAGGATTATTTAATATGATCTAAAGGATTTTGCACAACCCCATAATTATACTAAAGTGCAGAAGATCTTCCCACAGTCCAGGTTCCCTCTTGAAACTCCAAAGGATTTATTTCTACTAGGTAGGGTAAGGCCCTTAGGACAATCCAGGTCAGAATGAGGCACTTCTAGAGCTCCAGTTCTATAGTCCTTATTTAATGCCCAGTGCAGTCAATGCAAAGACTCCCATAAAGTATAATGGTTTCAGATTGGCCCATAACCCCTTTTGATTTAATAAATCACTTTAGTTGACTTCAGCCACATTTCCTTTGGTTGGCCACCTGGACAGTTACTGTTCTAAGACTCCAATAACAAAGTGCTTCAACTCGGGAGTAATCTATCTCTATTTAGGAATACACTTAATCATGTTCTTAAGTCTCATTGACTTAATAACGTGCTACTTATCGAGATCTAATGAGTAGAGTCTAAAGTCTAGAGCTGAAGAAGTGTTGACAAGGAATTTCAAGAAAAACGCAAGTTCTCCTAAAGAATGTGCAACTTTTAAACACCCATATTCAGTTACAAGTGTTGTTAGCCAATTAATGCATTCAGTGCAAATGTGAAACAAGATAATAATTCAGTATAGACACAAAGTCTGGGCCAGACCCTCAGCTGATGTAAAATAGCATAGCTCTTTTGAAGGCAGTGAGATTCCACCCATTCACAGGAACTGAGAATCTGTCCCAGAGGAATGGTCAAACTGTTGGAAACTGGCTGATATTCTGCCTAGCATTAAGCTAAATATAAAATATTGTCTGGTTGCTTTTGGTAACTGTTTAAAAATTTAATATCAATGACAAATAGATCTGAGGAGCTACATGTCTGAAGACCTTCACGTGAACTTCAAGTCACTTTGTCACCCAGCAGCGTGGTGCTCATGAATAAAGCAAGGTGATAAATTTAGAGATTGGAAGGCTTGAAAATGAACTTTAAAGACAAGATTACCACGTAGTGCAAAGTGACTTTCCCCCATGAAGACACAGATATGCATTGAACTAGAACACAGTAATAGTTTTTATTGAATGTGAAAAGCAAGTAACATTTAGCTTCCTTATAGAAGGCATGAAAAGGTCAGCTGGAAGCTGTATTGATGGTACTTAAAAGAGAAGTAGGCTTCCTGTGATGCCAAATTGGAGTTTATTTGACCAAAGGAAAATACATTACAAAAAATCAAGTCCTTTTCAGTAGGACAATTGCAGTCTGGCCCGTTTGTGTGTTTATACAACTGTTTAGTGCTCTGGGCCTGTCTCTAAATCTGCAAGAGAGAAGTCTTTTATAATATTTATCCTAATTTATCTACCTTATTTCCTAAGTTTCAGTGCTTATGTTTTCGTGATCTGATTTTAATGTGAGCTACCTCTCCATAGATTTGCATAAAGTAAGAAACCTATTTATTTGCATAATTTATCAAGTACTTATTTTGATTAGATTAAAATTGGCTTGGACATCAAAAGCAATCTTAAATGTAACATTTTTGACAAAGGGACTGGCTTCCTTGGGAACTTCAGTTCTTCTTTGAGTGCTGGTCCTTATGTGTATTACACTGTGGGTACGCAAGCACCAGGAGTTGGAGAATTATTGAAAGCAGTGTCTGTTGGTCCATGCATGTGCCCTTGCTCTCCTGGTGCCTCCAGGTGAGGACATAAAGGATGCCGCAAACTGAATAGCTCTTCAGTTCCTTCTTGCCACCAAATGGCCTGGGTCGGAACCTCCAGTCTCTGGAGCTTCATCTTCTTTCCTTTATTCTTCGATCTGTAAACACGTGTATATATTTTATAAATAGTTTTAGAATTTTATCCAATAGATTTTAGTTGAAAGGGTGTCATCTCTAAAACTTTCATGTTCTGAAGCCATGCAAAGCATGCTTACTAATAGTAGAAAAGCTTCCACTAGAAATGCTACTTAGCCAAGTGGAAGTGTTTCTCTACAGGGGTGTAACAAAAACTTATATCCCGAGAAGCTGTGGGTATTCCACGTATTCTGGACTATCTTCCTTCCCTCAAAACACAGGTCTTTCCATCAACTCCTGATGGGTCTATCTGGCAGCAGTCTGTGCGTATCACCTAGCTTCACATGGTTACTCAATTTTTGCTTACCCACTCACTACCAGTTTTTGGAGGGGTCTATTCTGAACCTTTCCACGAGCAAGGAAACCTGCTCCTCAGTGGGACATAGACCTTGTTTTTTCAGTTCTCACTAAGCCTCCATTCAAACCATGAGCTATATGTTCCATGTCTTTCCTATCCATGAAGGTTGCATTCCTGGTAGCCGTCACCTCAGCCCAGAAGGTGGGTGAGAATGAAACACTGATGGCTGATCCTCCTTACACCGTATTCCATAGAGAAAAAATTTCATTACGCTTACATCCTAAGTTCACCCGCCAAGTAGTTTCAGAGTTTCACCTGAATCTGTCATTACTTGGTTGTTGTTTTTCTGAAACCACGTGCATCTGAAAAAGAGAGGAGACTTCATTCCCATGATGTGCAACGAGCCGTAGACTTTTTGCCTGTAAAGGACAAATCCAATCAGAAAATCTCCCAGTCTGTTATATCTCCCAGACTGTTATATCCCCCCAGAGGATCTCTAAATGGATCTCAGGCTGTATCTTACTCTGGTATCAGCTGTCTAATCTTCCTTCCCCTCAGGGGGGTGAGGGATCATTCTGCAAGAGCACAGTGACATCATGGCATTGCTTCAAGAAGTACCTCTGCTTGACATTTGCAAGGCAGCTATGTGGAGTTCCATCCACACATTTGTAAGAAATTATGTTATTGTACAGAACTCCTCCGCTGACGCATCCTTTGGGATAGCAGCCCTTCAAAAGGCTCTCCCACTTGCATCCCCCCTCCTACTTGAGTACTGCTTGTCAGTCACTCACAGTGGAGTACACATAGGGACCAGCACTTGAAAAAGAAGAGAGAGAGAGTTATTTACCTCATAGAAACTGGAGGTTTTTCAAGATGTTTAGTCCCAATCTGTGCTCCACTACCCGCCCTCCTTCCCCTGTACTTGGGATCGTTCTTGGATTTCCAGTAGAGAAGGAACTGGAGCAATGGTTGGCCCGTTCCACCCTTTATTTCCTCACTGGAAGCATGTGGAGAGTAAGCGCACATGCACAGAGCAATGGACACTGCTCTCAAGAAGTCTCTCGGTTGGTGGAGCATGTGTGGACCCACAGTGGAATACAGATAGGGACCACATATCTCGAAGAACCTGTAATTCGTACAAGATAAGTAACATTCTCTTTTTTAAAATCTGTTTTAAACTTCATATGCATTTCTGTCATTAGGACTACTTGACATTTATATTAACTTTTAACAGCTGTCCTTTAAAAGGCAGTCTTTCTTTAGTGAAGTGGAAAGAACAAGAGCACAGCAAACGGATCGGACTTGGAAAAGGGGCCACCATTAATTAATAATCATTTTCATGTATGTAGTGGTTTTCAACCAAGTAACTTAGTGATTCATGGACCTTTGTCTGACAAAGCCCTTGTGAAGTAGGTAAGTATTGTTATGTCCAGTTGATAGATGGATAAACTAAGATATGCAGAAGTTAAAAGACGTGCTTAAGGTCATACAGTGCAGCAGATGGAGTAATGGAACTGAGGGAGGAAGAGTATTTTTGATTAAAGCACTGGACTGGGACTCAAGATGTGCATTCAGTTCTTGGCTTCTTGTGTGACTTTGGGCAAATCCCGTAACATCTCTATGCCTCACCAATCTGTAGAATTGTAATGATAATTCCCTGTATTATTAATGCATTATATACCACAGGATAGTAATTACATTTGCAAACAAGAACCTTCATGTTTTCGCCCATGCTGCCCCACATACTTGGAAAGTGTTTGCTGTAAACATCTGTAAAGCCACCTCATTGTCCAAGTTCAGATCCCTCCTCAAAACTCTCAGTTGCCAGGATGTCTACAAAAACTTGACAACAGGTAGGCTGCTGCTGTGCAGAGACCACTGCCTGTCATGCTGAACAATACCGGCTCATAGTTTACTTGTACTCTCTTGTCCATCTGTCCATATCCATCTGTTGTCTCATCTTAGATTGTAAAATCTTTATGGAAAGGACCACCTTTTTGTTCTGTATTTGTACAGCCCCTAGCACAATAGGGTCCTGGTCTATGTCTGGGGCTCCAGGCTCCATGGTAATGCAAATAATTAAATAAATTTGTGAGGATAACTCCATTGTGTTTTTGAGGCAATCCAATACCATAGTGCTGAGATTCCTGAACCTCCATCTCCTGCTCTAAATGCAAGACTATATTCCCTCCTCATAGTGATAATTTGTTTCAGGACCTAAACCACAAACAAACAAAGCCCTTAAGTATGTGTAATCTTAAAGCCATGAGTCATCCTACTGTTGTCAGAGGGACTATTCATGTGCTTAACGTTATGTACGTGATTAAATGGCTTGATGGATTGGGGCCCCAGTTCACAAAAAAAATACCCTTTCAGATGGGTCAGATATGTATAGCAAATTAAGAAAAGAGGAAAAAACTCTGGCAAATCCAAACAATCATATTTGAGATTTTTTTCCAGTATGGAATATTGTAAACAATTGTGTACTGTGCAATAAACAAAATGGTGGAAAATAAAGAAAAGAGAGCACTAAGGGTAATGTACTTTGAAGAAAGTTAAGTCAGGGAAACAAAAAATTATTATTTCCAGTTTAAACTGTTTTCATTCTTACTAGCTTTTTATGAACTATGTCTATTTATGATATCAGATGGGTCCTTTGATTTCTCAGATTTTCATTTGAGATTGCAGAGATGGGCTTTCAGATTGCTGATACATGCCATGTCAGGTATTAGCAGTCTATGGATAGATTAGAATAGTTCTTCACCAAGGTTATACTATGTAAAAATATTCACGTGGGCTGAAAAGACCTGACTGTTTTTAATGTTCTTATCTGCATACCGGTCTTGTTTTCATAAGTTATCTATTAGAAAGCTGAAAAAGACAAAAATATTCCTAGAATTTTGATCATGCAATGAATGAATGATCTGATATAATCTAGGCACAGGACCCAATCTATGTCTCTATACTTTGAGCAACCTTGATTTTCTCTCTGGTCCCAATGTGGAATTTGGAAATAATTGTACTATTTGGGATACTGGACCTAATGTTCAATAGCCATATTATTGAGAGCCATTTACGGTCCAAACATAAGTGGGTATATTTTTATCTTTAGAAGCTAGTGTAATTGGAATGTGACCAAAAGATACATCTGTCAAGGTTTTAATGCTAGAAAAGGTGAGTTGCGTATAAAAACAAGTTAGACGTGTAATAAAGGGATGGCACTGTACCCATATAACTTGGAGATGCCTAGTACAGGTTGTTCCTGCATTCCTGTGGACCCACATTTCCTATAGCCCAGGATAAAATGCATTTTCTTGATATTTTTTTCTTGAATCTGTTGGGCTGAATTGTGAGTGGTCCTGGCAAAGAGGTGCACAAGGATCACCCTCCCCAACGTGCATGGTTGTAGAAGGACGTCCCATCATAGCAATCGCTGTGTTCTGGCTAAGGCACAAAGTATTTGTTCGTTCTCACTCCCCCGCCACTTGGGGAGCAGAGGGGAGATTGAAAGTCTGGGATTGTTTACCTTAGAAAGGAAGTGAATAAGAGGGCAAATGGTAAAAGTATGTCAACTAACGAACAGTGTATAGCGGGTGGGTTGGGAGCTAGTGTTCTCCCTGTCTCATGACAAAAAAGTGAGGGGTTGTTGTAGCTGTGTTGGTGACGGGATATTAGAGAGACAAGATAGATGAGGTAATATCTTTTATTTGACCAACTTCTGTTGATGAGAAAGACAAGCTTTCTAAGCCATGCAGATCTTCAGTCTGGGAAACTAACTCAGGCTTGGTCTACACTACATACTTTGGTACAATTACCTCTCTCAGCAGGTTGAAAAATCCATCCTCCTGAGCAATGTAGTTATACTGACCTTACCCCCTTCCATGTAGACAGCGCTGTTGGCGGGAGAGCTTCTCTGCCCAACATAGCTACCACTTCTTGTGATGGTGGAGTTAATAAACCAACAGGGGAGCTCTTTCCCATCACTTTAGAGTATCTTCACTAGATGCACTACAGTTGAACCACTGTAAATTTGCAGTGTAGGCCTGACCTCAGTATGTCACTGCTAGAATAATACAAGCTGGAATAGATTGATTAGTATAAGTAGTTAGCACATTTCAAGGGACCATTCAAGATTAAGTGGCCTGTTAACACCCCTCCAGTCGTGGGGAGAAGAAGGAAGGGGGTAGGAAAGCAGTGAGGGTGAGGGGATTGTTAGTGGGTTACAGATTGTTATAATAAACCATAAATCCAGTGTCTTTATTCAATCCGTGATTTTTAGTGGTTAGCAAAATTAGGAATTTAAGTCGCAGGCTCATCTTTTGAAAGTGTTGTGCTGACTTCCTTTGAGGATCAGAACTGATAGGTCAGATAGAGTGATCACTTTATGAAAAGTGTTCATTCACAGGAAATGTGGTGTTTTTGTCTTTTATCATATTCCTCAGTTAAGAGCATAGTGATTATCTGATTTCACCCACATAGTTGTCATTGGTGCATTTAGTGCACTGGATGAGGTATACCACCTATTATGATAGGCGTGTGTAGGACCCATGGATCATGAAAGGTATGTTGTGTGGGGTGTTGATCTTCGTAGCAGTGAAGATATGTCTGCAGGTTTGTGTTTGTTGTTCTGGCAGGGTCTGGTGCCGCTTTGAGTTGGTGTGTCCTGATCTGTGGGGAGCTTGCTTCTGATGATGAGCTTGGAGAGGTTGGGGAGTTGTTTGAAGACAAGAAGACAGGTGCAGAAAACATTTCTTTCAGGATGCGGTCCCCATTGAGTATGGGTTGTAGTTATTTGATTAACTGTGTGAGGTGGCAGGTCGCAACTAGGGGTGTGCGGTCGTAGGGAGTTTTATTTCTGTATTGAAGCAGGTTTTCTTGGGGTAAGGTGGCCCATTCCGTGATTTGCTCTACTTCTCTGGTGGAGTGTCCTTCTCTGGTGAAGTCAAATTTTGAATGTTTTGAGGTATATATCCTGGACCTTCTCCTCAGAGCATATTCTGTGGTATCTGAGTGCCTGGTTGTAGATAACAGCTTTCTTGGTGTGTTTGGGTTGGTTACTGGATCTATGAAGGTAGGTGTGGAGGTCTCTGGGTTTCCTGTATATAGTTGTCTGTAGGGTTTCATTGTTGAAGCTGATTGTAGTGTCCAGGAATTTGAAGCTGGTGTGGGAGGATTCTAGAAAAAATGTAATGGATGGGTGGTGGTTGTTGAAGTGATAGAAATCTATGAGGGAGTTAAGTCATCTCTCCAAAGGATGAAAATATCATTGATGTATCTCAGGTATATCATTGATTTTTGTGGTGCATTTGTCAAGAAATTCTTCTTCAAGGTAGCTCATGAAGAGGATGGCATATTGGGGAGCCATCCTAGTTCCCTTGGCTGTCTCTCTAATATCCGGAACTGACACAGCTACAACTACTCTTAATCCAACCATGCAATACAAAGTCCATACATAAGATGCCAATTATGTCAAGAGTCCTAGTTGTACATTGCACAACACAATGTACAACATTGCATAACATATTACAAGTCTATACAATTCTATAGATGTAGAAATATAATTTAATATATTTTCAATATATCCCATATCTTTTAAATGTTCTCAAAATGTGACATTTAATAAGGCTAGCAGCACACAATCTTTCCCTCTCTTCTGAGTAACCGAATGGAAGGATATTTTGGCATGAGTTATTATTGAAGCTTTCTGCATTAATTTAGGTGATTTTCAAGTGCTTTATTGGACTTTTCTCATCACATAGTTCTGCCCTTTTCCTGCCTGACTCCAAGTCTTTGCTCCTGGCCACACCCATATTAATTTAAATCCATGTAGCATCTGTTTGGTGCAAATGACATGATCTTCCTAAGCCAACATCCCTGCAGTTAAGTGGCTTTATGACCCATTTTCTGTCTAACTTAGTGCAGTTTCTCCTGCTCAGCAATTTTTTCCCCTTGGGAGCAGGATTTGGGCCACAAGCTATTAAAATAGCTGGCATGGCTTTAAAGTAACAGATTGAAATTGTTATTTTAAGAGCACACATATACTGGCTTGAGAGCTGAAATATATCGGTGTGGTACTTTCTGCACTACTTCTCTTTTTTTTACGTTACTGATTCATACCCGATATTTTCTTTCTTTAACCTGTTGTGCCTTAAAGGAGACTGATGATAAGACAGAATAAAATCTGTTGCCATTTTAATACAAGTAGCAGATATAGATTTTTTCAATAAAGTCAGACTCTAAAAGAGAAAGAAACAGAACATTGTGAGTATTCATAAATGTATCTAATTTTGTTTGTGACTATTACTTTAAAAGGAATGGGGGTCTAAGTCCCAGTTGGCATAAATCAGGGTAGCTCTATTGACTTCAGGAGAACTATGTGGGTTAATGGCAGCTGAGGATCTGACCCATTTGGACTAATGTGCTACTGAGGGGGGAGGGAAGGAACAAAAATCTACTTCTCCCCGCCCCCCCCCCCCCAAAAAAAAAAATCCACCCACAAGTCTCTTTGAGGTGCTTCTACAGAGAAGTCAAAGCTTAATTTTTTATCTTGATTGAGAGTTAATTAAGATAAATACTCCCCTGTTTTGCAGTTGAAAAGGTAATATATCTTAAAGATATCCTAACAAGCGAGGGGAGGGGGTGTAAATGTAAAAGGCAGAGATAGAGCTGTAAAAGAAAAAAAACCAAAACAAAATAAATGATGATTCATTTCCAGATGGAAACCTCAATTTCACAGTAATGACCATCTGTCATTCAAGAAATAGCATCCAAATGCTTTGCAAGGATTTTAGACTGTGATAGTTTTAAAGATACACCTCATTAATTACAAGCAATCAACATGGTAAAGTAATGCTCAAATATTGATACACTATAAAAATGGGTGAAATTCTGGCCCAGTTGAAGCCAATGGGAGTTTTGCCATTGACTTTGGTGGGTTCAGGATTTCACCCAATATCTTGCTTAACCTGCCTGAAATGCTAGGTACCCTTTAGCTGGGGTTATGTTTTCTATGCAGCGATCAGATTTTGCAAGCAATTTGCAATGATCAACGTTGTTATGGCTTTTTTCTATGCAACTAATTATTAGTTTGAGTAGTGTTCTAATATAAACATGAGACCTTCGACATGTCTCAGGGCCCACGTGTTGTCTATATTAATCCGTTGCTTTGTAGAGGCAAAAAAGGCGCGCACACACACACACACACACGCACACACACACACACGCACACACACACAGTTTACAAGCTCAAACAACTGAGGTGGGGGGAAAGAGATGCGGAATGAACTGTGTGTAGCCGCAAGTTGGGCAAACTTGTGTTTGTGAAATCAGCTGGGTCAGAGAACTTTGGTTCCTAGGATCCTCCATTGAGAGCCCCCAATCAGTTAAAATAAGGGGCTGTTAACTTGGGCGTCCCCGCTGACTTCAGTTGCTGTGGTGAGCATATGGATCTAGGACCAAGAGATGCTCTGGATTGCTTTTCTGGCTCTGCCGTAGACTTCCCATGTCACCTTGGACAAGTCATTTAATCTCTCTGTGCCTCAGTTCCTGATCTACAAACTAGAGATAACAAACTGTTCTTTCTCCCATCCATTGTCTGTCTTGACTAATTGAATTGTACATTTTAGGGTCTGGCTCTTATTATATGTTAGTACCATGCTAGGAAAATGGGGCCCTGATCTTGGCTGGGGTCTCTGTGTGCTACCAGAATATGTATAATAATACAAAGGTTCCACAGAACCCTTATCCCATGTCTGTTTAGCCATTGCTACAATACTGCAGCAAATATGGGTACCGAGATAGTTTCCATGTTACTGTACACATTGTGGGTGTACTGTAAGAGATTGTGTCAAAATAGTGCTTTGCAATCCATCTGACCACCCACATATGAAGTGTGAATTGCTGACAATGGTGGTAACATCACCTACTATTGTAGAGCCCATCTGACGAAGAGCATAGAGTGAAGCGATGACATTTTTCCCCCTATTGGTTGTTGCTGTATGTGGTGTGTGATGTTTATGGGTTTGTTTGTTTTTTCTTTTGGCATGTAATATTATGCAGAGCCTGCAAAAAGTGGAGAACAAGTTTTGGTGGCAAAAAATATTTTAACAGGCACCTGGAAACAGAGAAGCCGAAAATAGCCTGGGAAAATATATGCTGTGAAGGCAGAGAGAACTGAAGAACTGTGGCTTATTTGAAAGTTTTCCAAGAAGGAGAGGAATTAAAGGGGGCTATAAGTAGAAGAGCTGTGCTGATGTTAAGAAAGGGAAAAAAAATAAGCTGATGTGATGAGGTGGCTGCCCCTCACTGGTATATAAGGGGTTAAAGCAACCCTGGGGAGGCAGCCAATAAGGAAAAGGCTTTTAGTGCCAGCCATTTAGGAGAAGTTTTATTGGAGGAGCCAATCAGGGCCAGGCTGGCCCATATAAAAAGGGGCTGCTGAGCAGAGGGCAGTTACTCCCTGGAGTTTGAGGGAGGAGGACTGGCTGCTTAGAGGGCTGGAGCAGCATGGACAGAGCAGTGCTGGGCAGGGTCAGCAGAGTATGAGGAAGCTCCAGGCTGACGGCTGCCAGACTGAGGCCCTGATGCAAGGGCAGAGGAGAGGTGAGACGGTGGAGTTGGAGGAGGGGTAGCATGTGGCTGCCGGCTATAGGATCCCTGGGTCGGGACCCGGAGTAGCGGGTGGGTCCGGTTCCCGCCCCACCTTTGCCCCCACTTGCCACTGAGGGGAGTGGCCAGCAGTTTGCCACTGAGACGAGTGGCTAGAACCTGGACTGCATTTTGCCAGTGAGGCAAGTGGTTGGACTGAGAACTCTTGGTCCTGCAGAAGGGGGGAAAGAACCGAGTGGGGCACAGCCGGAGGGCTGTGTCCAGAAGAGGACAACGCTGTCCCAGGAGCGACGTGCATCCTGGAGGTGGAGACAGAAGTGACGATGGGTGAGACACCACCTGAGGAGGGTGGACTGGCAAACCTGAGCTCATTCCCAGGATGGCCAGCAGGCGGCGCTGTGGTGGTGAGTCGAACACCCTGTTACAGCTGAATATCAGGACAAATGTCCTAATAATGAAAACCGTTTGAATCATTAGGCCTCATTCTGATCTCATGCTGGTTTTACACTGATATAACTTAACAGGCTTAAATGGAGTCCCTACTGCTGCACGGGTATAACTGAGATCAGAATAAGGACCATAGAATCCAGAGATTAAAAATCCTACCCTAAATTATCTTGTTCGGCGCTCTGCCAGTGCATACTGTAAACCTTTTCTGCTTACAGTTATTTGGGACACCGTGCCTCTAGATCTCTACCCATTCAGAAGACAGGGAAATAGATCCTAAGCTGAGACTGAATGGATACTCTAGTTCTGAATGATCATCAGATGAGATCATTCACTACCATCTTCAGCAGCAGCAAGTGCCTTATCAGCCTGGATGAGTAAGGACTACTAAAATCATTGAACTTTGTCTTTCATGAATTTGATAAGGATGTTTGTTAAAAGACATGTGAGTTTCCCTTCCCTCTGAGTGGAGGAAGCATGATCTATTCTTGGTGGTAGGAGCAAGAGACTATTCATGTGAGTAGCAAAGAGAGCGCTACTTCCTGTGATGCTTCCTGGTCTGCCACACAACTCCCTGAACCAGGCATCATCCATACAAATCTATGTCATCTTATCCTATAGCAGTGATCAGAATCCTATTCTCGTTTCCTGCAAGGTAAGTGACAGCCAGGATTATTTTGTAGGATTTTGTCCACACCCATCCATGCAGGTCTTCCCCAGATAGGAGGAATGATCTTGTACTTTTCTGTTGGTTTATGTGGAACATTGTGGCCTGATTGGCTGTTTGAATTGCTGCTCCTGAAAAGGCTAAGCATTTGGGGTTATAAGTCCCACTCCAGGAGTTTCTTGATTCATTTGTATGCCTCCCATAGTTCACCCATAATTGTGGGTGAAAAACTGTGTCCACGGTCACTTGCACCCGCATAAAATGGTTAAGGATGGGCTGAATATCTGGCCTCTGATATCAAATTTAAAATCAGTAATGCACCACATTACAAAGCATTGCTCCCAATCATTATTCATAGATTCTAAGGACAGAAGGGCAGTTGTGATCATCTTGTCTGACCTCCTACATAGCCACAGAATTTCCCCAAAATAACGCCTACATCAGATCTTTTAGAAAAAATCCAATCACCATTAAAAATGTATGCCTTATTTCCAGTCTGAATTTGTCTAGCTTCAACTTCCAGCCATTGGATCGTGTTATACCTATCTCTTCTACACTGAAGAGCCCATTATTCAATATCTATCCCCCAACTAGGTACTTATAGACTGTAATCAACCTTCTTTGTCTTCAGCTAAATAGACTGAGCTCCTTGAGTCTATCAATATAAAGCATATTTTCTAATTCTATAATTATTCTCACAGCTCTTCTCTGAAGCTTGTCCAATTTATCAACACCCTTCTTCAATTGTGGGCACTACTGAACACAGTATTCCAGTAGGGGTCACACTAGTGCCAAATACAGAGGTGAAATAAGCTCTTTATTTCAACTCAAGGTTTATGCTTCCAAGGATTACATTAGCTCTTTTTGCCACAGTGCCACATTGGGAGCTCATGTTCAGCTGATTATCCACCGTGACTCCCAGATCTTTTTCAGAGACACTGCTTCCCAGAATAGAGTCCACCGTCCTGTAGGTATGGCCTACATTCTTTGTTCCCATTTACACATAGCCATTTTAGAATGCATACTGTTTGCTTGTGCCCAGTATACCAAGTGATTCAGATTGCTCTGTATCAGTGACCTGTCCTCTTTGTTATTTACCACTTCCCCAATTTTTGTGTCGTCTGCAAACTGTATTAGTCATGATTTTGTTTTCTTCCAAGTCATTGATAAAGATGTTAAAATTGTATATTACATCAACATTATTACTTTTATCAACCAAACTTGTAATCTCATTAAAAAAATATCAAGTTAGTTTGTTGGGATCTATTTTCCATAAGCACATGTTGATTGGCATTAATTATATTACCTTCCTCTAGTTCTTTATTAATCAAGTCCTGTATCAGCCGCTCCATTATCTTGCCCATAATTGATGTCAGGCTGACCGGCCTGTAATTACCCAGGTCATCCCATTAACCCTTTTTAAAAATTAGCACAACATTAGCTTTCTTCCAGTCTTCTGGAACTTCCCCAGTGCACCAAGACTTATTGAAAATCAACATTAGCGGTCCGGCAAACACCTCAGACCGCTGAGTCATGGGATGATTGTCACAAGACGAAATCCCTGCAAATAAAGGACATGAGCAAAGCAGGAAGTCAGTTCTGCTAGCAGATTTAAGGGTTGGCAAATTAAGTATAATTATACTGTTTAGGATGAACATCAAGCCACTTGCTTCCCCCTCTTGATCACAATATTATATATTTTTTGTCATCTGTGAATAATAGGAGAGATCCTCCTAGCACTTATTGTTAGAATGAATAAGGTTTAAAGTCCACACTTTGAGGTGTTGGATTGATTGTAAAATGATCAAGAACTGTTGTAAAAAAGCTTGCCAGCGCTACTGCTAAAGCAGTTCACATGAAGATTCTCTGAGCAAGTGCAAAGATGGAAAAACTTGAACTCAATGAAATATCTTGCTTGGTCCTACCTTCATTTGGAGATTATATATATCCTTATATAATAAAATAAGTTTCCTCTTAATTGTACCTAAGGAGCTATTCCTTTTTTATTCAAATGTATTTCTACCATGTCATGGGATGTTTCCTTACCCTTTATTATTGTACATTAATCACACTATAAATGCTAGACCATGAAACTGAGGCTATAGAAAACATTATACCTGTTAAAAGAATTACTCTCACATTGACCACAGCTTCCTTCCCCTACTGTGTTTCATTGCCATTAACTTTGGATATTTTATTCACATTTATGCCCTGGCAGACGGAGAGCTATGGCCCTTGACTTGTACGGTTAGAAGTGGCATAAACGTTCTGGCCCATCCAAACCCATTTTTGGGGCGGGAGGCTCTAGACTTGTTCTGAGGCTCTCATTCCTCACAAGTCAAAGCTCTGAATGAGGAAATATGTCCATTTTCTTCAGCTCAGCAATTTGGAACTTCCAAAAGTGGCTTACTTCTCAGCATGAGTAAACTATGAACTTTATTTCCCATTTCTGAACCTCCTGATAGGAGCGGCCTTCTTACATGTAAAACAGAATCCCTTGTGTCCTCTCATGGATTGGTAACTGGTTAAAAGATAGGCAGCAAAGGGTAGGAATAAATGGTTAGTTTTCAGAATGGAGAGAGGTAAATAGTGGTGTCCCCCAGGGCTTTGTACGGGGCCCAGTCCTATTCAACATATTCATAAATGAAATGAAAAAAAGGGGTAAACAGTGAGGTGGTAAAATTTGCAGATGATACAAAACTAGGCTGCAAAGAGCTACAAAAAGATCTCTCAAAACTGGTGACTGGGCAACAAAAGGCCAGATGAAATTCAATGTTGATAAAAGCAAAGTAATGCACATTGGAAAACAATCCCAACTATACATATAAAATGATGGGGTCTAAATTATCTGTTACCACTCAAGAAAGAGATTTTGGAGTCATTGTGCATAGTTCTCTGAAAACATCCACTCAATGTGCAGTGGCAGTCAAAAATGAAAACAGAATGTTGGGAATCATTAGGAATGGGATAGATGATAAGACCGAAAATATCATGTTGCCTCTATATAAATCCATGGTATGCCCAATTCTTGAATACTGTGTGCAGATGTGATCTCCCCATCTCAAAAAAAGATATATTGTTATTGAAAAAGGTTCAGAAAAGGGCAATAAAAATGGTTAGGGATATGAAATGGCTGCCATATGAGGAGAAATTAATCAGACTGGGACTTTTCAGCTTGGAAAAGAAACGACTAAGGGGAGATATGATAGAGGTCTATAAAATCATGACTGGTGTGGAGAAAGTAAATAAGGAAGTATTATTTACTCCTTTTCATAACACAAGAACTAGGCAGCAGGTTTAAAACGAACAAAAGGAAATATTTCTTCATACAACACACAGTCAACCTGTGGAACTCCTTGCCAGAGGATGTTATGAAGGCCAAGACTATAACAGAGTTCACAAAGGAACTAGATGAATTCATGGAGGACAGGTCCATCAATGGCTATGAGCCAGGATGGACAGGGATGGTGTCCCTAGCCTCTGTTTGCCAGAAGCTGGGAATGGGCGACAGGGGGAATCACTTGATGATTACCTGTTCTGTTCATTCCCTCTGTGGCACCTGGCATTGCCCACTGTTGGAAGACAGGATATAGGGCTTGATGGACCTTTGGTCTGATCCAGTATGGCCGTTCTTATGTTCTTATGTGAAAAGTGGGAGTGTACTGTATTAAATTTGGAAGGGGGGACTTCACTTGTAGCCCTAAGGATTAATCTGCTTGCTCGCATAGATATATCTTTTCTTATAAGTTTAAGTATTTTGAAGTATTGTAATAGGTTTATATTAGAATTAGTTTGGCTGTAATGCAAAACGGCCTACTGACCAAAAATCTGTATGTTAAAGCTAAAAGTAAAATTAGCATCTAAGACCCTTCACCCAGAAAGGAGAGCTAACCTTTATCTTGATACCCAAATAGAAAGAACACCCACACCTCTGTCTAAAACCTTTTATCTAGACCAATAGACATGAAGAATGGCAGAGGGGATTCTTCCAAAGTTGTACCCACAGATTTCACACGTACACCACAAATGCGTACATATTTGTCATCCATACACACAGACATATCGGCCAATGGGGCCAAGTGCACCCCAATATTTCTGTGAGGGAGTAATGAAATTTGGGAATAAGAGGGAGGATTTCCGGCACCAGTGGCCTATAAAAGAAGTAAACCCCCCCCCCCCCCGCCCTCATTAGGGAGCGCTCACTCTTCATCTTCAGCTGACTATCGATGCTATCTACGACGGCTGTTACCTATTAATAGTGCGTACTTATTTTCTTTTCAGACTTTAAGTTCTAAAGGAAACTAAGTTAAACTTGGTTTCCCTGAATCTTTATTCTCGGTTTTATTTAGTAGTAAAGTATAAGTTAAATAAGTTTTAAGGCAGCTTTTAAGCTCTTCGCATTAGTTTCCTCTGCAAGAGGTGAGAAACTGGAACCGCCAGAGGTGAGGTCCTGTGTCTTGCAGCACCAAGTTATTAAAACAGGGTGTGAGTATATTAACCAAAATGTTGCAGAACACATTATTATTTGTATTTTGAATAACAGTAATACGATTGTAACTTTGTAACTCTGACAAGTTTATTATTTCATTGATTTTAATAAAAGGTCTTTATGACTATATCTGTCTCAGTGTGAGCTTCCTGTCATACCCCCGAGGGTCCTTTTATAGAATCATAGAATATCAGGGTTGGAAGGGACCTTAGGAGGTCATCTAGTCCAACCCCCTGCTCAAAGCAGGACCAATCCCCAATTTTTGGCCCAGATCCCTATATGGCCCCCTCAAGGATTGAACTCACAACCCTGGGTTTAGCAGGCCAATGCTCAAACCACTGAGTTATCCCTCCCCCCAAACTCTGTGGAGCTTGTATAAACTCTGTGGAGCCTGATTCGGGACAAGAACTTTATCTTCTGATCAAACAGATTGGTGAGCCGAAACCCACATTATTAATAATAATAATTATTAAAATTATTATTAATATTATTTAATTAAAATTTATTACAATTAAATTAAATCGAACTGATAAATCAAATCAATATTATTAACACATCCTCGGTCAGGCTACACACTCCAGTTGTTTCACTGCCCCTTTTATAGGCAGGATGGGAAGCAAAGTAAGTAGACAGCAGGGACTCTGAGCAGAGACACCTATATCCTATGAAAGCTTTCTCATTTTAATGTATTTATTGTATTGTAGTAGTACCTAGGAGCCCTAGTCATGGACCAGGATCCCATTGTGCTAAGTGCTGTACAAACAAAGAACACAAAGATGGTGCCTATCCAAAAGGACTTATCTAATCTGTTTTATTTAAAGGTGGAACATGAACATAGTGAAGACTGAGATCTATTCGATCTGCTCTAGTAGGTTGTTCTACATCAAAGAATCTTATCTTGAGCCCATCCAGGCACGGCCAAAAAGCCCAGGCTAAGGTTTTCAAAACTAAAGCCCAGATCCACAAAAGTATATCAGCGCCTAACTTCCACTGAAATTCAATGGAAGTTAGGCACCAAAATACCTTTGTGGATCTGGGCCTTGGTTCTTTATGTTGGATCCTAAATCCATATTTTGGCATCTAAACAAGTGACATGGAATAAAGTCAACATCAACAACAAACCCCGAGTCTCTTCTAAAATCAGTGGGAGCTGATGGGTGATCAGCAGTTTTGAAAATCAGGCTACTTATTTAGGTGCCTAAATATGGACTGGACCAAATCTCCAAACTGTTTTCTTCAACTGAACAGTTCTCCTCAGCTGAATTCATAAAGACAATCAAATTAAATATAAATGGAGATAGACTACAAGACTTTTTTCTTAAAAGCCTGAATTGCTAGCAGCTTAATAAACATCAAGCTAGTGTTTTGCATTAGGAGCACGCTTCTTATTTTCCCACCCAGTGAGCGTTGGATGTTTACTTCCCAGCAACGAAAAATATCACGTGTATGTTAGTATCCCAAGTGCATGTTTTGCTTCTGAAATGAAGGAGTCTGCAACAAGGATTTATCTAACAACAAAGTTGATGCCTTAGGTTAGTATCGCTGATTTACATAAAATTGTCTCCCTGCTCTCCGGTTCTGAACCGTCAATGTCGGTTTCATTCAGAAGTGCCGCAATGCCAGAGACAGACTGAAGGGAGAGAACAGTGTTTGGGAAGACCAGGCTTTTCTGACTACCTGCTCTGAGCAGGCTTGACTAACATGATGGCTACAATCATAGGTACTGAATTTTGTCGGCGCCGGTGGGTGCTCGCGGCCCCGCCCCTTCCCCAAATCCCTGCCCCCGCCTCTCCTCCCCCCGGCAGCTCCCCGCCAGCACCCCCCTCCCGGCCGCGCGTGCCCACAACTCACCTTCCGGGTTCCCGCACCGCCGCCGGAGGTGCCTCTGACCGAAGGTGTTTTTTTTAGCGCTGCCTGCCCGCCTCTCAGCTGTTCGGCAAGGAGGGAAGCGCAGCAGGGGTGACACCTCGGGGGAGCGGTATGGGGAGGAGCCCAATTTCTCGCCGTGGGTGCTCCAGCCCAGGAGCACCCACAGAGTCGGCGCCTATGGTTACAATTCCAGGAACTGCCAACGAGTTGCCTATTCTATTTGTAGTGCTACCACTACTAGTATTTCAGTAGTATCTAGAGGACCTGAGAGAGATCAGGGCCCCTTTGTGCTAAGCACTGTACAAACACATAATAAGAGACAGACCCTGCCTCAAAAAGCTTATAATCTAGTGGGGACCACATCCTGGAAGAAATCTTTTCTGAGCCCCCTCTTCTAGCCTCCAAAAACCCCCCAACCTCACCTAGCTTGTCAGCAGAACCAAGCTCACCACAGACCAGCACACACCAACTCAAAGTGGCACTAGTCCCTGCCATAACAACAGATGCAAAATCTGCAGACATAACTCCATTGCTATGATGATCAGTACCTCTCACAGCACACCTTTCAAGATCCATGGTTCGTACACGTCTGTCACAACACGTAGTACATGCCATCCAGTGCATCAAATTCCCCAACAGCGGCTATGTGGGTGAAACCAGACTCTTGAACAAACTCACGCAGAAAAATGATAGAAGACCAAACACCCTATCACCCGTGGGCAAACAGTTTTCACAGAACTGTCTGACCTCTCAGTCCCCATCCTCAAAGAAAACTTGCACAATACCTTCCAAAGAAGGGCCTAGGGACTTTAATTCATAGCTTTGCTAGACGCTAAAAATCATGAACTCGATAGAGGAACTCATTTTATGTCTCTTTACAAAAATCTATAACCCACTAACCCTCCTTTGTCCTATGACTGTAGCTAGTGGCCAACTTCATTTTGAATGGTCCCTTACAACATGTGTTAGCTCCTATGCTTAGAGAGACAAGGTGGGTGAGGTAATATATTTTATTGGACCAGCTTCTGTTGGTGAAAGAGCCATACTTTCAAGCTTACAAAGAGCTTTTCTTCAGGTCTGGGAAATGTACTCAGCATGTGACAGCTAAATGCAAGTTGAAACAGGTTGTTTAGCAGAAGTAAATGCATATTTTAAGGGACCATTCAAAGTGAAGTGGCTCATTAACAGCTCTCTAGTCATGGGAGGAAAAAAACCCTCCTTCGCATAACAATCTGTTCCACCTAGTATTTAGCTGTGATGCTCTGATTACCTTTCCCAGGACCAAAGAAGAGTTCTGTGTAGTTCACAAGCTTGTCTCTTCCACCAACAGTAAAATATATTATCTCGCCCACATTGTCTCTAACACAGAGAAAGGAAGTTGTATTATCCCAGTTGTTTAGATGAAGGACTGAGAGATAGAGAGATTGTGACTTGCCCAAAGTCAAACAGAAAGTCAGGGGCAAATCCAGGACCGCCCGATTTCCATGCAACTATCCCAACCCCAAGGCCATCGTTCTAGGACTTTCACAGTTGTTGCCGCTGGTGGTGGCAAAGGTGGGAAATTTTAGGGGTAAAGACCCATGTAGGTACAACTATCTTTTCCTTATGGAAGGCTGCCACAGTTGGAATCTGCCGAGATGCTTGAGCTGGGAGGACCCAACTAGTATAAAACGAAGGGTGTTGGTGGTACATTTTGATTGAGGGTCCTCTTTGGAAATCATTCCCTGCCTCCTTGATTCTGAAGAACCTCAGTTTGTTAACCTTCTGGGATGCTGCAAAGAACACCCTTTTTTCCCCCCTCAGGCATTCAGGGAGGGAGACTGGATAGAGGACTAGCATTTGGGTAGTCTTATTTAATGGCAGAGAACTATTAGTATGATAGCAATGCATCATGCTCACATTGTCAATTTTATTATGCAAATTTTAAACCTGATAAGTTGCCTGGTACCTGGGATCAGAGCTCTGCTAGAAATCTAAGTAAATAATTAAATAATACACTCCCTGAGTAAGAATTTGCAAGATTGGGTCTAAGGATAGAGATTTTTGGCCTCATCCAAAGCCCACTGAAATCAAATCGGAAGGCTGGCGTTGACTTGAGTGGGTTTTGGATAGCATCCCTGGCCCTGCATGAGATGCTTACTGTAGAACATAAGTGAAGATTTTTGAGGATATGGGTGTAGCAGTAGCGCAGCCAGGTCCGGAGCACAGGGGGAATGGTGCTATAAAAAGGCACCTCCCCCTGTACTCACCCGGCAGTGCTCCGGGTCTTTGGCGGCACTTCAGCGGCTGGTCCTCACTCACTCCGGGTCTTTGGTGGCACCCACCACCGAAATGCCGCCGAAGACCTGGAGCGCCGCCGGGTGAGTGCAAGAAGCGGCGCTTTAAAAGAAGCGGCGTCTTTTTTTAGCGCTGCTAAAAAAAGGCGCCGCTTCCTTTTTAAGACGCCGCTTCTGCTCACAGGGGGAACAGCTGCTCCCCCTGCTCTCCCCCAGCTACGGTACTGGGGTGTAGTGTTCCCTTTCTCTGAGTATGGGTAAGGAAATGAACTGTCAGCCTTTAGACAAATTGAGGTTTGAAGAACTGAGATTTGGAATAACATTTTGGAAGATAAGGTATTTAAAAGCGAACAAAACAACAAGTCTATCATCACTTGTAAAATCTGAATATAGTGAGACACAGCTCATGAGTTAGTAGTTTGAACAAGAGAGAGACCAGGAGTGGGGGGAGGTCATATCTTTTAAAGGACCAACTTTTGTTGGTGGAGAGAACAAGCTTTTGAACTTCACAGAGCTCTTCCTCGGGTTTAAATAAGACAGGTGTGTATATCAATATTCTTTCCAGTGCTCAGATAAAGCAAACAAAACTAAATAATGCAGTGAACCTCTTTCATTGGCAACTGCAGCTACATACATATTGTTAGCTCAAAGGAAATGGAAAAGGCTGGTGGGAAAGAGAAGGGTGAAATGTTAAGTATATACTTTAAAATATTGATAGAGATGACAGAGATGTGTCAAGGCTAGTAAGCAATGTCAGAATTTTAGCAATACCAAACAAACAAACAAATCTACAACTACCCATAGGGAATGCATTGAGTCTGATTTTGTCCTGATTCACCTGTTAAGAAATGCTGGTTTTTTTAAGTTGCCTAAGAGAATACAGAATCATTGCTTGTAGATGAATTCAGATCTACTGATGTCTTGAACAAAGAGAATTGTCAAAGCCCTGAAGAATCAATGTATTTTTGATCAGACTAATGATAACTATGAAACAATGACAAAAATCAGGAATCTACCTGATAAAGGTTTTGTCTACTTCTGCGACATGCTTAGTTCAGTGTTTGTGGCATATTGTTATTCTGACACTGCGGAGAAATTTACAGGATAAGCCAGAGAGACGAACCATCTGCTAATTTTTATTGGAGGAGCATATGGTTAGCAAATTAAGATGTGGAACTGTGAAATAATAATAACATAAAAGCAAAGGATTGGGGTGTTGGTCAAGGGTTCAGGGTTCTCTTTGCAGAGGAAAAAAATAGTCAAGTTTTCTGAAAACATCACAAAGCAGAGAATCGCCACTAAAAATGCTTTACGACTGTAGCAGTCTTAGAAACTTTTCCTCTCTCTTTCTTCTGTGTGTGGAACTTCCCTTTATGTCAAAGGGTTAGTGAGAGACTTTCCCCATTAGTGGTGCCAATGCAGCTTTCAAACAGACAGTGTTTTCCGATTGCTTTTCGCTGTCTGCTCATGGTTCCAAGAAGGTGTAATTAGTTACTTAGGGCTACATTGTGATATTTAACCAAGGCTCATTGCTGGGTGAAGAGCCACCTTTCACCCCAGCAAGACACATGTCTCAACCTACCCCTCCCAAGCCCTGACTGACTTCAGCTCAATTATGCCTGAATTTACCGCAATGTAAGGCAGAGGAGAATCATGCTAAATGCCGCTGACAGAACAGTTCCTGAATCATAACTGGTATGTGGTTGGCATTTTCTATCTTTAACACCATAACAAAATTTTTGTATAATGAGCACACCACACCTGAAGAGGGGGGAACGTTGTCCGGGTTTACTGAAGGAATGTAGCCGTGTTTTATGGCGGGTGGGGCGGGAGGTAGTCAGCTTTGCAGTACTCACTCACTCCCAGGGAATGTAAGGGCGGAAGGCTTTAAAGGTGCAAGCCCTGGCCGCTGGAAGCCCTTTCTCCATGCAACAGGCAAGGCAGCACCCACCCTCCCTCCCTTAGAGGTACGAATATCAGGTTCGGTTAGGACCTGCGGTGGGTATTGCGTTAGTCACTCCTTTTTAGGGGGGCTGGAAAGGAAATTTTCCCTCACCACCATAATGGCTTAGGTGGAGTGAGGTTTTTTTACCTTCCCCCCAGCAGGTGTTAGGGAGGACCTATTATGGTGAGGAGAAAAGGTGTTTAGGCTATATGTCACAACTTATTTTGTAAGCGTGGGGTGGATGAACAGTGCAGGTACTCCACAGGGAAGTCCTTCAGTGACCAGATAAATGACTTAAAAGGAGGTACTGATTAAAGGAACGGAATTGGCGGAGGAGGGTTTCAGGAGTCCTATGATTGGTATGACAGGGAGCCAACCCCGTTCTTATAGCCCACCTTAACCCACCTACAAGATGGGGAGATGGTAAGGTCCAAGCCATGGCTTGACTGGGGGATCTGGATGGAAAATGAAGGGGGGCTGGTGGAAGCCCTAGGTAGTTATTTGAGTAAATGTGGAATTGCCTGCACTGTGCACTGTTATCTGCCGGGCAGTCCCAGACATCTAATAATAAAGTTGCGGCCTGATTAAATCCACACCAACACCATGTCTCTTTCGGTGTAGCCGGACAGTGTCATTTTCTGGATCTTATAAATGGGAGTATAATTTATCAAAGGATTTTTGTTAATCTGTGATGTCACCTGAGGCAAAGACATTGGTATTTTTCTGTTATATAGAAGAGAAAATTGTTTACTTGTAACTGTTGTCCTCTTAAGATATGAATTGTGATAGACAACTTTTAGGTACCATGCTCTTTATTTGTTTATTATTTCTCTGATTGAAATTGTTGCTTGGTAAATAGCTGCACTTAGAGGAAATAGTTCCAAGCCAAAGGTCAGGTCTAGCTTGGGGACTTGCGTTCAGGCCTGTCACTTACAAACAGTAATCACTATAGCAAAAGACAAGAAAATGTGAGTAAGCAAACTCTTCAGTTGTTTGGCTACTTTTTATAGACTTAGAAGAAAGAGTTTCTCTCCCATCTGCCTCAAGTTAACTTTCAACTTAGTGCAGAACATAAGAAACATCCTAGTGTAGAAATATCCAGAAGAAATCCTGGTTAGCTAAAATATGTTTCCATATTAAATTGCCTTGTGTGTGCATAATGCTGAAGTTGCTTTTAGAAGTAAAATTACCTTTTGTATATAGTATCTTTTTTAAAACAACTTTTCATGAGAACATTGCTCTTTTCTGAAGAGGATAAAATCTGAATACATTTTAGTGTGCTTTACTCTGTGGGATGGAATCTTAAGGTTCATTCTTTTCACTAAATTTTACAAAGGACCAGATGCCTGTTTTGACTGCCAATACATCATACAGTATGAAACATCTAATGGACAGTAATGGAAAGCAGTCAGAAATCAGGAGACTAATGATACCCCTCACATGCTTGCATGGTTAAAAATAGTACAAGGTCTTGAAAGGTTAGTACTTCAATCAGATTGAAAATTGTAATGGGAGTGAATCCATAGATCTGCTGTAGATGCTCCATGTTCTGTAAAGAAGAGTGACCTAATGTGATTGAGAGCGCTCATTGAATAGCATACTACCAGTATGTCGGCCAGTTTAGAGCTGCTCTGTAGTCTTCCGACGATATTGAAGTCAAAACAAAGTATCCCATCAGTTGCCCTGGCTGACTGTCCAGATGTTCTTCTTATGAAAATTTAATAGGAATTAAACTGGTAGGGTTTTATGGAAATTGAAAGCCTATCTATAGGTTTCTTGAACTTTCCTAGAATTCTACAGTAAGAATATTATTTTCTGTTGAATTCTGTAGGATGGCTCAATCACCAAGGGAAAAGTTATATTCAACAGGACTTTTCCATAAGAGTTACCTCTCTATACCATGCTAACACCATTCCTAACAAAAACTCAGTGTAACAGTTATCACTGTTGGTGTTCTGCAATATGAACCTTCATGGGACCCAGATATTTGGCTGCATTTCATGAACAGTCTCCTGGTCAAAAGTGTCCTCTGGCAGGGTAAAGGGAGGGAAGAATTAATATTGGGATACCAGTCATTATGAGTAGCAGTTTGTTTTCCCTGTTAAAGAACAACAATATCCTTTTTCCTCCTCAAGAGTTATGTTTTTATATTATAATTAAAGCAAATTCTCTATGCAATTATAATTTACTAACATTTTCAAAATAGATAAATAAACTTTAAATGTAAAAACAAAATGTTGTTCTAATTGTTGAAGGAGAGGAGTTGCCAGCTTGAATACCATTGCCTCTTTAATGAACTGCAAACTTCTCTGTCCCTTATCTGAACCAGTAAACACTTAACTTTCTGTCTGCTTTGCAGCAGTCTGCATTTGTGTGGTGTTGGATTTTTAGCCTTCCATCCCTATAACTTTTTAAAAAGTTATAAAGTGTTAAGTTAAAGTTGTGTGGCCTACTTCTCTGATAGACTCATTGGTGTTACACCAGCAGATATTTAGCCGTCCCTTTCTCACTCAGTTCCTCAAGAAAGCTGCCCACTTTGCTGAGCGAAAGTATCAGGAACAAAAATGACAAATTAAAATTGGTAGAAATATATTTGTAGGTCAGCGGAGAACTTCCTGCATTGTAATCTCTTCTAGTATGTGCAGTGAGAGAGGGACGGTTCTTGTCATACTTTCATAGGATTTAAGGCCAGAAGAGACCATTATGATGCTCTCATCTGGCCTCCTGCATAACACAGGGTGTAGAATTTCACTCAGTAATTCCTGTGTCAACCCTATAATTTAAGGTGGAGGTAGACCATCTCTCTTAGAAAGATATCCATGTGACGGGTTGGTATCACAGAAACCCCCTTGGAGCTGCCACCTGGTGTGCCCAGACTACTCCTGCCCCTGTTCTCCTGCCTTTTCCAGCTTAGGACTCCAGAATCCTGTCTGGTTTGAGCCACACCCACTAGCCTACTGCAAACCCAGACCCAGGTCTGAACCACGTCCACTAACAGCTGTAGGCTTGCCTGGAAGCAGCTCAGGAAATGCTCTTGCCTTTGACACCAAGGTGCCCAACTCCTAATGGGGTTCAAACCCTGAATAAATCCGTTTTACCCTGTATAAAGCTTATACAGGGAAACTCATAAATAGTTGGCCCTCTATTTCACAGATAGAGAGGTATGCACAGCTGTTTGCCCCCCTCCAGGTACTAACACATACTCCAGGTTACTTAATACGTCAAAAGTTATTTTAATAAGTTCAGAAAGTAGAATTTAAGTGGTTCAAAGTAATAGACAGAACAAAGTGATTTACTAAGTAAAATAAAATAAAATACGCACGTCTATGTCTAATCACACTGAATACAGATAAAAACCTCACCAGTTCCAGTAAACTTCCTTTTACAGGCTATGGTCCTTCTAGCCTGGGTCCAGCAATCACTCACACCTCCTATTGTCCTTGTCCTTTGTTCCAGTCTCTTTCAGGTGTGTCATTGGGGGGTGGAGAGGCTCTCTCTTTAGCCAGCTGAAGACAACATGGAGGGATCTCCCAGGGGTTTATATAGACTTTATCCCCTGGGTGGATACCCCTCCCTCTCCCTGTGTAGCATCCAGTTACAAAATGGAGTTTTGGGGTCACATGGGCAAGTCACATGTCCATGCCCAACTCAGTTACCAGCCCAGCCACATTCCTGGCCAAGCGCAGATGTGGATTGGTGTCTGCAACTTCTTTTTGTCTGTTAAGTGCTTCTTGATTGGGCACTTAACCTGCACATTCCTTTCTCGAGAAATACAACCAATATTCATAACTTCAACCACAAAAACGATACATGCATACAAACAGGAGGAATAGATTCAGTAGATCATAACTTTTACAGAGATATGTTACATGGCACATGTAGCATAAAACATATTCCAGTTATATCATATATACATTTATAAGCATCTCCCCATAAAGCCTTATGGGGTACACCGTCACAATCTGGTTTTGATTTAATTACTTAAAGTAATGGAAAATATACCACACCCCCTGGTAAATTGTTCCAATGATTAATTGCTGTTAATAATTTGCACCTTATTTCCAGTCTGAATTTATCTAGTTGCATCTTCCACCCATTAGAGCTTGATATGTCTTTGTCCACTAGCAATGTCTTCCCGTGTAGGTACTTATGGACTGTGATTAATTCACCACTTAACCTTCTATTAATCGTGAGTAGTTTTTTTGTATAATGCCATAAATGTAGCTAAACAAAATACAAACTCCAGGTTCAGAAGAGCTTCCAATCCAAATATCATGAAAGATTAGAAACAGCATCCAACAAATGTCTTCTTAGCTCAGTAGGCAGTGTGTCAATCTCCTAGTCTGATGGTCCTGAGTCTCTGCCTCAGAGAAGGCAATCAGTCTTTTTTAGAAGACAAAAGAGTTGCAGGATCCATTGGCTGGAAGTTGAAGTCAGCAAAATTCCAACTGGAAATAAGAAGCACGTTTTTAACAGTGAGGGTAATTAACCATTGGAACAGGTTCCCAAGGGATGCAGCAGATTCTCCATCACTTGGAATCTCTAAATGAAAAGGGAAAGATCTTCAGCTGGTGTAAATCAGCATAGATCTGTTGTTGCCAATATCTTCTTAGGGGTCTATAAAGTGAGAACAGTTTAAAGCCAACCATGACCCAGGAATTAAAGGCTGGGGTTCTAATGCATATAATAGTGTGGCGGAGGGAGAGATAAAGATGGTCACATAGTGACTTAATCAATCTTAATTGCAAAATTAAAGAGCTTGCAGCTCTCATAAGTGTATTCAAGAGCAATGTTCTGATTAAGAAATAAATCATGTGTGCCAGTGAATTTTGTTAGAGCAATTTTGAAACATATTTAACTACAAAATCTCATTGCACAATAATAGCACTTCATCTGAGACCATTAAGGACCTAAAACAAACCTTTCAGAGCCTCAAGGCCCATAGCAGGATATCCTCACTTTGATGCCATTGCATAAAAAAATAATAGGCTCCTCTTTCCTAAAGTGGCCCTGGGCTTAGATGAAGGCCCACAAAGGGATTTCCTGTGCCAATTACTCAGACAACTGAGACTAGTTATTTTGTCTAGTAAACGAATATCACTGTTTGACTTCCTTCAGGAAATATTGGCTTTTGAAAACTCTGGTAGAGAAAAATAGATTCCTCCCAACACCCCCTTAAATTGTTTGAAGACAAGATTTATACCCCAAAGAGGTCTATACAGTTGAAGGAGAACAGAGCTGAAACAGAAAATAGTGTAAAGTAGCCTTTCTTTGCTTCATGAAAAATGAGGTTTATATTGTGTGTGAGGTAGTGAATGCCACTATTTTTTCCATGTGATCTGTTTATCTAGTGTGTTTGTAGACACTATGTAAACATGCATCTAAAGAGCATCATTTAGCATGAGGTGTGCTTCGTGAATTTACTTTCTAATGCAAAAGGGGGCAAATATGACTGATGCCAATTTATGTACAAAGGGCTATGTTCTGCCCTCAGTGATGTGGGCCCAACTGTCATTGACTAGATCAGGAGTTGCACGCACATACCCAAAGGAGGAATGTCAGAAAGCACTGGACTTTTAGTCCCCATTCAGAACAGCACTTAAGTGTGTGCTAAAGTCGCTCAAAGTGAAGGGATGGAATTTAGCATGTGTTTATGTGCTGTCCTGAATCGGGGCCTTAAATATATGCTGTCAAGGTGGTTGGGACATAAATTTGGGTCTGAATTTCACATCCCCCAGGGTTCAAATATGAGATTTTTGTCCTACCCATTACTAAGATGGGAGAGGTTTGTAGAATTTAGATTAAGGTTCAGATTTCAAATACCTCCGAGATTTGAGAGGGTTTGCTTTGGGCCCCTAATTTGTGTTGAATGCTGTTATTTACAGATGCAAGATGTGTTTTTAAATTGGAAAACTGGTTCAAAATACCAGTAAATCCCATTCATAAAAACTAAATAATAATAATGCAGTGTTGATAAAGCTGATTGTGACCTTCTAAGTGTGTTGCTACTTGTTACAGTGTTTATGCTGTCTCAATGTGTCTGCTTTTTTGATGGAGTTACCAGCTTCAGAAATGCTGATTTTTAGTCTGTTTAAAAACTGGGTAGTGGATTGAACAACAGCGCCAGTATTAGTTAGAATAAATTTGTAGCCACCTTATGGACTTCTAAATGTCCTTTAAAAAATTGGGCAAAGGGGTAGAAAGAGAAACAGTAAAAGACTATAAACAGAAATAGAGCAGGGAAAGAACTTAGAAAGGTTATATGTCAAGTTATCTTTAGACTTTCATAATGTTTGATTGCTTAATAGTGTAGGCCAGAGAGCTAGCTTTAGAATTTATTTTATTCAGCAGTAATGCAAAAACCTACAGGACTGTGTCCTGTAAGATATTAGCTTCAGCATTTAGCATAAATCGCCTAATGGTCACCCCTATGTTTTGGGGAACTGGAAATAGTGTGTGGAGAATTTTGTCCATAACAACACCAGCCAACCACAGAAACATGAGCTAACACCGGCTTTTGGATAGAACATTTGCAGATATGTGATCACAAGAGGGCCATGGCAACGAATTGACATATATGATAATTAGTTGAGATCATTAATATACTAACCTATACAAGAAGACACTTCAACTTTAGTAGGGTGAGGAAATACAAATAGATAAGAGGGGAGAAACCCCTACTGAATATGCATTAGACATAGTGGCATAAGTGTAACATACTCATAGGGTATCAGGGTTGGAAGGGACCTTAGTAGGTCATCTAGTCCAACCCCCTGCTCAAAGCAGGACCAATCCCCAATTTTTGCCCCAGATCCCCAAATGGCCCCCTCAAGGATTGAACTCACAACCCTGGGTTTAGCAGGCCAATGCTCAAACCACTGAGCTATCCCTCCCCCCCCCCACAACTATCGAAGTTGTGTCCCAGCCTGTGTGTGGGATGGGAGAGAGATGTAGCTCTTGGGAGGTGCCAGGATGATGGCCACTGGTGTTAATGAGGAAGGTGGTGGTGATGAGGAAGATGATGGCTAACATTTCAGGGTATTCTTCAAGGGACGGTGTGAGTATATGGATGTGCAGATGTACATTCTGTATTATCTCTATCTACCTTGCTGGGTTAGAGTGTTTGTGACTTTGCTAAATTAATAAACTATTGTAAATACAGAAGGATTCTTAAAGTGTGAGTGTTGCAACTGTGCACATCAGGGTTCCAAACTGAACAGCAATTTTAATAATACTGGGACCGATCTAGGGACAAGAACCTGTCAAACCTCAAAGTGATAACTGGGAATTCTTAATCGGTATAATTAATACATAATCTCTAGATCGGGCTACAATGGTATATCCTTTCCATTTTCTTAAAGTAATTTATTTGAATGGACAATAGAAAGTTGCAGGTCAAGCTGCACTTTGGAGCAAAG
Source organism: Chelydra serpentina (assembly GCA_037349315.1). Lineage (NCBI taxonomy): Eukaryota > Metazoa > Chordata > Testudines > Chelydridae > Chelydra > Chelydra serpentina. The sequence continues at coordinate 18,942,708 of JBAIAC010000004.1, read as the reverse complement.
TATTCACAAGTGTCCTATAATTTTAGATGCCCTACTTGAAACAGCGACAAAGGGTCCTGTGGCACCTTATAGACTAACAGAGGTATTGGAGCATAAGCTTTCATGGGTGAATACCCACTTCTTCGGAATCTGCCCCTGGACATTTCCACTGCTTGCATCCAAAGAAGTGGGTATTCACCCACGAAAGCTTATGCTCCAATACCTCTGTTAGTCTATAAGGTGCCACAGGACCCTTTGTCGCTTCTACAAATCCAGACTAACACGGCTACCCCTCTGATACGTGAAACAGATGGGCATGGGCACCCTGGTTTAAAGGCTGCTTTGAAAATTCAGCTGCTGACACCTCCAGAGAGAAAACAAGATAGTTAAGAAGTTGAATTCCAAGCATGTTGGAATCAAGGTAGATGAATAGTGTGAAATAATGGAGTGTCCAAACTCTTAACTGTGGCTTTATCATACTTCTATAGACATGTTTCCTTTTTGTGGTGCATGTTTCTGATATCTTATATCTGGTTGGCACCCAATATATATATATTTCCAGCCAATAATATACCTTTCACAATAAAAATCCAACTCACAAGAGCAGTTTATGGGTAACTAGCAAAACATTGAAGAATGTTTTGTAAATTGACATGATTTAGCTACAATCAAAAAAGTCCCTTTCACAAAATTGCATTGTTATTTGTGTCAGAGTATTTAAGGAGCTTTAAAAATGTTAACAGAGATAAAATAATGCTTTGTTCTGTTTTGATGATGAAAACAGTTACTTTTTCAATTGAGGACATCTTTGTGACATGAGTGTGAACTTTTCTATTTCTTGTCGGTGCCAATATATTATTCATTTTGTTGTTATTTCTCAAAAAAATCCTGCATTGTGGAAGTACACTGAGGATCCAAAACCTGATTCTAATCTCACTCTGGTGTCAATCTGGAGTAGCACTATTGACTTCAGTGGGATTGCTCCACATTTAGACCACTGTAAGTGAGATCCAAATCTGGACCTATATCTCACACTATTTTTACCCCATTAAAAAATCCTTCAAGCATTAGAAAGTCTGCATAAAACACAAACATACAGAAACAATATTAGACGTTACCACATACTTGGGTTCCTTCAGAGCTTGAATGCACAGCAGTTTCTGGAGAAAAAAAGGTCATAGTATTCTCATAGTATTTAAAATAAATGGAGTTGACAGAATTCAACGATTTTACAATAATGATGTGATAATATTATTTTAAAGATTTTTATACTTTTATCAATTTAAAATTCACAGTTTGAGAAAGTGAGAGGGGGCATCAGACAATCATTTAATGACAGATATTGAGATGCAGAAAGTTAAGCTTCATAAACCATTAAAACACAAATTATCAAAACATCATGTCAAAATATATAAAATAAGTATCCTTAAATCAAAAAATCATCCTTGTTTTTACTATTCATTCACTAGTCTACTTGTAAGAAGCCTAATTCAAAAATCTAAATCACATGATTTTGACTCTAAGAAGTTCTCAAGCAGCAATTTTCTTACTTTGCCTATTTGTAAATTTGGATTATTATCAGTGGAAATTTTGTTGTTGTTGTTGGTTTGCATGTGTATGGTGAAATCAATGTTTACCAACATTTACCGATAAAAAATGAATCCTTCCAAGCCTAATACAAATAGGTTACAGTGGAATAACATGCCATTCGGATAGTAGTCATGGTTCTCCCCCCACCAGTTAGAAACTATACAAAATGGTCCCTGCAAATATATAGTGGGAAAAATCAATGAAAAGGATGGATGGGGAAAGCAAGAGGAGATGGAAGGATGGATGAAAAGAAATGGGGAAGTAAGATGTAGGAGAGAAAGAGAGAAGGAACTGGATGAAGGAAGAGGGCAGGAGAGATAAGAAATAGGAGATGTGGAGGGCTTGTGTGACCGCTAGAGAAAATGGCTGCCCGACTTCTGGTTTCTTCAACCCTCACCCTCACCCCCTGATTAATTCTCATCAGTTAAGGGCTCCCAGGTATTTAAACCATAATTTGCTCTTAGAAATTTACTAATTAGATGAGGAGGACCCTGTTTGTTTTGTTGTTATGGATCCTCCTGGGAACAATAGTACCAAATTTGATCTTTTATCTCAAGATATACATGAGCTCTCTAGATACTGGAGAGAAGTCAAAGCTCATTAAGTAACAAACGACAAAAAAATGCCATAACATTGAAGGAGGTTAAAATGGAGAATGCTTCCTTAATGCAAAGTATAGCCAGTATTGAGGAGAAACAAGAAGATCTGGAAAACTGGTAACACAGGAATAATTTGCTGTTACTGGGGAACCCCTGAAGGGCTAGAAGGACAAAAACATAATTTGTTTTCTCCAGAACACCCTCCCCCTATATTGCATCCCAGTTTGTCTCCCTTGAGGATTGGAAGGACTCATCAAGTGTCGGGGGCAGAAGAAGAGAGAACAATAACAATTCCAGACCCATCATCTTTAAATTGATAAGATTTAATGATACAGTTAAACTGATGTCTGCTGCTAGGCAAAAAGGAACACTTAAATATAAGGATTTTAAATGCTTTTTGTATCCAGACTTCTCTGTAAATTAAAGCAAGGAGAGAGCCACATTTAATGGCACCAAGCGAGCTCTCAGGGGATCAGATATTAACTATTGCCTCAGATATCCTGCGATCTTCATAATAAAGCTGACAGGCTCTATGAAATACCTCAATACCCCATCGTATGCTTGGCAAGCACTACAGAAATTGAGACCAGATCTCACTGAGGGTAACAGCAGGATCCTCTCAGAAAGGAAACTAAATTGGAGAGTATAAGCCCTGAACAACAGGGACTGTGATTTGGAAAACCAGGCAACTTATGTACATATGTTCTATTTCTTCTTATTTATATATTTACAAGTCTATGTATATGGTTATAATATATACATGATGCTAATATGTTCATAGCTATTTATTTGTGTGTTATTTGTGACTATCAGTATCACTTTATATAGGCACTCGTATATTTATTTCTGCCTTTTTACCCATAGTTGTAGTTTATATATTTATAATATATGTATGGTAATAGTTAAGGCTGTGAGTTTGTTACAGAGGTCATGGAAGTCCATGACTTCTGCAGCAGCCAGTGTGACTGGCTCCGGGGCTGCCTGAGCAGCTCAGGTAGCCCCTGGGCCAGTTGCACCCGCTGCTGCTGGGGCTGTCTCAGGCCACTGCCCACCGCACCCCTCCCTCCCCCCGCAGTAGCAGCAGGAGGAATTTGTGTGTGGGAGAGGGCTCAGGGCTGGGGATTGGGGCATGGGAGGGGGTGAGGGCTCTGGGCAGTGCTTTACCTTGAGGGGGCTCCCTCCCTCAGCTCCTAGCTCCACGTGCTGCCTCCGCCTGCAGGAACCACCCCCGCAGCTCCCATTGGTCACAGTTCCCGGCCAATGGGAGCTGTGGAGCTGGCATTGCGCAGCGCTAGGAGCTTAGGGAGGGACATGTAGCCGCTTCCGAGAAACCAGGTAGGGAGTCTGACAGCCCTGCCAACCCCATCCCCCCCCCCCCCCACTCAGCTCCAGTGGGGGTCCTGGGCTACTCCCACCGAAGCACCCGCCCGGACTGTCCCCGCAACACCTATGCCCCCCTGCACACCCGCGGTACCCCCCGGGCTGTCCCACTCCCCAGCACCCATGGCACTCCCAAGATTGAGTCGGGTATAGTACAAGTCATGGACAGGTCACAGGCCATGAATTTTTGTTTACTGCCCGTGACCTGTCCATGACTTTTACTAAAAATACACATCACTAAAACTTAGCAATAATATATTCATATTTATTTGCACACATTATCATTTATGTCACTTCATGTTTACCTTTTTATTAGTTTATTGGTATAAATATATATATACCATGTGCATATTGATTTTTATGTACAATATACTATTACTTATGCATTCATATCTATGACACAATAGGTTTCATTCATTTATATGTCTTGGCACATCTAGGAATTTTGGTAAATATAAGTATATTTCTGGAAGATTCCTTATTAATTCATATTGTGCATGGGGGAGAGAGGGTGGATATGGGTATACGCCATGTGGGATCTGAACTTGCCAGTACTGGAAGTCTGAGATGTTAAAAGTAAGGTGTGTGGTGTATGTATTTTTTTTGCATGAAGAAGCACTCGGAGGCTGTTGATATATTGGTCATCAATTAGCAGCTGAACAATCACTGACTTTCATGAACTCTATTAAGTTTTGTTCCTAGACTGTATGGAGGCTTAATGAAACCTCCAAGAGAATCAAAACTTGAAGGCACTTAAAATCAAATGGATGTCACATAACTTTTCTTCAGGATACCCATTTAAGGAATGAAGATGAAGACAGAATTAAAAAACTACGGGCTGGTCTACACTAACCCCATAATTCGAACTAAGATACGCAACTTCAGCTATGTGAATAACGTAGCTGAAGTCGAACTATCTTAGTTCGAATGAAAAAGCACTTACCCGGGGTCCACATGCGGCGCGCAGGCTCCCCCGTTGACTCCGCCTACTCCGTTCATCGAGCTGGATTACCAGCATCGACGGCGGAGCACTTCCTGGTTCGATTTATCGCGTCTACACAAGACGTAATAAATCGAACCCAGAAGATCGATCCCGCGCCTCCGACAGGACGCGTGAGTATAGACGTACCCTAAGGGTTGGATGAATGTCACTCCTCTTTAAACTCCAGAAGCCGGGGAGTAGTGGTGCTAATCCACAAGAGCCTAACTTTTCAGTGTATTTCAGTCGCGGTCAGATCCAGAGGTACATAATAATTGAAGACATTTTCAAGAGTGAGAGAATAATTTTGGTGAGTGCAAATCATCCTAATGATGAAACACATTCTATATTGCAGAAATAACTGACATTATTTCCAACAGATCTGATATCCCAGTGTTACTAGGAAGAGATTGAAATACTGTCATGGATGATATCATAGACAAATCTCAGTGTTTTAGGTGAAAACTTCAGGTATTTGCAAACCGTCTGATATTGGACTAGAGGACATTTGGAGAATGCAGCAATGTAGAAAGTGTGACTACACATTTCTCTAAAGTTCATGTCTCTTATTCCAGATTAGATTTTTTAATGATATCTAAGGTGTTAGCTCCTGCATGTGTGAAGGCGGAAGTTGGTAATATCATCGTCTCTGATTATGCTCCAATTTCTTTTCACATATATATTTGGTCATAGTGCTACAAGATCCTCAAAATGGAAGTTAAACACATCTACTTAGAGACCCTGAATTTCTTCAGATTATTGAAACATCCATTATCAACTTCTTGAAGGAAAATAAAATTACTGTCTCCTCTACTACAACTTTATGGGAAACACTCAAGGCTACCTTAAGGGTAGAATGCATAAAATGTGCATCTAAAAAGAAGAGAAAAGGAATACATTACTTAATTCTTTGGCAGAGGAGATTGCTAAATTTGAAAAAGAAACCATAAACACACTCAGAATAATGAGCTGCTACACTCACTCATTACCTCAATATACAAATACAATGAATATATGTCTACCCAGATTGAATTCATGCTTAGTAGTATTAAACAGAGGCATTTTAAATGGGGGATAAAGTAGGTAAACTCATAGCAAGGAAAATTAAAATAACTTCATACACTAACACTATATCCTCTTTGTTACAGGACAGCAGTCTTTTTGTACTAGAACCTGATAAAATTAACAATATAAAGACTTTTATTAATAGTGCGTTTGATACCAATCAGTTTGACCAGAATATGGAGGGAGTATCCCTAAATATATTGCCGATACCTCACTCTACTGGAAGTTAAGCAAGCAATTGGCTGGGCAAACCACCTGGGTGCAATGGTTAGAATTGTATAAGACATTTATCAATCAAATAGAGCATCAGAAATCTATAATGAAGTATTTACAAAAGATGATGTCACGGGACAGGAGGATGGCTGAGATTATCTTAATTCTGAAAAAAGACAACATGGTCTTCATTGTGGTGATTACCACCTGTGATAGACCCAGGCCAGTTGGGTGCAGCAGAGTAGTCGAAGGCAGATATACTGGCCACTGTATAAGCAATTTTCTGTTCCCTGACTGACCAGAGCAGGAGCTGCTCCAGGCTAGGGTGGACACATGACTCCAATTAGCCTGCAAAGAGTCAGTTGAAGCCATTAGGCTAATGAGAACACCTGACTCCAATTAACCTGCAAAGAGTCAGGTGAGGCCGTTAAACTAATGTGAACACCTGACTCTAATTAAGGCCCCTCTGATGCTATAAAAGGGCTCACTCCGGTCAGGCCGAAGCGAACCAGGGAGTCAGAGGAGAGGACGTGCGGCTGAAGGGCTGGGTAATGAAGACACCCTCACGCCACTGGAAAGGGAGCCCTAAGGTAAGGGTGAAGAAGGCGTTAAGAGAGAGAAGCGGGAGAGCTATGGGGAAGTGGCCCAGGGAAATGTAGCAACTCTGGCAGTGAAAGGTCGGCTGTCAACTGCTGCTGCCATTAGGGTCCCTCGGCCGGAACCTGAAGTAGAGGGCGGGCCCGGGTTCCCCCCAACCTGCCACTACAGAAACACCTCCTGGGAGGGGAAGACAGGCCGCTGTTAGGACAGGAAGCTAAACTGTTCTTGAATAAGCCCCTAGGGACAACAGAGACTGTGGGAGTTCTCTCACCAACTTCCTTGCTGGCTTATGATGAAAAGGGCTCAGTAGACTGTAGCCCTGGCCCTAGAGAGAGAAGGGCTATATGGAGGGTCGCAATGAGCCTCTGAGGCTAGAATAAACCACCTGGAAGCGTGGGACCCACGGGGACAAGGTCGGAGCTCTGCCACACACCCCATCTCTTTGTTCAACTACAAAGATTCTCACTTCTGACTTACGCAACATTACTCCATCAATCATTCATGTGGACCAGGTGGGTTTTATTCACAGCAGATTAGAGTGGACAATATTCAGAAGATACACCATTTAATCCGCCAGGCACAGACAAGTGATGCTCCAGCTGCTATCCTACCCTAAGATGCTGAAAAGTCCTTCAAACAAGTGGAATGGCGATCCCAACAAACAATTCTGAGAAAATTAGTATTTAAATCTAAATTTCTTACTTGGTATTCTTTACAAAACACCCTTTGTTACATCAAATAATGAGTCACGCATGTCCTCTATGGGCTCTACTATTTTACACAGCAATGGAAAGCTAGCAGCATACCTCCATTGAAGGTATTACAATTCTGGATAAAGAATACAAGATTAGGCTATACACGAATGATACTCTGTTCACTCTCAAGAATCCCTCTTCTTCGATTCCACCACTACTATCTGCAGTAAACTACTTTGATGAGATATCAGAGTTTTTGATAAACTGGAACAAGTCTCAATTGATGGATATCCATTTAAAATACAACCATTCTCCTTTCATTCACGCAAAGAGATGACCTACTTAGGATCAGGATATGCTCTGATTTGTCAAAGATAGTATCTGCAAATATGGATGTGATACTCTCAGAACTGACAAAAGACATGGAGAAATGGTGTCTGCTATCAATATCTTTATTGGAAAACATAGAACCTATTACAATGAATGTAGGACCAAGATTAATATATACGTTTTGCTTAATTCCACTTACATTTCCTGCTTCAGCTTTCACAAAAATAAATAGAATTGGACAACAATTCTTATGGAGTACGAAGACACCATGGCTATCCCACAAAATAGAAAGTATGGCCAAAAGAGGGAGTGAGATTATCTGTTTTGTATTTATATCACCTGGCTTTTCAAATAAGATTTGTATAAGACAGTTCTGTCCCACCAACTCTTCCCAAGCTCCAGTGTGGCTTGAGAGTGAAGAAAAATTAGTTAACCCCTTTAACTCTTTTGTTAAACTTCCATTTTCAAAGCAGTAGCCTGCACCTTTAAGGAAAACCACAATATTTACCTCCTGTTAGAGTGTTCTGCAGAAAATCAAGTCCATTACCACTTTCAATCTCATTGACTCTTCTTTGGAGGCATCTGCAATAATCCCCAATTTAAATTTGCTAATTGTTCAAAACTCAAATCCACCTAGTTAACCCAGGGCATAATAACTGTAAAAGATATTATTGAATGGACAATGTTAGCCTCCTTTACAATTCTTAGAAATAAACATGAGCTACCAGTAGAGCAAGGTCCTTTCTACAATAATCTTTGACTCAAAATTATAAAGGTGCTGAGGAATAACACTCCACTTGAAGTGCACCTTAAAAAGTATAATAGCCAAAAATATTTTGTGGGTAACACATACAAATGGCTGAACTCCTGGGTTGAACCTATTAACTATACCCCAGAATAAAATTGGGAGAAGGAGCTAAACATCTCTATTTCCTCCAACAGGAGTGATAACATCTGGGACAATATATGCAGAATTGTTGCCCAGGGTTTCCAGAACCCAAAACAGAGAACTGTTTCTCTCCAGGCAGTGTCAGGAATAAATCAATGGGGACACAGCTCCTCTGCCTGATAAATTATTGGTACAAATAAGAGTACTTTTACCTAAAATTATGTTTTTATTAGGTCTCAAGCACATGCGCGCACACAGACACACACACACACACACATCAAAGGGCCCTCATTTTATCCGGCTGCTGGCTCCTTGCCCAAAGAAAAGCTTCCTCGGACTTCTCTAAAGTGTATCCTTTTGCCTAATCTTTTATAACTAACTTAAACAAAGCACATAACTCATAATGACTCCTAGTGGATCACCATAGTAATCCCTAGTGGGTCACCAATTTTCCTAATTTCAGAAAACTACTCATTATCTCTTACCATCAAAATATTCCTAGTGTCTCTAGTCATAACCACAATAAAACTTATGTCAGGGGCACTTAAAACCATGGCTTACTGTCCGAACATTCCTTCCATTCTCATGGTACATTAACTCACTGTCCCATCTTCCCATTCTGACTAGCAGAACTGCAAACAAGCAGCTGTTTGACCTTGCCTCCTCAAGCCCTAAGGTTATTTCTAGCAATGTAGTATTTGATTTTCAACTAGCAGTGGCTGGACATGAGGGCCGGCTTTAGTGGGTGCGGTGCCCCACATGAATAACGATGGTGCCGACTTTGTCTGAGGGGAAAAAAAAAACACCTGCTGCCTATCGGCAGAGCAAAAAAACCCCGGCCCTGCTGGACACACAAAATGGCTGACTGCAGTAATGTCAGGTTCTAGGGTTATGCACAGTAGTGTCAAATTTTGGGGTTAGAGAACATCCAGTTCACTGTTTTTGCATTTCTTTCTGAACAAATTTCTAGCTAGATATATTGGATTCCCGAGCAATTGCATAAAGCTGGACATGCCCCACATAGTAAATGTTGGAGATAGGAAGCTCCAATGCAAACCTGTCTCAAATAGCTCTTAAATGTCAAAGTATATCCCCACTTTGGAAGGAAGTGGGTGGTGCTCTATCTAAGGTGAGAGATGTAAGGTTTCCCCTATGTAAAGCCTCTGTGTTTTGGGCATTTTAGAAGACCTGTCCTGTTGAAGTAATTCCAGGGAATGTATTGCTGCAGCACTTATACGTCCAAAATATTCATTTAATGAAAAGGGAAATCTGCTATTTCCCCCCCCCCCCACACACACACACACACCTTCTTTGACGGACTAACTGAGTTAACTGACACCGCCCTCATGGAAAAACGGACATTAATCTGTAGAGGCAAAAGAACCAACTATGAAGATATTTGGTATTTCATGAGAACATTACAAATGGACTCCAAGTAGATTGCGTTCTAATGCTTTTCCTTTTTTTGGGGGGGAGGGGGGGAGTTGTTATAACTCTCAGCAGTATTTAACTATACTGCTGTTATCCTACTGTGTTACTGTGAAATCTTTACTCCTGCTATGTTTTTGTCATTCTATTTGAGTATATCTGTAAGGATATATTAAAACTTCTGAAAAATCAAAGAAGAAGAAGAGAAAATAAAAACACATCTAAAATACATGATGGCTATGTGAAGAAAGGGGAACATAACACAAGGAGATTGGTTTTCCAACCAGCTCTATTAAAACTGTGTGTGATGGTTGTACATTGAGAAACTCCTCTTTCATGGCTTTCCATTGCAGAACAATAAACAAGTATTTGCATAGACATCTTTACACAAGCTAAGATACATAGATATTCCAGAGATCCAGCTGCACATCTCTTCTGCAACAGATCTTGCAACTTTCCCCGGATTACGGCTTTCAGGAAAAAGTTGCCACCTCTTCTCTTGTTGAACTGTTTCTGCTCTGCAGATTGGAGATAGCAGTTCTTCATTCTTTTATGAGCAGAAAGCTGCCTACATAACCTGGAGGATTATATTTGATACTAGTTCACAGTCTACAAAAGACAATAAAAACCTGCAGACAGAAACTAACTTCCTAGGACCAGTATGTTTTCTGAGCCTGCAATTTCCTACATCACTTATGTCTATGACTGTGTGTGACACTGGATGCTACTACTCTCACAAGCTATATTTCCTCTGCTTAAAGAACAGCATGAGGAAAAGAAATCTTGCTGAACTGTAGGGCAAAACTGTTGATCTTCTCTTTCCTCTCTCTTCTCAGCCTTGGATCCTGCAGGATATATTTTATCCTCCATTGCTGTGCTGATGATCTTAAAACACAGGCAGCAAGTGATTTGAAATAAAATCTAGATTGTTGGTATTCCATAATTATGAAATAAACAAACAAAACTTAAAAAGGAACATAGATACCCGAAATAAATGAAACACCTAACTCTTGCTACGGACAGTCCTGCAGTATTTTATCCTGAAGACAATGCTTATTAGGATGTTGCTAATGTACTCCCTCCAGTTTTAGCCAAAGCTATCTTCTTTATTGATGACTGCTTATACCTAATTTGTAAGTTCCTAGTTGATTCCTGTTAGGGTACATCCACATGGGGATAAAAGTCCCACAGCATGGCCGTGGCTGGCCCGGGTCAGCTGACGGGCTTTTGGGGCTTAGATTATGGGGCTAAAAATTGCGGTGTAGATATTTGGGCTTGGGCTGCAGCCCGAGCTCTGGGATCCTCCACCCTCGCATATCCCAGACCTCAGATACCAGCTTGAGCTCAAACGTCTATACACTGATTTTTCAGCTCCAGAGGCTGAGCCCCGCAAGCCCAAGTCAGCTGAACCAGGCCAGCTACAGGTTTTTATCCCCGTGTAGACATACCTTTAGGGAGACCTTTACCAGCATGTTTTCCTCTGGCAGCTGACTCTTTAAGTCTAGGGGAAACAGTGAGCTCTAGCCCTAAGGTGGCAATTTTGGACATCAGCTGCTTAATGCTGCCAGCTATAATTCCACTGAAGTAAATATTCTCCCCTCATTTGGTGGCTGGCTGTGGTGAAGGGAATGTATGGTGGTGGGGGAGGAATTCAGGAGATGTAGGGGCTATTCCCCTCCTCTTCAGCTTAGATTTAGGGTAAGTTATGTAATTTCTCTCTGTCCAAGATTCCCTGTCTGAAAAATGATTATACTGACAATTAGCTGCCTTTGCAAAGGTCTGAAAACCACTCTGTAAGTGGTAATGTATGGTATATTTTTTCCCCACCTGACTTTCCTGTTTCTTTTCAGGGATGCGCACATTCAGGATTGCTTTTCAATTAACCTTAGGCATTTATAATCCATATCCAACTGCCTGTTAATGACAGTCAGCAAGGTATAAGGCATCCAGAAAGGGTCCTACTGTTTTCTGTCAAATTAAGAAAGAAAAGAAGGTACAATAGCATTTGCAGGCCCACTAGAAGAAAAAGAGCATCCATTTGTCCATATTCACCTCAGTAGGATCCTGAAGAATACCTGTCCCTACAGGATAGATTCAGCTCAGCCACATCTTGTAGTAATACGACTCTCGGCTTCCCAAATTTAAAAGATTCAGTCCCATTCTCTCATCCCTGAGGGAGTGGCACATTACCTGTTTTGACAGAGTGCAGCAAATAAAAATAGATGAGATAGGTTGCCTTTTTTGTCTTTGAATTAAATCTTTATTACAACAATTTTATTTTTTATTTTTTAAAAAAGTACTTTTACAAACAAAGAGCCTTTGTTACTCCAACATTAAGAAACCCCCCTTTTGTATGACACAATGAATAAAAATGTACAGCATTCAGCTATGCCACAAAAGCACCTTTTTCTTCGTCAGTAACCCCCCGTTAGGGCCAGTGCAGTTTTATTGTGAAAATCAGCAGGTGCCATCTAGCTCAGCATTTATAACTTCAGAGTGTTATCACCTTGCTTAGAAGAGCTTGCTATTAACTTCCAACTGAATGAAATTAGCCACACATCAGCTCTGGGAAAAGGAGTTGGGGAGGGATGGGAAAAATAATAATGATAATTTAGAACTGCATCGTGCTAATACGGTCTATCAGGGGAGTAAGACCCTTGCCCATATCCCTTGCCCCATCCATCACACAGTGCAGATGTGGGAGGGCTCCTTGGATGTTCAGCCCAGATTCTAGGATGAAAGAAGGGCTGTGTACCTGATATTCTCCACCCCGCACCATGAGCAGGTGGATGGTGAGGGACAGAAATGGGTAGATAATGAACAGAGCCATGACTCAACCACCAAATACACTAAGGTCAATGCAAGGGGAGAGATGTAAATTGTATCTTGCAAGGGGTGTCACAACTTATTTCCCCTCCCAACATTAAGATGTGGAACAGGGGAAAAATTGTGTGTCTGAGTTGCTGTTCCTTCCCAGGGCCCCTTCCAAGGTTGTGTAGCTAGGCGCTGACCCTTACACAGAGCTGAATCTAAAGGCCCATCTCGCCCTTAGGTAGCACGGTCCCTGCCATCAGTATCCAGTGGGTTGATGGATAATAAATTATCAATCACAACATCTTTTCTTTAACTCTATGTAGTTGTCGCCCAGAAGCTGACTCATGATGTGTGAGTGCAGGCATTGTAAAGCTGTCCAAAAGTACTTCTCTACTGCTGGTTATAATAAAAGACCTTTTTCCTGCAAACCTGAAGTTAAAACTTCTGAAGCAATTGGCCTTTTCACAGATTGTGGCACCGTAGGCTAGACAATGTTTGAAGCACAATTTCCATGCAATTTAAGATTTCCTTTTTGGCTGTTTCAGAAGTCTGCATTTTCTCTCTTTCTTTCTTATTTTTTTAAGAAGGTCAGTTTATTCTTCCGAGGTGAGGAGACCCAGCAGATTATGGTCTAGACTGCACACCCTGGCCTATTGCCTATTGCCTCCGAGCTGGCTTTAAATTGTTCCTTATAATAACTCATTGCTCCTGAATAAAATATTCACCCCCACTTGCTGTCCTGATGCATATGAAAAAGTGCTTTTGGCTTCAGTCTGACAAGCTCTGCAGCAAAGGTTTTCTAGGAGAGAGGGGAATGGAAATCTTTGGTATGTTTCATAAAATGCATGAGACAAACCAGTTGGTTAGATAGGATTGTGGTTTTCGTCAATTACAAAACTCATTAATTTGTATCTGGATTTCAGACCTGTTCCCAATGTGTTAGTCAGTGATGTTTGAAAAATGAATGCAAATTTGCCCTAGAAACATGTGCTTTCTTAATTTTGTTAATTAGAATTAATTAGTAAGCCGTGTGCCCATCAACTAGGAAGCTTACAGTCCAGAATGCTGGGATTTTCTTATTAATTCTATATGAAACTGAGTCACAATAGCAGCTGAAGTATAGGAGCTTATGGGCTTGGTTAAGTCAAGGAATTCATTTGGCTTCAGTAGCACCCAAGAGAAGACAATTGTTTTGGTGTCTGATATGTAGTGTCTGGTTGTAGTTTTTGGTTGAATCAGAGCCTCATTGTGCTGTGCAATCACATAGGAAGACACAGGCCCTGTCCTGAACAGTTTACAGTCCAAGATAAGACTGAAGTAACGAATGAGATAAACAATGGGAAGGGGTGAAGGAGGAGGATGATAACAAGGTGACATAGTTTAGCTACGTGTACAACTTCTTGGTTCCAGGCCATTAAAAAGGGTGAGAAAATGTATAATGTAAGTGTTTTTATGTGTTGATATGAGGCAAACCCACAGCTGGAGCAGGGCCGCTCACTCTGCTTCAATGACTCACCCCTCTCCCTTTTCCCTATGTCTGGCTTCAACCACCACTTCAATCATCAGGCCTGACTGCCTAGAACCCACAGCCTGAGAATTGACAGTATTTCAATGCTTAGTGCTGTACAAGATGAAAATTAAGATGGCTCCTATCTAATCTCTCTTTCATATCTCTAAAGAATCTGGAATCTTGGGACTCTGTGTTTCAGTGGATTGGGCACCAAATTAAGAGGCAAGAGACCTGCTTTTTAAACCCAGCTCCTCCAATAGTTCGTGATCTAACCACTATAAAGTTACTTTAGCTCTTTGCACTTCCATTTCTCCATCTGTAACATGGGGATAATGATACTTACTCACCATTTATAAAGTGCTGTAAGGACCCTGGATGAAAGAAAACAGTATATACATGTGGTGGATTGTTAGGATTAGTATTGTTGTTGTTATTTATTATTTGTATTATCATAGCACCTCGGAATCCCCATCAAGGACCAGCACCCCATTATGTTACGTGCTGTACAAGCAAGAGATGTTGCCATCTTGTCTAATCACGTGGCTTAAGATACATTTAAACTAGCTACCCAAATGGGGCCTGAGGGCACACCTCTGTGCTTGTGTGCATCCCATGGACTTCAGTAGGGCTCTGTGTGGATGCAGATGTCAACCAGAAGAGCTCTAACCACAGGATCAGGGCACATAACTTTCTACTTTACTTATATTTTCATATTCCAGTAGGACTTGATCCAAAGACCATTGAAGTCAACGGGAGTCATTCCATCAACCTCAGTGGACTTTGGATCGGGACCATAGAGGTCTAAAACATCCCTTGATACTACTTATTACTGTGGACGGCAGTGCTGCTTTTCATTGAACAAAGGATGACGTTGATCCTATGTGTGCAGTGCAATGCATTTTTGCAAATGTAGCTTTTCTAGAAAAACAAAATGGGTAAGGAAAGTTGAAGTGCATCAATAGCATCCGAAGGCCAAGATCTGTAATGTAAAAGATGCCTACAAAGGAAGTATTGACATTTAGCCTCACAGTTTCATTAAGTTTTAACTCTGTACATAGAAAAAAATAATTATATGGTGTTTTAAGCCCTCACAAAAGGTCAGCTCACTAGTAATGCAGTATATAGTAGCAGAGGTTGATAAGATAATTCTCTGAGCAGAAACACGTTTTAATGGCTGATCGGGGCAAATTATAAGAGCTTCACGATGCACACTTGATAATGAGATTCAATTATTTCCTATGAGAATTTTAAGCCCCCTGAGCAACCCATCTTTTGCTTACTGTAAGCAAAACTAATCTTCCCAAGTATAAAAATGACACTCATCTTTTTATTGTGCTGGCTTAGACAAAGGTCAGATCTAATAAAGATCACTGTGCTTGACAAATAACACTTAATGTTTCTTTTCCTCCAGCTTATACTATACTGCAAAGTCAGGTTACTACAGTAATAGAATGATGGTACTTGATTAACATTCTGAGTGCAAGATCACAACAACACCCTCATATCAGAGTCTCCATTAAAATATTCTTCTACATAAAGCTGATATATACTGTATCTTGACTTCCAAATACACTGAAGTCCATCAAAAAAAATATATTGGCCATTCAAGAAACAGGAGAATACAGTAGGAAGAATCAGCACCCACTGATGCACATCCCCTCCTAACAGATGTGCTTCAGAGAAAGACAAAATCTCCTTAGGGTCTCTGAGCATATGCATTAGGAGGAATGATGGTCCAGGGGTTAGGGCATTACCTTACAACTTGAGAGCTCTATGACCTGCTGATTCACAGAGATCCATGTGACCTTGACCAAGTCACTTGATCTCTCTTTGCCTCAGTTGTTCATCTGTAAAATGGGGATAATGACACTGCCCTACCTCACGGAGTGTTGTGAGGATGAACATTCTGAAGACTGTGAAGTGTTCTGATGCTACAGTGATGGGGGCCATATAACTACCATAGGTCGATTCCAAACCCAAATTTTCTGAACAAGGGCAACATGTGGACTTGTTTCTCTATAACCTACTTCTCTTACATTTAGGATTTATTTTTATGATCACATAATACCTTTAATAATAAAAATACACACAAAGAGCATTGCAACATAAGCTGTATCTTTAATCAGTGGAGAAGATTTAAAAATAAAACTATAATAAATAGTTAAATTCCAGGTTCCAGAATGAGATATTTTAATTAGGCATTCACTGGATCTTATTCGACCCTTTTCTAGGTTTAACTTTGACTATTCCAAGAAATACAATCTTTGCGATACTGATATTTGGATTAGTAATATTGTAGGGTGATGAAATCACTGGGGGCTGCAGAGGCACAGCCTCTCTGAAAATCAGGTCCTTGTTTTCCCAAGATGAGCACCTGGGATTATAGGTCACGTTTGAAAATCCGGTCTAAGTGAATTGCCCGAGAGGCACCCAGTAAATTGCGGTAGAGCCAGAAACAGAATCCAGGAGTCTTGACTCCCAATCTTCATCTCTAATGGGTAGACTCTGACTCTTAATAGTATGTTCATTCCCAGTGTTTCCTTTTCTGCAGTAGCCACATGCCATTCTCTGTTCCTGGTACTAATCATCCTATGAACCAAAGCTGATTGTTATGAGTCATTTCTCGTTCCTTCTCAGCTAGTTTAAATTGGTTGCATTTAATTATTGCTGGTTTTTAATGTATTCCTTTTTCTAAGATCTCCATTGATTTTATTTAGGATTTTCCCTAACATCTCATGAGCTATTGTTTTGTTTTTAAAATGAGCTTCTTTGCAAATTTCTCTTCCGCCCTCCCCCGTTCTGCCAACTCCTAATTTTTTCCTGTCGTTTGTTAGGAAAATATGTTTAGCTGAACTTTATTTACTGATGTACATTTTAAATATACAGTTCATTTGCGGGAAGCCTGGGCTGCTTACATAAAATACCAGGTGGGGGTATGTTTTAGAGGTCTCTCAAAATGGGAAAAATAGGTTTTCTTCAGGCTTTTTCTTTTCAGCCTTGGTCTGAATTTGCTAAGATGACAGTACAGAAATCCTGCTTCCAGGCCACTTAACAAAAGTGTCTTCAAGTGTAAAGAAATACTTCCCAGAGCCTACAGGGAGCCGAAGTGTGAAAAGCTGCTCCACGTGCTAAAAGATGCATGCCCCATGGACATCTTTAAAATTAGTTAGTTTAAACACCTGAAGCATGAAACAACATCTGCATGGGCTGTGATCAAACTCAAATGCAAAAATTAAAAATAGAAGATGCTGATATTACTTTGGAAGCGGAATGCACAATAAACAGAACACAGATTAATCTTTCCTTTCACCTGTTTCATTCTGCTTCCGTTACTCTGTTGAATGCTCTTTCCTCATTGCTTTTTATAACTCAGACTGTTACTATTACACTCTGAATGGAAAGAACTAGAGTATGTTGTAACTTCTCTTACCTAACATGTTACCAGCATAAATTACTTCTCAGGGTTCCACCCAGGCTTCTGTCAATGAGGGTATTCATTCTTTGGAGCAGGACCAGGGTGGGAGACAACCCGTTACCTGATTCCCCGTGCAACCTGTAATGAAACAATCTAGGACATGAAAGCATGTGAGCACCGAGTTAATCAATGGATGTAGAGCAATTTCTTAAGACTCTTTTAATACGGTGAGTTGTTAGATGTAAAATGTTGCAGCTGGCAGAAGTAGAGAGCACACTTCCAACAAGCAATACATTATTAATTTAAATGAACAAGGGTCTAGCAAACCTAATGGGAGCCGCAAGATTCCTCAAGTGATCAACTACTTTAAATGTTAGGGCAGCTGAGTGCCACTTGAAATCCTTCCCATCCACAGCAGCAATGAATACATGTCTACAGTAACTTCACATCTTTCCAGCCCCATCATGCAATGTGCTGAGTGCATTCAGCTCCCATGGAGTTCTGTGGGAATTGAGGATCCTCAGCACTTACAGATCTCAGGCTCTTAACACATTATAAACACTATTAAGGGCTGATGGAAATGCAGTAAGAACATTTCATTGCAAAAGCCTGAGTGGGAGAACAGATACTGGCCACAGCTTCTTTACTAATGGTTAGCTGTACCTTTACTATACATTCAATTATCTTATTTTTCACCATTGAAACTGCTAATGTACAAAATGTTTGCCAACGAAAGGTTACGTCTTCATCTCAGAACTATGCCAATCATTATGAGCTGTATTGCAGTACAGCCTAATGTCCCAAACTGAGATCAGTGACCCATTGTACTGGGCACAGTACAAACACATAGAGCTTACAATCTCAGATCCTGATTCAGAAAAGCATCCTGTTTAGCAAGGTGTGACTGCACATGCTTCACTGCTTCCCTGAATCATGTCATAGATAGACAAGGCAGATAAAGGAAGTATTATACCTATTTTATGGATGGGAACTGATTCACAGGAAGATTACGGCCCTGATTCAGAAGTGCTTTCCTGAACAGGGATGGACTTAGTCCCATACTTGGCTAAATCAGGGCCTAAGTGACTTATCCATGGTGACCCATGATGTCTATGGCAGAATCAGGAGTTAAAAGCCATATTTCTAGAGTCCCATTCCTGTGCCTTTAACCAAATGCCATTTATGTTCTCTAGTGTAATAACAGTTTCACATTAGTGATCATAACTAACTGACTGAAGATATTAAAACAGCAGATACTCAAACTGAGCAATATTCAATAATGCAAACAGTCTTCCATTATTACACATATGCATCTTCCTTAACAACACTTCCAAGATCAGGACTTAACTACAGTTAAAATAGTTGAGTGTGAAAGGCTATTTAACTTCAGACAACTGTGTAATTAACTATGTCTTTTCCAAGGGCTATAGGGACCCAGAGAGAGTGATTGGCTTGATGAGAAAGCAAGAGCATTAAGCATGTTCAGTTCAACTGAGGGGAAAGTTTAAAACAAGGTTCCATTAAACAAACCAAAAAACCTGATGTAGGAGAAAACAAGAGCAGGAAAGGAAAAAATGCAAAAAAAGTGGGGGAAAGGGAAGCAATAGAAATGTACGCCAAAATGCTTTGTCTTTTTAGTTCTGCTCAGCTTTTAAAATATTGTAACCCATATCTCTTAACTAGCTGTCATTGACAGAGCATTTACAGGAATTGATAATTTTTACAGTGATTTGAAGCTTCTAGCACTCTATTCTAATAATAACAAGCATAATGAAAAATTTCAATAAGAAAAATATCAATTACAGCTGAATTTTCCATTGGGGAAAATCAAAATGAAATTGTTTCATTTCTAGTTGACCATCTTTGTGTCGGCCTGAGACACTGTGGTGCCACTTGAGAACTCTAGTTCTGGGTCCCCATTCTGCTCTATAGGTTCTGCTTCCTGGCCGGACTATGTGTTCCATGATTTATTACAGTCGTTCCCTGTGACTGAGCCACAGAGATGCCTTTGTCAATTTCAATGAAACTCCATTTTCTGATGGAAATTGTTTCTTTCGGTATTTTTTTCAAACAGCCCTAATCATTATTAGACTAAAATTATTGAAATTTTCCATCTTTGTGAATGTTTTTACAAATACTGGTACCTGGCATTTGTTTGAATGTTTGTAAATAAATGATATGTCGTCATGAATCATAGACAATCAAACTTTTATTTACAATAATATGTATATTTTTAAAAACTCAGCCGGCTTTATTTAATATATTTTATTTTGTATTTCCTAAGGTCCTTCCTGTGACAATAGCAAGAAAGCTGAGGAGTGTGAATAGGCTTGTTTATGAATTTTAAATCAATTAACTGATAGCTGCTGCCCTACTTTTAATTTTTTTTCCCCTTTCACCTCAACTTCCCTCTCCCTTCCCATCTTGAGCATAATACCTTGTACTAACACCGAATTAATTACTTCATCATGCAAAAGAAAATGAAAGTGATCTTTTGAATTAGAGACAAAAGAACTGACAAATATCATGGTTTTGTTTTCATCTTTGCAAATTTTTTCGGGGTCTCTTAAGAGTTTGTATTATCACACAACTGTCAGAAACAATTGCCCTGCTTCTGTTAATTGTTCTCCTGTGAGTTTTCAGTACCTGAGCTCAATTTTGCCTAAACCATCAGATGCCTTTTTATTTGTTTAAAAAAAAATCACAGGAGGCAAAGCATTGTGGCACCTGAATTTATCATCTGAAGCTGAACAGACAACAGCTTATTTATAACTGCACTCTGTCATTCTTAAAACCTCTGTGGAACCCTTAACTTGAGAATAGTTATTTCTGAAGATGACATGTATCTGATGTTTCTTCCCCAACTATTTTAAACTTAAAGTAAACCCGAATCTTATTTTCAATAGTGTACACTGCATTTACATAGCACCTTCCATCCAAGGGTCTCAAATCATTTGATAGATAATTTAAATACGTATCAGCATACCGCTGTGAGAATTATAATACTTGTTGTACAGACTGGGCAGCTGAGGCAAAAAGACTGAATCACACAGGGTGAATCAGTTGTAGAGCCGGGAATAGAAACCAAAAGTCCTAGTTTGTGTGTGTGTGTGTGTGTGTGTGGTGTTTAGGCTTTACTGACTCCAACAGGATTGAAGCACATGCTTAATGGCTTTCCTAAACTGGGGTTTAATCAGGTACTTAGCTTTATGCATCTGAGTAGTAACATTGAAATGAATGCTGATTTGCCAGGCCCTTTACAAGGGACAGAGCAGCTGCTTATCCTCTTCCCTGCAGGTGGGTTGGGAGGAACAAGAAGTGGGAGAAGCTTTGGCTCCACCCCCAGCCTGCCAGCAAGAGCACTGGGGCTGGCACAGAAGGAGAAGTAGTCTGCACCATCGAAAAGACTGGCACAGATTACCTCCTCTCTGGAGCAAGCAAGGGAGAAACAAAGTATGAATTTTTGTTACTGTCTGGTTTCTGACTCACTCCTCGGGCAGAATGGCTATTCGCTGCCCCTTACTTGGGCTGAGTTGTAAGGTTACAATGAATAAATCTCCGTAAGTGTCTTCCTTAAATGTTATAACTGATTCCATATGAAATAAATGCGAAAACTGATTTATAATCCCAAACTCAAACATTTAGACCACTTTAAGATTACTATTGATCCGGACTATAACAAAAGGAGGATTGGTCAATCAGTCAATATACTACTGGTTATAGTCTACTAATGACATCACGCTAACATAGTCTATGCTGTCAACATTAAAGTTTTAAGAAGCACTGTGCATCTATTCAGAGTTACTGTCATATGCTCAGTAACCACATCTAGATCTAGGTTCAACAAACATGCTGGCAGATAAACTTTATGTTTCAGTTGACATACATGTCTTTAATTGTACTTTTCATAGGTGAACTTCAAGAAGTTTTGAAGGTACATTCAGAAGTTTAGATGTTTATCCAAATTCTGTATCCCCAAGCACCCTCTTACACTTCCAATAGGTCTAGGTTCCCAGATGCCGGTGAAAAATAGAAATCGGGTTCATAAGGTTTGGCAACTTCACTACTGGATCAGTAGATGTTATTTTGGTATCTAGATGGTTGGTGCCCTATGATTGCCCAAGATGGATATAGATCAAATATCCTGACATTCTATAGCTTCCCTATTGGCTGTAACCCAGAGCATTACTGAAATGTTTTTCTGGCCATTAGTACAAAATATAGTTTCATTTTTAAAGATTGATCTGATCAGATAACATGTCTCATTAAAATGGAGAGATGATGCCAATAATCAAAGAAAGAGCTATGTAAGTAATATCCTCATATGTATAAATCACACTATTGAGAGCTGTCGTGTTTGGGATCATTGCTGTATTATTACCTCATTCTTTTCACTGAGAGACTGATCCAAAGTCGATTGAAGTCAATGGTCATTCAGTTGACTTCAAATGGACTTTGACTCAAGCTCTAAGCCTGTACCTCAATCTCCATGTCCGTCATTTTGGCAGATTTACTTATCTGTAGCAGATGTAACAGGTTCTTCAATGTATTCTTGAAATACTATGTCATGCACAGGCTCAGTGGGTGTAGTAATGTGATACTTTCAACTCTAATCAATTCAGAAATCGCTAGAGACTGAACATGCAGAGTATTCTCTCCCTGGACCACTTTACACCACACTCCATTTTTACTGCTTTAAGAATCCAATTTCCAAGCATATTTTCAAATTCAGGTGGCTCACTAGTTCAAATGAGTGGATGCTGTTAGTTCTGCAGCTAAGTGTGTGTAGTAGCTCAATATTCAAAAGCTAGAGACCTTTGCAAAATATGCTGTATTACATTGCTATACAATGAAGGAATCCTTCTAAGCCTGCATGACTAATACAGAGTGAAAGAACGCATGGTACTCTTTCTGGCTATTTAACAACGTACAGCACAGCTTGTTAGCACACTGAATATAGAAGCTATAGACATGAATCATAACAGTGTCTATGAAGGTAAACCAAACGGAGTTGCAGAAACTCTAACATTACCTTTATCTAAAACTGAGTTACTCTGACATTCCCAAGGAAAAATACAGATAGAAATATAGCTATAGATAAATTACTCAGATACATTATATTTCACACAAAAGCCCTATGTTAAAAGAACATTATTAAGGTTGCAAAGTCAAGCACTCAGAAAGTAGGAAATGACAGTGTAAAAGTTGCCTGTTCAACCTTAATGCAACCTCCTTCCGCTTATACGTTGTGATACAGTCTTTAATTACATGACTGCATACTTCTTTTCCCACAGGACGACTGCCTCATTCAATGCACAAGATGGATGGTGTTCAGTTAATGGGCAGCTATTCAATAGTTTGTTTCCCCTCATTTTTCAGGGGGTGGCCCCATACCTTCTCTCTGCAAACTATTCAATCCCTGCTCCAAAGACAGAATTATAAATTTCCTCATGGGCTTTGTTAGGGCACTCATCACTATAGTATCTGAGTGCTTCACAATCATTAATTAATTAATTTACACAATACCCCTGTGAAATGGAGGACTATTATTATCCCTGTTTTACAGATGGGGAATTGAGGCACAAAGAGATTAAGGTCAAAATTATTGGGTACCCAATTTGAGATGCCTATGCCCTGATTTTTCAGAGTATGTTGCATTATATAGCACCTTATATGTTCAAATCACAGCTCCTGGTGACATCTGTTGCAGTTGTGAGCACTCAGCACTTCTGCAGACCAGATCCCACATCTCAAATTGGGCACCTGGAAAATGAGGAACATGCAGTTAGTGACCACAGGTTGATTTAAATTGCAAACGTCAGGGGATACTGTTATTTTACTGCTTTTTGTCCTGTTTGATTCAGATTTTGCGTGCTAATTCTTTGTAAATATACAGCTTTCTCCTTTCTAAAGAGAGCCAAGTCTTTTTTAGGTAGTGGTGGTAAATATGCCCTTCTACCCTGTAGATCGTGCAGTCTAAATAGACAAGCTATACAAAGGATGTGGGAAGGAAGATGGACATATTTGCAAGTTGTCCAAGGTAATGTTAGGACTCTGGTTTGTTAGTAGCATGTTCTTTTGTAAAATTATTATTATAATAAAAATTCTTCTTCTCCCTGTCCTCTTTCCATGTGTCCTGCTGCCCCAGTCTGCCCACTCCCTTCTGACTTCACCCCTGTTAAACAGTTTTCCTTCCATCCTTCACAATTAGCATCAGCGGTTAGGAGCTGAGCGTGTGACAGGAGTGGGAAAACAGCCTTTCAAGAAAAGCTTTGAAGGGAAGGGTCCTCAGCTCTGGATCTCACTCTCACAGCTGCTCTACCTTGATCCACCACCATCCAGTTTGAATTTGCTGGTCTTCCAGTCACATAGTCAAAGTCAACTCGTTCACCGAGCTTTTTCTGAGCCCTTGGCCTGAATGTGTTGCAGTGGACGGTGAGAGAGTCCCAGTCTGCAGTGAACTTGCAAGAGGGATGAACGTGCAAGAGGGATGGACTGGTGGTTGAGACACTAGACGGACACTTAGGAGCTCTGGGTTCAGTTCCTTGCTATTCTATTCTATGCCAGTTTTTATACCTCGCTTATCACTGTAGTATCTGATCGCCTTCCAGGAGTGCATTAAACAATGTGATGACACATCTTTCACATGTCATTCCTTCTCTCATCCTCTGCCCAGAGGAAGAAGCATGTGGAATAGAGTGTCTTGTTTTGGTAGGGTGGTTTGTTTTTGTTTATATACCTATTACTATGTGTTTCCATTAGAAAAGGCAGATCAAAGAAATGTGCCTTGCACTTGGAGCGGAATGAGGTATGGTTTGTGATAGTCCTTAGTTCCTGGGAAAGTTCATTCCACCATCTCAGAGAAGGTTCTGTCTCCCACACAGACGGGCTTTACTCTGATGGTTGAAAGTTCCATTGTGCCAGAAGAGCGAAGTTGTTGACCACGGTCTTAGTCTCAGAGCTTTAAACAATCTTTTAGGTATGCTGGGCCTAGGCCATAGAGCACTTTGAAGATAAGGACTAGACCTTGAACTTGATTCAAAATTCTATGGAAAGCCAGTGTAGACAGCGGAGGACAGGTGGGAAGTGCTCACGGTAGCCTGTGTTGCTGAGGAGACTCTCTGCAGCATTTTGTACTAGCTGGAATTTCCTATGTGCTGAAGGTTTCATGTCCAGGTATATCACAGGGCTGTAACTGAAGGCATGAATAACTGAGGCCAGGTCTGCGTCTGCCAGGAGGGGACGGAGATTGCAGAAAGTGTTAGGTGTAGCTATTGTGATGTGAGAGCTCCGCATCAGTGAGGAATCCAACCATAGTCCTTTAAGCTATAGACTGAATTGACCAATTGTGGCTGCCTTCTGTGACGGTGTCCCCATAAGACTTTATGGGGAGATGCTTATAAATGTATATATGATGTAACTGGAATATGTTTTACGCTACATGTGCCATGTTACATATCTTTGTAAAAATTATGATTTACTGAATTTATTTCTTCCGTTTGTATGCATGTATCATTGTTGTAGTTGAAGTTATGAATATTGGTTGTATATTTGCTGGTTTTGTACATAGTCTTTTGTAAGAGCATGGGATCAAGGCCTGGAGAAAGGAATGTGCAGGTTAAGAGCCCAATTAAGAAACAGACAAAAGAAGTTGCAGACACCAATCCACATTTGAGCTTGGCCAAGAATGTCACTGGGCTAGTTACTAAATTGTGCATGGACATGTGACTTGCCCATGTGATCCCAAAACTTCAGGGTAACATGATGCTACACAGGGAGTGGGGAGGAGCATCCATCCAGGGGAGAAAGTTTATTTAAACCCCTGGGAGACCCCTCCATTTGGTTTTCAGCTGGCTAAAGAGAGAGACTCTTCACCCCCCAAGGACACACCTGAAAGAGACTGAACAAAGGACAAAGACAGTAGGGGGTGTGAGTGATTGCTGGACCCAGGCTAGGAGGACTATAGCCTGTAAAGGGAAGTTTGCTGGAACTGGTGAGGTTTTTATCTGTATACAGTGTGATTAGATATAGACTTGTGTGTTTTATTTTATTTTACTTAGTAATTTACTTTGTTCTGTTTGTTACTACTTGGAATCACTTAAATTCTACTTTTTGTACTTATTAAAATTACTTTTTACTTATTAAGTTACCCGGAGTACGTGTTAGTACCTGGAGGGGGCAAACAGCTGTGCATATCTTTCTATTTTTGAAATAGAGGGTGAACTATTTATGAGTTTACCCTGTATAAGCTTTATACAGGGTAAAATGGATTTATTCAGGGTTTGAACCCCACTGGGAGTTGGGCACCTGGGTGTCAAAGGCAAGAGCACTTCCTGAGCTGCTTCCAGGCAGGCCTACAGCTGTTAGTGGACGTGGTTCAGACCAGGGTCTGGGTTTGCAGCAGACCAGGGGGTCTGGCACAAAACAGACAGGATTCTGGAGTCCCAAGCTGGAAAAGGCAGGGAAGCAGGGGCAGAAGTAGTCTTGGCACACTAGGTGGCAGCTCCAAGGAGGTTTCTGTGCTACCAACCCGTCACACCTTCAATCAAAAAGACTGCACCGTGGCTGCAAACTCTTCCGAACATTTCCCTCTATTCACCACCTGTGTTTTGTTCAGGTTCAGCTTCAGCCAGCTGTTCTTCATCCATGAGCTGATCACATCCTAGCACTGGGCCATCTTGGTGGGAGGATGTGGTCTCATGTCGTGAAGGGTGAGGAGAGCTGTGTGTCATCTGCATATCGCTGGCACTTGAGTCCGCTTTGTCTGACCAGTTTACTTAGTGGCTGCATGTAGACGTTGAAAAGGACCAGAAAGAGAGAACCAATCCTTGCGGAATGCCACAAGTGAGGAGTCTAGAGTGGAGGTGCAGTTTTCCTCTGCACAGACTCCTTGTGTGACTTTGAGGAAATCATTTAATCTCTGTGTGCCTCAGTTCCCGATTTGTAAAATGGGGATAATAATACTTCCTTTCTTTCACTCTATCTGCTTAGTCTATTTAGACTGTAAACCCTTTAGGGCAGGAACTGTCCCTCTCTATAAGTATGCTCTCAGTTGAGGCCTCTAGAAGATACTGAAATACAAATAATAAATAATAATAATTAATAATTACTAAATAGCGAAGAATTTTGGATTTTGAACATTAGCCTTATATGTTTTATTGTTTACTGTGCATGAGCCTAGAGCTCTGGCTAGGTATATTTTCAGAATACATAAATAAATAATAAATAATGAAATGTTTCTATTGAAATCGCTAAAAAGTTGAGAAAAACTTCTAAAATTTACACCATATTAAAATATTTACCTCCCACCTGTCACTCACACAAAGCATATAATTTTGGCAAATTATGCAAAAAGCTAATTACATTTTAATTTGCTAATCCTTGTTTAAACTAGTGTCATATGCAAACTGCCTGCTGAGACCTAAATTATTTTTTCAGCAAGGATAAGTAAATGCCTGTTAGTATTTTCAAATATTATTAGCGGAACCTGTTGATTGACAGATAAGGAAAAGTGAGTCCTGTATATTTAAGTTGCATTGATAAACATACATATACATATCTAGAGCAACAGCATGGTTTAGAAAACTTCAAAAGTTTCAGTTTGGGGAAAAACCCTGAAGTTTGGATACTTCTCTGAAATGTTTGCTGTTCATGGGTTGTAGCCCTGAGCACTAGGTCATGCTTCCTCACCACCAATTGATGACCTTTACAATCTCCCACATCCTAGGGGTATGCTCTAACTAACCACTGGGCCATTGGCTATTCTAGGAGCCACTAACTTGCTCATGTTTTCCATGAAAAACTTTGAAAGTTCTTAATTTCACCCTCTAGTCAAATAAAACCAAATGGCAAAACCGCAGAAGTTTTCTTGAAATTGAATTCTTGTTCTCCAGACAGTCTTGCAGGGTAATATGCCTGGGACCACTGCATCTAAAAGGACAAGCCTCTGTTGCTACTACAAATAATTAAAATCTTTCCCAAGATAATTTAACTCTAGAAATGGGAGAAGGTTCAAGTGTTTCTCTTTTTCCTCTGGAGTCACTGACATCATGAGCTTAAATAAGCGACCTCAAGAGTATTTGTTTGGCTCAGATAAGCTCATCATATCCCAGATGCTTATCTGTACTATCATGACCTCAGTAGACTGCAAAGTTGGCACTTGATCCTGCAAACATTTCAGGGCAGATTTTTAAAGGCATTGAGGCACCTCAAGGTGAAAATAGGTGCCTAGTGGATTTTTACAAATGCCACTCTTTTTAACTCTTGAAAATTCCAACTCCCATTGAAATCAGTGGATATTACACACCTAGGCATTTGTGAAAATCCCCTTGTCTGCCCTGTCTGCATCTTCAGCTGCCTAAATACCATTAAAAATCTGTATCTAACTCTCTGGTGTATAATAAACTTCATGTAAGTAAGGCGTACTCTGGATAGTTGGGTTTGGTGGGATCACACCTTTATTTTAGAAATCTGGAGAACTACTCGCACATAATGAGTTGTTCACATGTGTAAGTGTTTGGAGGATTGGGTTCTGGTGAGAACAGACGTTCTCCAAAGAATACCTGTACTTGGTCAATTAATCTGACTTTTCCAGGTTCAGACGTTTGATCTGTTTCTCTGTCCACCATAACCATAATATCTGAGTGCCTATTATATGTAGATAATATATTTTATTTGGTACTGATTCTCGCACATCTAATCACTGTGATGAACTTGTAAATCCAGTCTTTGTTTTTAAGTAATACACTAAAACAAGCCCAAGGAGAAAGGAAGTTGAATTTAAAGATACAAAATTAAAGGTGACCCCCTATTCCTTGCCCAATTTCACTGTGTCAAATTTTGCAATGTAGCATAAAGCAAAGGGGAAAATAGTCTTTCTTGATGATCATTTGCTTTATTCATGAGATTTTGGCTGATTCCATAGCACAATGGTGCCTGCATTATAAATGTCCTAGACTAGATAGCTAGATTTCTGCCAGTGCAGTAATTGTATGAAGAATGGGGCAAAATGCTGAACAAAACCCTCTGAAAGTCAAAACTTCGTGTCAAAACCGTGCTCAATTTTTCGTAAGCCTGCATTGATTTATGGGTTCCGGTTGCGGCCAAACAATAACTTGGCCAAGTTACACTCTGAGTGTTTGGGTCATTTCAAATTCAAATACTGAAGGATGTGAATTTGAAATCATTGGGAGCAAAACTAGAACAGAAATCACAAATGCCCCCTTTAAAAAAAACCTTGTATGTGTTTTTAATTATGCTGATAATATACATAAGTGGGTGCTTACAGTTAGGGACCTACATTCTTATTTAGGCATCTAAATAATTGGCCTGGGGCCTGTTCTATGCAGGAGGTAAGACTAGATTATTATAATGGCCCCTTATGGTCTAAAGATCTATTTTCCAAACTGCTGAGCTCCAGCAGCTCCCACTGAGCTCTCTGGTAGCTACTAAATGCTTGGGATTCTGAAAAGAGATCACTGTAACGATTTGAAAAGTTAAACACATGGGAGCTATGCTTTATCAGTAATGGTAAAAATATAAGCATATGTTATCTCTAATCTTATTAGCAGCAGCATGTTTTGCAGTAACAGATATCTCAGCTGTTTTTCTAAGGAGAGTTAGTCACTGTGGTAAACCATGCATGAAGATTGTTCAATTTTGATGTAATTTTCTTATCTATTCTCAGATTTAAAGATTGACCACAAATTAGACGGTGGGGTTCATTCTCAAAAATAAAATACAAAATAATGGAAGGGAATTTCATTCTTTAGAAATTAGGTCTTTTTTTCATACTAATGGTTAACCACTTTTATTTCAGAGGAAATTGTTTGTTTTTCCTTTTGGATTTTTTTTCCACTTAAAGGCATAGCTCAACATGAACAATAATCATTGCAGTTGTAGTATCCGTACACTGATTTAAAGTCCTGGGTAGAGTGATGTGACATCACTGTGGTATAATGAACTGGCTGATGTCTATAAGAACCCCTGTCTAATACTAGATTGAATGTCACACTGGCAATATCTTCCTCGACTGGCTGACCAACAGGAGGCTTAATATTATCGACACTTAATGGGGCTCCTTTGGCTCAGACCTGTGTTTTACAGCTGAAGGTCGATGTCAATGGGACTTAAGCAAATGTTTAACTTTAAGCATGTGCTTAATTGCTTTTCTGAATAGGGATGGATTTCAACACAGGGGCAAAGTTAAACACATGTTTTAATACTTTGCTGGATCAAGGCTTTAGCAATGGTATTTTCACTAACAATTCTATGTGAGTACCTGGCTGTGCTGGGAGATATTTCAGAGTGCTTTGAGCAAAGGACTGGGAGAATATCAAGATTGTGCTCCCACTGCTATTACTGTGCACTGACTTGCTGTGTTACTCCTGAAAAATCACTTAGGATCATAGAATCATAGAATCTCAGGGTTGGAAGAGACGTCAGGAGGTCATCTAGTCCAACCCCCTGCCCAAAGCACGGATGAACCCCAACTAAATCATCCCAGCCAGGGCTTTGTGAAGCCTGACCTTAAAAACCTCTAAGGATGGAGATTCCACCACCTCCCTAGGTAACCCATTCCAGTGCTTCACCACCCTCCTAGTGAAATAGTGATTCCTAATATCCAACCTAGACCTCCCCCACTGCAACTTGAGACCAGTGCTCCTTGAGCTCCTTGAGCTGTCATCTGCCACCACTGAGAACAGCATCCTGCCCACCAGTTCCCTAAGGTAGTTAGTCTGCTTTTCTGAAGTCCAGGGTCTGTATTCTGCTGCTCTCCTTTCTTCCTTTTATCAGGATCCTGAACTCAACCATCTCAAGGGCACTACTTCGCAGGTTGCCACCCACTTCTACTTCCCCTACCAATTCTTTCCTGTTTCCAATCAGCAGGTCAAGAGGAGCATGGCCCCTAGTTGGCTCCTCCAGCACTTGCACCAGGAAGTTGTCCTCAACACTCTCCAAAAACTTCCTGGATTGTCTGTGTACTGCTGTATTGCTCTCCCAGCAGATGTCAGAGTGATTGACGTCCCCCATGAGAACCAGGGCCTGTGATCTGGAAACTTCTGTTAGTTGTCCGAGGAAAACCTTGTCTATCTTATCCTACTGTTCTGGTGGTCTAAATAAGATGCCCACCACAACATCACCCTTTTTGCTCTTGCCTCTAAACAGTCTTTTCTCCAGTTTCATACTGGAGCTTTGAGCAATCATACTGCTCTTTTACATATGGTGCAACTCCTCTACCTTTTCTCCCCCGCCTATCCTTCCTGAACAGTTTATACCCATCCATGTCAGTGCTCCAGTCATGTGAGTTACCCCATCAAGTCTCTGTTATTCCAATCACATCATAGTTCCTTGACTGTGCCAAGACTGCCAATTCTTCCTGCTTGTTTCCCAGGCTTCTTGTGTTCATGTACAGGCACCTAAGATAACTAGCCGATTGCCCTGGTTTCTCAGTATGAATCAGGAGACTTCCCCTGTTGCACCCTCCTCCTGGTGTTTCCTTCCGGTAGCCCACTTCCCCACTTACCTCTGGGCTTAGGTCATCGTCCCCTGGCAAACATAGTTTAAAGCCCTTCTCACTAGGTTAGCAAGCCTGTCTGCAAGATACTCTTCCCTTTCTTTGTTAGGTGGATCCCATCTCTTCCTAGCAATCCTTCTTCCTGGAGCAACATCCCATGGTCGAAGAATCCAAAACCCTCTCTCCAACACCACCTGCACAACCACGCCTTTACTGCCACAATTCGATGGTCCCTACCTGGGCCTTTTCCTTCAACAGGGAGGATGGACGAGAACACGACTTGCGTCTCAAACTCCTTTATCCTTATTCCCAGAGCCACAAAGTCTGCAGTGACTCGCTGAAGGTCATTTTTAGCAGTATCATTGGTGCCCACATGGAAAAGTAGGACGGGGTAGCGGTCCGAGGGCTTGATCAGTCTCGGCAGACACTCCGTCACATCCTGAATTCTAGCTCCAGGCAAGCAGCACACTTCTCGTGTCTCCCGGTTTGGTCGGCAGATGGATGACTCCATCCCCCTTAGGACAGAGCCCCCAACCACCACCACCTGTCTCCTCCTCTTGGAAGTGGTAGTCGTGGAACCCGCATCCCTAGGACAATGCATCCCATGCCTTCCAGTTGATGGGGTCTCCTCCTGATCCCTTCCCTCTGATAACTCTTCCAAACCATTCTCTGCCATAGTACCTGTGCAGAGATCCTGAAAATAGTTTCTTACCTCTATCTGCATTGGGGGTACATGGGTTTTCCTCTTTCTTCTTCTGGAGGTCACATGCTGCCAATTTTCTTCCCTGTTCTGCACTGCCCTCTCTGATTCTTCAGCCTGCTTTGTCTTCAGTACCAAACACTGACTTCTATCCAGAAAGTCTTCCTGTTCTCTGATGCAACGCAGGGTTGATATTTGGTTCTCTAGTCCTTTAACCTTCCCTTCCATGGAGACCAGCTTGCAGTTTGTACAGACGAAGTCACTTCTACCCTCTGGGAGAAAGACAAACATGACACATCCTGTGCAGGTCACAACAGCTGATCGCTCACTGTCCATAATGTTGTCCTTCTAAGAGCCTCCTCAGATGATGTACTTACTGCTCACAGAAGCCTGAAAGGCAAAAAATGCGGTGGGAACTCCCTCCAGGCGAACTCCCTCTGTTTGCCTGTCCTCTGTTGGCCGCTCACTCATTTAGCAACCGGCTGCTTTTTTATAAGGCTGCTGGCTCGAAGCAGTTGGCCCGGCTCAAAGCCTTCCCTCCTGTCAACCACTCAAGGCCCACCTGGAACAAAGCACTCCCAGTTCACACTTTTCAAACAAACAACCATACGGTCAAACAGTCACAGCAACTAGCTCCAGTCAAACAAATGGCCACAGCAGAGAGACACTCAGATATTCACCCCACCAGCTCACAACACAGCCCCCCTGGATGCGATCCATGAAGGTACTTAGGAGTCTGAGTCCCTCTTTTAGGTGCCACTGTGGTCCAAAACTCCCACTCAGCTACTGCATAACCAAGTAGACAGCTAATCTCACTCGGCACCTAGTGTTTTCCTCTGTGCATGCACACTACAGCCTGACTCCAAGCATCCATGTGCCTATCTCCTGCCTCAGCATGTGCTTGCCTGCCTCTTGATAGGTGTCTGGATGCGTATTTCCTGCCTCAGTCCAAGAGCGATACACAAACTGGAAAGACAGGCAATCGGCAACCTCAGCCACATGCAGAGGCCCGTTGCAGTAAGTGGCATCTGAGCAAGACTACCATATTAGGCCCCTCAGATGTGTTCACACAAGACAGCCCTGGGGGGAAGATGGATGATCTCTTTTGTACCCCTTAGCCTAGTGGTTAGGATACTCACCCAGCTTGTGGGAGACCAAAGGTATAAGCCCCCCTCCTCTCTCCACCTGAGGGTAAGAAGGGATTTGAACAGGAATCAACCAGCTTAGGTGAGTGCTCTAACCACTAGGCTATGGAATAGTTTGGTGTAGGGGCTCCCTCAATCTCTTCCCCTTTAATTAAATAACTGAATAATTAAATATTAATCGGGCCACTAAAAACGTTAGATTGATTCTATTGCCTAGTTGCACTCACCTTGAGAGATGGCAGATTCCTGTTCAAATCCTTGCCCTCCCTCAGGAGCAGGGGGATTGGAACCAGGGGTCTCCCACATCTCAGGGGAGTACCCCATCTATTAGGCTAAAGATTGTAAAGGAGGTCTTCCTCCTTTGCACTCCTTCCCTCCCTTTCTACTGCCTCCCCCCATTGTTTTGTTTCAAGTCCCGCTCACAATTTAAGCAGCCGAGTGCCTATCTTCTGCTGACTCGCGGATTGCTAGCAGATGTAGGTGCCTCCCTGCAGCCAAGATGTAGGCACCTATCTCTGAGACAGTGGCGGCATCTCCCACTGGCTGGCTTAGATGGCTCCCCGTCTAGTGTACTGGCTTTTGTGAATCCTATTCTAAGGTGCCTAGCTCTTCATATTCTTTGGATTAGAGAGCCTAGATGCCTAACTCAGGCTCTGTGGATCGCAGTGCCATTCCTGTGATTTTCTAGGTGTCTCAGAGTCAGGTGCTGTGATGCTCAGTATTGTAAAGCCTAAATCCCTTAGTGGATCCCACATTTAACTTCATGCCTCAGTTTCCCCATCTGTAAAATGTGGATATACGATACATACCTCTATAAAACACCTTGAGAGTCTTGGCTTAAAAAGCACATATTCTTTCTTTCTTTCTTTCTTTCTTTCTTTCTTTCTTTCTTTCTTTCTTTCTTTCTTTCTTTCTTGTCTTTGACTATTATATATTTCTTATATGTAGTAGCTATTTTTAAAAATTACAATACAATGGGGAAGGTTTCCTGTAGATTTGCAGATATTAGTGGCTCCACGAAAATGAAACTTATGCTATGTCTACACTACTGCCGGATCGATGCTGGGCAGTTGATGCACCAGGGCTTGGTTTAGCAGGTCTAGTTAAGACCAGCTAAATCGACGGGAAGCGCTATCCGGTCAACCCCGGTACTCCACCTGAAACAAGAAGAGTAAGTTAAGTCAATGGGAGAGTGTCTCCCTTTGACCCAGCGTGGTGCAGATACCGCAGTAAGTTGACCTAAGTGACGTCGACTCCAGCTACATTATTCAGAAACCCCATGCAGTGCAGCTTTCTAACACTAGAGAGCACTGTTTTAACCCACTACAAAGACGCTCGTTTTTCTGTCCCCTTCATTGTTATTCATGTAGCTGGAGTTATGTAACTTAGGTCGAGTTACTGCAGTAGTGTAGACATAGCCTGAGAAGCAAGAGAATTATTTCATAACTTAACATCAGGGGCCAGCTTCTCAGCTGGTTGTAGACCAGTTGAACATCTTTGATTCCAGCGGAGCTGTGTTCATTTACGCCGGCTGACATCTGACTCTGATTTCCTCTTTATTCGACACCACTAAGAGCAGAAGTTGTGTAAATGTTAAGCTCGACAGCTGCAACATTCTAGCAAAGGGCGTTGCAGGACCTTGATGCTCCCTTTACACTTCAGCAGCGGATGCATTAAAAAAAAAGTTTTGTGCTGACAGTGATGTGTCTTGGCTTTATTTAAATCCTTCGAGTCCAACACAGTGGCTGAATTTATGAGTACAGTCATCTGCTAGTTAACCCTTGGGGCTTAATGCCATCTTATAGGTGAAAAGACCATGAGTCATCTTGGACAGACATACGTTTGTGCAGCCTGTTTCTTGGTCTTAATCATTAAAGATAATGGCTGTCAAGCAGAGCAGTAGAGTTGACCCTGAACACCTTGTTCATTATTTTGTGGAGATCATTTCCAGACTGATCAGTGAGTGAATTTGAGGCAATGGACAGTACTGTGATCCTCTACCTCTGCTTTTAACCAACAGACCTCACATCTGGTAGATTGTGAGTAGTCCTGTTTGCTGTGTCTCATTGGGCATTTTATTTCACTGTCCAAATAGCTGCAAAAATAAACCCTCTAGCTGCTTGATATGAATTATGAATGTGCTGGCGGTGTTGAATTTAAAATGCATGTCAACATTTTAGCATCTGAACATCCTATGTAAATGCAAGCTTTTAGCAGAATTGCAATTTAACAAATTACAGTTTGTGACTCTAATTTATGAGAACTATGTAAATACCTAGGATTTTTATAGCTGCTGCTGCTTAAATTACTCACAAATTACTAATTATGCCTTTTTCAGCTGCAGGATATGCAAATTCAATTTCACAGAGTAGGACGCATTCAAGAATAGTCTGATTTCAGAGACCCCATGCAGTGCAGCTTTCTAACACTAGAGAGCACTGTTTTAACCCACTACAAAGCCACTTGTTTTTCTGTCAGCTTTATTTGATTTGGAATCCAAAATATTAAGTAAATACATGAAGGACAAAGCACGATCTCCCTGAGAACGTAATTGATTTTCTAATATATTGGTTGTGCAGCCAGTTGAATCTATGATCATAGAGTCCAAGGCCAGAAGGGACCCTGGTGAGGATCTAGTTTGGCTTCTTGTAAAACAAAGCCATAGAATTTCCCCCAAAAAATTCCTATAGCAGATCTTTTAGAAAAAGCATCCAATCTTGATATAAAAATGTTCAGTGATCCACAGTCCTTAGTATATTGTTCTAGTGGTTAATTACTCGCACCGTTAAACATTTATTGTTTTTTCCAGTCTGAATTTGCCTAACTCAGGAGTTCTCAAACGGTGGGTCGTGAACCCATTTTAACGGGGTCACCAAGGCTGGTGTTAGACTTGCTGGGGTCTGGGGCCTAGGGCCAAGGCCAAAGCCCAAACCCCAGCACCTGGGGCTGAAGCCGAAGCTGAAGCCCAAGCCCCATGGCCCAGGATTGAAGCCTCAGGGAAGGGTGGCTAAGATTACATGCCTCCTGCTCAGGGAAGAAGCCCTTGGGCTTCAGATTTGGGCCCCCACCCTGCCACCCTCCAGTCCAGGACAGCGGGGCTGGAGTGGGCTCGGGCTTCGGATCCCCTTCTGGGGTCATGCAGCAATTTTTGTTGTCAGAAAGGGGGTCACTGTGCAATGAAGTTTGAGAACCGCTGGTCTAACGTCAACTTCCAGCTATTGGTTTATGTTATATATTTTGCTTCTAGCTTAAAGAGCCTATTGTGAAATATCTGTTCCCCATGTAGGTACTTATAAATTGTAATCAAGTCATCCCTTAACCTTCTCTTTAAGCTAAATAAATTGAGCTCCTTGAATCTCACTATAAAGCAGGGATCGGTAACCTTTACCCCAGCCCACCAGCAGATTTCCCTGGTGAGCCGTGGGCCAAAGGTTGCCGATCCCTGCTATAAAGCATGTTTTCTAAACCTTTAATCATTCTTGTTGCTCTTCTCTGAACCCTCTCCAATTCATCAGCAGCTTTCTTGAATTATAGACATCCGAAATCGACACTGTATTCCAGCAGTGGTGTCACCCGTGCCAAATACAGAGGTAAAATAACCTCTGTGCTCCCACTCAAGATTGGTCTGTTTATGCATCCAAAGATCACCTTAGTCCTTTTGCCCACAGCATCACATGGGGAGCTTGTGTTTGGCTGATTATCCACCACAACCCCCAAATCTTTTTCAGAGTCAGTGCTTCAGAGTGCAACTTATATCGAC
Organism: Chelydra serpentina; assembly: GCA_037349315.1. Lineage (NCBI taxonomy): Eukaryota > Metazoa > Chordata > Testudines > Chelydridae > Chelydra > Chelydra serpentina. The sequence goes on along the minus strand of JBAIAC010000004.1, from coordinate 18,906,101 downwards.
CTAATTATGTCAGTGTACACACTATAGACTTGTCCTGCCGATGTACGAGAGGCGTACAGCTTATGTCAGTGTAGTTAAGGCAACACAATGTCTGCTTGGATAAATGTTTAATGAGCAAGGTATCAAATGATGTAAGCTTGTATACGTTGTTTGCACTTTTCAACTGGATGTCACATCTGCTTCATAGGACTTGTTTCTGCTACCAAGTATCACAGGTGCTTTTCGACAAAAGGTTAGTCATGAGTATTAGTCTGTCATTCAAGATGATACATCCATTTCTTATTTATGAACAGGTACCATAATCATTTGCAAGAGGTTATGATGGATTTTATTAGGAGGAGGAAGTCTTGGCCACATACATTTCACAAGGCAGTTAATGACAACGTGGAGATAATGGGCCTGATTCTGATCCCATATGTGAATCAGGAGTGGCTCCACTAACACTAGTGAAGCCGGTGTAAAAGAGAGTGAAATCTGCCATCACTGAGAACAGCCTAGCTCCATCCTCTTTGGAACCCCTCTTCAGGAAGTTGAAGGCTGCTATCAAATCCCCCCTCACTCTTCTCTTCTGCAGACTAAATAACCCCAGTTCCCTCAGTCTCTCCTTGTAAGTCATGTGCCCCAGCCCCTTAATCATTTCCGTTGCCCTCTGCTGGACTCTCTTCAATTTGTCCACAACCTTTCTGTAGTGGGGAGGCCAAAACTGGATGCAATACTCCAGATTTGGTCTCACCAGTGCCAAATAGAAGGGAATAATCACTTCCCTCGATCCGCTGGCAATGCAATAATGCAGCCCGATATGCCATTAGCCTTCTTGGCAATAAGGGCACACTGAAGTTAAAGACCTTCCCACGAAATACTAATACTATGAGGTAGCAGTGGGTTTTTGTTTTTTTGTCTTTTTAAGACTCACTGTGTTTTAGATAGTAATTGCTGGGATTGTAAGCAAGTGGTAAAATGCTACACAGTTCATTGCTCATTTTATACTTCATAAAATATTTAAATCCTTTCCGTGCTGTGTAGCCATGCATCAGCAGGCTGTTACTTTAGTACATTTAATTGCCTCTAGTGCTTATGTCCTCCCACAGTTTGGTGGGAAAGAGAATGATCACTGTTCACTCTCTGTATTAAGAGAATCAAATGGTATATGAAACTACTTTTGCTCATCCCCCAGTGACTGTCACTGATACAGAACCCCAAGAGCAAAACACATTGATTACTGAATCAGTAGGCTAATATCACTTGCACACTGAGTCAAGTGAGGGGAAAAAGAAAAGAAGACGACTCGAGAGTCCTAGGATGTAGTTTCTGGATTTCAAGTCTGCACACTCATGACTAATTGCAGTACACCTGCTCCACAGGAGGAAGTAAATAGGAAAATGGAACTTATTGTCTGGCTATGCCGAAAGAAGGACAGGAGACATTTGACATGGGTTTAATCAGACTGCAACTTTATTATTAGATGTCTGGGACTACCTGGCAGATAGCAGCGTAACACTAGTGCATTTCCCTGGGGAATTTAGCTTGCAACATTCATATGCTGATTTTGTTTAATAACAATGTCCCATGGGGACTGAAAGACCTTTTTCTGTGGAGTCTATTATGTTGCAAAGGCTAAGTTCACTCAGGGCCTTTGCCGGTGCAAGCTGTTAGAGTCCTTAGGTACAATACGACTGCTGAAGAGAGGTTGCCGGAATCAGAAATCTCCACAACATCACTATTCAGTGCTTCTCTCTCAATGTGATACGTGTGAATCGAGTGTGATCCTTCATTCACAGGAATGGTGCAAACCTTGATCTTTGTAAAGTACTTTGAGATCTTCATGTTAAAGGGGCTGTAGAAATTCAAAATGTTTTTTTAGTGTGTGCGTGCATGTGTGCAAATATTGATATTGGCTTGTGGAAATTCTGTTTGCCTATTCAGCAGGAATGAGTGAGCTCTTTATTTTGACAAGTAAATCATTTTTTTTTCTTTATTACTCCTTATAGTAAAGACTCTGTACAGGGCCTGGTAATTTTTCATGACTGTTCTGTTAGCGTGATATATGGCCCTCATCACCATAGAACCTGAGCACCTCACAGTCTTTAATGTATTTATCATCATAACACGCCCATGAGTTAGGGATGTGCTACTATCCCCATTTTACAGATGGGAAACAGTACAAGCCTCAATTTCCACACACCGCTGCTGTTCTACAAAGGATTCATAATAACCACTTTTTAAAATCAGAACTTTCAAATCTCCCTCAAATGTATTTTTTTCCATTGTTGGTCTGAGAAACAATGAGTCACTGCTGCAAAGTCAGGACCTAACTTAGTTGTATAAAAATATGACTGGTTTGGAATAGTCTCGAAATAGGTTATAAATACTTTACTTGGCACCAGTATGGGCCAACTCATCTGAATAAATTGAAGAGACCAATAAATACAAAAGATAAATGCTAAATAGTAGAGTTGGGCTTCATCCAAGCATCAAATGGCACCATTTCTGCAACTTTGGGAAAACTCAGATCTGGGGCTGAACTTCGAGGTTTTCTTTCAAACGAACAAGCAAAGAAAACCCTCCCAGCCTTTATCCAGGGCCGTATAACTGTTAGTGGAAATGCAAACCACACCTCAAGGTATAAAACAATGGAGAATCAAGCCCTCTGCATTTATGCTAAGTGATGGAATGTGTTGGCTTCCTGATGGTTTTGGGTCCTAAGTGTCAGGACACAATGTGTGGATGAGACAGACAAACAGGTTCAAGGATTTGGGAAGATGGCGCAATAAAAATCCAACAGTGTAGAACAATAGAAATATAGGGTTCGAAGAGACCTGGAGAGGTCATCTAGTCTAGCCCCCCTGCGCTGAAGCAGGACCAAGTTAACTTAGACCTTTCCTGACAGATGTTTTTCTAACCTGTTCTTAAAAACCTCTAGTGACAGGGCTTTCACAACCTCCTTTGGAAGCCTATTCTAGTGTTTAAATATCTTTGCAATTAGAAAGTTTTTTTTTCCCCCTAAAACCAAACCTAAATTACCCTTGCTGTGGATTAAGCCATTTACTTCTTGTCCTATCTTCAGTGGAAATGGAAAGCAATTGATCACAATTCTCTTTATAACAGCCCTTAACATATTTGAAGACAAATATCAACTCCCCATTCAGAATTCTTTTCTCGAGACTAAACATTGTTGGGATTGCTTTCAAGACCTTTCCACTTAGCTTACCCAGAAGTTCTCATCCAGTTCTGGAAGAACACTTCATCCACGTCTTTGGGATCCAAAAGACACAGTTTGACTCCAGTAATCACTCATATTATGTTAGTAGGCCTAAAACAACTTTTTGTCGATGCTGGACAGGCCCAGATGCAGGGGGTAAGCATGGTACCACAATTCTATTTCATGTCACGCCCTACTCAGTTTGATATACGTCTTCCCTAGTTAGTAGCAACTATACTTCTTGCATGTAAGGACCAATAACTGCAGATTCCATAAGGACCAATCACTTTGCAGATTCTGTAAGGCAAACTTATCAGTTCAGAGTGTCACTGCCTCTTTTGTTTACTATAAATATATCCACAGTACAATCCCCACCACACACCTTTCAAGGTGCATGGGGTCTATACATGCCTATCAGAACACGTGGTGTACCTCCTCCAGTGCACTAAATGTCCTAATAGCAACCATGTGGATGAAACCAGACAGTCACTATGCGCTTGGATGAACTCACACAGGAAAATGATAAAAGATATATACTGGTAAATTTTACTCTCAGAAATGGAAATACTGACCAGCTAAGTGCTATTGGATTCATGCAAGCAGTAGTACCTGACCAAGTCAGGGATAATGTACTCTGCTTATTGCCACACTGAAATCCTCCTTTTGTCTCCAAATATGTTACACTTCAGTGTTAAAGTAAAGCAGTTTTGCATCCTGAGATTTGCAATTCAAAACTGCATCAGGCAACATGATAAATAAGCTATACAATCCATTCTTGTTTTCACCTATTGCCCCTCCTTCACCAGTCCATCAACCAACTGCATGCAACAACTTTGGGCCTAGGGGAATCTAGAGCTGATTTTTTAAATGTCATGATCTGGATTGTTACTGGATAGCGTTGGTTACTTGGGCACAAGTTAAACATAAATTAGTCTGTGTAGAATTAGCCTTGCAGAATATCACCCCAAATGATAAACTGCTTTGGTGCTGGATAATGAGCTTGATCCTGCTTCCATTCAAGTCAGTGGAATAACGCCCATTGACACTCATAATGTAGGACAAAGCCCTAGGTGTGATGGGCTGCTAACTGCGATGGTATATACATTAAATGTAGGTGATGTCAGTGTCAGACTCAATCTTGGGAAGGGGACGGGGAATGGCCAAAATACAACTTGACGATTTGAAATTTTTCAAAAATTTTAAATGTTGACCCTTTCCATCCTTCCAATGACACAACTCTGAAAATGTGGGAAATACAATGTCACCATTTTTCAGCCAGCAATGCTTACAATCACACGGGAGAGGGGTGGCAATATATTTGCATCAACATTTGAGCTCTTGTGCATTTGAGGTGAAACTCACCTCTGCGCAGAGCACCATCACAAAGCATAAGCATCACTCATATCCCATGAGTCCAGCTTTGAATGAAATTGTTTCCACTCTGAAAACATGGACCATTATGATACTCACCTCTCTTGTAAAGCCCTTTGAGATCTACAAATGGAAAGCGCTACATAAGGACCAGGTATTATTATTAATTATATATTATTTTATTTTATTTTTTTATTGAGACTACCCATGTGTCTTCCATTAGAATACTTTCCTCCCTTCCCCCAAAATTTCAAATCTTTGTGACATTTTAGGGAGGCAAAAAGAGGTGTTATGAAATTATGGAAGATATTCTGACAGTACTCAGCCTCTCCCCTATTCACCCAGAAACCCAGACCACCTCGTTTGCTTGGCCTTCATTTACGACAGTGGCATTGCACTTTCTTGCATAAGTAGATGAAACTAGTTTTTATAAAATGATGTTGATCTTGTTTCTATGACATTTCAAATCTAAATTCTATACACAAATTAAAATAATGTGAATCCAAGATGATGTGGGAGGAAGGTGACTTGGCTGACTACTTCTTAATTGGTACACTCAGAAAATTAAAATAATATTTTATTCTTAAAAACCAACCATCCTTGACACCCATTAATAACCCGAGCCTTCATTCTTATCACAAACACTCATTAAATACAAAGGTTTTACAGTGTTAATATATCAAACCTGAATTATTCTGTGACTGTCAATTGGAATGTAACTTAAAATATTACTTATGCCTTGGTTTCAGAGAAGTGGAATATAAAACTATTTTTTACCATGAAGTAAAATTGTACAACACTTTCCAATTTCAAACACAAGATGGCACCATTACTAATGATTTTCAGCATTATTCCCTGTTTGAATACGTAATGACTTTTAATGATGCAGAATTTTAATAGCAATATGGTAGCTTCCCTGCATACATTCTTAGATATTCTTAGATACTACACATTTGCTATCCTATCAACCCCCATAGTAACTGTTCATCCCAGTATAATACAATATTACACCCCCAAAACCAGGCTATGCTTGCGAAGTCACACATTTCAAAAGGTAGGCAATAACAGCATATAAGGCTGCATGTACAACTTTATTTCATCCTCCTTGTGCATATTTATTAGTCTGTACTATGTGTGAATTGAGACTTTTTATTTTTTTTCAAAGTGTTATAATTTGGCCAAGTGTGGGTAGATTTTCACAGGATTGGCAACAGTTCCATGCCTGTCACCATGGCAACCCTTCTTCCCTTTGCCAAATTTAAAGGCCTGGCTCCTTAAAGGTGCTAGAGCTTCTGAATGAAACAGTTATAAGGTTTGTTTAACATGTATGTGACAGGATGGACTAGACCAAGAGGCCCCTTGCTGGAGGCCTCAGTGTCCTGCTACACCCATCCCAGGAAATTAGCGTTAGTGGAGTCCTCCAAGAAACCGAGAGTGGTTATGGGGGAAGCAGCCAATCAGGTCCCAGGAGGGCCATATAAAAGGAGCTGCAGAGCCAGGAACAGTCAGTTTCTTGCTGGAACTAGAGGAGTCCAGGGAGTGCTTCTGGCTGGACAAAGGGAACTGCAGCACCACGGACAGCTCAGTACTAGCAGGGACCAGGGCAGTGAGGAAGTGCTCCTGGCTGGCTGCTGGGCCTGAAGTTGGATGAGCCCTGAAGTGAAGGGGTGAAGATTTGGCGAAGGCTAGGGCCATGGGGAAGTGGCCCAGGGAACTGAAAGCATTTTAGTTAAAGGGACACAGCAGCACATGGCTGTTACTCTTAGGGTCCCTGGGCTGGGACCCCCTCATATGCCACTGGGGAACTGGCCTACAATCGGACAATAAGAAATCCCCAGAAGGGGAATTGAACTACTTAGTGGCCTCGCTGGAGATCTGGGTCCAGAGTAGACCAAGAGGGCAAAACCATCGTCTTCAGGGAGGAAGCTCAGAGGGTACAGTCTGATACCAGGGCCAGGACTATTTAAAGACTGAAGACACACACAATCAGGGGGGCACTTGTGAGAGGTGGATGTCACAATTGGTTACATTTGGTACTAGAAGTGGGATCCTTTGGACTGACCCTTGATAAAGAAGGGGTGTGACCATGGAAGAGGTGATCTGCCTGTTCATGGCAGGCCAGCAGCAGCATGGGGCTGCTATGCAGCAGCAGCAAGAGGAGCAGCAGCAGACACAGGCCCTGCTGATGGATTAACAGAGAACCTGCAAAGTTTTCAGCATAGCAACTGTGGCAGAAGATCCACTCCAACCAGCAGGAGTGGACACAGAGGTAGTTGGGTCACACCACACCCGAGGACACAGTTGGTGATGGAACTAGTGGTCAATTAGCCCTGGGTTTGGCGAAGCTTGGGGTGGGAGATGACCCCAAGTCCTTCCTCCAGGCTTTTGAGGTGGTGGCAAAGGCAGCAGAGTGGAAAGTGTTGATTTGGGCAGCCCAAATAGCACCATTCCTGATGAGTGAGGCACAGGCGGCTTACCAAGTGGTAAACGACAAGCAGGCAAGTTCCTCCCAGTGGTGAAAGTAGTCATTTTGGACCATCTAGGGCTTACATCAGAGGTGTAGAGGCAGAACCGGATGGAATCATTCCTGTGAGGGGCACAATCATGGGTGGTAGCGCAGAAGTTACAAGACCTGGCAACACGCTGGCTTTGTCCAGAGACGAGCTCGGTGGAGAAGCTCCAATATCAGAGTGGTCCTAGAAGGAGCACAGAGCTGGGTAAGGCGTTTCCAGTCGGCCTCAGAGAAGCAGTTGCGCGAGCTGAGGTCTACTTTGAGGCCGAAGGAAAAGAACAGCCCAGACTGACTGGTAAACTGAGAGTGGTGCACCAGGGGGTGGCCCAGGGAAGCTCGCAAGGGGGGAAAGCCCCAAGGCTTCTAGACTCAAGGGGTGGACTGCAATAGCCAGGAGGTCCATGGAGCCCTGCAGCCTATGGGAAGTACTAGTGGGAAGGAGCTAGGAGACCTGGTAGTATGCTACAGGTGTACCCAGTCCGGGAATATTAAAAAGAACTTCCCAGTAATTAAATATGACTACTTAAACTGTTGTTATAGTGGGGCCAATCATGGGGGTCTACTCCAAAGATCAGGAGTTAGTGACAGTCAGGCTTGAAAGAACTGTAGTTAAGGGTCTGGTAGACTTAGGATGTGGGTATACCTTAGTTTGGGAAGATCAGGTGAAGGCAACTAACCTGGGCCAGTGCCTCCCAGTACACGTCTCTTGTGTACCTGGGGAGATCAGAGTCTATCCCACGGCAGACGTTGAGCTGGTGGTACAGAACTGGGAAGTTTGATTCCGAGTCGGCGTGGTCAAGGACCTTCCATGGCCCATAATCTTGGGAAGAGACTTGGTGGGCTACTCTGCCCTCTTGCGGGAAAGACCAGGATCGTGATCCACGACCGAGAGGCTCCAGGCCTGCCTGGGAAGGAAAGCAGAGGGGATGGGAGCCAGGCTAAGAAGACCCCAGAAAAGAGCCCAGAGGCAAGACTAGGATGCCCAAGATGTGAGGGACCCACTGAGGAAGTGCCAGTGTCTACTGAGGGAAAGTTATTAACCAGCTGATCCAGGTACAGCAGGATTTGGCCCAGCTACAGGTGGAAACTAAGGGGCAAGGAGAACAATGCTTGTCTTTGCAGGAAGCATTGGCCCTGGCCCAGGCCCAGAGGGAGAGAACTCAGAAATCTACAGTGGGAAAACAGATGGAGCCCCAGGTGCAGCAGAGCACTCTAGGAACTCAGGCTAAAATACCCAGTCTGATAACTAGCACAGAGGCCCAGAAAGAATTGCCCCAGCAGGGAGAGGTGATCGAGAAAGGCTAGGGTAGTGAATAGGACCCTTGGATAGGGAAGGGAGTAGTGCAGGCAGGCTTTGGAGCTCCCTCCTAAGAGACAACGACCTGGCAAAATGGCTGGAAGCAGCAGAAGAGGAACTGGAGGATCTCAAATTCAGGAATGAACAGCTGACCGAAGATTTCTAAGGCCGTGGGGAAGTGACCAAGGGAACTGAAAGCCTTGTAGTTAAAGGGGTCACGGTGGCACATGGCTGCTATTCTTAGGGACCCTGGGTTGGGACCCAGAGTAGTGGGTGAGCCTGGGTCCCCCTATAGACCACTGGGGAACTGGCCCACAGTTGGACAGCAAGAAACCTCCAGAAGGGGGAATTGAACTACTTAGACCAGAGTAGACCAAGATCATGAAACCCATTGCCTGCAGGGGGGAAGCTCTGGGGGTACGGCTTGATACCAGGGCCGGAACTATTTAAAGATCATGGCTACACCTGATCTGAACAGGGCACTCGCGAGGGCACTTCACAACGTTACAATGTGAAAAACTTGTATTTTTCCCCAGTCTAATTCTGAGAAATGGCTGAACCATTTTCAGTCTGATTCCCTGTCGGGCTTTTTTTTTTCAAAATAGTAAATTTATGGCTTATAGAAGATACTGGATAACGATGGTTCTTTTAGCCACAGGAAATGCAACGCATGGGATCGCAGCAGTGCAAGTTCTATATGTTGTCCCACAGATAAGCTGGACAGTCAGCTAAGAAGGTAATTGAGATTCCATGCCCACCCTTTTGTTAGTAACTTGAGTTGTCAGTCTGTCTTGTTTGTGGTGATATCATTTGAGATGCAGGAACTAGAACTAGGCAAATAATTTATAATGAGTAATCTATCCAACGCATTTTGCCACTTTCTCTTTGCCCATTGTCCCAAAACACATTGCAGTTCCCAAATACACTCCCTATTCAGCAAATAACTCCTATGAAGTTTTTGGTCTGTAGATCAGCAACAGTTCATTGCAAGTGTTGACAATTTAAAATTCAAACTATTCTACTTACGGACGTGTGACAGGACATTTTTCTGTTCCCTTATTGGATGAGCATAAGTCTGGTGGGGTGGATAATACCCTGATGGCCAAGAAAGGGTTAAAGAACTCTGGTCAGTCAACCCCAAAACTGCCACACTTGTCAGGCCAGAGCCCTTAAGAGGAAGGAACTCAGCCCACTGGGGGGTGGTCCTCTGAAAGTCTCGAGCTCCCAGACCAGGGCACTGGGTTATGTGCTGAAGAATAGTTTGGGAGTACCACCAGCCTGAGCCCTCAGGGGAAAGAAAATAGACTAGTTTGTTTCTTTTGTTGTACTACCTAGGTTATACTCTTAGTCTTTAACCAAGCAAAAGGGTGAGAGTGCAGAACGTGAAAGAGTACTTCCCCTCCTTTTTGTGAAGGCGACCTGGCCTCTCATGGGTCTTTTTGTCTGTACTATTTTACACCCTCTCTGGAAATAGTCAGACTCACTAAGGGGTACCGTTTAAGGGCTATATCCCATGCCCCAGGACCGAATCACAGGATTGCTGTTGCTCATGCAGTGATGTATGAGGTAAATGAGGAGCCCACCTTAGGAGTGGCCCTAGCAATTTTGTTGACCACGGCAGAGACTGTTTTCAGTATTCCCTGGAACAACCAAAGAAAACAAACAGCCAGCGGATCATTGGATAAAAATGGCCCATAAAGTCCATCAGCATGGGAAAAACAAAAAGCCAAGCGGCATAGCACCCTCTGGAATTTGGTGTGTAGGGTGCCACCCTGCTTCTCTACCCCTAGAGCTGGCCCTGTCACTGTTACCCCAAGGAGTGACTGTGAGACATAACCTGTGACAGTGACTTTTAGAATGAAATTTTTGTCATTTAATATTCATGATTACAAATCTGAAATTTTCTCTCTTGTGTGAAAGTCACCCCCGTACACTGTGCCTGAACAAAGCCACTTAATTCTCACTTGAGCCCTTAAAAGATTTCCAGAAAATATATTACATTATTTGCCCAACTCAAATAAAAACCACCATTTCTTTTCATATAGGCCACAAAGCATCCATCAAATGCCCATGAACCACCAGTCTGTAATAGTCCGGGTTTCTCATCCACATTAATTTTGAATCTGAGAGTATATAGTGCACCCACATTCTGCTTTTCATCTTTGCCATGATTAATTAGGGATTAATAACAAGAATTTTAGTTATAAGCTGGGGACGCATCAGTTGGAAGTAATGGAAGAGGAGAAGGACCTCAGAGTCCTGGTTGATCACAGGATGACTATGAGTTGCCAATGTGATGTGGCTGTGAAAAAAGCTAATGCGGTCTTGGGATGCATTAGGCGAGGTATTTCTAGTAGAGATAAGGAGGTGTTAGTACCGTTATACAAGGCATTGGTGAGACCTCATTTGGAATACTGTGTGCAGTTCTGGTCTCCCATGTTTAAGAAGGATGAATTCAAACTGGAACAGGTACAAAGAAGGGCCACTAGGATGATCCGACGAATGGAAAACCTGTCCTTTGAAAGGAGACTCAAGGAGCTTGGTTTGTTTACCTTATCCAAAAGAAGGCTGAGGGGAGATATGATTGCTCTCTTTAAATATATCAGAGGGATAAATACCAGGGAGGGAGAGGAATTATTTAAGCTCAGTACCAATGTAGACACAAGAACAAATGGATATAAACTGGTCATCAGGAAGTTTAGACTTGAAATTAGACGAAGGTTTCTAACCATCAGAGGAGTGAAGTTCTGGAACAGCCTTCCAAGGGAAGCAGTGGGGGCAAAAGACCTATCTGGCTTCAAGATTAAGCTAGATAAGTTTATGGAGGGGATGGTTTGATGGGATAACATGATCTTAGTCAAAGGTCAATTAATTGCCATCAGTGGTAAATAGGACCAATGGTCAATGATGGGATGTTAGAAGTTACTACAGAGAACTTTTTCCTGGGTGTCTGGCTGGTGAGTCTTGCCCACATGCTCGGGGTTCAGCTGATCGCCATATTTGGGGTCGGGAAGGAATTTTCCTTCAGGGTAGATTGGCAGAGGCCCTGGAGGTTTTTTGCCTTCCTCTGCAGCATGGGGCATGGGTCACTTACTGGAGGATTCTCTGCATCTTGAAGCCTTTAAACCATGATTTGAGGACTTCAATAGCTGAGACATAGGTGAGAGGATTATTCCAGGAGTGGGTGGGTGAGATTCTGTGGCCTGCATTGTGCAGGAGGTCAGACTAGATGATCATAATGGTCCCTTCTGACCTTAAAGTCTATGAGTCTATGATAAAATGTGTCATTTAGAATGCTTATTGCACCTGGCTCACTTTCTACTTTAGTTTAAGTTACATACAAATAGTTATTTTAAAAGAAACAAAATAAAGAACTCCATTGAACAAACAGCAAGAACACAATGCACTGATGCAGCAATCTGCTCCCAAAGTTTAACAATACACATTGCAGTTCCCAAATACACTCCCTATTCAGCAAATAACTCCTATGAAGTTTTTGGTCTGTAGATCAGCAACAGTTCATTGCAAATGTTGACAATTTAAAATTCAAACTATTCTACTTACAGACGTGTGACAAGACATTTTTCTCTCTCATGTGAAAGTCACCACTTAAAATACTCTCCTTCAGACTAAAGGACAGTCTCTGGGTAGAATATTCCTCTTCTCCCCAGAAATCCATCATTTCATTCCCTAACCCAAATCCATGAATCCTTCTATTACCATACCTATTGACCTACCATGCTTCCCCTCCTCAGCACTGCAGAGAGGTTCAAGGTTGCTCTATTATCTGACAACTGCTCCTCACAGCTGTAGCAGACAAGCTACAGGCATAGGGATCTCATCACCCCAAGATAACAATGATGATTATTTAAAGTGGTACCCACTAAGTGCTAGTGCTCTCTAACCTCTCCAGAGGTTGTCCCTGATCTGAAGAGTTTACCATCTAAAAACAGACAGAGGTTATTAGAAGAGGCACGAGAATAGGCAATTTATAGACAAGTCAACTCAGATCACTGGAAACAACTCAGTTAACATGGCTCGATAAGAGGGACTTAAATGCAGATGTGCCAGGAGAATAAGGTCAGCGAGGTCATGCTATGCATAGAGAATTGTGCAGAAGACATCACAGAGGTGACTGTGACAGATTCTAACAAACCAGAGGACAAGGCTAGGAACACTGGTGGAGAGGACAGGATGCAGGCACAATGGAGACTTGGGTAAGAGCAGAGTGACATAGAACTTTGACGGGGACCGAGTGGATACAGCCAGAGGGGAGTTACATGACTACCTCAACAAGGAAAGAAGATGAGTTTAGCATCTGCATTTTTCATGGATTGAAGGGACATAATGTGGGTGTGTGGGAGGCCAGAGAGGAGGCTGTTGCAGTAAACAGTGGGTGATATAGTGAGGGCTGTGGGGATGGAGAGAAAAGGATGCATCCTAGAGATGTTGAGGAGGAAGTAGCAACAGGATTTGGAAGTGTCCTGGATATGTGAAGGTGGGGAGAAGGAAGAAGGCAAAAATAAGTCTGAGATTGAAGGCCCAATTTCCAAGGCAGGGACAACCTTTTTTTGTTTGGCTTGTGCAGCACTTAGCACAATGGGGTCCTGATCCATGACCAGGGCTTCTAAGCTCTACGATAATACAAATACATAATAATGAGGAGGCTGATAGTGTTGTCAATAGTGACAGAGATGCGGTGAGTGCAGAAGGCTTGGGAGGAAAGAGATGGAGTTCTGCCTTGGCCTGTTGGGATGATGAAGTCCATCCTCCCAAGGTAATGGATGACTATTTAATATCAAGACTTGTGATAACAACCAGAAGAACTGATGAACTTCCCCTTCCTATCTTAATCTAGTTTAACCACTGCTCTTACGCGGCCTAGGGACAAGGGAAGCAGGTCTGCAGGGCCTGGCATTACACTCTTGGACCGATCTGGCCAGGCAGTGCTGACCGGGAGAGAGCTGGGCTGATGGACTCTCACTCAGCACAGCAGCACCTTGGCCTTGTCTCCCCCTCCCTTCCTATCTTCCTCACAAATTGGTGGAGTGTCTACATGGCAAAGCCCCTTTCGCGCCCCTAGCAGTGCTTGTGGGGATCAAAGGAGTGGAGTGCCCCCTTAAGGAAGCTGACAACAACACAGCAATAGCAGGTATCCTAGCAACATGGCAGCATCCTAAGTAAGCAGCATCCTGCTCAATCCTAGACTGGGAAAGGGCTGACCATTTTAACCAGCAAAGTTGGCCTTCATGTTTTTCCATGAGCCTACAAAAGGATTATTTTAATGACCACTTCCTCAAGTAGGCCCAGACAGGAATCCGTTATGGTGGTTGGGAACTACCTCTCTCTTCATGAAACGCAGTTGCAGTCAGTTGAGGAGCTGATGGTAGAGCCCCCTCAGGAAAAGAGAAGGGGTTGCTGGCAGGGCACTTTCCATGAGGACCCCAGGGCCTGGGAATGCCCTTTCATTCTGGTCTCAAATAGCTCAGATTTGCTGACTTTCAGGGCACTTGTAAGACTCCTTTGTTTTGCCTGGTCTTTGGCAGTATTTCAGTCTCTAACTTCCCTCACTGTGGTGGCGATGCTGCCACTTACTAGAAGGGGGGAGCTGAATGGACCTGGTATTTGATTTTGTAATTCTAGTTGATTGGCAGGGGGCTCTAAGCCTGCATATGAGTGATTTTTGTTCTAAATCAAAATAAATGAAATAACATTGTAACCTGGGGCTGGGCTAAGAATTTTGGGGAGCTCTACCGAGTTGTCTCTGGCATACATCCCAACTGGTTTCTGCTGCAGAAGTGGAGTCCCACTGCTTGCTCCCCTTCAACCACAGAGCTCAATTTACATCAGTTCACATTTTAAAGGCTATTTTCATAAAGAAAGGGGATGGACACTGTGACGGGGCAAGGCCAGATGGCTATAGGAAAGTAGTAAGGAACCAGTATGTTAGCCCCAGGCTAAACAAATCCCTGATACCTTATGGCAGTTGCTCCAGGTTAATCAAGACACCTGGGGCCAATTAAGAACTTTCCAGAAGGCAGGGAGGTTGATTGAGACACCTGCAGTCAATCAGGGGCTGGCTGAAACTAGTTAAAAGTCCCGCAGTGAGTCAGTGAGGGGCGCATGTCAGAGGCTTTGGAAGGAGGTTGCGTGTGAGGAGCTGGGAGCAAGAGGCACGAGGAGCTGAGAGTAAGAGGGCGTACTGCTGGAAGATCCTGTGGTGAGGATAAAGAAGGTGTTGGGAGGAGTCCATGGGGAAGTAGCCCAGGGAGTTGTAGCTGCCGTGCAGTTGTTCCAGGAGGCACTCTAAACAGCTGCAATCCACAGGGCCCTAGGCTGGAACGTGGAGTAGAGGGCGGGCCCGGGTTCCCCCCCAAACTAACTCCTGATCAGACACAGGAGGAGTTAACCTGGACTGTGAATTCTACTAGAGGGGAAGATCTCTGAGGCAAGCAAAATCCGCCAAAAAGTGCAGGACCCACCGAGGTAGAGGAGGAACTTTGTCACAACACATATAAAAAAAGCTAGACTATGATTCTCCTTCATGGGTTCCAAAGGCTGGCTCTGTTAACAAGGGACTCATGCAAGCCCACTCCGGTGAATAGATGTGAGGAACAGTCCTCCAGCCTTTCAAAATAAATTGTTTTAAATGCCCACAGTGTTCATTACACTTTTATATCTCAGCTACAGCATCACATGTGGCTTGCAGGCTCCCAGAACTGCTTTTATTTTTGTCAAGTCACCAGAGAATCTAGTGGAATCCTGCAGATTTATTTGATCATTCTTCCGGAAGACACATCTTTAGCTCTGTGCTGCTAATCTGGATACTGTGGATTCATATTAATGATTGATTTTATTTGTCCTTTTCATAAAAATGAATACAATTGTTATAAACATATATATGATCTATATCCCACTCTCATAATGTAATAGCAGGTCCAGGCAAAACATTTTCATTGAAAACAAATGTTGACACAAAATGGATGTTTTACTCTCCCATTTTCTGATCACCTCTATCCACACAAAGGTGGGGATTTTCACAAATGCTTGAGTGACACAGGAGCAGAAGTCTCATTGAAAATTTATAGGACTTTTGCTCCTAAGTCATTTGGGTTTTTATGTAAATAGTTCTGTAACTAAGGGAGTTAGGAGCACAAGTTCAATTTAAATCCGTGGAAGTTAGGTTCCTAATTTCCTTAGTTGCTGTCAAACCCATCTTTTTTTACTTATTCTATTACAGTAGTGCCTAGAGGTCCCTTCAGGGATGAAAGCCCCATGCCGCTAGTCACTCCCCACCCCTTGAAATTCTTCATTGTTCACAAGTATCCAAGATTTGCAATTTTGCATTGTTCACAAGTATTCAAGATTTCTGTTGAATCTCATTCATGAATATTTCCCCCTGTAACCAGAAGTGGGTACTTCATTCCCCACCCCCCCTAGTCATATGACAGGACATAGTCACTTAGGCCCCAATCCTTCAAAAAGTTGTGGACATGCTTAATTTTTTAATGCATGTGAGAGGTCCCACTGACTTCATATCTGTAAGTGTTTGCAGGATTGGGGTCTTGAACAGCTCAGTTTTGTGGTAAATATTTGATTGTCCGTATTTCCCATGTCTTTTTACTGGAAAATAAATCATAAGAGCATCTCCTGCTGTCTGCTTTTATGCCATTAAAGTGAGTAGGGAGTTCTAATTAACATTCAATAGTGTTCCATGGCCCATAATTATTATCTTGAGTGTCAACAACCTGAACAATGTAAATGCTGCAAAATATTCTAAGATTACTTGGCCAAATTATTAACTGATTTTTTTGATAGTACATGCGTCCTATTTGTGGACATTTTCCACATTTGTGGGTGATCAAATTCTACTGGCCAGTGTGTTTGCAAAATGTGAATTTCAAATTCACATGAGTGAATATATCCATTTCGAGTTTGCATGCATCCATACTCAGGCAATGGGATTACCAAAACAACACTATGTGATTTATGTATCCCATTAAAATTTAACAGCATAGCCTGGATATCAGGTACTTACAGAGTACTATTCAGGATCTGTCAATAAATTTACAGAATTAAGAGTTTCCAGAAACTTTCATAGTATATTTTTGAACAGTGAACTCATTTTAGAAAATAGCAGTTTGATCATGGATAGTCCGTGAGCAGAAAAAGATCAATTCATCTGATGAATTATTTCACAGCCCTAATAGCTGCAGACAGAATACTCCAACAGCATTTAGATCAAAAGCACAGTAACTATTTCATACTCAAAGGGAAATACAGGGGGTGAATAGAGAATGAGACTGAGGCCTGGTCTACACTACCACTTGAGTCGATGTAAGTTACGTTGCTCAGGGATGTGAAAAAATCACCCTCCTGAGCAACGTAGCTTACATCAGCCAGTCGACAGGAGAGTGCTCTGTCATTGACTTATTGTGTCTTCACTAGACCCTCTAATCGATGCTGCTGCATCGATTGTAGCAGTGCCGATTTAGTATGGCAGTGTAAACAGTCCCTGAGGAGGGACTGTCACTATTTAGACACTGATCCAGCAATCATTTGGGGGCAGATGTTTAAAGGTATTTAAATCAAAGGTATTAATCAGTGGGAGCTAGGCCCCTACATACCTTTAAAATCTGCCCTTAGGCACATGCTTAACTTTAGTCAAGTGAGTAGAACCAGTAACAACCAACCCAATATTCTTTTAGCCCGTATTAGCTGTTGCAGTACTCAGTAGTCAATATCAGTTGCAGTAATATAACAGAAAGCAGTTGGGGAGAAGGGTAGGGGAGAAGTGGGGTAAAAAGAATGCTGGAATTTAAGATAGTTTTTCAGTAATCATTCATTTCAACATTGTAAACTTATATAAAAAACCTGCTTATTGTAAATTAACATGTTGCTAGTTGTACTTATCGGCAGAGTGAGTGATGTGTTAAGATATTTTTAGTATAAGAACCATGAAGCAAAACTAATCAATTCTGACATCTAACACGTGAATAAGAGTTTCATGGGAAGATGTATCGTAACCATGTGTATTAATTTATTATAAATCACTAGGGGCTTTGTATGCTTAGAATCAGGTACAGCTGGCAAATTAATATGTTTCATTTGAGAAGAGTTATTGAGCAGTCTGAAAGCAATGCTGAAAAGTGGAAAATTCTGTGAATTTGACAAATACTTTAGCAATATTGAAATTCTGGAGAATTTTATTTTTTTAATGTTGTGTTTGAATGTTCTGGAATTAATGTGGCTGGTTGGGTCACAAATAAATTATCCACCACTGAAGAGTATGGCTATCCTATATTTGGAAAAAAAACCTTCCTTTTAGGCATAATTGTGTTTAAACCACATTTTCTATATTTCTTTAAGACAGATGTTCTCCCTGCCTCATAACACAAAAACAAGGAGTCATTCTTTGAAATGAATAGGTGTGAAATTCAAAACAATAAAATAAAATATATTTTCACACAATGTGTGATTAAAAAGTAAAACTCATAACCACAAGAAGTCCTTGAGACCAAGAGTTTAACAATATTCCAAAAGGCATTGGATACTTGTATGGATATCAGGAATATCTAGAGTTATAATTACTGACAACAGATTTTAAGAAGGACATTAAACTATGTGCTTTGAGTCTCAAAACATTATCTAAGTATTCCAGATCATGAACAGACGTGGGTGGAGGGGCAGATTGTCCCACATCCCTATATTACAGTGTTTTTGAACCTTCCTCTGAAACAGCAATTACTGTCTGCTATCAGAGACAGGCTACAGGACTAGAAAGACCTTGAGTCTGATCCAAAATGGCAATTTCTAGATTCCTGTGATGTAACACTGGTGGGAAACACCTTAAAGAACTTGCTACCTCTGTAACATCCTTAACTACCACAAGCATCTATCCACAGATTAAGTTCATCTGCTGCCTTTGGATCCTTTTGAGCTCCTGAAAGCTACTGAATGTTCAAATAGCCATAGTGGCAAAAAAATGCCCATTGTTATCTATAACCTGCCCCATCCTTTGGGTATAGACCTGGCCTCGGCGCTTCACACATTCATGATTTCCAAACGTGATAAGTGCAACACACATCTCACAGTGAAACAATGCATCCTGAAAAAGTTCCAAGAAGCACTAATCAAATACCAGTCCCCAAACAGTCCTGCTCAAGCTGCAGTGGCTGCTAGAATGGGCTGAGGTGCAGAGATGCCTGAGGTACCCTAAGCAACTCCTACAAATCATGCGCACACACATAAACACCCTGGGATTCCTAACAACCACATGCATGAGGATGCTATAAAATACACCATGCCTTCACATTGGACCCATAGGGATCAGTCATGATCCTGTTGTGCCCACCCTGTGCTCCCTACACTGTCTATAAAGTGGCAGATTGATGGAGCTAAAATTGCCCTGTGGTCTCTGATTTATTCATTAAGTTGTGCTAGAGCAGGGGTCTCAAACACGCGGCCCGCGGGCCGCATGCGGCCTGCGGAGTTATTTCCTGCGGCCCGCCATAGGTGCTGACTCCACTGGCAGCCGAGCTCCAAACATTACTGAGTGTTTATATTTTATTAAAACCCGTCTTTGCATTACAGTTTTTAAAAAGTTGACTTTTAATAGAATACTATATTACTCTTCATTTTTTTCATGTTTGACTATACTTTTCTATCATTGTATGAAAAGGTTTCAGTGATGCGGCCCTCGGGCCAATTTACTAGTTCTCATGTGGCCCTCGTGATAATTTGAGTTTGAGATCCCTGTGCTAGAGTCCAAATATGTGTATGCAGATGATGATATAAAACAATATATCACTTGTCCTATGTAAATCTCTGTGCTAGAGGCTGCATGGATGACTGTGTTGGCTGGATAGGTCAGAAGCATAGAGCTGGTCTTTTCTTGGTCTAATGGACAGAGTGTTGGACTAGAAGTCAGTAGACATGTGTTTATCCATCATGGTTCTGCCATTGACCTGCTGTTATTAATCATGTTTATTACAGTAGTACCTAAGGAAAAAACAAGAATGGGGATCTGTTGTGCTTGACACTGGACAAACGGAGTAGTGGTTGGTCCTGTTGTATTAAATCAGATGGAATATATGGGCCAAAGATGTTAGCATTACCCAGTCACTGTTCACTATTAAACAGTGTTAAACAGGGCTTGGGGTTTGGTATAGACCTCAGCCTGCTTAGTTCCATGGCAAACAAACCATTAACAAATCCTTTTAACCTTTTTATTAAAGATGAAGAGAAAGAAAACACAGCTAAAGCATTTGAAATGTAAAGTATTAAGTAAGGCTTTCATTTTAACATTTCTTGTTGCCCGTCCCTTTAGCGGGAGAGAGTTTTTAGAAGGAAAAAAAAAACCTTGCTTGATAGTGTCTTAAATAGTATCAAAGATGGTAGTAATTGTCCTTTTGAGTAAAAGAGAAGAAGTTGGTTGAGCTGGTCTTGGAGCTGTTTTTGCTGCTGCTGGTAAAGTCTGATCTTGTTTCATCCCAGGTGGTGTTTAGAATTCAACTGGCACTGGTAGAGGTGGTGATGTCATCTGGCTTACTCTCTTTGGCTCAGTCTGGTCAGGACATCTCTCAGGATGAGGATGACAAGGGCCCAGGGTCCCAGGAAATGGTGGGGGTGGCAGCCATGGTAATGAAGCTTGCTCCATAAGCCTCCGTCTGTTGTTCTTTATTCTCCCCCAAACGCCACTTTCTTTAAGGACCCACAAAGGGAGTGATGGGCAGAATAGCCCATCCCCTCATTATTTGTCCACCAATTAGGTCTGGTATCGGACACACCAATTTGGGTTCATTAATTCCAGTTCCACATATTCTGTTTTTACCAAGCATGATTTCAACACAGTCCTTGAATTATATCAATGTGGCCCTTTTCTTTAGACTAATTAAGTTTTCCTGACTCCCTTTCAAACCTTTTCCCATCAACTTTTATCATTATAGGGGTTATTGTGACATTTTATTAACTTTTATGTCTTTTTTTTTATAGCTGAGCTCAAAACTAGGGTAAATTTGTAGTCCCAATTGTTACAAAAATCCCTGCCCTAGAACAGCTTACAATTTCAATGGATAAGACAGACACGGGGTGGGGCAAGGAGTGTAACACACAAACAGAGTAACAATGTGATGGCAGCAAGTGTCATGTTAGCTTCACTTTTATTTATTTATTGGGGGCAGTTAGGAAGGGGTAAGCTAAAAGGAAAGAAAAGGGCAGACATAGGGTGCATTGATGGGAAGAGGCTTAAGAGGATGGGACGGGGAGGAGAGGGTGAAAGGAGATGTAGAGAAGCTGAGGTGAAATGATGGTGTGGCGAGGGGAGGGAGGAAACAGTCAATCAGCACAGAGCAGAGACAGTCTAGTCAAAACTGTGATTCTGGGCAAGTGACAAGTCCCTGTGCTTCTGTTTCACTTCCCATCCTCTGCCTGTCTTGTATATAAAGACTTGTGAGCTCTTCAAGGAAAGAGACGGTCTTTTACTCTGTTTCATAATGGGGCCCCAATCTTAGCTGGGGCTTCTATGCACTACTAGATTATAAATAATTAACAATAATAATAGCTTTCAATGTGGGGGATACAGAAGTCTTGGTACTGGGTAAAGTTAATAGGAATGACCACTCCTCATCAGCATGATTCCTAAAGCCAAAGAAGGAGTGACAGAAATTTAGCTCAGATGACACCTGTTCAATCTTATCCTGTGCATGGAGGGAGAGGCTCAGTCACTGGGTTGAACAATAGGCTACAGGGCCTGTACTCTTTGATTCCAGTCCAGCCCCACATCAGAAGGACCATTTGTCTTGAGACATGGGGACTTCAGGGAATGAAATTATGGGTCCTGCTTCTAATGAATTCTTCAACCACAAGTTATTGGCAGTGATGCCGGAATTGCTACTCTGTGTTAGGCAAGATGTCAGAGCAGATCATTACATAGGTCCTTTCCAAGCTTAAAATCTAATAATCTATTACATTATTTTTTCACTGGAAATTTAACTCACTTCACCTATATAAAAGTGTGAGCTGCTACAAGTGGTTTTGGATAAATTACCCTTCACTGTCCCTTTATCTGACTTACTGGTGCTAGAATGTCTGTAGATTTGGCACCTACAATAAAAATTAACCAGCAAAGGCTTCTCACTCCTGGGAAGGGAGGAGAGAGGAAATAATAGGTTGTGACGATGAAGATAAATGCAAGTAGTAATTCATTAAAAAATTTGCTTTAATTAACAACACTGGAAAAGCACCCATTTCTTTTGAATCCAAACAAATGAAAATTTATGCACAAGTGATGTTTGGCCCAGAAAATTAACAAATGAGGAAAAGGGGGTGGGGAGAGAAATTGCAGGAATACAATGGATTACATGGAGGCAGCAAATGATAGAGAATCCAGCCACAGAAAGACTTGGAACATTTAAAAAGACGAATAATAAAATAAAATAAATGGAGATATGCCAATCTCCTAGAACCAGAAGGACCTTGAAAGGTCATTGAATCCAGTCCCCTGCGTTCTCTAGCAGGACCAAGTACCATCCCCTGACAGATTTTTGCCCCATATCCCTAAGTGGTCCTCTCAAGAATTGAACTCACAACCCTCAGTTTAGCAGGCCAATGCTCAAACCACTGAGCTATCCCTCCCCCCTCGTAGATAACAATGGAAGTTCAGTGCAGATAAGTATAGCCTAATGATCACTTTCACAGCTCTTTTTGCATCATAAAAGCAAAACAGTCAAAAAGGCATAGCTTGTGTTCACTAATGAATGATGAGGCTAGAGAGACAGAAGACAAATCTCTGTGCATTTGATCCACACAGTTCCCATACAACTGTGTGGATTACAAAATCAAGTGTGACAGAGTAGGAATCCAAGAAAGTAAGAGACTAATTGAATATATGAAAAAATATTACACTGAAACTTTGGTGGTAGCACATTAGCTTCTGGGAATACTTACTTATGGACTATCAGGACAAACTCAAAGGAGTAGTCACCAAGGAATAATACTTTATTTTTATGCAACATCTTTCATCCACATGTAATGACTTACCTGAGCCATCATTAGGGACTGAAACCAGGACCTCCAGAGCTACCCCTTCAGCTTCAACTAAAAGATGGATTATGTTTAAATTAGTGGACAGACTCCCACTGACTTCAATGAGTTTTCAATGAGTTTTGGATCAGACTCTCTCTAAGTGCCCTAGCTGGCATCAATAGGAAACTTGCATCATCTATGGATTAAGCACAGCACAGGGACTCAGAACAGACACCCTGGGAAGTGGGTTGCAGTGATCTCAAAACTTTGCAAAGGTTAGTTATGGGTCACAAGCCCCCTGGAAAGCATGTGGAAGTATTATTATATTGACTTTACAGATGGGCAATTTTAAGTGTCTCAGGCCTGGTCTACAGTACGCGATTATATTGGAATTAGCCGTGTTATATTGAATTAAAACTAAATCCGTCCACACAACCAACCCAGTTTTGTTGACTTAAAAGGCTCTTAAAACCAGTTTCTGTACTCCACCTCGGCAAGGGGAGTAGTGCTAAAATCAACATCGCTGTTCCGGATTTGAGGTACTGTGGACGCAATTCGATGGTATTGGCCTCCGGGAGGTATCCCAGAATGCTCCATTGTGACCACTCTGGACTGCACTTTCAACTCAGATGCACTAGCCAGGTAATCAGGGAAAGCCCCGGGAACTTTTGAATTTCATTTCCTGCAGTCCCAGAATAGCAAAAGAGCTCTGAACGGGAGGTTCTGGATCTGATCGCTGTATGGGGAGAAAATCTTTGCAGGCAGAACTCCGTTCAAAAAAACGGAATGCCAATGGGCAGTGGCGACTGCGGGGACTGTGGGATAGCTACCCACAGTGCACCGCTCTGAGAGTCGATGCTAGCCACGGTACTGTGGACGCACTCCGCCGACTCAACGCACTTAGTGGGGACACACACAATCTGCTGTTTAAAATCTCTTCAGAAAAATCGACTTCTATACATTTGACCTAATTTCATACTGTAGACGTACCCTCACGGCAGGTCTACACTACGTGGCTTAGTTGACCTAAGATACGCAACTCCAGCTACATGAATAACATAGCTGGAGTCGACATAGCTTAGGTCGATCTTTTGCAGTGTCTACACTGGGTCAATGGGAGAAACTCTCCCATCGACTTACCTTATGCTTCTCGTTCTAGTGGAGTACCGGAGTTGACGGGACAGCGATCTGTGGTTGATTTAGCGGGCCTTCACTAGACCCCTAAATCACCCCACGGTGGATCGATTGCTGCAGCGTCAATCCCTGGTAAGTGTAGTCATGCCCTCAGTGTGTTGCCCAAGGTCACATATTAAGTGATGGAGCCAGGAATAGAACTCAGAACCCCCTCCCCCATCTCTGTTCTAACCACAAAGATATTCACTTACAAGCATATGAACTGATGTGTTGCGGATAGGAAGTGGACTATTTTCCTTTGTTTTGCATTTGAATTACATTTAGTATCTTATCTATTGCTCTGGGATGAAGGCAACAAAAGGGAAAAGCATGTAACCGATCAATAACCAATACACTAGGCAGCTGTTGACCCTGCTGCTCCATATAGGAGTGATTCCTGGACATTGTGCTGTGTCCCAGCCAATCTTCGCACAAGTGGTGCTGTAAGCAAATCCTGGGATAAAACCAAACATCATTTCTTAAAGCTGGATAAAAAATGTGAGGCTCAAATTCTAATCCTAATGGCATTGATATTCCAACCACAGCTGGGTCAGCCATCTTACATAAGAACATCCTCTTACATTGAGGATCCCAGTGCAGCTTTACGACGTCTGTGTGTGTGTGTGTGTGTGTGTACATAGTATACATGTATGTGTGGTATATACATCTGTTAATGCTTCACCCACCCATGAAACACAGCCAGTTTTGGTCAATTGTTTAATAGAGCACAGCAGCATTGTGCAATAAATAGTTTAGGATGGAAAGTGAAGGATAAAACCATATGCAACTGACACCGCTGGGAGAATTTTAGGTAGGCTGAATGTAATTAGAATTTGAATGGACTCCAAGGCAAACACCCCTATTGTGAAAAGTATACTGGGACTTTTGTCAACTCAGTGACTCTGGAGGAATAGTCCATTGGAGATTTGGAATATCTTGATGTTTTTTAGACCTACGACTTTTTCTTGCAAAAGAAATTGCAGAATGCAGGACCATAAGTCTTACTTCTGGAATATGAGAAATAATAAACAATGTGGAAGTATTGCAGCCCTAATGGAAATTTTTCCAATTAGGAGCTAAAGCTATTAATTCTGCAATCAGAGTCATTACCATTTTATTGTGGTTCTATACCTCTATGAAACCTAAACTACAGTGATAGTCTACTTATTTGCAAAGTTGTCTCTCCACTGTGAGCACCGATCGACCAGATGCTATGGGAAGAAAGCAAGATGATTACACCTCTATTAATATGTCATTGATTTATCTGCTTGCCGAAAGTTATCGAAAGAGATAGGAACACTTCCTTCCTGGAAGGGGGTCCCATATGACAAGTCAATATAAACAGAATTATTTATGTGATGTTTGTTTATGGTGTCATCAGTTTGGGGTATCATAGATGTTGTTATGCTGAATGGTAGCACTTTTCACTGTAATTGACTTTTACTGCTCCCAAGAAGAGAAACTTCTGGGACAAAGATGCAAATTAATCAGGAAGTCCTCCAGGTCAGAAAAGCTGAGAAGATGCTTCTCTTATGGTCCTCTCAGCACTATGAGAGTCAAACATTCCACACGGAAGGAGAGCATTTTAAATCCGTTATTACTATATTATCAATGATTTATTATTGTATTATCTTTTTTCTCACAGCATGATTGGATGGAAACATCCAACTCTTTTACGAATCAGAAAAAGTTTCACCTGTTGGAATTAATTACACACTGACCAAATTGCTTTTATTTGAATATGACTTGGAAATGGCTCAACTAATCACTGTTTGTTAATTGCATTTTTGGGGTGGAAAAAGAGAAACTGAAATGAAATGATTGGTTTTCATTAAAGCTTTGCCAACAGTAGAATCCAAAATGCATGCTGTTGTAACTGTTAATTGGACCTTCCTAAAGGAAGGCCAAGAGGCCTTTTTTCTTCTTCTTTTTTTTTTTTGCCCTACCAGTAATTAAATCTGCTGCCTTATTTAAAAAAAACACAGTACTTTTATTTGATTGCATTCAGATCATCTCTTCTTGCATCAGAGATTTTAGGCAAGCATTGTCCCCCTTCAGTGCTCTCTCTCACATACATGCAATCACACAAACTTCTGCATGGAGTAAAAACAAACTTCACTTCAGCCAACCGATGCTATGGCAGGATTGTGACTGGTGCTATATGAATGAGGGTTGCAGGGAGCGAGTACAAGGAGTCTTTTCCACCCCACTCCCTCTTAGCTCTGCTCAGAAGGGAGTTACAGTGTGGCTGGAGAGAAGAGCTACCATTTTATGTCGGCAGTGCCAGTAGTGAGAGCATCCCCAAAAGGGACAGGATGGGTTGAGATGAAAGTAGGGTCATCGCCCTGGAGCGTGGGTGGAAATTTTCTGACAGAACATTTTCCCATCAGAAAAAAGATTCATCCAAAGCAAGAAGTTCGGTGGGAGCATGTTTTCCATTCTCTTTCGACAGAATCTAGGCAGGTTTCCTGACAGCTCACCACCCACCTGCCTGCTTCTCTGGCTCCTTGGCAGCTTGCCTGGCAGGCTGCCATAGAGCCAGGGCTCCCAGGTCTTCCAGTCTCCTGGGAAGCAAGGGAGCCCAGGGAACATATTTTGTTCTGGAAAGACCAAAACATTCCCACTGGAAGAATATTTCAGTTGTTATGAAACGAAATGTTGTGGCATTGAAATTCTGCAGCAATTTTTGAGGTTTGGGGCGTTTTGCCCCAATTTGGGATGATCTTTTTTCCAGAATCTCAACATTTTTCATGGAAGTGAAATTCAGTTTCCTGGCCAGTTCTATTACACAGCTGGCTCTCACGGGCTCTTCCAGTCTGCACCTGTTTAAAGTGTGCTAGAACGGCTGCAGCAGCATTCCACCTCTACCCTTTGAGAGCCCCAAGAAGAATTCTGGCTGAAGCAACTGAGTTCCCTCTGGGGCTACAACTTTAGCAAGGCACCTACACAGAGGGGGAAAGTAGCCTTTTGGTTAAGGCACTGGCCTGGGACTCTGGATATCTGGGTTCAAAATCTTCTTGTGTGGCCATGGAGCAGTCACTTAATCTCTCTGTGCCTCTGTTCTCCATCTGTAAAATATTTCCTTTGCCTTGTTTATTTAGATTGTAAATTCTTCGGGGTAGACACTGTCTCACCCAGCACCTAGCACGATGGGGACCCTAATTTGGGATTAGAACCTCTAGATTCTACCATAATACAAATAGTAATAATCATAAGAATTAATAAATACAGATACACAATGCAGGACTGAGTGTATAACATACAGATTAGCCTTTAGTATTTGTGTCTGCATAAAGAATTACTGATGCAGTCTGTTACAACACAGCTTTCACCTGCTGAAAAGGGTACTCTGTAGATTTCTTCTTCGATTCCTCACTTTCCCTTAGGAAGGATCAATTCTCCTTTTCTGTATGGTGCTGCTGCTTCCCTCTAGTTTTCAGTTTGATGCAGCTTGGCTCAGCCAGAATATAGCACTCCACAACCAGCCCTTCACTTCTGATTAGTTTTCTTAAAGAGGACATAGTGAAGAAAAATGGCAGGTTCTATTGATTTGCTTTTAAGAAATGGCTTTTAGTGTTCTCTTTCTCAACCAGAACCAGGGTCTGGGTTCTCTTATGGGCACATGCAGCAGTGTTCAAGGCTCTTCTCTGCATCATGATCAATAGTAAAAGCAAGTAATGAATTCAGTTAGTTACTACAGTTTTCTGCGTGTGCTCCAGCCTGCATATGATATAGGTATTGAGGGACATACCTGACTCTTCCATGCCATCCGTAGAACAGACTGGCCAAAACAGCTGGAGAGGGGGAAAATTATGTTACAAAAGAGACAGATCAAAATAACATTGCACCGGCATGGGTTGTTCAGAGGGAAATTGCTATGTACAACACATGTCCACAATTTACTAGAGAATGAAAAGTGTGTTTTAAATATACTGGGCTAGACTATGATTAATAAGCCAAGGCTATAGTAGGGGAGCACTGAAGGGCACTATACATACACACAGAAAACAGCATATAAACTGGGAGACAGAGTGCCTTTGTTAGCCCTGAGCAGCTCGTGCAGAAGTATCAAAGACTGTTATAGAAGTGTCACCTAGGCAATAGATACATTGCCTGTAGATGGCACTCAACAATGTGTAGAATAGTTCCTGGGTTTTGTAGGACCAATACAATTTCTTATTGTGCTCTGTGCGTGGCTTCCTTTGTCTGCTCTTTGCTGGTTGCACTATCCCATCACACTTTTGCAGTCAGCGATTGAAAAACTTCAGGAATTTGGCCGCCCTCCTGCACAGAC
Source organism: Chelydra serpentina (assembly GCA_037349315.1). Classification (NCBI taxonomy): domain Eukaryota; kingdom Metazoa; phylum Chordata; order Testudines; family Chelydridae; genus Chelydra; species Chelydra serpentina. Next base: position 18,878,230 of record JBAIAC010000004.1, on the reverse strand, counting down.
AGGGAACTAGAGCTCCTTACAGCCTTCCTCTTTAGCCCCCACGTGCCAACTCAAAGCACACATTTTCACACTCACACGATAGGCCATGTATCTTGGCCCCTAGATACTGTGGTGGTAGGGGCACTGGAAATGTGTAAGTAGATAAAATGAGGCCCATGTCTGGGTAAGCAGAGTCCCAAAATCTTGAACCAATTGGCTGCTCCGGGGACTTCCCAACATAACTGAAATAATAGAGATTTTCTGGAACAGATAAAGACCGGTTCCACATAACTACAAATACCACATTATTAAGTTAAATATTGGCCGCACAAGTGTAATTTAAATTACAGTCTTCCATGCAATCAGGAGGTAAAATAAAGTGTGTCTCCATGTGTCATCCCCACAATCTGCTTCCTTCATGTCCTTAAGATACTGTAATCACTCTTTATGGACAAGGAGAGATTTACTTTTCTGCAGTGGATGCCTATGAGGAGGCTGGGATAAAAGAGCAGTAGCAAAGGATTAATTGATCCACTACAGTATGACCAAGATTTTCCAAAGGGGGTAGTGATTTGAGGTGTCCAACTTTAGATACTGTAAAGGGGCACAGTTTCCCTTGGGAAAGTGCTCAGCTCTATCTGAAAATCATTCTTCTTTTAGGTGTCTCAGGTTGGGTATCCACAATCACAAGCTGTCATAAATATAAAGGGAAGGGGGAGAGGATCTGATGCAGTGCTATAAAATCCTCTTACCAGTAAAGGGTTAAGAAATGCAGGTAGCCAGACTGACACCTGACCTGGCTGGCATCTGACCAATAAGGGGACAAGATACTTTCAAATCTTGGGAGGGGGAAAGCTTTGTGTGTGGCTCTTTGTCAGACACGGAGTGATCTTGGAGTAAAAAGGAATCAGTCATCTTTTCATCAAATCCTCACTTGTCTAAAGTAAGTTTAGATAGCATAGCGAGTAGATTTCTGTTTATTTTGCTTGGTACGTTCCCTGTGTGAGAGGGAGGGGTTACTCCTTTCTTTTTCTGTAACCTTAAGGGTTTGTCCGGGGGGGGGGGGGGGAATCCCTCTGAGTTTGGAAATTGAGTATCCTGTAAATTAGTTACCATCCTGATTTTACAGAGATGATTTTACCTTCTTTGTTTTAATAAAATCCTTCTTTTAAGAAGCTGACTGTTTTCTATGGTGTTAAAACCCAGGGGGTGGGTTTTTAGATCACTGTGTAACCAATTGGTTGGGAGATTGTTCTCAAGCTTCCCAGGAAAGGGGGTGTCCAGGCTTGAGGGGGTATTTTTGGGGGGGGAGGGAAGTTCAAGTGATTCCTTTCCTGGATTCCTGTTAGACACTTGATGGTGGCAGCGAAAGAAGCATTTCTCAGGGTGCAGTGAATTTTGTACCTTGGGGGTTTTAACCTAAGCGGTAAAAATAAGCTTAGGGGCTCTTCATGCGGGTCCCCACGTCTTTACCCTAGAGTTTAGAGTGGGGAGGGAACCCTGACATGGTGGCAAAGCGGTGGGATATATTGAACCAGAGATTTTTTTTGAACCAGACACAGGAAGTTTAGAATTTTTTTTCTTCTCTCTGGCTCTTCCCTGTAGCTGCTGGCAGCAGGGAGGGGAGAGGGATTGAGCTGCTAGGAGCTCGAGTATCTACATATGAAAGCAGGTAGTTAACCCCTACAGGGAATACCCAAGCAAGTTTTTTTTTTCCTAACTCTCTTGGGTTAAGACAGATTAAAAACAGAAAGGCTAAGATGACTGCCAGTGAAGCAGCTATTAAACTTGAGATAGCTCGGCTACAAGCCGATGAGGAGGAGAAGAAACATGCAAGACTGCTACAACTTAAACAGATGGAGATTGATGAGAAAGAAAGAGAGAGGAAGCATGCTATGGAGGAGAAGGAGAGAGAGAGGAAGCATGCTGAGGCAGAGAAGGAGAGAGAGAGGAAGCATGCTGAGGAGGAGAAGGAGAGAGAGAGAAAGCATGCTGAGGAGGAGAAAGAAAGAGAGAGGAAGCATGCTGAGGAAGAGAGGAAGCATGCTGAGGAGGAGAAAGAAAAAGAGAGGAAGCATGCTGAGGAGGAGAGGAAGTATGCTATGGAGGAGAAGGAGAGAGAGAGGAAGCATGCTGAGGAGGAGAAGGAGAGAGAAAGGAAGCATGCCCTGGAGATGGAGAAGACCAGGGTGGAGCGGAATCTACCGGATAACACTAACAATCCTTCCCCAACAATCCACAAATGGGAGCGACTATGTCCACCGTATGATGAATCCCGTGATATTGCTGAATATTTTCTCACCTTTGAGAGACTATGCAATCTCCATAACATTCCTGATGATCACAAAATGACCATATTGGTAGCAAAGTTGACTGGAAGTGCTCTGGACATATTCAATAGCATGCCTATTGATGAGGCTTCTGACTATGAGAAATTCAAGGATTTGGTTTTAAAACAATTTCAAGTTACACCTGAAACTTACAGAGTAAAATTTCGAACCCTTATCCGAGGGCCTGAACTAAGTAATGTAGCTTATGTAAACCGGAAAAAGGAGCTGTTAAATAAATGGGTCAAGGGAAGGAATGTTAATAGCTTTGAAGGAGTGTGTGATTTGATGGCTCAGGAACAATTCCTGAATATGTCCAAGGATGAGATAAAACAGTGTTTATGGGATAAGAAAATGGACTCAGCAGACAGTCTTGCTGTTTATGCTGATCAATACGGACAGTCCCAGATTAGCAGAGGGACAAGGAAATTTGGCACACAAGGGGTGCAGGAAGCAGAGAGGAACAACCCTGGTCATAGTTTGGAGAGATACCAGAAAGGAAAACCCGAGACCACAACACATCACCAGGGGCAGCCCAAGGCCCCACAAGGAAAACCCCAGACCCCTTATTGCCCCACCACACCATTCTCCAGCGACCCACCTCGCCCCACTGACCAGTCAGCTGGGCGATGTTTTAAATGTAACGAATTGGGGCATGTGAAGGCCAACTGCCCCAAGAACCCCAACAGAGTACAGTTCATTGCACCGGGGTCACACCAAAGGTCCTCAGGCCCAGATGCCTCCCAGATACCCTTGGAGTGAAGGGAAACGGTGAGTGTGGGCGGAAAGAAGATTACAGCGTGGAGGGACACTGGAGCACAAGTGTCGGCTATCCACAAATCCTTAGTGGACCCCAGCTTAATCAACCCAGAGGCACAAGTGACGATTCAACCCTTCAAGTCCAACTCTTATGATTTACCTACAGCCGTGTTGCCTGTCCAGTACAAGGGCTGGTCAGGAAATTGGACTTTTGCAGTCTATGATGATTATCCCATTCCCATGTTGCTGGGGGAAGACTTGACCAATTGTGTGAAGCTAGCCAAGAGGGTGGGAATGGTCACCCGCAGCCAGGCTAAGCAAGCTGTCACACCTAGCTCTGTTCCTGAGACTTCCACCAGACACCCAGATAGAGGTGGTGGAATCGGATACCCTGCCAACGACTGCAACAGCCGTCGTAGATCCAGTCGCAGAACCCCAACCAAAGCCAGTCTCGGAACCGGAACTGGCGAAGCAACCAGCACCAGAATCCTTGCCAGCACTGAGTCCAGCGCTTGCAACCCCATCTACAGTGCCAACACCAGAGGGCACCACCGAGCTTGCAATGGCAGCAGCAGCCGATAACAAGAGGCTCAGCCAGAGCCTGAATTACCACATCATGCGCCAGCGGAGAGCGGTTCACCTTCAATGGAAACAACCCCATCACCTACATCGCTTCCAGAGGGACCCAGCCCAAGTCCACAACCCAGTGAGGAACTGATGTCTCCAACATCTAGGGAACAGTTCCAAGCCAAGCAGGAAGCAGATGAAAGCCTCCAGAGAGCTTGGACAGTGGGACGGAGCAACCCACTGCCTCTCAGCTCTTCTAATTGATCCTGGTTTGTTATAGAAAAAGGACTTCTATATAAGGAGACTCTTTCTGGTGGACACCAGGAAGACTGGCGTCCTCAGAGACAGTTGGTGGTTCCGACTAAGTACCGGTTAACGCTCTTGAGCTTAGCCCATGATCATCCTAGTGGTCATGCTGGGGTGAACGGAACCAAAGACCGTTTGGGGAGGTCATTCCACTGGGAGGGAATGGGCAAGGATGTTTCTACCTATGTCCGGTCTTGTGAGGTGTGCCAAAGAGTGGGAAAGCCCCAAGACCAGGTCAAAGCCCCTCTCCAGCCACTCCCCATAATTGAAGTTCCATTTCAGCGGGTAGCTGTGGATATTCTGGGTCCTTTCCCGAAAAAGACACCCAGAGGAAAGCAGTACATACTGACTTTCATGGATTTTGCCACCCGATGGCCAGAAGCAGTAGCTCTGAGCAACACCCAGGCTAAAAGTGTATGCCAGGCATTAACAGAGATTTTTGCCAGGGTAGGTTGGCCCGCCGACATCCTTACTGATTCGGGAACTAATTTCCTGGCAGGGAGCATGAAAAGCCTGTGGGAAGCTCATGGGGTGAACCACTTGGTTGCCACCCCTTACCACCATCAAACAAATGGTCTGGTGAAGAAGTTTAATGGAACTTTGGGAGCCATGATACGTAAATTCGTAAATCAGCACTCCAACGATTGGGACCTAGTGTTACAGCAGTTGCTCTGTGCTCTTTGTACCACATCCCAGTTGAGGGTTTTCACCATTTGAACTTGTGTATGGCCGCGAGGTTAAAGGGCCATTACAGTTGGTGAAACAGCAATGGGAGGGGTTTACGCCTTCTTCAGGAACTAACATTCTGGACTTTGTACGCAACCTACAAAACACTCTCCGAGACTCTTTAGCCCTTGCTAGAGAAAACCTAAAAGGGGCTCAGGAAGAGCAAAAGGCCTGGTATGATAAACATGCCAGAGAACGTTCCTTTAAGGTAGGGGACCAGGTCATGGTCTTGAAGGCGCTCCAGGCCCATAAGATGGAAGCGTCATGGGACGGGCCATTTACGGTCCAAGAACGCCTGGGAGCTGCTAACTATCTCATAGCATTCCCCACCTAAACTCTCAAGCCTAAAGTGTACCATGTTAATTCTCTAAAGCCTTTTTCCCCCCGAGAATTGAAGGTTTCTCAGTTTACAGCCCAGGGAGGAGATGACGCTGGGGGGGCCTGAAGGTGTCTATTACGAAGATCCAACTAGTTAAAATTGTTCTTGCAATGTGGACAATATTGGTAGTCTTTATACAGTTATTAGTATATTTGGAGATGCATGTGTCTTATTGATTTTGTTTTCTTTTAGAGCTCCAGGAAGAAATCACAGCCAGTTTTTCACACTATCGGTGATTTGGGGGGCGTGTCATAAATATAAAGGGAAGGGGGAGAGGATCTGATGCAGTGCTATAAAATCCTCTTACCAGTAAAGGGTTAAGAAATGCAGGTAGCCAGACTGACACCTGACCTGGCTGGCATCTGACCAATAAGGGGACAAGATACTTTCAAATCTTGGGAGGGGGAAAGCTTTGTGTGTGGCTCTTTGTCAGACACAGAGTGATCTTGGAGTAAAAAGGAATCAGTCATCTTTTCATCAAATCCTCACTTGTCTAAAGTAAGTTTAGATAGCATAGCGAGTAGATTTCTGTTTATTTTGCTTGGTACGTTCCCTGTGTGAGAGGGAGGGGTTACTCCTTTCTTTTTCTGTAACTTTAAGGGTTTGTCCAGAGGGGAGGGGATCTCTCTGAGTTTGGAAATTGAGTGCCCTGTAAATTAGTTATCATCCTGATTTTACAGAGATGATTTTACCTTCTTTGTTTTAATAAAATCCTTCTTTTAAGAAGCTGACTGTTTTCTATGGTGTTAAAACCCAGGGGGTGGGTTTTTAGATCACTGTGTAACCAATTGGTTGGGAGATTGTTCTCAAGCTTCCCAGGTAAGGGGGTGTCCAGGCTTGAGGGGGTATTTTTTGGGGGGGAGGGAAGTTCAAGTGATTCCTTTCCTGGATTCCTGTTAGACACTTGATGGTGGCAGCGAAAGAAGCATTTCTCAGGGTGCAGTGAATTTTGTACCTTGGGGGTTATAACCTAAGCGGTAAAAATAAGCTTAGGTGCTCTTCATGCGGGTCCCCACATCTTTACCCTAGAGTTTAGAGTGGGGAGGGAACCCTGACACAAGCTTCTGCCAGATAGTAGGAAGCATGAGAATTCTGTAACTGACCCATGAAATCTTAATGAACCATTGCTACAGGGTGCTACAGGCAGTGAGAGTGGGTTTAGTCTTTCCATCAGAATTCAATGATGGTGGGAAATCATACATTGTAGATCTCCTGGCAGATGTCACCATAATATAAACCAGGTTTTCTTGGCATTATTTTACATGGCACATAAGGAAAGACACTTGCTATCTGTCAAACTAACAGCTGGCTGTCATTGGAACGTTTCTGTGTGTGCTCATTTTCTCTAGGGTGTTGCTGACATATCGGTGTTACTGCAGTGTAGAAAGGATGCAAGAACCCTATGGACCTAAAAATAAATATATTAATTAGGGCTGTCAAATGATTAAAAAAATTAATAGTGATTAATCACATGATTAAAAGAATTAATCATGATTAATCGCTCTGTTAAACCATAATAGATTACAATTTATGTAATTGTTGTGGATGTTTTCTATATTTTCAAATACACCACACCTCCGCTAGAATGTGTGGTACCGCATCCATGCTTGCTTTGTGGTGTGCGGTCTAGCGGGGGTCTCCTGTATATTGATTACAGTTACAACACAGAATACGTGTACAGTGCTTACTTTATATTTATTTTTGATTACAAGTATTTGCACTGTAAAAAACACACAAAAGAAATAGTATTTTTCAATTCACCTAATACAAGTACTGTAGTGTAATCTCTTTATCATGAAAGTTGATAAACGTAGAATTAGGTACAAAAAAACTGCATTCAAAAATAAAACAAAGTAAAATTTTTGAGCCTGCAAGTCCATTCAGTCCTACTAGTTGTTCAGCCAATCACTCAGACAAACAAGTTTGTTTACATTTGCAGGAGATAATGCTGCCTATATCTTGTTTACAATGTCACCTGAAAGTGAGAACAGGCATTCTCATGGCACTGTTGTAGCCAGCATCCAAGATATTTACATGCTAGATGCACTAAAGATTCATATGTCCCTTCATGCTTCAACCACCAATCCAGAGGACATGTGTCCATGCTGATGACGGGTTCTGCTCGATAACAGTCCAAAGCAGTGTGGACCGACGCGTGTTCATTTTCATCATCTGAGTCAGATGCCACCAGCAGAACGTTGATTTTCTTTTTTTTAGTGGTTCGGGTTCTACAGTTTCTTCATCGAAGTGTTGCTCTCTTAAGACTTCTGAAAGCATGCTCCACACATCGTCCCTCTCAGATTTTGGAAGGCACTTCCGATTCTTAAACTTTGGGTCGAGTGCTGTATCTATCCTTAGAAATCGCACATTGGTACCTTCTTTGCATTTTGTCAAATCTTCAATGAAAGTGTTCTTAAAATGACAACATGTGCTGGGTCATCATCCGACACTGCTATAACATGAAATATGTGGCAGAATGTGGGTAAAACAGAGCAGGAAACATACTATTCTCCCCCAAGGAGTTCAGTTACAAATTTAATTAACACATTTTTTTAACGAGCGTCATCAGTATGAAAGCATGTCCTCTGGAACGGTGGCCGAAGCATGAAGGGGCATACAAATGTTTAGCATATCTGGCACGTAAATACCTTGCAATGCTAGCTACAAAAGTGGCGTGCAAATACCTGTTCTCACTTTCTGGTAATATTGTAAATAAGAAGAGGTCGGCATTATCTCCCATAAATGTAAACAAACTAGTTTGTCTTAACGATTGGCTGAACAAGAAGTACGATTGAGTGGACTTGTAGGCTCTAAAGATTTACATTTTTTGTTTTTGAGTGCAATTATATGACAAAAAAAGTGTACATTTTCCAGTTGCACTTTCATGACAAAATATGAAGTGAATTGAAAAATACTATTTCTTTTATTTATCATTTTTACAATGCAAATATTTGTAATTAAAATAATGTACACTTTGGATTCAATTACAATACAGAATACAATATATATGAAAATGTAGAAAAACATCCAAAATATTTAATACATTTTGATTGGTATTCATAGACTATCAGGGTTGGAAGGGACCTTAGGAGATCAGGTAGTCCAACCCTCTGCTCAAAGCAGGACCAATCCCCAATTTTTGCCCTACATGGCCCCCTCAAGAATTGAACTCCCAACCGTGGGTTTAGCAGGCTAATGCTCAAACCACTGAGCTATCCCTTGCCCCCAATACAAATTCAGTTATTCTATTATTTAACAGTGTGAGTTAAAACTGCGATTAATCATGATTAATTTTTTTGAGTTAATCACGTGAGTTAACTGCGAGTAATCGACAATCCTAATATTAATCCTTTGTTCTTGCTCAGCATATTTATATTTTAAAACGTGGGAAGCAAGGGGTAGCTGATATCATCATTTGGAAGCAGGCCTACAGCAGCATCCTAGGACCAGCTCTCCCCACTCTACCCCCCTGCTGTAATAAGGGGCAGAGAGCTCTGTGATGTTCCCCTGCTGTGTTTCTTCTTAATGGTTGAGGGAGTGGTTTACAAACTCCAGGAATACACAGAATCATCCCACACAGGCCCTGCACAGCCCTGTCTTGGCTCCTTGGCAGCATGGATCCAGGAATTCCCTTGCTGCAGCCAGGGCCGGCTCTGGCTTTTTTGCCGCCCCAGGCAAAAAAAAAAAAAAAAAAAAGCGGCCAAAGTGGAATGTGCCGCCCTAAGCTCGGCCCGAGTGCCGTCCATTTTAGTGTGCCGCCCCAAGCATGTGCTTCCTAGGCTGGTGCCTAGAGCCAGCCCTGGCTGCAGCTACCCCCAGGAGCCTCTCTTGGGGGAAAGTCAATATTGTCTTTATTCTGGTTGCTGTGCTGAGTACCAAGCAAAAGGCCTGGCCTGCCAATCCCACTTCTCACATGCCAAAACCTGCAGCTGCAGAGAGGCCCCTGTGAGCTCTTAAGTGTGCCATGAATTAAGAGCAGATTGATAAAGTAATAGACTGGTCCCTTTTAGCCTTATAATATGACCATCTAGCCTGCCCTCCTGTATAACACAGGCCATAGAACTTGTAGTAAATACATGAAGCAATAGCTACAATGACTGTCCTGCAAGGAATCAATTCATGGGCTGATTTATGGTCACATAAACTATTCATCAAATAATTCTGAATAAACAAATCCTTATAAAAACAGCAAAGTCTGTCTGTGGACAAGTCACAAACGGATGGGCTACAACTGTAAAATTGTTTGTTGCTAATAGTTCACCTAGAGCTTCTGTGTTGGAGCATTTATGTCAGGATTTTTTTAAAGTTATCATTGCAATAGTTGAATGACTTTCCTTATCTCACAGAATTCTGCCCCCTCCGCCCCCGCCTTTTTTGACTCCCTGTCCCTTTTCTCCCCACGCAGAAGGTCAACCTTCCTAGCAAGTTATTGTGATGAAGCTCTCCTTTTCCTACTCTGCTCTAATTCTTATCCATCTCTCGTCACCATAGTATCTAAATATGTTCCAAGAGTGTATTAAGTGATGTGGCTAGCATCCATCACGTGGTCTCTTTCCTCTTCTCAGTTGCACAGTTTGTCACTTTCAATCCTCGACTGGTGTAAATCTGTATTGTTCCATGGACCTATACCAAGTTACACCAGATGAAAATATGGCCCTTAAATCTTAATGATGAAAAGTCCTTTTTTGAAATAAATTTGAAAAATCACTTCCTTGGGCTCTTTATTTTATTGTAGAACAAAAGCCTTGAAATAGCTGTTTGCAGCTCTCCTTCAAATGCTAAGTGGCTCTTTTACATTTCTTCCTAGGCACAAAAAAACCCTTTAGAACTAAAATAAATAGATAAAGAAGAAAGGATGAGTGGTCTTGAATGATTCAATATGCTGTGAAAAGCTATGAATTATGGAGGAGCGGAATGAAATGATTAGTAAGAGCCAAAAAGATGACTCCCACCTTTACTGTCAAAACCAAATGTACCCATTTATAATCTGAGATTACCCTTGATTTTTTCGTAAGATTGTTAGTCTCATACAATGGGTCTGTGAACATGCATGCAGTTCTGGTGCGTGAGCATTTATCCCCTCCCCACAGATTTTCACACACATTTATGAGCTGGTTTTAATGTTGCTATAATTCCACTGACCTCAGTACTCCGTCAGCATCCTTGAGTTACCCCGGATTTGCACGGGTGTGAGTGAGATCAGAATCAGCGCTCCCCCCCCCCCCCCCCGCCTATCACAGCACCATTCTTCTAACTGGAGAAGTTCAAATACAATCTTATTTCAAGCTTAATCAATGCCATTCAGTCATCTTTGAATAGCATCCTGTGAAGCAACCCTGCCTTTTCAAGCAGCAAAGTGTACGGCAGAACCAAGGGATATGAGGCTGGGGCTGGAAACTGAACCCAAGGCAATGAACTAGGGGTGCATTTCCCATACTCATGCTATCTCTCATTGAGCTAGCATGCTAAAAATAGTAGTGTAGCCATGGTAGCATGGGGCAGTGGTGGCCCATCCTAGCTGCTCCAAGTGCAGCCCCATGGGGTTCAGGCAAATTTGCACTTGGGGTTGATAGCACATGCAGCCATTGCTGCCGCCTGGGTTAAAAGACCTCCACTACTATTTTTAGCAGGCTAGCTTGACACAAGCTACTGTAAGTATGTCTACTTGATCTAGGAATCACGCTCCTCACTCGTAGCCCAAATTTCTTTTCTAGCAGCACAAACTTCTCAGCAGAGCACCGCTGGTGAACGTCGTCAGAAACAAGAAAGCACTGGCCCAGACTCAACCCAAAGCCAAATGTTTGCGGTTAGTAGCATAGCCAGAGGGGGAGCAGGGGGCGCGGCCGCTCCCCCACTGAGCAGAAGCAGCGCCTTTTTTCCTTTTGCTCGTACGCTGCAGCCAGAGCGGAGCATTTTTTTTGCTCCCGGCGCCTTTTTTTTAGCTCCGCTCCCCCTGTGCTCTAAACCTGGCTACGCCACTGCCTCTACTTGGTCATATGTCCTACCTTCTGTGAGTTACCTGCACTGGAGTAAGGAAAGCAGAGCATTGTAATTTGTATTTGTGTGGCAGTAGCCCCTAGGAGCTCCCGCCCCACTGCGATAGGCACTGTATAACAAAAAAGATGCTCCCTGCCCCCAAAGAGTTTACAATCTAGGTAATGGAGATTTCCATGCTCTGGTGTAGTACTAATTAAAACAGCCTTGCAGTAACTTTTTGCAACAATATACCTTGAGAGTCAAAACAATCTGGCAGTCTTCGTTTGTGGCAGCTGCTGTACTCAGTTCTGACTAGGATGTGGAGTCCTCCTGGATTGCAGAGTGGTTGGATGGATTCTAGGGCATCAGACGTAGGAAGCCCTAAAATTCAAGACATTTAAAGATTGCAGCTCATCATAGGCGAGAGGAACAAGACCAGGGCTTCCCTGTTGCTAATGAAATATCACCAAAGATTTATTGGAGAAGTTTGGGATTGCAGAGAGAGTGTTTGATGTAAAAAAGGCATAAGCTCTAGGGTCCTGTGCTAGTTCTGATAAATAATTTCTTTGGGGCTCGCAGCTTTATTAACATAATTTAAACTGGGATTTATTTACGGTAGCACCACTCAGATTGTCTCAAAGGGACTGCTAATGTGCTGTTCCCTTGGAAAAGCTATTTAGTCTGGAAATGCCTAGAGGGCTGTAAGAAGACTTGTATTGGGGACTGGCAATATGTAACGATGCTTGCCCATGGCTCCAATGCTAGGAATACTTCAATGTGATGTTATTGCTTTGTTCTGACTTAGGCTTTGTATTTAGCCATTGTAGCACAGAAAAAAAATAATAAAAAATTGCACCATGGGAGGTGGAAATGAATTCCAGTCTAGTTTTTCTCTTCCCTGTAGGAAGACAACTGCTCATTTGTATAACTATAAAGGACAATTATACCCTTCTCTAATCTGTATAGTTCATGTTGCTTATTTATTATTTTAATTGGCAGCAAATGTTAAGCACTCATGTGTATACTGGCAAAAGAATCCCTCACACAGTCAATTATTTACTGTAGCATGTAGTATTTGGGAATGGTGGCTTATGAGGTGTGGCCCTTTTAAAAAAACCAAGAGGTGGATCCTGAATGGGGAAGAGAAGGAGCTCCAGGGAGTCATGGAGAAACCTAGAGAGGGGATGCCACTAAGATCCCTGGAATAAAAATTTGTTCTTGTTTGCATTTAAACCTGAGTGGTCTTCAAGTTACTGGAATGCCATAGTGACAACGAGGATGTCCCACCTCCTGATGGAACCAGCTTCCCTGACACTCCCCAGAGCAGTGGTGATTGGCTGTTAATTTGAATTTGCAACTCAAGAGGCTCAGATCCTTTTCCAGACCCCGCTGGGTTCTTCTTTGGGGGGCATCATTCACACCATCCCCAGTACAGCATACTGAAAGAGGTTCAGGCAATTCTGTGGGTGACATAGGGCGCTGCCCCAATAGTCAGCGGATGCAGGAGGAAGGTGCCAACATGAGTCCTTGCTACAGCAACTGAGGCCGAGCCCATTGCCATCAGGAGCTCTGGAAGTCTCCAGCCCAGGGAGAAATTTGCTGCTAATCTGGAAAACTTGACCATTTTGCAAGATGGTGTCTTCTGCCCCAAGATTACTCAGATAACTCTACCCTTACAAAGCCTGTTACACAGCAATGCGGTCGGAAACTGGACTTCAGACTGTTCACAGGCAGTCGGTCAGTTCACACAGCACATTACATCAGCTCCCACACTGGCACTCTTTGCCTTACGAGCCCCTTCTTGTCTCACATTTTCAGCTGTAGCTCTCAGTACTGTACTCTCCCAGCTCCAGCAAGAGGGTAAAACACCCAGTGACATTCGCTTCCCGAGCACTCTCCTCAGCTGAACACAAATACTCAGTAGGGGAGCAAGCGGAAGACCGTTGCATGCATATGGGCATGTGAAAAGTGGCATCATTATTTGTATGGCCGCACTTTCACTTTATTCATAGATGGGCTAATCACCTACATCAGTACAACTTCTCAGTACTGCCCCACCCAGGTAAACACAATCAGGCGGCTTATCACCCGTTCCGGGCTTTACCTGACAAATCAACGGTAAGGGGAATATGAGCCAGGAGGAGGATAGTAATGCCTTGACTAGGGTGATCAGACATCTCGCTATTATTGGAACAGTCCGCATATTCTGGTCTGTGTCTTATATAGGCGCCTATTATCCCAATCCTGATTTTTCACTCTTGCTATCTGGTCAACCTAGCCCTGAGTGACCTCTCTCTTGTCACCCCCAAATCATTGTTAGAGGCACTGCTCCAGGATGTAGTGTTACAAGAAGTTCTCAGATATGATCATCAGGATTGGCCAAGGATTGTTCCACACAATTTGGAGGCTTATTTTCATGTGACACATGAATTGTCACCATAGGATGGTGATGATGATCTACTTTGGGGCTTTCAGGTGGTAGTACCAGAGGCCACTCAGATTGAGATGCTGGCCACTGCCCATGAAGGGCACTTTGGAGTGGTATGTATGAAGCAGAGGTGTCACACAATGGAATGGCAGCCAGGAACTGATAGTCACATTCAAGAGTTGGTCAGAAATTGAGACCCATGAGTGAAAAACCCTATAAGACAACCACTGTATCTATGATCCCTACCTCGCTGCCTCCTGGCCTGTGGCAGTCCATAAAGCTAGACATATGTGAAGAAATAATCCCTACCGCACAGCATCAATAATTTCTGTTAGTGGCCTATGAACTTTTTCCCCAATGGCTGGAGATAGCAGCTCAAAGCCTAGGAACAACACGAGTTGTCTGTGATCAGCTGGAGGAGTGGTTCTCTAGGTGGGGTTATCCCCGCACAATAATTACTGATAATAGACCACAGTTTGTTTTTGCTTGTTTCATCCACTTCAAAGGGATCCGGCCTGTCTGTGCTCCCAAATACCATCCTTAGGATAACAGGGGTATAGAGAGATTTAATCTCACATTGGAGATGTGCCGTTTTGCAAGCTCTTTGCTCAGTATTATAGCATTATTGGTCTGTTCCCCAGATAGCTACAGGTCAGGCCCTGGCTTTGCTGATGCTGGGGTGAGAGTTGTGCTTATCATTAGATTTATTAGTCCCTTTCTTAAGGATCCCAGGAATATAGGTCCATGAGAGGTTCACAACTATGTACAGAAGTATCAGGCATACTCCTAAGGTTACACCAATGACAAACAGAGGGCTAGGGTGAAGATGCTGGCAGTGGGGCAATGGGTATGTCTACACAGACCACACAGGGGGTTCAAATTTGGATTAAGACTTTCAATTCCAATACTGGTCACATGGCATCTAGGAGTGGTAACATGAATTGCACAATGGGTCCTACTGTCATATCAGTAATTTAGCCCAGTTACAGGAGTCCATAAAAGGTGAAATGTATCTAGAAATCCCCACTGCTCCATCAGCAGCTGAAGGGGTACTGCCTGCCCCAACAGAAGTTTAGCCTGTTCCATTAGAGGATCCATTTGCTTCCAATCCCACCACCGCTGGCTGCTGGTGTCTCTAGAGTGAAGTATACACCTTTAAAATCCTGTAGGCCTCCAAGTTGGCTGAAGGACTTTGTAGTGAATCTGAAGGAATTACTGGAATTTTGAAGGTTTAAATTGTATACTTTTTTAAAAAGTGTTTGGAGGGAGACAATGTAGTATGTTGGAACGGCTGCTTATGGGGCATGGCTCCTTTAAGAAACCAGGAAACAGAGCTTGAAAGGGGAAGAGGAGGAGCCCTGGGACATTGTGGAGAAACCTAGAGAAGGGGTGCCCATAAAACTCCTGGAATAAAAGCTCTTATTTGCATTTAAACCTGAATAGTCTTCAAGTTATTGGAATGCCACACAGTTCAGCATTTATGTGAGACAAATGATAGTGTGGTGCTTTTTATGATCCGGAGAATGATTATTACAGGTGGATTAAAAAATGAGATGGTCTGAGAAGACTAGTGAGATCCTGCAGGGAGGGGGTCTCTATTACAGATGGTGGTTCTTCCCAGAATTTTGCGGAATTGGTGTTTTACAGAAAATGCTTTAGCGTTCAGTGCCATACTAAACTGGCAAGAATTTGGAATAATGCACAGTGGGAAAAGTACATGCAGTTTTGGACACCATGGGAAATGTTGACGTTTTCTTGAAAAACCAACCACATTCTTCAATTTTCTGTTTGATCCACAAGAAGTCTAAATTTGTCATGGGAAAAACATCAATTTTCTGGTTAGCTCTAATAGCAATTCTAATTATCTTTAATAGCAAAAGTTGATTAAAAGACTGGAGTGGTTGAAATATGAGCAATATACTAAATGAACGAAGTGTGGACAGTTTGGTCATACAACTAAAAGGCCGCTTTATGGTAACAACGTACAAGTATTTGAGGAGTGTAAATGTGAATCTATGCTAGGTCTTTCCTGCTTTCTAGGAGCTGGGCCACATAAGAGGAAGGCTGATCTACCACAGCATAATGAAAATTACATTTGCATCCATTTTAGGGCCCGTTTAAACACTAAGCCGTGTGAAGTGGACTTAGTGTAAATGAGACTTGAGCCCTAGTGCTTTAGCTCAAGCATTAGAGACTGATGCTTATAGGTGTGAGGGTCTGTGGTTGAAAACTTGGTAATGTCTCAAGTGGAATTGGTTAGAACAACAGTGCATCAACATGGGGCTCAGACTGCAGAACTGTTCAAACCCCACTGTTTACAGCTCAACAGCTTGGTTAGCGGTAAAACTGCCACTGGTATTGATGTGTGTAGTGCAGGATCAGAGCCCAAGTGCAGTCTAGAACATAAGCCTGCAGGAGGGAAAGGAATTGTGTAGAGTGGTCCAAGGGAACAGTGGGAGGAACTGAGCAAAGAAACTGTCTGTAAATGTGGAA
Organism: Chelydra serpentina; assembly: GCA_037349315.1. Taxonomy (NCBI): domain Eukaryota; kingdom Metazoa; phylum Chordata; order Testudines; family Chelydridae; genus Chelydra; species Chelydra serpentina. The sequence continues at coordinate 18,862,290 of JBAIAC010000004.1, read as the reverse complement.
TACTGTGGAGAAGTCTCACAAGAGAAGTGATGAAAGCCCCATTGCTTGAGTCATTTCAACCAGAACAGGACAAACAGTAAGTGTTTGCAGGTGGAAAAATATCTTTCCCAGCAAAAAATAATATTGAATCATATCATCAGTATATTTGGTAGAAAATGCAGTGTCTTTCTTGACCAAGTTGATGGACTTATGAGAACACCAACATTTCCATTTTTACATGCCACAATTCTGCTTATAGAAGAACCCTATGGACTTTCATGGAGAATGCCAATCTCCACTAGAATGTTTACATTAATTCATTGACATCTGTAGCCGAGGGCTCATTCTTAGACTAATTTCTGTGTGATTTTATTGGGTTTTCTATTTAATTCTTTCTTATTTTCCTTCACAGTAGCTTATTTAGCATCTGAGCTCTAGATCACATAAAACATCTCTTAAAATGAGATTGGCTGCACTTTGCACAGGAGATGGATTTGAACCTTAGCAATGCTTTGTCTCCACACAGATTTCACAGTGTTTTTGTTATGTCTTCGGTGCACAAAGAGAAACTGTGTACTTTTTTTGATCTGGATGACTTTTATTTTAGATTGGACGACAAAACACCAAGACAAGATAGGACGATAACATCTTCATGAGAGGATAGTGCTGTCGCCTCTATAAAATGCCTCATCCATTCTGCCTCACTTAATGACATATGCCTTTGCAGACAGCACCCACCTAGAAATGTAGAAGTCCAGTATAAAAAATAAGATTTACTCCCTAATTTTTCTTAGCATGAAAGCTTGGATTCTGATGTCACCCCATGACTGAGGAGCCTCGGATCCATAGGCGCTGACTCCGTGGGTGCTCCGGGGCTGGAGCACCCACGGGGAAAAATTAGTGGGTGAGCTGCACCCACTGGCAGCCAAACTCCCCGCCCCCTGCCTCACCTCGTCCTCTGCCTCCAAGTGCGCTGCGTCTCCGCTCCTTCCTCCCTCCCAGCTCTTGCTGCTGCCAAACCACTGTTGCTAGCTGTGGGAGGGAGGGGGAGGAGCGGGAACGTGGCACACTCGGGAGGAGCCGGAGAAGAGGCGGGGCCAGGGCGGGGATTTGGGGAAGGAGTTGAATAGGGACAGGGAGGGGGCGGAGTTGAGTCAGGGACTTTGGGGAAGAGGTTGGAATGGGGGCAGGGCAGGGGTGGAGTTGGGGCGGGGCTAGGGGTAGAGAGGGATTGAGCACCCTCCGGCGCCAGAAGAAGTCAGCGTCTATGCTGGGCTCTAGTCATGTGCCTATGCCTTAATCTAGCCCTGACTAATATAGTACATACTACACACAGTGAAAGTATTGTAGCCCATATTGTGGCATATGCTCCCCCCAGCTACCCAGGGGGTCATTTTGGGTGAATCAGTACAGGTGAGTCTCATCTTACGCTGGGGTTACGTTCTCAGTCAGCACGTAAAGCGAAAATCGTGTATAGTCAAAATTACATTGAATGTAATGGCATGCGGAATCACCCGCACTACAGGTACAGTATTTAAATTGTTATTTCTCTCTCTTTTTTGTTTTTGCCGACCGCGCGAAGCTGAATTCGTGCATGTTAAATGCGCGTAAGATGAGACTCACCTGTATAGCAAGTTGCCACTCTGCACATCCACTCAGCACAGGCTGTGTCTTTACAACAGCTGAGTGGTTCTTTGTCTTAAATTACTAAGCGAACAATAAAATCGAAGCCACCATCATAGAAGCAATAAATGGTCATTACAGTGTAAATTAAAGAGAGAGAGAGAAGCAGCCCTCTAAGCAAGCAATAATTCACAAGTGCTGTTAGGTGGGGATTATGTTTTCATTGTTGTTGTTAAAACCGGAGTCATAAACTGAAAGTCACACTAGTACCTAAATCAGTGTCTGAAAGCTCTACACCATCTTGCTCTTTGGCTTTTATTTTAGATCTACTGAAGCTTGGATACAAATAGATCATTTATATTCACATGCTTATTTTTAAAATAATTTCATAATGAAAAGTCCGTTCCTTTCCATTGGTGTGTACATGCTTAGCTATTATAAACCAGAATGTGTGGAAGATTAGTCGCTGCTACTTGTAATGTAGATTGCATAGTGTACTAAAAGCATTGTTTCTCCTGTGTAAATATTTTATTTGCATTTCAACACGCTTGTAAAACTATATTAACAATCATTCTTTGATTATTATTTAATTTTCTCCCTTCCAACTTCCCCTTTATTTGGAGTTTGGGGGCAAGGCAGATTAATTCTAATTGGAATTTGAATAAATATTTAAAATGGCTACTTTAATATTAGCAGGATTAAGTCACACTGAAAAACACCATGCATGGGCACCATGTGATAACAATCCACATATATCTGAGTATTGTATGGGTTATCATATGGGTTATCATGTGTTCATTGCAAGGTTTAGAACTTTAGGTAAGTGTACATCCAGGACAAACAACTTTTATTAGCCACAAGTTCAGTCAATACAGATCCAGTTCTGCTGCCGTTCAAGTCAATGACAAACTCCTACTGATTTCAGTGGTGCAAGAGCAGGCCGTATAATCTGAGACATGAAGATTCTAACAGCTCACCTATGGTATTATCAGATTACTGGGTGTATACACACACACACACACACACACACACACACACACACACCATTAAAATAGAAATGGATATATTTGTGGTCTTTTCTGATTTAGTACCCCTAAATTCTAGGGCCCAGAGATGAACCATGAGACAAGCCAGGGACTGTTTTACTTTGATACAAATGGGATAGCCAAAAAAACGGTCCCCTTTCTTTTTATTGCACAGATCCTTCCACTGTGAAAAATAGTTCCTAGTAGAATAAACTAAAACAAAGATTGTAAACCTTTTATTATTCTGGATTTTTTTGTTTTTGCTGCAACATTTACTCTTACGTCTTTTCAGAGTAAACAACTATAGGACGTTCCCAACTCCCACTCCACTTACTTTCTTAAAATAGCGTACAATGAAGGAAATAATTCTAAAGCTTTGTTTTAGAACAGCCAGGAAATTGAGTTAAAGCTGAAAAGGCCGCTTGATTTGCATAGGCATTGTTAAATAACCATTTTACATGAAGGGTTCTTTTTAAAGAGATTCCTGGCTGCTACTTTCTAGTCTTGCTCTGAGCTTATGACTTAGTAGTTTTAGTCATTTTTATTACAGTAGTAGCTATTTTTCATTTAATTTTAACCATCTTATTGCTTGGTATTTTAAGGGCAGTGCTTTTACTACCAAGGTCTGGTCTTGATATAGGTATAGAGGCCACAGCTTTTATCCTGCTTGTGTCTTGTACTGTCAAAAACACATTAGTGTGAGGAATGTATCCCTGTCAACTTCATGAATCTCCCAATAAGTCTGAAAACCTTTATGAGGCCTAATGCTTCCAGGATGAAACTCACTCCTCTGATATCAAAGGCTGGGTGTCTGTGAATCAGGCTTTGTGTGGTCAAAGTGAACAGGGACTGGGGACCCACAAACCCAGGGAAGGGCATGGGGCTACAGAGCAGACCCTGCACACATACCTTTACTTCAACCTGTTGGCTGGAAGAACAGCTCTAGCCACCAAATACATTCAAACACAAATCCCTTGGTTCACCTCTTACCCACACTCAGGCTGCTACAGAGAACATGTGAGGTGCCTACACAGGAAGGGTGAAAAAAGAACCCCAATATAGCTTCGCCTCAGAGCTTAATTGATGCAAAGGGCTTTGCACAGGCCATCAGCATATGGGTATGTTTTCACCCCCCCTTTGACAGAAAACGTGGATAGTTAATGTGTGGATTTGTCTGTCCTGGTTAGTCTGTAAACTAGCCCCACCTTTTCTGGTGAACACAAACTTCTGTGTCATTCAATGTCATGGCGAGTAGTAGATGCTTTGGGGAGCCTGTTCCCTTTGGAATGGATGGACTACTTTGATCTCTGGTGTTCAAAGAATTGCATTTTTGCTTTTGACCTGCTTGATCCAATTCCCATTGATGTCAAAGGGAATCTTTACAGGGATTTCAATGTGAGTTGTCTGAGGCCCCAAATGTATAAACCTAGCATTTTCTAGAAAATTACTACTGTAGACTAGGTGGGCTCTATTGCTTTCTGGCTGGAGGGTTTTCCATATATTTCCTGGACAAACTGGTCACACATTATGTATGGTTTCTGGGGAGGGGCAGAAATCAAGAAATTACATTTACTGAGAACATATGTTTCTAATATTTAATTTGCATGGCTAACACAGACTATTTAACAGCTGCAAAAGCTTTCCTGGTTACTATCCAATTAAAGTAGAAATGTTCTGTTTTAGACGTGTGAGTCAGAAATAAAAAAAGCGTTGAGTTACTGGACCTGGATTTGAAGTTTGAAAACTGGATCTGGGCTTCACTTCAGTGGGACTATTTACAGGCTTCAAATGAAGAATATGCATACATTCTTTGCTGGGTCAGGGCCAGAGGACTCAGCACTATGCAGGATTGAGACTTTACTGACTAAAACTACTACAACAATAATAACAACAAAAGAAATAAAGCACTACAAAGTGGTTAAATTATTTGAATATTGTTTTCATTTCTTTACCTATCTCTCATTGCAATGTAAGATACATCTTGCAATTACTTATTCATGTTCTTAGGTATACACATGAATAGTCCCACTGAGTAAAATGGGACTGTAACATGCATATGTGTTGGCAGAATCGGGCCCTTAAAGCATTGTGTATAAGGGAGTAATGAAAATATGAATCAACCTAGGAGTCAACTATATCCAGCAATCTTCATAATATTTTGGGAAAAGGTGCAAATCAGATCCTGCTACTGACTATAATGGTTACTTCCATCAGTAGGTCTGATGACTGCAACTGCACTATTCACAGCAGGAAGAACTATGCCCAGTATTGAGTGTTCGCCACAGTGGGTTTTATATGAGCAAGATACCTTTTTTTTTTTTTTTAAATCTTTGGTTTTACATCTAAACTGGACAAAATCTTGGGTAGTCTTATAAAGGTGAATGGTGGAAGAAATGTTGTAGTCCAACAATCAAAAATGATGGCAAACTGAGGGGGAAAACTCCCCAAAATATCACTTTCAGCAAATGCTCTGTACACAGAGATAGGCAAACCGATGAAATGAGGCTTTTCCACGAAAATGTAAACAAAGAATAAATTATGCTATGAATTTAGGCCAAGATTTTCAAAAGCAATTAATGAGCTTGAGTGCCACAGTTTTTGGGTGTCCAGACTGAGACAATATAGATGGACCTAATTTTCAGAGACTGGGTGCTCAGTACTTTCTAAAAATCAAGTCCCTTAAAGTATCTCAATTGGAGCACCTGAAATTGAGGCATCTAAAATCACTGGTCACTTCTGAAAACCTGGGCCTAAGGTCCGATCTGATGTCCTGCATATAAGAAGTTAACTCCCTCCTCAAGCTTTACACAGATTGTAATGAGGAAGTAATGAAGCAGGGCTGGTCCTGAGGGGTCAGGCTATAAGAGAGAATTCATGAAACTCAATAGGCAGATGGAGATGTCTTCTTGCAGAAGGTAGGATTCCTCATTTGGCTAGTTGGTTGCTTTGCTTTGTGTTGTGTGATTCCCTTGGCTTTTAAAATTCTTCCTGTAACAAATGCTTTTTGGAAAAACTTACACAAATAAAACCATGCTGAAGAAACATAACTTAGAATTGTGGGATGGGGGAGGGGTGAGAATATGGCGTGGATTCTGCATTTCCTACCCACTCCTATTAGTAGTGACCATAGAGCCTTTTGTTGTCGCCATAATCTCAGTTCCACCTGAATTAAGAGAGCCTTAACTGAATATCAACTGAGCTTCTGTTCAAGCATCTTTCACTGCCTGTAATTCTATGGTATATGTCCTTTCAATTGAAGACCACTGAACTCTTAATTAGCCAATATAACACTTCTGTGATATAGGCAAGCAGTGGTGTATCATTTTACTACTTAGGCACAGAGAGGATCAAGCCTATGCTTTCAGAAGTGCTCGCTAATTCTGAGTGCCTCACTTCTTTTTTACTTTTATAGCTTGAAAAGGCTTGGGCCTTATCGTGTAAGGGTGCTGAGTACCCACAATTCCCATAGAACTTAATGGGATATGTGGGTGCGTGGCACCTCTGAAAATCAGAAGCAAGATATCTAAGGTTAGAAACTTAAAAATTGAGTCACCCCAAAACACTCGATGCTTTGAACCCAACTCTTTTGTGTCACAGAGCCCCTCCGGGTATGTGGTTTCACCTCAGTGTCTCACTTCAGACCGGCAAACCCTGACTACTAAACTCTCTCTTTCCTTTGTTTGTTTTTGTATTTTATTTATCTAGCCAGTTCCATCAGGTTAAATTGCTCTATTCATGTCTATGAGCCCTAATAGAGCATAAGAAACATTTCTAGATGTAATAATCTTTACTCCAGTTCATGCCACTTTTATTTTAGTTTGAATTTTCAGCTTCTGTTGAGACTAGAATTACATTTCAAAATATCACAAGGAAAAAGCCAGAAATATTTCAAAAAAGTCCGTGGTTATGTGATTCACAGCCTGATCACTCAGACAGAAGATCACACATTTATGTAAAATGTGGGTTTTTTTATCCTAAAAAGTGACAGAACCTTCATATTTCTTCTCTTACTGTTTTCCACATCCAACTTTCACAGTTTGCAAGGCCATTTTTCCCCTTGCTGTCAGCCCTGCAACCCTATCCTGGGATCTAGGAGTGAAAAGGGGGTTCTTTCCATCATTAGCATCCTCATTGTAATGTCACAACCCATATTTTTCATGGACATATGGTTATCTTATGTATATAACATAACTGAAATGTATGTTATGCAAGATGGCTCATGTACAGTATCATTGGAAAGGTTATGATCTACTGAACGTGTTTTTCCAATTTGTATGCATGTATCATTTTTGTATCTAAAGCTGGGAATATCGACTGTCTCTGTATTTCAAATTTGCTACGCTGGATGAGGCCAAACAGTGTTAGTGGCTTACTTAAGAAATGCACACTAGCATAAGTATCACCCCATAAGTATCAACTGTGTGCAATAGAAACCTCTCAGAGAAATCTCTCAGATAGCTCTATACAATGGGAACTGTTTGACCCGGGTCAGATAGCTCTATACAATGGGAACTGTTTGATCCAGGTCACAGCAAAAAAAACTTTCCACCCTGTGGTGGCGGGGAGGAGATATAAAAGAGACAATGAGAACATGAGGGGCCCTCACTCTCCCTACAACAACACACCTGAAAACTCCTGGGGAACAAAGACTAAACCGTGAGAAGTTATGGTCTCAGGCTAAGATCTTTAGCCTGTGTAAGAAAACCTGGGAAAGCCAAGGCAACTTGTGCCTTAAGAATCTGCCAGCCTGTTTATCAGTCAGGGTGAGCATTTGTTAACTTGTATTTTACCTATGTAGTGTGTTAAGCTCAGTCTGAAGCTTTTGTATTTCAGCATAAGCTTTCATGGGCTAGAACCCATGAAAGCTTATGCTGAAATAAATTTGTTAGTCTCTAAGATGCCACAAGTATTTCTTTCTTATTTTCTTTTTGCTGACACAGACTAACACGACTACTACACTGAAGTCTGAAGCTTTTGTTTATTTACTAAGGTAATCTGCTTTGTTCTGTTTGCAATCTCTTTAACCACTTAAAATTCACCTTTTGTAGTTAATACACTTATTTTTTTGTTTATAATAAATCCCAGTTCATGTAATTTCTAACTGGGGTGGGGAGAAGTCGTGCACATCTCTCTTCACATTGAGGAAGAGGGTGTATTTTTATGAGCTTGCACTGTGCAGATTTTTCTATATAGTGCAAGACAGTATTATTTTGGGTTTATCTCCCAAAAGGGGTGTGCAGGTGAGTGTTGGGGGAGTGCTCTCACACAGAGCTGACTTCAGTCTGTAACTGCAGTGGGGTGTAGCCCTACTTGTGTGTGTGCTGCAAGAGGCCAGAGAGCTCTCTGAACTATATCTGTGCTGCAGCATTGTCTTCAAATTATGCTTTTCAAATCCACTGAAAGCTGACGGGGCTGCACAGGCCTTTCTGGGGAAATGAGTGGAAGACAGTGGTGTTGCACAGGTGTAGCTGAAGGTACTATTTGGTCTGCAGAACCTCTGATTACTAGCAACATTGCATGAGATGGGAAAGAAACCAGCTTTGCCGTCAAAGCCCATGGAGAGTTTGTGGCAGGTAGGAAAAAATATTGAGTAAATTTACACTAGAAATCAGTGAAGTACAATGAATAAGAAATCCCACCATTGCCGTTCTTAGAGACACTTTTCAGTAGCTCATTTTAAGGTTTGCCCATCAAGTAATATCATTATCAGGTAGATAGGAAAATCCGGCCTGTATACTGCTGCTTACCAACACATTTTCATATTTATTATTTTGCCAAAATCCTGGGTGCAAAACCCACTCATCAGTAATTACAGCATCCTGTTGGGATCCTACCATGGGTAAAGTCAGTGGTTTTGCTGGTAAACATGTCTTTTAGCCTGAAGAGAGAGAGAGAATTAAAAATGACAATGAATTTGAATTCCCTGTCCTGAATGAACCTAGGCTAACTTTGTCACTGCAAAGAAATGTTTGTGGGTTAATTAGTTAGGGATCAATTCTGTCTCAAAGGCTCAAATTCAGTTCTGCGTAGGCATTGTGCAACCTGGCTAGCTTCAATGGTGATATGGGGAGTGTAAATTAGAGTTGGATTTTGTCCCTAAAAGCAACTCTGAGAATCCAAGGGAGATTCAGCATATGAGTGGCAAGGGCTAGTGGTGATTTAATGCCTCCAAGGGCACTGCAGGGAGTGTGCTATCAGTGGCCACACACTTTCTCCATTCAGATGTGCTTCTTCTGTGGGAAATTGTGATGAGGAGAGTGTTCAGGCAGTGAAATAGTTTCCTGGGGGAAGCCTGGCTAGACTAGACCTAGCACAAGAACGTATATTGATGGGAACAATCCTGAATTGTCAGGAAGTTGGACGTAGTGACTGTCTCTGCCATCCTTAATGTCTACGATCCAGTTAGGCTGCGAAAGAGTTTGCGAAATTAAAAGCCTGTTGGTTTGCTCCGTGCTCTCAGCTCTTGGGGGTGTTTTGCCTGGTGTTCACATGAACAGATGAGTAATGTGTGGCCCTATGAGTGTGGGGAAGAGAGCTGTCATTTCACCAGCTATGCCCCCCTCTTGAAGAATGTGATGGTCTGTAACAGGGTGGTCAACCATCCATGTTCAATGATCAGGCAGGCTGGAAAGGAAGCAAGTGATGACAAAAAGCCAACAAGAGGTTCTGATGAGGAGGAGCTGGGCTTCTGCAGTAGGCCCTGAACTGGGGTTGGGATTGAAGGGAAGGGGATAGGGGCAAAGAGAAAAACTGCAAGCTGTAGCCCAGGGGGGAGCAGAGAAACTGTTTTTTGTTTAGATATTTTGCCTAAGTTTTATGTTGAGGAATAAAACTGCCTGGGAAGACACTTGGACATGGCAGTGAGGTCTTCCTGGGTTGGGGAAACAAGGCAGAAACTCACGTGTGGTGGAGAATGTAGGCAAGCGATCCCCTCAGGATCAAGACTGGAAACTGAGGCAGTGGCTAGTCGGAAGCAGGACTGGATAGGTGGTGCTGCTGTATAGTCATCTCAAAGGGGATTACAGGAGATCTGTGCAGTGACATGGTGGTCACTCTGTGAATGGCAGGGAAGGAAGGCATCTGCAATTCACACAAAGTTTGTATTTTAGTTCCCTTTAAAAAAATAAATGAATAAAAATCTGCTTGAATATTACAGATTGCTGGCTCAGGGAGCCAATGCCTGCAATACTGAGCAGATAGTAGAAAGAGTAGAGGTGACACACCAAATGCAGTTGACACCAGGGCCGGCCCTAGTTTTTTGGCCGCCCCAAGCAAAAAATAAAAAAACCCATAAGCGCCGCCCCCCCCAACACCGGCCAAAACACACACCCCCCAACAACGCCGCCCCGCCAAAATGCCTGCAGCGGGGAGGGTGGCATGCCCGCCGCCCCGCTCCCCCTGTCAGTGGGGAGCGCGGAACGTCTGCCGCCACGCTGCCCCGGCCGGGAGCGGAGCACGCCGGCCGGGAGCAGAGCACACTGGCGGCCCCGCTGCCCTGTCGGGGAGCGGAGCACGCCGGCAGCCCCGCTGCCCCGGCCGGGAGCGGAGCACGCCGGCCGCCCCGCTGCCCCGGCTGGGGCGCCAGAGAAAGGGTTTTTTTTTTTTTTTTAATAAACAAAAAAACCTAAAAACCTTGAGTGCCGCCCCCCTCCAGGTGCCGCCCCAAGCACGTGCTTGGTAGGCTGGTGCCTGGAGCCGGCCCTGGTTGACACCCTGGAGTAAATTGAGTGTTTAAAATTTAGATAAGGCCTTTTATTTTAAGGGGAGCAAGGAGTTTGTCAAATCATGTTAAAAGCTAAGGCATCCTGCCAAAAATAACATCCATTCCTTTTCAATTCATACTTGATACACTAACAGTGTAGATCAGACACCCCAACAACAATGAAGCGTGCCCTGACCCTATGCAACTGCATATTGCACGTACTTTCTTTGTATTTTTAACTGTTTGTATAGTGTAGATGTCTTTAGGACATCTGTCAATCACTGTGGGATCTAGGTGCCACCGATAAGTTTTGTCTTTGTGTAAATGTGGGAGGGGAGGGGAGAATCTGTTATCCAAGAACGTTCAGTCCACATCTGTTGGCTGCATGCTATTAGCTGGGACAATAGCTGTAGGCAGAGTGAAAATGATTTACTAGCAGAGGAACGCTGTTAGTGGGGAAGGTATGCTATTTCTTAGCTCTCCAGAGGAGATGGATCTAAAGCTGGCTGAAATGGCTAGAGTTTAGATGGATGTTTTATTTCTTTTAGTTTTGCCAAAAAAAATGGGTTGGAAAAACTCGGCAAAGGTTTCTTTATTTTTGTCCCCTATATTTTGACAAGTATTAGGTAAATCCACCTTACTGTAGTATGTGACCATGTGTAGGGACACTTTGCACCAAAAGCCCCAATACTGACTCTGTGAATGTGTCCATTGATTTCACTGGAAACAAGTTCAGCTCCTTTGTGGCTTCCCTAGATGGCACTTAAACAGCGGTAGGAGGGAATGCCAGTATTGCTGAGCAAATAATTGATGGAGGGTTTTTTTTGGTTCTGTGGCAGTTCTGAAAAATTGAAAAAAATAGTTTTGATCAGTTCTAACCAAATCTGATGTTTTATGGAATCTTCAGTATATTGAACAAATCCATTTCAGGTGTGTTCCAGAGTGGGGATTTGAACATGTATTCCATATGAGTGCACTAACCACTTGGCTAAAGGTTTTAGTAGAGGGAAAAGGAAGAGAATGAGGATGACGAAGCACCACCAGCACACTCCTCCTCCTATGGCCGTTTTGTGAATGGCCAAACAATTAGTTTCAAATTCACAAATGGTTTCCGGTTGACCTAACCTGCCTTTCTCATGAAATAAACTATTCATCTAAAAAATTTCACCCAGCTCTAAGTACAAACAAGGGAGAGCAGATTTCAAGTCTTGTAAATGACTTGGGTTTGCTGATGTCCAGGCTTCTTGCTGTCCCCAGTGCAATGCTGCAGAGTTGGAAGGGTGCATTGTCCGTTGGCTCCCAAGAACCACTGATTAATGAGAAAACCCAGGACTTATGAAGGCACCAGCTTCCCCCTTCTCTCTGTGCCGCCATTACTACAAGCCCCCAGCTCCTACAACCTGTCTTTCACCTGTACTGTGGGGCCATTGGCTCCCCCCTCTAGAGTTGCTGTCAAGTATTTCCTATAATACTGTGTGCAGACTACAAAGTGGGAGTTAAATTGAAAAAACTTTGCGTTAGTGTATATAGCAATTTGCAACGGAAATGGAGTGCTGTTCCCATATGAGCACATCACCCAGAGTGACTGCTCTCCCTCTGGCATGCTATGCCCGCTCACTGCATGCTTTCCAGAATCCACATGCTAACACAGGGACGGTGTTTGCTCCTACAAACACTCCACTCAGTCCTCTCATGTTTGATTAACAGACCTCTGCTCCCATCTGTGTTGTGCAGTGCTGTGGAGCACAGGGGCTTTTGCCTTTGTATATATGTGATGAACTGGGAGCCAGGTAGCTGAATTCTCTTTCTGAGTTTGCCATGGATTTGCTGTGTGATTGTGAGGAAAATCTTTTAACCTCATGGGGGCCTGGTTTTTTCTATTGCCACACACCTTGTGCAGTTGGTGCCACCTGTGCAAAGTGCTGCTCAATCAGCATGGTATATTGCTTTATGCCATTAAGATGTAAATGATGAGAACAGGTGTTAGAAGAGAATGGAGCATAGATGTGTCTCAGTTTCCCCGTCTTCAAGTAGGCAAAATAACACACCAGAAAGGGATGAATCTTAATTAAATAACTTCTTGTATTCCAGCTTAAAGACTTTATTTCCACTTTAAGACAATCAAAGTTGTACTTTTTTTCCAAGTAAAGAACAGCTTTACACTGAATTAGCTTGCAGGAAGAGTGACTAAACAAATCCAATATACTCTGACTCTCCAGTTAATACAAGTAATCAGAAAATTAGAAAAAAAATAAGCCACATAATGAGCACAAAATTTCATTGCAAGGTGGAGATGGGGGAGGGGGAAAACCCCAGCTTGTGTGACTCATTGAGTAAATCTCGTCCACCTAAGTCTATGGTTTATCAAATGAATGGAACAACCTAGTGCATGATAGAGAACAATTCACTTTCCCTCCTATGAATAAATCAGGAAAAAGTGCTCTGTTAATTCAGTAGATTGAGAAAAGAGGCTGAATCATGCCAAGTCACTAATTTTAGTAATTATAAGAGAAGCTGGATGGGGAGACAGAACTTGTTTCAATTAGTTTCCATTACCCAGTGCGTCAGAGTAGTTAATAACAGCACCAAGTAAATAAAATTGGGAACATTTACCCAATATTTTTCAATATTTAACATTTTTCACACACTCTTACAGAAACTTCAAGAACAGCTCTTTAGAGCCTGGAACTGATTTGTCTGGTTAGGTTTCCCTGTGTGTGTATGTTACAGGTTATTCCGTCTCATAGCTGACAAGACGGTATTTTGTTCTGTGTGTTGATATATGAATAAAACATAATTTGTCTTTTTTCTGATTTGTTTACTCTACAAACTGTACTGCACTAGAATGTAGATAGAATAAAGTGTTTTTTTCCCATGAAACTCCTAGTAAATATAATATATTCCCCACACACTTTTGATGTCTGTTTAGATACTCTTGCTTATTATGATATTGGATGATTTACACCAGCTAAAGATTTGATCCAATATATTTAATACATAAATCAGAGGTGTGTGGCTTTGATGTTTCTGTTTTAAAAAAAAACCCCAAAACGATGGCCTTAGCACCCCTGTTAAAATGAAGAGTGGATTCCAGTTTCTGCTGTAATGACCCAAAACACTTCCCCAACTCTCGTACAAAGAGACCATTACTTTAGAAAACTATAATTTTTGCAATGTAATTGAAAAACCGATATTTCAGAGAAGTACATCTACTGCATTTCAAATTGAACAGGGCTAGAACTTCGCAGGAAACAGACCAAAACTGGAGAATCATTTTAGTATTTGGAAGGGGCTACTATAGCTGTGGTGCTTGCAAATATGGAAATGGCTAGTAACAGACACCAACTGCAGGGGTCTTGCAGTACGGACTGGTAATTCTGTTAAGGCTCTGCATGTTGTGGGTTTGATCTACTGATCATAAAAGGTACAAGCCTGAGCATCTGCTACAGAAACATGCATGATGCAAATGTATCAAGTCTGGCATCTGACTGGGAGTCTCCAGTGGCTGCATATTCTTGCTCTCACAGGTTGACAGACAAAACTCAAAACGGTGAGGAAAAAAATAGGCTGCATCATTTCTGTGAATAGCAAACAGCCCTCCATGGTACAATCATGCTAGCAATTCCTGGGAGACAGCGTTGAATATCTCCTGATCCTGCCTCTCCTCAATGATGTCTGAAATGTGGGTATCAAGGGAGGACAACCCTTACGTAGCATAATTGTACAATATAGTCACATCCTGATTGGGGCCTCTGGGTGCTGGTGTGGCAAATATTAAATACATTTTTATAAATGGTCAGAAGAGAACGCTGGAATGTGGGTGCCACAGAGAAACTGGGCAGAGTTGAGGATCTGGCAGCTTTCCCAAATTTACAAATCAGTTGAGGAAAAGGGTATGTCCCTTGAGACATGTCACAATAGGGAGGGTGGATTGAGAAGTTCTTCTCCCAGCTTTTAGGATCTGTGAAAATTGGGTGAGTGGGGTTCCCTCCCTTGGGTCTGGGACATTGGGTGGGGTTCCCTCCCTTGGGTCTGGGGCATCAGAGCATAGAGAATTTTCCTTGTTATGATCTGCACTGCTCACACATGAATATGACCATTCAACCGAGAATATGGGAGTGCAAAATAGAATAAACATACGTGCAGTGTGGCAGACATCACATAACAGGAGAAACATTAACTCTGGTAATATTGTGACTGTCGGGTGTTTAGTTTAGAATTAATACAGCATGAAGGTTGCCAAAGGAGTGGATTTAATTTTGTGTGGATTAAAACTGAGGGGAAATTGGCATAACTCACAAGGGTGTTGAGAGTTAACTCATTAACATTTGTGAAGTGCAATGAGCACCAAAGAAATGCCTATTAAAATGAATAATTAAATTCCACACATTCTGAGAGGAACACAGAGACCCAAGTAGTTCATCCGTGGTACATCCTTGATTGTTGTAAAGGACAAATGTAAAGCGCAATTCAGAGTCGATAACGCTTTGGCTATGTAACAATAGGAACCTGCAAAAACACAGGTAATGCGGGAAGTTTAAGAAAAGTTGTGAATGAGGAAGCTTGTGCTCATGTAAATATGAGACTTTGTTCATACAAATACAAACAGGTCATATGTTTAGTGTTTGCAAGTTGCATTCAAGGCAGGCCAATGGAGCACTTGTTTGAATTCTCCGCAAACTGGAATTCGGAGGGCTTCTAAAGCTCTGTGGAGACCCCGAATCATAGGATGGGAAGGGACCTCAAGAGGTCATCTAGTCCAGTCTGCTTCACTCATGGCAGGACTAAGTATTATCTAGACCATCCCTAACAGGTGTTTATCTAACCTGCTCTTAAAAATCTTCAATGATGGAGATTCCACAACCTCCCTAGGCAATTTATTCCAGTGTTTAACCACCCTGACAGTTAGGAAGTTTTTCCTAATGTCCAACCTAAACCTCCCTTGCTGCAATTTTAGCCCGTTTCTTCTTGTCCTATCCTCAGTAGTTAAGAAGAACATTTTTTCTCCCTCCTCCTTGTAACAACCTGTTATGTACTTGAAAACTGTTATGTCCCCTTTCAGTCTTTGAAAAAAATGGGTTTGTTAATCTTCCTTCATAGCTCATGTTTTCTTGAACTTTAATCATTTTTGTTGCTCTTCTCTGGACTTTCTCCAGTTTGTCCATGTGTTTCCTGAAATGTGGCTCCCAGAAGTGGGCACAATACTTCAGTTGAGGCCTAATGAGCACGGAGTAGAGTGGAGGAATTACTTCTCATGTCTTGCTTACAACACTCCTGCTAATATATCCCAGAATAATATTCACTTTTTTTTTGCATCAGTGTTACACTGACTCATATTTAGCTTGTGGTCCACTATAACCCCCAGATCCCTTTCCGTACTATTCCTTCTTAGGCAGTAATTTCCCATTTTGTACGTGTATAACTGATTCCTTCCTAAGTGGAGTACTCTGCATTTGTCCTCATTGAATTTCATCCTGTTTACATCAAACCATTTACCAGTTTGTCCAGATCATTCTGAATTATAATCCTATCCTCCAAAACACTTGCAATCCCTCCCAGTTTGGTAATCTGTAATGGAACAAGGAGAATTGCCTAACATCACCAATCAATGTATGATTTGGGGCCAGTCATTCTTTCCAGGCAAGTATCACTACTACCCCTAGTCACATGGATTGCTAAATAATGTTTACTTCCATTGCATGCTGCAGAAAAATTATTTTTGCATTTGTCTGTGAATGTTGATGACTCTGGGGTTAATTGAATGAAGGATAGGCGATGGACCTGCTGGAGAATGAATTGCTGACAATCAGCTATATAACTAGTTTTGAAAATGTATGCATGTACTTGTGCCTCAATGTAGTACTCAAGAAAGTGCTGGATTCTATGCCATTATAACCTTTTCTACATCATGTCAGCAGATTTTCTAATATATTAGAGGTGTATATGTTTCTGAATTGTACAGATAATGCATGTCATGAATAAATATTCTGACAACAGAAATTGCTTTCTTCTGAGCCTTAATTTGCAATTTTTGTCTGCAAAAGGCATCAGTGGTCGTATCTTGTCTACAAGTTCTTTTGGTAGCATTATAATTATTCAGCACTTAGAAATGCTCAGCCAGTCATATCACTCAGACAACTGGCAGGTGTCTTGTTCTACAGATGGATAAGCCGTACCACATGTTAAACTGCAAATATCTAGAAGATGTGCATTTGTTGACCATCCAGCCATCTGTCAGATTTTCTTTAGAGGATGGCCCGCAGTGGTTTGACAAATGAGTGAGAATGGTGTAGTTATTGGTATTAGGTTCTTAATCATTCTCATAGTGTCCCTGTACAACCTCATCTACCGAAATCTAAATTAGATGGGCAGATGTATAGTCTGGGAAATGGTCCAGATTATTCTTTAAATATCAAAGGGTTCAAAACTGGCTACACTAAACAGTGTCCTCGTTGATGTTATCATTACTTCAAGTACCACCAAGGAGGTGCTTTGAGTAACATAATGATGAGGAACTTGGGGATGGTGGGTTGAAAAGAAAAGAAAAAAAGAAAAAATCATTTCTCAGCAACCAGAGTTGCTGATCCCGATTGCTCAGGTCCTTAAGGTCTTTCTAGACACTCAGACATTTTAGTACTGTAATATAGTGAGTTAGCAGCTATGACAATAATTTGGGAGTCAGGAGGTGCGTGGGGTCTATCCTGCGCTCAGCTATTGGGTTGCTGTGTGCCTTTGGGCAAGTCAAAGCATCTTTCTGGGCCATTGTTTCTCTTCACACCCATAGTTGATTTGGACTCTAAGCTCTTTGGGTAGAGGAATGTCTCTTGCTGTGTCTATACAGTGCTTAGTACAGTGGAGCCCCCCCCCTCCTCTCAGGTGGGGCCTTAGATGCTACCATATACAAACAATATTTCCCAGACATTGTGCAGGATCATGATGAATTTGCCTGGATGGTCATAGGTCAGTCTATGGTGATGAGTAAATAGAGTAGAAACACGCTTATGAGTTAGGGTGGCACATTGCCTTTTTTTGTTGCCATGGCAGGTCCAAGTCTCTTCCACATGCTCTGATATTCCTGGAAGTTGTTTCTGTTGTTTTATTTCTTGGTTTATTTTTTGTATTGAGATGCACATCTCCAGGAAGCTCAGGGCAGGGTGGGTGTTGAGAAGGGGGATCAGGTTTCAGGAGAGGATCTAGTTTGGTGAGTCACTGGAGGTCTCAGGAATGCAAGCTGCATGCAGACTGCTCGTTTTCAAAGCCTAGAACCCCAATTTATAATGCTGACCATTAAGCATATGTTATAAAGATATTTTCTACAGCTCTGCCTGCCCGCCCCATTGCTAATTGCTAATGAAACCTGGTGATAGTGAGCCTGGGAGGATTGTACTTAGTTCTTAACTAGGGCTACTCTTTTCAAAATGATGTGTACATGTCAGCACTAATGAAGCTGTTGACTATGACTAACTACCAAAGCACCTGTCTCCACGGTTACCTCCCTCAGTTTGTCTTTTTATTTACCTGTTGCATATTGTTTAGATCCTAGGCCATGAGCTGTCTGGGGCAGGGACTCTTTGTATGTAGAGTTCCTTGTGTAACTGTTTAGGGCTCTAGGGACTACTGGAATACAAATAATACCTCCTTCAGCCTACCATGACCTGTGTTTTAATATATATATTTTTTTGCAATAGTGCCTAGGCCCCTCAACTGGTGATCAGGTCTCTGTTGTGCTAGGTACCATACAAACACAAAACAAAAAAGACTGTTTCTGACCCGAAGAGCTCCCAACGTGAGTAAAGAGGTAACCATCCCCTCATTAAACCTATTAACTCTTTTTATAAATGGGGGACTATGAGGCAGAGTGTTTAAATGACATTCCCAACACCCCAGAGGGAGCCAATGTTGGAACCATGATTAGAACCTCTTAATTCCTAGTCCTGTGTTTAATCCGCTAAACCATTATGAACAGTTGTTAGCCTGAAAACAAATGTACCCTAGTGGACTTTGTGGTCTGGGCATTAAAATACCACGTGCTGTCATATCATCCTCTCTGTTGTCTCTGCCCCAATCTTTGTGGTTTGGGACTGAAGCTTCATTCCCAGGCTAGCCTAAGTAAATACATCTAGGTGAAGTATGCAGAGACAAAATCCTGAAAAAGTCCAACACGAGCCCTGGACTGGTAGATGTGTGATTCTGTCTGAAGGTATGTGAATAAGAATTCTGGAATAATCTCTCAAAACACTTAAACAGTCCAAATGAGTAATTGCTGAGATTATAAATAGCCATGTTTCCGTCAGATCCTTTCATTAAAAAACAAAAACCTTCAAGGAAACAAAAATAACTAGTGTAGAATCTCCAGACCTGGTTCTTTGCTCAACAATATAATTTAGGAGTAACCCCACTGAAGTCAATGGAGTTACGCTGGTGGAAAAATGGTGAAAATGAGAGGACAGTCAGGCCCATTGTGCAAAATGTGTACTAGAACTTCAGAGAACAGTTTGCATATCATTAATGTAAATACTATATTTGTAAATTAGTCATCTTCAAACCCCATCCCTCTTCAGGACTTTCATATTCATAGAATCATAGAGTATCAGGGTTGGAAGGAACCTTAGCAGGTCATCTAGTCCAACCCCTTGCTCAAAGCAGGACCAATCCCCAATTTTTGCCCCAGATCCCTAAATGGCCCCCTCAAGGATTGAACTCACAACCCTGGGTTTAGCAGGCCAATGCTCAAACCACTGAGCTATCCCTCCCCCCCATATTGTGGTGACTAGATTTTTAAAGGATCATTTGTCAATTTTAAATCTATGTATGCAGTGTTATTGTAACCATTTGGTCACAGGATATTAGAGAGACAAGTGGATGAGGCAATATCTTTTACTGGACCAACTTCTACTGGTAAGAGAGACAAGCTTTCAGGCTATCCAGAGCTTGTCTCATTCACCAGCCAAAGTTGGTCTGGTAAAAGATATTGCCTCACCCTTACCCAACTTCAAATCTAGTCAGTTTTGAGAAAGGAGTTAAAAATAGTTTCAAGTACTATATTTGATCCATTCTCTATATAACCCTCTGAAGTGTATGTTACGGTTCCGCCTCTGTGCACAATTTGAGAGTTGTTTGCACGCCTAATTAGGGAGCTTTGGTTCTTCAGGTCAAGCTGCACCATCT
Source organism: Chelydra serpentina (assembly GCA_037349315.1). Classification (NCBI taxonomy): domain Eukaryota; kingdom Metazoa; phylum Chordata; order Testudines; family Chelydridae; genus Chelydra; species Chelydra serpentina. The sequence continues at coordinate 18,842,793 of JBAIAC010000004.1, read as the reverse complement.
TGTGCGTTTAGCACTGGCGTTCTCTGGTTCAATCCTCACTGTGTCCACCAAGATGGCGACCACCACATCTGTTCTGGCAATTTGTATACTTACAATCACATTTTCCTATTTAACGGTAAATAGAAATCTTTGTGTTAGATAACTTTATACTGGTGTATGCACTGTCCTTACAATATTTGAGTGTGCATGGACTAGTTTGGAAAAATTCCATTTTGAGGAAAATGCATGCATTTAATAATTAATGATGTAAAAGAAGCTTCAATTAAATTACTAACAAACATTACAGAATGGCACAAAGTTTAAAACTGGGTTAAATGGCAGCCCTGGGTCATTTAGTATATTTTCCTGTGTTTGGAAACTCAGAAGCCATTAAACATGGTTGTGGAACCAAGAAATCAGGCCATTAAACTGTTTCCACTTCCCACAAATACATAAATAAAATAAATTGGTGATACATGATTCCAATGCCCAGAGAGTTGTGTTAAGAAACTTGGTAGGTGCAATTCTCATGTAATATCTGAGGCCTGTGACGTCACTTTAGCATGTGAGTAACTACGTATATGAGTACCTCAACTGAGTTCAATGATAGTATTCATGTGCTTAGTTACTCACATTTTTTAATATTTCCAGGATCATGGCCTCACTTTTTCCTCCATGCTCACCACAACAGTTGTTGGGTTAATTCTTAGCTGTTTTGCCTGGCCCTCCTCTAACCTAAATAACACTAACCTCATAGCATGCCTATAAGAATGGAGGGAGGATGAAGTATGAAGCCAAGACATTCCTGCCCTATGTCACACTGCCCCTATCTCAGTAGAAATGAATGAAGCATCCATCCTAAAGTATCCAAGAAACTTGAGGCAAAATTTTGGTCCCAGTGGTAAAACTCCCATTGACTTCAGTGGAGCCAGGATTTCACACTTAATACTAAATGCTACTCTTCAGTCCATTAGCATACAGTTGTTTTATAATTTGCTAAACTAACCCCTGTGCTTGTAAATGGAAGGACCATAAGCTTTTCCAAATAGTAAATTATACCTTTATCTTCCCCAAAAGATAAGACAGAAGTAATTATCTCAAAAAATTGGGAGAATGGTAAATAATGAAGGGTACAGGTCACTGATATAGAGCAATCTGAACCATTTGGTGAGCTGGAGTCAAGCAATGTTTTTTTTAATATGGCTACATCTAAATCTATACCTCTAAAAACAAAGAACATAGGCCACACTGACAAGACAGAGATCTCTATCCTAGGAAGCAGTGCCTTTGAAGAAAATGTGGGTGTTATGGTGGGTAATCTTGACAGTGTGACCAAAAGGACTAATACAATCCTTGGATGCATAAACAGAGGAATCTTGTGTAGGAATAGAAAGGTTATTTTACTTCTATATTTGGCCCAGATGATGGCACAACTGAAATACTGTGTCCAGTTCTGATAGCAACAATTCACGAAGTTGTTGATAAATTACAGAGGATTCAGAGAAGAGCCATAAGAATGATTAAAGGATTTAAAAAATATGCTTTGTAGTGATAGACTCAAAGAGCTCAATTTATTTAGCTTAACAAAGGAAAGGCTAAGGGGCGACTTGGTTACGATCTATAAGTATCTACATGGGGAACGAATATTTAACAACGGCTCTTCAATCTAGCAGAGAAAGATATAACCTGATCCAGTGGCTAGAAGTTGAAGCTAGACAAATTCAGACTGGAAAGAGGGCATACTTTTTGGGAACAATTTACTAAGGGTTGTGGTGGATTTTCCATCACTGGTGATTTTTAAATCCAGATTAAAGTATCAGAGGGGTAGCTGTGTCAGTCTGGATCTGCAAGAGCGACAAAGAGTCTTGTGGCACCTTATCGACTAACAGATATATTGGAGCATAAGCTTTCGTGGGCGAAGACCCACTTCGTCAGATGCATGTGGTGGAAATTTCCAGAGGCAGGTATAAATATGCAGGCAAGAATTAGGTTTGAGATAACAAGGTTAATGCATCATCAGTGATCTTCAACCCATCCTGGACAATGATCCCTCACTTTCACAGGCCGTGGGAGGCAGGCCAGTCCTCGCCCACAGACAACCCACCAACCTGAAGCATATTCTCACCAGAAATGATACACCGCATCATAGTAATGCCAACTCAGGAACCAATCCATGCAACAAACCTCGATGCCAACTCTGCCCACATATCTACACCAGCAACACCATCACAGGACCTAACCAGATCAGCAACACCATCACTGGTTCATTCACCTGCACGTCTACCAATGTAATATATGCCATCATGTGCTAACAATGCCCGTCTGCTATATACATCGGCCAAACTGGACAGTCCCTATGTAAAAGGATAAATGAGCACAAATTAGATATTAGGAATGGCAATATACAAAAACCTGTGGGAGAACACTTCAATCTCCCTGGACGCACAATAGCAGATGTAAAGGTAGCCATCCTGCAGCAAAAAAACTTCAAGACCAGACTTCAAAGAGAAATTGCTGAGCTACAGTTTATTTGCAAATTTGACACCATCAGCTCAGGATTAAACAAAGACTGCGAATGGCTAGCCAACTACAAAAGCAGTTTCTCTTCTCTTGGTGTTCACACCTCCAGATCAGCTGCTAACAGTGGACCTCATCCTCCCTGATTGCATTAACCTTGTTATCTCAAACCTGATTCTTGCCTGCATATTTATACCTGCCTCTGGAAATTTCCACCACATGCGTCTGACGAAGTGGGTCTTCGCCCACGAACGCTTATGCTCCAATAGATCTGTTAGTCTATAAGGTGCCACAAGACTCTTTGTCGCTCTAAATCCAGATTGGATATTTTTTCTAAAAGAGAGGCTCCAGGAATTATTTTGGGGAAGTTCTGTGGCCTGTGTTATACAGGAGGTCAGACTAGGTCAGGAGTTCTCAAATTTCCTTTGCACTGTGACCCACTTCTGACAACAAAAATTACTACATGAATCCAGGAGGGGGGATTGAAGCCTGAGCCTGCCCAAGTCCCACCACCCCAGGCAGGAGGGCTGAAGCCAAAGTCCAAGGGCCTGTAACCTGAGCTCTGCCTCCCAGGGCTGGTGCCCTCTGGCTTCGGCTTCAGCCCCAGGCAGTAGGGCTTGCACTTCGACCCCAGGCCCCAGCAAGTCTAACGCCAGGCATGGTGACCCCATTAAAACGGGGTCACAACCCACTTTGGGGTCCCAACCCACAGTTTGAAAACTGCTTTACTAGATGATCACAGTGGGCATTTCTGGCCTTGGAAAGGTTACATCTGTTTCCTATCTTGCTTCTATTTAATGCAGGGGAAAAGACACCTGATTTTGTTTTTCACATTCTGTCTTCTGGAGGCAGAGGAGAAAAATAAAAGAAATTTGTTCCACCAGGTTGGCAAAGCTTAAGGATGGAGCTCAAAGGCAGCCTTGTGGACAGATGGATGACTAGATACGTGCTCAAATACTATGGTGACATGAGCCATATAAATACAAAGACAGAAGATTCAAGTAGATTGTACATATTGCTGGTGGGCAAACGTAATGTGTTCAGATATAGGACCCAAAAGTTGAGATGTTTTTTGTTTAAACTTCAGGAGATGGCACGGTATCTGGAAATTTAACAAAGGTTATCGACCTTCCAGCTATGTTCAAAATACCATCACAAGAGTATCCATTCTGGTATCTCCAGTAGCACGTCAAAGAGAGAAGGGTGATTAGAGCTGTACGGAGAATGCAACTTCTGTTTTGTGAAGGATTTTAACATTTTGGTGTTGAACTGTCCTGGTATAGTTAAAGTGGTAAAAGCCCCTAGTATGGACACAGCTATAACACTGTAAAAATGCCTTATACCAGAAAAGTGTTTTCTTATATGTGAAGGGGGAATAAGCCATATTGGTATTATTGTATCTACATGCGGGGTTGTACTCATAGGCGCCGACTTCGTGGGTGCTCCGGGGCTGGAGCACCCACAGGGAAAAATTGGTGGGTGCTCTGCACCCACCAGCAGTTCCCCGCCATCCCCGGGACCCGCGGCCAGCTCCCTGCCAACCCCGGGGCCCGCCGCCATCTTACCTTAGCACCGGGAGACGTTGCTGGGCCCCGCCCCCGACGCTGGGCGACGTTGCGTCGGGGGCGGGCCCCGCAACATCCCCCGGCGTCGGGGGCGGGGCCCGGCGTCGGGAGCGGGGCCCCGCCCCCGACGCTGGGCGTGAGCTCCCACCGGCGCCACAGAAAGTCGGCGCCTGTGGTTGTACTGGTATAACTAGTTTGTTTGTTTTAGAAAACAATCACTCCCTTAACAGATTTAGTTATGCTAGTACAATAACTGTGTATAGACTAGGCCTGAGTCACTCAGAGTTAAATTACCTATTCTGTAAAGTAGCTGCCAAGACCTTGGGCAGTGTGAAAATAATGAACAATTCTGCAGAGAATAATAATAGTTTTAGTTTTAATCTAAAGCCCATTGGAGTCAAGGGAAGGACTCTCGTTGACTCCCCAAGGATTCTGGATCAGGCCTTCTATGGTTACTCTCCATGTATAAACAACTCATAGTTTTTGAACTTCACTTGTTTTGGACAATAAAAAGAGAATAAACCATTTTACTTTGTTTTAAGTCACCGCTGAGTGGATCTTGTATGTTTCCATGGTCTAAAAGGGAAATTTAACTCCAATTGTTTTTACTGAAATTGTTATAAAAACATTAGCAATTGTTTAATAAATTACTTTTGTGAATACATTGACCTGACTATATATAATTATATAGTAACAAAAACCCTACCACTTATAAAAGGTTCTGCCTTAAAATCGTTGTTCTTCCATTTATACTAGGCTAGAGATCTGTCTTAGAAATTTGTGTTCTTTCTTCTGTACTCTTAATAAAAACATTCAGTCAGTCTGTTTTCTGTACAAAATTTATGAACCAGTTAGTTAAATATTTAATGCTTCTAAGTATATGGCATAGTATGTGATGAGAAGGAACTTCACTAAAACCATGTCCAACCACTGTAATGGGTTCAAATCCCAGATGTCCCAAGCTGGCTCTGTACTTATGCAGTAAATCAGAGAAGTCCCAAGATGCTGTGTTCATGCACACAAGCCTGGCCTGCTGCATGCACTGACAAGATTAATTACAGACCTCTGAACCTGATGTGTTTTCTTAATATCCAACATCACTTTCATTTTCCTCATTGAAGCTGAAATATCAGGCTTGCTTTTGCATAATTCAACAAAGCTCTTTGAGGGTGGAACTGTTTTTAATATTTTTAAATGCTAGTGAATTACCAAAGTGAGCGATAAGAAGCACAGCAGTTTGTTTAGTCACTTCTAGTGATGGTGCAAACAAAGAAAGAAAATAAGATTATTTCCAAAATGTCAGAACATTGAAGAAGTAGGAACACTAGTCACACTTATTCCCACATGTGCAAACCGATGGATCTAGCTTTCATTCTACACCCTAAATCCAGTTATAAACAGCATGACAGTTAGAGCCATCTGATCTTTGCTGTCCAAGTTCATACTTGGTCTTGCTCTATTCAAGGAGCTGTAAAAAAAATAATATTTGAGTTTGCCAGCTGCTGTTTCAAAATTTGGCCAGTTTTGTTTTTAAAAACCTGTTTACTCAAGCTCTTTATGGCCCTCTGTTATAATAATAATTAATACTCTGCTTTTCGTAGCACCTGAAAGTGCATTGCACACATTAATATACTATCCTGGGAGAACTAGTAAGTATAACAAAAATGTGATGTAGTACCTCCAGAAAAGCCATATTGGATTTTACTCAGGGCTATGAGCTAGGATGCCCTGAGTTCTTTTCATGGTATTTTAACAGACATTGGATCAGATTCTGCTCTGACACTGAAGTGAATCAGGAGTGACTCCACTGAAGTCTGTGTAGATGCATTTGTATAAAACTTATTTAAGTGCTTAGGGCACAATCTAACGCACATTGAAGTCAGAAGGAGTCTCATTTGACTTCAATGGGCTTTGAACCAAACCCTAAATGATTTGGTCAAGGCCTTGAAGTCAGTATTACAAACAGGGCCGGCTCCAGGCACCAGCTTTCCAATGCAGGCCGATGCAGGCAGACGTAGCGGGCCCCCGCCCCCGATGCAAGCAGACATAGCGGGACCCTGCCCCCGATGCAGGCGGGGGCGGGGCCCCGCTACGTCTGCTTGCGTCAGGGGTGGGGCCGCCGCCCCTGCTTGGGGCGGCGAAATTGTGAGAGCCGCCCCTGATTACAAATAGGATTTAACCCCCTGGCTCCAAACTCTCTCCTATGCTTTAGCACACAACCATCCTTCCCTTCTTAATCATACAACTTAAATATGCATGTCTGTGTGTGTATAGGTGTGTGTAAGTTATATGGTGTGTGCATGAAACACAACATATACTCTGCTACGTAATGGTGCATGCACCCTATGTCATGGTGTTATGCTCATAAATTGAAGAACTTTGTGCCACTTAAAATAGGTACCATTTTATAAGAGAGACAGAAAACCCAGAGAAATACTGCAGTGATGAGAACCATAAAAGTATCTGGACAGAGCTGAGGCATTCAAAGCTGTCAAACATAAGAACATAAGAGAGGCCGTACTGGGTCAGACCAAAGGTCCATCCAGCCCAGTATCCTGTCCACCGACAGTGGCCAATGCCAGGTGCCCTGGAGTGAGTAGACCTAACAGGTAATGATCAAGTGATCTCTCTCCTGCCATCCATCACCCCCCTCTGACAAACAGAGGCTAAGGACACCATTCCTTACCCATCCTGGTTAAAAGGATATAGACACACATCTTCTGTTACTTTTCATAAAATATCAGAAGCAAAATCCTCTGGACTGCTCTGAAAGTCTCAGGGTTGGTCTACACTACCTCTTAAGATGATGTATCTTATGTCATTCAGGGGTGTGAAAGTGAAAACGACACCCGCCCTGGGCGACATAAGTTTCATTGACTTAAAGATGCTCTGACATAGCTTCCGCCTCTCGTGGAGGTGGAATAATTATGCTGGCGGGAGAGCAATCTCCCATCGGCATAGCGCATCTTCACCAGACGCACTACAGAGGCACAGCTGCACCGATGTGGCGCAGTCATGTAGACTTGCGCTCAGAAAGATTCTTCCCTCATCCTCTCACAAAAGTAGACTTTTATCCACCCCTTAATTATACTGGGTTGAAGTGGAAGGCTATGTCTATGCTGTCCTGCAGTTTGGACTCAGGGCACGTGCAGAGAAATGCACGCCACAGAGCTGAGCTGTAACTCCCCAGTGTGGACGCTGCAGGTGTGAACCTAAAGGTCCCGAGTTTGCACTAATCTTAGGGTACGTCTATACTTACCCGCTGCTTCGGCGGCGAGTAATCGATCTTCTGAGATCGATTTATCGCATCTTGTCTAGACGCGATAAATCGATCCCGGAAGTGCGCGACGTCGACAACGGTACTCCTGCTTGCCACGAGGAGTAAGCGCTGTCGACGGGGGAGCCAGCCCGCCGCGTGTGGACCCACGGTAAGTGCTTTGAAGATCGAACTAAGATACTTCGACTTCAGCTACGTTATTAACGTAGTTGAAGTTGCGTATCTTAGTTCGACATGGGGGGTTAGTGTAGACCAGCCCTTAGGTTCATACCCGTAGCATCCAAGCGAGGGAGGTACAGCACATTCAAATGAGTCTGAACTGCTATTTGCACCCCATGAGTCTGAACTCCAGGAGAGTGTAGACATGGTCTGTCAGGTGATAATTAGTTCTGGGCCAGTGAAATTGTTATGGTTCAATATCTTGGAATTCCTGATGCTAGAAAGGGGGACCACCTGTATATATACTATTGGCAAAAGAAGATTCCTAACTTTCCAATAGTTAACTTGGCTCTGATAGCTTCTTAATCAATAAGATGCCAAGACATCAGACCTTAACACTGTAAAATTGTGTATCAAAAATGTATTTCAGGTCATTTGAGTTTTTTAAAATTACAGTTGAGTGAATAATTGATGTGTTTGTTTTGTTTGCTGGCCAAACTGAAAAAGCAGGGGGAACAGAATTTGTTCTGGATTGATCCGAAACCAGAAACTTTCAGTGAAAAAAAAATTGAAGTTGAACAAACCATTTTGTTTAGAGTTATTTGTTATGAATTATTTTAACCATAGCAAAAAAAAGAAGCAAAATTGGAAACAAAAAGCTGTTTTGAATTTGAAAATTAAAATATTTCATTCCAAAAGTGTCAATGAAGTGTTTCAATTTTGGGGGAGGGCAGGGAGGGAATCTTGTTTTTGACCAAAACAATTTGAATTGAACATGAATTCCCAGAATATGTCAGTCAACACAAATGTGCATTGTTTGGCCAAAAAAAGTCCAACTTTTTTTGCCATGTTCTATTTAAAATGCATTATTTCCTTTCCTTTTTAGCTCTTGAAAGTTGAATTTTATGGTAACTATGGTCTAGTAGTGATATTCAGCTTTTAATTTTTTTATACCAGCTAAAACATGAATGCTCTGAGAATTTCTTAGACACTTAGATAATACCTAGCTATCAATGTGATAGGTGCCTTATAGATATCTAGGTAGGATGGATAGATGCATGGGTTGAATAGTAACTTCTGAATGCAAGTCTGGCTGTCTCAGGCTATTATTAACTAAAATGTTGGAATCCTTTTCACTATGGCTCATAATTTTTCATTATAGGACTCTACAGTTTTCCAGACTGGATTAATCTGTTAACGATTCTGATGTGAAGGTGTCATTGATGCATTAAGGACAGTGGTGATACAAGTAGGTTCTTATTGTCTTTTAAAATCGTTCTTACTGAAATGTAACTAAGCAATATAGAAATACATAGAGCGGGCCCACAAATCAATTTTAAGATTCGCCAAGTTGGATACAGGAAGTTCATTGAAAGGGTGGTCCCTTGAATTACCTGTTATGCAGAATAATTTATTTCTTCCAGATATGTATATGTGTTTTTTAAATTTGTTATTACAGTTGCTGCTTGGTCATTTTTGCCATATATAATTTTTAAAAACAAATATTATTTAAATAACTTCACTGCATCTCATCATAGGTTGGTTCCTCTTTTGTTCTTATTGTTGATACAAACTTAAAGTCTGTAGCATCTTTTTGCTATTCACTTGAGAATTTTGTACAGAAATGCTGTATGCTGTTACAAAGGATTTTCAGAAACACACCAATGAAGCTGTAATCATGTCTAGTTCCAAAGCTTCTAGCGAGCATGACGATGGGGATTTTATGTATGGAGAAGAGTCAATCTTGAGTTGTTGGGGGTTTTGTTTTTTTAGTATTTTATATATCTAAGATGCAACTGGGGTCTGAAAGAATAAACTTAATCATTCTCCCTATTCCTAGTTGAATGATGTTCTTCACTTGAATAAACACTGTAAAGGAAATACATGCAAAGAGGTGGTGGTTGTTTTTAGTTTCCCAGAAAAGAAACAAATCTAAAACTAAAGGGATACATTTTAGCTGAGGACCATGGGTGAAAATTTCAAATCTATGCATGGGTTTTCAGCTTCAAGTCTCACCAGTAGACCTGGTTAAAACAAAACAGGAACATTTAAAAAACAAACAAAAAAGAATCAAATATGTGTATTAGTTTATTTGAATAACATTTGAACTAAAACTTCCCAAACTGAACTATTTTGAATTGGTCATAAGCCACTGCAGTCTTGGTGTAAGTATAAACAGTTCTCACCAGTCAATAATGGTTGTCTCCCTTTACTTCAGGGTTGAACAGCTAATTTGACTGTATCAGTTATTTTCAGTTCTGGGTGTTGCCACATAGTTCTCCCCACAACCAAGCTGCTTTTTCTGTTGATCCTGTAACTCTCTGCTTACATCCTCCATGGTTTGTTTTTATTTTGTTTTCCCCTAGAGAGTTTGTTGTGATTTCACTGTAGGATCAAGATGGCCTACAGGAGAAGGGACCCATTATTTGTGAAATTTCTGTGTCTGGGGAGGGAACTTTAAAGATTTAACATTTTACTTGAATAATGCAAAGGGAAATTCTTGCCTAAGTTGATTCTGTTATTTCTGTAACTGACTGTGAAGGTTTCTAACTAAATTGTGCTGTGTGGTAATGTGACCTGCCTTCTTGATTTCTTGTTTAATTGGGTAATAAACAAACAAACAAAAAAACCCACACTAATTAATTCGGGCTCTTTCTGTAGAAAAGTCAGCCTTTTAGCAGAATGCTTGATGGTTTGGTCAAAGTTTTAGCTTCCATTAAATAACAGAATGGATGGTAATGCAAACTACAGAGCACAGTGAGGATCAGATGGATACTTTTCCTTGCTGGAAGAGTGTGAGGTTCAGCCATCCCTCCACAGAGCTAATATTCTGGCTTTGTGTGGGGAAGATGAATGGCAGATAAGATTTGCTTCTCCTGACTTGGGCAGATACCATTACCGCTATTATTCTAGCCCATGGACTGGGTTGGGTGTGGTGGAGTAAACAGGCTCTGTGCATGCCAGATAGAAAGGGGAAGGACTGTGCTCCTGAGAAAGCATAGCTCCATATTGTCCCAACATTGGTTAGTGCATAGTCTCACATAGCCTCTGTAATGATCACATAGCATTTAGGAAAGAACTCTTTCTTTGCAAGGAAAGCCTATTCTTCAATAGGGAAAAGGGTGTGTATTTTACATAAGGCTGGTGTAGTTTTAAGAGGTTAGCTGGTTGAGATGAACCTCCCTGCTAGGGTTTACCTTAATCAGTTAAAGAATTGTAAAACGGCCTTTTCTACTCCAGGACTTTAACATGTGTTAACACGTGTAAACCAACACGAATACTCCTCTCCCTTAGTCTAAACATGCTCTAACTCAGTGGTAATATAGGAATATCAGTTACTATTAACCACTAATCAATTTTAAAAATATGTGAATGGCAAATAAAAGTTATGGAACAGTAAATGCTGCCTTTAACGTTACAGTTCCTCCTTTAAGTCAGAAGGAGTAAGTGAGAACAAGCCTAAAACCCTGTTTTATTCATTACAAATTTACCCCTGCTAGGGAAAATGGTCTGAGCGGAATCTTTATAAGCAGAGGTGCAGTGACCACAGCCTATAGATTTTGTTCTCTTAGGCGTTCAGAGAGGCAGTGCCAAATAGATCGTGCTATTCTAAGGTACGGGTTGTGTCAGCACAGCATCGATAACACTAGCAGTATTTTTATTTCATGATGCATGTGTGCTCATGTCACTTACCAAGCCTTCTGAGCTTCAGCCTGTATCTGGGGTATGCAGCAGCGTTGCTGTTTTCTTATGGCACACTCGGTGTTCTCAGGAATTTACCATTTTCCCTTATTTGGGGGTGGGGGGGTCCATACAGAGACCTTGGGAGATGAATGCATGTGTCCGTGATAACCAAAAATCTATTTTACAGGTGCTGAAATATGTGTCTGCATTACTCTGTGTCCTTCTCAGGCAGAAACCTGCAAGGTTTCTCAATGTAAATGACCCTGAAACAGATAAGCACATGCAGCATAAATAAGTCACAGTTACAAACTTTGCATTGTAAATCTCAGATGTATGGAGTAGTGAATGACAGAAGTAGGTAACTGCTGTATGTATCGGACCTTCTAACGCTTCAGTATCCTTTTTGGAAGGAATTAATCAATTTTTACTTATAAAGGGTAGTTCAGCAAAATGCTTTAATGTATTTTAAGGGGCTGATTCATTCAGTAAATGCTGCCAAGTTTAGTACACCTCCTCACAGCAGTAAGTTCTCTGTAATCAGGGTTGGCAGTATTTGCCCTACACTTGTGTAGTATGTTAGGTCCCAGTCCTGCAAAGATTGGCTAGTAGATGGAACCAACATGGAACCCTATTGATTTCAGTTGGGCTGTGTGCGGGCACAGGGGTCAATCTGTGCATCATGCATAGCAGGACCAGGGTCTTACAATGTGCTCTGGAATGGTGAGTGTAGGGCCCTTATGGATCTCTGTGATGATGTTTGAGTCATGGGCCTGTTGTTGAGCACCATTGTTGGCTTTGGCTTTTGCTTTTTCAAGCCTATAACGTTGTTGCTGTGGTTTCTTTCAGCTTTTACTAGCTTCTCTCTTCTTCACTCTTACAAAAAAATCCAGAGTTCACCTCTGGAGTTTTCCCCATATTTTAGCAATGCATTAAAAGTAAGGATATGAGTGTCAGGGACTCTTACCCAGATGTGGCAATATTCGTTCGTTGTCTGACCGGCAACACCAGCAAAAATCCGATAACAAGCCCTTTATTGATAGTGCACGCATCAATACAGAGCAGCCCGTCCCCAAAAAGAACCAGCAGCTCATGCTAACAAAGAGTAAGTTTTTATAGACAGTTCCGTGGCGTCACAGATTATTCATGAAGTGGCCCACCTCCCTTTGTTCTTAAAAGCTACATATCCATCCCCCTTTTAGTATTTGCCTTAAGCAAGTTGTAATGCTTAGACAACTTTCTTATCAGCATGGTTGCCAGGCACCAGAAATTAGGGAGTGAGGAAAGGAGTGAGAACGGTGGGCCTCCTTATCTAAGCAGACTGTTCCTAGCCCATCTGGTCCTGGAATGTAACTCTCCACCCCCTCTCACTTTCTGGAGCCTTCAATCCTACCCAGTTTGCTTAGGGACTTTTCAGCAACCTGCTTTGGCATGACTTTGGTTAGGCTGGCATAACGGCCTATGCTCAATTTCTCGCCTAACACGAGTATCTTCCATTCTTTTCTTCATGCATGTCAAGATGATGAGCCCCATGATCCAAAGAGAGTCCTGTAATCATTGGAGTCAGTTTCAGATTTCTGCTTCATTCTAAGCATTGTTCCCTCCATTTGGGAAGAAATCCTGACAGTTTGTTGTCTTCTAGAGTAGACAGTGGTAGGGATGGTATAACATTCTCAGTGGACTCAGGTTGTTAGCTGCATGCTGATCAGTCTGAAAGCCACTGGTGTTGCCCTCATAAGGTGACTGTTGTACTTTTTGCACTGACCGGACGTGTTTCTGCGTATGCCCCAGTTTGTAGTGTTTTCTAAAGGGTTTGTCCTTGTTCTTGATTCTGTATCAGGCTATTGAAATATGTTTCTAATAGACATGGTTGGAGAAGAGTGCAGCATGTAGTTGTGATGCCCCAGGAGCACAGCACACCAGGGACTGAATTGTGGCTTGGAAGATCACAAGTGAGTCCTTGCTATGCCAGCTCGTGTGTGCTGACCAGTGCATTGGGTGGTGGAATCAAGAGCTGCTACTCCTTGCCCTTGCTTCCCTACCTGTCATCCTCCTGCATGTCAGGAGAAGTAGCAGCCAAGTGGCAGATCCAAGTCACCCCGTGCTGGTACATCCCCTCTTCCTCACCTGGATGGGCACCTTTCACCTTCTCCTGTGAGGGAGCATTGGCATGGTTATGATCAGGCTCTGTATTAGTTAGCAGGATACTCGGGTTACCTGTGTAATATGCAGCCAGTTATAAAGATAGATTCCGGACAGCGGAGAGATCCTGCAAGACACAGGAGTGTAATATAACAAAAATCCCAAATCAAAGCCTGTTCTGTCTAGGGAGGGTTTTCTGTAGTGCTCATTGTTGTGGTATCAAAGAACGTAATAGGTACATTAAACTTACCTAGTGACATCTTTTTTAAGGAGTGTTCTACTTTTCCCCTTTTCCTGCATAGAGCTTTTGGTAGGGCAATATTTTTATTATAAACTCCACCATACCAGTTATTGTTGAGAGGCTGTGCTGATGAGGAGAATCTTTCAGCGCATCCTAAAAGCAGGCAGTCTAGGTTAGTCTGCTCTCCTGTGAAACCTTGTCCCTCAGCTGAATCCTTTTGGCCAAGAATGCTTATCTCTTGTGTTTATGCCCTCGGTCCTGGGTTTGTACATTTCATTGCCCTTGAAGATCGCAGCTGTCTTTGTGGGTTGTGAATGGAGATATGGGTACTGTTGTAGCTAAGTGCTGACTAAAGGCAAGCATATAATGGATTTTGTTTTAGTTTGTTGGCAATTCTGAAAAATTGAAGAAAAGTTTTGTTTTCAGGTTGAACCAAAAATGAAATGTTTCTGACATTTTTGGCAAACCAAAAAGTCAAATTTTGACTAATGTCAAAATGAAACTTTTTTTTTGTTTTCACACCATATGAATTTTTGTTTTGTTTTGACTTTGTGCATTCTGACACAAGTAAAGAAGGATGAGATTCACAGCATGGGGGGAGGAGTGGGGACCTCCCTTATAACCTTTGACCCTGAGTTCCCCACATTCCTCATTTCCCTCCCTTCTTGATGTGGAGAAGGGATGTGAACGTGGCTCTCCCACAGAACAGAAGCGTGCCCTAACCACTGGGCTATGGGATAGTCTGGTGTGGAGAGTTCTCATTCGTAGTGACAATTCATAGTCATACATGAACACAATGACTAGCCCTTGAGCTAGGGAAAGAGAGTGAGAATGACTCTATAGCCTGGTGTTTAGGGCACTCAGCTAGGATGTGAGAGACCCACATGCCAGTTCCTGCTCTAAGGCTTATTTGTCTAAATAATTAAACCAGAATACCTTCAACAGGAGAGGTTGGGAGATTCCCCACACCAGCATATCCCACAGCCCAAGGGCTAGGGTGCTTTCTGCAATGGGAGGACCCCTGATCACATCAGTTCTCCACATCAGACACGGGGGAGGGAGGAATTGAACCTGGATCTCCCATATGTTGGGCTAACTGTTATAAGGGAGGGTGACCCTCCTACCCTCTCTGTTTTAGGACTCTATTCCCTCCTCCCCTTTTGCTTTTGTCAAAATGTCTGACGTTGAAAAAAAAGGGGAGGGGGTCAGGTAAAAATGTTTCATTTTGATTTTACTAAAATGTTTTGGATTTTGTATTTGTTTTGTTTTGTTTTTGGTTCAGTTAAAACTATTCCGTTGACTCTATGTGAATTTGTGAATAGCTTCAGGTTGACAAAAACTACATTTTTCAGCAAATAAACTATTAGGTGAAATTTTTTTTCACAGCTCTAGTGCTGAAACACTCATGGCTGTGAAGACCAGGACCGAGGCTTTGTACTAACAGTGAGAGTGCACTGGGTGGGAGGGACTGAAACAAAGGAGGGACGTGCTGGGGACTCTGCATTCTCAGGGAGATGGAAATTCAACATTGTATCCACATTCAGACCCAATTACAATGAATTACAATAATGCCGGAAGTAATGCTTAATGTCTGGAGTCATGTCTAGTTCCTCAGCTGGGAGGACTGGGTAGAGTTTTCTAGCAAGCTATAAGCAGAAGAATTAATTCATGCTAATGTGTGTACTGTTGATCCAGTCAAACACTCTAATACCAATTAAACAAGTCAATTAAGCATATGAAAACAAAATTCTGAGCTGAGGTATGATAAACCTCCTGTGGCTTAGTTCTTGGTTAGCCTCCTGGGATTATACTTTTTTATTACTTCTATAGTTGTACAGGGCTCTCTAAAAGCGATGGTATGTTCTCAGGAGAGATTAATAAGACTGCGACTTTTCAGCTTGGAAAAGAGATGACTAAGGGGAGATATGATTGAGGTCTATAAAATCATGAGTGGTGTGGAGAAAGTAAATAAGGAAGTGTTATTTACTCCTTCTAATAACACAAGAACTAGGGGTCACCAAAAGAAATAGGCGGCAGGTTTAAAACAAACAAAATGAAGTATTTTTTCATACAATGCACAGTCAACCTGTGGAACTCTTTTCCAGAGGATGTTGTGAAGGCCAAGACTATAACAGGGTTCAAAGAAGAACTAGATGAGTTGATGGAGGATAGGACCATCAGTGGCTATTAGTCAGGATGGGCAGGGATGGTGTCCCTAGCCTGTTTGCCAGAAACTGGGAATAGGTGACAGGGGATGGATCACTTGATGATTACCTGTTCTTTTCATTCCCTTTGAAACACCTGGCATTGGCCACTTTCGGAAGACAGGATACTGGGCTAGATGGAACATTGGTCTGACCCAGTATGGCTGTTCTTATGTTCCAACCTAGGAACACACAAGAATTTACAAGCCAAAAGCACAGACCAATACAGGAAATATCTTAAGTTTTTTTCAAGAGCAGCCTCACCACACCTCATCTAGAATGAGGACAAATAAAACAGTAGCTATGTAGCCCTCTCAGCTGGATTCCGTCACAGAACAAGCAGTTTATTACAGTGTTAGAGGGAAGGCTTTGAGTGTAATGACTGGATCAAAGATACTATGGGTGGATCATTGTGATCAATAGGAACATGATGCAAGCACAAGGAACAGCAACAAAGAAGGCACAAAAGTAGTACAGGGGGAGAGACCTAAGGAGCAATGAGGAGAGATGTTTGGGTGGCATAAAGATAGCATGTAGTAATTCATAGATTTTTGTTTTGTTTTTAAGACCAGAAGGGACCATTAGACCATCTAGTCTAACCTCCTGTATATCACAGGCCATGGAATTTCACTCAATTGCCACTGCATTGAGCCCAGTAACTTGTGTTTGGCTAAAGCAGATCTCCCAGCAAGGCATCCAGTCTTGACCTGAAGACTTCAAGAGATGAAGACTCCATTACTTCCCCTGGCAGTTTGTGCCAGCCAGCCACCCTCACCGTTAAAAATTTCTACCTTATTTCTAATTTGCATTTGTCTGGCTTCAGCTTCCAGTCATTGATTCTTGTTGTGCCTTTCTCTACTTCTTAGTACCTGGGATTTTCTCTCATAAATGTATTACATATGCCGTAATCAAATAATTTATTGAGATTCATTTTGATAAGCTCTTTAAGTCTCTCACTGTAGGACATTAACTCCAGCCCTCAAATCATTTTAATGCTCCTTTTCTGCACTTTCTCCAATTTTTCAACATTCTTTTTGAAATGTGGACACCAGAACTGTATGCAGTATTCTAGTATGAGTCTCACCAGTGCCATATACAGAGGTAAAAATCACCTCCCTCCTGCTCCTCTCTTGTGTATACATCCAAGGATCACAGTTGCCTTTCTTGCCTCAGCATCACACTGAGGGCTTGTGTTGAGTTGGTTGTCCACTTGAATCCTTAAATCCTTTTCAGAGTCAGTACTCTGCAGGATACAATTCCCATTCTGTAAGTGTGGCCTACAGTCTTTGTTCCAAATTGCGTGACTTGCATTTGGATTTATTTAACACATTTTGTTGGAATGGGGCTCTTTTACCAATGTGATCCATAATTCCATCAGATCATTGATAAAAATAATGATCAGTGCCAGGCCTAGTATCCCGCCCAGTGAAACTCCACTAGAAACACTCACTGGATGATGATTTCCCCCTGACAACTATTTTTTGAAATCTGTCATGAAAAGCAACCTGTAGAAAGAGGTGGAATTTGGATTATTATTAAAAGTAATAATTGCTCCTAATTCCTTTATTATCACCCTCAACTAGACCTGCTCAAAAAACCATCTTTTTCATAGAAAACTTCAGTGAAAACAGGGGGAAAATAGTTTTTCCTTGATAATTTCTGCAGAAAATTTCAACTTTTCCTTGAGAAGCTGAAAATCAAACATTTTTAGGTTTCAGTTGGGCTGTCTGCCGTTAATTTGATGAGAAGTTGAAATTCTCCATGGAAACCAGGCTCTGACAGAATGCTCTGGTCATTATTAGTGTCCATTAGACCCTTTCCCCCCCAAGAAGCCTAATTGGTCAGTGTGCCTGATTACTAGGCCAGACTGGGGTTAGGAAATTAATGAGCAATTGGCCCATTAACGGGGAAGTGATTTAAAAAGAGGACTAGAAGGAAGTGCTTGAGGAGGAAGGGGTGGGGGCAGCATTAGGAGAGCCTGTGAAGGGAAGTTCTCTGAGTAGAGAGAGATCTGAATCCATCACTTCCTGGGAGAAGGGCCCAGAAAGCTGGGAAACCGTGCAAAGGTGTGGCTATACCACTGTGTGTTGGTGGAGGGATTCAGACACTGTAAATAAAGTACATGATGGTGTTTATGATCAAGAAGGTCTCAAGCAGTCTGTGTTCGTGAAGGGGGTGGTGGTACGTCAGGCGTGCCCTATCACACAGACATTCTCATGAGAAACTTTTAGTCAAAAACCCAGATTTCTGTTGAAAAACAGGTTTTGATTTACATGTTTTGACCAGCCCTACTGTCAGTTTTCACACACGCTTCTGTTGCAAATCCATCTGCTCCAGGGCAGCTACCCTTTTGGTCATGCAAATAAAGCTCACTATGCCCATATTTTTAAAAGTCACATGGTTTTGGATGTCTTAATTTCTGGATGTCCAACATGAAATACCTTAATGGGGCATGTTTTTCAAAAGGCGCTCTGCCCTTTCTGAAAATAAGGGCCCTTTCTGTTGTCTCAAATTGGGCACCTGATGAAAACTGAGGCAAATCACCAGCCCCTGTGCAGACCATGGCTGAGTCTTCTACAAGTATTTGTAAAGGAAGTTATTGTTCAATTTCCCTAGGCTGCCATTAGTTGAAATCCTTCTCATGTTGCTGCTATACTTCGCCACATGCTCTTTTGTGTGACTGACACAGTTAAACACAGAAATAGATATTGAAACGAGCATGATGCTAATAAATAAAAGCCTGCACAGAGGCTGGCATTGATAAAAATGACAAAGGTGTTAATTAAGAGGCCTGGAACTGATTCCACGCTATACAGTTGCAGAATCGTACTACTTCCTTTCACTGTATAGTAATGACTCATCAGGACTTTTGCTCTTTTCAAGTGGGGGAGAAAATTGATAGGGTAGCTCATAGACACAATTAATGTAAACGCTGATGAAACATTTTAAAGCTTGACACTTTGACACCACAGTCCTCCCAACCACTCGTCCACAAGGTCATTCTGCTGTCACTAGCGATGACAATGTCCCCAAGGAACAAAATGTCAGACAGTGAAATGTAGCCTTTTGTGTTTTACACCTTCAGTCCTCTGATGCGAGTCAGGAACAATATTTGTTCCAATGTCATTGTTCTGTTTTACGCTTAGTAACTTCAACCTTACAATGTCAACTTTGGTTTGTGTTTCTTGCATTCATCAAAGATGGGACAACAGCCATTGAAGCAAAACTGAACCTGCATCTGGCTACAGTATAAATGAACTCCTTTGCCACAAGGGGAAAAAAAACTATTCCACATGATCCCTTGGAGATTTTTTCTTTTGCCCCTGAGATTTGCATGGTTTAAGTACAATTGCATTTAACTTTATAGATTTTATTCCTATTTTTTCCCTGCAGAAGTGGCATGGGCTAACTTCACACATATGGTCATTTACTAGGTTAGGTATCCAAAGCCATTAATTCCATCAAAAAGAACAGTAACCCTTAGTATTTGGCATTTCCATAGCATCCTTCACCTGAGGATCTCAATGCACTTTATAAACACCTAGGTCCTAATTAGCCCCTAAAACCTAAGTAGAAAAGGCCAGGTGGAGAGAGGTATCCACTGCCTCTGAGAGAACAGCATCCCTCTCGTTCTTGGGAGCCCAAGTAGGTGTATCTGCAGGATTAGGGTCTGTTGGGCAGCGAAGGAAGAAGGGGAAATGAACAGGGTGGGGACAGGTCCACCCTTCATCCCATCACCTAACTTTTCCCACATCTTTTTCCTTTAATGGGGTTCCCTGGCTAACAAGACTAGAATCCCTGGTATGGATTATTTTATTATGCCCTAGTTTGGGGGCGGGGAGGTTCTCAAAAGGACATAAACACACAGATTAGGTCATCTACATTTTAGACATCACCCAACGAGTGAAGATGAGAAACAGTAGGGAGAGGATGGGACGAAGAAGCTATTTAAATCTGAAATTTCACGGTGTAATTGTAGAGGTCATGACTCAAAAAGGAATCATAGAATCATAGAATCTCAGGGTTGGAAGGGACCTCAGGAGGTCATCTAGTCCAACCCCCTGCTCAAAGCAGGACCAACCCCAACTAGATCATCCCAGCCAGGGCTTTGTCAAGCCTGACCTTAAAAACCTCTAAGGAAGGAGATTCCACCACCTCCCTAGGTAACCCATTCCAGTGCTTCACCACCCTACTCGTGAAAAAGTTTTTCCTAATATCCAACCTAAACCTCCCCTTCTGCAACTTGAGACCATTACTCCTTGTTCTGTCATCTTCTACCACTGAGAACAGTCTAGATCCATCCTCTTTGGAACCCCCTTTTAGGTAGTTGAAAGCAGCTATCAAATCCCCCCTCACTCTTCTCTTCTGCAGGCTAAACAATCCCAGTTCCCTCAGCCTCTCCTCATAAGTCATGTGCTCCAGCCCCCTAATCATTTTTGTTGCCCTCCGTTGGACTCTTTCCAATTTATCCACATCCTTTTTGTAGTGTGGGGCCCAAAACTGGACACAGTACTCCAAATGAGGCCTCACCAGTGCCGAATAGAGGGGAATAATCACGTCCCTCGATCTGCTGGAAATGCCCCTACTTATACAGCCCAAAATGCCGTTAGCCTTCTTGGCAACAAGGGCACACTGTTGACTCATATTCAGCTTTTCGTCCACTGTAACCCCTAGGTCCTTTTCTGCAGAACTGCTGCCCAGCCATTCGGTCACTAGTCTGTAGCAGTGCATGGGATTCTTCCGTCCTAAGTGCAGGACTCTGCACTTGTCCTTGTTGAACCTCATCAGATTTCTTTTGGCCCAATCCTCTAATTTGTCTAGGTCCCTCTGTATCCTATCCCTACCCTCCAGCGTATCAACCACTCCTCCCAGTTTAGTGTCATCTGCAAACTTGCTAAGGGTGCAGTCCACACCATCCTCCAGGTCGTTGATGAAGATATTGAACAAAACCGGCCCCAGCACCGACCCTTGGGGCACTCCACTTAATACTGGCTGCCAACTAGACATGGAGCCATTGATCACTACCCGTTGAGCACGACCATCCAGCCAGTTTTCTATCCACCTTACCATCCATTCATCCAGCCCATACTTCTTTAACTTGCTGGCAAGGACACTGTGGGAGACTGTATCAAAAGCTTTGCTAAAGTCAAGAAATAGCACATCCACTGCTTTCCCTTCATCCACAGAGCCAGTTATCTCATCATAGAAGGCAATTAGGTTAGTCAGGCATGACTTGCCCTTGGTGAATCCATGCTGACTGTTCCTGATCACTTTCCCCTCCTTTATGTGGTTCAGAATTGATTCCTTGAGGACCTGTTCCATGATTTTTCCAGGAACTGAGGTGAGACTGACTGGCCTGTAGTTCCCCGGATCTTCCGTCTTCCCTTTTTTAAAGATGGTCACTACATTAGCTTTTTTCCAGTCATCCAGGACCTCCCCCGATTGCCATGATTTGTCAAAGATAATGGCCAATGGCTCTGCAATCACATCGGCCAACTCCTTTAGCACCCTCGGATGCAGTGCATCCGGCCCCATGGACTTGTGTTCGTCCAGCTTTTCTAAATAGTCCCAAACTACTTCTTTCTCCACAGAGGACTGGTCACCTCCTCCCCATACCGTGCTGCGGAGTGCAGCCGCCTGGGAGCTGACCTTGTCTGTGAAGACAGAGGCAAAAAAAGCATTGAGTACACTAGCTTTCTCCACATCCTCTGTCACTAGGTTCCCTCCCTCATTCAGCAAGGGGCCCACACTTTCCTTGACTTTCTTCTTGTTGCTCACATACCTGAAGAAACCCTTCTTGTTACTCCTAACATCTCCGGCTAGCTGCAACTCCAAGTGTGATTTGGCCTTCCTAATTTCACTCCTGCATGCCTGAACAATATTTTTATACTCCTCACTGGTCATTTGTCCAATCTTCCACTTCTTGTAAGCGGCTTATTTGTGTTTAAGACGAGCAAGGATTTCACTGTTAAGCCAAGCCGGTCACCTGCCATATTTACTTTTCTTTCTACACATCGGGATGGTTTGTTCCTGCAACCTCAATAAGGATTCTTTAAAATACAGCCAGCTTTCCTCGACTCCTTTCCCCCTCATGCTATTCTCCCAGGGGACCCTGCCCATCAGTTCCCTGAGGGAGTCAAAGTCTGCTTTTCTGAAGTCCAGGCTCTGTATTCTACTGCTCTCCTTTCTTCCTTGTGTCAGGATCCTGAACTCGACCATCTCATGGTCACTGCCTCCCAGGTTCCCATCCACTATTGCTTCCTCTACTATTTCTTCCCTGTTTGTGAGCAGCAGGTCAAGAAGAGCTTTTCCCCTAGTTGGTTCCTCCAGCACTTGCACCAGGAAATTGTCCCCTACACTTTCCAAAAACTTCCTCGATTGTCTGTGGACTGCTGTATTGCTCTCCCAGCAGATATCGGGGTGATTAAAGTCACCCATGAGAACCAGGGCCTGTGATCTAGTAACTTCTGTTAGTTGCTGGAAGAAAGCCTCGTCCACCTCATCCCCCTGGTCTGGTGGTCTGTAGCAGACTCCCACCACGACATTACCCTTGTTGCTCACACTTCTAAATTTAATCCAGAGACTCTCAGGTTTTTCTGCAGTTTCATACTGGAGCTCAGAGCAGTCATACTGTTCTCTTACATACAACGCAACTCCCCCACCTTTTCTGCCCTGCCTGTCCTTCCAGAACATTTTATATCCATCCATGACACTACTCCAATCGTGTGTGAACCCGCAGTGAACCTAGTTTAAAGCCCTCCTCACTAGGTTAGCCAGCCTGCTTCCAAAGATGCTCTTCCCTCTCTTTGTCAGGTGGAGCCCGTCTCTGCCTAGCACTCCTTCTTCTTGGAAGACCATCCCATGGTCAAAGAATCCAAACCCTTCTCTCCGACACCATCTGCGTAGCCATTCGTTGACTTCCACGATTCAATGGTCTCTACCCCGGCCTTTTCCTGCCACAGGGAGAATGGACGAGAACACCACTTCCGCCTCAAACTCCTTTATCCTTCTTCCCAGAGCCACGTAGTCTGCAGTAATACACTCAAGGTCATTCTTGGCAGTATCATTGGTGCCCACGTGGAGAAGCAGGAAGGGGTAGCGATCTGAGGGCTTGATGAGTCTCGGCAGTCTCTCCGTCACATCACGAATCCTAGCCCCTGGCAAGCAGCACACCTCTCGGTTTTCCCGGTCAGGGCGGCAGATAGATGACTCAGTCCCCCTGAGGAGAGAGTCCCCGACCACCACCAGCCTCCTACTCCTCTTGGGAGTGGTGGTCGTGGAACCCCCATCCCTAGGACTGTGCATCTCATGCCTTTCAGTCAGTGGAGTCTCCTTCTGCTCTGTTCCCTCAGATGTATCATTCACTCCACTCTTTGCACTAGTACCTGTGGAGAGAACATGAAAACGGTTGCTCATCTGAATAGGCGTTTCTGGTACATGGACTTGTCTCATACTCTTTCCTCTTCTGGAGGTCACATGCCGCCAGTTATCCTCACTGGCCTTCTGTCCCCGCTGTGTAGCCTGCTCTGAATCCTCAGAACACTGTGCCCGCTGAAGCCTATCCTGACGTCTATCCAGGAACTCCTCATTTTCTTTTATGGAACGCAGGGTTGATACTCGTTTCTCCAGACCTTGAATCTTCTCCTCCAATATGGAGATCAGCTTGCACTTTGTACAGACAAAGTCGCTTCTTTCCTGTGGAAGTAAGACAAAGATGGCACATCCTGTGCAGGTCACGACAGCGGATCACTCAGCATCCATAGTCCCTTCCTTCGAAGAGTTTCCTCACTTGTGGCAGAAGCTACTCAGGGAAACTTGCAAGGGGGATGCCGCAGTAGGCTCTCTCCATGCGAACTCCCAGGCTAACTCCACCTGTTTGCTTCTCTGCTATTCGCTGCTCAGCTGGTTCGCAGCTGACTGACTGTTTTTTTAGAAGAGCCCCAAGGGTCCTGTATTTGCTCCTGCTTTACCTGGAGCAATTCCTCTCAAACTCCCCTGTTTGCAGCTCCTGTTTGCAAAGCTCCCTGGTCGCTTGCTCACTGCTTTATAAAGCCCTGGACTCCCTGATTAGCCCCGCCCCCTGATTAAGGCTTCTAGGTTTCAAGCCTGGTGTAGAAGCTCAGCTTCCAACTGCCAGCCACAGCACACGATCCTTCACACAAACAAACAAATGATCACACAGCAAGTACCCCCAAACACACACTACAGACAGGCACTTATCCCAAGGGTCCTGTATTTGCTCCTGCTTTACCTGGAGCAATTCCTCTCAAACTCCCCTGTTTGCAGCTCCTGTTCGCAAATTAAACTCAATGAACCAGAAATGTATTCCCTATTTTTGTCATCTTCTTCCCTTAAACATTATTGCATGAGGCGCAACTTCAGCATGGTAGAGGGCCCCTTGTAGAACCACATATTTTGGAGTTTGGTTTGCATGCCAATGACATGGTAAAACAAACCAGTCAAGTTCCTTGGTTGCCAAAGGGCATGCAATACATTGATCAACTTACATGCAAGTAATATGATATCTTGGTCAAATTTCATTTGGTAATCTTTTGTGTTTAAGGATTGTTTAAGAGAAGCCTTCTGTTTCTGGTGAGGTTTAGAATTTTACTTGGACATAGTGCTCTATAGTTTGAACTCAGTTACACAGGTGTAAATCTGGAGTGAATCAACAGAAGTAACTAGATTTACACTGCTGCAATTGAGATCAGACTCTGTCTCCTGCTTAGTTTCATTCCTTTTTTGTAGCTGAATTCATATGATTAGAGCCTGACTGAGCAAAATCTTTTGGGGTTCCTGTTACAACAACAAAAAATAGTTACTTCTGGATTTTGTAGGCTCCTGATCTGTCCGTGATATACAGAACATGTGCTGCTGATTTGTAGAGAGGTGAATGGTTTCATCTGGACAAACGTCTCTCAGAAATGGTCTAGGTATACTTAATTCTGCTTCAGTGAGGAGTGGTGGACAAGATGACCTCTTGAGGCCCTTTCCAGCCCTACATTTCTGTGATCCTCTCTTGTTGGTTCTCCTTGTTTTCATCTGAAGTAGACTGAATGGATGAAACTGGGGAAAAGGACGGCAAGCGGAGACAGTCTTATTGACAGAGCAGGACAAAAAAAGAATCTTTTTTCCAACAAAAATGCATATTTTGAGGGGAAACCACTTTCACTGACAATAATTCAAAATCTTTCAACTAACCAAACTTTTTTCAGTTATTTTGGATTTCATTGTTGATTAAACCCCTCTAAAATTTCACTTCTCCCTGTGTGTGTTGTGGGTGGGTGGAAGGAAATGTTGTTTTCCAAACAGCTCTAATAATGAAGGTTTTGTTCCTCCCCAAACAGCAAACAGCTTGAGCAAAAAATAGATCTGTATTTTGCTAATATCACTTTTCCATGAAAACTATTGCAGATCTGTGGGATGTTCAAGATGCATGTTCTCCTCTATCACTGAATTATTATTTTTTGGGCCCCTGTTGCATAAAGACATCAGAGACACCATGTTGCTGAAAGTTTTTTAAAAATGCTTCACATTTCAGGATTTCTTTTTTTTTTTTCATTGCACATTTGGCTTCTACCTCCCTGTGTTTCTTTGCTGTCATCCTTTCTGAAGAACATTTTGACAGGAATAAGCAATCAAGTCCCTCCTTTAGTGCCACTTACATAGCTTTTCTCAGTAGTTCAGTTGCAGGGGGAAAATAAGACAGGCAGTATTCTGTTTGGAGCTGACATTTCTTATATTTCAGCCAGCCCTGCTGCTCTAATGTTAGCAGATTTCTGAATTATACAAACCAGAGAATGAATGATTCAAAGTGTGAAGAAAAAACTCCTCACAGAAGACTTAAAAATGTATGTATGTTAGCATACAGCATGTATCTGAAACTGTTGGCATTAACGGTGTGAAGCCTCTAGAGGCATTGCACTCATTAGTCTTGCCAATTGTTGTTGGAAATTAGGTAACAGTCTACAAGAATGAGAGGAAATGATGAAAAAAGGCTCATGCTGTCTTCTCTTGGCACACATGTCTAACTTTTCTAGCATTGAATTTATACTCAAATCCTGTGTCTGAATGACTTTTTGCTAGTAAACTGTCGCCCAACTTGCTGTGCAGGAATTTCCCAGTTATCATGGTAAGTGAGGTCTGCCTCAAGATGTTATTCAGGGATGTTCCTTAGCCCTACAACAGCGTGGCTAAGGGATTAAAAGAGGAGTTGTTACTGATGCCTTTTATTAAGATTGCCTGATGCTTCCATTATAAGCAACTGACAACAGGGTCTTATAATTTTGCCAAACTTTAACTATCGGGGCTGAAATTTTCCTTGCTGGGCACCTCGTTCAAGCTGAATCTTTTTGGAAAATTTCAGCCAAAATGCTTGTACTGTTTGAGAACAAGGTGTTCTATGGCCCGTCATGTTTTCAAAGCACAGCTCCCATTGGCTTCAGTTGTAGCTATGAGTGCTCGGCTCTTCGGATCAGATCCCAGAGTATCACTAACCTCCTTCCAATAGCTGCAACAAATGAAGCGGGGCAAGTGAGACAAACAGTCACCTACTTCTCTGCACAACCCTGATTCATCGTCAGAGCATGCTCCATCCCATTCACTGAATAAGGCAGGGGTTCTGAGGAAGAAGTAGTAGGTGATCATGTAGATAAAGATGGTTTGATAACACATACGTACAGAGGGACTGAATTAAGGTTGCACACAAGTAACCTAGATTCTGCCATCTTGGTCATACTGAGTAAATGATGATGGATTCTCATGTCAAGGTAGCCATACTAGGATTTAGGGTAACCAGCCAGCAAATGTGAAAAATCGGGACGGGGGTGGGGGGTAATAGGAGCCTATATAAGAAAAAGACCCAAAAATCGGGACAGTCCCTATAAAATCGGGACATCTGGTCACCCTACTAGGATTCAGCAAACACTAAAGGTAGACACGTATATGTGACGTTACATGCAGATCAGACAGGACTGTTCATGACCATTGCAGGCTGTTGTATCATTATTTTGCACTGTTCATGTTTTTCACATAACATGTTAATGCATGTTGCTTCAATTAGTTAACAGCAATATGATAAACCTGCCACCATCTTGCTCTGTCATGGGCTGTTGGTTCCCAGTTGCTGGGGACAACCTGATATGTTTTCAAGTTTGAATTCAGTGTGTCGTTTCTATTATTCATACTGGCCACTATGAGAATGGTTGCTTTAACTCCACCATAAAATATGGCCTTGGGTATTCTTGAGTCAGCCATATAAACGAGATGCCCAGACCAATGTAGCTGAGCTTTTGTGAACATGCTTTGAATGCCAGACATCTGACAACAGTTATGGATTTTGATATTGGGAATCTTGTTCCAGCATTTAATCCTACAAACAGACCGAAGACAGCATACATGGAACTGATCAAGTTACCTCCTCTGGCGATATGTTGTCCATGGCTCACAATCACATAGAAACATTGTACCCACAATTCCCCAATAGACATTTAGCTTATTGCTTATTTTGATGCTGATACTGTTCCATACATGGATTGACAGAATTCCAAATGCAGCGCTGGCCTTGGATATGCGATGGGTAACCTCAACATGCATTATGGCATTCTATGACAGCATACACCCTATGTAGCCAAATGTCTCCGTGGACTTGAGGAGTGTTGTTAACCTTAATAACTGGGTAGACGTGCATCCTCTGGCATAGGTTGGTACAATGCTTCAGGTTTTTTTAGGTTAGTTATAAAACCCGAATAATTGACTGCAAAACTGCGTAATCTTATGCTGCAAATAATCCTGTTGACTTCAATGGACCTGCAGTGTGGCAGTCTCTGGCTGTGTGAGGAAGGGTATCAAAACTAGAGTATTCTAATTTTTTTACCTGAGACTAGCAAAGCACCCGCCCTGTTTTTTATGGCACTTGGAAATTCTAAAAGCATAAACGCCATCAAGTGAGAGATTTAAAAAATAAGCATTAACATAGCTGACTGTATAGAACAATAAAATTAGGTGCATTATTTGGGGGAAAACACTATTGATTTTGATTCATGTAGCACCCCCTTAATGTACAGCAAAGCTCCAGTGACATGCATCTGTACATCAAAGTGCTACACATTATGCATCCTGTCTCTTATGCTGTTGGAAATAATTTTATCCCTCTTACAAGTCCAAATTCTCATCTCTAATGTAGAGGAAGGATGGGTCTAGTGGGAAAGAGGATGGTTTAGTGCTTAGGGTGCTAGCGTGGGACTCAGGAGACCTGGGTTAAATTTTCTGCTCTGCTATAGACTTTCTGTGTGACCTTAGACAAGTCACTTTGTCTCTCCATGCCTCAGTTTGCCATCTGTATAGGGGGGATAATAGCAGTGCCCTGCACCACAGGAGTTAGATGTGATGGAAATGGGGGCCATATGATTACCTTAGCTAGATAATGCAAGAAGTTCTTACCAATGCCACATGTACCAGAAGGCAGAATTAGATCCAAATGGTGTGCTGATAAATGACCCAATGACATTCAAATAGTTAAAGGTATTCTCAGCTAGCCTCATATCTATACAAATGAGTTTATCCCCTTAATAGTCAGAATATTTCCAGGCATGGTTGCAGAAAGGGGGAAAAAACTCATTTTGCACTTAATTTAACTAGTCTATTAAAACAATGTTGCAGCAAATCCACGTAGCGAACAAAGGGAAAGAAAATTCAGTAACTATTTTTTAAATAAGACTATTAACTAGAAATAGCACCTTAATTTCAAATAGCTGCTTTCAACTCCTAAAGTCACATAAATATACAATATTCCTGCAGAATATATATATAGAGGGAGCGTATATTTTTGGCTATAACTCAAATTAGACATTACTATGAGGGATCCTGAAGATTTTCGAGCTGTTAAACATTAGAATACACAGGAAGAAATCTCACAAGAGGGTTATTGCAGCTGAGGTTCCTTTTGCCCCCCCCCCCCCCTTTTGAAGTTAGACTTGGTATCTTTTTCTCATTATGATCATTACTTTGATTTTTTTTAAATACTAGTAATTTTCCAGAACAAAAGGAATCATATCATATATTGCAAAAGCTTTTACTAGGAAATTAAACCTTTGAACTAATTTGAAAGAAATTATTCCCTTAAGGCTGTAAGTCTTAAAGGTTATTAAAATTTTAATTTTAAAGATGGCATCTTGTCCAAAAAAATTCATAAACACTGTTTAGATCCCTGAATGTCGACTTAAATAGCATGTTGATGCCTATTTTTTTAAAAATAAAATACATTCCTTGCAAATCAGGGTTTCAGCAGAAGCTTGAATCTGCTAGCACCGAGGACATGCACATTCTGGAAGTCAGCTTTATCTCTGGCCTGTATGTGGCATGGAATTTAAAAGTCAGCACATTTACAATAGGAAAAATACTTCACTGCAGTGTGTGACTCACCTGTAGAGGATACCATAGAGGTCAGTAGCTTAGTAAAATGGGGTAATGATACTGACGTCCTCTGTAAAGAGCGTGGAAATCTACTGATAAAAATGCCACCTAAGAGCTCAATATTATTTATTAAGAGCTTTTGAAAAATCCACTCTTAACTTATAATTTATGCACATGCTATTCAATGGATAAATTCTCAATGGCCAGCATGCAAACAACCTTAACTCTACTCTTGCATTTCTGTTGCTATTTTAGGGCCCAGTCCAAAGTCCATTGAAGCCTTTAACGTTAATGAGAGATACCTAGGTGTGTGGGTGTGTATGTGGGTGTATATATATATATACATATATATATATATATATATATATATATATATACACCCACATACACATATATATATATATATATATATATGTTGTGACAAAGTATGTATATATCTATATATCTATGTAGTTATAGATATAAATATTAGGGCTGACAAATTAACAACAAATTAATTGTGATTAATCACACAATTAATCGCACTGTTAATAATGGAATACCATTATTTAAATATTTTGGATGTTTTTTACATTTTCAAATATATTGATTTCAATTACAACACAGAATACAAAGTGTACAGTGCTCACTTTATATTTATTTTTATTACAAGTATTTGCACTGTAAAAAACAAAAGAAATAGTATATTTCAATTCACCTAATACAAGTGCAATCTCTTTATAATGAAAGTTGAACTTACAAATGTAGAATTATGTACAAAAAATAACTGCATTCAAAAATAAAACAATGTAAAAGTTTAGAACCTACAAGTCCACTTAGTCCTACTTCAGCCAATCGTCAGACAAACAAGTTTGGTTACAATTTGCAGGAGATAATGCTGCCCACGTCTTGTTTACAATGTCACCTGAAAGTGAGAACAGACGTTCTCATGGCATTTGATGTAGCCAGCATCGCAAGATATTTATGTGCCAGATGTGCTTAAGATTCATATGTCCCTTCATGCTTCAATCACCATTCCAGAGGACATGCATCCATGCTGATGACGGGTTCTGCTTTATAACGGTCCAAAGCAGTACAGACCGACTTTCATCATCTTCATTTTCATCATCTGAGGTCAGATGCCACCAGCCAGAAGGTTGATTTTCTCTTTTGGTGGTTCGGGTTCTGTAGTTTTGGCATCGGAGTGTTGCTCTTTTAAGACATTTGAACACATTCTCCACACTTCGTCCCTCTCAGATTTTGGAAGGCACTTCAGATTCTTAAACCTTGGGTCGAGTGCTGTATCTATCCTTAGAAATCGCACATTGGTACCTTCTTTGCGTTTTGTCAAATCTACTGTGAAGGTGTTCTTAAAATGAACATGTGCTGTGTCATCATCCGAGACTGCTAACGTGGAATATATGGCAGAACAGGAAACATACAATTCTCCCCCAAGAAGTTCAGTCACATATTTAATTAACACATTATTTTTTTAACGAGCATCATCAGCATGGAAGCATGTCCTCCGGAATGGTGGTTGAAGCATGAAGGGGCATATGAATGTTTAGCATATCTGGCACGTAAATACCTTGCAGTGCCGGCTACAGAAGTGCCATGTGTCTGTTCTCACGTTCAGGTGACTTTGTAAATAAGAAGCAGTCAGCAGTATCGCCCGTAAATGTAAACAAACTTGTTTGTCTTAGCAATTGTCTGAACAAGAAGTAGGACTGAGTGGACTTGTAGGCTCTAAAGTTTTACGTTGTTTTGTTTCTTAGTGCAGTTATGTAACAAAAAAAATAAATTTGCATTTGTAAGTTACACTCTCACGATAAAGAGACTGCACTTCAGTACTTGTATGAGGTGAATTGAAAAATACTATGTCTTTTGTTTATCATTTTTACAGTGCAAATATTTGTAATAAAAAATATAAAGTCAGCACTGTACACTTTATATTCTGTGTTGTAATAGAAATCAATATATTTGAAAATGTAGCAAAACATCCAAAAATGTTTAATAAATTTCAGTTGCTATTCTATTGTTTAACAATGCAATTAATCGTGATTAATTTTTTTAATCACACTTAATTTTTTCGAGTTAATTGTGTGAGTTAACTGCAATTAATCAACAGCCCTAGTGTGTGTGTGCATGTATATATATGTGTGTGTGTGTGTGTATATATATACATACACACATATCTATATATATATAGATATGTGTGTGTATATATATAGATATGTGTGTGTGTGTGTGTGTATGTATATTGGATAGTTTAAAATATATTTATACTGTTTGTTTCATGGTTCTCTATAAGAAGAACAATTCCTGTTGTATTACCATTTTCGTATAGTATGTTTGTCTAATTATTACACATTGAATTATTTTGCTCTGTAAGATGAGATTGCAAATTTTGGATGTGCTGATATACTGTGGTGATGGGCACTATAAGAAAGTTTAGTTGTACCATGTCTAGACTAGCAGCATATCCTACTGGTATAGGAATACAAGTATGCTATGCCGGCTAAGCATGCCTACTGTGGATGCAGATCTACCAACAAAGCTGTGTTTTGTACTGGTATAGTGAAACCACCCGCACAAGTGAAACAAGGGCTCTGTGTGGGCTGGTCTACACTACCCGCCCGATTCGGCGGGTAGCGATCGATCTTCTGGGATCGATTTATCGCGTCTCATCCGGACGCGATAAATCGATCCCAGAAGCGCTCCCCGTCAACTGCGGAACTCCTGCTCGGCGAGAGGAGGAAGCGCTGTCGACGGGGGAGCCTGCCTACACCGCGTGGACCCGCAGTAAGTAAACGTAGTTCGATATAGGAAATGTCAACTTCAGCTACGCTATTCTCGTAGCTGAAGTTGCGTTTCCTAGATCGATCCCCCGCCCCAGTGTAGACCAGCCCTGTGTTACAGAGCCTGGGTTCGCATAACTATGCCAGCAGAGCCCCCTAGTGGAGATGCAGAATATGCCAATGGACATTCTAATATGGGTATAGCTACACTACCGCCCTCAATGACATTAGCAATGTTGTCAAAAACACTCTTCTGTCATCATAGTTGCATCTACACGGGGGGTGCGGGGGTGGGGGGGGTTGGTTGGCAAAACTTTGTAATGTAGACCAGGCCAAGCTATCCCAGTATAACTCCATCTGCACTAGAGACTCCAGCCAGCACAGCTCTGTTGGTCAGGGATCACATCTCTTTACAACCCTGACTGACATAGCTGTGTCAGCAGAATTGTATAGTGTAGACATAGCCTTAGTCTGAAGATCTTCAAAGTATTTTTGGTGTGACTTGTATGTGGATGTACAAAAGACTGGACTTTTTGACTGTTTTGTCTGAGTAAAACTAAGATATTAAAGCTTGTATATACAGTTCTTAGAGAAAGCTATGTGATGAATAGAAAGTCAACTGGATTGTGCAGCTATTTTGAGTGTTCTGTTTCTAGGGCAGAGTTAAGGTTGTGTGTCTGTCTATTCCATGAATGAACTGAGTGTTAAGGTGGGAGTCAGAATAGTTTATGTAACATTGGCACATGATTTCCATTAGGTGAAAACACCTCAGTTGTTTTAGTAAGTGTTTTCATTGGGTTTAGTTCTCTTGCATTGCGCTTCTCAAAGCTTTGACTGTAATTTAACAAACTTTTCATTTTGGAATTTTGCAACTACTGCCGACAGACAGTTTCGTTTGGGAAACCTCAAAAATAATATTTTTCAACTGAACTATTTTTTTGTGACCATAGCTGTGCGGGAGCATTCACGGGCTTCACAATGATAATTGTTAAGAGCTGTGAAATGTGTGTAGCATGCAAATGTTCTGTTAGAGTCGATCCAGCTCTTCCAAATGCCCAGTATGCCACTTGAAATGAATTCTCTCATTAACCTTAAGCATGCCAACTTGTCAGAATGTAAAGGCCAACTGCAAAACTCTATGCAAACATTAGACTGACATAATTTCACTTATGTGGCTTTGCCAATTAGTCTGTATAAATAACCCACTCTTGGGAGACTAGAAACTAGAAGAGTGAGAGACAAACTCATGGGCATATTATCCAGGGCAAAATAAAAACTTGAGTGGATAAAAGAGGCACATCTTTCAGTAAGTAGAAATAGTGCATGAGAATAAAATTTCTTGGCACTTTTTGGCCTCTATTGTCAGGAATTCAAAATGTTACAGACATTAATGAATTAAGCCCTCCCCAAAAAAGTCCTTGTAGAATCTACTCTTTGCTGCAGAATTGTTCTCCAGAATGAAGAATGTAAACTTTCATTTAAAAAAGTTTCTAGCTCTTTTAATAGTAGAGACAACCTTAAAAAGATGGGCAAGAATATTTACCAAATCCAGTATAGTCCTTCTTGACTCTACAGACAGCCTGAAACAATTAATTTGAGAGGTGTGATTTTTTTCCCCCAGTACAATGTGCCCAAGAATAAGGGAGCAAGTTCAAAACCATTAATTGGAAACACTTTTTCACACAGTGAACAGTTCATCTGTGGAACTCATTGCCACAATATATGTCAGAAGCTTTGTGGGATTTTTAAAGGATTGGACTGCTATATGGCTAACAAGAGCATCCAGTGTTGTGTGCAATGAATATCACTGCCATCGATAGGTCCATCAGCCCTCACAGAGAGAGTGCTGATCACAACACGTTAGATGTGTCGTTCTAGCCAGTCCTCCAACTACCCGCTGGCCAAGCTGTCAGTAGCACCGGACACCTGATTGACATAGCGCACAGCAGCCTAGAACTCCTGAGCGATCCGCCAACTGCAGCCTCCCAAGCAACTGGGATTACAGGCACACGGAACATTACAAAAACAAAATGAGTTTTGGAAGGGATGTAAATCCTCATGCTTTAGGGTATATCACTAATTGCTGGGAGTGAGGAGGAAGTGGGGGAAGTTTTCCCAGTATTGCTTTCTTCAGGATTTCTTTCACTTTCCTCTGAAGCATCTGGTACTGACCTTGTGAAAGGATACTGGACTAGCTGGGGTGCTGATCTAATCCAGTTCTTAGCAGTTGGCCTTTCTCGTGCTCTTTTTTTAGGCCCTCAAAATTCTTGCAAGACTGTGTTACTTCTACAGACTAATTGGCAAAGGTGGGTTAGTGAAAGGAGACTCCTGCTAGCCCCTGGCTGTTAAAAAATTAAGAAACACTGATTCCATGATGCATGGTATTCAAATAAGCTCATTTTACCAGGTTGGATTGTAGAGATGACCTCTCCCCATCATTATTCGCCATTCCACCAATTTTTCTCTCATCAGCAAATTTTACCAGCAATGACTTTATATTTTCCTTCAGATCAATATGACTTGTTCAGAGATCTCCTCTGTCAATTCCTTTTAATGCTCCTAGATGTATGTCATTGGACCCTGCCAATTTTAAAAATGTTTCTCTTTAGCAGTTGCTATTCAACCTAGTTAAAGATGGCCTAGAAAGCATTTCCTTATCTCTGTTAGATTACATCCTCCTTCCCTTTATGTTATAATTATGGATTAAGGGTGTTACTCTGCTGCTGGATATTATGCTGTTAAGAGACATTTTCTTCTTGAGGCATGTTCTTTTTTCCTATTCATACATGAGTGTGTGATGGGGGAGAATAAATGAGTATCTGACTCTGCCACCCTTATTCACAGGGAGTGGTATTTTAGTGAGCAAGGTAAAGTGAGTAAAAGTGGCAGAATCCGATTCTAAACACTGATCTGACGTCCAGTGAAGTCACTGGAAAAACTCCCATTGACTTCCCACTGGTCATTGGCTTATCCCTTAATACCTTAGTGGTGCCTTGAAAATGATTGAAGGGAAGTTTTACAGCTTGGGGAGGGTAGGGAGGAGTGAGAGGAAAAAAAATCATGGCATAGCAGAAGCTGAAGACAGAGAACTAAGGCACAGAGCAGTATAGCTGTGATCTCACTCTGAGAGATGTGTTTAATTACATGGAATTTTAATATCCTGTGTCCTCTCGCTTGATGAGAGGGAATCAAAGAATGAAATTGTTAGCAGAGGTATCCGCTGTCGAACATTCTGCCAGGCTTCCTATCTTGGGATCTTAGAAGAGTAAAGGGATGAGGGATGCAACGACACCTGTGTTGAACTTCAGCTGTTAAAGGGAGATAGCTTTTATATCTACTTTTCTAATCTGTAATCTACAGTTAAAGAGAAATGAAATGAGTCCATTAAAGCAGCAGACCGGAGAGAAATATAATCTGCTTTATTAAAGAGTACACTATTTCTTTACCTTGTTAATTAAAGCTAATGACGTACTGTGCTTTATGGTCAGTGTGAGTGCTGACAGCTTCATATTCTAAAGCCTAAAGTGACAATCTGAAGGATAAAATAACACACTGAAAGGGCACTATCCAAGCCACCTCAGCGATATGGCAGCAGTGTGCTGTGCTACAAGGAAGGGATTGTTGGAACGGTGTTAGGGACAAGGCCAGGTTCAGGTATAGGCACTGATGATCCATGTCCAGAGCCCTGAGTCCTGGATTCATGGGATGCCATTGAATCTCAGCTTACTACTTTGGGGTTGGGGTTTTATTTTTTGTTCTTTTTAGAAAGGGAGGTTGGTTTGTTTCTTATAGCCCATGGTTGTGATAAAAACCTTAAAAATGTGACCCAAGTGTGACCAATGTTGGGACATCTGTCTGAGACTGCAGAGACCCTGAACCAATAGCTCTGAGAGGTGTGAATAGTGCACCATACAGTGTTAACTACGCATAGATGTAGTGGGGGTGGACCCTTTGCCATAGGGTTGACAACTTTCTACTCACATAAAACCGAACACCCTTGTCACGCCCCTGCCATGCCCTTCTCTGAGGCCCCATCCCTGCTCACTCCATCTGCCACTCCCTCTGTCGCTCACTCTCCTCACCCTCGCTCACTCGCTCGTTTTCACTGGGCTGGCTCAGAGGGTTGGGGTGTGGGAGGAGATGTGGACTCCGGGGTGAGGCCAGAAATAAGGGGTTCACAGTGCGGGAAGGGGCTCCGGGCTGGGTCCAGGGCTTGAGATGCTGAGGGGTGAGGGATCTAGCTGGTGGTGTTGGGCTGTGGTTTGGGGCTGGGGATGAGGGATTTGAGGTGAAGGAGGCTGCTCCAGGCTGGGGCTGAGGGGTTCGGAGTGCAGGAGGTGGCTCTGGGGTGGGGCAGGGGGTTGGAGTGTGGGGGATGAGGGCTCTGGTTGGGGTTGAAAACTCTGGGGTGGGGTTGGGGGAAGAGGGATTTGGGGTACAGGGAGGGTGCTCTGGGCTGGTATCGAGGGGTTTGTAGGGCAGGAGGAGGATCAGGGCTGGGGGAGGGTCTTGGTGTACAGGTAGGGTGACCAGACAGCAAAGGTGAAAAATCGGGACAGGGGGTGGGGGGTAATAGGACCCAATATAAGAAAAATACCCCAAAATCGGGACAGTCCCTATAAAATCGGGACATCTGGTCACCCTAGGTACAGGAGAGGGTCAGGGGTGCAGGCTCTGGGCAGCAGTTTCCTCAAGCAGCTCACAGAAACAGCAGCATGTCACCCTCTGGTTCCTATGCAGAGACACGGCCAGACAGCTCTTCGCACTGCCCCGTCTGCAGGCGCCGCCCCCCACAGCTCCCATTGGCCACGGTTCCTGACCAATAGGAGCCTCAGAGCTGGGGCTTGGAGTGGGGGCAGCGTGTGGCGCCCCGTGGCTACTCCTACACGTGGGAGCCAGAGGTGGGACATGCCACTGCTTCTGGGAGCCGCGCGGAGTCAGGGCAGTCAGGGAGCCTGGCTTAGCCCCTCTGCCACCTGGTTTTGTTTCAGTATTTTGGAGGCTTTGACAAGAACATTTTAAAAAAAATTTCATTGAGGTTTTTCATGGACAAAAAACCATTTTCTGACCATCTTTATTTATAATGCTCTCTTATCCATCTTGTTCTAATCCTCTCAGTATCTAGATGCCTACCTCACAGGGTTGTGTTATTAATTAACAGGATAGGGTCATAATTCAGGAGGATAGGGTCATAATTCAAAATGATCTGGACAAACTGGAGAAATGGTCAGAGGTAAACAGGATGAAGTTTAATAAGGACAAATGCAAAGTGCTCCACTTAGGTAGGAACAATCCGTTTCACACATACAGAATGGGAGGACACTGTCTAGGAAGGAGTACGGCAGAAAGGGATCTAGGGGTTATAGTG
Organism: Chelydra serpentina; assembly: GCA_037349315.1. Lineage (NCBI taxonomy): Eukaryota > Metazoa > Chordata > Testudines > Chelydridae > Chelydra > Chelydra serpentina. The sequence continues at coordinate 18,805,470 of JBAIAC010000004.1, read as the reverse complement.
GACCACAAGCTAAATATGAGTCAACAGTGTGATGCTGTTGCAAAAAAAGCAAACATGATTCTGGGCTGCATTAATAGGTGTGTGGTGAGCAAGACACGAGAAGTCATTCTTCCGCTCTACTCTGCGCTGGTTAGGCCTCAACTGGAGTATTGTGTCCAGTTCTGGGCACCGCATTTCAAGAAAGATGTGGAGAAATTGGAGAGGGTCCAGAGAAGAGCAACAAGAATGATTAAGGGTCTAGAGAACATGACCTATGAAGGAAGGCTGAAGGAATTGGGTTTGTTTAGTTTGGAAAAGAGAAGACTGAGAGGGGACATGATAGCGGTCTTCAGGTATCTAAAAGGGTGTCATAAGGAGGAGGGAGAAAACTTGTTCATCTTAGCCTCTGAGGATAGAACAAGAAGCAATGGGCTTAAACTGCAGCAAGGGAGGTTTAGGTTGGACATTAGGAAAAAGTTCCTAACTGTCAGGGTGGTTAAACACTGGAATAAACTGCCCAGGGAGGTTGTGGAATTTCCATCTCTGGAGATATTTAAGAGTAGGTTAGATAAATGTCTATCAGGGATGGTCTAGACAGTAATTGGTCCTGCCATGAGGGCAGGGGGCTGGACTCGATGACCTCTCGAGGTCCCTTCCAGCCCTAGAATCTATGAATTAATGTTTGTCCAAGCTCTTTGGAATCTTTAAAAGAAAAGTGCAAATTATTTGATTACTATTGGGAACCACAGCAGAAGGTAAAGCAGCATATACTAGACATAGCAAAATTTGAGTATAACAGAAGTGGCATGAAATTGTGAGAGGAAAATCGCAATTGAATATGAGAAAACACTTACTTTCTCAGCATGAGATGTGTTAGCCTGTGGAATAATTTCCCAATGGAAGTGATGAACGTCTCACTGCTCCAGCGCTGTACTGTAGGGAACAATCTTGCATCGGTAAGAAAAGGAATGACATGACCTACTAAGCCATTTCCATCTCTGGATTCTGTTTGCAGTGTCCAGTGTAAATGGCTTCAATAGTATTTGTTGTTAAACAACATGCATTGGTTAAACGAAGAGATGATGTATGTGAACGCTGCATTCTTTCAGACTGGCCTGCTCAGCTGATGGTTCCCTTTGCCTGTAACGCAAATCAGCAAGAAGGGGCCTGAGGCATGCCCGGAGCCTCTTCATTTCAGAATGCCTGGTTCCTCCCCTACTGCAATCAGAATTCAGGCGGCGGGGAGGGAGAAAAAGCACAGATCTGCACATTTTTCAGGCATAATAATAGTGCATACACATCAAAGTTTCCAATATTAAATCTCCAGTGAAGGACAATCTTTCAGATTTGTTTAATTTTCTCCTGTCGGAATTTCAAAATCATCCTTACAATTGTTTCTTGCAGGGACAGAACATTTGCTTATAAAATAGAATGGAGAAGCCAGGCTGCCTCCTCATTAAGATCTTCTTTGCCCATCTCTAGGCTTGTATCCCTCTCAGCCATAGTGGTGTTCTTGGAAATACATGCCATTTGATCCGAACCCCATCTCCAAATTACTTCAGTGAGAGCTGGATTTGCCCAGAAGTGTCTAAAAATCAAGCTTTTTTTTTTGGTAAAGATTTTTTCAGAATTAGGAGTGGAACCAAACCAGACTCCCGGATCCAAACGCTTCAAAAATCAAAAAGAGAAGTACAATGTGGACAGCAGCAGTTCAAGCTTCCCAAATCTGCCCTCCCAGCGCAGCTCGGGAGGTGGGGGTAGTATAGTTCAGGCTGCCCCTCCATGACAAGAACTGAGAGAATTCTCCCTGCCTCTGAACATTGGGAGAAAAGTGGAAAATCGGGTATCTGCAGGGACTGCTCGTGTTGAGTATTTAAATGTTACAACAGCCACAATGGTGAGCAGAGGATTAAAAAAAAACATAGCTAGATAGGTCTTGTTGTGCTGAAACTGCCAACGAGCAATGCAAATTTGTTCCAACAGCAATGGTATAATTTGCAGTTTGGGCATCTAAACAGAGATTTTCTACCCATTTCATGTATAAGAGGTCACTAAACTGCCAAACAGATGGTAACAACTTTGAGCTATTGGCGCATTCCCAGGCTGTGCTGAATTCAAGCCAGATGATCTAGGTTCTAGTATCAATTAAAGCTAAGCCTATGCCTAATATTTCAACAATTTTGGAAGGAAATAGCTGAATAGATGAAAGACATCACAAGAACCTAACTGTATGTTTTGCTTATTATGTGATTGAGACTCATTCTGAGAGCCAATGTTTGGTTCAGAACTTTTTCCTGTACAGTTACTGGACCTGGAAAGGAAGAATCTTAGAAAACCAGATCCCCTTTCCTTCTTCATTGCATATATTTAGATACATTAAACTGATACTACCTTTAACCCACTTTGCTTCACCTGCATCACCACTCCTGACACCTTATTAATTGACTTCCCCCATGACTCTCTTCGTGCTTCCTTCAATACCAGTCCTTCATGTCCTTTCCCCTGAATTGTTTTTCCTCCCAGGATTGCTGACCCCAAACATTCAAAAATTATGACTGGCGGGAGGGTTGACTTATAAGATTTTAAAGATGACAAAGGTTGCTGCTGCCTTTTGTTTGCCCTCTGGATTTAGATGTTAGTGTTCCCATTTTCAAGCTTTTCTCTGCAACCAGAAAGGCTTTTCCTCCTCTTTTTTCTTTTTTTGGTCTTTACAAGAGATTTTCTCTTTAATTTAATCACCTCACTCCAGGAACTGGAAATCTAAGAAAAAGACCAAATGTGGTGAGACTTAGTAATAAAACTGTGAGTTGGCAACACTCTTCTTTCCTCCTTTTGTTTCATCTCTTGCTCTCTCCCCTATCCTTTGTTTTTGTCCCCCCTCCCCCTCAAACACATTCTCTTCTGGCTTATGCATGAGCTCTTGCACTTCCCTGATTTAAGTGCATTTGTGCCAGTGGCAAAGTGAAAGTGTTTAAATCCCTCCTGATTCCAGAACCATCTGCCAGTGCCTAGAGTGACGGAAAGATGTGGATTTTAATCCCATTCACTATGCTCCAGATGGCTGCAGGGGAGCAGGAATTGGGAATAGAAGGTTGCCTTGATCCTGGGGCGGTCTTTGAACCTCCCTCCAAGCTGGCCGTTGAGATACCACAAGGACAGATGCTTTATCAGTAGAAGGACACAATGTAGAGAGGGGTAGGGACACAATTAATTCTGAAGTTGCTTTAAAGAAAATGTGAATTATGCTTATCTGGGAAAACTCAAGCCTTAGGAATCATTGAATCAAAGGACCAGAAGGAACCTTGAGAGGTCATCTAGTTCAGTCCCCTGCACTCATGGCAGGACTAGGTATTACCTAGGAATATCATTTATGGCTTATTTATAGTATAATAAATGACTGCAAAGAATCGTATCAGACAAAATTATATTGAACATGAAGTTTGATCCTTCCTCCTGTCTGGAGCTGAAGACTTGCAAGATGCCATGTTTCTCCTTGATTATTGTATCATCCTCCTTCAGAGCCAGCCTGTGCATGTCTTGGAGAACTGGGGGAGCTCCAGAACACGGGAAGAAAGTTAATGTCATGCCAATTTTTAAAAAGGGTAAACAGGATGACCCAGATAATTATAGACCTGTCAGTCTGACATCAATCCCAGACATGATAATGGAGTGGCTGAAATGGGACTCGATTAATAAAAAAGGAGGGTAATGTAATTCATGCCAATCAACATGGGTTTATGAAAAATAGATCCTGTCAAACTAACTTGACATCTTTTTTTTAAATGAGATTACAAGTTTGGTTGATAAAGGTGTTGCTATAATGTACTTAGACTTCTCTAATGTGTTTGACTTGGTATTACATGACATTTTGATTTAAAAAACCTAGAAAAGATACAAAATTGACAAGGCACACATTAAATGGATTAAAAGCTGGCTAGCTGATAGGTCTCAAAATGCACTTGTAAATGGGGAGTCAACATCACCGACTATGTTTCTAGTGTGGTCCACTGGAATCTTTTCTTTGCCTATGTTATTTAACATTTTTATTAACGACAAAAGAAAACATAAAATCATCCCTGTTAAAGCTTACCAATGACACACAATTTGGGGGAGTGAAAAATAGTAATGAAGAGGACAGACTGGGCACAAGCAAACAAAATGTGTTTTAGCAGGGTTAAATCTAAATGTATACATCTGGGAACATACTTACAGGATGGGGGACTCCATCCTGGGAAGCACTCACTGAAAAAATCCTATGGGATCATGCTAGATAATCAGCTGAATATGAGTTCCCAATTTGATGCTATGGCTAAAAGGGCTAGTGCGATGCTTGTATATATAAATGGGAATCTTGAGTATAGAGAATAGAGAAGTTATTTTGCCTCTGTATTTGGTACTTGTGTGACTGCTGCTGGACTACATTGCCCAGTTTTGGTGTCCAGAATTGCAGAAGGATGTTGATACATTGTTGAACAGTGGTGGGCAACCTACGGCCCGCGGGCCACATGCGGCCCATCAGGGTAAGCTGATTGCGAGCCGTGAGACATTTTGCGGACATTGATCATCCGCTGGCAAGGCCTCCCACAGCTCCCAGTGGCCACGGTTCCTGCAGCTCCCATTGGCCAGAGGTTGCCCACCACTGTTGTAGAGAGTTCAGAGAAGAACCACAAGAATGATTAAAGGATTAGAAAACATGCCTTATAGTGATAGACTGAACAAGCTCCATTTATGTCATTTAACAAATGAGGTGACTTAATTACAGTCTATGAGTACCTACATGGGGAACAAATATTTAATGATTGGCTCTTCAGTCTAGCAGAGAAAGGTATAACATGATCTGATAGCTGGACGTTGAAACTAGAGAAATTCAGACTGGAAGTGTAAAGCGTAATTTTTTAACAGTGTGGGTAACTAGAACAATTTACCAAAGGTCATGGTGGATTCTCCATCACTGACAAGTTTTAAATCAAGATTAGATGTTTTGCTAACAGATATACACTAGGAATTATTTTGGGGGACATTCTATGGCCTGTGTTGTACAGGAGGTCAGAATAGATGTCCCTTCTACTCTTGGAATCTATTAATTTTGATCAGGCCTGGAAATACATTTTTCCCACCTTTTTGCTTCACCACCACACACACTTCAAGTGTAACAATTCCCATGCACCCTTACCACACATCCTACAACTGGGCACAGGGTTGTTAGGAGAGATAAGAGGATGGTCAGCAAGGCAATCCTTTGGGTTATCCTGCCATTTTAACTGAATAATTTTACATTTTTTAAAAAGTGTGTGTGTGTGGGCGGGGGGGTTGTTATTGTTTCATTCTTGACCAGAGCGTAACCACGGGTGGGCCTGGGTGGGCCATGGTCCACCCACTTAACATCCAGGCCCACAGGAGTGCCCGACAGCCGGAGCAGGGCAAGCCCTCACTCCCTGACCCCGCGCCCCAGCAGGAGTACCTAACAGCCGGAGCAGGGCAAGCCCAGGACCCTGCTCCCAGCAGGAGCGCCAGGTGGGTGGAGCAGGGCATGCCCCAGCGCCCAGACCCCATGCCCTGGCAGGAGCGCCAGATGTGTGGAGCGGGGAAGGCCCCTGCACCCGGACCCCACTCCCTGGCAGATGTGTGTGTGTGTGGGGGGGGAGCTGCAGGTAGGAGGGGTGGATAAGGACCCCCACTTGTCCAGGCCCAGGGCCCCTCTGTGGTGGGAGGCGGTCCTCCCTGTCATTGCCCACCCCCCCAAAAGCTGGGGCCCACCCACCCAAAAGCTGGGGCCCACCCAGTTTTCCTAGCCTCACTACGTCACTGTTGATCCTTCCCTCAGCCTCTTTCCAAAGTGAATCCTAGAAACTTTCAGCCCTTGTGATCATATTATAGAAATTTGTATCAGTTATATTTTCATGGCTTTTCTTTGCACTTATGGTTTCCCTGAGTCAAAGGTGAGATGTGGCCACAGGTTTTGCATAGCCCAAGGACAAGTTCAGCTTATATTAATGCTGCCCCATCTTCTTGCACTAACTGAAGATAAAACATCAGGATAGCAACAAGCCAGCATACAGACAGCAACAAAACACAGTAAGTAAAAGTTACCAATCTTGGGAGATGTGAGAAGCAGAGCCCATTGTAGATATTTCTCTTTATGACCCTTAATAACTGTATATTGCACTCATAGGAATAGCTATCCTGGGTCAAGCCCATGATTCGCGGAGTCCAGTATTCTGTCTCTGACAGGGGCCAGTACCATTTTCATGGAGGAAGGTGCAAGAAACTCCACAGGAGGCAGATGTGAAATAATCTGCTCCATATTAAAATAATTGTTTTTATAAAACCTCATGCTTTGGGTTTTATCCTTTCCAGACCTGGTTTTTTAGCATTATTTATTTGAATTCATGTAATAGTGATGGTTTCCTCATTAATTTCAAGGGCAATACAAAGCCCACTGATGCCATCCTGCTCACAATGAAATCAGTGGCAAAACTCCCATTGACTTTGATAGTGCAGAATGGAGCTCCGAATGACTAAAACGCTCACTTTAGCTGGTAATAAAAAGTATTGGTTCCCATAGATAAATTCAGAGCAAGGCATATTAGCAACTGTCTTTAACAATAATTTTCCATTACCAGGGGAGTTTCAGATAATGGAAAGTGTAGTCTCTTTCAATTTGTGTCTAGGTTTGTGACATATTAGTACAGCTGATGTTTTTATCACTGGAGTCATGAAGTCACAGATTAAACTTGCTTCATGTTATGAAATTTTATAAACTGATTATTTTTAGAATATTCTCCCCTCCCTGCTCAGGGCTTGAGCAATTCAGCACTTTTCAGGCTGGGCATTCAAAACATGCTACTTCTGTTACTTACTTAAAATTGACATTGCCATTTGTTTTCACAGTCCCACGGTCTTTCAGTTGATTTTAGCGGGCATTGGATCAGGCAGTCTGTCAATCTGCAGAGCGCACATACACGCATATGAAAACCATGATGTGTTGTATTTAGCTATGCCACTATTTGCATTCCATATTTAAATTTCTAAAGACAGGCAGCCATTTTGTGTTCAGTGCAGATTTTTTTCAAAGGACACAAACACGTAGGTCCTCTCACCTGGAGATTTCTCTTCTTCCTTGCTTTGTTGTTTGCTTAATCTAAAATTAAAAAAAAACCTTCTTTCTAGCCAGACAGAATCTGTTTTCTGTCAGTGTATGTGGAAATAAAACTGGTGCGAATCCATGAGCTCAGAAATAGGCATTACATAACCCTGGATGAAAATTTAGTCACATGTCATTCAACGGCAGTTGCCATGTTCAGCAATTTTTGCCCCGGAAATGACATGAGCAGATCTTTGTGAAACTCAGCAGTTTTACAATGAAGGGGGTGTGTCCACACGTTTGGTTTGAACTCTTGCAGACTGAAGCCCCATAAACCCAATACATCCTTTGGTCAGGAAAGAGGAAAAGAGGGTGGGCTGAGAAGGAAGAAGAGGAAAAAAAGGAAGAGAAGTGGGGAACAAATGAAAAGTTTTCATTTAAAAAACCAAACAGTTCTAGGATTGTGTTCTTTTTCTTCACAAGAGAGAGACATGTCATGGAAACTTTCATTGAAAAAAAAAAAGATTTTCATTGTCTAACGCCATTTTTTTATCAAAGTTTCAAATGAAAAATACTGCCCTACCGGAATTATGTATGTGGCATTTCTGTTATTTCATCATTACTTATTTGTTACACTGTAATTGTGTTTGAAAAACTCTGGTCATAATGGGAGGAGGAGGTCCAGTTATAGCAGGCACTGTCCAGCCAAACATAGAGTCCTTGGCCTAAAGGCCTTACCGTTTTATTTCAACGTGAAAATAATCTGGCCTGGGTTTGGTCTGACCTGATCCATATGTGCCTCTCCGTTTGTTTTTAAGAGGCATGGGTGTTTTTTGTATACAATATTTCTATGTTGTGCAGCATCCCAAGTTTGGCATTGGCAAGTTTTACAAATAAAATTATTTCCCCTCTCACAGACCAAATCTATCTCTTTGGCATCTGTCACTGTTACTGTTGGATCAAATATAGGGGGTTTCCTCAATGCTTGATGCTCCAGTCTCTCAGGAATAGCTGTGCATGTGCCTGTTGGAAGAAAACATGCCAATCAGTTATATGGCAACTAGGAAAAAGCTGGGTGTGTTTTCAATAGTTCAAGGTCTTCTACTTTTGCCTTGGACTTCTTCATCATTTGTGTGCAGTAAACACCATGTTATGGTTGCTGTTTTGTATATAACACTTGCCTTTCTCAGGAGATGCCAGTTTATTTCCTATTTTAGCAGGCAGCTTTGCTATTTATTTTTTGAATAATAGAACAGTGACTAGCACAATGAAACTCTGATCTCTATGGGGATCTCTCGGCACTATGATAATACAACAAATATTTTAAAATATGGGCTACATCACTGCACTGTCCCCCATGCTGTGCACTGCCAGCTGTCTGTTGGAGGAATTACGTCCAAAGGATAAGAAGTTAGTTAAACTTCCAGGGTTTTGGGGGAAGATTTTAAAAGATTTTGATAGTCCATGGGAGTTCAACACCTAGTTCCCTTTGGTGCTTTTGAACATCTCAGATGTAATCCTTTCCTGCTCTGCTGAGGCTCCTGTTGGCAAATGGTTTGATTTCCCACCCCACATGCACAGTGTAGATGTCCAGCCCTTATCTGATTGAATGCAAAAAATTACAATTTCTTCAGGCATTTTAATATTTGCTTTTAAGGTCCCACTTATGCAAACCCTCCATTTATTTAAGGCCAGATTCAAAGCCCACTGAAATCAATGGAAAGGCTCCCATTGGCTTTAGTGGACTTTGAACCAGGCCCTTAATTCCCACAGAAGTCAATGAGAATTCCATGTGCAGAGGTCTTGTACGTTCAGTCCTCAAACTTTTTGTTTAATCTGTCTTTGGAATATATATTCAAAAGGTGCACAGAGATTTAGCTGTACAGGACCTATTAAAATACCACAAGAGCATCATGCGTAAAAGCTCACACGTTGATTTGGAACTGCGTGCCTTTATCTACAAATTTTTCACCATCTTCTCAACTCATTTTTAGCATTTTAAAACGATATGTAAAACTATAAAAGTCTGACATGTTGGCCATAGACTGCTTTATGGTTAGGTGTTAGAATATCCAATCACACTTTTTTCTTCAAGAAATAATACAGAAAGCCACTTTATCCCCTCTCTGTTAATAACTGTGTAAATATTAATGATCAGATGTTGACGGGTATCAAATTTTCTGTTCCAGGCCTTAGAACATGAAGTTACAGGACTGTGCTTGCTGGTTCAGTTGGATCTGTCTCCGCATATGATATTTGAGACTATTACACGATACATTCAAATGGGAATAGATTATTCCATTACTCTTTAAATGCAGCTCTTCTAATATTGAGTTCTGGAGCCATAGGACAAAGTGTATGTGATTGTTGCTACCCTAATGCACTGTACTGTGCCCGGAGGTGAAAATATCAAGAAACAAGTTGTCCAATGTCATAGCAGAAAAATATTTGTTTCCATTATTATTAATTTCTAAAGTGCCAAACATATGCAGGGCACTTTATAGATATAACTCCAGATTCTAGAACCCACTTTGGCTCCTATACCCTGTTCTGAAGTCATAAAGGAGCCGTAAACTATCTCCCTCGCAGCTCCTGGTGTAAATGACATGAGGGGAATTGTCATAGCACAAAGGGCTATAGCTTTGTCTTGGCTGCAGAACAGTTTATAGGGCAGCTGCTATAAATTTGAGCATACAGAAGCCACATGGCTTAAAGCCACTTCTCCCCCCCACTCTCCCACTCTCTGTCATCCTGGGCTTTACCTCTCTGCTGTACATCGGAGAGGTGGAACACAGAATCTGGGCCCTACAATATAAGACACCATGGGGTGGGAATTTTAAGAGCAGCTTAATGAGGGAGGAGTGCACTTCCTGTTGACTTTCAATGAGACTTGTGCTCCAAGGTCACTTAGGTGCTATAGAAAATCCTACCACAGGTTCTTACCCTAAAGGGCTGACAATCTAAGGCCTCAATCATGTAGCTCATCCTCAGAGGTGGCACTGTGGAGAGGGCCAATAACTTCAATAGAACGCCACAAAACTGTGTGTTCACCTGTAATGAATCAGATTGCATGACTGGGGACCACATAGAGCAATGTATGTTACAGACAATGGAGGGAGCAAGGGATGGAATACAAAAGTCAAGTAATTGGGATTGGTTAAGCTAGGCATATTACTTGTTTTCAGCTATTTTGAATAATTTTAAAGCACTGTAACTTTGATTTGATGTTATATCATTTATGGGCAATGGAGCTTTCACTAAAATGGGGGGAAGGGATACGTGTACAGGATGCACGTTTGGTTCATCATTCTCTACAAATAAGATGGAGCCAACTGATGGGTTTTGCAGTCTTTTTGCTACTGTGAAACGCTGGCCAAATGTTAGACATTATACTGTTGGTACTTTAAAACACTGCTCAAAGATGTTTTTGTCCCCTGCTAGTGAATGAACCATGTGAAGTGGCTTGCTACTGTGTCCTAGCTAACAGGCCTGGTAATGTAGTTTCAGCAGTAAAACCCCTTGAGCTGAGTGTTGCAGTATTTTAAAACTAGAAATGGGCTAACACAGGGCCATTTGCAAAAAAAAACCCATTTTGGGGGCCCTAAAAAAGGAACCTTTTGTCCATCTCTCTTTCAAATTTAGCAAGTACTATGAAAAGGACAACACAAATCAGACTTATTAGACCATTTTACATTAGAGCAGATTGAGTTGAAGTGTCAACCTTAATTTGCTTCCTCTTTCATGTCTTTACTGTATATACCAAGCATTCATTAGCTCACCCAGAAAACTATTATAACATTGCTTTGTTTAAACAAATTTAATTTCCTTGATCTTCCTCAATTAACTCAAATTAAGAAGAACCTCTGTTTGCATACAGCAACCCAGTTTTCCAGAAATAAAACACACTTGGTTAAAACTCAGAGGCATACTGAGATATACATCTTTATGCTCAGCAGAGAGCTCGTATCTGAAGAAGATACAGAGAGCAAGAGGGTTTTAATAAAGCTGTTTTATGGATAAATCAATGGTTTCACATTGCTGGGTTTGTGCAACTATTTTCTTTAGTTGAAATCTAGGTTGGTTTGCTCCCCTAAGTTTCAATTTTGTTTCAAATTTAAACAAAGCCAAAGTTTCAAAGTAAAGCTGAAACAGAATTTCATATGATTCTCATGCAAAAACATAAACTGGCCAGCTTCTATCTGCTTATTACTAGAGTATCTGAGCACCTTGCATTAGTTAATGATCCTACCCTTGCATCATCATGAGATAGGGAAGCAGCATTCTCCTTTTACAGGTATGGAGGCTCCAGTTCAGGGATGCATTTAAGTGCATGATTAAATCCGCCACTGTTCAGAAAAGAACTGCACAGGGATGGACCTCTGAATCGCGCCCAGAAGGACTGGGGTAATACAAGAAATATGTGGCAGAGTCAAAAAACTGAACTCAAATCTCTTTGTATAAAAGTTCACTCCCTTAATGACAAGGCCATCTTTTCTTTACTCAAAACTGGGTCTGGGTTTGTTTTTGTTCATGCACTTTTCAGCTCGGTTGATGACCTTGCTTTTCCTTTCAACTTTGTAATTGAGCCTGAAACTCCCCAATGACTTTCTGTGTTGTTTTGGATTTTGTTACAAGCTGTCAGGGTTCCCTCCCCACTCTGAACTCTGAGGTACAGATGTGGGGATCCACATGAAAGACCCCCTAAGCTTATATTCCAAAATCTTAGGTTAAAAACTTCCCCAAGGCACAAATTCCTTTCCTTCTCCTTGGACGGTATTGCTGCCACCACCAAGTGATTTAAACAACCATTCAGGGAGGGGTCACTTGGAGCCCTATCCCCCCAAAATATCCCCCCAAGTCCCTTCACACCCTTTCTTGGGGAGGCTTAAGAATAATATACTAACCAATTGGTTACAATCTGAGCACAGAGCAAACCCCTAGTTTTTAGGACACTGAAAATCAATCAGGTTCTTAAAAGAAGAATTATATTTTTTTTAAAAAAGTAAAAGAATCACACTGCAAAATCAGGATGGAAGGTAACTTTACAGAGTAAATTAAAACACAGAGAATTCCCCTCTGACTCTGTTTCCCAGTTACAAAACAGGAAAAAAATTACCTCTTAGCCTAGGGAAAATTCACAAACTGAAACAAAAGATAATCTAACACATTTCCTTACCTTTACTTACAGTTTCTGTAATTTTGGATGTATCATTTCAGGTATGTTTCTAGAAGATATTTTTCCTGCCTGGGCCCTCTCTCTGTCCGAGAGAGAACAAACAAAGAGGGCACAAACCAAACCTCCCCCCACCCCTGCAGCTTTGAAAGTATCTTCTTTTCCCATTGGTCTTTCTGGTTAGGCACCAACTAGGTTAATTGAACTGATTAACCCCTTACAGGTAAGGGATTCTGTACCTCTGGCCAGGAGGGATGTTATGTTACTGCATACATAAGGGTTGTTACCCTTCCCTTTATATTTATGACACAAGCATTTCATGCAGCTCCAGACTCTAAAACCATAATAATTTTAGCATCATGAAGAGACAGTCCCAAAAGAACGAGCTTCTTAGTGCAGAACAGAAAGTGCACTTCAGTGCAAAGAGACTCTATCAGTGTGGACCTGTTGCCCTGCATCAGTGCTTAATTTGTAATGAAAGAGAAGCTGGGGCTCAAGCAATTTTTTTACTTTCATAACTGATGCAGCAAGCCCAGAGGTGCCGGGGCTATGAACTGCCAAATCTCGAGGTGCCGGGGTTCAGCCCTGGCACAAATTAACCACTGCTGTGTATCCTGATCAAATTTCTGCACTACACATACACTCCTGGCTCACAAACCTTTCTCCCCAAGTCTGTGCCCCCAATCCTTCAAAATTATGCCTGCAGGGAGTTCTGTTGACTTCAGAACTGGCATTTAATTTCATAAAGGGAAGAAGGAAACAGAGAGTGAACAGTGTTGGGTCAGCTGGGCTTTTGTCTGTTTATAGCTTTGAACTCAGGCATTCATTTAGGACATAACCAATGACTCTTACCAAATTGAAAAATAAACTGGAGATAAGCACTTGAATCAGGATAAGAAATAAAGGCTGCCACCTGCTCAGGTGTGTAAAGTACAGTAGCGTAGCCAGGGGGGGCGCAGGGGGAGTGGCCACTCCCCCTATGAGGAAAAGCGGTGCTAAGGCGCCGCCAGAGCCTAGCTAGAGCGGCGCTTTAAAAGGCCTATGGCTCCTGCCGCTGAGGGGAGCCACGGGCCTTTTAAAGTGTGCCCCCCACCCCCCGGCTCCGCTGCCAGAGCCGGGTGGCGGGGGGGGCTTTAAAAGGCCCGTGGCTCCAGCCACAGCAAGCCGCCCCTTGTCTCTCTGCTCAGCAGCCCAGCGGGGAGACAAGGGGCAGCCCTGGCCAGCCGCCCCTTGTCTCCCAGCTCAGTGGGGAGGCAGCGGGCAGCCGCAGCAAGCCACCCCTTGTCTCTCCACTCAGCAGGGAGACAAGGGGCAGCCCCAGCGAGCTGCCCCTTGTCTCCCCGCTCAGCAGCTCAGCGGGGAGACAAGGGGCAGCCGCAGCAAGCTGCCCCTTGTCTCCCCGCTCAGCGGGGAGGCAGCGGGCAGCCACAGCAAGCCGCCCCTTGTCTCCCTGCTCAGCAGCTCAGTGGGGAGACAAGGGGCAGCCCCGGCGAGCCGCCCCTTGTCTCCCCGCTCAGCAGCTCAGCGGGGAGACAAGCTGCAGGGTGAGCAGGAGGTGCCTTTTTATAGCACCGCTCCCCCTGTGCTCAAGACCTGGCTATGCTACTGGTAAAGTATCTTTGTCTTCCGCATATGTGCAAGTTTATCAACATTTCCTCCCACCCATGGCTGCTGCAGGATTTGATCCTAAAGCCAAAGTTCTGCAAATATGTGCTTAATTCTGTGTATGTGAGCAGTCCCATTGTCTTAAATAAGCGCACCCATGTATATAAACGTAAACATGTGTATATGCATTTGCAGGCAGAAACATGGAATGAGGACTTTTTTCCTTTTCTGCCAAGAAATAAATGCTTTGTGAACACTTCGCAAAGATAGGAATCCTTCCTAGTACAGAAGAGTGAGAGGAAGCATTTGCATGGTATTTGGAATATGCAGAGATGTCATTATCAAATTAATATGAAGATAAGAGCATTTTGCCTTAGGAGTAATTTGACATTGTGTCAGATTAGCATTAATTTCACTAATAGGTTATGAAAAGGCCATATTTAATTACATAGGTGCATCAAGTAATTTTTTAAAACTTCCAGTACAACACAAGACAACACATTAGCATGTAAAATTGCAATTGCAATTAGGTAATGCAGTAAACAGTGCGTTCTGGAGAAACATTAGATCTGCAGTAGATTTTCTGTACTTTCCTTCAGTTACTTTCAATTCTTCTCCCTCAGGAACAGTAAATGGCTTTTTCTTGCTACTGTAGTACAGCCAATTAAATTAATTTGTTGGAAATAACCGCTGGCTATCCTTTGTGCATTACTGGATTAGACTTCTTAATGTTCTGTGTTCTTATACTATTCTACTCAGTTTCCATTTTTTTTAAGCAGCTGTATCTGTTTACCTGACATACTGCCATACTGGCTGTAGCCTACCCTGCTTTTACATTTATGGTTATGTCTTGGTTGTTAGGGTTTCAAAGGAGTGAAAAACTAGACAGAATAAGGTCAATATTTTATTTTCAAAAGAACATTTAGGATCCTGTTCTGCAAGCACTTATATGCATGCTTAACTTTTAAGCATGTGAGGGACATATGAGTAATTGGAACTACTCACCTGCTTAAAGTTAAGCACATGGATTGGGACCTTCACTGGGATTGCACAGAGTGAATACAGTTAAGTATAGACACAAGTCTTAGCAGGAATTGAGCATCTATATAATAAGATTCCAAGGATTGTCACTGTGTGTCAATCTGAAGTCTAAAATGTCTGTTTGGTTTGTGTGAAGCGATGGAAGCAGCTTCGAGCATGGCTAAGAGCTCTCTTTGTTCAAAATATCCCCAGTTTCAATCATCACTGGGTTTCGTGGTCTGATACCATCCAATTTTTTAATTCTCAGCCATTTTGACTTTACAAATTACATCCATGTAGAAATACAGCTACAGTAAGCCATGCTTAATCCTGGACCATTGTGTTATTCCAGATAACTCAACCAATCACCACCCTTACTATACAGCTAACTATATGCAACCATTTCATTGGCCGTATGATTGCAAAGATGGTGGATTATTTGGCCCAACAGCCGTGCACAAAATACTTATCTCTGAGCACACCCTGCCAGGCACAAACCACTATACACAATAACCCCAAACATGTAGCCCCTCACCGCAGCGAACACCCCTCATCCACCAACCGTACATGTCGACACAACATAACCTCCATACAAATCAACACAATTAGCACATTGAATAACCCCAAACATCACTCTTAAGCAGTGGCTGTCAACCTTTTCCAAACTACTTTACCCCTTTCAGGAGTCTGATTTGTCTCGCATACCCCAAGTTTCACCTCACTTAAAAACTACTTGCTTACAAAATCAGACATAAAAATACAAGTGTCACAGCACACTATTACTGAAAAATTCCTGACTTTCTCATTTTTACCATATCATTATAAAATAAATCAACTGGAATATAAATATTGTGCTTACATTTCAGTGGATAGTGTATTAGAGTAGTATAAACAAGTCATTGTATGAAATTTTAATTTGTACTGACTTTGCTAGTGCTTTTTTTTTTGTAGACTGTTGTAAAACTAGGCAAATATCTAGATAAGTTGATGTACCTCCTGGAAGACCTTTGACTGTATCCCCAGAGATATGTGTACCCCTGGTTGAGAACCACTGCTCTAAAGGCTAGAATGTCTAAGTCAGTGTGAAACAATGGAAACAGCGACAAGTGTGGATAAGAGCTCTTTTTGCTTAGAATCTCACCACATTCATGGGGATTTATGGTCTATTACTGCCCTGTTTTTAGATTCTCGCCATTTTCAGCTTTTTTACACAGCTGACTTTACTAAATTATACCTACGCAGCAGTGGCTTTCAGCAACTAGTTAGTTTGCTTCTTGTTCATGAGGCAATAACTGTTCAGTGGGGTAAATAAAATTTGTAGCTGAATTTATATATATATAAAAATATATATGAGAGAGAGAGAGAAATAATGAACCCTGCAGTATACTCCATAGTAGCCCAAAACACACAGTAATACTTATTTCTTTCCAGTACTTTCTCACAATATATTATATGCTGTACAATCAGAACAGAATGCATTGTCCCTCTGCTGAAGACTTTACATTCTTTAAAAAAGTGCAGAATACTACAATAGTCTTTGTAAGAGGAAAGTACAGTTTATTCTAGAGAAAAAATGCTTAAAATTGAATAATTTAACAGCCCAGATTAAGGTTACCACCAATTAACATTGTCCTATAAATATACTGGCAATGTAAAATACAAAAAGTAAATAAATAAAGAAAATGAGATGACACATATATTCACAGATAAAAGCATAATAAACTGAAGTTAAGGTTGAGAACATTTCAGTGATTTAAGGGACATTATGAGGATAGTGTAAGTATTGCAAAACCCAGCTTTACAAACTCAGCAGATTCAAAACTAAGATTATACTTAAATGAAATCCAAATATGTTAAGGTTTGGAAATGCATAGTTAACACAAACAACCCTAACTGCCCTGCCGTGATGCCATGGAATAACCGTACAATAATGATGAATGAACAGGGCCGACTCCAGGCATCAGCTTTCCAAGCTGGTGCTTGGGGCGGCAAGCGAGACTGGGGCGGCAGTCCAAGTCCCGCGACGGCAATTCGGCGGCAGGTCCGCTCTTCCCGCCGCCGAATTGCTGCCGCAGGACTCGGACTGCTGCCCCAGTCGCACCTGCTGTGGCGGCAATGGGGCAGCAGGTCCCTTGCTGCCGCAGACTGGGACTCCTTGCGTCGGGGGCAGAGTCCCGCCCCCGACGCAGGCAGACGTAGCAGGGCCCCGCCCCCGACGCAACCAGACGTAGCAGGGCCCTGCCCCCGACGCAGGCAGGCGTCGGGGGCGGGGCCCCGCTACATCTGCCTGCTTCGGGGGCGGGGCTGCCACCCCTGCTTGGGACGGCAAAATTGTTATTGCCACCCCGTGAATGAACAATAGTAACTGTAGTCCTAGACTGGATTAAACTATTTTTAAAAGACATGTTAGATTTTTTTTCATGTTCCTCTACAGGGCAGAGTTAAGGCTCTTTGAATGCCCTCACTATGCATTTTCATAGCTTAAGGAAATTCGCAGTTGTTAAGTTTAACCATAAATTTGAATTTGCTGGGTTTGTAATATTTACTTTGGGAGGTAATTAGAACAGCCCAGTCATGTTTTTATTCATAAATTATTGATGTGTACTCAACTTCAACTCTGCTTTAATGCAAATTTTTATCTGGGAATTTCTAAAGCAGCACAAAGCATCCAGAACACACAGTTTCCCCCAGTTCCTCCATGTTATCCTACTTATACACAGACCAGTTCCCCCCCTACCTTCTGTAAAATTCCCACTGTAGACACATGCGTCCTTTCCTCTTGTGCCCCAAATGCCTATACTTCCACCCTGAATTTCCCCTGTGCCTGCTGAGTCAATCTGGAGCAGCAGGTAGTTTTTAAAAAAATGTGCAGGTACTGATAAATATAAATACAGAGACTTCCCCAAAACTGCCTTTTTTTTTCCAAAATAGGTGTCATCTCCTACTCTCAGTAGCAATGAAACCAGAAATGCCCTTAGCATGGAGAACAATGGCAGGCAAAGCTGACCTCAGAGAAGGTGATGACCCCTGATAGTTTGTGGGGTCACCACTTTCCCTGTAGATTGCTTGCCTTCATTCTTAGTGGGAATAAGGGATTTGTGGGACCCCTAAAATCTTCTCACTTGTTATAATAAAAAAAAATGTACTGAAGTATAAATGTGTAGGCAGACTATAGCCCCAAGGGTTGAAAAGTAAACCTTCGTTCTGCAGTTTGGGGCATTTAAATCCTTGTCTTGGTCACATTTTTTTTAAACCATTTGACTACAGTTTTCTACTACCACCCTGGAAGTTTTTGAGTTTCTAGGTCAGTAAGTAATATAAATGTTACATTGTGGGCAAGGGATTTCTAGTGGCCGAATACTAATGGTAGAACGTTCTAGTGTCGAAAGTGAGCCACTGTGAGAGAGCAAAGGGAAGAAGAGAGAGCAAAGCTGCTTTCTGGAGACATGAAGCCCGGAGCAGGCTTGCTAAATGAGCTAACTAGAGAGATCTGGTGTGGGGAGGGAACTGCAAGCAGCTGATTTCTTACAAGAGAGCTGAAGCAGTTGTTTGAAGAAGCTGACTCTGGGAAGTGTACAGGGGAATCAGGTTTAAGCAGGACAGCTGCAAGCATAACCACGAGGCAGGTCACCCCCAAAGAACGCATAATAAAAGAGAAGGACTTGATGAAGGAACCCTTTTGGTTACCCAGGCTCTGAGGAAAGGGCCATGCCTTGAAACAGCTTTTTGGGACTCTGAGTATTACTTTTAAGTTATTGTCTAAATAAACCCAGACCCCTTTAAGGGTAGCGATTGGACAAGCACGTATGTGGAGTCTTTGTAAAAGGACCTGAGGAGACTAATGGGCAGATCAGAGGCACCCTGGCCACAAGAGGGCACAGGGGAGCAGCCCACTTTTCCACAGCAACCTTATAAACCTCTTTTTCCCCTAGTGCTCCCTACATCCCTCCTGCTCCCCAAAAAAATGAGAGAAAAAGAGATTCAGTCCAGATTCAACCTGGAATGCCACCACATTTCACCAGGCACACAGATGAATAGATCTGTAATGAAGTACTATTTTTCCTGAGAAAATGAAGAAAATCCAATGAATGGAAATTTATATTACTGTCTGTGCATTACAAAGCAATAGTTTGTTGGGTACTGAATCCACCTAAAGGAAGATTTGAAAATGATTAAGTGCATTCAGACTAGAAACTAGAAAGCTGGGAAAGGTGAAAAGAGGCAGGCTCCAGACTGGTGGTATGCTGATAGCAAATGTAATAGCAAAAATGATTGTTTTGTTTCCTAGGATAGGGAGGAAGGACAGAGGATGCTGTTGTTGATTGTTTTACACAACATATATCTTTCATTCCACTCTGCGGCGATGGTCCAGTTTGCACTGTGGGTGTTCTAAACTGTGAAGTGCAAACAATTCAGCAACAGTTCAAAACAAGAATCTTGGGACCTGGCTAGGATCAAGTCTATCAGTTTAAAATCTGATTCATCCTCTTCTGAGGTGACTGTATGCTGCACTTGCTTAGAGACTGACTCAGTGGGTTTATTTCTCCAGTGACAGTAATACGGTCCTGTGATTCCAAATGTAGTTGATGTTAACTCATTGGCTCATCAGGAATGCTGTTAGACAAAGGATATCAATAGCTATTAAAATCTCTTATTCCAAGAGTAGCCAATAGCTGTAGCATTTATAATAGTGCAAGGCAAACCTTGAATTGCACTGTGATAATTTTATAAGTGTTTAAACAATTAAACACTTCAATCCATTGTTTGTAAAATACATTAAAAAGTGACTGTGGAAACAATAAAGAGACAGGGCTTCAGCTTGTTGGAGATCCTGGCATTATATTTTTTATCTCAACTAATTATGTGGCCTCTATTGCCGTAATATCTGAGCACCTCACAATCTTTACTGTAGTTGTATTGCATTACCGTTGTGAAGTAGGAAAGTTCTATTATCCCCATCATGGGGGGAGCAGTGGGGCAAGAGCAGCCATAGAGCACAGGCCCGTGGGGCACATGGACATCCCAGGATATCCTTTAGGGCTAGAAGGTGGATCCCATGGCCTAATTCGTGGCCAGACCTTCCTCTCATCCAGATCAGATGATAAGGAAGAAGCTCTGTGTTCTGCCCATGCAGTATGAGTTGCCCCCATATTCCACACCCAGGATGCCCCACTGAGTGGTGGAAGTATCATACGGTTGGATTTCCTTGGCTTGCAAATCTTGCTATGTCATCCCTCTTAGGTGTCATTTAAACTGAAATGAGGATATGGTGTATGACTTTGGCTGGTTTCCTGGCAATGCCGAGATGCTTGCCTTTTTTAAATTGTAATCTGCCTGTAGCATCAGTAACGTTTATTTGTGGTTCCTAAAAACCACTGTAACCTCCACGTGTAGTTTGCCAGCTCCTGGAACTCTGGGCTGAGTCTGAAGAGTATCCTATCCTATGGAATATAGCAAAAATGGCTACCAGAACCCTCTGACATCATTTCCCAGCATGCTTGGAGTCAGAGGAGGGAACAGAATGGATTAGAATATCTTGCTGGGGCTAGTAGGAAGGCCAGTGATGAGCCAGGGCTGCTCAGCCTGACTCAGAAACAGAGAGGTTAGTTTTAGTGTCAATTTTGAGCTTTGAGTTTTAGAACTGAGAGAAAAGCAGAACAGCTCAGAGAGTCTCTGATTAATCCGGACTCCCCACAAAGAGAGTTTTTCAATTGCTGTAGGATCGAATGCATGTGTCAGGCAGTTCAAGGCCTGTAGAGACAAGCATCCAGAGTGGCAGATAGAGTCCAAATAACGTCCCCTTTGTTATGCTGTCATTTTGGGGTGTGTCATTCCATTGCTGGGGTTTGTATTGATGTACTTCATTGTTTCATGTGTGCTGGGTTTTATACTCCTTGCTGGCAGTGGTAGCATTATTCATTTTCACAAGGGAAGCACACCTTGGGTTTGGGCACAGTGAGGAGTTACCTTGGGTGGAGGCACCAGGCATCACAAAAATTAACCCAGGACCCAACACAGGCATGGAGAGGGGAAAAGCCACTCCAAGTAGCAAGCACAATGGTGGAGGTTTGAACTGGCCCTCAGGATAGAGACTACCCCCAACTGGGTGACTGGGCAACAAAATGGCAGATGAAATTCAGTGTTGAAAAATGCAAAGTAATACACATTGGAAAACATAATCCCAAATATACATATAAAATGATGGGGTCTAAATTAGCTGTTACCACTCAAGACAGAGATCTTGGAGTCATTGTGAATAGTTCTCTGAAAACTTCCACTTAATGTGCAGTGGCAGTCAAAAAAACTAACAGTATGTTGGGAATCATTAAGAAAGGGATAGATAATAAGACAGAAAATATCATATTGCCTCTATATAAATCCATGGTACGCTCACATCTTGAATACTGTGGACAGATGTGGTCACCCCATCTCAAAAAAGATATATTGGAATTGAAAAAGGTTAAGAAAAGGGCAACAAAAATTATGAGGCGTATGGAACAGCTTCCGTATGAGAAGACATTAGTAAGAATGGGACTTTTCAGCTTGGAAAAGAGACAACTGAGGAGAGATATGATTGAAGTCTATCAAATCATGACTGGTGTGGAGAAAGTAAATAAGGAAGTGTTATTCACTCCTCATAACACAAGAACTAGGGGTCACTAAATGAAATTAATAGGCAGCAGGTTTAAAACAAACAAAATGAAGTATTTCTTCACACAATGTCCAATCAACCTGTGGAACTCTTTGCCAGAGGATGTTATGAAGGCCAGGACTATAATAGGGTTCAAGAAAGAACTAGATACATTAATGGAGGGTAGGTCCATCAATGGCTGTTAGCCAGGATGAGCAGAGATGGTGTCCCCAGTCTCTGTTTGCCAGAAGCTGGAATGGGCGACAAGGGATGTATCACCTGATGATTAGCTGTTCTGTTCCTTCTCTCTGTGGCACCTGGCATTGGCCACTGTCAGAAGACAGGATACTGGGCTAGATGGATCTTTGGTCTGATGCAGTATAGCCGTTCTTATGTACCCTACTTCTGCTGTAATATGCTCACTAGAGCAGAGTGGAGGAAAGAGATTCCAATTCACAAAGGATTTCAACATTTGTTTTTATTCCAATTTGGAATGAAACCCTAAAAAACTTCTAAATTCTCCATAAATGAAAATTCTGGAAAAAAGTAATTTTGATTCAGTTTAAATGTTTCCTCTTGATTTTGAATTTATTTTATATTATGATATTATGATGCAAAATTTAAAAAAATAGAATTGAAGACTAATTTCAGTATGAAAAATCAAAATGTTTAATTATGAAAATGAACCTTTTTCTGCTTTTTCTCCTAAGTTACATTTTCATTAAATTGAGATGAAATGTTTATATTTTGACAGAGCAGCATTTTCCAATGGAAAACTATTCCATTTTCATTTTTCTGACCAGCTCTACTGCTTATAGCTGTGAAGCATATATCTCCAAACATGAATATGTGTCAACCACTTATTAGATAGTGTATGGTTTCTTTAGTTTTAATTAACCTGCTATTTCTAATACCAACCAGGATTTTTGTGCAGCATATTTCTATTGTAAAATTAGTACAGAGCAAATATCTAAAATCCCTATTATAAAAGACAGTGGTTGCCGTTTAAGCTCTCACTTTCCTTTTAACTCATAATTTATAACAAAGCTTAAGGAGAAGGAGAAGTGGTGACCTGATTACAGTCTATATGTAACTACATGGGGAACAAATATTGAATAATGGGGTCTTCCATCTAGCAGAGAAAGGTATAACACGATCCAATGGCTGGAATGGCTAGACAATGGCTAGACAAATTCAGACGGGAAATAAGGCCCAAATTTTTAACAGTGAAAGTAATTAGCCATTGAAACAATTTACTCAGGTCATGGATCCTCAGTCACTGGCAATTTTTAAATCAAGATTGGATGTTGTTCTCATTGATACACTCTATGAATTATTTAGGGAAGTTCTATTGTCTGTGTTAGGAGGAGGATCACAATGGTCTATTTTGGTCTGGAAATCTATGAATCTATAAAGAAGTCAGTTTTAGGGGTATCTCAGCATTATGAGTAACAACAATATTTTCTCAAATTAACTGTCTTACTGAATTAAAGACTTGTTTAACTGTGCTTGTATAACCTATAAGGGAAACAGACATAATGATCTAGTGGACAGAACATTAGGTTGCATGTTAAGAAACATTGGTTCTATTTGTGACTCTGCCACTAGCCTGCTGTGTAACCTAAGGCAAGTCACTTCACTTATCTGTGCCTCTGTCTCTCACCATACGTTTGTAAACGGCATAGCTCAGTGAGTCCCTCACCTTTCTTGGAGCTCTAGGCGCTACAAATAATTACCTCTACATGGATATTTTGTAAAAGTCACATGTTAATAAATAATACACAAAATGTGTGTGCTATTCTCATTGTCCTTAATTGTAGCTGGTATAGAACAAAAGGTTTTACCTAAGCACTTACAGTTTTTTAGACTATCTAATAGAGGTTTTCATGTAAAAAATGAGTGTCCATTTACACACAATATCACCTGCATTGTGCACTCAGGGAAGACAGTCAGTTACAGATTGATCTAGCAGCCTTTGCATTTACAGTCAGTATATTTATGGCAGGTGCCAGTGAGCGTCTGCCCTTTGAAAATATGGACTTTCCTGATTAGTGATTTCTTCACATACGTAGTGCTGAGGTACTCAAAAGTGAATGGTATTCACCAGGGCCAGATGAGGGGTTATCATCTTCCTAACTCATGGTACGTGCTCCCTGAAATCACAATGGCTGCATCACATTTGAATCTCTTGAATAATTTGTCCACAATACCTGTTTACTCTTCCCCCTGCCCATGCCACCAATGCACGAAATTGTGTTTCTCCTGTCTGAGGCTCTTTAAATCAAAGCCTGCCTTGGTTTCTTACTTTCTCTAGATCTTTGTGGTATTACCCTATCCTCGTTGCTAGTTACAACGCTTGTAGTTTAATATCATTTTCCAATTTAATTAATGTGACAATTATCCCCCTGTTCCAGCTAAGTAACAAAGATGTTAAATAAAGTTCTGATCCAAAACGCATTGAAGCTGATGAAAAGACTCCCGTTGATTTCAAAGGGCTTTGGTTTAAGCCCAAAGAGCCAACCCACCACCGATCCCTGCAGTACCCCGCTGGGATACCAATCTTCCACTCATAACATTGCCATTTAAATGTAACCTCTTGATTTTGGTCCATGTGACATACAGTTCACATACAAGCTAATCTGAATCTTTTTTTTTTTTCATTTTCAATCATTTTCATAGCCAGACACATTTTTATTCATTTTAAATATTTTAAGGGCAAATACTTTGTTTTAATTAAAGGTATGACAGTTCTGTAGAGCTCTGAGGAATACCTAGTTACAGGAAAAATTAATATGATAACATGACATGAAAATTGTGATTAAAATTTAATAATCTAATTTTCCCCCATAATAGCAGAATAGGAGAGTCTGATTTCTAACAGTAAAAAAAATCCCCCCAATCTGCCCTCTGCAAATAACATAAATGGTATTTAAAGGTGTAACTTTAGCACCCTGGTGGCCAAGATGGAGTCTGCTCTGCAGGCAGCTCTGGCCAAGAGAAGGTGCTTGCAGGAACGCAGCAGGAAAACCCCCCTCTACTCGAGGGGCACCTGTTCGAAGAGGGTTACATTCAACACCTGTTCAAATAGGTTCAAACAGGGTTACATTCAACACAAGAGCCCACAGGCCCAGTGGTACCATGGTCTGAAAAGGCAGACACCGAGTAATGCATTTACACTCAGAGTTCAGGAGTCAGGGGCAGAGTTCCAGTCCAGGGGTGCGTCTTGGGTGCTCCTGGTCATCTTCAGCGCCAGTGAACTTTCCCCCAATAAACCGCTCCAGTGCCTTCTGCTGCTGCTCTCTGCAAAGCCACACAGAGCGACAGTCTCCCCACTTAATTATCTACAACCTCCCTCCTTATTCCCAATGCAAAGTCACAAGCCCCATTATTCACGGCCCCATGCAGCTCTGGGCAGCAGTGATACTGGGTCCAGTTCCTGTTTGTCCTTCTCTGGATGCTATAAAAGCCTAAACAAACAATATGCGGTGAAATGGAACTGGTATCTGTTGCTGCACAAAAAATGCATCCGGGCTGGTTTCAACAGATTACGGGAAGATGCTGACCTGGGGGCGGGGGGAGTTGGCAGGTATATCAATGGAATGCCAGTCCCCACATCTGCTTAGCAGGTGCTGCGAGACTTTTGACGCAAGAGACATTGGCTGCAGAATGAAATTTCCTGAACAAGCTGGATGGTGCAAACTGTTCAACCCCTCACCCAGCCACAGTGATGTCAGTAGAGTTGCAGGAGGGATGTAACAGGCCAGAATGTGTCCTTCCGTTTTATCTCAATTTAAACAAGGTAATACAATGTTAAATGTTTTGCCATAGCAGGCAGAGAGACTCTCTAAGGGCTTCTCTACACTTTAAATGTGACAGTGGCACCGCTGCGCTGCTATAGCACTTCATAGAATCATAGAATCTCAGGGTTGGAAGAGACCTCAGGAGGTCATCTAGTCCAACCCGCTGCTCAAAGCAGGACCAACCCCAACTAAATCATCGCAGCCAGGGCTTTGTCAAGCTGGGCCTTAAAAACCTCTAAGGAAGGAGATTCCACCACCTCCCTAGGTAACCCATTCCAGTGCTTCACCACCGTCCTAGTGAAATAGTGCTTCCTAATATCCAACCTAGACCTCCCCCACTGCAACTTGAGACCAGTGCTTCTTGTTCTGTCATCTGCCACCACTGAGAACGGCCGAGCTCCATCCTCTTTGGAACCCCCCTTCAGATAGTTGAAGGCTGCTATCAAATCCCCCCTCTCTCATCTCTTCTGCAGACTAAATAAGCCCAGTTCCCTCAGCCTTTCCTCATAAGTCATGTGTCCCAGCCCCCTAATTGTTTTCATTGCCCTCCGCTGGACTCTTCCAATTTGTGCACATCCTTTCTGTAGTGGGGGGCCCAAAACTGCATGCAATACTCCAGATGTGGCCTCACCACTGCCGAATAGAGAGGAATAATCACTTCCCTCGATCTGCTGGCAATTCTCTTACTAATGCAGCTGAATACGCCATTAGCCTTCTTGGCAACAAAGGCACGCTGTTGACTCATATCCAACTTCTCATCCACTGTAATCGCCAGGTCCTTTTCTGCCACTTAGCCAGTCGGTCCCCAGTCTGTAGCAGTGCATGGGATTCTTCCATCCTAAGTGCAGGACTCTGCACTTGTCCTTGTTGAACCTCATCAGATTTCTTTTGGCCCAATCCTCCAATTTGTCTAGGTCACTCTGGACCCTATCCCTACTCTCCAGCCTATCTACTTCTCCCCCCACCTTAGTGTCATCCGCGAACTTGCTGAGGGTACAATCCATCCCATCATCCAGATTATTAATGAAGATGTTAACAAAACCAGCCCAAGGACCGACCCCCTAGGGCACTCCACCTGATACCGACTGCCAACTAAACATCGAGCTGTTGATCACTACCCGTTGAGCCTGACGATCTAGTCAGCTTTCTATCCACCTCTGATGGGAGGGATTCTCCTGTCATCATAGGTAATCCTCTTCCCCAAGAGGCAGCAGTGAGGTCAACCCTAGCTTTGTCTAAACGGGTACTTACATTGGCTTAACTACACCACTCGGGTGTGGATTTTTCACACCTTTGACTAACGTAGTTGAACTGACCTATTTTTCTAGTGTTGACCACTCCTAAGTGACCATGAGAGGTTTCTTCTAATGCAAATTATTATCTGATTACTTAAAGTTCTTAGATTGCTATAGAGAATAGAGAAGATAGTTTTAAAAGTGGAGGGGAATCAGTTCATGTTTACAAATTATCCCAGTGTGTGATTCCTAGTTACAGTATGGATATCTTAATTATCCAATAAATACACAGTGTGTACTTTAAAAGTACTTTACAAGAATTATTGAGTGGTTTGTGCCTCACTGTTGCACATTAGTAAATGAATTAATAGTGCATTTTTAAAAAACTGTGTGCAATAAATACACCTTAGGATATATTTTTGTTATGGAATGGTATATTGGGATCTTCGTATTTCATTACACAGTATCTTTTATCTTCCAATACTGTCCCATCTAGAGAGATATTTTTCTCCAGTGTGTCAGTAAGTATAAACTCTGCTTACAATTTGTATTCATAATGATTATGTTGGTAATGTTATGTTTGCTTATAATGCAGTGTGCCGGGGCTTTTAAAAAGATGGCTGTGCCTTGAAGGAACTTCAATAATTATGCAAAAGCCCTGAAATAAAACGGTTAAGGGAGCCATTCATGTTATTAATAATTCAATATATGCATCTCTGGACAAGAGAATGAGAGACAGCAGTTGATTTCTAAGAAGCTATATCTAGTCCTTGGTGGACACCATGGGAAAAATAGTGTATGTGACCCCCCCAAAAAAGCGGTAAGCACAACTGGCGTGACTAACAATGGTGCAAAATATGATAAACAGAACAATCATGTAGATACATATGAGAAAATGATTTAAAAACCAATGTTTTTAATGATACTTTAACATAGAGATGTTACATAAAAAATACATTGATTGTTTGATACTCCTAGGGAAGTTAGCCTTCACATGCAGGACTGAAAACATTTATTCATCAAAGTCATCATTAGTGTTATCCCCGTCTCACTTTTAGAGACGTCACGCTGATCCTCATGCACGCCGCACTCACACATCTCTGTACCAGGCTAGCTGCTGGCCAAACATTTGCAGGGTGGTTAGCCTCTCGTGTTTGCATGCGAGCATTTGATTGGCTAAAGGGTTGATTTGGGAACCCATGATAATTCACACGTAACTGGTGTGATCAGTTCTTCCTCCAAAAACCAATCCAGGCCCAATAAGGGAGGGTAGTTTTGGATGAGCTCAATCATCCTGGAGACATTCTATTGCTTGCTAATTTGCACTCTTGTTAGAAAGTATAAATGTACCCCTTGTCAATGGCAATTTTCTCCATTAATCTTCTTGGAAAACATCTCTGCAAGTGTTGTAATATTGGTCCTCTAATGGTAAATTCGGCATGCACTCCAGTGCATTTATGATCTCGTCAGTGATTGTCTCAGCTGTTCTGAGCACCTTCAGCGCAAGGAGAGAGTCTTCAGAGGCTGAATCAAATGCCTTCCAGTAATGTCTTTTCAGCCAACCTTCCAGCAGTGTCACACCCTGAAAGGGCATGGAAACCTGGCAGTGTGCTGGCTTTTAATGGTCTGAGTGATAGGAACACATCTGTGAGGGGAACGATTCTGTTCTCCAGCAGCAGGCATGAACTCTTGAGGAAGTCTTCAGTAGCATCTCACAGAGAGCACTGGAATGTATGTGCTTTGTGCAAAACTCTAGAGTTGAGTAGTACTTTGCTGTGACATTGGTGGCATGTATGATAACTTTAGTGTCAGCCTCCTCATGAGAACTGCAAAGAAACTCCACTGAACAGTGTGAGGCAGCAGCTTCATTATGCCCTGTGACAGATGAAGTTCTTCAAGCAATTATTTGTATGCTGGAGAGGTTTTTTCCTGCAGTTAACGCATCCTTTTTATGAGTATGAGACAGTAGCTTTTTCATTGTGACATTGGAGATGTTTGTGGAGTCAATCATTTTGTATCGGACAGATGTAATACCATGGAGTCTCTTGGTTAAAAAGTGGGTGAGTCAGGAAGTCAGGAAGCTCCTTTGGGAACAATTTTTTGCTGGTCCTGACAGCACTTGAGACTGGGACTTGTCTCCACTGATATGCTCCTGATAGCAGACCATAACAGTACGGTAAGCAGGGTCTGAATGAACTCTCCCCTGACAGCGAGTGATGAGCTGGAGGAAAAGACTTCAGGAGCATACCATGTTTGCATAAACATGCCTGCTTTGCCTAGGTGCATAGCAGATGGAACTGCTTTGCCAAAATGATCAATTTTGGCAGGTTTGGTTGCAAATCATTTAGTATTTGAATGAAGAGGTAATGAAGTGTTGCTGTCCTTATTGCATGAGTAAAGGGAAGCAGAACTGTGACTGGCATGCCCTGATTGAGGGGGACACCTTAAACTGAATCTCGCTTGCTTACCAGGGGGAAGAGATGCCAAATCCCAGGGAAGAGGAGAGTGGGTGGGGATAGGTGTTCCTACCTGGTGGTGCGGACTCCAGTCAAAGAGTCCTAGACACTCTTTGACCTGCTTTTCACCAGCATTTAATGATGGATATGATCAAACTCAACTAAGGCCTGGACTACACTGGGGCGGCGGATTGATCTAAGTTATGCGACTTCAGGTAAGTGAATAACATAGCTGAAGTCGACGTACTTAGATCTACTTACCATGGTGTCTTCACTGCAGTAGGTTGACCGCTGATGCTCTACCATTGACTCCGCCAGCACCTCTCGCCCTGGTGGAGTACCGGAGTTGACGGGAGAGCGCTCGGCGGTTGATTTATCACGTCTAGACTTGACACGATAAATTGACCCCCCGCTGGCTCGATCACTGCCTGTCAATCCAGCAGGTAATGTAGACAAGCCCTAAGAGTCCTTCTTTCTGGTCGGTATTTGTAGAGCTGGCCTAGGAGCTAAGACATAAACCTTGTTGGAGACAGTTGAACACAGAGACTACGCTGGCTGTGAAGTGGTTCCCCATTGTCTTCTGAAATCACCGAAAGCTGGGTTAAGTGGTGAAACCTCAGAACATGGCAGCAGCAGCCAGTGACAGCAGAGAGACCGCAGTCAGTGGTGGCCAGCAGCAGCAGAGAACATTGCCTTGAGACAGCTGCAACAGAGGCATTGCTCGACGCTATGCCCTCCAGGGTCTGGGTCTTTGCTAACCAAGAACAGCCTGCTGTGAGTGGGATGCAGTAGAGGGAGAAGGGAGCAGTAGATTAAAGGAAGACATTTATTTGTCAGACTTTCTCATGCTTTTGAATGCGCTTGTGTTTTCCCAAATTAATGCTTTTCCATTTTATTAACAGCTCTTTTGTTATACACAGACGCAGTGCTTGTGAGAGGGGAAGTACTGCTTCTTAGAAACACCCTGGGGGTGGTGTCAAGTTTTCCCAGATTATTGGGTTGGGAGCTCAAGCCAATTCTGTTGTGTTGTTAAGAGGAACCCCTAGATACTGAACCTGCGCCTTGTTGCTGCTGACTCCATCTGGCAGTAGGGTTACAATAGCATGAAGAATGCCTTTGCCATGTGCTGTATCTTCAAGGAAGTCCAAGTTATCGGCAACACAAAATATAAACGTACCCTTGAGAAAGTCTGCGGGAATGTACAACCCTTTATTCAGTTCCATGTAGCAAAGAACCTCATTTGCCATTGCGGTTTCCAGGTGGAGTACTTCATTGTAGTCAGTAGAGGAGAGCCACTGCTGTGCATAAGCTGCGCAAGGAAATTGCTACAGTTTTGGAATGAACTGTTAAACCAACAGACACTTGTAATGGTAGATTACACATATGCCACGCAGTTGTCGTATATGTGTTGGAAACCTGCTTTTCACTGAAACACTTGTATATAAGGCTTTGAGATAAAATAGCAGCTTTCTGCTCCACTTGCTTTCAGTCATACTTGCGGGTTCTGAAGTCACTGCAACCACAGTGCACCACTTATAGTAGTAGGACAGGTCATGCAATATTAGTTTTTCAGGTTTGGCATCAGCTATGGATCCCTGAAACTCTCACGTATTGCACGATAAAATGCTTTTCCATACAGATTTAGCAGCTGCAAGCAGTCTTCATTTTAGTCAAAGAATCGGTGCTTTCTTCCACTTTTGATAGCACCATGCCTTTTGCAGCCTTTAAGGATATGAACTGTGATTTATTTGTGCAGATAGCACTGCCAAAACCTATGTCTGTGCCCCACAATTCATCTGCAGTAGGTGTTTTAAGAGTCTTTCTGCTGAGCATTTGTTCCTCTTCAATATCATTCAAAGCACATATTTCTCTGTACTTAGCCTCTGCATTGGCCATCTCCACTTTCCCATCCATTAGAGCTTCTGCAAGGCAATTCATGAATTCCAGCTGAGTTGCACAGTTTGCAGTAGTAAAATCAGTATTTGTTTCTTTTGCTTTTACCTTTTGACACAACACATTACAAACATTCTTGGCGTAGCACTCGCTGTGTTACACAATGTAGTATGTGTGGAGGTCTTTTGGGTCAATGCACCCACTTAACTTTACTTTCCGTACCCCATTTTCACTAAGAGTGATTGCTTCCTACGTTTTCTCACCTGACTCATATGTTGAATCTCTGCTTAATGGATGCCTTCAGGCTTCAGCTTACTACAGAAGAAGCAGCTGTTCTTCCTGAAACACATGCCAGGGGACCTATTATAAGGCAAGTCTCACCCACAGTTGGGCACTTGTTCTGGCATCTTCAACTTTTTCCCAGTGCTTACGGGACTTCCTCACCAACCTTGCTAAATTCAGTTTATAGGTACACATCTTACAGCATGTAAGGAGCCACTCGGTGTTGTTTAGCCTGGTCCTCCGTGGTGTATTCTCTGTAGATTCAGCTACTGGTCAGTACTCTTAGTCTCCCCATTGATGCTGAAGAATTATCAAGACCAAAGTAAAAACAAATATTTTGTGATAAAATACTTTGGGATTGTAATTAATCATGTTATATAATGATTTCTGATGTAACTCTGTGCATACCATTTGTGGGTGGATTCCAGTAATTTCGGACTGGATGGTGGCACCTTAACCAGTGCCTCATTATGACTCTTTTGGTATAGTAAAGAAAGCTGATAATCAGTACCACTGAACTGCTTCCATTTTTGGCCGACGATGGCAAACCAGCTTGAACCACGTCCTTCCATTGATAGTAATCTGTAACATTAAAAAAAAATCAATCCAGTATCATGTTCTGAGCATTAACTGATAACTAGTCACTCAAGGACCACAATTTAACTTTGGGAGGGCTGCATGTTTGACATGCCTGTGTTAAAGTATAATTTTAAAAAGTTGATTTTTAAACATTTTCTTGAATACATATCTTCATAATTGTTCTAGGTTTGTCATGTTGGGTACCATCGTGTTAGTAGCAGAACGGGCTTTCAAGTGATATCCAATTTGACCCATTTCTAATGGCATTGTATTATCAAAATTTCCACCAAACAGGAGGACCCAGAGCTGGGGGTGTTGAGGAGTGAATCCCCTCTGCCACCCTGCAGAGGGGGACACCGCTGAAATTATGATTCTGCGCTTTAAGAATCAAATGACAGCTCCTTGACCTTTCTATCATTAACTAGCCCACGGAATTACACATCCCTTCAGACTGTTGGGTGAATCACAGATTGATTTATTTTTGTAAACTGAAAATTCCAATAATTCAGAAGAAAAATAATTTGGGTCGAACAAAATGTTTCATTTAAGTTCCTAATAAAATTAAGGGCAACTTTGAAACAAAAAGCCATTTCAAATCAGAACAATGAACTATTTTGTTGCAAAAATGTCGAGACAAATTAAATTAAATTTAATTAAAATAGTTTTAAAATAAAAAAAATAAAATAAAATCACAAAACAAAATCTGCAAAATCAACACAAGTCAAAAGAACATTTCAGTGTTTCTGAATCTGTATTTTGGGGTAGGGATTGGGAAGTTTTGTGAGAAAATAAATTCACCCAGGTCTGGTGCCAGGTCTGTAGAGTGGAGTCCTCTATCCATTGAAGAGGTACAATGCTGGTTAGGATAATGGAATCTTCCCCCAACTTGGTACTGCCCTGGCAGCATTCCTCAGCTCTTCCTACTATGAACGGTGAAATGATGCGACGTATGTTATTATAAGGCTGCTATCTATATATTGCACCTTATAGAGTAACGATTGTCTGCAAGGCACTTCCCTGAGTTAGTCCAGGGTGCTTCATGTCTCAAACACCATGCTCTCCCTTACATAAACTTATGTACAGACCTGATAGTGAGCACTTGTCATATTGACTTCAAGAGAGTTGTGGTGGATTCTCCAGGAAATGTTTAGAATGAGATAAAATTGCTTTTTTTTTTACTGAAAACTGTTCCATGGGAAAATGTGCACCCAACTGTAATTCAGATATTCAGATACTACTCTTACATAAATACTAACAAAGAACAAGTGGGCTTAGCTTGAAAATGAAAATAAGCAAAGATTTTGAGGGTAAAGAAACCTTATATCAAAGAGTCTAAGAGCTAGACACTGCCATATTTACTCATGCAGAACAGTAGCTTACTCTGTGAGTAGCCCCATTGTAATCATTAGGACTCCTCGCAAGGTAAGATACTACTGAACATGACTATGGATAGCACAGTGTGGCAGGCACAGTGAGTGCAGTAAAAAACAGGGAAGAAAAGAAAATTAAGCTGCACATTTACTTTTTTTCATCATACGGGATAACATACTGAGAAGATGGTAGATACCAGTAGAGCAGATTAAACGATATGTCATACTGTTC
The DNA here is from genome assembly GCA_037349315.1 of Chelydra serpentina. Taxonomy (NCBI): domain Eukaryota; kingdom Metazoa; phylum Chordata; order Testudines; family Chelydridae; genus Chelydra; species Chelydra serpentina. The sequence goes on along the minus strand of JBAIAC010000004.1, from coordinate 18,772,131 downwards.
TAAGAGATACATTAGAAAATCCAACTGAGAAGAACAATGCAGCAATTACTTGTAGGCAAGTTACACATAAACCGTTTCATCCATCTCCATAGTTATACAGGTGTAAAGTGAATTTCAAAGGTAATTATGTTAATTTAAAATGCTTTGCCCTGGGAGAATTCTGCAGCAGCTTAAACATATCCGTATCAGTGGACTGGTTGTGCCATGTCTGCTTTTTCGTTCATGGTGGTTATATTGACCCTATTATATAGTTAGTGAATTCTCAGTATTTTACTCGGCAGACTACAGCGGGGCAAATAACAGATTATTCAGTTAGTTGGCAATGTTGAAAAATCAAAAACAAAAAATGTTGGTTGAACAAAAAATTTTATGTAGACAAATCAAAATATTTCATTTTGGTTTTGATCACTTTTAAATGTTTAAATAAAATGAAAGGACATTTTTGAAACAGTCATTTCAGTCTGAAAAATCTCAGTGTTTTACTTACAAAATGTTGAAACAACATGTTTCAAGTTTTTCAGAATTTTGTCGTCTCCCCCGTCTCCCCCCCCCCCACACACACACACAAACCAAACAATTCAGTGAAACAGACACTAATTCACAAAATGTTCTGGTGTTGCCAAATCTGCATTTTTTTGCTGAAAATAAGTTTCAGCTGAAAAAGTTCACCCAGCTTTATCACAGATCCCTACCACTGGAGGGAAAGGAAAATCTGTGTGAGCTATGGTGTTATGAGGGCTGATATCCTCCAAATATGGCAGCCACAAGATGGGAGCTGTTTCTGCAGAAATACCATTTCATAATGCTTTGAACCCATCTCAGTGTCTGTCAGATGGCACTGTAGAGTCCTGTGTTAGTAAAGTGAAACATTCCTAGCAAAGACGAAGTGTTAGACGTGTACGGAATAGGATGGACAAACTGGCTTGGGTAAAATCTGAACACAACCCTTCTTCAAACTCTTGCTTAGAATTTGGAATTGAACCTTTTAAAGTTTTTAAAACATCTGATTATCTTTCCCCATCCCCACTCCTTTCATTTCCACACCTCTAGCTGTGATCTGAAGCAAAAAATCAGTCAGAAGGGAAGTAATGTTACTGCAGGTTTGTTTGGGGGCAATTCTGTAGAGACATACCAAGATCTGTTCAAAAGAGGGTCTTCTCCATTGTCCAGGGTCCTTCCTCATCTCTCTCCTCAATGCCCACTTCTTCTCAAACCTTTCCTACGTTGCTATTCTCACATATTATGTCCTCTTGCCACCTCTGTATTTTAATTTGTTTCATATTGGTCTGTCTGAGTTCTGTTCAGGTTTTTATACTGCTCCCATCACCATGGTATTTGAGATCGTAGTTTAGGGCCTTCTCCAATTCACACTGAATTCAATGGCAAATCTCCTATTGATTTCATTAGACATTAGGCCAGTCCCTGTGATTTTAAGGTTAAGGTTAGCAAAGCCAACTAAAGGATTTAGTCACACAACTCCCATACAAAATGTAGTAACCAGGATCTCATATTTCATTGTAATGGGTATGGTTAAAGATTCTAAAATTAATGAGAGTTGTAGAACTAAGTCTCCTAATTGACTTTGAAAATCTAAATCAGAGTTTCTTATGGCAAGGATCTTATCTTTTGGTACATTTTAATATTTAACAACATCAGAAAGTAGTTTCAGGCATTATCTGGTGACTTGGCTCAAGTCAGTGTTGATCCACATCGCCTGCTTCTCCATAAACAAAATAAGTAAAGTAAGCTCATCTCAGAGATGAGACAGATCAGCTGTTCTGTTGGCAGCAAATATTATAGTAACCACTGGATTCCTCAGATGAGAAATTATCACTAAAGTACTTGCAAAACCTGTATACACACAAATCATTTCAAAGGAGAAGAGTGAATTATAATGGACTAATAATCATAGAATCATAGAATCTCAGGGTTGGAAGGGACCTCAGGAGGTCATCTAGTCCAACCCCCTGCTCAAAGCAGGACGAACCCCAACTAAATCATCCCACCCAGGGCTTTGTCAAGCCTGACCTTAAAAGCCTCTAAGGAAGGAGATTTCACCACCTCCCTAGGTAGCCCATTCCAGTGCTTCACCACCCTACTAGTGAAAACGTTTTTCCTAATATCCAACCTAAACCTCCCCCTCTGCAACTTGAGACCATGACTCCTTGTTCTGTCATCTTCTACCACTGAGAACAGTCTAGATCCATCCTCTTTGGAACCCCCTTTCAGAAAGTTGAAAGCAGCTATCAAATCCCCCCTCATTCTTCTCTTCTGCAGGCTAAACAATCCCAGTTCCTTCAGCCTCTCCTCATAAGTCATGTGCTCCAGCCCCCTAATCATTTTTGTTGCCCTCCGCTGGACTCTTTCCAATTTATCCACATCCTTCTTGTAGTGTGGGGCCAAAACTGGACACAGTACTCCAAATGAGGCCTCACCAGTGCCGAATAGAGGGGAATAATCACGTCCCTCGATCTGCTGGAAATGCCCCTACTTATACAACCCAAAATGCCGTTAGCCTTCTTGGCAACAAGGGCACACTGTTGACTCATATTCAGCTTTTCGTCCACTGTAACCCCTAGGTCCTTTTCTGCAAAACCGCTGCCCAGCCATTCAGTCCCTAGTCTATAGCAGTGCATGGGATTCTTCCGTCCTAAGTGCAGGACTCTGCACTTGTACTTGTTGAACCTCATCAGATTTCTTTTGGCCCAATCCTCTAATTTGTCTAGGTCCCTCTGTATCCTGTCCCTACCCTCCAGCGTATCAACCACTCCTCCCAGTTTAGTGTCATCTGCAAACTTGCTAAGGGTGCAGTCCACACCATCCTCCAGGTCGTTGATGAAGATATTGAACAAAACCGGCCCCAGCACCGACCCTTGGGGCACTCCACTTGATACTGGCTGCCAACTAGACATGGAGCCATTGATCACTACCCATTGAGCGCGACCATCCAACCAGTTTTCTATCCACCTTACCGTCCAATCATCCAACCCATACTTCTTTAACTTGCTGGCAAGAACACTGTGGGAGACTGTATCAAAAGCTTTGCTAAAGTCAAGAAATAGCACATCCACTGCTTTCCCCTCATCCATAGAGCCAGTTATCTCATCATAGAAGGCAATTAGGTTAGTCAGGCATGACTTGCGCTTGGTGAATCCATGCTGACTGTTCCTGATCACTTTCCCCTCCTTTAAGTGGTTCAGAATTGATTCCTTGAGGACCTGTTCCAAGAACCTATGAGCTATGAACTAAGCACCTTGAGGATGACTGAGTCTTCCTGGGGTCACATGAGAATGAAATTTACCTTTAACCCTTAATCGGAAAAGAGTTAAATGTCACATAAATTATGCAATGTATAAAGCAGTACAAAATCCACTATTAAAGCAACCGTTGAAGATCAGGAACATGAGCACAATTCATTTAACTTAAAGTAGGTCTTATATAACTATTTGGCTGCATTTATCCTTTATAGCGTTAACTCCAGAGAGAGAGAATGGAAATAAGCAAACAGTAGCAGTGCTTAAACTAAACATAAGATTTCAGAGGCATGGGATTTTAAACATGAACACTCAGATATTTTGTCCTAGAATATCAAGCATTAAGGAGGTTATCATTAGATTGTGTAATTCAGGCAAGAGTATAAACTCACGAGGGATTTAGCATTTAAGTTTCTATTTCATGGGGTGACAACTTGAAAATGTTGAGTAGGTCTTTTCTGAGATCTTCAAAGGCTGCTTGCTCCAGCTAATCTAATTCTCTGGTCGAACCATTAATTTTGACTAGAAGAATAGTGGGTGTTTTAGCTTGTAACGAACTCTGGAGTCACGAAGCATCTACTTGAGGTGATTAAAACTAGCTCTTTTCTTGATAGGCTCAGCTGAAGAATCTGGATAAATGCTAATGCTGTGATTTTCATATTTCAGTGGCTTGGCTCTCTTATCAGTTTCCATTATACTGACTTTCTCATGAAAACGAAGAGAGAAAATGACAAATTAGAGTTAGAGGGTTTTTTTAATGTATTGGCTGCCTTCTAAGAGTCAGCCATCAGTAATCCATGTCTTCTATTACTAATTTTTGAACTCTCTAGAGAGCTGATCAGCCAAATAGCTTTCACTCTGTATGAACACCTGCAAAATGCCAGGTTCTCTGCTTTGAATTAACACCGCAAGCTTGCTTTTTCATCATTCCCATTCATGGGCTGGCTGGCTTTGTATCCTCACTTCTTGAAATATCATTTTTCCAGGATTCTTACTGTTGGGAATGCCATCCAAAAAAGTGAAGTTCATGTGCCCCCAATTATTATGTATTAGCCCCCTATGTGTAGTCTGACACCTTCAAGTTCATCCACAAGCCTCTGTACCCTATTTACATTTACGTCTTTTACAAACCCATTTCTGTTGTGCTGGTAGGCACTTCACAGCCCTCATGGAAATGTAATATAGAATGTAATAGGAATGAAACCCTACAGAAATGCAAGATGATTCTATAGAATGTACTCTTAAAATGTATAGAATTTAACAGAGAACAGAGTGTCTGTATATAATATAAAATCATACAAAAGAAATGTATAGCAAGGGATGAAGTAGTCAATTAAATGTTACAGGATAGTTTAAAACAAAACTTATAGAAAGTCTATCATTCTTTATTAACTTCTATGATATTTTTCCTGTAAGGGTTTGAAAAGAAGGGGATGTTACCTGGCAAACAGCTATTTGTCTGACTTGGGGTTGGGTTTTTGTTTTGGTTTGGTTTTTTTGGAGGAGTGGGGAGAATGGTCAGTGACCAGGATGTGGACAGTTGTGTCTAGCTGGTGAAGCAAGTCAGGCCTGGAGGATAGAGCAGGAGTCAGTAGCCAGGAATCGGAGCCAAGATTCAGAACCAGAATCAGAGGCTAGGTGCCAGAGCCAAGGGTCAGGGCCAAAGTTCAAAATCAGAGCCAACGGTCAAGACTTGGTTACCTGGAGCAAGGTAAAGCTGGGTCCAAGGCAGGGACATGGCTGGAGACGAGCAGACGCTATCACAGCCATGGGCAAAGGCTTTGAGCAGCTACCAAACCATTGCTGGGCTTAAGAGCCAGTCTGCTGATTCTTCCAACTGATCAGGTGGTGTGGACAATCAGGCAGCCTCCTGCAGGCCAGCTGTACTCGTTAGAGAGCCTGGAGACAGGCTCTGCTTCCATACTGGCTCTGCGGCAGGCCCTGGTTTCTGACTGGGGGGCAGAGTGAAGCGAGGAAGGTCTCTTATATCCCATGGGTATTACAGTGAGTATCCAAATATATCAGTGACATTGCTGTTGCTTTCACCTGACTTCCCTCCCTGCTCCTATTCCTGTCACCAACCTTTCTAACTGCTTCTTCCACTGCAAGCTTCCACTTAACCCAGTTCTCCTAAAGGGCTGGCAGAGGGGCTCCTCTGTGCCTTGAAGCCTGGCCGGGCCCTAGAAACAAGTGTGTCACTTCTTTGCTGCTGTCCATCAGCCTGATACTCATTTCTGTATCCAGAATATTTTCCTATGAGAGATTACTCAGGGAAATTTCATAAAAATACATGAGTCTGTGAACATTTACAGCCTAGGTCCTCACCCCCAGGACCTTCTTGTAATATAAATGAATACATATTTCCAGTGTTAAGAGTAACTTATTTTGGATGTCCACTGTCTTGCGATCTCTGTGGAAAGAGATAAAAATACATGAAAGTGACAGAACAAGCAGACTTTTCTTTATTATAAAATGTTCCTTTTAGCCTTCACCAAACCTGACAGCATCTCTGTGAATTTAGTAGACTATCACAAGCTGTTCCGAATTGCAAATACTTACATTGAGCTTTTCCAAGCAATAACATGCTAATTCTGTGATTAATCCTGCCGTTTTCAGGGCCCATCCTTTCTTTAAAAAAATTTCTCCCTTTTCACAAATGGTTTAGCTACCCTGCAGAGAATGATTTTGCTGTTTGCATTCTGCAGTCAATATTTCTAATGGAGGTTATGAACTATTTTATGCCCATTTTATGACATCAGCGCCTTGGTACGTGGTGCAGGCTCGTATTTCAATCTTAGTCTCTTGGTGCATGCTGCCAGAAAGAGCAAATGCACATGGATAAGCAAGGAGGGTGACTCTAGATGTGTTTTGATTAGAATTTGGAACAACAATACTAGTATAATTTCTATGGCACCACAGCTGTGCATGATGGTGTACAGAGTGCCAGAGATGTGCCAGCAGTGGAATTCTCTGCAAGGATCCCAACAGTTCCTAAATATATTTGACTATGTTGCATGGTGTGAGTATAGGCCTGGTATTATTATCCCCATTTTACACATGGGGAACTGAAGCACAGAGAGACTAAAGGCTTAAAAGGAGTTAGGCTCCTAACTTCCATTGAAATCCATGTGCTTCAGTTCCCCCATTGAAATCAAGAGCCTAACTCCTTTTAAGCACTCAGCCCTAAGTGAATTGGCCAAGGTCACTCAGGAAGTCTGTAGCAAAGCAGGGAATTGAGCTCAGGTCTGCTATGTCCTAGGCTGGTGTCCTAACCACCTCTCCTCACTGGAGAGGAGGATTTGATTGATAGTTGTAAAGTGCTCTGAAGATGCAAAGAGCTACTTTGGTGCTAAGCATGAATATTGTTACTGACCTCGTGTCTTAGACTTAGAGAGTACTTTCTGTAAGGCTTCTCTCATACACTAGGAATTTTTGTATGTTTTAAGTTTTTAATGGCTTCTGATGGAGCTGAGCACCTTACAAAGTTGCTCTTTTTGGCAGTGTGAGTCAAGAAACAACGATTGAAATACAGGCTAGTCTTGGAGTACCAGTTGAGGATATTCACAGCAAGACATTCCACTTACCCAGCAGGCTGCTGCATTCTGTGATGACTATCTTCCGAACAGATTAAAGGTGTTTCCCCATGGACAGTGCCTTGTGATAGTCTAGTATCGTGTATTGTCAGAATTATTTAATTGAATGTTACATTTCCAGGGCACCTGGTCTCAGACAGAGAGGATAAGAATCTCACACTGCTCCGTCTTCTTTTTGCCGGTAAAGGTGCCAGATCTATAAGTCAGTAAAGCCCCAGATCTGGTCACTGGAGAATTCCCCTGGTGCTGGAACTGAGTCAGATAAGCACAGGCTGCCTCCTAAAGACCCCTCACTAGCATTGGCTTAGGGGACAAGACAGGAACAGAGCTGGGAGCGAGGTGGGTGTGCTGGATGTGGTGACTCAGCATGCAGCTCTACTGTAATTCTGGGTGGCACTGGTGCCCCTACTGCAGCCCAGGAAGGCTGCCATAATTTAGCATCTCAGAGTTGTCCAAACTATGCCAGACATCTGTTGTATAAAGCCTCCACTCAATCCAGTAGAATGTGATTGTAAGATTTGTAACTTTTCAGTCATTGCTAGTATGATCATTAAGTTCTGTAACCGTTTGCAAACTTTGTAACTGTTAGTCATTGTCAGCAGAGCCTTTTAAATTGTGTAACTTTTGCAAGCTTTGTAACCTTTTCAGTTACCACTTGTATAACCTCCAAGCTTTGCAATATTCCATCACGAGATCAGGGAGAGTGTGAACAAGGGAGTGCATGTGGGACTGGGCGGAGAAGAACTGCAAGGAGAAAAGAGTCCAGAGACAGGAGCCAGGTGTGTCTGATGTAATCTGCCCTGAGACGGCAATCACGGGGTGCTGTAAAGAAAAAAAGAACCTGGTATGCGTGAAAGGAACGAGGTCTGGGAATGCTTCTCGGTGACGGGGACAGAAGGAAAACTCAGTGTACGTGACAGGAGCTTCCCAGCTCCAATAAAAGGAAGAAAGCATGCTCACAAGCCTGCTTCTTCTTCTTGACCTGCTTGCCGGCCCGGATCCGTGACACAGGTGGACACACCAGATATACTATGCTTCGGCTTCTCGGATTCCTATGCTGTCTCCGGTAACTCTCCGCCTGCGTGAGTGTGTGGCTGCATGAGGGTATGAATGCATTGAATATGTGTGTGCATGAATAAGCTCCATCCCTTTTCTGTTTGATCCAATAGCGGCATGTAATAAAGCCAATATAAGTGTAACCCGGGGTTGGTTTCTTGTGAAATTGAGGTAACAATGTTATGCCACTAAAGCAGCTGAGTATCAGGGGGACACAAAGGTATCTTAAAGCCTTAGCTCTCATTTTTGCCGGGTGGTGAGTTGAGTTTTGTGCTGTGTCTCTTACAGGTGCAGTCCAGAATTTCACCCAGAACCCTTAGGTCAAACTTCTCAAGTGTCCATTAATTTTAGCACCTCTCTTTCTGAATTCCATTCCTGACTTGACATCTATCACAAATTCTGGGTTTTTCCCTTTTCAACCTCTTCCCCCTCTACAAGACCATCTTTTCCCAATGTTTCTATAAGCATATCACCAAATTCTGGTCCTACCAGAGTCAATGGCAAAACTTCATGGGGATCAAGATTTGGTCCTGATTCCATACTGTGTATTTTTTGCACCATGGTGTATAGGAATGGGGAAAGGGGATAAAGACTCCAAATGATTGCTCTCCGAATAAAATCACCAGTTGGAATTTAAACACAATGGCATTTTAAAACAAATTATCTACTATATAGGTCTTTCTCACACTGCTTTAATATACAGTAACTGTAAATTTGTGTCAGCTGTTGAAATGCCAACGATGACTGCAGGGTAATGTATTTAGCACCTACAAAAATATGTACATACAGTATAACTCATTAGTGTGGATGCCATGATTGTGAGTTTCAATGTTAATTATCCTGAGGAGTGAGAATAAATAGAACAACCTGCAATAAATCCTAGCTTCCCTGCCAATGAAAGAAGCAGGCGCATATTTTATGAAATTCTGGGAATTTATTACAGGGTGAAATAAGAATAACATATGCCTTTCTTACTCTTAAAGAGCATTCAAAAACTAAAAAGAAGAAATGCAAAGGATTAAAAAAAATATGTAAGCACTATACCTGTCTCTTTTAATGAATTTAATAGACTAAGTATTTGGTTTTTTTTAAAAAAAAGGTCGCAGTTTAACCTATTGTTACAGTTGAATACAGCTGTCATGAATATTACATTGAGATTGTGGTTTTGTGTGTATATCTACAGATCAAATAATGTATTCATATCTATATCTAGATAAACTGTCAGATATAAATAGACTAAATGTAAATATTGTGACAAATGATATACACAGAGTGTAACATTAAAAGAAATAGCTTTGAGCTAGCCATGAAAGAAGAGAATTTTAACCAATCATGAACTTTAAAATAAAAGTTTCGGTGTTAAGAAATTCAAGCCCATCTATATTCATTCTTCCTATTTGTACTGTTCACATTCACATCCACATCCACTGCAAGCTCTGGGTGCCCTTTCCGCTGTTACTGAAAATGTACAACACAGCATTGACCAGGCAGAGCCTGCTATTCCACAACCAATTATCTGACCACAATGTTTGCTGTGCCTTGGGATGATGATTCAGAATGTCCCATATCAATTCACTTGTCTAATTTCACTGTATGTCCTGTTAGATGTTGGGTTGTGGCCACTGTGGTGCTCTCCTATTGTCATAGATTCCAAGGCCAGAAGGAAGTGTTGTGATCATCTATTCTAGTCTGATGCCCTGTATAACACAGGCCATAGAACTTCCCCAAAATAATTCCTAGAACAGATGTTTTAGAAAAAAACATCTGATCTTGATTTAAAAAATTGTCAGTGATGAAGAATCCACCATAACCCTTGGTAAATTGTTCCAACGGTAAATTACTCTCACCATTAAAAATTTACACCTTATTCCCAGTCTGAATTTGTCTAGCTTCAACTTCCAGCTATTGGATTGGATTATATCTTTATCTGCTAAATTGAAGAACCCATTATTAAATATTTGTTCTCCGTGTATATAATTGTAGACTGTGATCCAATCAGCCCTTAACCTTCTCTTTGTTAAACTAAATATTTTGAGTTCCTTGAATCTACTACTATAAGGCAGGTTTCCTAATATTTTAATCATTATCGTGGCTCTTCCCTGAACCCTCTTCAATTTATTGACATCCTTCTGAAATTGTGCACATGAGAACCGGACACAGTAATTCAGCAGCAGTCTCACCAGTGCCAAATCCCAAGGTAAAATAACCTCTCTACTCCTATTTGAGGTATCAGGTTAAAAGGTATCAAGTTAGTTTGACATAATCTGTTTTCCATATGTCCATATTGATTGGCATGAATAACATTACCCTCATTAATTATTTTATTGAGTCCCATATCAGCTGCTGCCTTATTTTGCCTGAGATCAATGTCAAGCGGACAGGCCTGTAATTAGCTGGGTCATGCCATTTACCCTTTTTAAAAATTGGCACAAGATTAGCTTTCTCCTAGTCTTCTGGAATTTTCATAGTTTTCCATGACTTATTGAAAGTCAACTTTAATGGTCCACAGAGCTCCTGACACAGCTGTTTTAAAACTCTTGGATGTAAGTTATCCAAACCTGATGATTTTAAAATGTCTAACTTTAGTAGCTTCTGTTTAACATCCTCCTGAAATAACACTCTTCCCATCCAACTGTTATCATACGATATGACTACATCATCTGTTTTTTCCCTCATTTAGAAGAGTAATATTTATTGAACACTTCTGCCTTTTCTGCTTTATTATTGATATCTACTATTTCCCTCTAGTAATGGACCAATACATTGTTAGAATTTTGTGTTCCTAATACATTTTTAAAACTCCTTTTTATTGTCCTTAATTCTGTTGGCCATAGATTTCTCCTTGTGTCCTTTTGCTTCTGTTATCAATTTTCTACAATTCCTAGCTTCTGTTTCTGTTCTTTTAGTTCAACCACTGGATTGCTGCCTTTCATGGAGGGAAAGGAAGGTTAGTGAGAATCTCATAGAATTCCTCCCAAATTGTTCTGACCGGGGGGTGAAATTTATCACCACCTCCTCTCCACTCTGCAGATCCCCCAGGATCAGGTCAGTGGGAGGTCACCTCCACCCACAAAGAGACTCTGAGTTTGCTGCTATTTCTGAATTTAAGGCCAGGAGATCCTTTCCTTGATACTTTTTTACAGAGCTTGGGTGCAGCGGGCACTAAAAATATTCGTGTGTTACAAGAAGAGCTGGCAGCAACGTCTAAAATCAGGATTGCCTGCCATTTGCAATTGTAAGACCCTATGTGTGTGTGTTTATGCTTATAACGTAGATGAATGTAATGTTATATTTCAAACCTAGAGTTTACTTATCAATTTGCAAAGTTCTGACAATGTGTTTGACCTTGTACTAGACACTGAAGACAACTTGGTCCTTCTCCATAGACCTTACTGGATAGACAGACAGACAATGCTGCTCACAGACAAACATGGGAAGACCCAAAGGAAGGCTTTGTTTTAAAGAGATGTTGTCAACCTTAATTTGTTAAAACGAATTCACAACTACTCCAGTTTCTGATAGAACATCCTTGATTCATTTTTTTAAAGTGTTTTAGGGCTTTCTCTCTGTCCTTCCTGCTGTTTAGAAGAGTCGTTTCAGCAAGAAAGAGTGAGCCTCAGCCACATTGTCCAATGCGCTATGCTTGCTCCTGTCTCCCCCCCCCCGCTCTCTTCCATTCCAGTGTGCACACAGCTGCCTACCTGCTCTAGCACCCAAAGACGCAGTAGTACCCAAATTCTAAGCCTCTTTTCAGGACATGCATGGGAGTCCCAGAGACTTAAGAATCCTCCCCATTTGCTACCTCCAACCCCAAGCTCCTTTTTCTCCCTGTTGGGATCTGGGGAGAGAAGAAGGAGGTTCTTCACTCTTTCTCGAGACCCCTGTTGTGTCCTGGACTCATGCAAGAATATGTGAAGTGAGGAAGGGAGTTTTCCTACCCATCCCTTTCAGCTTTCATTGCTTCCCAACTCCTGTGTTTTGATACATCCACACACATCTAAAACGTGGTGAGAATGGCTTTGTGATACATCACGGCCCTATACTATAAAGTGTATTTTTCTTGTGCATTTGACAACCTCATTTTACCCACTAATCCTTCTTAGTCAGGACTACTTCTCACATTCCAAGCCTCTGAGTAGCTTTGGACAGCTGCCATTTTTCTGTTAAGCAAGAAATGTTTTTTCTCCCGCCCCACAAAATGTGAAATTTTCTACCTCAAAATTACTGGCCCCAAAGCCCCAGACAGGAAACTGTCAATCGTGTATCACTGGCAGGTTTTGGATTCAGTATTTCATGACCAATAAAATGGGATTATCCTTGTTTTTCAGTGGAGGGGGAGAGAAATCCTTGGTTTTCCATCTCTGAAAGGTCTGACAGATTGAACTATAAACTTAATAATTTTTATGTGTGGAAATGCTATTAAGTCATTTTTAAAGGTGTTTTAACTAGACATGATTTTCTTCTCCTTCCATCAGGCTCAGTCTGGATGTGGGACTTTCAAAAGCACATAGGTGGTTAAGGAACACTAATCCCTATGAAAATGAATGCACTCCTGAATCACTTAGGTCTTTTTTTTTTTTGACACCCCATCCAGGTAGCTAAGGTGTCTGGTGTTGGGCAAAGAGAGACAAAAATAGTCTGAATAAAAGATTTAGAAATGCTTTAATATTTTTCTAAAATAGATTTTTCCTCCTGTAGAATATGTGGCACATACAGATTACAGGATGGTATAACATGGCATAAAGATTTTATTGACACTCATTTGGATGGCCTACATTATTCCCTCATGGCTTTAAGAATAATATATCTATGCCAAACGCAGACCAGTAAATCTTTCTATCGTACTATTGCATAATTTGCAGATACTCGATGTTGCTCTTTTCTTGTCCATGTTGCTATGTAGCCTATTTGCTTTTCCTCCAGATACCTTGACGTCTGCATGTTGTTTCACATTGGTCATGGAATTTTTTGTCTGATTCTTCATGTAGAAAGAACGGCCATTGTTGTTTGTTTGTATTACAGTAGTACCTAGAGACCCAACTGAGATCAGAGCTGCATTGCACAATAAATTGTCCATAGACATAGTGAGGGACAATCCCTGCTCCACAGAGGTTACAGTCTAAGGCAGTGGTGGGCAACTTGCAGCCCGCAGGCCGCACGCGGCCCATCAGGATAATCGGCTGGCAGGCCGCCAGACAGTTTGTTTACATTTGCATGGCTGCCCGCAGCTCCCAGTGGCCGCGGTTCGCTGTTCCCGGCCAATGGGAGCTGTGGGAAGCGGCGGCCAGCATGTCCTTGCGGCCTGTGCCACTTTCCCATTGGCTGGGAATGGCAAACGTGGCCACTGGGAGCTGCGGGCGGCTGTGCAAATGTAAACAAACTGGCGGCCCGCCAGCAAATTACCCTGACTGGCCACATGCAGGCCGCAGGTTGCCCACCACTGGTCTAAGGACAGGACTGTCATTTTACATAGTTGAAATGCCCAGGAAGCAGATTGGGAGACAGCTCATAACTGAGTGGGGGATAGCTCAGTGGGGGAGGGATAGCTCAGTGGGGAGGGATAACTGGGGGAGGGATAGCTCAGTGGTTTGAGCATTGGCCTGCTAAACCCAGGGTTGTGAGTTCAATCCTTGAGGGGGCCATTTGGGAATCTGGGGCAAAAAGTGGGGATTCGTTCTGCTTTGAGCAGGGGGTTGGACTAGATGACCTACTAAGGTCCCTTCCAACCTTGATATTCTATGAGTCATAGTTTCCTCCTGCTCTCATGCATTATACCCATCCAACCCTACACCTCGCGTAGAGTACAACCTCTTCGCCTTACTACCCACTCACTGTCCACATGTATGGCGTGTTAGGGGGCATATTAGCCCTATGGAGCAGTGGCGTAGTTAGGAGTGGAAATTTGAGTGAGCCCCAACTTTTGGGTGGACGGGAAATGACAGACTGTGCTATCAACTGGCCGTGCTGGCTGGCTGTGCAGCCTGGCCGGGACAGGGAGCGCTGATCCCCTTGGCTGCACCCTGACTGTGCAGTGCAGGAAGAGAGGCTGCCATTGTCCCATTGCGGGGTATGGGCTGCTCCCCGTCAGCTGTACGGCCCCCTGAGCGGGGTTGGCTCTGTCTGTGCTGTGGGGCCATGAACTTGGGCTTGCCTGTGCGCGCAGCTTGGCCCAGACTCTGCACTGCGTTGCACAGCAAAGTTCATCCTCTCCTGGGAGCACTGCAGAGAGACCAGCCGGCAGGGGATGAGCCATGGGAAGAGCGCCGCTGGCCAACAGGCAGCCCCCAAGCACCTGCTATCTCAGCGTCTTCCTCGACACCATGTCCTCTTCCTAGCCCTGGTGCCCCCAGACACAAAGCTTCACCTGCCAGGCTGTGCATGCACATGGGCTGGCTCAGAAAATGGCAAGGCAGAGCTTCCAGAGCATAGCTTTCTGAAGGGCGGGCGCACAGCTCCGTCCTGGATTTCAGGTGCCCGAGTTACGCTCTGGGCCACTGTGGCAGCACAGCACCCCTGCTCACATTTGGGTGGGCCTACGTGCTAAGTGGGTGGGCTGCGGTCCCCTGCTGTGGAGCTTACTCTTTGCTCCACTGTTACCCATGGACCTGGTATGGGTAGCTAGCATAGGGGGTCAGGCCCTAAGTGCCCACTTCATGCCCACATAGAGCAGTTAGGACACACAGGTCGACAATTTAGGACAAGTCACAATCTGGCTCTAAATAGATGGCAAATAAAGGGTGGAATGGGAAACTGAGATAAAGAGTGGTGAAGTAACTTGACAGAGGTCACACAGCGGGCAATGGAAACCCATGTCTACTGACTGCCAATCCAGTGCTCTATCCACTCAGCCATACTGCCTCACTGTCACTGTAGCTATTTAATTTTCCATCACATCAAACTTGCTTCAGTTTTCCTCTGCTGGGGAAGGAATGTGTTTTTTTTGAATGAAGAATCAGAGGCCTTTTTTTTAGTTTGTCTTTAAATCGCTTGTTCTCTTTGCTGGCAGGGGTTGCCTGCATATCGATCAATTCTACGTCTTAGCAAAGAAAGAAGATCCTCTTAAATAACCATTCATTAACCACCACCCTCTCCCCATCCCTGCCCCTCATATGTAAGTGGTTATCTGGTATAATTGAACACTTCATTGCAGCAGCGCTTTTATTACGGCCGTTCTAGCAGATATCTACCGCCTGTGAGAGAGTGTTATGATTAGGGCTGTGTGAAGTATTAAAAAACCAACATACAAAAAAAAATCTTAATTAACAGCTTTCACATTTTTTACCAAAATGGTCCAATTTAGCAATGAAAAAAACACTCTGAGATTTTGTATTTTCTTGTTTAAACATAGAGCCTGTTAAATAGTACAGGCCAGAATTTTAAAGGTAATTAGGTGCCTAACTCCCATTAGAATCAGTGGGAGTCAGGCATCTAAATTCCTTTACAAGTTTGGTCCTACATTTTAATTTTTTTTTATCTTTTTAACAAAAATGTTTAAATATGATTTTAAGATAAAATTTGTGTATGTTCTTGAAGGGTTAGTAACCATTTTATGGAAAGAGCAATATTTCTCAACTATGAATGGTGACTGTTTTTCCAAATTTCAAGCAAAAGTGTCATTTTCACATGCTATTAGTACATATTCATGAGCACGGGTGGTCAGCGTGGTCCAGTGAACAGGGCTGAATTAACATCCGTGAGATCATGATTCTGTTCCTGGCCTGTTCAGTGACTGTGAGAAGTTACGTCACCATTTTATGCCTGAGTTTCCCCATCTGTAAAATGGAAACAATGATACTGAGCTTCTTGTTAAAGCTCTTTAAGATCTGCAGATTAAAAGCTCTGGTAACAAAAGCTAGCCACTATTCTACACCAGTCATTTTCATTGATTTCAATGAGCAGCATCAGTTCCTAAGTGCTTTTAACCCTCTAGCCAGATAACCACCTGCACACGGAGGGTGTCTGACAAGTTGTAAGTGACGAAGTGTTGTTCCACAGAATCGATCTGTGCAGTGCCGCAACCCCTAGCCAGTGGGAAGAGATTTAAAGACAAATTAAAAAGATGCCTCTGGCGTGTGCCCAGTGAAACAAGCAAGGGTGACATTCCTTCCACAGAATAACAATATTATTGATTTATTACTTGTAATATGGTAGTGCCTATTTAGAATTGGGGCCTGAAATATGCTCAGCACTATGCAAAGAGAGCTATACACAATCCTGATCTGCAAGAATGTTACCCCCCTCCTGAAATATTTTGGTAACAATTGGCTGAAGGACGCTATCTAGTGTAATAGCACAATTCACGTCACAGATAGTCATACGGCTCAGGTCATACTGTCCCTTGGGGAAAAAGTTGCAGGAGGGCTAAAGGTGCTCAGAAAACTCAGTTTACACTACAGAGTTTTTCCAGGTATTACGCCACTGCTCCTGTAATGAACACAGCAGAGTCCTTTGGTGGAATAAAATTGAACAGCGACAAAGATTACACCAACTGAAGCCATTAGAAACGCTCATGCTGGCATTCTTTTATTTTCACACAAGTTAAGCCTGTATTTGCAGGAATACATTAATCCCGCTAAACATAATGTATGGGGAGGTGGCAGGACATCATGTACATGGATGAATATCAAAAGAAGGCTTGAGCCTGGAAAGGAAAAACCTCTTTTAGAAGTAATTACATTTCCTTCTCTTTGATTACTCCATAGCAGAGTTAAAAGAGTGGCCCCCAGAATAAAGGAAGTTGGTTTTTCCACTAGGGAGTATGCAATATTTTCCTCCTGCAAATCAATATGTCTTATGTCTCTGGTAATTGCCAGTGCACTGTGTGAATTAGGATACAATCTTTTCACAATATGTTTGGACCTGAAAATCGCTCGTGAGCCAAGTAAATTATCCATTTTCATTTTATAGGTAATTTGCTTTGTTAAGGGTTTTACATTAAGTGCTTTCAAGTAATGTCAATTTATATGAGGGGGGTTAAGTTTAAATTTTCTTGGCATTGAGTAACTTCCTCCCTAGTAATTGTCTGTGCTTTATTCCAGTACATTTGAAAGCTGTGTAGCTTTTAGTCATTATTGTTCACATTAAGACAATTTAATTAGTTGACCTTTCTATTTTCCTTTAAGATAACATCATTAATTGTTCTAATTATTTGGGTCTTTCCAACATTTTTTTTAAACCACATATTGATTCTTATTAATGTTTCATTCTGTAACTAGTTTAATTTCTTGCTAATTTATCTCTAGCATTTTTTCTGTTTATTCATTTATCTGCGAAGGATATTTTGGGGGTTTTCTTTTCTTTTTCTTTTAAGTGATTCATCTCCCGTGAGGTGAATTGTCAGTAGAAAAAATCTTTTCCTAATTCCAGTGGAAACTACATTATAATTGTACTTTGCAGAAAGAATGGGTTCAGTTCTCCTTGTATTTCTGGCCAAATTGCAATAGTAATAATTGAACTCTTGACTGCTGCATTTTCCTTTTGTTATTTTTTTTTCAGATGTCTGGTGTCTTAGATTCCAGTCTGGTTGCTATTCATTTATACTGCAGAAGCCTAGACACCTGACCCCATTTTGGGAACCCGCTGTGCTAGGCATTCTGCAAACATCTAGTAAATGATAGCCTCTGCCCCACAGAGCTTATGATCTCAAAGAAAAGCTGGAACAGGTAGACAAAACAAAAATAACCATCAGCATTGCCCACTAAGGTGCGCTCTCTCAATCCGAGATATTTATATGGCTCCTGTAGCCGTAGTAGCTGCTCAATCTTTAATATACTTAAAGTGCTGTTATCCCCATTGACATCAATGGCAGTTAGGAACCTTTCAAGATCTGGACCTAAGTGACTTGCCCAAGGTCATACAGGAAATCCATGGAAGAGCAGGGAATTGAAACTGTCTCTCCGGCGTCCCAGAATACAGCTGTAACCACTGGAGCATCATTCCTCTCATTCGCCTGTGGCAACTTTCTTGGCTAAAATCGAGTAACTAGAATTAGTTTCATAGAATCATAGACTTCAAGGCCAAAAGGGACCACAAGATCATCTAGTCTGGCCTCCTGTATAGCATAGGCCACCAACACCACCCCGCACAAGAAACCCAACAACTGAAATTAGATTAAATTGTTACAGCCCACAGGAGACTCGTCTATTATGTGTCACATGCAGAGAGTAGGAAGGACTGAGGTGCACCAATGTCTGAGGCCCCACAATGGAAGGGAAATGGCTGAGCGACTGTTTGATGGCACCCCAGAATCCCTGCTGGACCTCACTCAATAAGCCCTTCCAGCTTGACTGTGAACCACTGATAACTACTGTCTGGGAATGGTTATCCAGCCAGTTATGCACTCACCTTTTAGTAGCTCCATGTAGCCTATGTTTCTCTAGTTTGTTTATGAGAAGGTCATGTGAGACAATATCAAAAGCCTTACTAAAGCCGACATATACCACATCTACCGCTTCTACCCTCCCCACCATTCACAAGGCTTGTTACCCTGTCAAAGAAAGCTATTAGGTTTGTTTGACATGATTTGTTCTTAACTAGTCCAATCTGACTGTTACTTATCACCTTATTAACTTCTAGGTGTTTGCAAATTGATTGCTTGATTATTTGCTCCATTATCTTTCAGGGTACTGAAGTTAAGATAACCGGTATGTAATTCCCCGGGTTGTCTTTATTCTCCTTCTTTTATAAACTGGCACTATATTTGTCTTCTTCCAATCCTCTGGAATCTCTCCCTTCTTCCATGAGTTTTTTAAGGTAGTTGCTAATGGCTCAAATATCTTCTCAGTCAGCTCTTTGAGTATTCTAGGTTGTATTTCACAAGGCCCTAGTGACTTGAGGACTTCTAACTTGTCTAAGTAATCTTTAATTTGTTCTTTCCCTATTTTAGCCTCAGATCTTACCTCATTTTCAGTGGCATTCACTTAGTTAAATATCCAATCACTATTAAACTTTTTGGTGAAAACTGAAACAAAAAAAAATACATTTAGCACTTCTTCCATTTCCACATTTTCTGTCATTGTCTCCCCCCCCTACAGACCCCTCTCCCCATCACTGAATAATGGGCCTCCCCTGTCCTTGGTCTTCCTCTTGCTTTTAATGTATTGGTAGAATGTTTTATTCTCTCCCCTTTATGTCTCTAGCTAGTGTCTTGTATTTGTTTATATTCATTCTTTGTAATTTGACCTAGTTTCCACTTGTTGTAGGACTCTCTTTTGAGTTTCAGGTCATTGAAGATCTCCTGGTTTAAGCCAGGGTAGTCTCTTGTCATACTACACAGTGGAATAGTTTGCTCTTGTGCCCTTAATAATGTCACTTTGAAAAATTGCTAACCCTTTCGAATGCTTTTTCCCCTTAGACTTGCTTCCCATGGGATCCTACCTAACAACTTCCTGAGTTTGCTAAAGTCTGCCTTCTTGAAATCCATTATATTTATTTTTCTGTTCTCCCTCCTACCATTCCTTAGAATCATGAACTCTCTCAAATGCTCATCCAATTCTTCCCTATTTGTCAAAATCAAATCTAGAACAGCCTCTCTCCTAGTTGCTTTCTCCATCTTCTGAAATAAAAAAAAATGTCTCCAGTGCATTTCAAGCACTACTATATTATTTTCCCAAGAGATGTCTGGGTAGCTGAAGTCCCACATCACCAGAAAATCCTGTGCTTTGGATGATTTAGTTAGTTGTTTAAAAAAAAAGGCCCATCCACCTATTCTTCCTGTTTAGGTAGTCTGTAATAGACACCTGCCATTACATCACCCGTGGTTTTTACCCCTCTTATCCTTACCCAGAAACTTTAAACAAGTCTGTCTCCTATTTCTATCTCAGCCTCAGTGCAAGTACATATATCTTTTGTATACAAGGCAACACCTCCTTCCTTTTTTCCCTGCCTGTCTTTCCTGAAAAAGCTGTACCCTTCTGTGACGTTATTGACAATAACTGCGACCATACAGATCATTGTTACAACCAAGGTCCTGTAGTGGCACCAAATCTTATATAAAGGGGGTCAAATGAGGTATCTAAGACCAGGTTATGCTTGGCTGGTTATGATTATGTTATTTATATGTATGTATCAGTTTTGTAGTTGAAGTTATGAACATTGGCTTTATACTGTCTGTATTTCAAACTGGGGCTGGGCTTTTGGGACCCCGGACAAGCTATCAGCTCTGCCAGGCCTGCTGGATGGCCCATTAAGAGCCATCAGCGATACAATAGACCCATTGAGAGAAGGCAGACATGCCTGTGACTCAGCAAATTATGCAGGGACTTGCTCATGTGACTCCAGACTCCATTTTGCTGTGATTTTCCACAGTAAGGACAAAGAGGTGTCTTTACACCTGGAAGAAACTATAAAAGGCAGCTGCCTCATCTCCATTTTGTCTTCATTTCCTGCTTCTTACCTCTGGAGGAACCTTGCTACACATGGAAGCTTTGAACAAAGGACTGAAGGACCCATCCCAGCTGGGGATGTAATCCAGAGATTTGATTTGAACCTGCAGTATTCCATCTCTGCAAGCCTGAACCAAGAACTTTGCCATTACTGTATGTAATTGATTCCTTTTAACCAATTCTAGCTCTCACCTATACCTTTTTCCTTTTATGAATAAACCTTTAGATTTTAGATTCTAAAGGATTGGCAACAGCGTGATTTGTGGGTAAGATCTGATTTGTATATTGACCTGGCTCTGAGGTTCGGTCTGTTGGGATCGGGAGAACCTGTTTTCTTTTACTGGGGCATTGGTTTTCATGACCATTTGTCCCCATAACGAGTGGCACTGGTGGTGAGACTGGGAAACTGGAGTGTCTTAGGGGATTGCTTGGGATGACTTGTGGTTAGCCAGTGGGGTAAAACCAAAGTCTCCTCTGTCTGGCTGGTTTGGTTTGCCTTAGAGGTGGAAAAACCCCAGCCTTGGGCTGTAGTTGCCCTGTTTGAAGCAATTTGTCCTGAACTGGCACTCTCGTTAGGTCCCGCCAGAACCAGCATCGTTACACCTTCTCTACCAATATCCCAGTCATGTGTATTATCCCACCAAGTCTCTGTGATGTCAACTATGTCATAGTTGTGTTTACTCACTAGTATTTCTAGTTCTTCCTGGTTATTCCCCATACTTCTAGCACTAGCATACAGACCTCTAAGATACTGATTTGATTTCCCCTCTATGTTCCCTCTTGTCTCTCCTTTGTTCCTGCTGTACTTGCCCAAGCTTCACCCAAATTACAACCTTCTCCTAGGTCTCCATGTTTTTTGACTTACCTGTGGCCTTTTGTCTCCTTCCCCCCATCAAACCTAGAGTAAAGCATGGCTCACTAGTCTGCATCCAAATATGCTCTTTCCCTTCCTCAATAGGTGGACCCCATCTCTGCTTAGCAGTCCTTCCCAGAACAGCATCCTGTGATCAAGGAAGCCGAAGCCCTCCTGGCGACACCATCTGTGCAGCTATGCACTCACCTCCAGGATGCATCTGTCTCTGCTGGGGCCCCTACCCTTGACCGGCTGGATTGAAGAGAACACCTGTGCCCCCAGCTCCTTCTTCTTACTCCAGAGCCCAGCAGTCATGTCTAATCTGCTACGGGTCTTATCTCGCAGTATCTTTAGTGCCCACATGGGTGAGCAGCATGGGGTTGCAGTCAGAGGGCTGGATGATCCTCGACAATCCTTCTGTAATGTCTCAGATACGGTCCCCTGGCAGGCAGCATACCTCCCGGGATGCTATGTCAGGCTGACTGATGGGTGCCTTCACCCCCCTCAGAAGGGATCACCAAGCACCACTACCCTCCATTTCCTCTTGGGCATGGTGACCGTGAACCTCCTAGCTTTGGGGTTACAGGACTTCTCCTCCTCCACCTTTGGAGGTAATTCTTCATGCTTTATTGCCAGGGTAGCATAATGATTCTTCATCACTACGGTTGGTGGGTTGGGAGCAGGGGCGGAGCACTGCCTGCCTCCAGAAATAACCCGCAGCCAGTGTCTTCCTTGTGACAGAGCCAAATTCTCCTCCCCCAGTGGTGTGACAGCTGTCCTCTCTAGGTGGATTGAAATAGATAGATATTCACCCTCCCTGGGGCTTACCCCTGGATGCATTTATAGCCAGTAATCTTATTTCCTCTCAGCTTTCTTTTTTGCTAGACTAAGAGCCAAGCTTTCCCAGTTTCCTCTCATAAAATAGGCCCTCCATTCGCCCTGATCATCCTAGGAGTGCTTCTCCACCTCGTTGCAGTTTGAATTAATCTTTCTTGAACAAGGTGACCAGAACTGTACGTAGTATTTCAAATGAGGTCTTACCAGTGCCTTGTACAATGGCATTAATACTTCTCTTTCTCTGCTGGCAATGCCTCACCTGATACATCCTAGAGTTGCATATGTCTTTTTCACAGCCACATTACATTGGTGGCTCATAGTCATCCTCTGATCAATCCACAAATCCAGGTCCCTCTCCTCCTCTGTTGTTTCCAGCTGATGAACCCCCTGCTTGTAGCAGAAATTCTTAGTATTAGACTCTAAGTGTATGAACTTGTACTATTGAATTTCATCCCATTTCTGTTACTCCAGTCTTCAAGGTCATCTGGATCTTACTGTATCATATTCCGATCCTGCTCTGTATTGAAAGATGTCTCCCAAATTTGAATCAGTTTCCTCATCAAAAAAATGGGAATAATGATACTGACCTTCTTATTTAAATACTTTAAGATCTGCAGATTAAAAACTCTATTAACAAAAGTTAGACACAATTCTATACCAGACATTTCATTTATTTTTATCATCAAATTTCATTACCACACTCCTGCTTTTTATTGTTAAGGTCATTAATAAAAATATTGATGTACCATTTGAAATGCTTTATTGAAATCCAGGTATATTAGATTTACTGAATTCACTTATCTGAAATATCAGATCTTCCTCAAAGAAATAAATAAGGCTAGTCTGGCGTTTATCTCCCTTTGGTAAACCCATATTTTATTACATCCCCTTTACTGTTTACCTACATTAAATTAATTATTGTTTCCTTTACAGTTTGTTCTAAAGCATTGCATGCCTATCTTTTTTTGGTCCAGACAGGGTGCCTCATATCCTCTAATATGCAGATAAAGGCAATTGAATAATTTAATTGTGATATGAAAGACTGGCCTTTTAGCGACAATGCATGGTAATGTCAGATTTCACATTTGGGATCCTTTTCTCTACTCAGCAGCCTAAAATGTATGAGTCCAACATGATTCCAGCTCAGAAGGAGTATGGAAATTGTCTGCATGTGAACTATTCCAAGCGCCTATAACAGATTTTAGATAGGCTTTCCAGCGGTAGTAGTACCTGTTGATACCGAATACCCAGTAGCAGGAGATGGAATACCCAGTAGCATGGTAGCATGGTCTTTTTACTTAAGCCTTCCAGAGAAAGTAATGCACTTAGATCAACCATCTAGAATTTCAGCCAAACAATATATATTTTAAAAAATTAGAAGTATGATATAAAGGGGTTAACATGAAATTGTTTTGCTGTCTTGACTAGAGCATCAACCACCATGTAAATGTTTAATGTGACTGGTATCTGCAGTTAGACTAGGTAGAATAATGTATAAGACTCATTGGTTCATCATCCTTTTCAAGGAATAAAGGGATTATCACCTGGTGTCAGAAAAAATGACCTCCTCTATTACAGTTTTGTGCAATCAGGTGTCTTATAGGGAGTTTTCAGCTTCTTCTGGAGCATCTGCTAGGATGCTGGATTGTACACTAATGATCCAATTTTTGCTGTAATTGGTAATTATGCAGGCACATGCCTGCACATTGTGCCACGTAACTGATATAACTGACTGTGACCTTATATGGGTATGATTGGTCATGGCAAGCTGGAAATGTGGAAGATGTAATCTTTGGAAAACCACCGTTTAAACATTTGCATTTTTAATACTTATTTTATACTGGCCCTGGAGTTCTTGTTCTGAGATGGCCAGGCCAGGAGTCTGTCTTCTGTATGCATGATAGAGAAATGTGCAAAACATGCCACGTGAAATCCACCCTGGAAGTAGATACTTAGAAACCAGTATTTCTTGCAAATGAGGACCAGGAGACTTTGCCTGCAAAACAAAACTGCCTCCATCCCCTTTCCTCTTTGAATCATTGTTTCAACCAAGAACAGAACAGCATAAAAAAAAATCCCCGCAAAGATGTACTGCTTAAAAATATACTTCTCTTTTTAGGCTACTTCTTACATTAAACATACAGGGCCAGACTCTCAACTGGTGAAACTCCATTGAGTTCCATTGACTTCAAAGAGAATTTGCCCTACTACAATGGCCTACTACACTTGAGTAACAAAAATACAGTTTTGAAATTGTACCATAAATCTGTACATCTGTCACGGGGTACAGCCCCCATCGCCAGACTAGCGCCTCCTCCTGGTTGTACTGGGGTTAGCTTGAGGCCAATACCCACATCTGCAGTCTGCACACCAGCTCTCTGTCTCTGTTCCTGCCTACGGCTCCTCTCTCAGCTCCCAGAATCACAGAGCCCTCTTTGTGATTCAGCCCTCCGGCTAGGTTGGCATCTGTTTTTCCCCCTTCTGGAGGGATATCTCTGTCCAACAGACCAGCCACTTCCCCAATGGCAACTGGGGGGACCCAGGCCTGCCCCCTCCTCTGGGCCCCAACCCAGGGACTCTGTAAATAGCAGCCTCCTGCTGCTCCTCTGTAATCTCTGTCAATGCTGCTCTGTTTCCCTGGGCGACTTCCCCATGGCCCCAGCACCTTCTTCGCCCTCACCTCAGGGCCCTCAGCTACTCAGTCCCAGCAGCGTGTCACTGCTTTGTCCAAGGTTCTTACCGTTCTCTCAGCCCTCCAGGAACCAGTCCCTACTCCCTGGGATCCCTGCAGCAACTGATCTTACTCGGCCCCGCAGCTCCCTTTTATCTGAGCCTGTCGGGCCCAGACTGGTTGCTCCCTGCAACTCCTCCCTGGTTGGCTGTGCTTCATGCAGCCTCTCTGGGCCACTCTGAGGATTCACCTCCATCGCTTCTATTCCTGTGTGCGGTAGTCACCCCGATCACAGCATCTCTGAGCCCATATTAATGAATTTAGCTTCTTAAAATAGCCCTATGATGTTGGCGGCGTTATTTCTATTCCATTGAAGAGAAGCTCAGGCCCAGAAATGTCAGCTGATTTGCCACAAGGCAGTACCAGAGATGGGAAAAGAAACCAAGAATCCTGACTTTCAAGTCTGTTCTGTGAGTGTTAGTCCCCACTGTCAATCTTGTTGACAAAGAACAACCCGTAACAGTTGTTATAAAAAAATACAGGTTTATCTCTGTGATCAAATGTCCTTTGCATTTTCTTTCCCCCGACAAAGGAAATCATTGTGACTTCCTCACTTCTCAGATGCATTTAGGAGCCCAGCTTAAGAGGTTAGAAAATTCTGACCTCCGTTTATTATGCTTGCTGTAGCATGATTTTAATTGTCATTCTGGGGGATATATTATACATGTGGTTTGCTAGTTGTTGAATTTTTTTTTTATCCCTAGTGTGAAACCTCAGCCCAGGTACAGAAACGTGACTGAAACAAACTGATGACACAACAGCAGTAACTAAAATGGTATTTTTTTCACCCCCATTCTCCCGCCCCCCCAAAAAACCCTTGCTGTTTCAAAAAAGCATTTCACTATATAAGCATTTTTGTTCAAACAAACCCTGTCCATATGGTTGTCAGATAAATTATCTTAAATGTTAAGACAAGAAAGGACTCTTCGACGAGCAAGACAATTACACTAAAACATCTTAATCAGTCGACTGCATAATGAATGTAAAGGAAAACAGTTTAACATTCTGTTCGACAAATGTCTTATTGACCACAGGCACAGCTGCTGTTGCTATTGCCCATGTCCTATGGCAAGGCTGGACTCACTGAAGCTTCTTTTTTGAACATCTGGAGGCTTTAATTCTCTCAGGTATATAAGTGAAGTTGAGGGAACATCTGCGGCGCTCTCAGCTGCAGGGGAATAGGGCATTACAACAGACATCTAGCTGGAACGTCTTCAGCGTGGAGCACCTGTATCACAGAAAACAACTGTCCCAGGTACTCTACAAGAGTATCGATTTCTTGTTATGCCTGGGAAGAGGTCTTTGGCTCAGGGCTGGCTGAATCAATACAGTGTGCAACACTTTCTTCTCAGTGTATATGGGAAGCCCATTCAGTCAGTCCTCACAATGTCATTCCACAATTTAGAGCCTCCTGTTTTGACTTGTGTACTACAGCAGGGACTCCACAGGACTCTACCCTAGGTAGCCATTGAAGATATTCTACCTGCAGTAGCAGAAACACACTTTAGTATATATTGCCCAGCGCTTGTTAGAACATTCAGCAAATCATCACCGTCCACTTCTGTACGCCGGTGGAATCCTTGGACTAGCTATCCGTATATTTTGCTTCTGCAGAATTCTTGCTTCAGTGAAAAGCAAGCTGGCCCAGTGCAGATATTTTAACATCTGAGCCCATTCAATGCAGGGCAGCTTGCTTAGGTAACAGGATGGGAGGTGCTGAGGTAATATTATGTATAATTATCTCTCCCGTTTTACTGCTCTAACACCTACTTCTCTGCTGAATCCCAGGCCAGAGGTCAGGTCTTTCAGGATTTTTTTAAAGGAGTATGACACAGAGTTAAGCCATGGGGAGAGAGTGCCATACACATTTGGAATAATGCTAAAAACTTTTATTAAGCAACTATTATTTAGTCACTATTTGTGATTTCCTGTGCAGGTTTCCCCACTTTGTTGTTGTTACATAAGTTTTAGTGAAAGGGATATCTTAGCACACACACATACATGCACACTCCCTCTCATCCTTTGACAGAGATGACGTCTCAGTCTCTGCAGTGGGGCATCAGAAGTGCATGTTTGTTACCTGGACTCCTCAGAGTCAGAGGAGAATGGCAGCCCCACAGTTCCTCTCCAAACTTCTCAACCTCTCCTCAGCAAAGCAGACTGAAGATCCTCACAGCCAACAAGAAGTCCAGTCCTGGAGTCAATAGCTATCTGTCTCCTAGTGTCACAGGCTCTGGGGCACACCTCTCACAGCAGACACATCTTGGTCCTGGGTTGTCCGGCCATTGAATCCGCAGGGCCATCTCCAATATCTATAACCTTTTCCCCACTGAGCTCTGAGTGGCTTAGGTGTCAGATGGTGCATGGTGGAGGCATGGAATCTGCTAGACTGCTTGTCCTTAATAGAAACCCTCTGCACAACTTCAGAGACAGCTGCCAAGTATGGCTGGTAACAACCACACTCCCTCCTCTAGATGCTTCTTTACCCTTCTAACTAAGTGCCTTGCACTGCTCTCTGTTTGTGTGGTGTGGACTCTGCCCGATGAGTCCTAGATGCTATTTGACCTGCTCCTCTTCAGCATTTATTGATAGAGCTGAGTGGACTCAACTGAGAGTCCTTGTTTCTGATTGGTGATTCCTAGAACTGATATCCTGGCTGAGCAGGTCTAGGCGCTAAGTCTTAGGGTAGGTCTATACTTACGCGTCCCGTCGGAGGCGCGCGATCGATGTTCTGGGTTCGATTTATCGCGTCTTGTCAAGACGCGATAAATCGAACCAGGAAGTGCTCCGTCGTCGACGCTGGTACTCCAGCTCGACGAACGGAGTAGGCGGAGTCGACGGGGGAGCCTGCGCGCCGCGTGTGGATCCCGGGTAAGTGCTTTTTCATTCGAACTAAGGTACTTCGACTTCAGCTACGTTATTCACGTAGCTGAAGTTGCGTACCTTAGTTCGACAGGCGGGGGTAGTGTAGACCTAGCCTTAGACCTTGTATGGGGACAGTGAAAGACAACACAGAGACTGCACTGGCTGGGAAGTTCCCCACTACCTGCTGAAATCACAGTGAATTGAAATCACTAAGAGCTGGGTTAAGTGGTGGAATCTGAGACCCTGACATCGCAGGAGCAGCAAGCAGTGGTGGCTAGTGAGCAGAAAGACAGTGGCTAGTGGTGGCAGAGAAACAGTAGCATCTGTGAGACAGTTGCAGAGGTGGCACAGAGGCATTGCTAAATGCCCACCGCCAGGGGGCGGGAGGTGAACCCCCATGAATGCACTTCTGAACTCCGGGTCTTTGCTAACCAAGGACAGTCAACTGTGGGTGGGATGTAGCAGAGGGGAGAGTGCTGTGTTAAAGGGACATTCATTTGTTGGACTATCCCAACTCAAGGTGGGAAACTGAGGCAAAGGACACTGCCCAACGCACTGGGGGGTCGGGTTTGCTTATGGTCACATGCTTTTCAATATGCTTGTGGTGTTTTCCCACATTAATAAAAGTTCTCTTTTATTATACACAGGCTCAGTGCTTGTGAAAAGGGAAGTGTTGCCTCTTTGAGGTGCCCAGGGGTGGTGTTAAATTTTCCCAGATTATTGGGTTGGGGCTCGGGCTGGTTCTGTTTTGTATTGTTAAGAAGAACCCCTAGACATTGAACACAGCCCGTGTCGCTGCCAACTCTATTTGGCAGAAGGGTTACACTTCTGTGGTGTCTCTCCACTTCACCTTCAGAGGATAACCAAGCTGCCAGGGATGCTGGTAGGCAGATAGTGTAGGAGGGTATTTGCATCAATGGTGATCACCAATATTGTCTCATAGTTTCCTTATCCTCCCCCACTGGTCTGTATCCATCTGTCATCTCTGTTTTTAGACTTAGATCATAAGTTCTTTTTGGGGCAGGGGCCATCTTTTTGTTGTGTATTTGTACCGCACCTGGCACAATGGGGTCCCCGTGCCATGTCTGGGCTTAGCAACCAGCTCTGTATGATACTGATTGGCATCAGCCATAATTTGTTGTTCTGTCAAAGATTCAGCATGCCAATTATGGGAAATGATGTGCAGTTGCTTAAAACTGATTGTAAATTGCATCTGATTGGCAGAATAATGAGCTGAGGTTGTGGGAATCGACACTGGGCACACGCAGTACCTTTTCATGCCATCAGCTTTTTGCAGCTGCAGGGAGTTTGACACAGTGGCAGTTCTTCATCTGTTCGGAAGAGTACGGATTCCACTGGCAACTCCGCACAAGCACTTCACATGAGTATTGTGGGGTGTTTTGTTTCCCTGTGTGATTTGCTCCTGGCTGGTATCCACCCACTCAGAGCCTCTCCACATGTCTGCTTGTGCACTTTACACCACAATGTTATTTTAGTTGATATTCATAACGGTGCCCAGTGTCTATGTAAAAATTGCTTTTTACCTATTGGACAGAGATGCTGATAGTAAAATACACTTTTTCCCTGGAGAAGCTGCTCCACCCTTCCAGTCACCTTTCAAAAGATTGCTAAAATGCATATGACAATGATGCAGGTCTGGCTGATTGGTATGCAAGAGAAACAAGACAAAACACTGCTTCTGCTCTACCTGCTTTCATGTTTAATTAAATGAGTTAATTTTGAACCCTAAAAGTGATCATATTAAGTACATTTGTGTGTGTATGTACATCTTATATATAACTTCTGTGTATTACTTTTCTAAATTGTGTGTGTCCATGTGTGTGAGAGAGAGAGAGAGAGAGAGAGAGCTTTGAATATACATATGCATGCACAACACACACAGTTTACAGGTGCTTAAACAGGACATAAGTAGTTCATAGCCTATTGCCAGAGGGTGAATTTCATCCTTTGAAACCCCCAGTTTTCTCTTTCTCCTACTATTCATTAAAGCAGTTGCAGATGCAACATAAGTAAAAAGGTTGAACGCATTGTTTCACTCTGCCAGCAGCTGGCAGGACATTATCTCTGAGGGCTTCTTCAGTTCGGAACCTGCTCTCCACTCCTTGGTGTGGCAGAGCCCAGCTTTGGTCCACTTCTGGGCAGGCATGTCCCACAGCCCATTTTTTTCCCCACGTTGCAAATGCTGTGAAGGAAGCAGTGGTCTGAGATAGATAGGGGCAGCCCTCTTGTTTATGCTGTGATTTTTAATTTATGGGATAGGCACCCTCAGCACTGGATTTTAAAAATTGAAGTAATAAGAATAAACACGGTAAGAAAATTACTACATTTCACATAGAAAATAAAAAGGTCACTATATGCATCTTCAAGAAGAACAGTTTAATTCTGAACAGGAAAAGGAAAGAATAACATTAATTTTGAAGTTTTTTTATAAAAAAGTATTTAATAGATTAAACACATTTGTCTTCCGTGATTGTAATAAACAGATATGAGTTTTCAAGATATTTGCCATCGGTATCATTTCTCATTCTGGTAAATTTCTCCATGGGAGAGGAGCTCCCATGATTTATTAAACTGTTCATTTCTTGGGATGTTGCTGGGGGATTTCCAGTCAGTAGCTATAACCGCTCTGGCAGCTAATTATAACGGCTGTAAACGGCAGCAAGGGGAACTATTATCAGGGCCACCTTCAGAGACTGAAAGTGCTAATCCTGGTGTGAGATTAATTTAGGAGTGTAAATTTTAATATTATTTAGTATTTGTTATTACAGTAGCACCTAGAGGCACCCCCTGAGAACAGGGCCGCAGGGTGCTAGGCATTGTATGGATGCACAGTAAAAGACAATTCCTGCCTCCAACATTTTAGTCTAAAAAACAAGAAGGTTGATGAAACAAACAAGCTCATTAGGGTAACAAGTAATAGGACAAGACAGACCACATGAAAATGATACACTTCTGAGTGATTGGCAGGCAAGGGAATGTGGGGGAAATATTGCTTGTGCTATACCTGCTTTCAAACCACTTGAATGTTTTAAGTATCAGAGGGGTACTTAAATGTTTTAATGAAACTTGAGT
The DNA here is from genome assembly GCA_037349315.1 of Chelydra serpentina. NCBI lineage: Eukaryota > Metazoa > Chordata > Testudines > Chelydridae > Chelydra > Chelydra serpentina. The sequence continues at coordinate 18,741,466 of JBAIAC010000004.1, read as the reverse complement.
TAATTTGGTTCCTTAAAGTGACATTAAGTACATTTATGTGTGTCCATTATATATAAACTTCTGTCAATTACTTTCCATGTGTGTGTGAGAAAGAGAGACAGAAATGTTTACACACACACACACACACACACACACACACACACACACACACACACACACACACACACTGTATAGGTGCTTAAATGGGACATAAGGGGTGGTTCATAGCCTATTGCAGGAAGGTAAATTTCATTCTTTGGGGCCCACACTTTTCTCTTTTTACTATTATTTATTGAAGTAGTTGCAGATACAAAACAAGTAAACAGCAAGTGCTTGTTGGGGGAAGGGATAGCTCAGTGGTTTGAGCATTGGCCTGCTAAACCCAGGGTTGTGAGTTCAATCCTTGAGGGGGCCATTTAGGGATCTGGGGCAAAAAATTGGGGATTGGTCCTGCTTTGAGCAGGGGGTTGGACTAGATGACCTAAGGTCCCTTCCAACCCTGATATTCTATGATTCTATGATAAACAGCTGGCATGAAGGTGGTGGGGAGAAGGAGCTTGAAACGGGTGAAGTGACTTGCTCAAGGTCACACCACAGTCAGTGTCACAGCTCACCCATCTGGACTCAGAGCTCCTACATATCACTTGTTGACTTTCAATTTAACACCACCATTACAGGCACAGTAAAATCCATGCCACAACCAGGGCTGCCCATATTGGTGCATATCCACCCATTCCAAATTTGCTGTGATCTGAGAATCCTTCAGGAGTCCCATTGTATTAGAGGGAGCAAGGATCTTCCAATATTTAAGAGACTAAATAACACTGCAATTCCGACTCACATTAGAAAACCTTTTTGGCAGTCAGTGTAAGAGCTTGAAGTCTTGGGGTTCTCCTCCAAAGTTCCATGGCAAGCAAGGATGCCAGCACTCTGAACAAACACATCTCATCAAGGACCCATGGAAAATAGGCCCACTTTGAATTGTATCCACACATCACAGACATATCCACATATCAGCCAAACCGAGTAAGCCCAACTCAGTAACCCAGCCAGAGAGATTTCTCAAAACCCATAGGCGCCGACTTCGTGGGTGCTCCGGGGCTGGAGCACCCACGGGGAAAAATTGGTGGGTGCTCTGCACCCACCGGCAGCTCCCCGCCTGCCCCGGGACCCGTGGCCAGCTCCCCGCCAACCCCGGGGCCCGCCACCATCTTACCTTAGCACCGGGAGACGTTGCTGGGCCCTGCCCCCGGCGCTGGGCGACGTTGCGTCAATGTCACCCAGCGTCGGGGGCGGGGCCCCGCAACGTCGCTCCCATCGGCGCCCCAGGAAGTCGGCGCCTGTGTCAAAACCCACCATGTGGGCATTGTGTTGGGGTCCCTAAAGTGCACTGGGGCATTTAACTTGCCTTTCAATCCCTGGTCCAGAGAGACTCAAGAAAGTCCACAAAGGGCGGGGCCCCCTTGTAAGTACTGAGCGACTCACCTGTGCTGGAGTTGTTACGCAGGGTTTTCAGAACCTGGAGCCATGGTAACTTTTATTGTTTCTCTCCAGGCGGTGTCAGGAATTAATCAACGGGGGCACACGTGTCCATCTGATAAATCATTGGCACAAAGCAGAGTGCTTTCACCTAAAACTACATTTTTATTAGGTCTCAAGCGTGCGCGCATGCGCACACACACACACACACTAGCAATAGGTTTAAAGCATTTCAAAAACTTTTATAGTTACCCCAAACATCTGAAATGGTTCTGAGAGATCAGCAGTCAGATTTCAGGGGGGGCTCCTTCCATCTGACTGCTGGAGAGCTTAGATGCCAGATCCCTTGACCAAAGAAAACTTGCTTAGATTGCTCCAAAACAAATCCTTTCACCTAATCTTTTATAGTTAACTTCAAAGCACATAACCTAGTGGGTCACCATAGTAACCCCTAATGGGTCACCAATTCTCCTACTTTCAGCAAAACTACTCATTATCTCTTATCAAAACATTTCTAGTCCTAACAATAATAAGACTTACATATCAAATGTCAGAGGCACTTGAGACCAAACACTCCTATTCTCACAATACTTTCGCTTTTTGACCCAACCTTCCACTACGATAGCAATAACTGCAAACAGATTTTTGGCCTTGCGTTTCAGGGCCTAAGATTTTCTTAGCTATGTGATATTTGGTTTTCAGCTGGCAGTGGCTGAACATACAGTGGCTGACTGCAGTACTATAAAGTTCTGGAGTAACAGAGTCACCCAGAGTAAATAACCGGGTCCTCCCACCATCTGGAAGGAAAGACCTCAGAGATTTCCTTTAGAGAGACAAAAATGTTGTTGCATAATAATTTTGAATCTATATCTCACAGATCTTATACTCAAAGACCTTATATGTAGACTTTTGTCAATGTTTTTTCTATGACTGAGAAGTTTAAAAAGTTTCACCCTCTCTTGTGCATGTTCTCTGCCTATGGACAATTAATGTCCAGTAAGAAATATCATTTGGAGGTCCCTCCTCCCTTTTACATCATTGTGGAATTTGATAAATTCCAGTTTATCTAGAGCCAGAATTTATCATGGTGACCGTCTATCATGTGAAGTCACTGTAGGATGGTTGGTGGGAAGAACTGCTCTCCAATAGAAACAACGTGTCTGTAACCCGGCCATTAATGGCTGCAGGAAATATTTAGAATTTTGAACTGACTATGCTGAAAATAAGTGGCACCATGGTCTAGTGGATAGCATTACAGTCCTGCAAATCAGGAAAGCTGGTTTCTGCTCTTGGTTTTGCCACTGACCTTCTAGATGACCAATGGACAAGTCACTTCACCTCTTTGTTCTTCTCGTTCCCATTCTGAAACTTTGACTATGTAGATGGTAAACTCTTCAGGGGAGGGACAGTGTCTTGCTATGTGTTGTAGAAGCCCTTGGTTTGGGCTTCTAGGCAGGGCTTTGGAGCGGAGCCCAGAGCTGGAGCGCGGAGCAGTAGGTTTACGCCCAGAGCTGGAGCGGAGCCGGAGGGGAGTAATTCAAAAAGTTGATTGCTCAAAATCCCTGCTTCTAGGGCTATGGTAACGTAAATAATGAATAATGCTGATAGTAAAATGGAAGCATTATTTTTTCTGAATTATTTGTAGGTCATAACTACGTTTTTTCCCCTTTTCATTGTGTAACACCCTCTCTTGACCAAACTTAATATCCTCTGATGATGTAAGAACACAGTGGAGTCTTGTAAGGGAGAAAATTGAGGCAATAATGGAACATACCTTTGCTTTGAGTAACACTTCAATGAATTCTCGTCCTATTGAGAAGCATTTAAGATTCTGACCTGTAATAAAACCCTAATAAATCTCTGAGCTAACTGGACTGAGCTTTGTCCCCTGAGGTTGTACTCTTCTCTTCACCAAGCTCCACATTCCCAGAACGTAGTGAAGAATAGGATGACAGCTAGTTAACCCATGGTTGGCCCCCTGAAAAGGAGAATCATGGCCATCTTTCCCCGTGCTCATCCATACTGAGGGAGGATAGCTGCATTCTAAGGGCTGGTCCACACTAGGGGTGGGGGGTCGATCTAAGATACGCAACTTCAGCTACGTGAATAATATAGCTGAAGTCGAATATCTTAGATCGATTTTAAAAGGTACTTACCGCTGGTCCACACGGCAGCAGGCAGGCTCCTCCGTCGACTCTGCTTACTCCTCGCGCAGAGCTGGAGTTCCGGAGTCGACGGGGAGCACTTCTGGGATTGATTTATCGCGTCTAGACGAGATGAGATAAATCGATCCCAGAACATCGATCGCTACCCGCCAAATCGGGCGGGTAGTGTGGATGTAGCCTAAGTTACACGAGGGGAGACACATGGTGGAAAGCTAGCTGGCTACCTTCAAAGGAGCCACGTTACTTGGAGCTGTACACCCTTAAAGCCCACACAGTAGACCATCTGCCCAATTTACCGAATGCCTGATTATCCTAAGGTCTTACCTGTCCTCTGAACTTCCAGAAAACAGGGGAATAAACAACTTTTTTTTTAGGGGAGTGCTAGAGTTAAAATATCAGTTGATATCACTTTATTAACACTGGACAAATTTAGTTATGCTACAAAACTATTAATAAAAATGAGATAAATGAGCTTCTGTTTCAAACTCATCATTTCTTTTATTAATGCAATCTCTATTTTTTAGGGGGAGGGGTGGCTAAAGTTCCCCCAAGAAATCTGTGGTTTATGCCCATGGATAATCAGGGTCATGTTGTATCTACCTTCGGGCTTTGAGTTTGCTTTTTTTGGCTAAGCCCTGGAAGAATGCTGTTTTAAAAGATCCATGTTAGCAAAACGGATCTACCACAGTTGTCCGTAAAACGTTAAATCTTTTCCTTTGCCCACCATCTCTTAACTTGACTGACTTGTGGTCTGAACACTTTCTGACATTATTCAGAAGTCACTACATGATAAGTGGTCTGGAAAATAGTTGTTTGAAAAAGAGCCTTACTGCTAAGCCATGTAAAATGAATTGATATGGGCTAAAAGCATTCCTGGAGCTACTGGACTGTGAAAATATCGGCAACAACACAAGAAATAGTACAGTTTACTATCCTTATCTCACCCGCATTAGCTCTCTGACCTGCATGTTTGCAGTGTGGTTACAGCACACAACCTGTCTCTTCCTAAACAGCACCAGAAGGCAATTCAGACTTTTGCTGCAGTGGCCTAGAACAGGGGTGGCCAACCTGTGGCTCCGGAGCCACATGCGGCTCTTCAGAAGTTAATATGCGGCTCCTTGTACAGGCACCGACTCCAGGGCTGGAGCTACAGGCGCCAACTTTCCAATGTGCCGGGGGGTGCTCACTGCTCAACCCCTGGCTCTGTCACAGGCCCTGCCCCCACTCTACCCCTTCCCGCCCCCTCCCCTGAGCCTGCAGTGTCCTCACTCCTCCCGCTTCTCCCCCAGAGCCTCCTGCACGCCACAAACAGCTGATCGGGAGGGAGGGGGAGGCGCTGATCGGCGGAGCTGCCGGTGGGTAGGAGGCGCTGGGAGCGGGGCAGGGGAGGAGCTGATGAGGGGCTGTTGATGTATTACTGTGGCTCTTTGTCAATGTACATTGGTAAATTCTGGCTACTTCTCAGGCTCAGGTTGGCCACCTCTGGCCTAGAGGTCAGACCAAGATCCAGTTGCACAGACAGTCAACTGAGCATTGCAGAATGTACTGGAGAAAAGAATTGGGGAAGTTTTCAGTGCTTAATGTTCACATCTCATAGTTACTACACTTGGGTGACAGAGCAAAGGACTGGAAGTTCAGCTTGTGACAGGGGAATTCATGTGTGTCAGAGGCCAAGGCTAGAGAACCAGGCAAGAACCTGGGCAAAACTACTCTGTGTACTCAGGATATGTACAATGAGTGACTCTACAAACTAGACATCTTCCATATACAGAGGTTAAAACTAGACATCTTCCATATACAGAGGTTAAATGTCCTCTGGCATTTCATGGGGTTACCATATTGAATCAGATCAGTGGTCTGTCTAGTATCTTGTCTCTGACAGGAGCAACGCCAGATGACTCTCAGGAATATGCAAAAACCCCTACTGATTTTGATATAGTGACATTTTTCGATGGGCATTTTTTTTCAGTCAGAAAATGTCAACCAGCTATAATTAAAAAAAAAAAAACTAAAAAAGCAAAACAAAAAAACCCCACCAAAAAATAAATGCTCCTCAGTCAGGAAGTATTTGATGCAGTGCTGAATGGAGGAGGAAAAGAGTTTCACATTCATGTTTTGGTTCCTGACACAACTTCAGACAATGTATATACTACTTATTTGGACTTACAGAATTTTCAGAATGCTTGTCACGACTGACTCCCTGTGTCCCGTCTCTGACTATAGGAAACAGCTGTTTTTCCCACAAACAGAACTACATGCATTTGTTTCTGTATCTGGGTGTATTTTAAGATTCACAACTCATATTTTTACATTTTAGAATTTACTGAGAGTTTCATGTATTCAAATCCAAGATTTATCTGTGAAGAATTTTACCCACGCATATTTAAAATCCTATTAAGGTTTACGCAATAATGCTCAACTGTGGACAATTCTATTTCAGTAAGAAAGGACGCACATGGTATTTTTGACCTTGAATAAATCCAAAATAACCACCACAAGAAGACCCTTCCTTTTGTAATTGCCCTTAGAAGATGAAAACCTATCGGGGTACTGTTTACATACTAAAAAATACTACTTACTATAAGTTTGCCAGTTTGGCATCTTTTGGAGTTAACACGGTGAGTAGCCAAGTGAAAATCGAGTATTACTTTAGATGGCTAAATTAGTCCAATTTTCTCTTAAACACCGACACGGTTCTTCCCATGGTGCTGCTTATGCATAGGAGTTCCCCATAAAAATCTGCAAAGCCACTAAAGTAACCTTCTTTGAATCACTTCACCTCTGCTGTGATGCCCACAGAATGCTTGACAATGCTTAACAGCTGGTGTGCTGCACCTGCTGCTTTTGATGCTAATTATAAACATCTTGCTGTTACCTTGTCCCCTCCTCCCTCCACCCCTTTTTGAACATCTACCTGTCATGTACTTTGGCCCTGAAGTCAGTGGGCGTCTGTCCAGGTGTGAGGTTCCTAGAGTAGATGTTTTCGAAACAGATGTATATTGCTTAGTAATAATGTTGAATATGTGTTTAGTAGTGTATTTATTTTAATGGTGATATAAAGTATATAATAAGAGAAATAGAAGCTGCCCCTTAAAAAACAGGCTGGGGCACAGTGAGTGAGCTACTGCAGGAGCTAAAGGAGTGAGCCGAGTGTGTGGGGCTGTCGCAGGAGGTGGCTGGCCTGTAGTTGTGCGCTGAGGGGGTCTCTGTCTAGGTCTGCAAAATACTCCTAAAGAAAAGGCTTGGATCCCCAAAATAAACAAAGTTCGCTCTCAAAAGATGCATCTTGTGATTCAGGGTGTAACAAAGGCACAGTCGTCTGCATAACTCAGATTCATACAGTGAAATCCCAGCCGCGGTGAAGTGAATGGCAAAACTTCCATTGTCTTCAATAAGGTCAAGATTCCATATATTGTAAGGCCAAAAATGACCATTATGGAAATGTCCTCTGACCTCCATCTTACACAGGCCACAGATTTTTCACTCAGTAATTCCAGCTCAAGCCCATCACTTCTGGTTGAGCTACAGCATATCCTTTAGAACGACATCCAAACTTGATGTGAAGTCTCCAAGTGATGGATAATCCACCATACCCCTAAATTGTTCCAATTGGTAATTATCCTCACTGTTCAAATTTTGTTCCTTATTTCTAGTCTGAATTGGTCTAGTTTTAGCTTCCAGACGTTGCATCTTATTGTGTCTTTGTTTGCTAGATTTCAGAGCCCTCTACTATCAGAAATCATCGCCCCCTGTAGGTTCTTATAGACCATGATCAAGTTACCTCTTAACCTTCTCTTTATTAAGATAACTACATTGTTTCTTTAGTCTCTCTCTGCACTGGGATCAACATACCTTACAGTATCAAGACTTTAGACGGTAAAGTCTTCAGGCAGGGACAATATGGGTGTACAGCCCCTAGCACAATGGAGTTCCAGTCCCCAATTGAGGCCTGTAGGTGATAACACAAGACAATAAATAGTAGTTATTATTGCTCACATGAGATCTGACACAGTGTTCTGGGGTAGCATAACAGGATTTCTCTTTAATAACTGGAGCAAGCCTTATGTGATAACGTATTAAACGGAGCTCCGGAACTCAGACTTTGTGTACATGAGAAAGTTGCAACTGATGTTGAAACCAATTTAGTAAAACTGGTGCAAATCTGTGTGGATGCTCTTATTTCAGTTTAAGAGTGTCTTAGTTCATTTTATTTTAAGCCAACTCCTATCTGATTTAAGATACATTTAAATAAGCCTGGTTTAAACTAAAATGTGAGTGCCTGCTGCCTGTTGTGTCAGTTAACTAAACTGATTTAAAATCAACCTAGTTAAACTGGTGCAAATTTCCCATGTAGCATTTTAAGTACATAGGGTTTCTGCTTGAACTGATGTAACCACTGATATGAATAGCTTGGTAATATATTGGATTATGATATTGCATTTGGATCTGTGCAGAAATTCTGTGCCTTACAAGGCTAATCATATTCTGAATTGAAACATTAATTTTGTAAAAGTTTCCTTTAAAAGAATGATTTAAGACTCAGGGAAACATACTGGGTCTACCCCTTTAACCTCACAGATGTCATTGTGGGGTTAGAATGCAGAATCTAGCGCAGTAAAATAATTGTACATTCCTATGTGAAATACATCTATTTTCCTTTGTTCTTTGTTACTCAGTAAACTTGCACTAAACAGGGCCTTTAGGCTGGGATTTGCCATGGGGTCTAAGTGAATTAGGGCTTGTTTTTAAAGGTATTTAGGCACCTAATGATGCAAATAGGTGCCTAGTAGGATTTTCAATAGCACCTAAGTTACCTAGGCATTTTTAAAAATTCCACTAGTTACCCATATGCATCTTTAGGTGCCTAAAGATGGTCAGAAATTGGTTCTTAGTTACTTTCAATGGAAGTAGTGCCCCAGATTCCCTTAGGTTTATCTCTGGTCTACAATTTTGAAAAGCACCTAAGTGACTTAAGAACCTAAATCTCATATTAAAAAGTGACTTAGTCAACTCCAGCTCCTATGAGTATATCTATACTGCAAGAAATATAAACAGAAACACAACAGTAAGTCTCAGAGCCCAGGTCAGCTGATTGAGGCTCATGGGACTCATAGCAGTCCCATGTTGAGCCTCCCAGCTCATGGGATACTCATAGCAGTGTAGATGTTCCCACTCAGGCTGGAGTGTGGGCTGTGAAACCCTCCCTCTTTGCCAGGCTTCAGAGCCCAGGCTCCAGCCCCAGTGAGAATGTCTACGGTGCTATTTTTAGCCACATAGCATGTGCCGAATGAGCCCGCGCAAGTTAACCCAGACTCTGAGACTCTCTGCCAGGGAGTTTTTTGCAGTATAGATGTATCCTTAGGAGCCAAAGTCACATTGCAAGTCAATGGAATGTATGATGCTAAGTCACTAAGGTGCTTTTGAAAATGATACCATCCGTTCTTAAGCTGTTTATCTGTTCTATTTTATTTCCTATTAGCCTTCCCTCTTTTTGTATTACTGAGTATATTTGTACTAAAACACGAGCTTTAATTCTTAAAATACTAATTTGCTACCCCTTATTTCCTAGCTGCCTGCCCATCCATCCTGTGCCTGCATTTCTAAAGCTCCTCTCATCGCAGTACCTAAAACCATATTCCATTCTCTATGATGTAACTGTTTGCTGCATTAAAAATGGCTATTGTGTCAGAAACAGAGGGTTGTGTTGTGCCTATGTCGTCAGGTAGGGAGCAAAATGTGTGAGCTGCAACGTCCTGTTCTCAAGCAGACATCTGTAACCATAAGGAGCCAGATTCCATCACACTTCCCCTTACAGGTAATCATACGTTATATAAATAAAGTTGTTTCTAAATAGAATGGCTGTCAAAGTCTTCCGTCAGGCCTCATCAGCAGCTCTTTAAGGTGAATAAAGACTGATTGAAAAGGAGAGTCAGTCAGCTGTAATTTAGAATGAGGGCTAATAATCAGTACTTGGGTTTCATTCCTATTAAGCTATAGGAAGTCATTTGACATAGATGGCACTGGGAAGGGTAGTCAAATAAGTAATTACATTTTGCAGAATTCGCGGAAGCTGAAAAGGACATTTGTGAACCATCACTGCAACATATAAAAAGACCTTGTCCAAATGATCACCTAGGAGGTGCTTATATTTAAAAGAAATTTTAAATTAAATAAAAAAGGGAAAACATTATTTTACTTAAATCAGTGCTTTTGGGGGGACTATCATGCAAAACATGTTCCTTTGTGACTACTAGGTGATCATATATACATTTTACATTATGATATGTATGTTTATGTACATATTATCTGTCTGTGTATATAATGTGGTAAAAATACTTTTAAAATCCTAAAATACATACAGTTCTGGTGACTGAACTCACTGAGGTAAATATCATTGCATAATTGTGGATTCAAAGGTTAATCTGCTTCTATTTTTACCTCTACAGTTGATTTGCGATTTGCACAATCCAGTTAAGAATGAGATAAAAATAGAAACTGCAGCATTAGCTAACATGATTTCTTAAATTTGCTACTTAGTGAATCACTCATTAAAACTTATTCATAAAAGGGATTACTGGGTATTGGATAATGCTGGTGACTAGGTGACACTGAGACAGGTAATGGAACTCTCAGCCATTCACCTGTCTATGTGCTGAGCACCCATAGACTTGAGTAAGAGTTAAGGGTGCTCATGTGAAATATCCCTGGGTGAGTTGTCAACAGTTATGCTTGAACCCATGTCTTCTGGAGCTAAAAGCAGGAACCCCACTGCCTGAGTGAGCTAAAAGACCCAGCTCTGTTAGTTCAAAGGCTATAGCAGACTCCAGCTACTAGAGAGGGACAGAATGCCACACTAAGTGTGCATTGAGAACCAGAACATTTAAGTTATGTGGCTATATGGATTTCAGTGCCTAACTTCAGGCACCCAAGTTTGAAAAAAACATGGCCATTCTAGGCATTTTATTATTACTTTTTAATAAAATAAAAGGAATGGAACTCCTGTTTGCTTAACTGCACTTTGTTCCTTCAGCACTCTGGAAAGCGGAGGACTCCATAAGACTTTCCCAGCATGTAGCAAAATCAAACCCTAAAAAGCTCATGCTATGCTTGCTTTGCACAGAGTTCTTTTTCCATTAGCTTTGAAGCTATAGTTCCCTGTTCTTAGCATCCATATGTTTATTGGGTTTAAAATTTTACTACATTACAATAATAAGATTTGCATTTTATACTTATGCATTAGAAAGTAAATTGCACTGCTTGGGGGATATGGGAACTGAATATTAAAGGGATGGTAATGATAGGCATCTCTACCTAGCTAGCTATTTATGCCGTCTTCATCACCATAGTATCTGACTGCCTCCATAGTAGCAGGAAAGATGATAATCTCCTAACAGGTGCCAGTAAATTTGGGAAATAAAATATTGCGGAATTGGGCCATCAAGATGCAGATAGCATACTTTAAACGCTTGACACTTTAGTAGCAGGTAATCTGTAAACTGAAAGATCACTTTAAGGGCAATATCCATTTGAGGTTCCCTTAAAAGGTATTTTATGTAGCATGTACTAGACCTTACACTTTCTATTATCTGAAGACTAGAAGAATGGCCAATTTTAATATCATTTTATAATGACCTCTGTCTCTATAGATGCATAAGAATATATTAAAGAGACATACCAGAACCATGAAGAATACTGGCAATTCCTCATGTATTTGAGCCTTAGATTTTACATTGTTAGATTTTTCTTTTACTGTGTTTTTGGGATTGTAACAGGATAATGAGCCCGATTTTTTTTTGAGCTGCTGAGCACCTGCAGCCAATATTGGTTTCAACTGGAATTGAGGGAGCTCAGCACCTCTGAAAATCAAACCCCTCAGGATAGACCTGCAAAGGGATTTAGGTGACTAACTGCCAGTTTAGGTACCTAAGTCCAAAATGTAGATCCTTAAAACTCCAATTAGCTGCTTCCTAACCCTATTAATACCTAAATTCTCTAGATGCCTAAGTGTCTGCTGGTATGCAGGCCCATAGCTCTCTTAGTCCTGATGCCTAGCTCAAAGGTAAGCCTTGTCAGGATTCTCAGACTAGATATTCACCCATTTATCTTGCCTGCAGGGATGGATTTAGTATATATTCTCTGAACATGTGTAAGAAGAGGCCTGTTGGATCAGGCCCCACATATAACACAGCTGGAGGAGTTGGTGCTGCTTCAGGTACCCCTCTTCTGTCCTACAGCCTAGTGGTTAGGGCACTCTTCTGGGGTGTGGGTTCAAATTCCCACTTTGCCTGAGAGGAACAAGGACTTGAACCCAGATCTCTTGTCCCTGAGGTGAATGCCCTAACCACTGGGATATGAGGTGGCATGGGTCTTTCTCTCTGGGATATCTCACAGATAATAGATGATGTCAGGGAACTCAGATGCATGCTGAAGAAGAATGTCCTAGCAATCTTCTCTGAGATCCTTCCTGTCCCATGTGCAAAGGAGGACTGAAAGCAGAGGATTCTGGGAGTAAAATGCTGGCTAGGTACGTGGTGTAGGTTAAAGGGGGGGTTGGTTTTGTGGAACATTGGTCAACCTTCTCTGGGGAGAGGGGGTTGTATAGTTTGGATGGCCTCTACCTCAGTAGAAGGGGAATCAATTTCCGTGGCTAGAGTGGTCAGGAGGGAGTTAAACTAATAGCAAAAGGAGAGGGTAAAAAAGAGGTAAGATACCAGCAGTCAGCACAAAATCGAGATGCTGAGAACAAAATTAATCAAGGAACCCAAGGACACGAAGAGAAGAAATTATTGAATTGCCTATGTACCAGTGCTAGGACCCTGGGTAACAAACAAGAGAAATTGGAATTGCTCATTTATTAGCATAAATCTGATCTGGTTGGTGTTTCTGAAACCTGGTGGGATGATTCATACAATTAGAATGTTAAAATCAGTGGTTATAATTTATTTAGGAAGGATCAAGTGGGGGAAAAGGAGAGGGGGAGTGGCACTCTGTCAAAAATGGCATTACCTGTTTCTGAGTCACTGATAACTTGGAAAAAAATGATCTTGCATGGTTATTCATCAACATCCTACCAGATAAAGCACAAGATGGGATATTAGTTGATGCCTGCCACAGACCACATTACATTACAAATCACATTAGAGAATAGGATGACTGCCTCTTTACACCCCTACTTGTAATGAGTAGGGGAAAAAAGCTACAGGTACATGGGGGACTTCCGTTTGCGTGACACTTGCTGGAGGTGTCGTGCTACCAGTACTAATCCTTGGAATTTCTAAATGTAACAGATGGAAATTTCCTAACTCATGGTGGACTTCTTTATTATACCTTGCTAGATAAAGAGGAACTGCTCACAGAATTAAAAATTAATGGTAGCTTAGGTACAAGTGATCATGACTTGATCAAATTTGTAATGTACAAGCAGAATAAAGTCCAGACCAGTAATAGATATAGTTGGTGCTCTAATAGGGCCAATTTCACCAAGCTGAAAACAATTAGATCAGATGGGAGGAAGAATGTAATCAGAAAAATCTGAATGATAATTAGGAATAATTTAAGAACACCTTAAGAGATGCCCAAAAAGCCACAATCAGGAAAGAAGACCGGGATGGTTAAAAAACTGACTAGGTTCAGAGGGGAAGTGAAGGCAGCTGTAAAATATATAACAAATGAAAGAAAGGGGAAGTTGATAGTAATGAGTATAAATCAGTTTAGGAATTGTGCAAAATTGATAAGGGAAGCAAAGGGACACAAGTAGAAATACGTGGCTAGCAAAGTTAAGGACAATAAGAAAGAGTTCTTAAAATATATTTGGAACAAAAATAATCTGACATTGGTATTGGGTATTCCATCACTAGATGGAAATGGAAGTTTTATCGGTAATGATGCAGAAAAGGCATAAGTGTCCAATACATATTTCTGTTCTGTATTGGGGGGAGAAAACAAATGATGTAGTCTCATCATATGGTGACGATAAGAGTTTCCATTCCACTAGTGCCTCAGGAGAATGTTAAATAGTAGATACTAAAGTCAGAAATTTTTAAATCAGGAGGTCTAGATAACTTCTGTCCAAGAATTTTAAAAGATCTGTCTGAGGAACTTGTGTAACATTAGAGTGGGCTAGAGTACACGTCATTGCCCTTCTCCAGTGCCTAAAAAAACCCCAACTCCCATAGAAAAGTAGCTGGAGACCCAGAGTTCAATCTCTAAGGATTTTCAGCAAGGATTGCACAGGGTCAGCCTCCCCACATTGAAGTCCCAAAAGGAACTAAAGAAATGAACTTAATTAAATAACTTTATTATTTTTTATGATAAAGAAACAAATAATAATCTAATTTTACAACATAACATGGCTATTTTATAATCCACAGACATTATCTTCACAGTCATACATAAACATAAATAAAGAAAACAAATTAAAAATCTGAACAGTTCAGTCCCCACAGAAACACAGTGAGAGTTCCCAAAAGCTTAGGTTTAGTTCACCTAAGTCTCAGTTAGAGTCTTTGATCACCAAATCTATACAGTCTGCTGAGTCTAAAACAACATCTTCCCTCCACTTGTGTGTAGGAATCTTCAGCTGGAATCCATTCAGACTCTTCCGCCCCTGAAATCACTGCTAGCCAGTCAGCTAACTAACCAACCAACCACTCAGCTACTTGTATAGATTTAAAGAAAACTCTGTTACAAGAAAATACAAAACTGAGAATAGCAAAATATAAATGACTTTCCCCATTACTGCATTTAAAGAAAAGTTGGTGAATCAGAGTAATGGAGACAATTTAACTAGAATAGTTTGGCTAACATCAAAACAACATTCAAAGCATACAATTAAAATAGAAGTTATTTTTCCCTCCCAATTTCTCCTTGCTATAATTAGCATTGCCCGTGCTTCCCTGTTAGAAGGTTAACAATATCACTAACCTGCTGCAAAATGCTTCAGAGTAAGGGACAACAGCCTGCTTCCTGCTCCTGGGCTCAGCTTCTCCCAACTCACACAGGGCACATGGCCTTCTGCAAAGCAGCTCCCCTAACCACTTGCCCAGCAACAGGGAACCTATTGGAGCAGACCCAAAACGACCATACCCTATTCCAGAAGCTTCTGGATGTGGAGTGCTTAATCTGCCTAGCAACAATGAGCCAGATACAACTCACTCTTACCTCCCCACAATGAGTCTCTTACAGAGATATTAGGCACAGGGGTTACATGATTTGCTGGGCCATTAATGTTGATTTTCAATAAGTCATGGTGCACTGGGAAAATTCCAGAAGACTTGAAGAAAATTAACATTTGTGCCAATTTTTAAAAAGGGCAGTTGGGATGACCCAGGAAGTTATAGGCCTGTCAGCCTGGCATTGATTCAAGGCAAGATAATTGAGCAGCTGATACAGGACTTAATTAATAAAAAATTAAAGGAGGTTAATGTAATTAATGCAGAGCAACATGGGTTTATGGAAAATAGATCCTGTCAAATTAAATTGATAACTTTTTTTAATCAGATTACAAATTTGGTTGGTTAAAGATAATTGTGTTGATGTAATATACTTAGACTTCTGTAAGGTGTTTGACTTGGTACCACGCAACATTCTGATTAAAAAACTAAAATGATATAAAATTAACATGGCACACATTAAATGGATGACAAGCTGGCTAACTGACAGGTCTCAAAATGTTGTTATAAATGGGGAATCATCATGAAGTGGGTGTGTTTCTCATGGGGTCCCATTGAGATTGGTTATCATGGCCCTATGGCATTTAACATTCATGGTCAGTGAGCTGGAAGAAAACATAAAATCATCGCTGATAAAGTTTGCAACTGACACAAAAATTGGGGAAGTGGTAAATAAAGAAGAGGTCAAGTCACTCATACAGAGCTATCTGGATCCCTTAGTAAACTGGGTAGAAGCAAACAATATTCATTTCAATGTGGCTAAATGTATATGTATACATCTAGGAAAAAGAATGTAGACCATAATTCCAGTGACTCTGAAAAAGATTAAGGGGTCATGGTGAATAATCAGCTGAACATGAGCTCCCAATGTGATGCTGTGGCCAAAAGAGCTAATGCGATCCTGGGATGCATAAACGGGAATCTCAAGTAGAAGGAAAAAGATTATTTTGCCTCTATATTTGACACTGTGGTGGGATACACAAACTCCACTCTGGACCACAAGGGGCTAAGTAGCTGCTCTGGGTTCAGCCAGCTCTGCCCAGGAGCACCTGCAAGACGTGAAGAGACTGGAGGAAGAGTTAAAATATCCCTCTCCTCAGCATTTCTTACTGCCCAGCATAGGCAGCACCTCACTCAGCATGCTGGCTTTTGTGAATCCCATTCTTAGAGGCCTAACTCTCCCGATGTGTTGTGCTGAGGTGAAATCCTCTTTGGATCTACGCCATAGGCTTTTTTGAAAATTTTACCGTTAGTCTCCACGTTGCATTTTCAAAAGTGACATAGATATTTAGGAGCCCAAATCTCCTTGAAAGTCTTTGGGAATTAGGCTGCTCAGTGCCTATATCACTTTTGAAAATGAGACTTAGGTTCCTAAGCCACTTAGGTGCTTTTTAAATTTTTATCCTTAGGCTAATACCCAGGCTGCTCTTGCAAATGTTGACAGTGCACAGTAAATAACTTCCTTATCATTCTCCAAGAAGTCTAAGGTGATGATGATAAAACATTTGCATAGTTAAATACCGTGAAGTCCTTCAAAACATGCCAGTTTTTTTAGGGCCGGTGATGGGCAGGGGTCCACTCTTTAACAGGCTGGGTGTGGGTGTTTTTTCCCCACGACAAGGAGGGGTTTTCCCATTGAGCTGCAGTTCTCTTTCCTGGTTTCAGTTTTTCATGATAGCAGTGTGTGACTAAGTGAGAGATAAATGAACTAGGAACGCTAGCACATTCTTCTTTTGGTTTTTGTCTTTCTTTTTGTTAGTCACTGCAGCCATTTATCTGCCTTTCAATCCTTCCCAGAGAACAAGGAAAAGGACAAATACATATATTGGAGTGTAAAAGCTGTTGTGAATGGTTGTTGGGTTGCTAATGTCTAGAAGAGCCAGATTAGCCAAGTCCTGCTGTGGGCACAGGTGCAGTAGGTTAACAAATGAGAACCTGAGAGACAGGAAATGACATCAGGAAACAAAAACCTCAGGAGTAAGTGGGCAAGGCAAGGGAGCTTGTTCAGAACGTGCCAATGCGCATCATATTATACTGGGCTAAAATCCTTATCCTGTTATTCATATTAATCCTCATTGTGTGTGTCTTTCCCCATGGTGGGGGAGGTGTCATGAATTCTTTTATCCCAGCTGGGCTGGAGTGCCCTTTTTCTTTCTAAGATGACCCAGTCTCGATGGCAGGGACCAGCTTGGCAAATTGCAGGGAGTTGAGAACACCCAGCACTTTCCAGGATTGAGCTACCTTAGATATAATTAAATAACTGTAATTCCGCATTTGCAGTATTCAAGACATTTCCTACATTATCTATAGGGAAAATAAAAATGAATTCCAGAGACACTGAGGGAACCTTTAGATCAGGGGTCTGCAACCTTTGGAACGTGGCCCATCAGGGTAATCCGCTGGTGAGCCGTGAGACATTTTGTTTACATTGACCGTCCGCTGGGAAAATAAAGCATCATTAAGGATCTGGTAATATCCAGTTGAGTTCTGAATTGAGGTAACATTACTGAGGTATAAATACATTCTATGTGATTTAGTACATGGCAGTGAATGAGCTGCAAGCCTTTGGAGATATTTGTCTGCCAGAATGTAAATTATCCTGGGTTTTAAATTCCTTAAAGAAATGTTCTGTAGTTCACCAGGCCTCAAAGACAAACTTCACATAAACTCTGTGATGAGTCTTTCAAGGTGTATTGCATTGTGGGAACAAGTCGGTACATTGAATGGAGAAGAATGTAATTACTATCACTTTGATGTGAAACAAAAGGTCAGATCTGAAAAAAGTTATTCATTTTCATGTCAGAGACTGATGGTTACTTTTGAGAACTTATCCTCTTTCCCACTCACCCCCCACATCTGCCAAACATTGGCAAGTCTAAGATCTGAATTATAATTAGAAGGAAAATATTGTAGACATTATGTTTGTCTACACATGCCAGCTACAATTCAGCTTTTTTTATTTCTGAGGGAAGAAGGAACAAGTGTTGCTAAAAGAATGTCACCTACTCCTGTATCAAGAAGCCTCTATGCTAAGATTGATAGGCAAGTCTGAGTAAGGGTCATGGGGTTTTCACTCTTAGGCAGGCTTTAAAGTTCTCAGCACTGAGTAAACTGTGAAGCTTACAAACTTGTAAATGTTGTGGATTTCATATGATGACCCTTCTTTTTCATTTATTTCAACATATACCTAAAAATCTTTAGGGTAACCTATGAGATACTTAGAAACATCCTCTCCATCAGTTGGTTGGACTGTATGGTCAATCCTATATTTTTGCCTCTTGTACAATGTTGAATGTCCTCAATTCCCATTGATTTTAATGAGAGTTGAGGTTGTTTATCACTGAATTGAGCCCATTAGCAGAGCAGCATGGGGAAGCTTGCACTGACATTACTTATGATTAGGCTTGGAAGGATTAGATTTTTATTGGTAAATGCAAATGTCAGTAAATGTCAATTTCACCGTACACACAGGCAGTGATGAAAAAAATATTTCCATCGATGATAATAGAAATTTACGGATAGGCAAAGGAAGAAAAATGCTACTTGAGAATTTATTAGAGTTTGATTTAAGGATATTTGATTTGCATATTTTGGCATGTTATATTGATATCTTGTATTTTAACGGTAATAAAGCTTTAACTTTTTGAATCTCAGTGTCTACTGTCATTAAATAATCATTGTCACACACACACACCATCATTTTCTACAACTGTGAAAATGTAATTTGATTAAAAATAAAAAATATGTAAATAAACACTGATGTTATCCATTGAAATTATATATACAAAATCAGATTGTTCCAAGCCGATTTATGAAGTTCCTGTCATAACCATACAACTAAAGGAAGCCTAAAATTCCTCCTTACCTGTAAGGGGTTAAGAAACTCATAGTCCAGTTGGCACCTGACCACCAGGACCAATGAAGAAAGAAGATACTTTCAAATCCTGAGAGGAGGGGGAGGCTTCTGTTTGTGAGTTAGTTCGTTTTCTCTTGGGACTAAGAGGACCAGACAGAAATCAATCTTCTGCAACCCATCCTCCACCAAACCTCCAATATTACGACATAAGTTAGTCAGGCATTGCGAAGAGGTTTTGTTTTTGTTTTGCTTGTGAAGTTTCCCTGTATTAAAAGGGAGGTATTATTCCTGTTTTTCTGTAACTTTAAGGTTTTGCCCAGAGGGGGAATCCCTCTGAGTTTGGAAATTGAGTACCCTGTAAAATATGTACCATCCTGATTTTACAGAGATGATTTTTACCTTTCTTGTTTTAATAAAATCCTTCTTTTAAGAACCTGACTGTTTTACCATTGTTCTAAGACCCAGGGGTTGGGTCTTTAATCACTTTGTACCAACTGGTTAGGAGATTATTCTCAAGCCTCCCTAGGAAAGGGGGTGTACAGGCTTGAGGGGATATTTTGCGGGGAAGGGGAACTCCAAGTGGTCCTTTTCCCAGGTTCTTGTTTAAATCACTTTGTAGTGGCAGCGATTACCTTTTCTCAGGCTACAGGGGAGTTTTTGTGCCTTGGGGAGTTGTTAACCTAAACTGGTAGAAATAAGCTTAGGGGGTCTTTCATGTGGGTCCCCATGACTGTACCCTAGAGTTCAGAGTGGGGAGGGAACCGTGACAGTTCCCATTCTATGGCTACAGGAAATAGAGACCTTTAGTCTCCTCAGCTATCAGTTTGACACCTCTCAACAGTGTTGCAGGCATGCATTTTCCATTTTAGAGAGTAAATTCAAGTATAAAACATTCCTGTCTATCATCAGTTTATGTGGTTCCTCCTAGGTTCTAGGCACTTTACAGGAAAATATGCAGACCAAGGGACAGATTCTCCCCGCACAGCAGTTTTGCAACTGTGTAACTCCATTGATGTAATTGAATTACTTCAGATATACATCAGGGTGAGAGGAGAAACAGGCCCAGGACAACCGCTCTGAAAACCTTACAATATAAAGGTCAAATCCTGTCAGCATGACCCATGCATGAGTGTGCATAAAGTGTGTGTGTCTTGGCAGGAGCAGGGCCATAGGTCCCAGGGATATTCGTAGGAGGTCAGGGTGCTCATCACCTCTCAAGAGATGCTCACCACCTTTCTGGATAGATTGAAGAATCTATAAGGTGAATAAAAGGTACTATATTGTCCGCTGTTGAAGGTGGAATGAGAAGCCGTGTGTAATTTTGTCTGAATCGGTATCCTCATTGTTTACAAAGCAAACAGTTACTGCCAATGTTGGTCATTTCTTTTGTTCTCCCATAAGATTCTAAGAGTTTTCCCTTCCCTCTTTCCCTCACAGTTAATTATGTCGCAGCTTGGGTGTGTAGGGTTGCCAACCCTCCAGGATTGTCCTGGTGTCTCCAGGAATGAAAGATTAATCTTTTATTAAATATTATGTCATGTGATGAAGCCTCCAGGAATACCTCCAACCATATTTGGCAACCCTGTCAGTGGCATGTGAGCAGGCAGACAAGGAAAGAGGACAAGCTGCTGCAGGGCTGAAAGATCAGTTGCTATGCACACACAAGGCTACTTCACCCACTGGGCTGCTGTTGCGTCTCTGGCCTTGTTTTGCAGTTGCTGTGTAACCACTCATGGGTATACTTACATACTGGCGCTCACCTGTTCATCTGGCCAGTGCTCAGTCTGTCGCCTCACACTGAGTGCAGGAGAGAGGGTATGAGCATTCAGGAAGAGCTGTGCCACTAACTTGTTGATTTTCAGTGAGTTGCTTAACCTCTTTGTGTCTCACTTTACCCTTCTGTAATTGTAAAATGAGTATAGTAATACTTACCTATCTCACTGTGGGGCTAGCTCAGCTCCTCCAATAGGGTAAATAGTCATAACTTCATGAACTCAATAGAGTTACTCCAGTTTCTGCTTGTCGTGGGGCCAGCCCAATAATTGTGAAGTGTTTCAAAATGGTTTGGTGATGAACGCTATACAATTGCAAAAGGTTAGCTAGGGGTTTTTTTTTATTAGCCACCAAGACTAGAGTTTGGTATTTTCCCTTAAAGTTTCATGCAAAGTTAAACATTTTAACTGACTCTGCCTTTTAAAAATAAAACTTGTTGTATTCTCTCAGAGAAGGGAAAATCCCCCATCCTTTTATTGTGTTCTGTCTAGTGATGCTAGGATAATTGCTGTGTGAAGAAGTCTAAAGACATTCATGAACCAATATATCATAACAATGCGGCATTTGTAGCCTTCACTTAATGCACACGGAGGCACTTATCTAAATTTAAAGAACGATACATTATGGGCAGGTAGCCTGAAGTATTTAAAACCCTAGATAAGAACATATAGCACATACGGGGGGGGGGGGGGGAGGAATCTGCAGTACACTAAAAAGAAAAGTCACATTTTAGTTTGCCATTTAGCTGTCAAAATAAGTCCTGCTGATTGTGCTACCAGTCAGCGGAATGCACATTTCATGCACACCATGCAGGAAAAGCAGAATCCTTTAGAATATATCACAGACCTACAGCACAGGCCTATTTCCTTAGGGAGCAGACAGAGTGCTATTTAACCATAGCTCAGTTAATGACTTCTGTCACTGTGCAAATCAATGAGGCCTCTACAATGGTTCATTTTATTTATTTTTTCCCCTTGAACACGAGCGAACGCAATTGTCTTACGCAATTAAACCAATTTTAATTATATTCTGCATGATTAAATGTAATATTCTTGTGCTCTGATGTACAGTCTTAAAAACACAAATAGAACTTCATAACATGGCAAACAGCAGCATGCTCATTTTCCTGCTACCTTCACCAGCCTCCCAAAGGAAGCTATTTTCTTCACCGAGGCGCTTAAGACCCTTTAAATGCAAGGTCCTTCCAGTCAGCAATGAACTTTTCATTTATTTCAGCAGGAAAACAGCTGATGGTAATAATCGCCCAGAGACAAATTATACTTGCCCAGTGGGAATTTCTTTTTGAGCAGGGGAAAAAAGATTTTATGGATACACTACTACCTAAATAATGAATCTCAGGCTCTGACTAAAATTATGTGCTAATCCAACTAGTTGGAACAACATGAAAAAGTCTTAATCCTAAAGTACTTTTTGGTAAGCGTATCAAGAGACAGGAAACAATAAAAATTGTAACTATGTTGTATAGCAACTATGAACATCATAGCAGATTGTCACGTGCCACTAAACTGTAATACACTCCTTTTTCACTTGTACCTAGATCTGTTTTATGGAAAAGTTGCCTGTCTAACAAATCTGTGTTTTCCATAACTGCAATAATTCCTTTTGGCTGTGATTTTTTCATAAGCACTCAGAGTTGGCCTAACTTTGCTGTCATTGGCGCTTTTGTCTTCTATACTAGCAAAGTTTTACCAACACTGAACTTCTTTGAAAATCCTACCCTTTGTTTGCTTAACTTTGGAAGGCTTCAGGCTTTAATGTAAGACAGTATTCACAAACCACAGTGAAAAGTGCCCTAGAAACACCTAACGCAGACATACCTGTCCAAACAATTTTATTTGTCACCACCAGATCAAGACATGAGTTTGTTGCACAGTTTTATTTGTGATTCGTATTTGTTAGATACACTTGTTGAGATCATTGAATGGAAGGCATGCAAAGGCCAAGCCACTGGGAAATATACAAGCACTTGAGTAAGGACAGCTACTTTAATGAGAGAGATGAGATAGAAAGAGGTAACAAGTTGGCTTACCCCTTTGAGAGCCAGGAGGCCTGAGGCTAGCCAATCCTATTGCATCAGCGCGCCACTATCATAATCAGCCCCCAAAAGGGGGCTGGACTAATTCAGAGCAGGTGGCAACCTGAAATACCTGCATCTCATAAAAGGCCAAGAAAACTGTTTGGAGGAGAAACCATAGGGAGCTTCTGTTCATGTGAACTTTTGTTGGTACTTTCCTTACCCTGGAAAAGATCGAGATGAGACATAACGTAGCTGGTGGGCTATGTTGTGGACAGAAACAGACCATGACAAGGCCAAAGAGGTGATCAACAAGGGTGCTAATGGTAAAGACTCCTGCAATATCCTGTGCTAAGATGGTCAGTGGAACCAATCACATGGCACAACATAGGTAATATTCTGCTTATGGCACTGTCACAACCAGATGCACTAGTGAATTCCACAGTCTGAAAACATACTTTATGAATAAACAGTTGGGGTTTTGTTCTAAATCTAATTGCCATCAACTTGGGGTGAATCTGTATTCACATATTATGGTGTCTTTTTTTCTCCCTGTAACTTTTACAAATTTCAAGTGTAGATCTCCCCTAAAAAAGTGACTTGCAAAATGGCAATCTCAAATAATACTGTCTTTCTTTTTCTTATCATTATTTGCATCTGCTGTTCACTGATGGTGTTACTTCTATTACTGTGCATATGCATTTTACAATGACCAAGTTAACCTTAGCATCCACTCAGCTAGTACATAATAGCTAGAGCCTCAAAGTAAGTTCAAGTGTTTATTATTATATTGTATTTTTTCTAGAAATAAGTGAAAGGACAAAGGTCAGATCTAGACTAAAATGTTTCCAATGTTCGGTGGGGCTCAGATCCCATTTTTTTTGTTCAAACCCATCAATCATAGAATCATAGAATCTCAGGGTTGGAAGGGACCTCAGGAGGTCATCTAGTCCAACCCCCTGCTCAAAGCAGGACCAAACCCAATTAAATCATCCCAGCCAGGGCTTTGTCAAGCCTGACCTTAAAAACCTCTAAGGAAGGAGATTCAACCACTGGAAAGGTAACCCATTCCAGTGCTTCACCACCCTACTAGTGAAAAAGTTTTTCCTAATATCCAACCTAAACCTCCCCCTCTGCAACTTGAGACCATTACTCCTTGTTCTGTCATCTTCTACCACTGAGAACAGTCTAGATCCATCCTCTTTGGAACCTCCTTTCAGAAAGTTGAAAGCAGCTATCAAATCCCCCCTCATTCTTCTCTTCTGCAGGCTAAACAATCCCAGTTCCCTCAACCTCTCCTCATAAGTCATGTGCTCCAGCCCCCTAATCACTTTTGTTGCCCTCTGCTGGACTCTTTCCAATTTATCCACATCCTTTTTGTAGTGTGGGGCCAAAACTGGACACAGTACTCCAAATGAGGCCTCACCAGTGCCGAATAGAGGGGAATAATCACGTCCCTCGATCTGCTGGAAATGCCCCTACTTATACAACCCAAAATGCCATTAGCCTTCTTGGCAACAAGGGCACACTGTTGACTCATATTCAGCTTTTCGTCCACCGTAACCCCTAGATCCTTTTCTGCAGAACTGCTGCCCAGCCATTTGGTCCCTAGTCTGTAGCAGTGCATGGGATTCTTCCGTCCTAAGTGCAGGACTCTGCACTTGTCCTTGTTGAACCTCATCAGATTTCTTTTGGCCCAATCCTCTAATTTGTCTAGGTCCCTCTGTATCCTATCCCTACCCTCCAGCATATCAACCACTCCTCCCAGTTTAGTGTCATCTGCAAACTTGCTAGGGGTGCAGTCCACACCATCCTCCAGATCGTTAATGAAGATATTGAACAAAACCGGCCCCGGCACCGACTGTTGGGGCACTCCACTTGATACCGGCTGACAACTAGACATGGAACCATTGATCACTACCCGTTGAGCCCGACCATCTAGCCAGTTTTCTATCCACCTTACCGTCCAATCATCCAGCCCATACTTCTTTAACTTGCTGGCAAGAACACTGTGGGAGACAGTATCAAAAGCTTTGCTAAAGTCAAGAAATAGCACATCCACTGCTTTCCCCTCATCCACAGAGCCAGTTATCTCATCATAGAAGGCAATTAGGTTGGTCAGGCATGACTTGCCCTTCGTGAATTCATGCTGACTGTTCCTGATCACTTTCCCTTCCTTTAAATGGTTCAGAATTGATTCCCTGAGGACCTGTTCCATGATTTTTCCAGGGACTGAGGTGAGACTGACTGGCCTGTAGTTCCCCGGATCTTCCTTCTTCCCTTTTTTAAAGATGGGCACTACATTAGCTTTTTTCCAGTCATCCGGGACCTCCCCCGATTGCCATGATTTTTCAAAGATAATGGCCAATGGCCCTGCAATCTCATCGGCCAACTCCTTTAGCACCCTCGGATGCAGTGCATCTGGCCCCATCGACTTGTGCTCGTCCAGCTTTTCTAAATAGTCCCGAACTATTTCTTCCTCCACAGAGGGCTGGTCACCTCCTCCCCATACCGTGCTGCGGAGTGCAGCTGTCTGGGAGCTGACCTTGTCTGTGAAGACAGAGGGAAAAAAAGCATTGAGTACACTAGCTTTCTCCACATCCTCTGTCACTAGGTTCCCTCCCTCATTCAGCAAGGGGCCCACACTTTCCTTGACTTTCTTCTTGTTGCTAACATACCTGAAGAAACCCTTCTTGTTACTCCTAACATCTCCAGCTAGCTGCAACTCCAAGTGTGATTTGGCCTTCCTAATTTCACTCCTGAATGCCTGAACAATACTTTTATACTCCTCCCTGGTCATTTGTCCAATCTTCCACTTCTTGTAGGCAGCTTTTTTGTGTTTAAGACGAGCAAGGATTTCACTGTTAAGCCAAGCCGGTCACCTGCCATATTTGCTTTTCTTCCTGCACATCGGGATGGTTTGTTCCTGCAACCTCAATAAGGATTCTTTAAAATACAGCCAGCTTTCCTCGACTCCCTTCCCCCTCATGTTATTCTCCCAGGGGACCTTGCCCATCAGTTCCCTGAGGGAGTCAAAGTCTGCTTTTCTGAAGTCCAGGGTCTCTGTTCTACTGCTCTCCTTTCTTCCTTGTGTCAGGATCCTGAACTCGACCATCTCATGGTCACTGCCTCCCAGGTTCCCATCCACTATTGCTTCCTCTACTATTTCTTCCCTGTTTGTGAGCAGCAGGTCAAGAAGAGCTTTTCCCCTAGTTGGTTCCTCCAGCACTTGCACCAGGAAATTGTCCCCTAGACTTTCCAAAAACTTCCTGGATTGTCTGTGCACCGCTATATTGCTCTCCCAGCAGATATCAGGGTGATTAAAGTCACCCATGAGAAGCAGGGCCTGTGATCTAGCAACTTCTGTTAGTTGCTGGAAGAAAGCCTCGTCCACCTCATCCCCCTGGTCTGGTGGTCTGTAGCAGACTCCCACCACGACATTACCCTTGTTGCTCACACTTCTAAATTCAATCCAGAGACTCTCAGGTTTTCCTGCAGTTTCATACTGGAGCTCTGAGCAGTCATACTGCTCTCTTACATACAACACAACTCCCCCACCTTTTCTGCCGTGCCTATCCTTCCTGAACAGTTTATATCCATCCATGACAGTACTCCAATCATATGAGTTATCCCACCAAGTCTCTGTTATTCCAATTACATCATAATTCCTTGACTATGCCAGGACTTTCAGTTCTCCCTGCTTGTTCCCCAGGCTTCTTGCATTTGTGTAGGCATTTAAGATAACTCACTGATCGTCCTGCTGTCCCAGTATGGGGCAGGAGCCCTCCCCTCTTGCACTCACCTATTTGTGATTCCTCCTGATATCCCACTTCCCCACTTACCTCGGGGCTTTGGTCTCCTTCCCCCGGTGAACCTAGTTTAAAGCCCTCCTCACTAGGTTAGCCAGCCTGCTTCCAAAGATGCTCTTCCCTCTCTTCGTCAGGTGGAGCCCATCTCTGCCTAGCACTCCTTCTTCTTGGAACACCATCCCATGGTCAAAGAATCCAAACCCTTCTCTCCGACACCATCTGCGTAGCCATTCGTTGACTTCCACGATTCGACGGTCTCTACCCCGGCCTTTTCCTGCCACAGGGAGGATAGACGAGAACACCACTTGCGCCTCAAACTCCTTTATCCTTCTCCCCAGAGCCACGTAATCTGCAGTGATACGCTCAAGGTCATTCTTGGCAGTATCATTGGTGCCCACGTGGAGAAGCAGGAAGGGGTAGCGATCTGAGGGCTTGATGAGTCTCGACAGACTCTCCGTCACATCAGGAATCCTAGCCCCTGGCAAGCAGCACACATCTCAGTTTTCCCGGTCAGGG
This sequence comes from Chelydra serpentina, assembly GCA_037349315.1. Lineage (NCBI taxonomy): Eukaryota > Metazoa > Chordata > Testudines > Chelydridae > Chelydra > Chelydra serpentina. The sequence continues at coordinate 18,714,683 of JBAIAC010000004.1, read as the reverse complement.
CGGCAGATAGATGACTCAGTCCCCCTGAGGAGAGAGTCCCCGACCACCACCACCCGCCTCCTCCTCTTGGGAGTGGTGGTCGTGGAACCCCCATCCCTAGGACGGTGCATCTCATGCCTTCCAATCGGTGGAGTCTCCTTCTGCTCTGTTCCCTCAAATGTATCATCCACGCCACTCTCTGCACTAGTACCTGCAGAGAGAACATGAAAATGGTTGCTCACCTGAATCTGTGTTTCTGGTACATGGACTTTTCTGGTACTCTTTCCTCTTCTGGAAGTCACATGCTGCCAATTATCCTCGCTGGCCTTCTGTCCCCGCTGCGTAGCCTGCTCTGAATCTTCAGAACATTGTGCCCGCTGAAGCCGATCTTGACGTCTATCCAGGAAATCCTCATTTTCTTTTATGAAATGCAGGGTTGATGCTATTAATGCTATTAATTAATTGTGTAGACTGGTTTCAGTTACCCATATGCTGCATGTTATGCATATGCAGTTACCCATATTACTTCCCTGTTACTGTGCTATCACTAGTAACTATAGAGTTAAAAATATGCATAGTGTTGCACTTGTGGAATAAATCCTACATTCTGCATTTGTAGGTCTGTAGAGTATGAACTCCAGAGGTACTTTATGAGCCAGATTCTCCTCCCACTCACACCAGATTTACACTAGTGTAACTCCATTTATTTGCACTGGGGCAAGTGAGAGGACAATCTAACTCTTTTTAATCACAGGGTAAAGAAGAGACAGGACTCCTTTGTAACAAATATAACTGAGATGATTTACTTAAGATCCTAGACATAATCAGAATCTGTAATGCTGTCTTGCTCTCCATATCCCGGATTAACCAAGCAGAAGTTGTGTTTTTATCACCACAGAGTGTCTCCCTACATCCTGACATGTATTCTGCTGTCTTAAAAAGGAACTCTTGTCATCTAGGACCGGATCCTAAATTTATGTAAATTTATGTCATTGCTCCGTAATTTACCACAGGCTGAGGGTCTGGCCCCAGTTTCTAGAGGACTGAAAAAATGGATATAAAGCTACTATTATAACTCTTATTTAATAAAGATGATTCTCATTTATACCTACGTGGCCAAATCTCTTTTGGCATGATCGTACTGAAGTTAATGGATTTGCGCCAGCAGGGCAGCTGACCCTCTATTCATTGGTGCAGATGGTCTGATTTTCAAACCCTAACAGAAGCAGATTCCTCACAGTTGAAGCAACACTGAAAGGCTTTTGAGTTTATGGCAAAATCCAAACCTGACAAAACCTACTCATTTATATAGACATGGTTTGAATCAAGCCAGAACTGTTTACTGTTCAAACTTAATTATAGAGCATGCCAGTTGCCCTGTTTTCCTGTTTCATGCCATAAGCAACATCTTTCCTGCAGGAAAACCTTCCAAGTTGGCTCTTCTGCCATCTAGAGAACTTGGCCAGTGCTTTGTTTCTCATTTTGAGAATAAAATAAAGGACATTAGAAGCCAGCTGTCCTCCAGTGTTGCTCCACACAGTAATGTTCTGTCAATTATAGTTCTCCTGTGGTGTTCCTCAGTGCTCCCTTTGAGTCTCATATTATTTACTCTTTTCACTGGGAAAAAAAATCTATAAAAATAGTGTTGAGTGTATAAAACAAGCTGTGAAAAGACAAGAAAAATTACAGGTCAATACCAGCCAGCCAATAACTTGGCATAATAGGTGGCAGTGGAGAGATGGTTAGTGAGTACCCTAAAGTTCCTTAGTAACTAAAGGTTTAATGGCAGACTGCATGAATCGCCTTGCTCTGATGGCATCATTGGAGTCTGTTTAATGGCAACTTAATGAAGATTTTATTTGGTGCATTTCCCTCGGTTATGTGATAAAACAAAATGAGAACAAAGCTAGCAGGTGTCTACATAATACACCATACAGTGTGTGAGCCATTATGGCAACCTTGGACTGGCTGTTACATTGTTTGCTACCCCTGTATCCAGATACACGTTAACATGTTGCTTAGGGGCCAAGAGAGAGAGAACAGAGCTGCTATGGCTGCGAGTGGGTGCCCCTATAGCAAGCAAGTCATCTTGTCAGCAAGATTAAGTGAAGTAGCTCCTTACTGCTTGTGAACTTTAGCCTGAGAGTGCTCCGTTGTGAGGGTAGAAGGTTTGCTGTTCACAGCATGTCGAAAAAATAACTCTGCTACAACGGCCCCCTGTTGGAAAATCTCAAGACCCCTTACAAACATTTAGGATTGACGCTGCTTAATAGGAACCCGTATATTAACAACTCTGGTTTAAAGCAACATTTTGCCAGGAACCAGTCCTGGCCCGTTGCCTTTAATGTTAATGGGATTCAGATATTGGCAACAGCATCCTGCTTAGTAAGAACATTTTTTGCAAGAAAGGCCCCAGGTGGAGGCAGGTTTGTGAGGCTGTAGCCAGGGAAAGAACTGCTGGGTCATGCTGAGCCCCAACCACTGGAGATCACGAGGAGAGGTACTATGCAACTCTGGGACCTCACTAGACGTGATAAATCGATCCCAGAAACGCTCCCTGTCGACACCAGAACTACAGCTCCGTGTGAGGAGTAAGCGGAGTCGACGGGGGAGCCTGCCTGCTGCGTCTGGACCCGTGGTAAGTGCTTTTAAGTTCGACCTAAGATACTTCAACTTCAGCTACGTTATTCAGGTAGCTGAAGTTGTGTATCGTAGTTTGACACCCCCCCCTAGTGTGGACCAGCCCTTAGAGTTCCAGTTATGACTTCTTATAGACTGGACCCCTGTCTCAGTCTGGACTCACCCCTGCCTTTTCCCTCAGGTTAGTTCCTTTGTCCCTTCAGGTACTTTCAGCAGTCTTTCTTCTTAGGTAGGCATTGGAGGAGAGTCCAAATTAACCCCCTTCCCACCCTTAAAAAGTATTTTCCTGAGGTGGGAAACCTTTGTCTGATTCCTATGCCCCTACAGAGGAAAAGTACCAGCAGTGTCCAAGATGGTATTTTGTATCAGGTGATCTTATCACCTCACCTTGCAGTGTCAAAGCATTTATGAAACCAGGTTTATTTGCAATGTGCACAGGAAGGAACTCTAGGCAGATGGGAGATCCAAATCTCCAAAGACTAATTGTCTTTTTCTAATGGCCAATTAAGTCTGATTGCTCGCTGTCTGGTGGGCGTTTCCCCAAGTACATTATTGTTGCATAGTCAATATTTCTAACTTCAGATACAGAAATGATACATGCATACAAATAACCTTTCCAATGATACCGTACATAAGCCATCCTGCATAAAATCTTATTAATGCCATATTCATATCATAACCATATTTCTATGAAGCACATGGGCTGTAAGATCACAATGTTTTATTCCATTCTAGAAAAAGCCTCACATAAACAATGTTTGTCAGATTTGTGTATTTTTTTGCTTTTTGGCTGCTTCAGGCATATGTATACTGTGGGCTTCCATGGTAACAGAAAATATTCACTGCAACTATCGACTTGGATTACTTCAATGGACATTACTCCGGAGTCACAATATTCTCGTCCATTATAATTCAAAAACCAAGTCCTGTTCTTTGAGTCCATAGATGGGCTTATATAGCTAAAGTTTAAGAGTGGAAGAGAGGACTTGTGAGTTGCATTCCTGGCTCTTTCCATAGTATCTGTTGTAAAGTGTACTCAAAACCTTCATTGGCTTCTTATAAAATGGCAAATTTCCAAGCACAATACTTACTGTAAAGTTATCTCTGGCATACCACCGCCTTATTAATTAGGAATTATCAAATTATTTAATATCTGAATAGTCTTTGAGTTTAGGTCAATGAAGGAGAGAGTCACCTAAAAGAGAAAATGCTCATCTATAGAGTTGCTTGGGGGAAAAAAAAGAATTTTTTAACATTTTTAATCAGTTTTACATTTTGACAAAAAAGGCAGGCATGTAATTTTCATGTGAATTTTTTACAAAAAAACTCACTACTTTTTATTTTATGATTTATTTATGAATTCTATGTGTTGCTATGACATTTTCTCATGGAATTCTTTCATTTTGCAATTAATTTGCATGAATCACCCCATTTGCCTCATGAAATGTGTATTTTTCTTGTATTTTAACCTCTGATATATGATATGACATCTGGCAAAAGTAACAAAAAATTACCTGACTGAAAGCGATTTGATGTGGTGTGATGCAAAGTGACTAAATGTTATGTTATGCAGTACATCACACACTCTGTAAAGGGTAATACAAATTTAGTATCTGCAGCATATACAAAATGGCTGATATTGTGATACACTGACAGAAAACAGCTTTGAAAAGCTCGTTGATAGCATAGACTATTGAGACCCCAACTCCAATTTTAGCTCTGTACCCAAATAGAAATATATTTTGGAATTTGGATATTCATATAGTTGCCATTTGTCAACATCACAGAATCAGAGTCCAATGGTGGAATTTTAGCTCAGGCAAAACGCGAGGAGTGTTTTGGGACGTCCATGGGGTTTCTGTTTGAATAAGAACTGCATGACTAGAACCAATATTTGTCATTACTGACTCAAGAGAAGACTAGTTGATAAATTCTGTTCTCTCTTACTCTCATTTCAATTCAGAATTAGTCCACTGACTGCAATAACATTTATCTGAATGTACAGCAATATAACTAAGAGCAGATTATGGCCCCTGGATTTAGCTCCATCACAAAGATATTGTAGAATGGTGCTCAACAATACATTTCACTATCACCTCATGTCATAACCAAATTCAGGTTGTTATTATGCTGCGGGTTGTAGATGCACATAAAAAGTGATAGTCCCTGCCCTATAGTCTAAAAAGACAAGACAGAAGGTGAAAGGAAGGAAATACTATTCCCAAAATTACAGGTGTTGAACTAAGTCATAGAGAGATAAAGTGACTTGCCCAAAGCATCACATGGCATTTATGACAGAACTGGGAACTGAACCCCAATCTCTTCAATATTAGTCATCTGTCTTTCACAACCCATCTTCCTCTTTTTCCAGCTTAGTTTTAAATTACTCAACACTTCCCTTGGGAAGCTATTCTATAGAACTGGGCAACTTGCATTATCAGTCAGCCTAAAGTTTCAAACACACAACTTTCATCCCATTATCCCTAATTACTGTATACCCCATCGAACCACACCGTTGAATGGCTGTTTTTAAAAGTCTAAGTTGCTAAAAACAATCTTCCTCTCTGCCTAAGCCTTTCAAATATTTGTAGGCAGGGATCACACACCACCCCAAATAGTTCTTAAGTACCAAAAATCCTCTATTAGAGAGACAAGGCAGGCAAGGCGATATCTTTTATTGGATCCACTTTTGTTGGTGAGAGAAACCAGCTTTGGTGCTTCTCCGGAGCTCTGTGTGAGCTCGCAAAATTGTCTCTCTCACCAGTAAAAGATGGTGCGACAAAAGATATTACCGCCCCCATGTTGGCTTTCTAATATCTGGGGACAAAAATGGCTACAATAACACTGCAGATAAAAGTCCTCTGTCACAGGACCCGCCAGGGCTAGAAACAGCTACTACGTGTCTAAGGTACTCAAGCTGGAATAGGGGGACCAGATAGCAAGTGTGAAAAATTGGGACAGAGAGTGGGAGCTAAGAGGCACCTATGTAAGAAAAAGCCCCAAATATCTGGACTGTCCCTATAAAACTGGGACATCTGGTCACGCTAAGCTGGAGGTTCCTCAGGTCTGCTTCACAGTTCTTTGCAGTCTATGGGAGTTGTGCCAATGACTTCAGTGTGAGTAGGATCAGTGAGGTGGGTCTGAATATCAAATACAATAAGATACATATTTATTTTGTATATATTATTGGTGTAAGGAGTTCCAGAACAGGATGAGCATTTTTAAGTAATGTTGGTGAGAAAGTTGCTAGTGCTCATTGTTTAATAATATACAAATCTAATTTTGAAGGCCACATTTTTATTTTATTTATTTTTTGCTCTGAATTCTGATCTTGTGATTGAAGATTGAAGGCTTAGGTTGAAATCTGGGTGCAATTTAACCTTATAGTTTGTCCTTTCCAGAAAAAAAAAAGGAGAAAAAGCAGCTGGAATGTTGGGTTTGCAATAAATGGACATTCGTGCTTTGCACTCCATGTTAATTTACAATTCCACTTTGCCATTCATCTTTGTATTCTGAGAGTTGTGCAAGACAGTTGTATTAAATTCTCCTCTTATTATACCACTATAAATCAGGAATAACTTTACTGACATGAACATAATTACATCAGTGTAAAACTCACGTAAGGTGACGGGAGATTCAGGCCACCTGTCGTTTGGTCAGTGATCCATAATGAAATCTTAATGTAAATCTGTACTTCAATTCACCAAATATATCTTACAGCTTATCAGGATTTCTGAATCATCCTAAGGCTTTTGATGCAGAATTATATAAATAAACCACTTTTATGCCAAGTTTTTCCTAATTAGGTTTGCTGAAGGCTCAAGAAAAGAAAAGAAAAAAAGACACTGCTCTAGGGCTTAACAATATTATTTTTCTGTGCTATCCATTGTTGGCCCTATGATGTATTATTTATAATAGGAATAAAAGGTTAATTGTGGAATTACTCATTGTAACATATGAGCACAGGAGGTCAGTAAAAAATCTGAATGCTGGTATAATTTTTTGGAACTATACCTGACACATAGAGAGGAGCAATTTAAAGAGACTTGTATGAAAGCTATAAATAAATGTAGGTTCCGTAAAATCTTATTGTATCTCCTTAACATCAATACTGTTATCTCAATCCTGTACAAAAAATATTTGAGTCCACCCCAGAATGTAACTAAAGTATCAGTTCTGAAGAAGGAAATGATGAGTCCAGAGTAGCCAACAAGACCATAAAAGAGAGATCTCATTTTCCAATCTTTTGCAAGCCAAGTAATAAATGAATCATAGCTGGTGGTTGCAAGGAATGTTCTCATACATATTTTAGCAAGAGAATTCTGTCTATCTGAGTGGACACATGATTGAAAAAAATATTTTTATAGCATTTGCAGCTCCTACCCAGCAGCATCAAAGCTAAGTGGAGAAAAAATGACTACTGGTAATGGCAGGTAATAAGGGTATATTAACATCTTAGAAATATGATAACAGTACATACTATTATATAATGTGTGTGTATAACATAATATATGTATATATATATATTATAAATAAAACACAGACTTAAAATGGTCATGAAAATTTACTACGCCAGGCAAAAAAAAAGAAAAAAGAAAACCATACAAACCCAACCCTGCTTGCCTAGCCTTTCCCGAGATGATTGACAATAATGAAAAAATGAAAGATATTTTATTTGCCCATCAGAGGGAAAAAAAGGCTTGTCCGAGATGAGTGAGTAGGATTTTGCAAAGCATGTGCATGTGTATGTCTTGAAAGAGACGTTTTCTGACTAATGTTTTTCATGTGTATTCTAAATAAGATACTGTGCTATATTTTTTGGGGTGATACACTGCTGAATCAACTTCTGAGTTTCTATTCTGTACATTCAGTATGCAGTTAATGCATAGGCAATATCTCTTAATTTGAATAACCAACAGTAAATGTGCTGTTCCCGAGCTATGTTTACAACCTGCCTTTTATTCCTTAGTAGTAACTTTTCTTAAAAAGACCCTGTCTTTTTAGACCCCAAAATCTGGCCTACCAACTTAAATACAGTGAATCCTATCTTAAGCCACCACCCAAGAGACCAATAAAATATTGGTCACCTAGCAGAGGTGAACTTTAACTAAAGGCAATACAAGATTTGCTGGAAATCTTGGGGGATGCTTGAAAGCCATTGTTTAAGACCAGGTTGCTTGGTTGGAAGAGGTGCATAGTACAGATACTGTATTCTGATGAGAATTGTCATCCTCTATTTCAAAAACCACTTCTGTCATCAAGATTTTTTGTCAATAGCCTCTCTTTATGGCTGATGCTAGAATCTTTTTCTTTTCTTGGTGCAGAGCCAGACACCCAGCAGAGAAATCACAAGTTAACTAACAAACCCTATTACTGTGCTGACATTATTGATGACACCATCAGTGTTCCTAGTAGACAAACAAGGAAATCGTAATGCATTTCTTGGGCTGGTCTCGTTCTAGCCTTGTCTCTTCTGGCAAGAGACGGTGGGCTGTTACAACTTGGAAAGGATTTCTTTAAAAAGAAAAAGGGGATTGGGAGGAGAAACTTGCAGGGTAAGTTATAGGAAGTGAGCTAGCTGTGAACTATAGACTATTCCTTTCACTTCCGTCCACATTAGGAGCTTGATCAAAAGCTATTGAACCCAGTATAAGTCTTTCCCATGGACTTAAAGGGGCATAAGGTCAGGTACTAGGGTTAGAATGTTGTGTGTTTTAAACACTTAGATTTTTGTTATTGTATTGCATTTGGATCATTTTGGATCCATGCATGGATGCTGCCTAAATCCACCATGCAAGTTCTTTCAGGACAAAGGTGTCTTTAATACTGTTTATCAATATGGATGAGCCCAAAACTTGTACATGTCCAAACTCAGGAGAACATTAGACCCAAAGCTGGCATCTGTTTATTGACATAGAATCTTTCACAAGGTAGAATGTTTCCCTCCTTGCAAAAGAATTAAGTTTGAAGGAAGAAAGGGGCTTCGTGGACAAGAAGTGGGACAGTTTCAGATATAAGGGATTACATGAAAGAAGCCTCCGACCCAAGCGTAGGAGAAGACCAAAGGGAACAGTGAGAGGATTTGGGGCGAGGGGGTTTGCAGGTGTGTAGGGAGCCAGAAGATGAAAAGGAGGAGAGAAGAGATGCGTAAGCAGGACCAAACTTTGTAGAGCTTGACCTTAATGCAGTGAAAGTTAAGAAGTGAGCCAGTGAAGGGGTTAAAGTCCTGATTCAAGGAAGTACTAAACCCCATGTTGTAAGTCCTGTTGAAGTCAATGGGTCTCAAGCATGCATGTAAAAGTTAAGGAGGTGCTTAAGTGCTTTCCTTTATCTCATCAGGGCCTTAAAGAGGGTCTTAACAGAGCCATGGTAGAATAGAATCTTAGCATCAATGCTGCTGCTAAGATAGACTGAAATGGAGTCGAGACAGGAGAAAGATGTTGTCAGATGAGTGATTAATGCATACACCGGTGTGTTAGCCGTAGGTAGAGAAGAGAAAAAGCCAGTGGAGAATATATTCTGTCATTGACTAAATCTTTCAACAACCAAAGCAAAAATACAGGGAGATACATTGTTTGTTCTTAGTGCACTCCCGTCAATCACTGCTTCCCACAGCCCTTACAAACTTACTGGGTTTATTTCTGATAGTCAGTGCTCTTCACCTACAGAGTCTTTCAATGGTCGTTTCAAAGTTGTTAGAGGTATATAGATGTGTTCAGTCATTATTAGCTTGGCTAGCATCAGACATTCCTTTTGTTTAATAAGCTGGTGCACCCTTCTTTCCTTTTATTTAAGGAAAGACAAAAAGCTGGGAAATTCCAAAAGCGAAAACCTTTTGTTTATTTGTTTTGTTTAATTGTGGTTGCTGAGTACAACCATCTACCAACTAATTGTATCATTTACAAATTCCAAGTACTTAAACTCAGTGGAATTTCTAGCTACAGACATCAGAGTTCTTACTCTGGCTGCATTATACAGGTAAGGAGAGTGTTCTGATCAAGCAGGTGGAAACGCATATGTCATCACACCATCAGAGCCTAAACTATGACTCAAAATAAACCCTGTTCTTCCATCAATGACCTCAAAATAGAAGCACAGTACAGCACACAACCCTTCTGAAAAAGAAACATAAAAATCAAGGTTGAGATTTCCAAAGACGTCTTAGAGATTTTGACAGGTGTCTGAATCTAGCTTTGAAAATCCCACCTTAAAACTCTAATGCGGGTTTGCTCACCTGGCATGTGCAGCCATTCTGTCTAAAACAAGGGTTGTCTCTGAAATGTACAAACTCCTAGGATGGCTTTTCACTTGAAATCCTTTGGCTCCCCTCTGCTTGGCAGTTTGTGAAAAATCATATAGTACTAAATCTCTATTTTCCCCACTGTGATGGACTAACATTTGGAATGTGTAAGGCATACAGAGATCTCCCTGAAGCAGTGCTGAGGCGCTTTTTCCAGCAACTCCACATAACCCAGTTTATACTTCATTACTTATTCCTGCTGTTGTAATGATTTTCTCTTTTCTGGTTGATAACTTGCTTAATCTCTGATAAAAAAAAGTTTGATTTTTTTTTTAAAGGAAAACCAATATGTCAAAGAAAGGTCAGATAGTGTAATCAGGGCTCTAGTAGCTGATTAATTAACATGTGATCTTACAAAAAAACACCCACCGAGGAACGGAGAATATTTTTTATGCTGCGTAAAATGGACTTTGGCCTAACTTCCATTAAAAGGTTCTCATTGACCCCTGGGCTTACATCAGAATGAAGAAATAAGTAGGAATGGGTGAACCTCACAGCATTCGATCTATAGAATTTTTGCCAACTATGCTATCTTTCAGACTGATCTTACACCCATTAAAGGCTTCCATTGGCTTCCACAGAAATTAGATCAGGACCTGTGTCTGGGTTTGTTGGACTAACAAAACCTGTTGAAGTTCTTCAGACTTTTCTTCCTGTAAATGAAACCCATGTTTTTTGTTTTCCAACTTTTTAAGTGTTAGTTTAGATAGAGAGAAGCCCACACAATGTATTATCAACCTATATATGATACTCTTTTTCCATTCTCCATGCTGTGTTGTTCTTTTAATGACTCTTCTGTATTTGTTCTCCATCTGCCCACACACTTCTGGTTTTCATGATTTCAGAGGATTTTATTGTTTGCCCCTCTCTGCTTTCCCCACTGCATTTTAAGTCTCTTCTAAATGGAGCATGACCCCAATAAAGTTCAGCCTCTGTCAAAATTTTGCAACTTCACGGTTTGAAAGTGTACAACTCTAGTAAGTTCGATAATGCACACTACTATTGGTGCTGGAAAAAATTAAGAAATATCTGTCTACCAGTCTATTTATGTCATGCCCACCATCATGGAATCCCAGTGCTGGACAGAATTTAACAACTTAGCAGCATGACGCATTCTTAGTAGGCAGACTGCCACAGAGAAAATAAGTCTTCCGGACATTGACACATTTCTAGTAACTTGAACATCTTTGAGAATTTCTGAAAACTTTTTGGTTAACCTTTTCCCCCCGTTATTTTTCATTTATATTATGCCAAAGTCAGACCAGACAGCTACTAGAGAGGGTTGGAAGACAGGAATATTACCCCTAGAATGGTGAAGGCTATCTTCCCTATGAAATGAAAAGCGGTTATCTCAAGTCAACTAGGGACACCTGAGTACAATTAAGGGCTGCCGGTGACGTTTAAAAACCCCTCTTCTGGTGAGAGGGGAGGAGGAGAGACAAGCTGCATCAGGGCTAGAGGCAACAGGGGGAAAAGGCTTCTCCTGGGGTAAAGGCTGCACAAGAAGACAACACCCCAGAATGGAGAGAGGGAGAGCTATTCCCTTTTGTGTTATGAATTTGTTTCTGTTTGGCTGAAAAGTATTGCTAGGGCCTACCCTGAGGCCCACCTTGTAAATGTTGGGGAAAAAAACTGAGTGGGGAATAAAAACTCTCTGGGGTGGGACTGATTTGCTGCAGCCCCACATCCCATCCCATCCCCCTCCTGGAGGGGGAAACACTGAGCCCAGCAAGGCAAAGGAGGTTCCTTGCCACCACCTGGACTTCTTGTTTCCCTTACACAGGTTCTATGTACTAACCTGCATATGTAAATAGGTCGTATATACAAAGATCCACAGTATTCTTGCCAGCAAGTTAAAGAAGTATGGGCTGGATGAATGGATGGTAAGGTGGATAGAAAACTGGCTAGATGGTTGGGCTCACAGGTAGTGATCAATGGCTCCATGTCTAATTGGCAGCCAATATCAAGTGTCGGTGCTGGGGCCGGTTTTGTTCAATATGTTCATTAACGATCTGGAGGATGGTGTGGACTGCACCCTTAGCAAGTTTGCAGATGACACTAAACTGGGAGGAGTGGCTGATACGCTGGAGGGTAGGGATAGGATACAGAGGGACCTAGACAAATTAGAGGATTGGGCCAAAGAAATATGATGAGGGTCAACAAGGACAAGTGCAGAGTCTTAGGACGCAAGAATCCCATGCACGGCTACAGACTAGGGACCGAATGTCTGGGCAGCAGTTCTGCAGAAAAGGACCTAGGGGTTACAGTGGATGAAAACCTGAATATGAGTCAACATAACGGTATTTTGGGTTGTATAAGTAGGGGCATTTCCAGCAGATCGAGGGACGTGATCATTCCCCTCTATTCGGCACTGGTGAGGCCTCATTTGGAGTACTGTGTCCAGTTTTGGGCCCCACACTACAAGAAGGATGTGGATAAATTGGAAAGAGTCCAGCGGAGGGCAACAAAAATGATTAGGGGGCTGGAGCACATGACTTATGAGGAGAGGCTGAGGGAACTGGGATTGTTTAGCCTGCAGAAGAAAATAATGAGGGGGGATTTGATAGCTGCTTTCAACTACCTGAAAGGGGGTTCCAAAGAGGATGGATCTAGACTGTTCTCAGTGGTAGCAGATAACAGAACAAGGAGTAATGGTCTCAAGTTGCAGAGGGAGAGGTATAGGCTGGATATTAGGAAAAACTTTTTCACTAGTAGGGTGGTGAAGCACTGGAATGGGTTACCTAGGGAGGTGGTGGAATCTCCTTCCTTAGAGGTTTTTAAGGTCAGGCTTGACAAACCTTGGCTGGGATGATTTAGTTGGGGTTGGTCCTGCTTTGAGCAGGGGGTTGGAGTAGATGACCTCCTGAGGTCCCTTCCATCTCTGAGATTCTATGATTCTATGATCTACTGGCATATAAGGATAAGATATTGTTCGTAAGTTGTGTGTTATACTGCATTTGGCTTTCTGGCTGAGCTTAACACTGTGAAGAGTGAAGAAATTAGAGCATTTCTTTACCATTTATGACATGGCTCAAAAGTGGAAATGCCAAAATACTGTTAAGAAAAGCTGTTCTAAGAAAAGGGATGTCCTTGTAGATAAGGCACTGTAGTGGGACTCAGAATATATGGATTCTATTCTGCCTCTGCCACAGACTTCTTGTGTGACCTTAGGTAAATCATTTCATTTTTCTGTGCCTCAGTAGCTCATCCATAAAATGAGGACCAATAGAGTATCTTTCGCTTTTTCTTTTTCCGTACTCTATATACATCTTCTCTATTTAGACTGCAAGTTTTCCAGGGAAGAGACTCCCTTACTATATATTTGTACATCACCTAGTGTAATAGGACAGCACCTTGGTTGGTAACTCTAGGCACTGCTATCATATAGATAATAATAATAATAGTAATAAATACTGGAAGAAAAAAGGTACCAGAAAATTCATGGATCCAGGTAACATTCTGCTCTAGTATTGCCAACTTCAAGCATTCAGAAATCATGGATCCCAAGATCCTGAGATTGGCTTAAAAATAATATGTTCTTAAGTTAGGTTTGTTTTATTTAGCTTTTCATTTATTAACCCTTAGGATTCACTTTTCAAGTTCTTCTCCACAACGATGAGGGCTAGAAACTATAAAAAAAAAAAGAATAGTTTGGGGGGCGGGGGAGAAAAGTGAAGAAAAGTGAGATTCAAAGAATCATAGAATCTCACGGTTGTTAGGGACCTCAGGAGGTCATCTAGTCCAACCCCCTGCTCAAAGCAGGACCAACCCCAACTAAATCATCCCAGCCAGGGCTTTGTCAAGCCTGAACTTAAAAACCTCTAAGGAAGGAGATTCCACCACCTCCCTAGGTTCTCATGTAACTCTTAAGAGTCGATGTAAAACGCTTCCTAGGGGAAGCCATTTACAGTGCACAAGAACAGGTTTTATTGGTCCATCAAAACCCAGGAACTACTACGCTATATATTCTTGAGTGTGATCTATCGGCACTTAATCTCATAACTTTTTACAGATATGTTCTCCCATAACGGTAATCACTTTACTCCAGGAGCTGGGGCTTTATGAACATATTTAATCACTTTTGATAAAATGATGAGCGATGACAACACTGCTCAGTGATCACTGAATATATCACCTTAGTCTACACTTCCTGGAGTGGGCTATTACTGGTTCTCTTACCAGTACATTACAGTTCAGAAATGCTCTGTCAGGACCAGGCACCGGATCTGTACTCCTAACAGGTATTAAACACTTGCCGGATCGGCGGGTAGCAATCGATCTATCGGGGATCGATTTTTCACGTCTCGTTTAGACACGATTAATCGATCCCTGAAAGCGCTCCTCTCGACTCTGGAAATCCACCTCCGTGAAAGGCGGAAGCGGAGTCGACGTGGGAGCGGCAGCGATCGACTCGCTGTCGTCCTCACGGCCAGGTAAGTTGATCAACGATACGCCGACTTCAGCTACGGTATTCACGTAGCTGAAGTTGCGTATCGTAGCTCAACACCCCCCCCCCCCCCAGTGTAGCCCTGGGCTTAGATAATGGACAGTTGGATGGGACAACGACTTGGGGAGAGTTAGTGAATCCTAGGAGAAGATATTCAAGCTGAAAAAGTGCCATTAAAAGCAAGCCTATTGGGTATTTCAGTTCCAGAGGCATCTTTATAATCTTACTAAAATGTGTGAAAATGAATGCAAACTTCTGATCACTCTCTGTCTGCCTGCTGCTCCATGGTGCTGAAAGAAGTGTAAAGGGCAAGAGGCTTTGGTGTTTGTCCCTCATCCATGCAGACAGGCTCCCACCAATCGTGTATGGCACTCTACGAGGTGAGAAAGCATCAGTACCTGTGCTAACTTGCCCACAGCTGAGGAGAAGAGAAAGCTGTGGTGACAGAGAGTAGCCATGACAGAGGTGCTCAGAGGCAAGGAAAATGGGAACAGGGGCCAGCCGCTGACACAGACATGTTTGAGAATTCTAAGAAATCAGCATCTCACATATCCAGTAGCTTTGTGCCTCATGACCCATGCTGGCAGTGCCCTTGCTATGCACAAGACTTCATTGCTCTCGGTTTATTTCTCTTTACTGGGCAGTGAGCAATAATGCCAGTGTTTCAGGGCTGCTTTCTCACAGCCATGGTTCTCAGCCCTGGGCTATGAAGTCATGTAATAGGAATGGACTGTCTTCCTTGTGATTCAATAAAGGGATGCAATCCAGGGGTTCTGGGGGAAAATCAGAAGAGCTTATATATTAATATAAGGTAATCATCTGAACTGGGCCTGTCAGGCAAGTTTTGTAAAAAATTGCAATTAGAATTCTATAATGGCAAAAGGCTTCCTTGGGAGCAAAAAGCTACTTCAGTAACCAGAAACTTTGACTTGTTTGGCTGGCTCTCAGTGAGGGGAAATGCTGTAGTTATTGTAATATCTATACTCCCACTACCTAGAACCTGGGTGTTCTGAATGCCACTGTTGGGTCAGTTGAATGGGTGGGACTCTTCAAACATATTCTTCTCTCTCTTGTAAGGAAGCCTAGTATAATTTCCTGGGTGGAGGGATGTACTCCTGACACTGGTCTAATTACAACTTAGAGATCTAGTTCAGCAATAACTCTCCAAATAAGGCATGAGGTTTGGGGGAAATGTAAAACAGTCTTTTAGATGTAAGGCATGTAAATATAGATTTAAGGCCCTATAACTGTGTGCAGTATTAAAAAGAATGGGTAAATCTATTTAACGGCTTTCCCATATCAGAGGAACTATGCTCGTATCTCAAGTTTTCACAATTATCAGGATTGAAAAATAAGAATTATATGAGCCTCCAACCTAAAAGGAATTGCCATACTGGATTAAACCAACGGTCCATCTAGCCCAGGGGTCGGCAACCTTTCAGAAGTGGTGTGCCGAGTCTTCATTTATTCACTCTAAGTTAAGGTTTCGCATGCCAGTAATACATTTTAACATTTTTAGAAAGTCTCTTTCTATAAGTCTATAATATATAACTAAACTATTGTTGTATGTAAAGTAAATAAGGTTTTTAAAATATTTAAGAAGCTTCATTAAATTAAAATGCAGAGCACCCCGGACCGGTGGGCAAGACCTGGGCAGTGTCATAGGTTGCCTACCCCAGGTCTAGCCCATATCCTGTATCCAGAAGTGGCCTGTAACAGCTCTTTCAGAAGAAGGTGTAAAATTGTCATAATAGCCAATTATAGCCTTCTAATTAGGGCAGTTTTTGAATGGCTCTTCTCCAGAAGGATACAGCTTTTTATCCCACACAAATGGCTATCTAATGTAACTGCAGCTATTCTTACAATGCACATCCTGTAACGCTCACAGCAAGCTCTTAGCTCCAGTAATGCTTTGTGGCAGTTGACTAAAGTTCTAGGAAATAATTTTGAGAAAACTACTTGTATTGTTTGTAGTGATGGTGCACACTGGAAACTAAAAGCAGCAGCATGGGTTTTCCACTCCTTAGCTTTTTATGTGAATTTGGCACCTATGAACATTTCTGAATTAAAGTTTGCTATGGACTGAACAGGCCCCAGCACTGTGAGGTTCCTTAGCCTGTCCTGCCTGTGTGTCTCATGCCTGTGTCTGGAGGGATCCCAGCCCTGGAGGTGAGCAGGTAATTCATCCTCCACATCTCTGCTGAAACTGCAGTCAAAGTCAAACTGAGTGTCAATTCTTAAAAGGCCTAATCGTACCAGCTTGTATCTGGGTAGCCCGTGATCTCAGCAGGAGCTGAAGGTGAACAGTACCTCACACAAGCATTCAGGATCGAGCCTTTGGAGAGATGTTTCCCACTGAAGTCATTGCTCTTCCCCACATACAAGGGAACCACAGCTAATGCGTCATTAGGTCACTGTGTTATTACATTAATGTCATTTGTTGTTGTTTTTTTTATGGTTTATTTCCGGCAGCGCCTACCCTTTGCCAGCGCTATGAAGTTGATGACAGGGAGCAAGAGCAATGCTGATTTTTCTCACATGCTATAAGACCCACAGACTCTTCCCACAGAAACTTAACCCTGGGAAGTTTAAAGCTCTCTTTCCCATTCCTTTGTATTATCCCTCTGTTTCTGAATGTCCCACCCAGGGAAGGAAAGCTGATAATTAGCCAGGAGAGACAGGCTAGGGGCGTGGTTAGGAAATGAATCATACCCTGAGGACTTCATGAGGCTCCACGTATGCCTAATGCTTCTAATTCTCCAGGGTTGTAATTATCTCAAGATAGGTAAAAGCCTATTTTTAGAAATGTCAGTTTTCTTGAGGTAATGACATTTAAGAGCTCAGATGGCAGGCTCAGGAGGGGGACCTGGCAGCCCTGTAGAGGTTGAAACAAAGGCTGTTTGTGTGGTGATAATCTGTGTGGAAGGCACCCAGGGAAAGAAGAACTTCATCCCCATTCCCCTAGTCCAGGAAGGCCAGAAAACCTTTCAGGCATTGATTTTAGACCTAGTAGTGGACTGTTTTTTGTCTATTTTGAGTGCTTTCTTCCTTTGCCCTTCTGCAAGCTAATGGTTTCTTAGCCCTCAAAGCACACCTTGTTCCCTGTAAATTGCTCCGAGGCACTCCCCATCCCTATTCAGTTACTGATCTCTTTCCATTCCCCCTCTCCCGGCCGTCACATCTCTCCTCAACTAGTTTCTTGTTCTTTTCTAATTTCCTCCCTCTCATCTCACCCAGCTCCATGATTCTATTTTTCCACCTCTTTTTCCTTTCATTGGCTCCCTCACCTTTCCCAAAACAACTGCCTACTTGAGCTGCTTTCACATTAGGAGCCAACAGTGGGGTGGTGGGTAGGTCATGCTGGGGGCTGGGGAGGTATTCTAGCAATGAGCAGGCAGAACGTGGTGAGCTTTACCCACCCTGCTGCCCCATTAATGCTCCAAGCCTGACCTACCCATAAACTTTTATAAGAACCAATTCCCAATCTGACACCAGGTTTCCATTTATTCCCTGGAGGGCCTAAATAATTATTAGGTTCTCACCCCCCAAAAAATCTATATAATATTTTTAACGTGAATTTCATATTATTGTAAGTGTTGGATCTACACACCGAGGGAGTAAAGTCGTCTGTCCACCAAACTGATACACTGCAGTTGCCCATGATGTATGTTACATGAGTGCTATATAAAAGAGATCTCTCTGGGTGTACGTAGATGGCTAGTTAACATAAAGAGCACCACCAGGGCCCACACTAGCTGTTTTGCCAGCCAGGGTGGAAAACATTTTCGGTGCCCCCACCCCTGCAGTGGCCCAGCAAACATAAAAAAGCCAAGCGGAACTGCTCGCCCGTTCCTAAAACCAGCTGTTATTGCTATCCACTGGGACATAACAATATGTGCATTAGCCCTGGCTCTGATATTTATTCAGTGTGGTCTTGGACAAATCACTTAGGGCATACGTTCCCTCTAAGCTGCGTGGCCGCCCAGCAGTCTGTCAAGTGCTGTGCACTGCTTCTGCCCCCTGCCTTAGAGCCCCTGGCCAGCAGCTCCTGGGAGCCTCCTGCTTGCTGTGTAGAGCGTGGGGGGAGAAGCAGGGGTATGGATATCGGTGTGTCCCCCTCCTCCCTGGCCCCTGCCTCTGTACTCCATCTCCACAGAGTGTGTGTGTGTGTTGGGGGGAAACACAACAGGGCTCAGAAGTGGGACATAGGACAGAGCTTGCTGGCGGCTGCTGCTCTGTCTGAACAAGCAGCAGAGTACTTAAAGCAGCGGTGGGCAACCTGCAGCCCATCAGGGTAATCTGATTGCAGGCCACGAGACATTTTGGTGACATTGACCGTCCAAAGGCACGGACCCCCGCAGCTCCCGGGGGTGCGGTTCGCTGTTCCCGGCCAATGGGAGCTGCAGGAAGTAGCAGGACGCAGGGACGTGCTGGCCACTGCTTCCCACAGTTCCCATTGGCCGAGAACAGCAAACTGCAGCCACTGGGAGCTGCGGAAGGCCATGCCTGCAGACGGTCAATGTCAGCAAAATCACAGCCCGCAATCAGATTACCCTGATGGGCCTCAGGTTGCCCACCACTGACTTAAAGGAACAGTGCGTGTTTCTCTCTCTCTCTCTCTCTCACACACACACACAGTCTCTCTCTTATTATTGTTGTTACTTCCTGCACGTATATAGTCTCTGTAATTTTATTCTTTCAAAGTTCTGTTATTTTAGTTTTTTGACTGGTCTGTGCATTTTATAATTTTTATTTCTCTTACGCTTACATTTAATTCTTTGAGTAGTGAGTTCTAAAATGCCTAACCTGTTCTTGCTGGAGTAATTATCCCCATGGTAACTTTTTATTTATATATATATAATATCTAGGTTTTTTTGTTTCTACTGGTGGTGCACATCTGCACATTATCTCGATAAAAGTGCACATAACAAAATTCATTCTGCACGTGGATGGAAAAAAATAGAGGGAACATTCTTTAGGGCCCAATTCAGCAAATACTTAAGCACATGTCTAAGTGCTTTGCTGAACAGGGCAGACTTAATCACATGCTTAAATGTTTTGCTGAATTAGGGGCATAATCCCTCCAGGTTGGATTCGGTTCTGTGTAAACAACAATAAATCCAGAGTAACTTCATTGGCTGCAGTGGAGTTACTCTGGATTTAAACAAGTGTAGTGAAGAGCAGACTCTAACACAGATTACATGCTTCCTTATCTGTAAAATGGTTGCAATGCCTACCTCAAAGAGTGTGACAGGGATTTATTAATAATGCTGTAATTAGCAGTTATTCATATTGGAACATACAATGCTAAGTATTCCTTTTCTTTCGCCTTCTAAGCGCCTGCTTTGCGCTAGCAATAATATTAGTAAGTGGTTCCTTTTTAGAGTTAATGAGAAACCCATTCAACAAGTTTGTCTCTATTTTGGGGGGAGGGATAGCTCAGTGGTTTGAGCATTGACCTGCTAAACCCAGGGTGGTGAGTTCAATCCTTAAGGGGACCATTTAGGGATCTAGGGCAAAAGTGTGTCAGGGGGCAGTACTTGGTCCTGCTAGTGAAGGCAGGGGACTGGACTCAATGACCTTCCAAGGTCCTTCCAGCTCTATGAGATAGGCATATCTCCATGTATTTATTTTCTGTGGGGGAACAGATTTTCTTGCCTTTATTTGCTATTTAAACTTGACAGTTTCAGTGTGGGGGGGAGGGTTAAAGTTGAACAGTGTGATCTGTGGTAGATGGTGACTGTGCTAGTAGTGAAACCTATGCCCTTTGATTTCCTTGCTCTTGTTGTTCTGTGTTAGATTTGTTCTGTGTGGGCCAACCTTAACGGATACATGCAAAAAGTGTGTGTGTGTGTGTGTGTGTGTGTGTGTGTGTGTGTGTGTGTGTGTGTGTGTGTGTGTGTGTGAGAGAGAGAGAGAGAGAGAGAGAGAGAGAGAGAGAGAGAGAGAGAGAATTGTTTGTCACTGTAGGACTTGTATGAGGGTTGTTTTCAGTTGCATGCCTTCAAAGCTGTTGCTTTTTTGGAAAGAAGCAAATGGAGAAATATGTATGAGGCTTAATGACCTACCATGTCATAGTTTACATGGTGCAAGTCGTACAGCTGCTAAAGTCACTCATGTGACATACATTTGCACTGACATTAGTCTGGCTCCAGGGAATCACTTCAATGTCATTTGCAAGTTTGTCAAGCAGAACTTTATTGATTAGCATGTCAATTATAGTTTCTCATACGCTCACATTAATTACACTGTCCATGGAAGTGCAGCAGAGTGAAGGCTATCATTGGAGATATTAGGATGTCAGTTTACAGGGACTATGAATTTTTGCAGCACCTCGCAAGAGCTGAGATGATCATTTCAAGAATAAAAACCACACTGTCTTTCGCTCATAGTAACCATGTGTTTGATTTTCATATCTTGGTGCTTTTCAATTATTTTTGTTTCAAAATACCAAACATTCTCCACTCGTCCCAAGAGGACTCAAGGCAGGGTCCAGTGTATAAAATCAAGATTGAACTCCCAATGAAATTTAAAAAGGGGAAAAGCACTGTTCAAATTAGAAGATTTCAGAGAGAAAACCGTGGCTCTGAAAATGTTGTGCCATACAAGCTCACACACTGGCAGGGATTTCCATGTCCAAAACTTCCCTTAAAGGGACATTGCCTGTTTGTTTTTTAAATGGTTTTTCTGTCTGATATTATGAGTTCCACCGAACCTTACTATCACTGAAAGATCAGGTGAAAATACACTCTAATTATTTTAGTCTGTCTATATTGCTCTTTCTGTATAGTCCATTTCACAGTTTTCCCCTGCGTGGGCAGTTAGGCCCCCAGTTCTGCTAAAATGTACACTTACACACACACACTCTTAACTTTAAACAAAGTAGTCCCATTGACACAAACAGGGCTACTTACATGCTTTAAAGTTAAACGTGTGTATGAGAGTTTGCAGAATCAGGAGCATAGCCCTGCTGATTGTGTGGGTCTTCCAGACAGTGCACAAAAATTGGTAGGAGAGTAAGGGACTCAGAGGAAGGTGTATTGCCTTAAAACTACTTTTAACTCATTTTTTATTTAAAATTGTCTCTTTAATTATGCAGCTCAACTTCCCTTTCCGCAATCTGGATGGAAACACAGTACCTTTTAGCTCCCCTTTGCACCAAAGAATAACTGCCTAGAAATTTTTTGAATCTAGTTTGAAAACTATTTCTGACTCCTCCAAAATTGGAATAAGAAAGGGCTTAATTTCAGGTATAGTCAATTCTGGAGAAAAGTAAATGCATCTTGGGTAAATGCATCTTGGGTTGGCAGCCTGTATAAGAATTTCTGCCCAATGTGACTTAACATAGGTGATCTATTAAACTACTGAGATAGAAGTTTATAGTGGAAATGGTAAAAGACCTTTTATAACCTCCAGAATGCAGGCTCGGATACTTATGGTGATGAGTACTGTGAGGCAATCACTAATTCCATAATCAGTGCAGGGCTTGGATGAAAATACATCCCAGAATACTCAAGGAGCTGACTGAGGAGATATCTGAGCCATTAGCGATTATCTTTGAAAAGTCATGGAAGTTGGAAGAGATTTCAGAGGACTGGAAAAGAGCAAATATAGTGCCAAGCTATAAAAAAGGAAATAAGGACAACCTGGGGAATTACAGACCAGTTAGCTTAACTTCTGTACCCGGAAAGATAATGGACCAAATAATTAAGAAATCAATTTGCAAACACCTAGAAGATAATAAAGTGATAAGTAACAGTTGCATGGATTTGTCAAGAATAAATCATGTCAAACCAACCTAATAGCTTTCTTTGACAGGGTAATAAGCCTTGTGGACAGGGCAAAAGCAGTAGATGTGGTATAGCTTGATGTTAGTAAGGCTTTTGATACTGTCTTGCATGACCTTCTCATAAACAAACTAGGGAAATACAACCGAGATGGAGCTACTGTAAGATGGATGCATAACTGACTGGAAAACCATTCCTAGAAAGTAGTTATCAGGGATTCACAGTCAAGATAGAAGGGCAAATCAAGTGGGTTCCTGCAGGGATCAGTTCTGGGTCCGGTTCTGTTCAATCTCTTCCTCAGTGATTTAGATAATGGCATAGAGAGTACACTTATAAAGTTTGCAGATGATACCAAGCTGAGAGAGGTTGCAAGTGCTTTGGAGGATAGGATTAAAATTCAAAATGATCTGGACAAACTGGAGAAATGATCTGAAGTAAATAGGATGATATTCAATAAGGACAAATGCAAAGTACTCCACTTAGGAAGGAACAATCAGTTGCACGCATACAAAATGGGAAATGACTGTCTAGGAAGGAGTACTGTGAAAAGGGATCCGGGGGTCATAGTGGATCACAAACTAAATATGAGTCAACAGTGTTACACTGTTGCAAAAAATGCAAACATCATTCTGGAATGCATTAGCAGGAGTGTTGCAAGCAAGAGACGAAAAGTAATTCTTCTGCTCTACTCTGCACTGATTAGGCCTCAGCTGAAGAATTGTGTCCAGTTCTGAGCACCACATTTCAGGAAAGATGTGGACAAATTGGAGGAAGTTTAGAGAAGAGCAACAAAAATGATTAAAGGTCTAGAAAACATGACCTATGAGGGAAGACTGAAAAAATTGGGTTTATTTAGTCTGGAGAAGAGAAGACTGAGAGGGGACATAAGAGTTTTCAAGTACATACAAGGAGGAGGGAGAAAAATTGTTCCTCTTAGGGTACGTCCACACTACCCGCCTGATTCGGTGGGTAGCGATCAATGTTCTGGGATCGATTTATCACGTCTCATGATGTGATAAATCGATCCCAGAAGCGCTCCCCGTCGACTTCGGAACTCCAGCTCGGCACGAGGGAGTCAACGGGGGAGCCTGCCTGCGCTGCGTGGACCCGCAGTAAGTACTTTGCAATTCGATCCAAGATACTTCGTCTTCAGCTACGGTATTCACGTAGCTGAAGTTGCATATCTTAGATCGATCCCCACCCCTAGTGTGGACCAGACCTTAGACTCTGAGGACAGGACAAGAAGCAATGAGCTTAATTGCAGCCTCGGCGGTTTAGGTTGGTCATAAGGAAAAACTTCCTAACTGTCAGGGTGGTTAAGCACTGGAATAAATTGCCTAGGGAAGCTGTGGAATCTCCATCATTGGAGATTAATAAGAGCACGTTAGACAAACACCTGTCAGGGATGGCCTAGATGAGGGGTCTCAAACTCAAATGACCACGAGGGCCACATGAGGTTTAGAACATTGGCCCGAGGGCCACATTACTGACACCTACCCCCCCCCCGCTGCCCTCGGCCACGGCCCCACTCCATCCCTTCCATGAGGCCCCGCCCCTTCCCCGAAATCCCCACCCCAACTCTGCCCCCTCCCTGCACCCAGGGGGTGGGCCACACCCCACACCCTGACCCCCTGCCCCCAGGGGGTGCAGGAGGGGTGCGGGGTGCAGGAGGTTCTCAGGGCAGGGGGTCGGGGTGCAGGGTGTGGCAGGGGGCTCAGGGCAGGGGGTCAGGGTGCAGGAGGGGTATGGGGTGCAGCAGGGGGCGAGAATGCAGGAGGGGTGCGGGGTGAAGCAGGGTACTCAGGGCCGGGGGTGCAGGTGCAGGTGGGGTGTGGGGTGCGGCAGGGCACTCAGGGCAGGGGGTCGGGGTGCAGGAGGGGTGCGGGGTGCGGGCTGTGGCCCGGCATGCACTGGGGGCAGATTCCCTGCCTGCCCTGCCCCCGCGCTGCTCCGGAAAGAGGCTGGAACCTGGGGGAGGAGGGGCACAGGGGTCTGTGTCACTGTTGCATCCAGGCACCGCCCCCAGCAGCTCCCATTGGCCATGGTTCCCCGTTCCCGGCCAATGAGAGCTTCTGGGGGCGGTGCCTGGACGCAACAGTGGCACAGACCCCTGTGCCCCTCCTCCCCCAGGTTCCAGGAGCTTGCCAGAGCCGTGCAGGCGCAGGGCGGCCAGGCAGGAGCCTGCCCTGCCCCCAGTGCACGTTGGGTCGGAGCCTTTGTATGTAAGCACGGGAGGGGAGCGGGAGCGCCGCGGGGAGCTCGCGAGCCGCAGAAAATAACCCCGCGGGCCGTATGTGGCTTACGGGCCGCGTGTTTGAAACCCCTGGCCTAGATAATACTTAGTCCTGCCATGAGTGCAGGGGACTCTCATGATGACCTCTCAAGGTCCCTTCTAGTCCTACAATTCTATAATATGGTGAGGTAAGCAAGGTATGGGGCCGTACATTGACATTACATTAAACATCGGAGTTTTTGTTCAAATTGCCAGCCATACTGTAAAAAAACCAAAGCCTTAAATGTACTTATTCCGGGAAATGTTTCCTCAGCAGTAGAAGAGCTGTGGAATGTCAGTGTCTGTCATTCTCTTTGTTCGCTATTTACAGATATGAAGGCAAAAGGATTCATTATTACACTCATTACTGTCATCATAAATCTCTTAACAAAAGCCATGATAATTATATAATGTTTTCATCATTTTTCTTTTCTATTTTCTTCTCTCCTTTTTTTTTAAATCCAGTTATTTGTATAAGATAAAAGCCCTGTGCATAATGTATATTGCACGCTCTCTCACTCTGGGTATCAGTGTACCCAAGAGATAAAATAACATTCATGACATACACACAAGACAAATATATATTAAATATAAGCACACCTAGATTTATGTAAGGACGGGTGCAGATACACATACACGTACACACATTCATTCACTGTCATACATTATACATGACTTTTGTGCGGGTGTCTCCATATACATGCACACACACATACAAAGAACACTGAAGTATTATAGTTTTGATCTTGTAAAATATTTGAGCATTAAAATGTGTATATATGACAATGAAATACTACAATTTATTTTTGCCTGATAATTCAGCATGGATTCACCAAGGGCAAGTCATGCCTGACTAACCTAATTGCCTTCTATGATGAGATAACTGGCTCTGTGGATGAGGGGAAAGCAGTGGATGTGCTATTTCTTGACTTTAGCAAAGCTTTTGATACAGTCTCCCACAGTGTTCTTGCCAGCAAGTTAAAGAAGTATGGGCTGGATGAATGGACGGTAAGGTGGATAGAAAACATGCTGGATGGTCGTGCTCAACGGGTAGTGATCAATGGTTCCATGTCTAGTTAGCAGCCGGTATCAAGTGGAGTGCCCCAAGGGTCGGTGCTGGGGCCGGTTTTGTTCAATATCTTCATCAACGACCTGGAGGATGGTGTGGACTGCACCCTTAGCAAGTTTGCAGATGACACTAAACTGGGAGGAGTGATTGATACGCTGGAGGGTAGGGATAGGATACAGAGGGACCTAGACAAATTAGAGGATTGGGCCAAAAGAAATCTGATGAGTTTCAACAAGGACAAGTGCAGAGTCCTGCACTTAGGACGGAAGAATCCCATGCACTGCTACAGACTAGGGACCGAATGGCTGGGCAGCAGTTCTGCAGAAAAGGACCTAGGGGTTACAGTGGACGAAAAGCTGAATATGAGTCAACAGTGTGCCCTTGTTGCCAAGAAGGCTAACGGCATTTTGGGCTGTATAAGTAGGGGCATTTCCAGCAGATCGAGGGACGTGATTATTCCCCTCTATTCGGCACTGGTGAGGCCTCATTTGGAGTACTGTGTCCAGTTTTGGGCCCCACACTACAAAAAGGATGTGGATAAATTGGAAAGAGTCCAACGGAGGGCAACAAAAATGATTAGGGGGCTGGAGCACATGACTTATGAGGAGAGGCTGAGGGAATTGGGATTGTTTAGCCTGCAGAAGAGAAGAGTGAGGGGGGATTTGATAGCTGCTTTCAACTACCTAAAAGGGGGTTCCAAAGAGGATGGATCTAGACTGTTCTCAGTGGTAGAAGATGACAGAACAAGGAGTCATGGTCTCAAGTTGCAGAGGGGGAGGTTTCGGTTGGATATTAGGAAAAACGTTTTCACTAGTAGGGTGGTGAAGCACTGGAATGGGTTACCTAGGGAGGTGGTGGAATCTCCTTCCTTAGAGGTTTTTAAGGTCAGGCTTGACAAAGCCCTGGCTGGGATGATCTAGTTGGGGTTGGTCCTGCTTTGAGCAGGGGGTTGGACTAGATGACCTCCTGAGGTCCCTTCCAACCCTGAGATTCTATGATTCTATGATTCTATGATTAGGGCCCTACCAAATTCATGGCCCATTTTGGTGAATTTCACAGGCAGAGGGTTTTAAAAGTATTCAATTTAACGTTTTCAGCTGTTTACATCTGAAATGTCATGGTGTTGTAACCGTGAGGGGTCCCAACCCAAAAGTGGGTGGCGGGTGTTGCAAAGCTGTTAGGGGACTGCAGGATTGCCATCCTCACTTCTGTGCTGCCTTCAGAGCTGGGCTCTGAAGACAGCAACCGAGGAGCTTCCTGCCACCGCGGTAGGTACCCAGAGGTGAGTCTGATCTCCCCCTGAACGCGGCCGTGAAGGGGAAGAAGTCCCGTCCTGTCCCTGCCCAGCCCATCCAAGACTAGCAGCTAGAGCTCGGGGCACAGTAGGTGCCCCCAGACCTGCTCCTCCCTTTCCTCTCCAATAGCAAGATTTCACAGAGGAGGTCTGATTTCATGATTCGTGATGTGTGTTTCACAGCTGTGAATTCATAGAATATCAGGGTTGGAAGGGACCTCAGGAGGTCATCTAGTCCAACCCCCTGCTCAAAGCAGGACCAATCCCCAACTAAATCATCCCAGACAGGACTTTGTCAAACCTGACCTTAAAAACCTCTAAGGAAGGAGCTTCCACCACCTCCCTAGGTTACCCATTCCAGTGCTTCACCACCCTCCTAGTGAAAAAGTTTTTCCTAATATCCAACCTAAACCTCCCCCTCTGCAACTTGAGACCATTACTCCTTGTTCTGTCATCTGCTACCACTGAGAACAGTCTAGATCCATCCTCTTTGGGACCCCCTTTAAGGTAGTTGAAAGCAACTATCAAATCCCCCCTCATTCTTCTCTTCTGCAGACTAAATAATCCCAGTTCCCTCAGCCTCTCCTTGTAAATCATGTGCTCCAGCCCTCTAATAATTTTTGTTGCCCTCCACTGACTCTTTCCAATTTATCCACATCCTTCTTATAGCGTGGAGCCCAAAACTGGACACAGTACTCCAAATGAGGCCTCACCAATGCCGAATAGAGGGGAATGGTCATGTCCCTCGATCTGCTGGCAATGCTCCTACTTATACAGCCCAAAATGTCATTAGCCTTCTGGCAATAAGGGGACACTGTTGACTCATATCCAGCTTCTCGTCCACTGTAACCCGTAGGTCGTTTTCTGCAGAACTGCTGCCTAGCCACTCGGTCCCTAGTCTGTAGCAGTTCATGGGATTCTTCCGTCCTGAGTGCAGGACTCTGCATTTGTCCTTGTTGAACCTCAGAGGGCCCTACTGATAATATATTAAAAATTATATATTAACAGGTATTTAACTTTTCCTTCCTGGTTAATTTTTGTGCACAATTGCCCTGTGAACAAAATTTGATTGACATTTCTCTATAGAGCTAGTACATGTCATTCAACTCTTATGTATGTGTAATTTCAGCTTGTGTGGTGATAACTAAAGTAAAAGGTGACTAAAAGACTTGGACTGTGATGTTCACGCAGAAAAGTCAGTGAAGAGTTCAGCTTTTAAATGGGTGGTATGATATGGCCCTCTATTATAAGAAACAATGTTATTTATTTTTTGACATTGACAATATGTCCAGCACTGTTCAGTATACAAGAGTTTGCAATGTGGACATCTCTCCACTAGGAAATGCAATAAGACTGCAAACTTATTTCACATAGGCCACAGAACAGTTACTTTTCAGTCACTGGTTTGGGCTTGAATAAGCAACCTTCATAAGGTTCATAACACTATTACTCCTGCGACTGTCTATATTGAAGTAACTCCCAGGGAATCCGACACCCAATGTGCTAGATGCTCTACAAGCATATGAAAGATTTTCCAAAGTGACTAGTGATTTGGGGTGCCCAACTTGAGACACTTCAAAGGTTCCAAACCACAAGAAAGTGCTGAGCGTGTCCCTTCCCGCCCCCACCCCCCGCCATATATCAGGCCCATCTAAGGTGTCTCAATTTTCGTGCCCAAAATTACTAATACATTTTGAAAGTCATGGTTATGGTCTCTGCCCCATTATTTATCCTGAGTCATTCAGTCTCCTCTGCAATACACGCTTTAACGATAGATGAAGAACCTGAGGAAGGAGTGGTAGCAGCAGAAAGTACGAAATAAACAGGCTGCCATTACACTTACAGTATTTGATTGATTTAGAGCATTTGCAGGAGCTGAGTAAAGACTCTGCTGAGGTTTGACTAGAGCTGCCGAGGTAGTTGCTACTGCTAGAAAAGGTCAGAGAAGTTAGACATAGCTGGATTGTTCACAGATGGCTGAGGCTGTCAGCTTTATTGGAAATAATCCATAGTTGAGTTTCAGGGGATGAATCAGTCAGTTTCTACTACATGGCGGGCTGCACAGTTAACGAGTTTTATTTCACTAATACTTTTGGTGGCTTTGTATATGGACATGCAATCCCTCTCTGAACACACAAACACGTGCATTTCTTTGGAAGTAGTATCAGGGGTATTCAAGAGCTGATCCTGGCCTTTTCCAGAGCTGCCTGCTTAAGTGCAAAATTGCTATCCATGGAATAAGGAGACACCTCTCCCATAATATAGTGACCTTGCTTTTCTTGTGGATCTGGCTGTGGGTAGGTTTCTTAGCTCTAAGGTTTTGCCACTCAGGTCATATTTGGTCATGCTGGAATCCTTGCTTCTTCTTCGAGTGATGGTCTCTATTGTTTTCCTCTGAGGGGTTACACATGCGCACCGTGCTCCTGGAATCAGAGAACTTGAAAGCAGTGTCCATTGGTCTGCGCATGCTCCCTGGCTTGCCTCATGCTTCCATCCAAGGTGTCAGTGCTGGAACAATTTGAACCAAACTGTCATCCCTGAGCGTGTTGGAAACCACTTCAAGCCAGAGGGTGCGGGATCAACTGCAGCACCCCTAGTTCCAGCACCTATGTGAGGTGTTAAAGGGCAGGGCAGACTAACTGTGTCTCCAGTTCCTTCTCACTGCCGCATGGTGTGGGTTGGAACTTTCAGTGTCTTCTCTGATGCACCTTTAAATACACAGCTGTAAATAGTTTTAGAGTTTTATCGTAGTTTAATCAGATTTATTGTAGTTTTTAGTGCTTAGTTTAGATTGGTGGTGAAGAGAACGAACCCACATGTGGGTACTGGACTATGTGCAGGATCCTTAACTTCAAATGTTGTGCCTCTACTGCTTGGGGGAAGCTCACATTGCATCCAGGTGTAGTATCTGCCAGTCCTTCCCCAGATGTATCCAAGAAGGCCGGGGGCTCTGCCTCTGGTAGCACCCCATGGAACTTGCCATGAGGCTTCATTCAGACTCAGTCCAGGGGGACACCCCCCCAATACCTCAGCCTGAAACTGTGAGGAGTGTCCCTCCCGCTACCAAGTCCAAATCCGATGCCAGCTGAACCACTCATATGGACCCTGTGCTGGGGTCTAGTCAGAAGGTAAGGAAGCATACCATATGCATGGGTTTAAGTCTTCCTCAAAGATGAAGAAAGTGGATCTTCCTTCCATGAGTTCAAGCCATGGAGATGGAGCTCGTGCCAAACCCCTTAGACATGAAAATAAGTCCTAAAAGCAAGGGGATCTAGAGGTTCTGAGCAACGGTACACTGGTACCGTCAGCACTGGCGCCCCACAAGATGCAGGATCCACCAGCTCCCCTGATTCACCATGGCCAGAGACTCTCATAATGGACAGCTTCCCCTCTCTAAGAGGGAAGACCATGGTGCATCAGACGTAGTCTGACCAAGTAGTCCAGCCAGTAGAGGAGAAGGGAAGCATGAGGCCTATAGCAGCCTTTCCAAATCAAAATATTTTTGTTTTTGGCTGAAGTATGTCAGTTTTTGAATTTCAACTGAAAAATGAAAGAGCGAGAAAGTGAGTGAGGAAATATCTTGTATTGGACAAACTTCTGTTGGTGAGACAGACAAGCTTTCAAGCTCACACAGGGCTCTGGGTCAGACCTAAAGAAGAGCTCTGTGTGGCTCAAAAGCTTCCCTCTCACCAACCGAAGCTGGTCCAATAGAAGATTACCTCTTCCATCTTGTCTCTCTAATATCCTGGGACCGACATAGCTTCAACTACACTGTATATAACAACTGAAAAATTGACATTTTTCATTTTCATCAATTCTCAGGAGGGGGAATCCCTATTTTTTGACTGCACCTAATAAGAATATTCAATATTTGACCCAAATCTAAGGGAATCCAAGAGTTAATACTAAAGCATATACTTTATGGAAAATCTTATACAATATTTAGAATAAATATACAAGCTATAAACTGTATAGTGGCATCCACAGAAAATCCTCAAACTCAGCTAATATTCTCTCAACAAATATTGTAATCGGTTGTACATCGTTTTAAAAGAAAGTTGCAATAACAAGCCTATCAATCATTGTCCTTTCTACTGATGCCTACCCAAAGCATGACCTGCTAAATGCCTAGGTACTATGTTGAACGATGCTATATAAATACTTAAGAAAGATGGGGAAATAAATGCCATACAATTATTCCATTTAAAAAAGTGAGCTTTCCAGAAATAACCTCACAGCATTGTCCAATTAACTTAGCTTGAGGCTGGGATGTCATTCTTGTACGTTCTATTTTAGACCAGTTGTGCAGGTATAATTAAAGGTAACAGTTCCCATGAAATCAATGGGATTACTCCAGATTTACACCAGTGTCAGAGATCAGAAGCTGGCCTTTTATGTGCAGCATTTTTAGGAGTGATGTAATTTGTTCACAGAACACTGGCTTTGTAGGAATTTTTCAAGTTACTCAAATTTTGCTGACAGGTGATCTTCCTGCTTCTCCTGGGCCCATTGTCAATGTGGGTGATGTCTCAGACCAACAATCTAGCCCATGCTGTGTATAGAAGTGCTACCCTTTAATAAATATAGCTATTCATATGGTGGGCTCAATGTTGACATTTAGACCCCACCCTGAAATGGGGGATCATGCACCCAGGAACAGTGCCTCTCTGACCTCTGGGCTCTCGGTGAACCTTTCTGGTGAACGCGCAGGTTGTTTGATGTTGAAGGGAGCATCAGGCAACATTCCCATCCTGTCTCCTCTTCCCTGCCATTTTTAGCTACGTCTGAACTGCCTAGCAGTGGCACTGGCGCATAGGGCATGTGAAGCTACATGCCGCAGTGAAAAACAGGCACTCCCCCTGCCAGAGCCTTTCACTGGGATAAGGAAGTGCTCTGGCAGCAGGGAGGCAGCAGGGAAGGGCTGAGCCTTTCCCCACTGGGCTGTCTTTCCCTGCTGCAAGGAAAGGTTTCATCAAGGAGGAGCTGCAGAGTCTTTTCTCTGCTGCCTCCCTGCTGCCAGAGCCTTTCCCAGTTCCCTCCTCCTGCCTGAGACTTTCCCTACTGCCAGAATCTTTCCCTGCCATAGGGAAAGGCTCCAGCAGCAGGACACTATCCTGCTAAAAACAGCTGCATCGACAGGGAGGCAGAGCATGGGTGAGTAAAGAGCCATGTAGGGGATGTACTCAAATGTATACTCACGCTTTTCAGGTCTGTCTATACTCACCTAAGCCATCCTCTGCACAGTCATTTATGCCCATTCTAGGGTGGCTGCCTGTCTACGTACGCTACAGGCTGACAAGAGAATTATATAGCATAAAAGTGCTCTGAAGAGTCTAGCTAGGTTATCGAGACTTACCAGGAGGAGGCCTGGTCCTGTGGGTGTGCCATGACTGCTACTGCCCCGAACCATGCATGGAAGTATAGGAGTGGGTAGACCGGGTCTTTGCACCCTTCCTGTGTGCACGCTGGTCTTAGTTTATTATGATAAGTTACAATCTTTGGTAGCATTCACCCAAGCGGTATGAATGCTGTGCAAAGCAGCGGTCATGGTTATATAAGGATGTGGGGGTGTGGCTACAGAGACAAAGGTCATCCTCCATTTTGGAAGGTGGAGTCTGGACAGCAAGTGTCATAACAGACTAACTTTTAGCAAGGCCTCTTGTTGCTGTATTATATGTATTTTTAATTCAAATGTTACAAGTTGTTAAATACAAGCTTGCAAAGCCTTAATGCAAAGAACAACAAAACTGGGGCCAGGAAATAAAGGTTACTCTCCTACAAGCACTACTGTTTCTTATACGTAATAACAAAATGTTTTTTAGTACATCAGAAGCAGGAAGCCGGCTAAACAACCAGTGGGCCCCTGGACGATCGAGATACAAAAGGAGCACTTAAAGACGATAAAGACGTCTTCACAGCTGAGGATGTTAGGGAGATTCCCAAACCTTTGCCGTCCTTTGTAGGTGACAAATCTAAGGAATTGTTACAGATTAAAGTGTCATTAGAGGAGGTTTTGGAATTAATTGATAAACTTAACAGTACAACGAAACCAAATGGCATTCACCCAAGAGTTCTGAAAGAACTCACATGTGAAATTGCGGAACTATTAACTATGGTTTGTAACCTGTCCTTTAAATCAGATTCTGTACCCAATGACTGGAAGATAGCTAATGTAACACCAATATTTAAAAAGGGCTGTAGAAATGATCCTGGCAATTGCAGACCAGTAAGTCTAATGTCGGTACCGGGCAAATTAGTTGAAACAATAGTAAAGAATAAAATTGTCAGACACACAGAAGAACATAAATTGTTGGGCAAAAGTCAACATGGTTTCTGTAAAGGGAAATCATGTCTTACTAATCTATTAGAGTTCTTTGAAGGGGTCAACAAACATGTGGAGAAGGGGGATCCAGTGAACACAGTGTACTTAGATTTCCAGAAAGCCTTTGACAAGGTCCCTCAAAGGCTCTTACGTAAATTAAGTTGCCATGGGATAAGAGGGAAGATCATTTCATGGATTGAGAACTGGTTAAAAGACAGAACAAAGGGTAGGAATACATTTTCAGAATGGAGAGGGATAACTACTGGTGTTCCACAAGGGTCAGTCCTATTCATTTTATTCATAAATGATCTGGAAAAAGGGGTAAATAGTTATGCGGCAAAGTTTGCCAATGATACTAAGCTGCTCAAGATAGTTAAGACCAAAGCAAACTGTGAAGAACATCAAAAAGATCTCACAAAACTAAGTGATTGGGCAACAAAATGGCAAATGAAAATGAATGTGGATAAATGTAAAGTAATGCACACTGGAAAAAATAACCCCAACTATTACAATATGATGGAGGCTAATTTAGCTACAACTAATCAGGAAAGAGATCTGGAGTCATCATGGATAGTTCTCTAAAGACGTCCACGCAGTGTGGAGCGGCAGTCAAAAAAGCAAACAGGATGTTAGGAATCATTAAAAAAGGGATAGAGAATAAGACGGAGAATATCTTATTGCCCTTATATGAATCCATGGTATGCCCACATCTTGAATACTGCATACAGATGGTCTTCTCATCTCTAAAAAGATATATTGGCATTAGAAAAGGTTCAGAGAAGGGCAACTAAAATGATTAGGGGTCTGGAAAAGGGTCCTATATGAGGAGAGATTAAAGAGACTAGGACTTTTCAGCTTGGAAAAGAAGACTAAGGGGGGATATGATAGAGGTATATAAAATCGAGTGGTGTGGAGAAAGTGAATAAGGAAAAGTTATTTGCTTGTTTCCATAATATAAGAACTAGGGGCCACCAAATTAAATTAATGGGCAGCAGGTTTAAAACAAATAAAAGGAAGTTCTTCTTCACACAGCTCACAGTCAACCTGTGGAACCCCTTGCCTGAGGAGGTTGTGAAGGCTAGAACTATAGTAGGGTTTAAAAGAGAACTAGATAAATTCATGGAGGTTAGATCCATTAATGGCTATTAGCCAGGATGGGTAAAGGAATGGTGTCCCTAGCCTCTGTTTGTCAGAAGGTGGGGATGAATGGCAGGAGAGAGATCACTTGATCATTACCCGTTAGGTTCACTCCCTCTGGGGCACCTGGCATTGGCCACTGTCAGCAGACAGGATACTGGGCTGGATGGACCTTTGGTCTGACCCAGTATGGCCATTCTTATGTTTTTACGTGTATTACTCTGTGCTGATGCACAAAGTGGCCTGAAATCTGTGGGCTTCTGTGGAGTTTTCAAACTCAGATCTCATTTACAGAAAGTCATGGATTATACTATTTTACTATTATTTGCTTAGGGCCAACAGTGCGGGAGATCCTTGGAGACTTGAATTTCACATTCACTCATTTGATGGCCTTCCCTATTTCAGCCACATGCCTTCAGTCATTGTTGAGGATGTGCGAGTATCAGGCCACATGATCTTAAAAGCAGTTCACTACATTGAAAGATAAATTCAGTAAATAGGCAACAGCTTTTATACAATAGGATTTGGTTTCATACAAAAAAAGTTGAAGAAAAAATTATCTGATACTGTTAAAGCAGTTCACAGTGCTTTTACTGCTTTATCCTGCTTAACAAAAAACACTATCTCCTTTTCATTCTTGTTCGCAACACTGGAGAGCAATTGTCGAATTGCTTGGAAGGGTTATTGAATAAGGGGGTGAAAAGTGCCAGGAAAAAAGATTCCAGAGAAACAAGCTGCATTATTTCCATGAACTAAAATCCTTAACCTCATCATTAAAGCAGCCAGATAGAAAAAGTCCTCTATTCCATAGAGGGCATTACATAGTAATTCACAATCTAGAATCTTTTTGAGTAGAAGTGAGAGTTAAATGACTTAGAGAGCAACGTGTGGGTTTTGGGCAGGGGAGGGCAGGGGTTGTTTGTTTATGTTTGTTTTTTGAAGATCCTGCTTGTAGCAGGTTTCGCTCACCACTCTGGTGCCTCCTCAGCCTGTCTTGGGAATTAGCTCTGAGGTTGAATGCACCCCCTTCGGATGGTGTATTGCCATCATGACTCCTGCTCTTGGACCCACATCTCTCCAAGGACCGCAGTGTCCTCTTGAGCAACACAGCCCTCCGGCTGTGCCACATACTGTACCCCCCCCCTTCCGGGGGATTGGCAGTCTGCTGTTCAGTCACTTCCCATCAGTGGCGCCGGCACCCTCTTTACCCTTGTATCAGGGCCTCAGTCTGCAACCCACTGGCAGCCAGCCAGGAGCTGTCTCAGGCTCCCTCCACTCCTGTTTGCAGCAGTGCTCTGTCCAGGGTGCTGGCAGTTCTCTTGACCCTTCAGGGACACGGTCCTGCCTCCCTGGGCTCCCAGCAGAGAACTGCCTTGCAGCTCCCTTTTTATATGGGCCTACTTGGCCCTTGATTGGCTGCTCCCTTCAGCCCTCCTCTGATTGGCTGCCTCCAGTGAGCCTCCCTAGGGCTGCTTTTAACCCCTTTTCTGCCAGTGAGGGTCAGCCGCCCCTTCATACTGCTATATCCAGCTATCTTGCTAAATGTGAAAGGTAATGCATTGGAAGGGTCCTACTTTTAAAAACATATCAAAAGCGGCTGTAATTAGAACTAAACATGGTATGTATTTCAATATATATTGAAGCACTAAGGATGAAGAGAATGCTATTTCTTCTCCTGCTAACTGTGTGTGTTACACATCCCCTCTGTGGCCAATGCATAGAGGATGCTAGTCTGCTACAGCCCCCTGTTATAGGATTTCCAGTCTTTTTATCCTAAACCACAGGATAGGGATGCCAACTTTCTAATGGCATGAAACCGAAAACCCCTGCCATGCCCCTTCCTGAGGCCACGCCCTTGCCCCACCCCCTCTCCGAGGCTCCGCTCCCACTCGCTCCATTTGCCCTCCCTCCATCACTCGCTCTCCCCCACCCTCACTCACTTTCACTGGGCTGGGGCAGGGGGTTGGGATACAGGAGGGGGATGAGGGCTCTGGCTTGGGGGCACAGGCTCTGGGGTGGAGCCGGGGATGAAGGGTTTGCAGGAGAGGGCTCAGGACTGGGGAGGGGGTTGACGTGTTGGTGGGGTGCAGGCTCCAGGAGGGAACTCTGGGCTGGAGCTGAGGGTTGGGGTGCAGGAGAGATTTTAAGGTGCGGGGTCCTGGCAGCACTTACCAAGTCTTCCAGGAAGTGGCCACCATGTCCTTGCAGCCCTTAGGCACATAAACAGCCAGGGAGGGTTCATGCGCTGCTCTCATGCCCGCAGGCACCGCCCCCACAGCTCCCATTGGTTGCGATTCCTGGCCAATGGGAGCTATGGAGCCAGCATTTGCAGCAGGGCAGTGCACGGAGCCTCCCTGGCCACCCATGTGCCTAGGGGCTGCCAGAACCTGGTGGCTGCTTCTGGGAGCCATGCAAAGCTAGGGCAGGCAGGGAGCCTGCCTTAGCCCCGGGCTCCCGCTGCACCGCCAACTGGACTTTTAATGGCCCGGTTGGTGGTTCTGACCGGAGCCGCCAAGGTTCCTTTTTGACCAGGCATTCCAGTAGAAAACTGGATGCCTGGCAACCCTACCACTGGCTCACGCTTTTAGGATTCTTAATCCTCTGGAATCTTATAGTCTGGAGGTCTCCATTTCAGTCCCTGGTAGTAACAAAGATGGCAGTCGCCCCAAAGGCATTTTCCCCAGCTTCCCAATCAATTAATGGGCAAAATTAATGTTATGTTTCCTTATAAAGAAAAAGTGAACATGTTTCTTAGGCAAGGTCTACACTATAAAGGTACATCAGTATAACTATGTCGCTCAGGGTTGTGAAAAATCCATGCCCTTGAGCGATGCATTTCTACCAACCTAACCCCTGCGTAGACGGCGCTGTATCGATGGGAGGCTTCTTCCTGTCAACACAGCTCCCGCCTCTCACTTCTTCACTGAAGCGCTACCGTGGCACAGCTGCGCCGCGGCAGGGTTTTAAGCGTAGGCCTGCCCATAGTCTAGATAACTGTTATCAACTAGGCCCAGAATTCTTCACAAGGCCTCAGCCTCTGCACTCACATTGTCAAGATTGCTCAGCTTCCAATGAGGCACCAAAGTAAGTGGCTGGGTTTTCTGAAGAGCTCGGTGTAATTGTCATGAAGCTTCTGTGAAAACCTGTCCGTTAAATGTCACAAGGGGAGCTGCTGGATGGCTTTGAAAATCTAAACTTTAGTTAGGTGGCTAAATGGGAGCTGAGCATTTTGGAAAATCCATCAACAGTTACAGCTGTGGTCCCCAAACTGTGGAGCACGTGCCCCTATGGGTATGGAGTATGGAGGAACATTCGGGGGGGGGGGGGGCATGCAAGGGGTCCTGGCCAGCTCCCACAGGGGGCAAGGCGGGAGCACCACAATTCCAGCCCTGCTCCACCCCAGACCAGCGCCACCCCCCAACCCCGTTCAGTCCCCAGTCCTGTTCTGCCTCCGGGCCCAGATCCACTGCCAAGCCAGATCTGCCCTGAGTCCTACTCCACCCCTACCCCCGCTCCGCCCCCAGCCGCAGCTCCACTTTGCCCGCTGCTCTGCCCCCCAGCCCAGCTCTGCCCTCATTCGCTCTCTGCACCCAGCCCAGCTCTGCTTCTAGTCCAGCTCAACCTTCATCCCAAGCTCTGCTGCTGCGGAGGCTTTGCCTGGGCAGTAATGGAGTGGGGGCATGGCCAGATTAATGGTAAGAGGGGAAAATTTGGAAAAATTTGCTCACCGCTGATTTACAGGCATCAAGGATTTGCAAAGCAGGGCTTTAACTCTCTTGCAAATCTGGCCCTGTGTATTTAGATAACAAATCTACCTCTCCATCCATGTCCTGTTTCCCTCCAGCCAAAGCCAAATTTCGGCTTCTCTACCTGATAGCCCCTCATGGACATCACAAATTGAATATGGACAGACAGAACTTATTTTTCCTCCAAAACCTGCTCTCCTTCTTTCCATTATTTATCACTATTTACATCACCACCATCTTCCTGGTCATCAGTCACACAAGTCAAAGGTCACTTTGAATTCCCCCCCACCTGCTCTTCCTTTGCCCCAAACATCCTGGTGGGGTCCACATCCTGTTGCTTCTTCCACAGCTAAAGAAGCAATCTATTTTTTCTGTCACAACAACAAACAACTTTGGTCCACACCGTGATCGTAATTGCCATAAAAATTGCCTCTCTGGCCTCCCTGACACCTACACTTCTTCCCTACAGTCTATTCTTGCCAGGTTTTGTTAATGTGTCCATCACTCTGATATGTGATTGCCAGTCTATATATAATGCAGCTGCTAATACTGTGTTCCTGGCTCATCAATCCAGTCATATCACACTTCTCCTTTGAATCTCCTTTGAATCCTTCTCCTTTGAAGCCAGCAGGGGGCTGGACTCGATGACCTCTCGAGGTCCCTTCCAGCCCTAGAATCTATGAATCTATGAATC
Source organism: Chelydra serpentina (assembly GCA_037349315.1). NCBI lineage: Eukaryota > Metazoa > Chordata > Testudines > Chelydridae > Chelydra > Chelydra serpentina. The sequence continues at coordinate 18,675,996 of JBAIAC010000004.1, read as the reverse complement.
TATGAATCTCTCCACTGCATCATTTTTAAGCTTTCTTTTCTTCACGTTTGAAGCCCTCCACAACTGTGTCCCTTGCATCTGTACTCATATGAACTTGTACCTTATTCTGTTGCCACATCTGTTCTGGCAGTGATACCAACCTTCATGTCCACTTGTTCATTCACTTCTCCCCCAACACCTCTGCACTTGTCTCAACTGTTCCACGTACATGACATGGCATCATTGATTGGTCCCTCCTGAACTACCTGCTACTTATTGACAAAATACCCACTGCAACCACAACACCCCACTGTAAGTCAGTTCAAGAAAATAATTTTATTATGTTAGTAGAAAAATCAATTGGGCTGTTTCCAGGTTTTGTTCCAAAATGGTTGGATTGCCAAACATCCATTGAATAGTTTACAGGAGTGAGGCATCCTGTTCTAAAGACATAGAGGTACAGAGCAGATGGTTTTAATCAAATGAGTGCTGCATATCACAGTAAGTCCTGTATATGGGGCCATAACGCATGTCCGGAGTTGCCTAATGTGCCAGGTGAAAGGGTCATATAGTTTAATGTTAACAGCCATGTATTCAGAAGCAAGGTCAGGTGGGCTGCCTTTCACTACCTCTGCTAACAGTCCTTCAATCGTTTCCATTTCAGTAAGCTACATACATGGGAATATTTGGTATTGCTCTCTCCTAAAAGTCCCATGATGCTGAGCACAGGGTCATTGTGCTAGGCGCTGTACAGAGCCAACAAAAATGTTAAGGAGGTTTCTACAATTTCTGGGGCTTAGGTTCATGCTGTTCTCACCCATCAGCTCCCTCTCTGTGCAGTACTCATGTCAGAGCCATCCTCTTCATCAATGCAGCCCAGTGGGAATTTGTCCCTGATGCTGTTACTCATGGATCTTGTTACATTTTTTGAGAATTATTTTACTGAACAGCACCTTTCACTCTGATGTCTATGTGACCACAGTGACTGTGCTTGTTGGTGTGATACATTAGGATCAGATTTGTTTCCAAGGGGCGGAGGGTTAGAGGGGGGATTTCTGACATCAAGTAGAGTCAAATCCACTGCAATATGTTATTGGATTAGCCCTCCTTAAAGTTTAATTAAATTGCTTTTCCTTCTGTTAATTCCTATAACTAGGAAACTGTAGGTGAGAGAGACTTCATCCCATTATAGTTTAATAAGTTAAACCTCCTCTTGCATCTCTAACATTGGGAAATGTGCCTTATTTTATATTAATCATCCCAGTGGATTTTCTCTGAGACTTCAGAACACATACTATTGTTCATGGATCATCCACAGTGATTACCCACTTTTCAAGTGGTAAATCCTCCATTATTGTCTAATTCTGTAAAATAGAAAGGGAAAGAGCTTCATCTTTAATACAGTATAAACCTTGCAGCAAACCCACACAGGAACCTCCCCAGAGAAACAATAACAGTAAAGGGACCAGAATTCTCAGAGCGGATGGAGCGGGGGAGATAATAATCCAGGAAGGGACCTGCTATGCTAGGCTGAGTGTGAAAATGAAATTGTACTACAGAGATTTAGCGCAGACAGAGGTAAGCAGCTGTTTTTGAGGAGCGGCTCCTAGAAATTTCTGTAGTCTTCATCATCCTTAAATGGCTTACCTATTAGAAGAATTTTCCCCATACAGGCCTTGATTCAGCAAAGCACTTAGGCACCCACTTAACTTTAAGCCCCTGAGGAGTCCCATTGACTTCACTAGGACTACTTCACTGGGACTAATCACAAACTTGAAGTTAAGTGCATGCTTAAATACTTGGTGTCTGACTGTGATGCAGCAGATAGCTGGAAGGCAAATTTCTGAGGTGTAATATGAACTTTGAAAGAGGATTAGAGAAAACAAGAATGATTGGTTTGGAGAAAAAGCAATAGCAGATGCTGCTAACAGAAACCACCAAAATAATACCCCTCTCCCCCAATTGTTTGCGTGAGGGAACTGAAAGGCAGCAGTTCAGTAGATGTCTGTAAGTGCACGGCTTCCTGAGGTGCTGCACATCCCATGCAAAAAAAAAAAGAACTAAAATTGATAGAGCCCACAGAGCCTGCTGTGCCCAGATGAGTCAGAGAGCAAGGGCAGTGATAATAATGAGACTTTTCTACTTCACAGACAAGTTGAGAATTATGGAAGCAATTTGGAAGTGAATCATTTGGAACGCAAGAGAAAATGATTCTTCATCGTCCGAGATTTCAATTACAAAAAGAAGTGAAAGATTTTCTGGATGTCTGGAGCCAACTCAAGGGTAAAGGCTTCCAAGAGGCATTTATGGACCAAACTGGAGGTCTTTCAGGGGGATTATGGGCTTGATTCAGCAAAGTGCTGAGCAACTCCTGTAAGTGCTGAGTGCTTTAAAACTCCCAGGGGGAAACTACAAAAAGCTATGATTGTATGCTAATCTTTCTTTTATTGTTCCCTCCTCCTCCTAAACTCACACCCCTGTTTGTCTGTTTCATCCAGCTGAATCCCATCTGACGGTGAGATTGTAAACTCTCTAGGATAGTGACTGCCTTGTTATCTTTGTTACTTGTCTGCATAGTGCCTTGAACAATGGGCCCTGATCCAAAATCAGGGCTCCTAGTTACTATTGTTTTAGAAGTAATTAATTATAAGAATAAATATATTAGGAATAAGATAGCCTGTATGGATAGAAAAGAAACTAACAGACAATCACATTTTCCGAATAAATCCAAATGCATCAGGGGAACTTTACGGATGTTCATAAAAGTTTGTTTTGTTCATAAAAAAAGTTCATAAAAGTTAATAGCTGTTTTGAAAGCTTATGTTTCATTTTCATTACTGGAATATTGGTATAGACCAGTGATTCTCAAACTTTAGCAACCTAAGGACCCCCATCATCCGGGGATATTTAAGGAACTAGCTGAAGCCATCGCAGAACTGTTACCAATCATCTTGAGAACTCATGGAGGACAGTTGAACTCCCAGACAACTGGAGAAGGGTAAACATAGTACCCAATGTTAAAAAGGAAAAAGAAAGAAGACCCTGGAATTACAGATCAGTCATCCTAACTTCGATACCTGGAAAGATACTGGAACAAATTATTGAACAATTGGTTTGTCAGCATTAAGAGGATAATAGGGTTATAAGGAATAACCAGCATGGATTTGTCAAGAACAAATCATGACAAACCAACTAATTTCCTTCTTTGACAGGGTTACTGGCTAGTGGATGGGGTGGGGGGGATTAGATATGATATATCTTGATTTTAGGAAGGCTTCTGACACAGTCCCTCATGACATTCTCATAGGCAAACGAGGGAAATGCAGTGTAGTTTAATGTATTATAAGGTGGGTGCACAACTGGTTGAAAGACTATACTCAAAGAATAGTTATCTGTGGTTTGCTGTCAGTCTGGGAGGGCGTATTTAGTGTGGTCCCACAGGCATCAGTTCTGGATCTGGTATTGTTTTCATTAATGACTTGAATAATAATGTGGAGAGTTTACTTGTAAAATTTGCAGATGACACCATGCTGAGTTCGGTTGCAAGCACTTTGGAGGACAGGATTAGAATAAAAAAAAACCAAATTGGAAAATTGGTCTGAATTCAATAAGATGAAATTCCATAAAAATTTCCTTACATAGGAAGGAAAAATTGAATGCACAGCTACAAAATGGGAAATAACTGGATAGGCAGTAATACTGCTGAAAGAGGGGGTTACAGTGGATCACAAATTGTCTCTGAGACATCAGTGTGATGCATTTGCAAAAAGGAAAATACAAGTCTGGGGTATATTAACAGGAGTGTTATATGAGTGTTATATGTAAGCTATGGGAGGTAAGTCACCCACTCTACTTGGGTCTGGTGAGGCCTCAGCTAGAGCATTGTGTCCAATTCTGGGACATCTTTAGGAAAGATGTGGACAAATTAGAGGGACTCCAGAGGAGAACAACAAAAAGATTTAGGAAACCTAACCTATGAGGAAAGGTTAAAAAACTGGGCATGTTTAGTCTTGAGAAAAGAAGACTTGGAGGATGTGGGGGGGCGAGACACATGATAAGTCTTCAAATATGTTAAGGGCATTTATAAAGAGGATGTTGATCAATTGTTCTCCATGTCCACTGACGTTAGGGCAAGAAGTAATGGGCTTAATTGGCATCAAGGGAGATTTAGGTTAGATATTAGGAAAAAAAAATCTAACTATAATGGCAGTTAAGCTCTGGAATAGGTTTCCAAAGGAAGTCATGGAATCCCCATGGAGGCTTTTAAGAACAGGCTGGACAAACACTTGCCAGAAATAGTCTAGGCTTACTTGGTCCTGCCTCAGTGCAGAACCAGGAAGACCTCTTAAGGTCCTTTCCAGACCTCCATTTCTATTATTTTTGTTCACCATTATGCTTCTTGGTTTCAGTGTGGGCTGGAAGAAGAATGGGGGACATACCACCAAAAATTCTGCTTCCTGGGTATTTCTAGACTGGGCAGAATAAAAGACAATGACATCTTACCACAATGCCTGTTCCTGCAACATTTCTAGGCCTGTTTTGCCTACCCAAAAAATTCTGAGAAATATCTGAAGTTTGGGATGAAAGTAAGCTATTGATTAATGACCACCATGCAGATTGCTTAACCCAAGATTTTATATCTGTTTGTGTAACATATGTAAATAATTTTATTTTTCAGTTTACTTGTTAGCGAACAGTAACACTAGTGTAACACAGATTTACATTGCTGGGTAAATAGCATGTGCCCTTGAGCTGTGGTTTGGAAACATTTCACATTCAAGATGTGTATAAAGGGAGAAGTTCTAAATCACATTAGCACCACAGTCAATTTACAAATGTAGGCTTCATTTTTCATGCTGCATTGGTTCTACAGTCTGTATTAAAAAATCACTGAAAATGCTGATGGGGACGTGTGGATGAAATTATACAACTCCTCAAGGCTCTTAAGGTAGCTCTTGCAATAGAGCTGTGATTCTGTTTGTCCTTCAGAAGGAGATTCTGGAGAGAGATCGAACCAAAACCCCAGTAATAAACACCCTCCAACTTAGAGGGAGATTGGATCCAAACTTAACAACATAGGCTCATATCCAGCAGTTTCATAATCTTCAGCCAGATCCTCAGATGGTGTAAATCAGTGTAGCTCCATTGACATCAGCTGTGCTATGCCACTTAACACCAGCTGTGAACCTGTACACTAAGGGCTGGTCCACACTAACCCCCTGTGTCGAACTAAGATACGCAACTTCAGCTACGTTAATAACGTAGCTGAAGTCGAAGTATCTTAGTTCGATCTTCAAAGCACTTACCGCGGGTCCACACGCGGCGGGCAGGCTCCCCCGTCGACAGCGCTTACTCCTCGCAGCGAGCAGGAGTACTGGTGTCGACGGCGCGCACTTCCGGGATCTATTTATCGCGTCTAGACAAGACGCGATAAATCAATCTCAGAAGATCGATTGCTTACCGCCGAACCCGGAGGTAAGTGTAGACGTACCCATACATATTGAACTGTAATAAGAGTTTAGCATGCTGATAATGTGAATAAAATAAATCCATAGATGCTACCTTCTAGTAACCGATTACATTTATATACATGGTTGTAACTATGAAATACATTAGAACTTCAGAGTTACAAACACCAAAGTTACAAACTGACCGGTCAACCACACTCCTCATTTGGAACCAGAAGTACGCAACCAAGCAGCAGCGGAGACAAAAAAACAAAACAAAAAAATATACAGTACAGTCCTGTGTTAAATGTACACTACTAAAAGAATAAAGGGAAAACTTAAAAACAATTGACAAGGTAAGGAAACTGTTTCTTTGCTTGTTTCATTTAAATTAAGATGTTAAAAGCAGTATTTTTCTTCTGCATAGTAAAGTTTCAAAGCTGTATTAAGTCAATGTTCAGTTTTAAACTTTTGAAAGAAAAGCCATGACATTTTTTTTCTGGGGGCTAGTCTACACTTACCGGATAGATCGGAGGCGCTGGATCGATCTTCTGGGTTCGATTTATCGCGTCTTGTCTAGACGCGATAAATCGAACCAGGAAGTGCTCCCCTGTCGACGCTGGTAATCCAGCTCGACGAACGGAGTAGGCGGAGTCGACGGGGGAGCCTGCGCGCCGCGTGTGGACCCCGGGTAAGTACCTTTTCATTCGAACTAAGATAGTTCGACTTCAGCTACGTTATTCACATAGCTGAAGTTGCGTATCTTAGTTCGAATTGGGGGGTTAGTGTAGACCAGCCCAGAGTTACAAACATTTCAGAGTTACAAACAAACTCCATTCCCGAGGTGTTCATAACTGTGAGGGTCTGCTGTACCACTAGGATGCACAAATCTCAGTAAAAGCTTTCTTTTTGTTTTTTAGGTGTAATCAGATCAATCTGCACCATTTGATTCTGAAAGGAAACATTGTTTAGTGTCTCTATCTCATGTCAATCATCTGTAGTTAGATTCTTAAGGTGCCTTGCACCCTGTTATCTGTATCAGGTCTGGAAGCCAAGATCTCCTGAATTCTATTCCTGGCTCATTTACTCATTCATGTTTGGCTTTAGGCAAATCATTTAATCTTTCTGTTTCCCAGTCTATGAAAATAATGATAATATTTACTTACTCCACAGTAGTGTAATGAAGAATGGTTATTTACAGATTGATTTTTTCAAAGGTGCTGATCATCCAAAGCTCCCATGGAAGTTAAAGGGAAGCTGTCTGTACTCAGCACTTCTGCAAATCAAGTCACTAATATTTGCACGGTGCTACTGATGATGTAAACTGAGGTTTTTTTTCCAAGGTGCCTAGGAGACGTGGAAATGTCACGTATAAAATGTTGTTTAAATATTGGATCGTTTTTTTAATGTATTAGCTTTATTTAAGTTATTTAGATTCTGAGTATTTAATTAGAATGCTGTCTTCCAAAAGGATAGCCCTTGCATGGACAATACATCGACAAATATGTTTTGTTACTCAGTCCCATGATACTGTGTCCATTATGGAAGAGTAAGGTGACCTGACCACCTTGAAACAGTGAGCTAAGGTGACTTTTAATAAGATATCTATCATTGCCTTTTATCTTTATAGGAAAGAAAAGTATGTCCATGAGCAGAGTAAATTCCTTTCAGCAAGCTGTCAAAAGTAATCCCTGATTTTTCTGAGGTGTAAATCGATGTTCTCTCCAAGATTAAAACGTATAGATGTAGTAAATCCTCTATCCTGCAAGAACCACTGGACATTCCCCACTCTGGGAGCATTTGCTGCACTAGAGCAAATCGCATCACAGCTCGTTCTTATGACCACTGTATTGCATGTGCATTCAGTAGGGATTCATAATGGGCTGAACCTGATTGACAAACCTTATGTTGAGAGGCATTGGTCTTTGAGCCAATGAACCACAAATCCAAACATGGCAGCTGCACTATGTAAGCTAGTGAAAAATTCCCATTTGCTGATTGTATTTATACATGTTTTATAGATACTATCACTGAATCTTTATATCTGCTCTGCATGTGTGCAGATACTGGAGAGAAAAATCATTGTATATTTTCACACTACAGTAGCTTGGCACAGAGGGTGCCAAGGTCACATAGCAGGCGAGTGGCAGACATAACCGTCTACTGACTCTGAGCCCTTGTCTACACTACAGGGGCAAGTCAACCTAAGTTATGCAACTCTAGCTATCAGAGGGGTAGCCGTGTTAGTCTAGATCTGTAGAAGCGACAAAGGGTCCTGTGGCACCTTATAGACTAACAGAGGTATTGAAGCATAAGCTTTCGTGGGTGAATACCCACTTCTTCACCCACGAAAGCTTATGCTGGCTTGCATCCGAAGAAGTGGGTATTCACCCACGAAAGCTTATGCTTCAATACCTCTGTTAGTCTATAAGGTGCCACAGGACCCTTTGTCAACTCCAGCTATGTTATTCATGTAGCCGGAGTCAACGTAGCTTAGGTCAACTTACTGCGGTGTCTACATCATGCTGGGTCAACGGGAGACACTTATGCTTCTCGTTCCAGTGGAGTACCGGAGTTGATGGGAGAATGATCTGCAGTTGATTTAGCAGGTCTTCACTAGACCCACTAAATGGATCCCCCAGTGCATCGATTGCCGCAGCGTTGATCCCCAGTAAGTGTAGACATGCCCTCAGTCTAGTGCTCCATCCACTAGAGCACATCGTCTATCAACCATTAAGCGTACATCCTTGATACATCCCAAACTTCTGTTGATTTCAATGAGATTTTTGAGTGTGCAAAGAAGGGAATATCGAGCACTTAGGATTTGTCTACATGCACAAAAGGTACCATGTTAGCTGTAGCGGTATAGTTAAAGTGTTTCAGCCCCCTCCAGTGTGGATGTAAATTTAGCAGAATAGGTGATACTGGTATAAGTTATTGGCATCGCTATTAGGTGTTGTTCTGATTTAACTATTTTGGTAAAAATGTCACTAAGTGAGTTAAATCAGTACACAAACTGTGTGTAGACTTGGTCTTACTTTTCAGCCAACGCCAGGCCTTCCATTCAGGTAAAATATGAACGAGCCATTGATCCTTGAGAGCATTATCATTGTTTACTCTTGTTTACAGAACAAACACTCCTACAATTTATAATTATTATCATAATCTTCCTTATTTCAGCATGAGGCACAAACCTACAAACAGCTTCTACCCCGAGTATAACAGCTTATGTATAATCTTCACTGGGACCTTCACATGTAGTGGCCTCAGTGGGATTATGCTAAAAAGTAACACTTAGAAGGATCCGGCGCATGTCTCCAATGGCTTCTGATCTGCTATTGTATCAAAGTGAAGCTTTTTGTTACCACTTTCATAGCTCTGCCCCGCCTTACTTCTGCTTCTTGGTTAAGCTTTGAATTTCCCCTTCGCTCCACCAGTGTTTCAAGCCTTCTGCATTTCCCACGCAGGGCTTGTCTACACTTACAGTGCTGCAGTGGTGCAGCTGTGCCACTGTTGTGCTTAGTGAAGACACTACCTTTCACCAATGGGAGACCTTCTCCTGTCAGCATAGGTACTCTACCTCCCTGAGAGATGGTAGCTATGTCGATGGGAGAAATCATCCCATTGACATAGCATTGTCTACACTGGGGGGGTTTGGTCGATATAGCTATCTCATTCAGGGATGTGGATTTTCCACACTCTTGAGCAAAGTAGTTATACCAACGTAAATTTGTAGTGTAGACCAAAAGTCACCTTTGTGCTTTCTTCCACATAGTCCCTATGTATGGCACAATCTCCCTGAGTTTATTCACAAGGCCCTTACTCTGTCCATGTTTAAAGTCCCTCTTAAAGACCCACTTCCACAGTGCTACTTGCAGTTTATCAAGTTGACATGTATATAAATTGCCTGCTCTTCTTCCCCTTCATTTAATCTGTCTCCTGGTCTTTAGTTTGTAAGCTCTTCAGAGCAGGATCCTTAAGAAAACATAGCACATAGTGGGTGCTCCTATGAATTAATTAATGCAGGTACAGGTCCCGCTAAAACAGGAGTGCCTCTTTTTAACCAAGCACATTGTTTATCTTTATTGAGAATGACCAGAAATTAATATTATGATGACGTTACTTGGCTTTTATTTCTGCAAAAATGCAGGTCCTCGCTTTTCCCTATGGGGATGTCTGTATATGCTACTCTGATGTACAGTGTTAAGAATCATTTTGTGCGATAGGAAACTCTAGTTTTCCATTAAGCTAGATCTTTTGCACCACTCATCAGGAGCATTTGGTTTTGCTATGTCATGAAGCAAGGTAGTTTAAAGGGTCCACAATTGTGCACCATGACCGCATAAGTACTTGCTGGAGGACCACAGAAAGCTAGTTGCAAATGTAATATGGGCTCACCTCATTTCCAGCTGCTAAATGACATGTAAGGAAGCTTAAAACTCATTAAGTACTACTTTCTTAATGTTATTCTTTCATGCCACCAGTTGCTGTCATTGCCACAGAAATGTTATTGGATCAAATGTTATTGGAGAAATGGGAGTGGGGTCGGCAGAGGGAGTAGCCCAGGTGATCATGAATAGGAAAGGAAGTGTAGTTCCCCTGATTAAGATATTGTCTATAATATGAAAAAGTTTGGGAACCCCTAGTCCAGTTGTCAAAGGAAGGCACATGGACTCAAGCCTCCTGGGGGTTCTAGTCTCAGCTACTATTCACAGCTCTTTAGACAAGTTCCATAAGCAAAGTTAGATCTGAATCAGAACCTCCTGCATTAACAAATATTTGGAAATGTTTGGTTCTGAATTCAAAGTTTGTAGTCTGCTTTCTACACCTTGGGCCAAATTCACCAGTTTTTCTCCAGTTCTAAATCAGATTAAGTGATAATTTCTCTCTCCCCTGGAAAATTGATATAATTATTCTTAACTATCTTACAAAGTATTTTGAATTTTAATTAACTATTTATAAAATATTTTGAATTCCTCTGATAGAAGGTGCTGTATAGACACATAGTGCTGCTTATTAGTGACACAGGAAAAAAAGGAGTTTTTTCTTTTGTTGCTTTTACTTAAATCACTGATTTTATTAATTTTTATTTATTTTATTCTGGTATTGGACATAAGAAGTGAACACATGGTATCATTGTGGCAGCTCCCTAGCCTCATAAAGTTTGGAATATGTATGTATATTTTATTACAAACAAGCTCATAGGACTTCTTCTATAGCAACTAAGCTAATTTAACATCTGGAAAAGCATTTAAAATATGTATACTAAATAATGTTATGACTCCAGATAAATTTGCCAGAGCAATCAAATTATAGACAAGCCCTGTGTGCATTTTTTTTAATGGAGCTGATTTTCATTTTATTTTCATGGGTCATACTTAAAATTCACCAGAAATACTGCACATGCTCTGGTTTAGAAAGTGAGATCTAAAAATAGTCTTATTTGGAGTGAGATATAAAACTGTCTTCCTAGTAACTTGTAATCATTAAAGAGCCCATCACTTTTTACAAGAGTAGGATACTTATGAGCTGCCAAATTCCAGTTCAGGGGCACAGTCCTGCTAACATTTACTCATGGAAATACTCCTATTGCAGTCTGCATTCTGTCTCCAAAAATTCTCAAATACTGTTTGCGAATGGTGTCCATATAAGAACCTAGATATAAGATAGATAGATTTTCTCTGAACTTTCAGGAGGGTAAGGTATTTTTCACGTCCTATCCTAAATGGTTGTCTAATGTTCTGTGTGTTGTCAAACATCTGCTGTGTTCCAGTCCGGCTGTCTCCCTGTAGTTGGGTGAAGTGGTTCTTACACAGAGTGCCTGACATTGTACCTTTTAAAGCCCATGGTAGAATGACCGCATCGCACCTTTAAGCAGCAGAGGACGGGGATTTGGCTGGCTGGCTGAATGAAGGGAACAGTGCTTTATGGCTGGCGGGGGAGAGGTCAAATTGCTGCAAAAGGGACAAGGGTGGCAACACTGATTCATACCCTGAAAACCGGATGGGTGGGAGGGTTTAAAAGGGCAGCCCCATGTGCTGAAGTCCCCTTTTACACGGAGCAGGCTGAGGCAGAACCCATCCTCCCTCCCTTTTAGGTGGTGAAAGATCAGGTTTGGTCAAGACCTGCTGTGGGCATTGCACTAGCTGCTCTTTTTAAGGAGGCCAGGAAGGAATTTTCCCCTTGCCATCAGATTGGCATAGGTGGAGTTGTGGTTTTTTCGCCTTCTCCACAGCGGATTCAGGGAGGGCTTTGTTGATGTGTGGCATGAAGGAAGTTAGGCTATATGTTACAGTTCATTACATAAATGTGGGGTGGATGTCCAGTGCAGGTACTCCATAGGAAAGGTATACAGTGACTGGATAAATTGCTTGGTAAAGGACTTAAAAAGGAGGTGTTGGTTAAAGGAACAGAACCGGGGGGGGGGGGCATAGTTGGGGCTTCTATAGATGATATGGCAGAGTGCCAACCCTCCTTTCCTATTGCCCACCTTAACCCTCCTATGAGGTGGAGATGGGTGGTAAGGCTGGGGGCTCTGGATGGAAAAAAGAAGTGGGGCTGGAGGAAGCCCCCTGGGTGGTTATTGAATGAACATGCGGTTACCTGCACTGTACACTTTTCTCTGCCAGGTAGTCCCAGACACCTAATTATAAAATGTGGCCTGATTAAAACCGTATCAAATGTCTCCTGTTCTTCTTTTGGTATAGCCAGATAATTTCAGTTGACTTCAGTGGCAGAAAAATGAGATGCAGAGTTTATGAAGCATTTTAGGATCCTTGGTGATGAAAGGTGCTAGGTAAAAATAAGTTGACTTAAATGATATCGTCTGATATAGTAACATATGATACACATTATATTATTTTTTTTCTTATGAATATTAATGATTTAAAGTGTTCCGTTGACAGGAGATTGAGTTATAGGAAATGTCATTCAACTCTTTGTCTTGTCAGTATGCTGTCTTTCTCTCCATTGTGTCTGGGAAAATGTATTTTAATTTTTCAAAGATCACTGCCTGTCTCTTTACCTTCAAAAATGTATTTTTAAAAGCATCAGTTCCATCTCCACACAGACACTCAGTCCTTAAATAGGGAAGAGGCAAATTTTTAATACTGTAGAACCTCACAGTTATGAACACCTCGGGAATGGAGATTGTTCATAACTCTGAAATGTTCGTAATTCTGAACAAAACATTACGGTTGTTCTTTCAAAAGTTTACAACTGAACAATGACTTAATACAGCGTTGAAACTTTACTATGCAGAAGAAAAATCCTACTTGTAACCATCTTAATTTTTGTTTCCTTGTCAAATCTTTTTTTTTTAATTTTCCCTCTTTTTAGTAGTTTACATTTAACACAGTACTGCACTGTATTCGTTGTTGTTGGGGTTTTTTTGGTCTCTGCCGCTGCCTGAGGGATGTGGTTGACTGTTCAGTTCGTAATTCTGGTGTTTGTAACTCTGAGGTTCTATTGTAATGAGATATCCATTGGAACCACATACACAGGGATGTGCTAGATTTTCCATGACTTGTTTTTAAATGTATACTGGACATCTTTCTGCAAGAGATGCTATCGCTCAACCAAGAGTTATAGACTTATCCAGGAATCACCTGATGAAATGTCTTTGTTTTTTTTTTATGCAGGTCAGCCTCGATTACTATAGTACAAATAATATTTAATAATTATCTTAATACCTTCTGGCCTTAAAATCTATGAATTTAGAAAATAAGGAACCTCTGCTGCAGTGGTTTCTGTTCAGCAGCTTTATAATAAGCTTATAATAAGTTCTGCTGCCAGAATATGGTCTAGTAGGGTAGGATATCCAGAAGCACTCAGTGGTGGCCTAATTCTGCTCCCACGCTGAAGGAAATGGTGACATTCTCACTGACTTCAATGGGAGCAAAGGTAGGCCAGTTCTGAGTGCTTTTGGAAACTCCACCCCACATACTGTTACAAATTCTGTTTCTTGTGTTAGTAGCTTGCTTTGAATGCATTACACTTTGAGTTCTCTTAGTTTTGGGGACTGACTTTCAAACTTGCTCTCAAATAACGCATACACAATTGTGCGTCTAATTTGCATGTGCAGGTGTCGCAGTGGGGCACAGACATTGAATGTTGTGTGCTCATTTAATTTCCTGTTTGCATGTGCAAATACCTGAGCTGTGAGCTCCCTTCTAAAAACCACGTATAAAAGTTATGGGCCCAATCCTTCAAAGACTTGTCAGTAACTTCATTTCTATGAGTAGATCCATTGACATCAATGGGAGTACCTGCAAGACAGAAGCTATTCATGCACATAAATCTTTGCAGGATTGGGCTTCACAGGAGCAATTGCATCTGTGTCATTTTGACTGATAAGTAGACAATGTATACTTAGCAACAAGAGGTGAACAAGTTGAGGTGAACGATAAACTGAAATCAGTACGGGAGGATTTTTTCATGTCCATTTTCCCAGAACGGTGACTGGATTTTAACCTGTTGGAGGAAAAATGGATGTTTTCGCTTCCCACTTCTCCATCGATACTTTTGCTTGCAGGACATGATGTATGCAACTGCTAGAGTGGATTTTTTTTACTTTACAGAGAGAGGCTCTTTTAATGAGAGAGACTCGGTGACTCTCAATGAAGGACAATAGAGTTACGCTCAGGACTCCAGTCTAATGCTGACAAGCTGGAATGAAGAGATGAAAGTGACAGCAACTGAATATTGGGAATGCCCTCCCTGCTGATATATAAAGAGCAGTAGCTACTTACATTCCTGAAGCTTATCTAACATGTTAAAGCATGTGTTTTAATTATTTCTGCCAAGAATATCAATACAATTATATTGGTTTTCAAGGCTTTAAAACATTTAACCAATACGTTAAGAAGAAGAGACTGCAAACTAGCAAAAAGGAAGAAGGTAAAGAATCCCATTTTAAAACAGTCTCCTTCAAACACTACATAAAAAGTTGGCATTCTTTATAAACTAGTGACTACATTGATTCACACATAATTTGCAAATGTCTAGTTTTATAGGGAAGCCCTATCCAAAATATCACCCTGATCATTTCCTTGTACGTTGTGTCTCTTTCCCCTCCCACTGCTCACCAGTTCTTTGTCTTTTCATTGCAAGCGCCTCGAGCAGGGGTTGTTTTCCCGTGTGTTAGTAAAGTGCTCAGCAAAAGGTCAGATCCCAACCAGGGATCACATACTAATCACATACTAATAAGCTAAGAATTTGATAGTAACTTTATTTAATGTATGCGAACTATGTAGTCTGGCAATTTACCTTTTATTTTAAAAAATCAGTATTCTATCTGAATTATTTTGCCTGCTGTTGTTTCAAATGTCCCTGAAAGAGATTAGAGATTAGACTTTTTTGATTTGTTTACACTGTGCCCTTGACAATACCTTATTTATAATCAGTTTCACTATTTCCACTGTGTATCCTCTGTTCATGAGAGTTTTCCACACGGCAACTTTGGGTAGGGAAAAATAGGATAGTAAACCCATTAAAACTGAAACTGGGGGAGAACCAAGGATAGATGAATTTTAATTGTTTTTAAAATTGACTGGTTTTCATGCTCATTGTGTTCTTCAATGCAGTTGTGACACTAACACTAGGTCACACAGATTTACTCTCTAAATGCCAGATCATGACTTTAAGGAACGGCCCTGCCTTGGGGGCAGTGCAGATCCACCATCATCCTGGGAGAACCAGGAGGCAGTCTCAGTATTGCCAACCCCCAATGTTCAAAAATCATGAGTCAGACCCCAAAAATTCAGGAACTGTGTGGGGTGGGGATGGTGGTGATTGTTGCTGTTTTTTGTGGCGTATCTATATCTATATATATAGATCTATACCTAACTATCTATAAAACCCACAATTTTTGAGAGTGGTTTATATGTATAAACTAACCCACAATATATAGAATGAATTGTGAGGGTTTTTTAATGTACTTTCTGGTTTCTAGGCCTTTAAGGTGCGCTTGGATCAAGTTTTCAAGCTTTTCTCCTAAGCCACGAGAGCAAGAAATGTATGGGTTATTTTTAAGTGAAAACTGAGATTCTCATGTAATCCCATAACTCCTAGAGCTGCAGCTTTAAGAAAATGCCCAATATTGCTAGATTCACGATAAAATTGGAAGAGTTGGCAACACTGCATTCTGTCTCCGGGAAGTAAAATGTATTTCTGAACTCCCTGGCACACTAGAGGAATATACTGTGTACTGCACGTCTTTATGGAGTGGAGCCTTAGGGTAACCAGAGAGCAAGTGTGAAAAATCGAGATGGGGAGGTAATAGGGTCCTGTTGGGGAGGGAGTAATAGGGTCCTATATAAGACAAAGCCACTAATATTGGGACAGTCTCGATAATATCAGGATTTCTGGTCACCCAGTATAGCCTTCTTCCTGCCCCTCCCCCCTTGCCGCCCAAGGAATAATCCAGCTTTGCAAGGTAGTGATAAGGAAGGGGAGTAGTCCTGGCCTGCAGTTTGAGTGGACTGGAGAAAGAGGGTTTGGTTTCAAGAAGGAGCTTGTTTTGTGCAACACCAGGAGCTCAGGAATGCCAGGTTGCTAACATACAGGCTGAGGCTTTAGAGTTTGTAACACTGTCCTATTGGCATGCTTAAAAAAGCTCTCTTTCCTATGACTCTGCATGCCTTTCCCATCACTCATTGTTAATGAAACACCTGCATCCACCCTGAATCATTTGGGACACTGGGTTCCTCTTGGGAAATAGAGACGGAGCAGCCCAACCACTGAGTGCAGGGACAACATTTTAGCTAAACATGAGCCACGAAAAGCAGGGGAAAGTTTCTGAGGCACATGTGTAAGGGGTAAGCAGAATCTTGCTGTGTAAATTAAATGTTCCCCTTACACTCTCATTTGTAAACACATGTGAGATACGTGAGCAAATTGGAGAAATACATCCAAGGATCAGACTAAGGGAGACTTGGTAGTACACCTTCTAGTTCTGCCCACAAAATAAACTCCATCCAGCTGAGTCGCTGGAACAACATGTCACTATAGTAGATTAGGCAGATATTTGTGTTATGATCATGTAGCTCCCTGAGCTCCACTAGGCTTCTTGAGTTTGACTTCCCCTTGGAGAGATTTGCCTTTGGCTCTGCTAGTCTCCTTGGGCTTGGGTCCTTATTTATTGTGGGGGGAGGGAATAAGTGGTGGTATCTCTTAAACAACTCCCAGTAGTGGGAACAAAATGAGACATTATTCCATAAATTGTGCAGCTCTGCAACCCTCCCTCTCCATTCTTACATAGGAATGAAATAATTAATTGTGTTGAAATTTAAATGATCAACAATGGGCATCTAAATGAATGTCTCACTGAGATGAACAGGGTAGTTCACACCTCTTAGAGCTGTTCCAGGCTTTCCAGATACTTGCATCCATGTTGAAAGTGGGTTAGAGTAAATAGAATGAAGTCATTCTTATTCTGGAATAAAAGGATTTACATATGGCATTATTCAGGAATAGCTGTTCCTCAGTAGCCATTCCTCAGAAACTCCGTTTGTAGACAAGCCCATAGTTATATTGCTTACACTCATCTCACTTTTTTTTTCGTTGTGACTATAACAGCTATTAACTTAATGTTTTAATTACATAAAAGCTGAGATTCTGGAGAACAAGATCGTAGATTGAGATAGGGTCCTAATGGCTCATTGCAAGCCTTGACATACTCAGTAATTTTAACACATGTTCATACAAATGTATTTGATTGTTCTGCTGTGTAGTACCTTAGCTAAACTAACTATCACCCAGAAATGGATCACGCACAACGAAGCAAAGATTTCACCTTCAGTAAGTTAACCTTACTTTACTCTTTAAAATGAGAGTTTAAATGAAAGAAATGGTACAACTAAAAAGATTTCAGATGATCAAGGTTATCAGTGTTTGTCTTTCAAGCAATGTGTCATATGTGACTTTTCCATTGATTTTCTTGTCAGATAATTTTCCATTGTTTCTTTTTACATCATTTTTTTTATATCTCAAATAATCCTTTTGCAAAAAATATAGCATATCCTTTGGCAAAGGTGAAATGAGACATCAAGCAGGGATTTCTGAATATAACTCACAGTTTGAGCTTGTGGGAGTCAAAAACTCAACATTCCCCAAAGCATGCAGGGTGAAATTCAGCTGTACGCAGAGGGGCAGCACAAGGCCTAAACACTTAGCTGTGGCTTAAGCACTCAATCAGAGCTTAAGTGGGGCATAAATTGTGCATAGTACCTGGCCAGGTTCAGAGGGGTGAACCTTTGGACAATAACACTTAGCGTTTACATAGGATTAGATTTTGTCACTTTATTCATACTGAGTAGTAACTAGCATTGAAAAAAGTTCCATTGAGATCAGTGGGACTTCTTGCTGAGGAAGGAACTGCTCAGCCATGAGTGCGCTAGGAAAATGTGGCCCATTGTGCTCTAGAACGTTAGCGTTTCACCTATATAAATCCTCACAAACCTCTGATGAGGTAAAGTGCTATCCCCATTTTACAGACAGGAAAACTGAGACAGAGAGTTAACACAACAAGTCATGGGGGGAAATTGGAAGATTGGAACTCAGATCTTTGCTTCCAATTCCAGACTCAGAACAGTACGACAAGCTTTTCCCAGTAAGATGAGAACATAGCCCTGCTTTTGTTTTTCCATCTGCTTCTGTTTCATAATTATATTATACATCTTTTTTAAAGGGAGCTGATAATTTGTGTCAAGTAGAGAGAGCTCTGCCTGGCTTGAGGTGACAGTGACTGACAATTCACTGCTCTACAGCCAAAATGCTTCTGAAATAAATGTAGTCAAACTTTACTAATTCTGGGTCACTGAGAACGAAAATGATGCTTAAAATTGTTGATTGGCTCTAGTTTTCAAGACATGCTATTGGGTCAGTATATACGACCCTTGACTTGGGAATGGCGGAGGATAAGTGAGTTATAAAGGGAAGGGATCTCAATTTAAACCAGAAATGACTAAAATACATCTTTGACTGGATCTATGAATAAATCTATGACTGGGTTTGGACAGTACTTGCTTTTTAGGCAAAAGAATGAATGATGCAATCTGAAGCTGGTATTGCGTCATACATGATATGAATTGCATCATGTTATTCCTAGAAGTCATGGATGATGCAATCATAATGAAGCTTACATCACTCTGCTGAACAAATTGCCCTATATCAGCTCTAGAAATCATACAGTGTCGTGTTCTCTTATTTGTCAGTGTTTGATTTTGCAAAGGGACACATTTCTGTTTAGCCAAAGTGAGCAGAGATGCCTGGTACTTGTGTGAACAGTGCAGATAACTTCTGCTATGTTTGTGGTGAAGTGACTTTTGCATCACAAAAGCGCAGTATAACCACTATGGTTAAGAAAGCCCATCACCTTTATTTTGGCTACAAAATTGGAGATCAGGACAGGAGGTGGGCCCCACACATATGCTGCAACACTTGTGCAACAAATCTTCGCCAGTGGTTGAACAGGAAAAGGAAATCTATGCCTTTTGCAGTGCCAATGCTTTGGAAAGAGCCAACAGATCATACCAGCAATTGTTACTTCTGCATGGTGCCTCTAGTTGGGAAAGCTGTGTCAAAGAAGAAAAAGTGGACTGTGCATTATCCAAACATTCCGTCAGCTATACACCCAGTACCCCATGGAGAAGGACTGCCGGTTCCTGATGCACCAGAATCATTCTCACTTGAGTCAGATGAGGAATAGGAAGAGGATGAAACTTCTGGTCCTGAACCATCAATGTCACAGGACCCACATTTTCTCCCATCCTCCTCCTCTGAACCACACCTCATAACACAAGGTGAACTGAATGACCTTGTCAGGGATTTGGAACTACCCAAGAGTAAGGCAGAGCTTTGGGGCTCCAGACTACAGCAGTGGAATCTCCTGGCAGGTGATGTTAGGGTTTCCATGTTCCGTGACCGTCAAAAGGATCTTGTCCCATTCTTCTTCATGGAAGGTGATCTTGTAGCCTGCAACAACATCGATGGTGTGATGGCAGCCCTCAACATCGTTCACGATCCAGATGAGTGGAGACTGTTCATTGATTCATCGAAGACGAGTCTTAAAGCTGTTTTACTGCATTATGGCAATGTTTTGCCATCAATTCCAGTTGGTCATGCAGTCCATACGAAGGAAACCTATGACAGCATGAAACAACTTTTGAGGTGCATAAACTATGACCAACATCAGTGGCAGCTTTGTGGCAATTTGAAGGTTGTTGCTCTCTTGCTTGGTCTGCAGACTGGATACACAAAGTACTGCCGTTTTCTCTGCGAATGGGATAGTCGTGCAAGAGATTCCCACTACATCAAGAAAGATTGTCCACTCCAACAGTCATTGGAGCCTGGGAGGAAAAGTGTTCAGCATCCACCACTTGTTGAATCAAGGAAGATTTTGTTACCACCCTTACACATCAAGCTGGGTCTGATGAAGAACTTTGTCAAGGCCATTGACAAAACACAAGCAGCTTTCAAGTACCTCCGTGGAAAATTTCCAAGGTTAAGTGAAGCTAAGATAAAGGAAGGTGTCTTTGTTGGTCCTCAGATTCGTGAACTTCTTCGAGATGATGCATTTGACCGTGCAGTGCGTGGCAAGGAAAAAAAGGCATGGAAAGCCTTCCAGTTAGTGGCAATCAATTTTCTCGGAAACAACAAGGCAGACAACTACAGGTTGTTGGTGGAAAACCTCCTCAAGGCATACAAAAGCCTTGGTTGCAACATGTCACTAAAGATATATTTTTTGCACTCTCATCTAGATTTTTTTCCACCGAACTGCGGCGCAGTGAGAGACGAGCACGGTGAGCGATTTCACCAAGACATTGCAACAATGGAGAAACGCTATCAGGGCAAATGGAGCCCATCAATGCTTGCAGACTATTGCTGGACAGTGACAAGAGATGCTCCATTTAATGAATACAAGAGACAACCCAAGAAGGGCTGAGTAGACACTGAATAGGACTAAACTATGTACATAATAGTTTTTTGCCTTTTGTTTCATAATAAATTGTATTTATATAACCCCTTTGCTGATTTTTAAAGTGTTACATAAACAGGACAGGTGAAATAGTATCATGTAAAGCAACCATAAACACATGAAAAGACCTAGGTTTACAATTTATGATTAAAACTCTACTATCTACACAATATACATAGACATAACATGTAAAAACTTAAATATCTTAGAAACAGTAGCCAATCAGTTGTTTTAATTGTCATATTTGAATTCAGCACATCAAAATACATACTAAATAGCACATTTTATCTCTGAAGCAGACGACGTCTCAAAAATTTTAGACCAGTGTTACATTATTCGGGTGAAATCCTGGCTCCACTGTTGTCAGTGGGAGTTTTGCCATTGACTTCAGTGGGGCCAGGATTTTACCCTAAGCGTATTAACACATGGAATTCAGTAGGTAGGACTCTGATAAAGGTGAATAATTGATTTAGCCTATGAGAAGTAGACCCAGGCTCATTGCAGTGTTAGGGACATACATCTCCTTTTGCCTTTGTTATGAGCTGAGATCCCATGTGACTGAGAGGAACAGCGTGAGGTCAATCAAGGTTTAAGTTTCGCAGTTATCGATTTCTATATCAGTAAAACCTGGCATTGTTTTAATCTTATTTTTTCCCCTTAGACTTAAGGGCTTTGATACCACTAATAAATACTACAAATTTTGGAGAACCACTGCAGCTGATAAAACCTCTAGTGTACATGACATAAAGAAACATACAGTGTTACGTTATTTTTCCAGAGATATGATGCTCTTTGAGAAAATGGAAGGTGCAATATAAGTGAAGAATAGCCCTTTACTAAAACTGTCTTCCCCCCACCCTCCGCATACCAACAGCACTACCACTATCATCGCCTTTAAAAGAAGCCACTGTTATCATAGTGGCAAGGGTTACTGAACTTGAATAACCATTGTTACAATCCTGAGTGACAATCCCATTGTGATTAACCCTCATGAATATTAACCTAAAATTCTAAGAACAATTTAATGGGATATTAATTCATTGGTTGTCAGATACTGACAAGACCCCTATCTCAATCCAAATGTATTTATAAATACTTGTTCAAGTTTCCATGTGACAGTCTGAAATCTTATCAATATTTCCAAGTTTTCCAGAGTGTTTTATGGCAATTAAATGCAAAAGGACACTTTGTTGGCACTGTGTCTCAATTTCATTCACATTTTTTCTAGTACAGCTTGAGGTGAGACTGAGAGAAATCTATTCAATACTGTTATTTTGTTTAGCTTCTATTTTGTAATGACCAAAACAAAAAAAAATAACTAGGAGTTAAACTGTGTCCATTGGCGTAAAGGAAGTTTAAGCAATACAGAATTTAGCTGTAGGTGGTAGTATAGATAGACAGCATGGGTGACGCATGAACCGCCGGCTGGGGGAGGCTTACTCCCAGCCCCGCCCCTTCAGCCCGAGCCCTTCTGTGCCCCACCACCAGAGCCCAGAGCCTCCCACACACACACCTGCCGGTCCCCACCCAGGCTAGCCCCCTCCTTAGCCCTGGAGCACCAGGAGGGCGGTTGATGCGGTCACAGCTCCCCCAGCCCCAGAGCAACAGCTGCAACCCCCCTAGCCCTGGAGCCTCGGAGCCCCGGGGCGGGGGGTGTGGCACAGCTGCAGTCTCCCCAGACCTGGAGAGCCGGGAGGGTGGGTGACACGGCTGGAGCCAGGGCCACCCCACAGGGAGACTGGACTCTAGTTGCGTGGAGCAGGAAGCAGGAGGGCGGGTGTGGTCAGGGTGTGTGCAGGGCCACTCCTGGCTGTTTGTGGAGGCACAGCCTCCCCCAGCCGATGAAACCCGCCGCCCGTGATAGATAGGTCTGCCTGGCTTGAGGTGCCAGTGACTGACAGTGGGAGTTTTGCCATTTACTTCAGTGGGGCCAGGATTTCACCCTTATGGTATCAGTACATAGAATTCAGTAAGTAGGACAATGATGTTGTAGAAAATGTGATATAGCCTATGAGAGGTACACCCAGGTCTTTCTTGTTGGCAAGAAATGTGGCTATAATAAGGTAGGGTCTGTATTTGGTGAGCAGTGGCAATGGATGGACGCTGTTGCTCTTAGTAATCAGAGCTTGTGATCCAATTTAGCAAAGTAGTTAGGTATCTGAGTAGTCTCCTGCTCAAATGCTTGAAGTTAGGCATGGGCTTAAGTACTTTGCTGAGTCAGAGCCTCAGTAGTGTGGAGAGCAAATGCAGCTGTGAAGGACAAATGATGAGATACCCGGGACTTGAAGGGTTTATAAATCCATTTCTGGATTTGCAGCAATGCTAGGGAAGATTCTAAAAATGGTTTGGTCAGTATAGTAAGCAGCTGTGAGATATATAAAGAGAAAAAAATGTTGAGCTGGAGAATTCCTCTTTTAACCTTTGACTGTAGCCACACTTTTAAGGTACTTAATTACAACTTTGAAAGTGTCCTTCCACCTACATCTTCCTAATGTTTGAAATGTAACAGTGATCATAAAGCTTCACATTACAGCAGCCTGTTAAAGACAACAAGCCTTAGTGATTCCAATTAGCTAAACTTCAGTGTAAATGTGATGAGTTACACTAGCCAGAGATCGTGGGAAGTTTAGCTGAAATGCAAACTTTGTCACACGATGGATGCTTCTGTTTATTATTTGTGTTTCAAAAGCACCTAGAGGCCTCAGCTCAGATTGGGGTCTTGTTGTGGAAAACTCTGTACAAATACATACTGAGAGACATACAGAGGAGACAGTAGCTGACCTGATAAGTTTGCTGCCTGAATAGACAAGACAAACAAAAGATGGGTGGGGACACAAAGGCATAGTGAAGGGAAGAGACTTGTCCAAGGTCACACACCAGGTATAACTGGAAGTAGTACTCAAGTCTCCTGAGTCTGACTTCTCATCCCCTGGATCATGCTGCTTCCCTTTAACGAACACTCCAGCTGAGCTGTGCCAGTTTACATTGGGTGGGGATCTGGCCCACAGTTTTGAATGAAAACAGAATTAAAACTGAATTTTGGCTGATTTTGCTAAGAAAAGATGCTGCAGAGACTGTACTGGAGACTTAAGTTCATAGAAGAGTGGTAACGAAGACCACATTGTCAGCTTGCTAAACAGATCACTATAGGCCGTGGAAGAATATTCATTCTCCATCTCCATTTTGATATTGCTTTCATGTAGGAACACCGTGAATGCTCAATCACCTTTCTGCTTCATAGGTTGCTCTGTGGTGAAACCAGGATCCATGGCCTTTGGCTGTTAACCGGAGTGAGTCCTTAAAGGGTTTAGCAAATTCTTTTTCCTTAAGTGGAGTTACTTCTTGCTTAGACCAAAGTCTGTGAGAGGAGAATCAGGCCCAAGCTGTTTAGGGGTTGTATTTAAAAAGTAGCCTTTGGTAAATCCTCTCCTACTTCTCATTTATAAATCTTCTCAGTAAATCTGGAGGACTGTGTTTTACTTTACAAACTTATTTCTAAGATTGCATTTAGCCAATCTCGTTTCTAAAGCACTTGATTGATTGCAAGATGGATTTACAAATCCACAGACACATTTACTATTCTTCTGCGTCTCAAGGCAGATCTACAAATTCAATGACAGATTTACAAATCATGTGATAAATCCCTAAATAAAAAGATTTTGTTCACCCCAACCTTATTTCACACTTGAGATTTAGGCTATAAATCAGGGTTCTGAAGTCCTGTCATAATAATCAAGTTTATAAATCCTACCCTCGTATTTAACTCTAAATTATGATTTATAAATCCTTTTCAGGTTTTATATCTCTGCTTCTTCCCTGAAGCAAAGATTTAGTAGGGAGCTTGAAGTTACATATCTGATTTTGACTGGGTAGCTTTCTTTACATGAGTACATGAAACATGATGGATTCTCTCTTTGAGCCTCAACAGAATCCTAGAATCCCATGAGCATACCATATCTTTGTGTCTCAGTGAGATAATTTATCTTGTTGTAGTCAGGTAAAGGGTATTACAATGGAAGACAAACAGTCCTAACTCAAGTAGCTTTAGACTAAACACCCTTCTATTTTTCTTTAATTTAATCTATTAAAGCTTCAGTTAAAAATATTTAATGATATAAAAGCCTTTCAAACTCGGAGATATTCAGGGCATTGGATAACTAGTGGAATTCTTTATTTCTTTATCTCTAATTTATTATTGATACATTTTCTATTCAGAACATATTTCTCTCCAAACTATACAGGGCCAGATTTCTATCTCAGTTACACTGGTGTAAACTCAAATCAAAAACTGGCCCACAGCCTTCGAAAGGTTTGGATATTGTCCTGCAGTGTCTCTTGTTTAAATAGGAAATGTAAGAATAAAATGATTTGTCTCTTGGAGTTATGCACAAAAATCTTGGTAGATGTTATCATGTTAAGAACTGATGTAAAGAGCTGGGCAAAGGAAGCCAGTTGCAGTGTTCATCAACAGATTTGATTGGTCCAACAAAACCTAGGAACTATGCTAAATATTCTTGAGCAGCATCTATTGGAATTTTATCTATTAACTAATTATAAACATAAATGAGAAAAATGTGGATAATTTGGAGAGAGTCCAGAGGAGAACAAGAAAAATGATAAAAAGTTTACAAAAATCTGACCCGTGAGGAAAGGGTAAAAAAACCTGGGTATATTTAGTCTTGAGAAAAGATGACTGAGGGGGGACCTGATAACAGTCTTCAAAGATGGTAAGGGCTTTTATAAAGAGGACAGTTAAACAGTTGTTCCCAGGGGTGAAAGTAAGTCTAGGGACTTACCGGTATGGGGCTGGGCTGGGGCCTCGGGCGGAAGGGGCGGGGCTGGGGGGTCAGAGCCAGCCCCGGCCCACCCTGTACCTGTAAGTGCCTCCTTCCCCCTCCCCACCTCCGCCGGCGTAACAGCGGCAGCCGGGGGCTCTGGCAGCGGTTTAAAGGGCCCAGGGCGGTAGAGGCAGCCAGAGCCCATGGCCCTTTAAATCGTCCCTGGAGCCCCACCGCTGCGTCCCCAGGGCTCCAGCAGCAGGGCTCCGGGAATGGGGCTCTGGCCGCCGCTACCACCCCAGACCCTTTAAATCATCCCCGGAGCCTGCCGGAGCCCTGGGGGAAGTGGGGCTGCTGCTACCGCCCCGGGCCCTTTAAATCGCCACCCAGCCCCGCCGCCGCTACCCCAGGGCTCCGGCAGCAGGGCTCTGGCAACAATTTAAAGGGCCCAAGGTTCATAGACTCATAGACTTTAAGGTCAGAAGGGACCATTATGATCATCTAGTCTGACCTCCTGCACAATGCAGGCCACAGAATCTCACCCACCCACTCCTGGAATAATCCTCTCACCTATGTCTCAGCTATTGAAGTCCTCAAATCATGGTTTAAAGACTTCAAGATGCAGAGAATCCTCCAGTAAGTGACCCGTGCCCCATGCTGCAGAGGAAGGCAAAAAACCTCCAGGGCCTCTGCCAATCTACCCTGGAGGAAAATTCCTTCCCGACCCCGAGCATGTGGGCAAGACTCACCAGCCAGACACCCAGGAAAAAGTTCTCTGTAGTAACTTCTAACATCCCATCATTGACCATTGGTCCTATTTACCACTGATGGCAATTAATTGACCTTTGACTAAGATCATGTTATCCCATCAAACCATCTCCTCCATAAATGTATCTAGCTTAATCTTGAAGCCAGATAGGTCTTTTGCCCCCACTGCCGCTGCTGGGAACCCCAGGCCCTTCAAATTGCTCCTGGAGAAGCTGATCCACCCACCCGGTATGTCACACCGGCTCTTGCCAGTACGCCGTACCGGGGTGTACCGGCTTACTTTCACCTCTGGTTGTTCCCCATATCTACTGACAATAGTACAAGAAGTAATGGGCTTATTCAGCAGCAAGGGAGATGTAGGTTAGATATTATGAAAAACTTTCTAACTATAAGGATAATTAAGTACTGGCCTAGGCCTCTAAGGGAGGTTGTGGAATCTCCTCATTCGAGTTTTTAAGAACAGGTTAGACAAACAACTGTCAGGGATCATCTAGGTTTTATTGGTCCAGCCTCAGTACAGGGGGCTGGACTAGATGACCTTTTGAGGTCCCTTCTAACACTACATTTCTGTGATTGTATAATTATATATAAAGACATCTCTCAGTTATAGAGTTTTCCAATAAAAGCACTATGGATTTTCTCCTTCTGTTCCTGAGTCTCTAAATTGGTGATCCTAACAAAGCATTGCGATATGTTTTGTGGTATTCTAATAATGCTAAGAGCAGATCTCTGGAAACCACATGGGCTTTTTATTATTAGCTTTTTTGCTATTTGTACTGACTTTTCTAGTAACCCGTTTGTCTGTCTGTATAAGGGCTTGACTTGTGCTGGTAATGATATCTCAAAGAGAATTGCCACAATGAGCTATTGTTACAGTTCTCAAGCTAAATATAAATATATGGATAGGGGTAAAGTCAAGGAAGAGGAAAAAATTACCTACTACTAACAGGTCACTTATAAAATTAATTTTGTTTTGGTATTTAGAAATCATGAGCCAAATTGTCTCAGCTCTTTTAATTACAGCTCAATTCTCCTTTTACAAATACTTAGTTAGAGTGGAGTTACTCTATATTTAAATCAGCGTAACTCAGAGCAGAAGTTGACCCCCTGTTTCTCAGACTGTTGAATTGAGTAGAATCGCTGATGTTCAGTGCGAAAGGGATGTTATCACTATCAACATTCATACTCATTTTTACCTTCTGGAAGGCTCATCGCTTTTTTCTGATGTTGCATACACATTTCCACATCACTTCATAATGCAGCACATTTTTAGAAGAGGATAAATTATACTAGCACTGTAATTATGAGAGCTCCTAAGTAAAGCGTATGTGAAAATCAAAAACAAGCTCACACAAGGGAACAAAAATACAAGGCTGTTCAATCTGGATGTCTTGCATAATGCAGCTGAGTACATAGCCCAGTCACAAGGGGATGTGAAAAAAGACTGAGGAGTGTGAATGGCAGATTTTTGTCTGTAATGCTTTCATCCTGCAGTATCCGTTAGTTTATATTTTTAAATGATAGGTTTATAGAGTTGTTTAGCTTGTGGGGTTTTTTTTAAACTGACCAAATGCTGAAGAAAGGCAGTATGTAGATTTCAGACTATAATGAGGCCTGCACACCAAATATTGATGGTGACAAATGTAGCAGGTACATTGATAGAAACTGGATCTGGGTTCCTGTTCAAGACTATAACATTTCTAGCTCATTCCTGAACCTATGCAGCCTCCTCTCTGCATTTCCAGCTGCTCTCCCTTACAGGGATACTGTCTATTTGGGAACTTATATGGTCCCCCCATCATCATCATTTCTAGGCAACTCTCAAGTATTTCTCCTCACATCACACAAAATGTATGGTAGAGCCAGGAATTGAACTCGGATCTCCTGAATACTAAACCCGTGCCTTAGCCACAGGCCACTCATAACTCTTAATTCCTAAAACATGGGGACACATATGATTTGTATTTAAATTTAGACCTTTCTCTGTTTCACAAATCTTTCTGGCACTGCTTATTGAGGTTTTCCACCCATCTACTAAATTAGGGTCTGCACAGAGGTTAATTTTTGTATTCAGGACACATAGTATACACATATTTTAACTGATTACTTTAGTCCAGTTTTAGTCTGCATAAGTAATAATGTCATAGCAAAGGCACTTTTTAAAATCTGATCAGTAATTGGGAAAGCCTTCATTTATTTTGTTTGGTTTGCGTGAGTCATATGTTTATATTGTTATTGGAGGTTTTTCTTTGAGAATTACATGTTTCAACAAAGTAGAGATGAGACCTGTTTGGAATGTATTTCTTGTGGTGTATTGAGGACTGTGTTGGAATTTCAAGCTATTGCTTTAAGCGTCGGGAGGCTTCCTGGTCCTGCTTGCAGGCTAGGGGACTCTCTGTAGGGATGTGTGTGATCAGTGTCAGCCTAGAGAAAGGCAGCCTAGAGTAAGGTGAGTTGAGTTGTGCCTCTTGGTTTTATTACACTGGGAACTGTCCACATTGCCATATGGAGTCATTTTATCTCTACTTTCTCTTCTTCTTCTTTTATTAATAGTCCTATCCTCATCAATGGTTTTCTGTTATGTCCATGGCATACAGACAGAGAAGATTGATAAAAACACAAAGTACTCTTGCTGGAAGGTTGCAGCGTAACACTACTTGGGGGTTCTTGTGTATGTTCTGAATTCTAACACATCAAACAGAGAGAGACAAATCAGGCTGCTCCCTAAACAGAAAGGCATAACTCAACCCCTTAAGGAACAAAGAGGAACAATGGCCTCCACCCTCCGTTGAAGGCATCTATTCTCCAAGTGTCTTAGTGGAGTCTTCAGTTGAACTCATCTCTTCCTCTAGATTCCTAAATATTGCCAGTGACAAGAAATACTTTCCTTCACCTTCAATCTGGCCAAGAGATTGTCCCCTTTCTACTTGGATATGGACTTTCCTCATGGTAGCCAGAATGCATCATGAATCATTTTAGGTAGAGCATATGGATAAGAGCATATTACAACAGTGCTCTGTTGTCCACATATACTGTCCGATTAGTTATGAGTCCAGTTCAAAATCTAATCTTTATAGACCTGAAAGGCTGACTCCAGGGAGAGTCTTCTTCACAATCCTGCACAGCAGTTGTAATTGGCAAAGAAAATTTGGCTACCAGGGTGCAGTTTGTACATGTTACAGGCATATCTTGCTCATTGGTAGGCTTCTGCCTGTAGAATTCTTGCAGGCTAAGATCAAGACATCTTAAGGACATGGTACAAGACAAACCTCTTTGTGAAAGCTTTTTCTGACTTAATTGTGGTGTCAGGCCAACTCCAGCTGTCTCTAAGAAGGTGGATTTGAGACAGTAGGAAAGAAGAAAAGAGTTATGTTCCCTTTGTGTATAATTGATCATCTTCCAAATTATGTACATATCACCCAGATAATGTACTACAATGATGGACGACTTGGAAATGTGTATAATGATAATAAATTAGGTGAATCGTAGTCCCATCAGTCTTTAGTTGGCAAATATCCACTTCTAAAGCACTAACTATTCTGTCTGATTCCTGATCTATTCCTTCCATACAAGATTAGAATTTTTTTTATGTAGTCCTACCAGCTCTTCAGTGGTATCAGAACCACAGGGTTTAAATCCTCAGCCTGGTGTAAATTGGTGTAGATCCATTGAATTTAATTCAGCCCTCAGCCCTTTGGCAACAGCTGACGACTGGGCCATGGTCAATTATAGTTGCATCAACTATTTAAGAATGACACTTCCTCTTAGCAAAACTTAATTAGTAAATGTGACAATGGGTGAGTAGTTTATGGCTGTGTACTTGGTGAGCATCCCCACATGAGCAAAAGTGATGAGATGATTAAGTACCAGGTGATTAAGCAATCAACAAGGGGAGTCACTCCTCAGCTGAGAATGGTTAAAACAGGGGGTGGGGTGAAGGCTGGAAGGCAGGGGAAAGCAGTCCAAAATCTCAGTGAGATTCTTTTCCTCTCCTGTCCTGTGCCTGGGTAGTAGATAAAGGCTCACGGGAAAGCCTTATGCTATGTGAAACAAACACTTGTAAATAAAACAAATGGTGTTTAACTTGCCACTAGTGTGCATGAAAAATGTTTGCAGCAAGGAATCCAAGGTGAGGGGACTGTGCCCTGTGACAGCAAGGCAAGGTTATCTCATGGGTTTTATACTGATCGGTATCAAAAGCCACATTAAATGAAAATAAATGTTTCCACACTGTCCTGTATGTCACTGTTATGTTATTAGAGAAGAAGAGTAGCCAGTTAAAAATCTAAACATAAGTTCCCCACATCAGCCCGGAGATCATTCTTTTTACACAGAGATTAGCGAGACTTGTTCAGCTAAAATAAGAACTTCTCAGAATGTTTACTCACCATTCAAACTGAACCTTTCCAGGGTGCTGAAAAAGGTTGTATGTCATGTTCCACCTTGAGGTGTGTGTGTGTGTGAGAGAGAGAATAAAGTCTCAAGGAACAAGACATACAAACTTTTTTCAACACGCTGGAAAAGTTCAGTCTGACTTGTGAGTAACTGCTACTGCAGCATTACACTATTTTATACCTCTAACATAACTGGATAGATTTCAATTTGGGGGATACCTTTCTTCTCTCTCACTCTCTCTCATCCAGTGAGAAAATAATTATACCAACTCTGGGCTTGATCCTGCTCCCATTCAAGTCAATAAGAAAACTCCCATTGGTTTGACCAGTGCAGGTTCCAATCAGACATGCCAAACCCCTGGAAAAATGCAGAAATTGGGCTTGTTTTTGACTTAATTGGCTTGTGAGTTGCTTGTTTGCTAGTTTTTTCGCTTGTAAATTGTTGCTTGTTTGGCTTGTAGCTTGTTCATAGAATCATAGAATCTCACGGTTGGAAGGGACCTCAGGAGGTCATCTAGTCCAACCCCCTGCTCAAAGCAGGACCAACCCCAACTAGATCATCCCAGCCAGGGCTTTGTCAAGCCTGACCTTAAAAACCTCTAAGGAAGGAGATTCCACCACCTCCCTAGGTAACCCATTCCAGTGCTTCACCACCCTACTAGTGAAAAGGTTTTTCCTAATGCCAACCTAAACCTCCCCCTCTGCAACTTGAGACCATTACTCCTTGTTCTGTCATCTTCTACCACTGAGAACAGTCTAGATCCATCCTCTTTGGAACCCCCTTTCAGAAAGTTGAAAGCAGCTATCAAATCCCCCCTCACTCTTCTCTTCTGCAGGCTAGACAATCCCAGTTCCCTCAGCCTCTCCTCATAAGTCATGTGCTCCAGCCCCCTAATCATTTTTGTTGCCCTCCGTTGGACTCTTTCCAATTTATCCACATCCTTCTTGTAGTGTGGGGCCCAAAACTGGACACAGTACTCCAAATGAGGCCTCACCAGTGCCGAATAGAGGGGAATAATCACGTCCCTCGATCTGCTGGAAATGCCCCTACTTATACAGCCCAAAATGCCGTTAGCCTTCTTGGCAACAAGGGCACACTGTTGACTCATATTCAGCTTTTCGTCCACTGTAAGCCCTAGGTCCTTTTCTGCAGAACTGCTGCCCAGCCATTCGGTCCCTAGTCTGTAGCAGTGCATGGGATTCTTCCATCCTAAGTGCATGACTCTGCACTTGTCCTTGTTGAACCTCATCAGATTTCTTTTGGCCCAATCCTCCAATTTGTCTAGGTCCCTCTGTATCCTGTCCCTACCCTCCAGCGTATCAACCACTCCTCCCAGTTTAGTGTCATCTGCAAACTTGCTAAGGGTGCAGTCCACACCATCCTCCAGATCGTTGATGAAGATATTGAACAAAACCGGCCCCAGCACCGACCCTTGGGGCACTCCACTTGATACCGGCTGCCAACTAGACATGGAGCCATTGATCACTACCCGTTGAGCACAACCATCCAGCCAGTTTTCTATCCACCTTACCGTCCATTCATCCAGCCCATACTCCTTTAACTTGCTGGCAAGAACACTGTGGGAGACTGTATCAAAAGCTTTGCTAAAGTCAAGAAATAGCACATCCACTCCTTTCCCCTCATTCACAGAGCCAGTTATCTCATCATAGAAGGCAATTAGGTTAGTCAGGCATGACTTGCCCTTGGTGAATCCATGCTGACTGTTCCTGATCACTTTCCCCTCCTTTAAGTGGTTCAGAATTGATTCCTTGAGGACCTGTTCCATGATTTTTCCAGGGACTGAGGTGAGACTGACTGGCCTGTAGTTCCCCGGATCTTCCTTCTTCCCTTTTTTAAAGATGGGCACTACATTAGCTTTTTTCCAGTCATCCAGGACCTCCCCCGATTGCCATGATTTGTCAAAGATAATGGCCAATGGCTCTGCAATCACATCGGCCAACTCCTTTAGCACCCTCGGATGCAGTGCATCCGGCCCCATGGACTTGTGTTCATCCAGCTTTTCTAATAGTCCCAAACTACTTCTTTCTCCACAGAGGGCTGGTCACCTCCTCCCCATACCGTGCTGCGGAGTGCAGCCGCCTGGGAGCTGACCTTGTCTGTGAAGACAGAGGCAAAAAAAGCATTGAGTACACTAGCTTTCTCCACATCCTCTGTCACTAGGTTCCCTCCCTCATTCAGCAAGGGGCCCACACTTTCCTTGACTTTCTTCTTGTTGCTCACATACCTGAAGAAACCCTTCTTGTTACTCCTAACATCTCTGGCTAGCTGCAACTCCAAGTGTGATTTGGCCTTCCTAATTTCACTCCTGCATGCCTGAACAATATTTTTATACTCCTCCCTGCTCATTTGTCCAATCTTCCACTTCTTGTAAGCTGCTTTTTTGTGTTTAAGATGAGCAAGGATTTCACTGTTAAGCCAAGCTGGTTGCCTGCCATATTTACTTTTCTTTCTACACATCGGGATGGTTTGTTCCTGCAACCTCAATAAGGATTCTTTAAAATACAGCCAGCTTTCCTCGACTCCTTTCCCCCTCATGTTATTCTCCCAGGGGACCTTGCCCATCAGTTCCCAGAGGGAGTCGAAGTCTGCTTTTCTGAAGTCCAGGCTCTGTATTCTACTGCTCTCCTTTCTTCCTTGTATCAGGATCCTGAACTCGACCATCTCATGGTCACTGCCTCCCAGGTTCCCATCCACTATTGCTTCCTCTACTATTTCCTCCCTGTTTGTGAGCAGCAGGTCAAGAAGAGCTTTTCCCCTAGTTGGTTCCTCCAGCAATTGCACCAGGAAATTGTCCCCTACACTTTCCAAAAACTTCCTGGATTGTCTGTGGACCGCTGTATTGCTCTCCCAGCAGATATCGGGGTGATTAAAGTCACCCATGAGAACCAGGGCCTGTGATCTAGTAACTTCTGTTAGTTGCTGGAAGAAAGCCTCGTCCACCTCATCCCCCTGGTCTGGTGGTCTGTAGCAGACTCCCACCACGACATTACCCTTGTTGCTCACACTTCTCAATTTAATCCAGAGACTCTCAGGTTTTTCTGCAGTTTCATACTGGAGCTCTGAGCAGTCATACTGCTCTCTTACATACAACGCAACTCCCCCACCTTTTCTGCCCTGCCTATCCTTCCTGAACAGTTTATATCCATCCATGACAGTACTCCAATCATGTGAGTTATCCCACCAAGTCTCTGTTATTCCAATTACATCATAATTCCTTGACTGTGCCAAGACTTCCAGTTCTCCCTGCTTGTTCCCCAGGCTTCTTGCATTTGTGTATAGGCATTTAAGATAACTCACCGATTGTCCTGCTGTCCCAATATGGGGCAGGAGCCCTCCCCTCTTGCACTCACCTACTTGTGCTTCCTCCCGGTATCCCACTTCCCCACTTACCTAGGGGCTTTAGTCTCCTTCCCCCGGTGAATCTAGTTTAAAGCCCTCCTCACTAGGTTAGCCAGCCTGCTTCCAAAGATGCTCTTCCCTCTCTTCGTCAGGTGGAGCCCATCTCTGCCTAGCACTCCTTCTTCTTGGAACACCATCCCATGGTCAAAGAATCCAAACCCTTCTCTCCGACACCATATGCATAGCCATTCATTGACTTCCACGATTCAACGGTCTCTACCCCGGCCTTTTCCTGCCACAGGTAGAATGGACGAGAACACCACTTGCACCTTAAACTCCTTTATCCTTCTTCCCAGAGCCACGTAGTCTGCAGTAATACGCTCAAGGTCATTCTTGGCAGTATCATTGGTGCCCACGTGGAGAAGCAGGAAGGGGTAGCCATCTGAGGGATTGATGAGTCTCGGCAGTCTCTCCGTCACATCATGAATCTTAGCCCCTGGCAAGGAGCACACCTCTCGGTTTTCCCGGTCAGGGCGGCAGATAGATGACTCAGTCCCCGTGAGGAGAGAGTCCCCGACCACCACCACCCTCCTCCTCCTCTTGGGAGTGGTGGTCATGGAACCCCCATCCCTAGGACTGTGCATCTCATGCCTTCCAGTCAGTGGAGTCTCCTTCTGCTGTGTTCCCTCAGATGTATCATTCACTCCACTCTCTGCACTAGTACCTGTGGAGAGAACATGAAAACGGTTGCTCATCTGAATATGCGTTTCTGGTACATGGACTTGTCTCATACTCTTTCCTCTTCTGGAGGTCACATGCCGCCAATTATCCTCACTGGCCGTCTGTCCCCACTATGTAGCCTGCTCTGAATCCTCAGAACACTGTGCCCGCTGAAGCCTATCCTGACGTCTATCCAGGAACTCCTCATTTTCTTTTATAGAACGCAGGGTTGATACTCGTTTCTCCAGACCTTGAATCTTCTCCAATATGGAGATCAGCTTGCACTTTGTACAGACAAAGTCGCTTCTATCCTGTGGAAGAAAGACAAACATGGCACATCCTGTGCAGGTCACGACAGCGGATCGCTCAGCATCCATAGTCCCTTCCTTCGAAGAGTTTCCTCACTTGTGGCAGAAGCTACTCAGGGAACCTGCAAGGGGGATGCCGCAGTAGGCTCTCTCCAGGCGAACTCCCAGGCTAACTCCACCTGTATGCTTCTCTGCTATTCGCTGCTCATCTGGTTCGCAGCTGACTGACTGTCTTTTTAGAAGAGCCTGGAACAAAGCACTCCCAATTCACACTATTCAAACAGGCAATCAAACAATCAAGCACACGGTTGAACTGTCCCCACAACAGATACTCACTCCCCCGTCTGCAGCCCCCTGGTTGCTCTGCCTCTGCCTTTAGTTTGGGTTACAGGAGTTAGGAATGGCAAGGATAGCTTGCCCCCTTCGCACTCCCCTTCCAAACTCCCTCTCAAACTCCCCTGTTTGCAGCTCCTGTTCACAAAGCTCCCTGGTCGCTTGCTCACTGCTTTATAAAGCCCTGGCCTGCCTGATTGATTAGCCCCGCCCCCTGGTGTAGAAGCTCACAGCTTCCAACTGCCAGCCACAGCACACGGTCCTGCAAACAAACAAATGAATGAACAAACAGACAGACACAAGTACCCCCAAACACACACTACAGACAGCCACTTACCCCAAGGGTCCTGTATTTGCTCCTGCTTTACCTGGAGCAATTCCTCTCAAACTCCCCTGTTTGCAGCTCCTGTTGTTGCTTCTTCTTTTTTTTAAATCAGCTCCCAGCAAGCAGGGGCATGAGGGGGCAAGCAGGGGCAAGGGGGGAGAGAATCAAGGGTGCACAGCGGGCCCACAACAGTCCCAGACTGCACGCCGGCGGGATCTAGTCACATAGAATGTTGGGGTTCTTAGGGATTGGCTTATTTTGGCCTTGTTTTGAAATGGAATTAGCTTGATTTTTGGCTTATTGTGAAAATCGGGGTGCTTATTTACCGTGTGAAAGTTGGCAACTGTGGATCCATTCCCTCCAGGCTGACCTTATTACTCAGGTTCTTCCAACTCTAATGAAAACGCATTTGTGTATAATTTGGTACACTAAGCTATGGGGCCTTTTCAGCCCCGAAAATATCGTCTACATATGGAACAGATCCTAACTTCTGACTACACAAATTCATATACATAATCTGCTATGATCCCTGAAAAATGTTGGTAATTCCCAATTAAAAACCCTTCCTTGGGCATGTGAGTAATACCAATTGGGTTTATAGAATTAAGCTTCCTATATTCATTTGTAGCCTGCTATTAATACCAACTTCTTAATGATCTCTGAATACATAATTTTAAATATCTCCAAAGACTATGGTGTGGAATCTCTGCTGGGATGTGCTTTTAAATGAGCTGTTATACCACTAACTGTACTTCCTAAAATCAGTGACAGTGCAGAATGGTGTGGAGTTTTAGCATGCTGTTGGTACAGTAGTTAGTAGTAGTATTATTGGCATGCTTTGTTTGGGTGGCTTGTGCATCAATATTGCAATTCATTAGAACCAGGAAAGAATCATGCACCGTGAAAAGGGTGCAAAACTCAGCAGCCCATCTGCTTAGTGACACAGATCACCACGAACACGATGCTCTCTGCATTGTCGTCTCACTGAATGTAGAGTCCAGTTCAAGGTCTCTATGCTGATAGTGAAAACCCTCCATGGGATCAGCCACTTGAGAAACCACCCTTCTTTCTATGACTGCGACCTGCCACAACAAATACCTTCCACTGGAACAACTGAAACTGCCAACCACTAGGACTGGGCTCATGAGTGCAGGAACCGAACTGCTGCAGCGCAGAAGCTAGACTGTAGAACTCATTCCTGCAAGAAACAAGAACGACCAGGGAACTAACCACATTCAGAACTAGAGAGCTGATCCAAAGCCCAGTGACGTCAATGGGAGTCTTTCCATTGACTTCAATGGATTTTGGATCAGGCCCTAAATGCATAACTAAATTCTTTTCCCCTGAATAACCACCCACAATCACACGCAAACGCTCAAACAAAGGATATCAGCCAGTGAAGCTCTTCCTTGTACAGACTGATAAGGAAGAAAAAGAAGGTGAATCCAATTTCTATTTTAAATACTTGGGAGATGCTCAGACACACTAGTGATGAGAGCTATGTATCCGCCTAGGCCCTGGTTTAGCAGTCCAGCCCTTAAGCACAAACACACGCTTAACATTTTTGCTGAATTGGGGTCCTAGATAGGTAACGTGCCAATTGCTGTGGGTAGGTCTAACATAATCTCTCAGGCTCTGGGTTCTAAGTAGTCAGGCCTGGTGGTTGGAGCAGTGGTTGAGAACAGGTACCAAGAGTTGAAGCCAGACGTAGAATCTGGATTGGGCCAAGAGCAGTTCTGAAACCAGGCTCTGGGGACAGGCTGTGGGTCAGAATCAGTGTCGGAGTCCGTAGACAAGCCGGATCAGTGTCAGAGTCTGGATGCAGACAGAAGGTTGAAGCCAGGGTGGAGTCAGGGCCTGGGGGTCAGTAGGCGGGTGCTGGGCTAGAGCAGGTCAGGAACAGGGTTAAAGCAAGACACGGACCATTCTGGAACAAGGCTCAGGCAAGGATGGGTCAGGGATAGGATTGAGGGCAAGCCCCCAAGGCGGCAGGAGGGTTCCTAGCCAAGTGGTGCTGTGA
This sequence comes from Chelydra serpentina, assembly GCA_037349315.1. Taxonomy (NCBI): domain Eukaryota; kingdom Metazoa; phylum Chordata; order Testudines; family Chelydridae; genus Chelydra; species Chelydra serpentina. The sequence goes on along the minus strand of JBAIAC010000004.1, from coordinate 18,638,586 downwards.
CACAGACTAACTTGTGGCTCTAGCGGTGAGTGAAATACCTGTGCCTGGGGGTCGTCTGACCTGGGCTGTGTCCAGGGACAGGTTTCTGGAGCATGCCTGGGGGCTGAGTCAGTGCAGGCCTGAGCCAGGGCAACTCAGTGAGCAGCCCTGGTGCAGCGGCAGGTGAGCCTCATGCTATCTGTATGATAGACCAGTTTTGCAGTTCCTGAAATGCGCGCCCGCGTTTCATTTGTGACGGTCTAATTTGTCAATTTGTTCCTTTTGTCCATTCGTTTCTAATCGGGGTTGTTTTGTTTAAAGAAGGTATAGCAATATTTGAGGTACCACTGCATGTTTAAAAAAAGCATTATAAAGTTTCATCTATAGCTGTACCATTTTCTTCTTGAGTCGGACCTTTTCATAAGTATTTTTCCATTTAGAATAATAATCCTTCACTTTGTTTACAGCTATAAGTGCTCCACTGCTATTTTGGCTGCTGCCTCGATATTCAAAGCTTTAGGTGTAGGTGAAAATGTTTTATTAAGACACTGGCAGTTCCTTAAATGACTACAGGGAGAATAAAACAACAACTAAATTTAATTTGCAGTTAAAATAAAATATACTTCAGCCAATAAGCCATGGCAAATAGTCTTCCAACAGATGAAAACGGGAGAAGCAAAACTTAAAAACAGCAGATAATTATGCCAAAGCTCTCTTCTTCCCTTATGTTTTTGTAGATCTTTAAACAAATTAAAATTGGAAGACAATCTTATCTTTTTGCAACACAAAACAAGGTATGTCTAAATTGTATAATTCAAAAATTGTGTTATTTATCACTCAAAAAACACTACTCCCTTTGGAACCTTCAGAAAATGCTTTGTGTTTCTTTGTTTTGGTTGCTTGGCTTTTGTTTGGTTTGGGGTTGATTGTTTTTTGCAGGAAGTGAGGGGCGGGCTTGAGAAATTTTATTTTAACATAATTATAGGGAATCCTGTATTACAGAGAAAGGAATAGCGAGCTCTGTACTGTAAAGAAGTTTGCCAAGCTAATAAAGAAATACAAATGTTAACAAGCAGAAAAACAGAGCTTGAAAGCCAAAACATTAAATGCTGTGTGGCTCAGGGGAGTGGTAATGAGATGTGGAATCTTTCAGCACCAGTTAAAATCTGGCCTAGATTGTTGCTGACCAAAAGAATTTACGATGTGAGGCTGTTCAGTGGCCTGTGTGGATTGAGGGATGTGTCTCTCCCTGGTTTCAATGTCCAGAGGTTCCGTCCTGTGCATCACATTTATGTTTCCCCAATCCTGGGCTGGCTAGAGGCTCAAATGGTCCCAACATAACTTAGAGCAGTCTCAAGGCTTTACATAAAACCATCTGCAGACCAACATGTTTTCTCCCCAACTCTAGCACACCTCCTGTGCTATACTGCATTTATGCTACCCAAGGATTTCCCTGGGTCATGGGGAATCCTCAGCTGTTCCTTTAGGCAGTAGCGTAGCCACGGGGAGAGCAGGGGGAGTGGCCGCTCCCCCTGTGAGAAGAAGCGGCGCTAAGGCGCCGCCCGAGCCCGGCTGCAGGAGCCGGGCTTGGGGAGCACTTTAAAGGGTCCGCGGCTCCCCGCCGAAGCAGGAGTCGCCGGCCTTTTAAAGCGCCCCCCCCCAGCCCGACGGGGAGCTGCGGGCTCTTTAAAGTGCCCCCCCAGCCCGATGGGGAGCTGTGGGCTCTTTAAAGCGCCCCCCTCAGCCCCGCTGCCGGAGCTGGGCGCGGGGGGTGCTTTAAAAGGCCGTCGGCTCCTGCCGCTGCGGGGAGCCGCTGGCCGGAGCTGCCGGCCTTTTAAAGTGCCAGCCCCCAGCCCCGCTGCCGGAGCCGGGCTCGGGTGGGGATTGAAAAGGCCCGGGGGATCCGCAGCGGCTGGAGTCCCGGGCCCTTTAAAGCGCCGCCGGGTGAGTAGAGGGGGAGCGGGGAGGCGCCTTTTTATAGCGCCGCCGCTCCCCCTGTGCTCTAAACCTGGCTACGCCATTGCCTTTAGGGCAACATTCCAGCTGCTTTGCACTGCCACCTGAACCAGGATTGAGACTTGAACCCCCGAATTGAAATCCTAGCCCCACTGAAGGCACTGGGAGCTTTGCCATTGATTAAAATGGGGTCAGGATTTCATGCCAGGTAAACCACAGAACCAAAATTATTGCCTTATTGCCAGTTCATTGTCTTAGCAAAGATGATGAGGAGACAAGGCTTGATCCTGAAAGGTGGCAAATAGTAGGGCTCTACACCTACATCAGCACTCAAAATTACAAAAATCTTGTCAAATATTTTCGTCCTATTCAGCCAGCTCTAATATCCACATACAAGGAATACAGAGAACAAAACATATCCACAAGTTACATAATCACGGCGTGATCCTATACATTGTGACTCACACAAGTAATCCTTGTCACAACCCTGGCTGAGTCCCCCTAACAGACTGTCATGAGACTGTGTTTCAGACCCAGCCTTTGGATCCCACATGATATCACGTCAGATGTGTACGGGCAGTAGCCAGTCACTGATGGGCCTCCAAGGCATGCTCCGGGAATGTACACACCCTCTCTGGCCCCCTTCCTTGGGATGTTGGACTCTGCAGTCCAACTGCCATAGGCCCTGAAAGCAGGGCTGAACCTCCCAAGCCTCCCCAATCACTTATGTCTGCTCCCCCAGAGATCCACCTCTGTGGCTGCTCTGGTTTGTCATTTAACTCTTCAGGAACAGATAAAGGAAGGAACACAGAATTTTCAAAGGAACTTCTTAATCATATGCAGGGGAGGGATAGCTCAGTGGTTTGAGCATTGGCTTGCTAAGCCCACGGTTGTAAGTTCAGTCCTTGCGGGGGCCATTTAGGGATCTGTTGCAAAAGTTAGGGATTGGTCCTCCTTTGAGCAGGGAGTTGGACTAGATGACCTCCTAAGGTCCCTTCCAACCCTGATATTCTATGATTCATACACTTTACTCTTAGCATAGGACAGTTACAGATCAATGCAAATCAATAAATACATGAACACAGCACACACACCCCACCCTCAGAATCCTCATTGCTCCTGAGAGTTCTTAGAGTTGGTCACTCTCCCTGGAGAAAGGCAAACCCTCTCCTACCTCCACTCCCTCAGCTGGGCTTTTTTATTGCTTGTGATGAACTGGTGTCCTTGGCTTACAAAAGCACCCCTTTTTAAACCATCTCTGGCCTCCTTTGGTCAGGTGATCAGCTGGAGAAAGCTGCAGCTTCTTCAGTCCCATGCTCAGCCCAGGGAGGATTCCAGAACGCCTCCCCCCCCCCCCCGCCCCCGCCCCACCTTCTCCCCATACAGGTTTCTGTGACGAGATTGACCATTCATTCATTTTCAGCATTTTGTTTTTAGGTTATTAACAAAAAGATTGAATTTTTCCACAGAAAGCAGATGCTTTTTTCAAAAATCAATATTTTTTGTTTTTGTCGACAACATATATTTCAACAAAGAACAACTTTCACTGACCAAAACTTTTCAACCAGCTCTAATTTATATTTCAGGATCTATGTTTGCAAAGCATTTTCATTAGGAAAGATATAATTAGCACAGCAACAACAAAATGTAGATAGCATCTTCCATTCTTTTGAATAATAATTTTCATTGCGTATGTATCTTTTTAAATCTTGTGGCAGACACAATATACTAGTGAGGTAGCATGTTTTTTAAAAAAATCCTACCTTTCTTTTTTCTGTTCTTTACTTTTCAAATCAATGTTTCTCATATCTGCCAGGTAGCTCTAATCTGTCAGATTTCTGAGCAAGTCTCTTTGATGTATTTAGAGTGATAATTTAAGTGAAATGGAAATGAAAAGAAGGAAAAGGTCACAATCTTGGAAATAGTTCTTTATAAAGGATTTGGATGATCACCTGACAAATATGCCTCAGTGGGAACCGGTGTTATAATTAAGGTTTGTAATCTCGTCTCAACCAGCAATTCCTTCTCATAAATACTGCTGTTCCTCTTAGTGGTACTTTCAATAGGATTACTTCTTGCAAGAAACAGTGTGATTAATTCTACAAAGCAAGGTTCATTTGAATGTTTATTCATCTCCCAGTTGCTTTGAACTCCTCTTCCGCCCACCCCCCAAATGAAAGTTTATTCCAGGTGAGTCCTTGGACACTCCCCCAACATCTTTGTTTTAGTAGCACTATTTTAAACTGTCCTAACTCTAATTTGACCATGAAGTTGTCTCCACTTTCTCCTTTAAATTCCAGCACGGAGCTCTGGAGCTATGAAACATTGTCCATTTTTACTTACTGATAACATTATTGTTTATTGTAGTGTGGCACCCAGAGACTCCATCCAAGATCAGGGTCCCATTATGGTAGGTAATCTACAAACGTAGAAACAATCTCTACCCCAAAGAGTTTGAATGGACAAGGCAGAGGTGCAAGTAAGCCGGTTCACCCCGGTATGGCGTACCAGCAACAGCTGGTGCGCCGTACCAGAGCGGACCGGCTTCTGCAGGCAGCAATTTAAATGGCCTGGGGCTCCCAGCAGCGGCTGGAGCCCCAGGCCCTTTAAATTGCCACCAGAGCCCCGCTGCTGGAGCCCTGGGGTAGCAGTGGCAGGGATCCAGCGGCTATTTAAAGAGCCCGGGTCGGTAGAGGCAGCGGGAGTCCCGGGTCCTTTAAATATTCCCTTTATATTGCCCCAGGAGCCCCGCCGCCGCCTCCCCAGGACTCCAGCAGCAGGGCTCAGGCGCTATTTAAAGGGTCCGGGGCTCCCGCTGCCTCTACCACCCCGGGCCCTTTAAATAGCCGTCAGATCCCTGCCGCTACCCCAGGGCTCCGGCAGCAGGGCTCCGGGGATGATTTAAAGGGCCTAGGAGGGTAGCGGCAGCCGGAGCCCCAGGCCCTTTAAATCGCTGCCCAAGCCCTGCTGCTGGAGCCCCGGCAATTTAAAGAGCCCGGGGCTCTGCTGCGATAGTGGCAGCTAGAGTCCCAGGCCCTTTAAATCGTCCCCTTTAAATCACTCCCAAACCCCAGGGCTCCCAGCACAATGAAGTAAGGGTGAAATTCACCTCTGTGCAGAGGACCAGAGCAAGGCCGTATGCAACATTAATTTCCATTGAAGCTGTAAAGCCAACAGATCAGCAGCTCTACAGCTCTAGCCCATGCACACTTTAAACTCTATGGAGGAAAACAACCAACAAGACTTATGGAAGTGGACTCACTTCCACTTACATCCTCAAAATAGAGTTTAAGTGGGAATTAAGTGGTGTACTGACTTTGTGCCGGCTAACTCTGCCCAGAGAATGGAAATCCATTCCTCTGAAAGGTTTCGTGCTTTTGAAAAATTTTCCATCCTGAATCGGGACAAAAAGTCAAAAATGTGGAATGTTTTTATGGAAAGGGATTTACAGTAAAATTCCATTTGGAGATAATTGAAATGTAACTTTGTTCAGCTTGCCAGCTACCCTCTTGGAAGGATCTTGTCAATTACACTTTCTCTCTGCATCCTGCCCGAGTGAGCAGCCAGGGAGCCATTGTTGTTATTTTCATGGTGGAAAATAATCAATTTTTTTCTTTAGGAAAACTGAAATTTTCCTGTGGAAAATTTTGATTTTGCAAAACAGGTGTCTAACCAGCTCTAGCACTGGCTCTCTTCACAGGGGTAAAATTAAATCTAAATGCCTTTTGCTGCCTGTGTTCTCTAATTTGGCATTACATCATTCACAGCTCAGCTTGCAGAGCTCCAAAACAAACCCTCCCCCATCCTACTCATGACCTTAACCTATACTGGAAAAGATCCCATCACTTAGATCCATTTTTCTTTTGTTTAGGAAAAATGTTTCCTGAAAAATTGGGAGCATTAAGTAGGTACTAGCTTTTCCAGATGAAACTCCTTAGTTCTAACAAGAAGTTCCTGGCTAGTACAGCACTCTAGCACTAATTGCATTGTCTAGGCACATTGAGTATGGATTTCATTTCACACATCACAAACTATCCACACAAGCTTGTCATAGTAATATTTCATACATATCTTTTTTCTTAGCAAAAGTCTAATCTTCCTATCCTAGTTTCACAGTCCAATACTCTGAAACAAAGCTCACTTAAATCTTAATAAAAAAAAGCAAAATTAAAAAAAAAATCATTTCTGATTCTTTTACACCAGTGTCCAAAAACTTGCTATATGTTTTGCAACATCAGCCAAAGCTCAGTTTGGCTCAGAGGGCCATGGTTTTGCTAATCAATCTACAAATGCTGGTACTGCTATAGGATGTTCACTGACTCAAGCAAAATTGTGCATGAAAAGACAGTAGGGTCTCAGAACTGATTACACATTGTACCTTGCTATAGCAGTGATATCATGAATTTAGTTGGCTTGCTGCAACTTTTTTTGTGGATTTCCTGCTCATGATTGATGACTGTCTGATTGAATCAAGACATGGAGACTGGTGCCCTCTGTTTAATGTCCATAGACTCAGTATAGACCTGACAGTTGTAGTGTAAACTTCCCTACAGTTGCCTTCCATTTTAGGGCGTGATCCAAATCCCATTAAAGTCAGTGGGATTTCTTTCATTGTACTTTAAAAAAAACAAACAACCCACACACTTTCCAACCACTAATTTGATGGGGTTAGAAAATCTTCCCTTCTGGATCTGTTGTTTCATAATTGTCTGTTACAGAGATCTTATATCCTTTTATGAAGCATCTTGTGCTGACAAAGTCTAGATACTGGTCAAAGTGGCCCATTTGTCTGGTACGTCAATCACTTTGATTTTATGCACCTCTTATTTACTTCATCTGTAGATCTCCAGGTGCTTTACAAAAGTCTGGGTGACATTACTCTTCCCATTTGACAGTGGAACTATCTACCACTATCACACAAGTTGATCTATCCCTCAGTGTTCAATGTATTGAAACTGTCTACAATGTGAAAATCTAACTATGAAAAGTATTGCCATTTATCTGGAAACACAAACCCAAAGGAAAGTGGGTTTGATCAGAGGTATCCAAGTGCCTCTATCCAAATGCCTCTTCTTGCTCCTTTTGGATCAGGGATATGGAATTATAAAAATACCCCTTTTTCATGGGGCTAGACGAAAGAGCCAGACCTAAATGAGGGTGGTGGGGGTGGTTGTTGTACATGCATTTTTGGAGAGAGAATATAATTTGGAAACTCCTACCACCCACAAAACCCCCCAAATTTTAAAATAGTTTCTGAAGCTCGTGAGTGTCAAATACCAAGAAGTTGCCCCATCCTTAGTTATTACTCTGAGCAAAGCACTGAAGCTCAGCTAGCTAGGACTCAAAAGTAGACCATGTCATCATACAGACAACACTGGCATATATGAATTCATCTGTAGAAACCAATTTATCAATTTTGCTGTAATCCACTGAACTTTCACCAGCTGTGGATTTAGTGTCCCTGCTGGATTTATGCGTTTTGAACTGTGCACGACTTGGAGAAAGCTTAGCATGCCTTTAAGGTGTTATGCATCCCTGTTATGTCATGACCTTCAATTTTGCTTTCTGTGTTGCAGTGCATCAAGATGATGTTTAAAATACTATGGAGTGCATGTCATCTTTGATCAACAAAAATAAATCTTGATGAGGTGATTTTTTTTTTTTTTTAGGTTTTCTTTTGTATATGTATCCTTATAATCCAGCCTGTCATCTTTAGGCCAGTGTGACTATTGCCCAGTATATTTTATGGTTTTGGTACCACGACACACTGACTGTTAGATAGCTTTTACTTTTGAGCAATTAAAATATATTTTCATTCTAGCATTTTGTTTGTAATATCTCACAAGCTCCTCTGCTTGAGTGCCTGATAAAGATGAACCAATGTTTTCTGCTTGGCAAGATGAATGAACACCACTATAGGTTTGTTAAACTGTGATAAAGCCATACATAAAAATCTGTGCCTCTGGAATTCTCTCTTCAGTTCCTTTGTTCCAATCCTTCAGGCAAGAGAGAGATTCTGTGGCTGTTTTTTGATGTGTGTTCATCAAATCCACTCTGGGCTGGATAATTCCAGAGAAACTGAAAATATCCTGCACTGGCTAATTAAAAGAACTACAGGAAGCTCAGCACCAGGGAATCAAATGTTGGCAAACAGGTCTCTCCACACTCTTTTGGATAGGCTAGCAAATACTTCTGTCCACCTATTTGGTTTCGGATGAGAAACAAGCCCGAAGATTGCACCTTTTTCTATACAGAAATTCTACACGAACTCGCATGCCCTACAATGAAGAAGAATTGTACAGGATGTAGGTTAGTGTGGAATTCGTTCTACACAATCAAATGTTTCATCTTGGGATCTAGTTTGCTCCCCGTGACACCAGTGTATAAATTCGGAGTATGCCTATAGAAGTAATTGGAGATAAACTGATTCAAACCTGATTTTAAAAAAAGTGAGAGGAGTTCTATATTGTGAAGTTATAGATTATTTGGCATCACTGTGATCATGTAGTTTGACCTTCTGTATAACAAAGGCCATAGGACTTCCCTGAATTAATTCCTGTTGGAATTAGAGCGTATCCTTAGAAAAATACCCAGGCTTCATTTTAAAATTTCAAAAGATAGTGAATCCACTACATTCTTTGGTAAATTTTTCCAGTGGTTAATTACCCTCATTGTTAAAAGTTTGTGTCTTATTTCAAGTATAACTTTGTCTAGCATCAACTTCCAGCCACTATATGGGGAAGGGAATAGAGAGAGCAAAAGAGATGAACACAAACTATGGTACCTAGTTTTTAAACAAGGCATAGTTCCTTAATATGTTACTATGCCAAATTTTGTATTTGTTCCAGACGGGCGGTGCCAGCTTTTTTGCCGCCCTAGGTGGTGACGGCGGGAGAGGCTGCCGCCGAAATGCCGCCGAGGTCCCCAGCGGCACTTCGGCGGCCACTTCTTTGGCCACCGGGGACCTCGGCAGCATTTCGGCAGCAGCCTCTCCCGCCGCGGCCGCCGAGGAACCTGAAATGCCACCCCCCAAATCCTGGCGCCTTAGGCCTCGGGTCATCTAATGTTAGCGCCGGCCCTGGTTCCAGAAATGAAATACAGCATTTTTTCCTCTATGGCAGTTGCCACCTGCCAGGGTGAACAACTTGTAATGTAAATAAATTAGTGAAGCCTTTGCCAAACTATTTAGCTTTTCAGATATAAGTTCATGGGGAGTAGTCAGACCCCTGAAATAGACTTTTTCTCTATGTGGAACAATATGCATGCAAAGCTGTAAAATCAATACACCATTTACTGAAAAGGAGTTAGCTCTGTTGATTGTATTTTCTTTTAAATGCTTTTATATGAAATGAATTGATAATGGCCTTCCAGTTTGTGAGGAACATTAATTAAAATAATGTCACAGACTGGAAAAATACACAAAGAAAGCAGTAGAAACTCAGGAATTATAATGAAAACTTTTCCTCTAATTTGAAATAAAGGGGTTCCACATGAATTTTGGGCAATTGCAGATACAGGCCCTGAGCTCATAAACGCTATCCATGTTCTTGACTTTAAGCCTGGGATTAATTCCCTTGACTTCCCACAGGTATCTATGTCTATTGTTTGTAATAAATAAGATGAATTATCAAAACTACTAAGTTTTGGGAAAACTCAAATCTTTTTAAATTGTTTAGAAATGAATAAGACTTATCTTGAATTTATTATTTTATTTTATTTGTATGGTAATATTCACCATTTCTGAACCTAATCGTTTGGGACAATATTTTCAAAACTAGGAGCTTCAAATTAGACTCCCAAGTCCACATTCAGACTCCTAAGTAAAACGGCCTGATTTTCAGCAGTGCTGAGCCTCCTGCAGTCCTTGCTGATAGGGTGATCCGGGTTGGTTTGGGGAAGGATCTAGTGAGCATGGCAGGGAGTCGCTCTGCCTGCACCGTTGAGGATGTTATTTTTTAGTCATAGACGTAAGATAGAACGCGTTGCTTTGTTTACTAGGCAGAGCTGGCCACAGAGAGCACATATCCACTACTGCTCCATGGATGTCCAATTGTTTCTGATTTGTGACAACATGCAATGTGTCAGTTTTATTTTTTAGGACATTCTGTGGTTTAGGTCTTAGTGTCCTGTGAAACTGTCTCTCTCCTTCCACGTTGCTGATGCACTGTTGTTCACTCTCCTCAGATTTTGAACATCTGAGGGAAGGTGGCGACCGATTCTCAGGAGAAGGCCCTCACCTCTGGAATTCACTTCCCCCATTAATATAAGAAAACCTGAGGCACAATGCAATCCCAACAGTTCACTTAGGTTTTTGCCTGAAGTAGGCTGGTGGGAAAGTATAGTCTGTTCTTGGTTACTGTTTGAGGATGTGTCCACCACATTCATGATTGTAGTGTGATAGTCAGAAAGCTGGGGAATGCTTTTAGATGCATCCGGCTGTGAATAGCGTTAACATTAAACATGTTGACTTACTATGTTTTAATTGTTTTAAATGAACCCAGGGGTATTAAGCGGCAGGCACACTTTTCATGCTTTTGGGATGCTTTTTAACTTGAATTAATAAAAAAAGAACTGCTTTATGCTGATATTGCAGTGTGATTAAATAATAACATAGCACTATTCATCAGTAGATCTCAAAGCATTTCAAAACCGCTAATCTATTTTTATGTATGACACCCCTGTGAGGCAGGGCAGTGCTCTTTTCCCCATTGTACATATGGGGAAGTGAGGCACAGACAGACTGTGACTTGCCCAAGGTCACACAGTAAGTCTGTGGCAGGGCAGGGACTGGAACTGCATCTCCCAAGTTCTAAGCTAGTGACCTGCTTAAAGGAGGGTAAGACTGATTAACCTAAGGCAGAGAGGCCTGGGAGATAACCCTGGCTCCAGAGAGAGTACTGAGGGGTAGCTCCTGCTTGAAGGAAGATAGGAGCTTCCTCAGCCAAAGAGGCCTGAGACATAACCCTGGATCCCAAGACAGGACTGAGGGGGAAACTCCTTTATGGATGAGGAAAAGACTGACTAGCCCCAGACAAGATATATGCAAGTTATTCATCACAGCCCAGCTACTGCAAGAAAGGCTGGGAGCAGCCTTGAAGGGGTATCGCTGTAGCTGCCAAAGAAGAAGCAGTCCAGAGGAAATGGTGGAGGGATTGAAGGAACAGTCCTTGACTGCCTAAACAAGGTCCCTAGGCTGAAACCCAGAGGAGAGGGTGGGCCTGGGTTCCCCTGCCTTTCCTCAGACCAAGAGGGGAGGTACGGGTATTAGAAGGAGAAGAGACCAAGTACCATGGGCCGCAGACAGAGTTTGAGGACTGGGCTCTGAAGCCACTAGACTCTGGGATTTCTTATGTGGAACTTTTCTGTTAACCCCAGAAAGGGAATGGGCTGACCAGTAGCCAGGATGGAAGGCCAGGCCACATACAATGACAGACCCTTGTAGCATCCAAATGATTAACGGGGGTACTGGTCTGAAAAACACCTTGCAACACCATGCCCAGACACAAGGCGGCATGGCGATAGAGCTCCACTCAGGAACCAGGATCCCACTGGCTAGGTGCTGTACAAGAATAGAGCCTAAATAATTAAAGGAAGGAAGATATTAAATGAAATACTAATATTCTTCATTCAGGCTGGTCATCCATAGCTACTTATAATATTTCATCCATGCAGGCCAGTCATAGAACCCAGTCAAAAGGCAGAACTTATAAAGAGGTATCAAGAGCAATGGCATTTTGTGATGCTTTCTCCATGTATTGTGTTAACTTATTCCCTATTCCATTCTGCCAAGCCACCATCCTCTCCTAAGTCAGATCCCTCTTAATTTATTTTAAAAACAAGAGAGGTAAGGGATGACTTCATTGACAGCAGTAGGCCAAAGTGCACTATGGAACTTTTAGTATGCAATGTCAGGGTCCATATGGCCACTTTAGTGTGCAACGGGCTGGTATATGGTAGATTCACACCCCTGCTTGCCCTGTATGAAATCATCGAGACAAGCCTAGAGTCATCAAAATGAATAGTTCAGGCATTGTCCTTAAATGCTTGCTGATAGAATTAAACCAACATATGAGTCTATTCATACAGTCTACACCACACAAGAGGTCTATGGCAGACCCAGGAAATGAACCCAGCAGTCTTTAAACCCAGCCCATTTCCTTAGCAACAAAACTATTCCCTCCCACACACTTTTCCTGTCTTGTACAGTGCCAAGCTCACTGACAGCAGTTAACCAATACTAATTACCATCGACGTAACCAATAGCTATTATTTATTGTGTTCAGTAACCTAAAATGTACCTGGTGTTCACCGCTAAATACATGCTCATCAACCATAAAAACAAAACATAATTAACTGCCACAATGTTGTTAGTTTAAAAGGACTCAGACGTTCTTACCCTGGTGTCAGTGGTGAACAATCTAATTGCTTCCAGTTGAGTAGGGAGGTCTGACAGTACTGTCCACATTGGCTTCAATTAGTTGTTTGAAAGCAGCAGCACAACGTGCCATCAAGCCATGTCAGCTAATGACACAGTGCTCCCTCTCCCTAGGCTACAAGACTCAGTCACTGATCTACTGAGAACAATTAAGCATGGGGGATGTTGGGATTCCAGTTCAGTAGTATGCTAGAATCCTTTGCCATGGTACTCTAGTCCCAACAGGTGGCCTGCTCACTGATGAGAGAGAGAGAATGCTTGCATCCTGCCTTTTTGAAGTAGCTCAAGGACTTTGACTACCTGGGTATGCCACTATATATAGTACCTTACATGAATGACTTATACACAGTAATCTTTTATTGCTCCATCAAATAAGGGCAATTGCCTGGGCAAGTCTCATTTTTATTAGAACGGAATTGCTATTCAGATCAGAACATTTGCAGTATTTTCTGTTGAAAATCCGTGACACATTATTTTAAAAAGGAAGATGGTCAGATGACTCAGGGGAGAGTTTAACCACTTCATGGTTGCCTTTCATATGAAGCACATGTTGCAGGATACACCTCTGCTGCTGCCCTACCTCATTTATCTTCCGTGTAAATCTCTAATGAAATTCCAATGACATACGTGTACTTTAAAGAATGTTGATTTATTCAAACACAATCATAGATGTTAAAGATCCGAAAAACCTATTAAGTCAATTTGCTCATCCCTTAGCTACTGCGAAATCGTCCTCTATTGCACATTTTTCCAGCAGTTTGCAGTAGTTTGTCTACTTTAGTTGTAAAAATCCCAAGCAGTGTGACTTTTCCATAGCCTGACAAAGGGTTTTTGTTTGTTTGTTTGTTCCCCCCCCCCCATGTTATTCAGTCTAAATTTTCCCTTTCTTATGACCACATCCTCAGTTGGAATAAAATGCAAAGATCCATTATGGCTGATATGTACTAGCTGAAGATCTAGCCCTACCTCCCCTCTCATTACTTCTAGCTATAACCTACTGTCTCACCCTAAATAATTCCTCTGCTTCCTTAGGTGCCTACAGTTTCCAAATATTTGCAGGCCATATTGTAATCTTAAATATTGTCTGAATTGGGATTTTTTGTAAAAAAAAAAAATCCTATTGTTCTTAACAGCAGCATCTTTCATATGGATACCACTGCTGATATTTGTAATATAGAATTACCTTGAGTTAATAACTGTCCAACAGTTCAGATTATTGGGTGTGAATAGTAGTGCGCATCAAAGTGCTATACCTTAACTCTTCCATGTGGATGCAAACTAAAAGGTTCCTTGCTCACACTGATATATTCCTCTTAAAACAGGATTACATTCATGTGAACCAGGAACCTTTTAGTTCATGCATCTACATGTGGGAGTTAGAGCACAGCAATTTGGTGTGTATTGCTACTCACCCGCTTGTAATCCAAACTGTGAAGCACTACAGACATATCCTAAGTCTGCTTGGAAGAGATCTCATCAACATATTGTTAAAAATACTAGCAGCTTCAGGAGCCATGTCTACAGGCCTACATTTTCAGTACTGTCTAGTGATTTGGGGTGTTTCTTAATTTTTCCTCAGTTTTTGAGTGCCCAATTTGAAACACCTTAAAGAGATCTGATTTGCAGGGCATGGATGCACAGCACTTTCTGAAAACTGGAACTACTTGAAATGTTTCAGATTGAGGACCCAAAAACTGAGGAGCACAAATTCACTAATCACTTTTGAAAATGGAGGCCTTGGACTTCCACCTTTGCTACCACTGACGTACTCCGCAGATTCACAACACAGGATAAATGTCAACTTTGACATGTTCATGCCAATTTGCATGGGTTTCCTGCTTCTGGAAGAAGGAATAAACCTCTGCTCTAGTGTCACAACAACACTCTGATTTCAGGGTGGAAAAACATCCCTTTCTAAAACTGGGATATAATTAAGTGAGTTGAATCTAGAACAATAATTAAAGCCAGTTGGGAGATAGTCAACAAACCGGGGGAGGTTGGGGGTTGGTCAGAAAATGTTCACTTGTTCAATGTTGTTCTTTTTTTTTTCTTTAGAAAAAATGTTGAAAGGTGTTAGTTTTGTCCCCATACAAAACAAAACCAAAGACCAAAACGTCTAAATTTTTGACAAAATGGAATTATTTTTTCTTTTCTAGACAGATTTAACAATAATTTGATGGTTCCTAATAATGAGAAATTTCAAAAGGCTAGTTTGAATACCGCTATCAAGAGTAAGGCATGTGGTTTAATAGATATTTCCTCATGCAGCAGAAAATAGCAGCTCTCTCTTTCTCTGAATTTGCAGGCTGAGAGTTTTTGTTGCGAGATGCCAGTATGTATGGTCTTGAAAATGTTCCTTTAAATAACATGTGCTGCAGTACCTAGGCATCACGTAGCAAAAGATTTTTCTGCCTTATTTCTGAATATCATTATTTTAGTGCATGTGAGTCAGACCCCCTAATGATACTCTAATGTATTTTTTTATAAAACAAAATCCCCTATTCATTAAAAACTATATCAGAAAATGATTAAACATTGTAAGCAACTTTTATAGAACTGTGAGCTCCAACAGCTGTAGAGGATTATTTCAGCTACATTAGCTTTGGGGAAGGATTTGACAGAGGTTCTAAACTCTCCAGCTCCCAAGCAAAAAAAAATTGTCGGTAGCTACCGGTGTGGTGCTCCGCTCTTGTTCGATGATGATAACAGTCAGCTGCGTGCGTGTTCCCTCTGTGTGCTGCCCCAGCTCTGCGCAGATAGCTAACACAGCAGACCCGAGAGAACCCCCCAAAACCACAGACTCTAGTAAGGTATGAAGCAACCCGAGCCAGGTTTATTGTCAAACGAAGCACAGTAATAGTTCCCTATAGACTCTACAGGGCATACTACGAATTTGTGCTCCTAGGCAATGGACACAGCTCAGTCAGTGGTGGGACTTTCCACTGCCCCCTAGGCTGGACAAAGATGTGCGCTCCCGGACCTACTTTTATACCGTTGCAGGACAGATTACTCAACATAGTTCAAACGAATCTATCCATCATGCTGTCCTTTTGACCCTGTCTTTAAGATGCACCTGCCCATTCCTTGTTGTGTCCGCGGAGTGTTCTGATGCTGCCTTGGCACAAGTTCCTCTCGTTAGCCCTTATGTGTGTGTGCATGTGCTTCTAACAACCTTTTCTTGCCAACTTCTGTGAGTGGGACCTGCCTCTGGCTCACAGCCCAGCTTTTGCTTAGCAATGCCTAGAAGTACTTTGGTTCAGGCTTCAGGCCTCAGACTAGGCCTCTGATACAAGAGTTTATGTTTCAGGGCCTCCTCTTAATACAAAAGTCAATAGCAAGAATAGTAGCGTGAATTTACCAAATCAAATTGTGTTTTCTGGGGGGGAAATTAAACACATCTGCAGGCAAGGAAAAAAAAGATAAATTGGAAATCCCTAATAAATGTTAAAGATTTTGAATTAATGAGGAAAAAAAAACCAATGGTGACCTCATTTTGTTTAAGGCCTTGTCCAAACAGTTTGGGTTGATGTGCCACAACTATGTTCTGTGCACATCACAAGAAAAAGAACACTGGCAACAAAACTTTTCAAGAATTAACATTTTGGAGTGTTCTAAAATATGCTGCATTATCCTTGGATGAGGTGAAGAAGAAACAAATCCTGGGAACCCACACAGAATTAAGATGGAAAATTGCTACCGAGGATTTACTATATATTTCACTGCCATGGCACACACCTATTATGAGTCTGGATTTGATTGCCAGACTTTCTGATTTGGGCAAGAATGTTTTGCTCTTTGAGTACTGGTGGATGTATAGTGTCGTAGAACTATACTATGAAAAAGAGGCTACATTAAGAGTACTTCCCAGCTTTTTCACTTAGCCCAGTGCATGCTGGGACAGGACTGTGGGAGCTTATTGAGTACTGTCTAAATACTGTTACAGTGTGTGGGTATGATAAATAAGGCTAAATGTAAAGTACCTTACCATCAAATCCTGCTGCCTTTCTTTAACATGCTCTCAGTAAGTGGTTACACTACAGTGGGTAAAATTCCCAAGGTTAGATAACTAAGTTAGGAACTTAAAGGATCAGGATCATTTCTAAGGGCTGGTCCACACTGGGGGGGGGGGTATCGATCTAAGATACGCAGCTTCAGCTATGTGAATAACGTAGCTGAAGTCGAATATCTTAGATCGATTTCAAAAGTACTTACCGCTGGTCCACACGGCAGCAGGCAGGCTCCCCCGTCGACTCCGCTTACTCCTCGCGCGGAGCTGGAGTTCCGGAGTCGACGGGGAGTGCTTCTGGGATCGATTTATCTCGTCTAGACGAGACGCGATAAATCGATCCCAGAACATCGATCACTACCCGCCGAATCGGGCGGGTAGTGTGGATGTAGCCTAAGCATCCCCCCGAGGCCACAGCTTTCCCATTATCTCTTGTATTATCTTGGACAGTAACCTTGCACAGGCCAGACACCAAGCCAGCCTCCTAGTTAGGGGATGACTTGCTTCCCCCACAATCTGAGACCTTCCCTAGGGGCTTTCTATTCCGTACTGTCCATGCTCTATCTTCTTCTCCAGGGCAGGGTTATGTTCTTCTTCATCTCAAGACACGTGTGGGGGGAGGCGATGGCCAGGGTTAGAATAGGGGCGGGATCTAGGGAGACCTGAATCATTCCTTTCCTCATTCTACCCTGACCAGCAACCAGAGTTAAATCTGCTAAAATAGTTAATACAGCCTGTCCCAGATCCTAGCAAGCACCCGCTGTTGGCCACCCTCTAGGACTGCTGTGGAGGCAAAAAACTAGATGGGATTTCCAAGGCTTAAGCTGCTTTTTACCATATCCTCTGCTACAGGACCTGTAAGCAATGTTGGGTCCACATACTTATAGGCATTCATGATACAGCAGTTTTTCATAATACAACTTCACAGTATCAACCAGATTTCATAAAGTGAGCAGAAATATCCCCAAATCGTCACAGAGCCAGACACGTTATCTTAAAGGGGTGCATCTCCTTTGAACTCATGTTTCCATAGAGATAGAGAATGTCAGGGGGCTCCAGTGCCTTCACAAAAGCACCCGCCTTTGCACACATCCCTAGATGTTTGCAGACTAGACTTTCCAGTATGGCTTGGGGCACATTGCATTGGAGAATCTTTCAGCTATCTTCTCCTCCAACATCTTCTTGCTTGAGTCTTTTCATAGTAGGGGAGCACGTCCCCAAATCCCCCCCAAGACCTCCACCACAACCAGCTTTACATTCTTACATACACCCAGAGCAGGTAGAGGGCCCGGAGCTCCCCACAGCAACCCATGCTCCCTGGGCAACTTACAACAGCTCGGCTCCGGCTTCCTTATCAGCTCCTACACCATGAAGTGCAGCCTCTGTCACCGCTGCTCCACACCTGCCCGAAGCTACTATGCCTGTGTTAAAAATTGTGAGGGCCATGGACCCCGTGGTCCTCCCCAGTTCCGGTGCCCCTGAGCCTCTGGGGCTTGGGACGTCCAAATGTTCTTTGTGCCCAGGGCCCCAGTAAATCTTAATCCACGTGGACATCTCCTGATGCTTCAGAGGAAGGACATTTTAAAAAAACAAACTCCTGGGGAAGGGTGGGGGAATCCCTACCTGAGCCCTGCCTGTAAAAACCAATTCAAAGTAGCTGAAACTGTGCTCTTTCTTACTTCTGGTGTCATAGTTCAGGGCAACTGCACCCATATTCCCTCTCTGTGATCCAGAAAGGGCACCCAGCAAGGACATCCATGCACCTTGGATAGCACCTTTTTCGGCAGAGAAATGTTTCTTGGTGAAATGTTTCCCATTATTATTTCTTCTTTTTCCAGCTTCAGTTTTTCACTCTGCTTGTTTTTACAACTCTTCCAATCCTCCTCCTTTCCATCTTTTCAAAGGGACCTTTCCTCATCTCTCAGGTCCATGCAAGAATTCTATAAACTGCACAGTTTCTGCAATCAGTGAGAACAGGGATTGTTTTTGTTTCTTTGTTTGTTTACATATTTATTTCCACTATGCTAGTTTTAGGCTGTAGAGAGAATATAATTTTCTAGCACAATTATATAACGTGGTTTACAGGAAAACTTCCATGTCACCTCTGGACCAGTGCTAGGACCCAGCTGGTGACAACCACAGAAAAACATAATGATGGTTAAAGTGATTGCAGCCTTAAAGATGAACAGGGCCTAATGTTTTTTAACCTAAGTTTCTGTTGCCCTTTCAGTATTTTGAGTGATCATTGGTGTAGTGTTTGGGAGCTAAATTGTCTGCTGGATTAAATGGGTTCAGCGCTGCTAACTAATGGAGTTTTTCCCAACAAGGACTTTAGCCCTGAGCACAGCACCTCAAATTATGTGTCCATGGAAGTTCTTAGTGGCTACTTCATTTGACTCCACAGATTGTAGCAGCTCCTGCAAGGCCAGTCCGATTCTTCAGCATTGTCTTCCTCATCTGGAGTATCACGTTTATATAGTCAGAGCAAGAGGAATGTCATGCAAACCAATGGGCAAATAGGGCCCTGAAGAGCAGTGGATTGAGTATTGCTGCCGCAATGTAATTAATATCCAAGAGCAATTCACTGTGAATAATACGAAAATAAATTTCTTCCCACGAGCTGGAGCCTGAAGAGTGGTTTATTAGATATTATACTATTAAAAATGAGCAGGACATATTCTTTTAGTGTTGAATGATTAAATTAACAAGATTTATTTCCATCCTCAGGACTGAGTGGTTTTGGTAGCCAGTGCAACAAGAGAATGGACATATGATAAACAGGCATAGCTGCCTCATTTTGTTCTTTGTATCTAAATGGATTTTTAAATAGCCATTCAGGTGAGATGTAATATTTTATGGCATGGAAGATAGCTGAGAAAAAAACCCTGAAGATGGCTATTGGGGCTGTCAGCTCATTGCTGAAATACCAGTTAGGGGCTGAGCTGTATGTTATACTTTAATTGAAATGTGTCAGAGATATAACAATGGCCTGCTAACTTTTGTAAATGGGATTTTGTGCTGTCTTGATTCCTCCAAAAATCCTCCTAGCTCATACCCAAAGGTTGTCACAAACACCCCCCAGACACACACACACAAAACACTACGCAATTCCACAGAAAGTGTTACTCAAATTGGTACTTGTATTGCCCTGTTCAAACTTGCCCCCACATAGTCATGTAAACAAAGACTTAGGATCAGATTCTGATCTGCTACCATTATGTAAACCCACAGTAACTCCACTCAGTGGACTGGATGCTACTTTTATCCCCGTGTAAATCAACCGAAGTAACTGGAGTTTTTCCAGGTTTACATTGAGGACTTTTCTATGCAAACACTTAGTTTGCAGCGAGCGGGAACTATTTTAGCAGGTTTAACTCTGGTTGCTGCTCAGGGTAGAATGAGGAAAGGAAGGATTCATGTCTTCCCAGATCCCGCCCCTATTCTAACCCTGGCCATCGCCTCTCCACACACGTGTCTTGAGATAAAGAAGAACATGACCCTGCCCTCCCCTGGAGAAGAAGATAGACCATGGACAGTAAGTAGGGGATGGAAAGCCCCTAAGGAAGGTCTCAGATTGTGGGGGAAGCAAGTCACCTCTAACTAGGAGGCTGGCTTGGTGTCTGGCCTGTGCAAGGTTACTGTCCAAGATAATACAAGAGATAATGGGAAAGCTATGCCCTCGGGGGGATGCTTAGACATGGTCCTGATCCTCTGGATAAAGTTCCTAACTAAGGGCTGGTCTACACTAGCCCCCAAGTTCGAAGTAAGATACGCAACTTCAGCTACGTGAATAACGTAGCTGAAGTCGAAGTATCTTATTTCGAACTTAAAAGTACTTACCCCTGGTCCACACGGCGGCGCGCAGGCTCTCCCGTCGACTCCGCCTGCTCCATTCGCAGAGCAGGATTACCAGCGTCGATGGGGGAGCCCTTCCTGGTTCGATTTATCGCGTCTAGACAAGACGCGATAAATCGAACCCAGAAGATCGATCCGACACCTCCGACGCGCTGGGTAAGTGTAGACTAACCTTATGAATTTTACCCACTGTAGTGTAACCACTTACTGAGAGCATGTTAAAGAAAGGCAGCAGGATTTGATGGTAAGGAACTTAACATTTAGCCTTATTTATCATAAATAACTTTACCTCACCAGGCACTAAGTGTCTATATGGCCCATGCTGCTCTGTGTTGAAAGTTCTGCAGCGCGCTTCAATCTACCCTGCATTGAATCAGGACTAGATTAAAGTGCACAAGGGAACTTTCAGTGTGCAGCAGCCAGGTTCACGTGACCAGTAAGCATGCAGGAGGGTGGTGCAGGTTAGAATTACCCCCCTGCTTGTTGAAAACTACGTGTTCGTATAGAGAATCCCTGATATAACTGAGAGTAGAATCTAGTCATTAATGAATATGCTACTAATCAGAACTCTAATCATTCAGCATGGAAGACAATGGCAGCTTGCCTTAATAAGCACCTGTTAGCTTTGGCCCATAATGCATAGCAATTGTTTCACTCATGAGTTCAGTGGTTCATTTGGTGGAATGTATTATTATTCGTGTTAGGTATGGAATGTGGCAAGTGTTGAACAGTACACAGCAGAATAACACCAGAGGGTAAGAAATGAAATGAGGAAAGAGTTGGAAAAAACCTACAAAGCAGATGGGAGCAGAATGTAAGTGCCCAAAATGAAATTTGGGCAGGACACCAGCGTTAATCCCCCTCCTCTTGCAAAAAAGCACCAGGGGCTCTTCAAAGCCCACAAGTAGTGAGAAGAATGTGTTTTACATCTCATTCTACAGAGTACAGTATGCCATTGTTATGTGCAGCATAAGACATAATACGCAGAATGGCTGGTGGAATAGTCTCTCAGTGGAATGCTACATGGGGATATGTAAAACAAGACGGGACAAAGCTCTCAAGAATTTTCTGTAGGAAGACTCCCATCGTAAGGAGAAGGTGTCCTAACAGACCTTTTCCATCTCTAGTTTCTAAAATCTCTCAAATCCAATATTACAAATATAACATTTCCAAGGCAGAATTTTTACTCTAAACCTGCATCAACATGAAATGATCTCTTTGTGGTAATGTTAATGGAAAACCTCTAAGCAAGATCCTTGTTGAGAGCATGGAGTAAGGAGCAATTTTGCAGTGGGGGATTGAGTCTATGTTTAATCCATTGAGGTAAAGAGGCGTATTCCTGAGGGAAATACAGTGAGCCATATTCTGCACTTCCTTGCATCGATGTAAACTCATTGAATCAATTCACTGATGTCAGTGGGGTTTGAGCCAGTGTGAGAGTAGAAAATGGCCAGGGAATACCGGTAAAATATGTAGATAGCTTGAGACTTTGAAGGACTGACAAGACTCTCTCTACCTTTTACTTTTAATGCAGATCTTTTATAAATTATTACTTGCCTGCATTTCCTTGATACTTTGGGGACAATTTGGAGCCCTTAAGATGAAAGATGAGACCTTTATTATGACAGGATAGCATTCTAATTCATCTCTGACAGGGTTTACCATTTCTAGCAGCATAAATTGTAGGCCAGCTTAATTATGTCATTCCCAATAATGCAAAATATAAAACAAGGGGAAGTCATTTGGGGTCTTCACTGGAGAGGAGAAAGCAATAAGCAATGTGTTTCAGTTTCTTGTGTGCTCAAATGTATCCCAGTTCTCAAATGTATCCCTGGGGCCCACTCAAAACACAGAAAAATTGCTCAGGATTTAAATAATGCCAATACCATTTCCACAAGCAGTATCTCTGAGCCAGAGCCAACACCAGCTCTAGACCAAATGGCACCTCAGGTGAGGAGCATCTTCGGTGCCCCCCTCCCTCAATTAGTTAAACTTTTGATTACCTTGTTTTTATTGCATTTTATTTCATTTTTATCCATTTCAGACTTTGATGCATGAGTTGCATGCATGATTTATCCCTGTTATATAAGACAATAAATTTGCTAACAACAAAAACAGCACCCCCGAGCCCAGCAGCCCCCAAGCCTGGCACCTCAGGCGGTCACCTGGGTCGCCTGCCCCTAAATCCGGCCCTGACCAGAGCTGCATAGCTTGGCACAAAACGTTTCTGGAGAACGTCACTTTTCACATTGCACATGTGCAGTGTTTTCTGTTCCTGATCATTCTGTGAAATAAATGTGTAGCTTAATACATTTCTGCTTATGTTGTTAAATCCATGGTACTTCCTCACCTCACAGGAAGATTGCGAGGCTTAATTAAAGCATCTAAAGTTACTTGGTGTCTTTGAATGGAAGGCACTGTGGAAAAGTGCGATGACTTGTTGATTGTGTCAGGTGCTGGGCTCTAGGCAGTCAAGCCTGGTGGTTGGAGCAGTGGTAGAGAACAGGTTACAAGGGTTGAAGCCAACTGTAGAATTGGGACTGGGCTGAGGGCAGCAGTGAAACCAAGGTCTTGGGGCAGACTGTTGGTCAAAACTATTTCACAGCATTAGCTCAAGCAGAGCTAGCCTGGGTACGTCTATCTCATCTGGGACTTACTCCTCCCAGCTGCTATGTGGATATAGCCTAAATCACAGATTATTTGCCACCCGTTCATGGTCTTTTCTGCTTTTCCATTTCCTGCAGAATCAGCTCCTGTATTTTTGCTTGTGCGCCCTGCAACACACCTTTGCGTTTTCAGGTGCGCTTCTGGCAGTTCACGAGGTCATGGGGTCTCTACATCCAACTGTTCCTTGCATTGGCTTAGTAGCCACTTAGAAATCTAGATTGCCCTCGGGCTCAACCATATATGTTGTTTGTTCCCATTTCCATTTCCCATAATCAGGACAGTGAAATAATCTGATAGGTTTCGCTTCTGCTTCTCACCGTGGTTCTCCGGCATTCGTACAACTTCAATACAGCACAGAGAGCATTGGACAAAAATAAAATAGCTTCCAATGAATTAATTTTTCTTCAAGGCACAACATCATCATGTCTAACATCTTCCTATTAGGTTTTGCAAAAGCCCTTTTATCCCCTACAAAACCGGAAATGTCAGTGTTGGATAACTGCCTGTGTGGCCCGTTGTCAAGCTCTAGGGCCCTGCGGTGCAGAAAAAGGCAGTTCGTTCTGATTCCCCAGATCTGATTAGTCATCTCCTCTCCAAAAGAATAATCAGGAGTTGCGCATCCCCGCTGAGTTGGAGACAAAGGGACTTTGTAGTGAGACACTTTGAAAACGAGCCAACTTCAGGTGAC